>JALJVW010000085.1:4265000-6665000 GCA_024865655.1 Emberiza elegans | reverse complement strand
ATATTTCACAAAGTATGTTTCTTGCTCATAAACATCACTGACAGCTGTCATCTTGTATTAATAAGAGAACTAGGCTGGGTTCAGATTTTAAGTTTAGTCATGAAAAGTTTAATTTTTTTAAGAGAAAAGTTCATTTCTAATCCTAACCAAATCAGGAAGACATAGACCTGCTTTCAGCAGTGTTGATTTGTTCTCTCTGTATTGGAGCTATCTCAAAAATTAGAAAATTGGTAATATTTTTTTAAATTCAGCTTCAATATACTTGTGCAATTTGGCACTGTAATGGATATTTCTAGCTGGTCTCTATTAAGATTAAATTTTTGATCCACCAACCAAAGAGTAAGGACTTGTTCATGTTTATGCTTGTGTTAGGAGTAGACCCTACAGAAAATTATTCCTTTCTGCATCTAATTTTTACCATTAAGGTGAACAAGGTCTCAGCTCACAATCTATGATCTCAAATGAACCTAATATACAGAGTGCAGGTTGCAGTGGAACCACAGGAAAAATATTACCCTTTTTCCTCTTTTTTCAGCTGCCATTTCTACCATTTGGAAGAAATGCATAACATAGCATTTTACCTTTTTGTGTATGAAGTAATTTTGGACACTCCTGTGCACATTTTAATTTTAAATGCAGCTGAATATGATACAAAAGATCGTTTGTGGGGAATCCATTGCAAAATGATATTTTTATCATCAACATTATATTCTCAAGAATACAGGTAGAATCTTCACTCTTTTAAAGTGAAATCAGAGGAAAAGGAGAAGGAAATATTTAGTTCTTGTAAATTTAGAAGTGCTTAGATTCAGAGTTCATGAGGAGCCCAGCAATGTGAATAGAGAAGCACAGAAAAATTCTGCACAGTTCATATCTTTTGTTCATGCTGTGCGCATCTCTGAGGTTACAACATAACATAAAGATATCTCAAGAGTAATTATTATTAAATAAAAATGTTATTAAAAGCCAATTCATTTTTTCTAGAATCAGATGCAGAGGAAGAAAAAATCTGTTTTGAGCTTTGAGATTTATCTTTTTGATTTTTTGCAGGTACTCTTTCTTTCTTCTTTTCCTCATAGACAATGATTTCTTTATCCTTAATCAAAGTAGACAAATCTATAGAAAATAAAAGAGTTTTAAAATTTTTTCATACATTCTTGGCCATATGGAGGGTCTATTAATTTGATTGTTACAAAACATTTAGTCTTTCTAAATGTAAATTTTCATTTTGACATACACTATGCATAAATTACTAGTAAGTTGACTTCAACAAGAATGATGTCTTAATCAATGGTTGTAAATCTGTGCTAAGATCTTTACAACACTTTAAATTTATTCATGAAATTTATTTTCTTCAAATTATTGAATAGCCTCCAAGCACTTTCTAAGCACTAACAGTAAATTTTTTGTGCTTTGCAAGTCAGTACCTTCTGTGCAACCAAGTGAGTCTTGCCCTATTGTCATTGATTCTTACTACTCTGTTGATGTCATCAAGTTATACCAGTGTTATATACCTTTCTATTGTTAATATGGTTTTTGCTCGTTGAGTCCTTGAAATTTTGTTATGGTTTTGTCCAGTTACTGAAAAGCAGAGAATTGACTCAGGAGGAATTGAATTATTCTGATGGCTCCACAGCTAAGGTAGATGTTTCCCCAATCTGTCAAAAGAATTATGAAAAATAGGCTGTCAGATATTACTTGATTTCCACCTAATCATGTACTACAGCAAAAAGATGCTCCAGGGTGTGCATTGCTCTTCTCTGTGTGCACTCACAGGTAGTCTGGGAGATCTGAGACTGAAGGCCAAGTGCTTTCATCCATGCAGGAAGTGAAAATTAGACAGCGATACAGTGCACACAGTCTGGAAGTCAGCTTTTGTAGCACTAGAATATAAAACTTCCTCCTCCTACAATTAAATCATATGCTGGGAAATGCTTTTTAAAATTCCCTTGTCAGTGTTCTCCCAGCAAGGGTTATGATGGGGTCAAAACTGGGGGAGACAGTACTGTAATAGTATGAGAATAATTCACTAAAGATGGGAAAATTACAATATTGACTTCCTTGCTCAATTCACTAAATGAGTTGTAATGGCTCAGTTTTCTATTGTGTATCGTGGACACATGGCAAAAAATCTGCACATTCAAGCAAACAGGAGATGTGTTGCCTCAGTGGGCAAATAAGATGTTCCTTACCTTCCCTCCCCATATTTTAGAGACTCTTAACAAGAAACTCTCTATATAGTGATTTAAGACTGTAATTGTGGGGAGGGTTCACCCTTCAAATGTTCACCCTATTAATATTTCACTAGTAGGCCAAGTATAGACCTCATTTATTTAAAAAAATGAAACACTACCAAAGGAATTTGCAAACTCTGCAAAGTGCTTGCTCTTTCTTTAATTTTGTGATAGAGACAGCCTGCCATCCATCAGCTCTACTTTTCCCAACCACAATCCCACAGATTTCAATGCCATATAAGAAATGAAAACTTTCTTATGATCTGTTTGCATTGCTCATTTCACAGAAAATCTAGCTCACACTTTTCACAACCTGAGCTGGCTGGCTGGGAGCAGGCACTGCTGCAGACACTGTTTTATGCATTAATAGAGAATGGTGATTCAGCTAAACAAGTCTAACTCTCAGCAGAGATTTACAGTTCAGCACAATGTCACACCAAAACAGATAAATGGCTCTGTTTTCAGAGCCGTTCTGCAGCAAATTACATTGTAGCACAAAATTATCCTTTTGGCCTTTCAATGAGCACCTAAAAATATTCCTGGCTTAGGAAATCCTTAAAAGGCTTTTTGAATAGTCTTGCTTGTCTCCAAGACTTCATCTTTATCTTCTATGTGTATATCATTACCTATGATATGATTTCAATGATTTCAAGGAGACATTTGTCCAACCGATGTCAGACAGAATGTCATATATAAGCTATCAACTGTCTTACATAAGGTATCAACTGAACAATACGAATGATAAAAAACTTTCTTTATGCAGGGAGTGCATTCATGTTCTTGGATTTCTGTTCTGGAAGGCACATAGAAACAGTGAGAGTTTGCTCAAAATATTTAAATATTTGTAACTTTATAAAATCATCTGAATGTCTCAGAAATCATGGCAATGATAAAATGAAGAGGGGAAAAAGTAGCAGTTTTCAAAAGGTAGTTTTCTTTTTCATTGAGTTGCAAAGTTGTTTGCTCTAACATCATCATAAATGATTAAAAAATACTGTGAGAACATGAAAGAATTTTCCAGCATCATGAACATCAAACTTAATTTCCTATTCCTCATTATTAACCAAGTCATTTGGAGGTATTGCAGAAAAATAACTAGAAGTTGTCACAGTGATTTCCAGGCTTGAATACCAAGGGACATTTTCTATAGGCTGTATATACTTGTGGGCACATCTGTTGGACTGGTGCTGCTGGTTAGATTAGCTTCTGGAGGCTGAAAAGTTTGATCTGACAACTTGAAATTTTTTTTTTTACTGTGAGGGTAGATATATTCTGAAACAGGTGGTCCAGACTGATTTGAAAGTTTCCACCTTTGGAAGCATCCAATATTTTAAGGGACAAGACCCTGAGCAATCTGATTTTATTTGGCCTGTTCCACGTGGAGATTTTATTGGGTGACCTCAAAAAAACCCTTTCTTTTTTTTTTTTTTTAATGTGGGCTAACATCCCTTTCTTTGAGACATGTTGTACTTTTAAAGAGAGACAATTACTTTGTGTGAAGCTACAGCTCTTGGCTAAAATCCTGACTCTCCTGAAATCAGTGGAAAATACTGTTCAGGATTTTACCTATCATCATCATGGACAATAATATTGGTGTTCTGTGGCTGAACACTGCAACTTTAACCCAAGGCTGTGTAGTGCTGCTCTTTGCTGTGACTGGTTGCATTTCTGTTGGATTGCTGTGCAGTCATTTCAGAGCAGGATTAAATTCCTTACTGCCAGAATCAACATCAAAAAAGTAAACAACTGCTCGTTAACATAATCACTCCCTCTTAGAAATTTTCTTGATTTGGCACAGCAAACTGTTGGAAATCTGTATCTTTGGTGTCTACAGCTGGCTTGCAGTATCAAAAAGAAATGATGCTATGAGTCTGTGCAACTGCTGATGACAGCATCCTCCAGCATATATGAGGGTTATGGTTCTGCAGTATTTGCAGAACAGCTGCAACTCTGATTCTTCTCTGGTTTTCTGATTCTTCATTGATATGAGAGGACAAAACATGATCTTCCTTCCTCCTTATCCTCTTTTCTAAGTTAAGAATGTACCCTGAGCAACAAAAGTATGTACATAGAGGAATGCCATGGTGATTTCAAAAGGTATCTTATGTTCTGGAAACTATAGTTTTACACCATGGAGGATTTAAAGAGCATTAGTTTTTTTCTAATAGAGTTCAACTTCACATACTTTCAAGAGTGTAGGCACTAGTCCCAAATGTTTCACTGAATCAATTTTCATTATTGCTGTTTTCATATGAGCTGCACAGGCAGGTGTGAAATGATCTAAGACTCACTGTAGTGCAGGATGCTATTTCCGTAGCTGGTAGGACTGAACTTTGATTATGTTTCAGCCCCATCGTGGTCTTTGAGTCCAAAATGTGCCTTCTTTTTCCACCCAAACACCTTCTCACTTCAGCTATTTTCTCACAGAGATATTTAGAATGCTTAGTAAAGCTTTAAAATGTTTGTCTCGCCCTCTGAAACCTGACTGCAAGATAAGAGATGCAAGGTAGTAAGCTGTAAAACAGTGGAGGAATAAACTTCTTTAATATATTTGAAAAAATTTGTTAACTTGTTTCTGTTTCAGTCTTCTGGAATATATTGTCTCCATCTGGTAGATAAGGATAGACAGTGCTGTCAAAATATAATCTTAGCAGAGCTCACTTTCCTTTTTATTTTTTTTGAGGCTTAATTAAGAAAATGCAAAACAACTGATACTAGCTTGTTAATTGGCACACACTGTTTTCATTAAGGTGTGAAACGCTCTTATGGAACAAAAAATATGGAATATGTAAAAGATCTGCTTGACATTCACAGACATTCACAGCTGAGAAGTGCTGGATAATTTAATTTGGACTGCCTTGAAGTGTGAGACACTTCAGTTTCAAGAAATTTTGGGAGCCTCTTGCCCTCAGTGGCCACAATAAATATTTTTTACATCTTAAACATATCAGGTAAGGATAAGTTTGAATTCCAGTACAGTAAAGTTTTGAATTCCAATACAGTAATTATTTTATTATTACTGTTATGTTTTGCTAAGATATTAGCCACAAATAACCATTGGCATATTCCTGGGGAAATGTCTTTTATCCAGAATTCATCAGGGAGGAGATAATGCTACAAATTTATACTAAAAAATGCTTTATTATATGACTGTCAGTTATGACCAATCTCTGTGTAATTCATATTCTAGGAATATTTTTATGTATACTCCAGAAATGATGATGGGTGAAGAAACATCTATGAATTTGTGAATCCAAAAGAGTTGAAACATAAAGTACTAGCAACAGAACTGAACTGATTGTAGAGCAAATTTGAAGCAGGACTTGGTTACCAAGTGATGACTAAACAACTTCAGGCAATTAAGTTTCAGACGCAGAAACCTATGTTCAGATCTCTTCTCCTGATTCAAAATGGTTGAAAAGTACAGAGTATCTTGACAAGGGGTTAATCAAGGTCCTGTCTTGCTAAAGATATTGAAGCCTGTGTTGGAGACACCATCTCTGAACTTTGTATAACAGCACAAAACTCTGACATTGAATTATCATTTCCCAGTTTTCATCTGTGGTTATATATTGGCTTGTACTGTGAAGAAGCAGACCAATAATTCACCATGGTTAGGCTTCATTTGCCTTGAGTTGTTTTGACAAGTTGAGCAGCAATCCATAACTACTGGTGTTTTTTTCAAGATCATAACTTACTCTAAAGCCACAGTTTTGTAAAGGACACAAAGGGGTCAAAATAAATCTCTAGCTACGAGGTTGTGAATGGGTGAGAGAACATGGTACTCAACACCCAGGCATGCTAATGTTGCAAACCACTGTTCTCCATTTGAAATGCATCAGCACTATTCAAGTTACAGAGTACATTAATTTGATTATAATTAGCTTATTACAGCACAAGGAAAAAAATCTAAAATAACACTGCTGTTCTGTGAGAATTTTGTGTTTGTAAATATTAGGCATTCATGGACTGTTTAGGGATTTGTGGCAAACACTGGAAGTATTTGACAATTACTAATTGCATCCAATTTGTTGGAGTTCTTTTCTTTTTCACTAATACTTTCCAAAGACAAAGCAAATCTTCATTGTTCTTATATAACAATGATTTTTTTATTTTTCACCCTGTAAAAAAGTCATCAACTCATATTCCAATTTCTACTCAATTTGTAGTAGAGAAGTAAATAAAATCAGGCAAGCCTAGCAAGGTCAGAAAAGAAACATTCCTACCAAGGCCAACAGAGTTAGTTCAGCAGAGTATGTTTCAGAAAGAGATAATATAAGAGTGACTTAAAAATTAAAATAAATCTAGAAATATTTGTAAATTAAGAAAAGAGAAGAGGAATTTGCAATAGCATTACTAGTAAGCACATAGCTAACAGACTTTTTTTTAGAACAAAAAAGAAAGATGACAATAATTTGAAGCTGTATGTGGAAGGAAAATGTGGCTCCATATAAGAAAGCAAAAAAATCTCAAAGGTTGTATTAGAAAGAAAAGTTCAAAAAGTCACATTTTAAAATTTAAAGGAGACTAATTTAAGGAACATACTAATTATTGCAATGGAAAAGAAACCAAACCAAACAAAAAACCTCAATGGAATGCATTTGGAATGGAAATGGAATCCCTGGAATGAGAAATGCAGAACATGAACTACAAAAAAGGCAGGAGCATAGCAATGCAATACAGGAAAAAAAAAAGTCAATGACATTTCAGCATTTTTATTTCAAAACAAGTAGTCAGTTCAAGGCTTTTTTCAAAATCCCTAGTTATCTCTCAATAAATTTTTGCAAGGTGCATTTAAGCTTCCTGTCAGCATGGAAGTAGAACACCTTTTCATTCAATTTTAATGAAATCAAACCTGGACATCTTTCTTCAATCAAAACTAAACTTCACCTTTATATAATAATTATATATATATAAATATATAAAAATATATAAAATATATAAAATATATAAAATATATAAAATATTCGTTATAATGTAAGAGAACTTTGGAGAAAAGTAATAAAAAAGGTCAGAGAACATACTAAATGAAAACATTTGTCAGTTCCTACCTAACAGCAATTCTTTAGCTTTATAAAAATTACCAAATCTTTAATTTAGCAAACACCTCGGTATACACTTGCTTTTAAACTATGTATATATAGCAACTGCTCATGTCCCAAAACACAGAGATTGAAACCACATGCAAGGCAAACTAGGTTAGGGAACAAAATGCCCATTTATTTAAAAGAGTATAATATTTGGCTGAAGGTGATGAAAGAATACACAATGGGGCCAATGCTATTTCAGTGGTATCAATAGATACAAGAAAAATAACAGGACTGTGTAAAAAGCTGCATAGTAAAATTGTAAAGGGAACTTCAAAAAAAGGTATGTTAGGTCTTCTCTTGCATTACCAGCTGTGCAAATTTCCCAAAGAAAACATAGAAACCAAATCATTTAGGAAAGAAGTTTAGAATTCATAGGTGCCTGTACTTGGGGAAATAACTCTGCCCTGGTGTGGAAATCACCATGTTGGCTCTGCACTTCTCACAGTTTGTCTGAGTCACTAAAGAGCTGCCTTAGTATTGGGAGTATTGACAACACCTTTTAGTCTTAAAAGAAAAATTCTACTATTTATTGTTGTTATTAATATTCCTGTCTGATTATTTATATGCAAATTAGAACAATATGCAAATATAGAAGTGTATATTATTAAATACTCCACTTTTTTTTTTGTAGTAGTAGTAATTGAGTTTTCTACTCTGTAGATGGAAATTATAAAATAGTACCTAAGAGAGCCTGTCAAATAATTAATTAAATTTTAATAAATTGCCTAAATGCAGATTCATCTCCATGTTCACTACCAAGACACTTTTTTGTAATGATTAATTTTATCTGGTTGATGACATGTAGGGATTTATTCAACCTCTCAGGGCATGTTGCATAGTTCTTCTTTTCTGTTTTCGTCATCATCGTTCTGCAATATTTAGAATTTTCTTGAAATGAATTGAAAAGTATGTCAGCTCACACAAAGAGACTAGACTGTTTTCATTGATCTCTCCTGCTAGACAGGGTTGTGTAGGGCTGCTGAGGAAGATCTTAGATTCCTTTAGCAAATATCTCTGGTTCATTGCACTAAATGAAAGGTGAAAACATGAGAAAATTTAAGGTGGGCTTTGTAGTCGAGCTACAAAAAGAATTTAGGTTACGGCTCATGACTGGGGAATGACTGGGTCTCTCACAGATGCAAAGGTTGGAACATGGATCTTGGGCACAGACACAGCCATCACTGGGAATACTCTTGTCAAGGCACATTCACACAACTTAACTTGCCAGCTGCAAGCCCAAATGCATATGCTGCTTCTTACATACAGAGTACCATTGAACAGAAAAGAGAATTTTTTCCTGATTTAGAGGTTGGACTTCAACTAAACATAACCTTAATTTGCCAGCCTTTCCAGCTTAATACATGAAAGAAAAATGTTTTAAATCCTTCTTTTTCATTTTCTAGGGTTTCAGAGATTTATAAAATGCTCTGAGCAGGTAATTTTCTCCACTCAGGATTTAAAGGTCTTAATCCTCTCTTCAAGGCATTTATTTCAAAATGTGTGGGTGACTGGTAGGCTAAAATAGTGACTGTGTGACTTTTACTGGTTTTATATTTTTGCAATTTGCACAAGTGTAGGATACAGAGTGCATGGTACTGGAATAGACTAAGCACTAAATCTTGTGATCTAGAGCTAAAACATGTGATTTTCTCTGAAGCCAGGAAAAAGTTTCAACCTGCAAGACATCATTTTTTCTCTTTGATCTCTCATTCAACCTGTATATGGGAGTGAAAGGAACCCCACAAAAATCTTGCAATTGTAGGACGGTCTGGGAAGTCTGCTGTACAGTTCACACCCCTTGGTCACATTGAAGCTCCCTCAAGGGGGTCTCCTGTTCCAGGTGCTTTTTCACTACACAACCAAATAGCAGGTAAAACATTCTACAGGCATTTTAAAGTGAAGCAGCAGTCAAGGTTTGATGACTCTAAAGCTTCATTGTCAAGTCCCTCATTGGACTCATTGGGAGCTCAGGTTTCCTCGTCCTGCTGGAGCTTAGGCTTGGGACAGACCCTGAGATACCCAGTCTAGTCAGGCTGGCCCACCCTCTCCCCTCCAGCACACCACAAACAGGCAGCTCTAGGTGCCTGGGAAACACAACTTTCTTGATGGCAGATTTATGGCAGCATGATCCCTAGAGGACAATTGCTAAGGCAATCATTTTTGACCACTCGCTGTCCCTTTGAGGCTGCAAGACAGTCCCAGCTCTGTGGCAGTTTGCAGCTGGCAACAGCTATTGCTGCTCACCCGGTGCCTTTGAAAGATCTTGCTGCTGCTGGTTATTTAAAGGTTCTATGCAACACCAACTGTCTCTGCTTTGGTAAATATCTATGTTTGCAACACAAAGCTAGTGGTTGTCAATGGATGGAACTGAGAGCTAGCCAGGAGCTTTCAAAAGGCTTTTTCCTGGATTAAACTCTTGGCCTTGTTTCCACCAGTGGTGGCAGCACTTCATGCATATAATGTTCTGAGCCCAGTTAGGCATTGACTGATATTAATTCACCCACTGTCAGCGCTGAGTGACAGAAGGGATTGAATTTTTTGAGTTGCAAAGTTTTCTGACCCACATCCTTCATAATATTTTACATCGTTGAGCATAAACCCACAGAAAGGCGCATTAATTTCAACAGTAACATATATTTCCCTTAATTAAATTTCTGCTTAAGTTTTTTTTCCTCAAATGCTCCTTCTCCTTCATGATCGAGTTAAAAATCCAAGATGTAGAAGACATGTAGAAGGCATGTAGAAGGCAAGACTCTTACCATAAATATGTAAACTGACTTGTTTAGACAATAAAAAATAAAATGCAAAGGATATGCCTTTCAGTGTTGCATTTTAATTTTGTGTGATGTCCCATAGGGAGCTACTTTGTTGCAATAGCCTCCCAAAGTGATGGAGAAATATATTATCCCTCACAAGATTCCAATCGACTTACCCCAAAACTGGGGAAACTAAAACACAATTAAATAATCTTCCTAGCATGTGGTGGTGTTCACAGGGGTCCCAGGAAGATGGAAGAGATGAGGATCTGACTCCATGTTTCTGAAGGCTGATTTATTATTTTATTATATATATTTATATTATATTAAAACTATACTAAAAGAATAGAAGAAAGGATTTCATCAGAAGGCTTGCAAGCAAAGGAAAAAGAATGGGATGATAATAAAATCTTGTGACTGACCACGCAGTCTGAGACAGCTGGACTGTGATTTGCCATTAATTAGAAACAACCGCGTGAGACCAATCAAAGATCCACTTGTTGCATTCCACAGCAGCAGATAATTATTGTTTACATTTTGTTCCTGAGGCCTCTCAACTTCTCAGGAGAAAAATCCTAAGGAAAGGAATTTTCATAAAATGTGCCTATGACACTAGCATTACATAGTAAATTAAACGCAAGGACAGAAATCCTTGCTTTTATTCCTACAGTTAATGCAAAGAGGGCCTCTTCTTTTGTTGCAATGACCCCATGGATTTCAATTTTCTTTTTTTTTCCCCGTCCACTTTTTAGTTGTATTTTGGTTTTTTTAAGATTCAATTTAAAGCCAGCACCTGAAAATTAATGGAAGACAAGCAAATTTCAACCAGAAAAAAAAAACAATTTTTTATTAGAAGTAGTAGCAATAGTATTAGCATTAGTATTTCTTTTTTCTTCAGGCCCCTTCCAAACAAGACCATTTTAGAATCATCTCCAATTCTTAACCAAAAGCATTCTGGATGGAAAGAGTTTCTCCAATACACAGTAATATCTCTTTTTTGGTTTATATCTCAAGTTTATGGAAGCGTGATTTCAATTTTCTATTTAAAAACCAGACCAAGAAGTTTTAACACATTTATTCCTCTCCATCAAACATTTCACTTGGCTTTGTGGGCAGGTTGTGAGTTGTCTATTGCCAGTGCCTGCAGTGTACGTGCCTTTGATCACCAAAGTGAGCTTGGCATTGCTCCAGTGTAACACCTCACACTGTACTTCACCTTTTCTGTGTTACTACACCTCACACACCTTCACCTTCTCTGTATTAGTGCCTACAGCCAAGACCCATCCCATGGGGCACATGGACAAAAACCAGCTGTCCCCTGAGGACAGCAGGAATCTGACATTTTTATTAACATCCTACTCATCTCCTCTTTATAATAGTAATTTGCCTTGTACCAAGAGCACACCTAGGCTTAGAAATACATAAAATTGAGTCAAAACAATTAAATGGAACAAAAGTGTAACCAGAGTTGCAAGAAGAAAAAAGTACAAGGAGAGAACCAAATGTTTTCTGGAACCTTTTTTTAAAATTAATGCTGCCAGCAGTGGAAATGGCAAGCCTTTCTTTCCTGTAATAGGTAAGAATAGCTGAACATGCTAGGGAAATGGAAAGAGAATTCAGTGGCTGTTGCATTACTGACAATGTTTGCCATACTACTTTGGTAAGAGAAAAGGATTTCAAAGACCTTGAGGACTGGCATGAAGGGGAGAAAGCCAGAAAGGAAAAAAGGCAGGGCAATTTGTCCCATTGACAAGACAGAGGGAAATGGCACAAGCAGAATCAAAACAGGGATTTTCTTTCTCTGTGAGCAGGACAGAAGAAAAGCAATTTGTTCCTGGAGAGTGAAGAGCTGTAAAGGAGGGTATACAAAAGAATATCTGCTCTTAGAAAGCACTTGACAAAATAACCTTGCACTTGTGTGAAGGATACCTCTACCAACAGGCTGCACGCATCTCAGCATGGAAAGACACTGGACTTTCACAGAATGTCTGAGGTTGGAAAGTGCATCTGGAGATCACCCTTCCCAACCCCTTTGTTCAAGGAGTGCTGCCCAGTACCCGTTGCCCAGCACAATTTGTGAATATTCAATTAGCAAAAATAAGAATACATGGGGTCCCCTGGTCAGGTCTCCTGTTCTAATAAGAGCAGTTTAGTGACAGGCAGACAAAATTCCTAGAGAAGAATTATCCTATGTATTTGCATGAAACCAGTCACTCAAAAAGCATTTAAAAGAAATGCATTTAACAAACAGAATTATTCTGCATGTTTTGATCATTTTTGTTCTGAAATTTCGTGGTTTAATTTATTTATTCATTTACATCAGAGGACCTGTCTAACTGAAGGAAATGCAGCTTTCATACCTGTGGCTACAGGTGGTAAAAAGTGAGTTTAGAGATGTATCTGGTGATAATATTTGAGCTGATGTGTGCTGCAGAGTGATGCATCTCATCTTCATCTCCATTATTACATGTTCCATGATTATTGACCATGATTTGCTGATATTTGAGAGGTATGCTTAACTCCCAGCAGGACAATGCCAACAAAAAGTGAACTACCAATACAACACTGAAAATCCCCCTAATGGTCATACATAATGTATTCTGCAGTAATCCCATGTGTTTGCTGCTAAATGGCTTCATCTTTTGTCTAGATTCTGATCTTTTGGGGACTGAAGATGGTAGGAAAGAGAATGCAAAGGAGGAAAGGATCGTGGCGCTTGTCTCCACCTTTGTTCTCAGTGGAATAACCAGATTTATACCAACCTAGCTGCTGCCTTTTTTGGACTTCACAGTGAGCTCTACTCACAGGCCAGACATATGCTTGGTCACTTGGCTGGCTCACATCACAAACCCACTGATATGGTTGCTTATATGAAAAAGACACACATGAATGAAACCACAGCCCATGACTAGACTTCCCCTTAGAGACTTACAATAGGCAACATCCTAAAAAATCTGGTGGATGCATCCATGAACACCATATAAAAGTAATGGCTTGGTACTGGGAATGTCACTTCTTGTGTGCCCACCTAGATACAACTCTTCAGAGGACCTTATTCAATTGACTTCAAGGGCAGTGCCTCCTGCCCTGGCATGTCATTCAGCACATCGGGCTTTCTCCAATATCCAAATCTCAGTTCTATCATGGTCCATTTTCCCACTTGCACCACCGACCAGTAACTGAGTTTATGTCAAAATTGTGAAGCATATCTGTATGCTGAAGGAAGTTAAAGCATCTTGTTTCTGATGCCAAAACGAGATATGATTAGACTATTTGTTTTACTTAACTGTTTAATTTTTAACTCTTCTTTTGAGGGAAAATACACAAGTTAACAAACTAAAATTAAAATTTAAAAAGCCCATGATCCAAGGTGTAGTAGAAATTGTTTATTAGATCAAATCATAGCAATTCTGATATATTTTGCTGAACATTGAAAAACATTATTTTTCAATATAAACAATGAAAACAAGTAATGTAAACCACATGGGCAATGTAAACATACAAAAAGGACTCTATGAGTATTTTTGTAGATATCTATTTGTCATGATTTAAGCCCAGCCAGCAACTTAGCACCACACACAACCTCACTCTCTCTACATTAGGATGGGAGATGGAATCAGAAGGATGAAAGTGGGAAAACTCATGGCTGAAAGTAAAGTTTAACAGTTTAACTGGTAAAGCAAAAGCCATGAATTAAGGAATTAATTCACCACTTCCCAAGGGCAGGCAGGTACTCAGCCATTCCCAAGAGACCAGGGCCCCATCACACACAGTGGCGACTTGGGAAGACAAAAGTCATGATTCCAAACATCCCCTTTTTCCTCCTTCCTGCCCCCCCTTTATATACTGAGTATGATGCCATATGGTCTGGGATATATCTTTGTTATTTGGGGTCACCTGTGCCAACTGTGTCCCCTCCCAACTCCTTGTGCATCCCCAGCCTGAATTATCAACCTGTTTCTAGCACAGATCCAAAACACAGCCTCATACAAGCTGTTGTGAAGAAAATTGACTATATTCTAGTGAAAACCATCCCTATTTCAACCCAATGGGCCTTGAGTTTCCTGGATCTCAATCAAGATGACTTGTGGAATTTGCATCTCACAAAATTCTGTCACTTATCTGCCTAAGAAAAATATTTTCTTCGATAAATCCATTTTCTTCTGCTATAAAACAACAAAACAGCTACTGAGACATGGTCTAAACTTTGAGCAAACAAGTCTTACTAGCAAGAAACCTTTACTAGTTTCTAGAGGTGTGTCTGAAGAAAATCAAGAGTTAGGAAGCAGGATTGATTAAAAAAAAAAAGTAATTCACATGGCTAGTAGCACATTATGAAAACAAATTCCCCCTATTCTGATATTGTATCATCCCATGGCCTGAGTGAAGCTGAGTGAAGCTGCAGAATAGTGGCTGCTTGTAACTCATTGAAGTAGTACTCCTCCTCAAGAAACCACAAACGGAGTATTTAATTTTTGTTTCTGTTGCTTCTTTCATCTCCTTATTGTTCAGTTGTACTGTGTCCAAGACATATTCATGTGAGTTTTATGAGACTGTTTGAACAGTGTGGGGAACATTAGGACACTGACCCTTAGCTTGTGAGTCTCATTTTCTGGCTTTGTCAAAAGGTCACAAGTAACTCAGGTAACTTGTCAGAACTAGGTCATCACAGGCACTTGCTAGATCTTTAATAAAAACCATTTCCTGAGCTGTACCACAAAGTGAGATGTTCTGCTGGAGGGGAAAACAGAGTGCTTGAAATAGCACTCTGATGTGACTTATGATGATATTGAAGTGCACTTAGCTGTTGAATGTGATATGTGTAAGTCAGTATCCATATGAACTACTCATCTTTTGCAGTACTTTAAGCTGTAGTAATTTTATATCCAATGTGTCCTTTTAAAAATACATATGGTAGAAAGTATGTCCATGAAAAGGATTTAAAGTTTTTGTTTGACTCAAATGTTGCATGGATTTTAAATCATAGGCTGTCTTTTTTAATTACTCTGATGTATGAGAAAATAACATGACAGACATTTGTAGAGAACTATAGCCATCACTTATTTGTGTTTTCAAATTCTAGACTCAAAGACAGTGAAGCCTGTGTTTAGACTGTAGTCTAATTCTTTCAAAAATTTTGACATGGGAGACTGTTTGCAAAATGGATCAAGACACTTCATCTACCAACAGTTGTTACTGTTATTTATAGTTTCCACAGCCTTGTTCATATTCTCATAAACAAGGAAAATGAAGTAGGTCTATTTTTGGGCAAAGATCTGTAAAAGACTGAAATGCAGAAAGATTCAAAAATAATGTGCTCTGCAGCTTATATTAGACTGAGTTTATCATTCAATTTGATTTGAGTAGTTAATCCACTGAAATGATAAGTCAGAGAAATTGTGAGTCAGTGAGGAAACCCAAATCCATTTCCTTGTAATAATGACTCCCATAATCTTTTTACCATTTTTCTCTTCCCTGCCCTCTTCTATGATGAAAGATACAAATAAAAGTATAATATATGTTAAATTGTAAAACACAGCTCTAGATTTTATCCTGAACATTCCCCAGCCATCTTAAATTTAACAGGAAAAGGGGTTTGAAATGCAGGAGATGTAAGTTCACTAGTGCCATGCAGAGAACACAGGATGTGTCTGTCCTTTGTGAATTGGGACTTAATGGCCAGATTTTGGCATTGGGGATGGGGGCTACAGGAGTGCCTTCTGTGAGAAGCTGCCAGAAGCTTTCCCAATGTGTGATAGAGTCCATGTCAGATGGCTCCAAGAGACCCACTGCTGGCCAAGGCTGAGCCCATCAGTGATAGTGGCAGCACCTCTGGGAAAACATAGTTTAGAAAGGGAAAGAATTCACAGCACAGGAGCAAATTGCAGCCAAAGATGAGATGAGTGAGAATATGTGAGAGCAGCAACTCTGAAGATCAGTGAAGGAGGGAAAACTGTTCTCTGGGGTCTGGGGCAGAGATTCCCCTGCAGCCCTTGATGTAGACCGTGGTGAGGCAGCTGTGCTCCTGCAGCCCGCGGACGTCCATGGTGGAACAGAGATCCACCTGCCACCTGTGGAGGATCCCATGCCAGAGCAGAGGGATGCCCAAAGGGTCTGTGATGCCATGCTAAGCCCATGCCAAACCAGGCTCTTGGCAGGACCTGTGGCCTGATGGAGTGGGGAGCCCACACTGTCTGGAGCTTGTGATCCTGCAGCAGACCCACACTGGAGCAGTCTGTCCCTGAAGGACTGCACCCTGTGGAAGGGGCCTACACTGGAGCAACTCACGAGGAACCACAGTCTATAGGAAGGGCTAACAAAGGGGAAAGGGCCAACAAAGGAGAAGTTCATGGAGGACTGTCTCCCATGGGAGGGACCCACAATGGAACAGGGGAAGTGTCAGGAGTTGTCCCCCTGAGAAAGAAGGAGCAGCAGAGACAACATGTGGTGAACTGACCCCAACCCCCATTCCCCATCCTCCTGTGCAGCTTGGGAGGAGGAGGCAGAGAATTTTGGAGTCATTTTGAGGTCACATCACAATCCACCAAAGGGTGATTTATTTATCAATTTACTCATCCCACCATGGAAGCAGCATAGTCCACAAGGGACAAACTATTGGCTTTAGAATATGATTCATTCAACCAGTACCAATGAGGACTCCTGTCATAAAATTTTGCAGTCTGTGCTCATCTGACTTTAAGGCTAAACTTTGACCATAATCTTGTGATTATTGTGTAATTTGGGAATAATAGAACATGTGTTACAATAACTCAGCAAAATATGTGACAGTGGATTCTAAGCTAGGCCAGCAGAAGTATTTATTTGTGTGAAACAGAATAAAAGAGGTTTATATAATCCTATAGTAAACTTCTAAAATGGAATATAGGAAAAAAAGAAACCCTAAGTTACTTGTCAGCTCTGACAATGTGTGGTTGAGCAAATGTATTTCTAAGGCTGTAAATCTCCTTGCCTAGTTTGACAGGTTTGTGAAGGGTAGTTAAGGACTAAGTCCATCTGAAAGCAAGGAATAAAGTCAAAAATATCAGATTTTTTGCACTCTAGCTTCTTTCAGCTAATGCAGCACAAACAACTGATTCAGGCAGCAAGCAGAAATTATTTGACATGCAGTCACTGGTGTAATCATAATCCAACAGAAATAACAAATCAATCATAAACTATGCCTGCAGTTATTTAGAGCATCTAGCAAATGTATCATTAAGTGTATATTTATGAAACCAATTTTAACCATATTCTTCACATCAAAAATTGTTTCTGTTTAAGGTATTCCAAGGTGCAGCCTTCTGAAACATGGAACTTAGAAAAGCTGTTACCTTACTTGTAGATAATTGTATGGGAACCAGGGTGTTACTAGAGCAAGGAAGAAAAATAAGGACCTTACAAAATTCTTTTCTTTTACATATCCATATCTCAGCCTGCTGCTCTTTAAGGACAGTGATGCTCAAGTTTAATATCAGCTGCTTTTGCATGCCTTGTATCATCTAAGTGAAACTTGCAAACACAGTCTCTGACTTGTATTGAAGTGACCTTAAGAGAACAAGAAAAGCAGCACACTTGCAATTGATTAAATGTGAAATACCAATTTCTGTTGCTGTTTCTTTCTTTGAAGGACAGTAGTTGTCCCTCATTAATCTTTCATTAAAATAAGAATCCTTTATTATAAGGATTATAAATCATTTTGATTTGGATGAAGTAAAATGGCTTTTGACAAAAAAATTTTCTTACCTGGTTAAACAGAATGCACAAAGCAGTGCACTTAGTAACTCCTCACCTCAACCATTTAATGTTGTTACTATCAATGCTGGTTTGTTTTAAGCATCAGAGAAAATTAGCAGCTCCGTGAAATTTAAAAATTTTTACTAGCTCCATGGTGGCACAGAAAAAAGTCTGATTAGCTCTCACCATGATAAAAGTAATTCATACTCTGCATTTTCATCCAACTACTGGTGCTAGCTATGTACAAAAAACAAAGTCCAGTTTATTGCATAAAACCAGTTTTTCAAGCCTATCTTGCACATTTTATATAACTTTTTGATGCATGCATGTGAACTTTGCCTTCTGATCTGAAATCAGTGCCACTAAAATGATGCATCAAAACTCTGGCAAATATTGCAAGCCTCTTCTCCTGAATAACCTTAGGATGGAAGGATAATACAGGGCACAGATGTTCTGAATATTTCTGGTTTCTGCTGATCTGTTTTTTGGTGATTTTTTTTTCTGGTCTTTCTGTCATCATTATGTGAAGTCTTTGTTTTCCCCTGCAGCCAGAATTACTGTCTGACTCTGCAACCTGCCTGGAGGTTTGTGACCTCCTGTTCCTCTCTCTTCCCACTTACCTGGCACAGCAAGTTTCTTGCTTCTTTGATTAGGGGATGAACAATTTATTCTCTATGCATACCTCTCATACTGCACTTTTCTTTCTTAGTCATCTTTCATGGACCCCTAAGAGACAGCCCAAGAAACTTCAATCACACATTGAGTAAACAGAGTACTAGATGTTCTTTCACAAAAAAACAACCCCAAAAGACCCCAAAAAATAGAATTACAGAGTTTCAGTTGGCTTTCCTTCTGCTTGATGTGGAATTATCATGAGTTACATGCTTCCTATTATCATTATTTATTGATTCAGGCAACTCCTGTACATTCAAAAGAAAATACAGGGAAGCCAAAAAATCATAGATCTTGGTATATTATCCATTTATTGCTAAGGGAAACAAATCACAATTTTAAATTTCACCAGGAAGGAAAAGGAAAGATTTGCAACAAATCTGACCTACGGTATTGCTGTGTAATATTTTGAGTTTGGTTTTCAAATTTTGAAATGCATATTTATTAAATATATTTCATGTTGTTACATTTGTCAGCTAGAATTGAATTGGTATGTATGAGATAATTACATTTCTGGTCACAATGGATATTGTCCATGTCTCCTAAGATTTTTAAAAATAAACCCTTCAATTAAAATCGTCAGATTTCCAAAATAAATTTTTAAATGTATGTCTTGTTTAAAAGACATCCAACCATCATTTTGATATGGAAACGAGCACAGGATATGCACAATGTTCTTGCATTAAATACAGAAAAGTAGAGTATTGGAAGCAAACAATTTTTTTTTCATAGGGGATAGCACTCCTTAAACTTCATCTTCCTTTTTCAAGTACAGGAAAAGAAGGGTAAATGAACCTTCCAAATAGTTTATCATTTTTTATATCCATATAAATTTGGGCAAGCATTGCTCCTTTTCAGGCAACAAATAACAGGATTTTTTACCATACGTCACACTATATTGATACAAGATTTCAGACATATTTGGGTAGTTTCCATTAGTTCTCTTGTCACTAAGGGACTGAAAAGTAAGACACACACTTCTTTTGAGACACTGTGTTTTATTAAAACAGCTCTGTTAACTGACAGATGTGAAAGTCACAGCTATGTCTGACAAGATGTTACATTTTGGAGCTCTGGTCTCATTGAGATGGTTATTCTGAAAAGTATTATGAGTATTTAATAGCAATAATGACTTTGGGGCTGGTAGTTGAATGCAGCACATGCTCCACCTTTTTCTATGCTTGACTATCCTCACTAAATAATAGGATAATTACTTTACTTTAAATTACTAAGTGAAAAAATACTTTTTAAATTGGCACAGAAGCACTAAATCCATGACACTATCCTGTCAAGGAACTAGGAGTAAATTGTAAGACTGATTTTTTTTTTTTGCTTTCACAGAAATTACATCGAAAGGAAAAATGTATTTGTAGAACATCAGTCAGGTATTAACTATGAGACTTTGACCATGACAAATGATACACTGCATACAATATCTACACTGAATAAGTGTGAGTGTTCCTAGCTCTTTAAACATCTATTTTTCAATTCTTAAGTGTTAGGTTTCTAGCAAAGTGCAGGAAAGTCGTGTTGCTTTGACAAGCCAAGTCCTTTATGTCATCATTAGGCTCCTTGTTTCAGCAGAAGTTTTGCAGCACTTGTGCCAAATCTTAAGCGTAATGCTGTAAATTCCTCTTAAGTGTCATACCACTGAAATAAGCAACCAAATATAAACAATAAGAAGCTCAGCCAGTCTGATGCAAAATTTAAAACCTTCAAATGAAAGCTGTACGCTTGCACACCAGTGTGAACTGCTGCATTTCCTAAGATATGGCAGAAAAAATACTGAACATGCAAAATTTTACAAAGTAGCATGGCACAGTGCAAATGCCTGAAAGAATTAAAGGCAACTATTTGCTTTGTTGTGATTTCCTAGGGATGCGTTACTTCTTAGCAGATAGTGCTATATGAATATATTTATTTAGCATTGCACTTTGTTCCTACATTAATATTTTCACTACAGTACGTTGTCCCATAATAACAGGAAAATTTTGCACATATACAACAATGAATGAAAAAATTGAATATATTATTTGACTGTTGTAATGGTAGGAATATACATTAATCCTGAGGTGGTTGGTACAAGAGGGCCATACCTGCAATACTAAGCTAAAGTGTATTTGCAGTACATCACTCAAAATATCCAGAAGAATAATCATGGACATTACAGTCATTGCTTCCCTGAAAATATATTAGGACACAATTTTTGAGTTACTGGGAGTCAGATACACTGGTAGCTGCACCAGAAGCTGTATTCTAAAAACATGTGAAGGCAGAGTGTTCTGCTGCTAGGATGTTAAATAAATAAAATCATTACCTTTTATCTACACTTGGTCTAAACTTGCAACAAAGCGAGTACACAGTCTTCTGAAACTATTCCTTGTCTTGTACACTTCCCTAAGCAAATTATTCTAAATTAAGTAGTTTGACCTTTCTAAGGATTTGTTCTACAATATTTATTAAAAAATGTTTACAAAAAATTATAGACAAAAATATTTTGGAGGGATCAGTATACTTGTTGCAGAATTGTCTTGTTAATGCCATTTTGCAATTAATTAACTGCAATTATCTTGCAAGAACTGATTGAAATTCAGGAAAGTAAATTCAGGATAGCACTTCTAAACAGAAATAGTTAATTATGCACATTCATGATGTGTCCCAACAGGTTCTTAAGTATTTCATGCTGCAAAGGGAGCAGTCCTCATTGCATTTATATATAACCTGCAAGATGTGTGAAACAAACTCTTTGTGCTGTTGATAAAGCATTAGCTATATTGCAAATGAACTTACATATAAAAGTGTCAGGGAACTTGAGATTGCTTTGACTACATTATTCAGAAGTCTGACAAATTTAAAACAATTCTAAAAACTTTACTAAACTGATATTTCAACAACAATACTAACAGTTTATTTTATTTATTAAATTACTAGTAGTAATATTAACTAATATTAACACTTTGGTTTTTTCATGATATTACTGGTCATTTCTGCCTATTTAAAACTGTTAATTGTTAACACCTATATCACATGTGAGCTGCAAGTGTACAGCACCAGGGTGCTGATGCTGCATATTTAGCAGTGATAGCCATGGATCTGGGGGGTTCTTGATCGCCAGGTTTATTTGCAGAGTCTGCTCCTTTTATTTTTACTCGTTGTTTTGCAAAATCCGCTGCTGGGGTCACTGCATAAACATTTTCCAATGCCTGCTGTGTGCAGTGCACAGATCTCTGTTGGGTTAGCGGTCAAATTGCCCACACTCTTCAGTAAAAGGCCCATACTTTGTGTTTAGGTATGTCAGCAAATGTCACAAAATATTTCCATTCTTTTAGTACATGTAGATTTCAATTCAAGACAAGCTAGCATTATTGTTTCCTTATTTTTTTTTTTTTGTAATTTACACCACAAGCCTTTTCTTTAATCACAGCCAGAAATACCTGTCTGGTTTGGGGCATGAAATTTAAAAAGATCTGTGGATATATCCCAAAAAATCCAGAAAAAATAGTGAAAATGACTGGAGATTTAGGAAACTTGATTTATGAAAAAACTTGGGCAAAACTGGGATTTTTCAGCCTATGATTTTATCTTTTTTTCATTCATAAAGCCTCTCTGAGTGTTATTAAGAATGGACAGAGCACTTGCTAGCACCAAGCCTGGCACCGCAGCACCACGATGCCATAGGTACTGCTGCAGGAAGCACCCTGTACAGCATTTATAGCAGGCATCAAATTTATAGGCTAAAGTCTATTTGTCACACAAACACACTAATGTGTCTGTGACAGCTGGGCCAGAGGACGAAATTGTGAAAGTTAGGAGAATGTCGGAAAATCCTGAAATCCCAGCTGCTCTAAGATTTCCCTTGTGGTTTGACTGACATCACTATAACCATGTGCTTGAGCTCCCCTTTCTGTGGTGAAGTTGAAATAGACATTGAAAAATAGAAATTGAAAACTAATCTTCTGTGAAAAAATAATTTTCAGTAAAGAAGTTACAGAATTCGTGTACACTTTCACAGTAGCCCTCAGTGTGAATATTGCTGACTGTTCTCTTGTTTCAAGGGGTGGACATGTGTTGAGAGAATCTCAGCAGTATGAAGGCCACACAGGAGATACTAACAAGGCCTTTGTAAGCTTATGGCTATTTATTTCATGTTTTCTCATGTATAAAAAACCAAATATTCTCAATTTGTTAATATTGTTTTAAGAATAAATAACTTAATGTGTTCTTGCATGGTAAGATCCTGCAGTTATAAGCCTCTGCTGTGTTCTGGGCATCACCACACACACATCACCTGGCGTGATGGGCTTTTGCTTAAAAAAACACAAATTAAATTAGCATTAGAATTTAAATTTTTTTTTCTACCAATTCTAAGGATGCATTAAGTGTCTGGGCTGAAGAACCTTAATCGCTGGGGTGTATGACCCTGGATTTTCTAGATGTCTGTAAGGACAGGGGAAGAAATCCTTCCCAGCACAAAAATCAATATCATTGTTCATGATGAGCAAGTGTTTCTATGTCTGTCTTCTTATGATTCTGTCTTTATAATTCACAGGGCTTCCATGCTCTTATGTGGGGATAAAACTTGATTTATAATCTTTAAGCTATGATATAAATTAGTTTTGGGGATGGTTTTCTTTCCCACTCTTTCTTCTGTAGGAAGTGGATGAGTAGTTTTTTAAAGAAGACAATTTGAGAATATTGTCTTTCTGTATCACCTGGCCAGCTCTTTTTTTTTACATGCCACTAAATCACACAAGTCTTCTCTTCTTGGAAATGTGTCCTATCCCAAAGATACCCTGGAGCTCACAGATTATAGTCCTACATAAACCTAATATTTTTCAAGTGACTGAAATAAAAAAATGCCTTTTACATTCTATCCTCATACAGAATAGATGTAGGATTCTCATATAGCATAAGCACATTAAAAAGGCTAGACTTTGGCCTGTAAATTTTATGTCTGTTATAAACTACTTACAGATCCTTGTTGGGTGTACGTGAATGGCAGCAGCTGTTGGACTGTCCTGTACTCTACGTTTACCAAAGCAATATGGAGCACTGAGAATTTATTTAGTTTTAATCATAGAATCATTGAAGGGTTTGGATTGGAAGGGACCTTAAGGATCCTCTAGTTCCAGCCCTTCTCCAATGTAAAGGGATTCTTTCCACCAGACCGTGTTGCTCAAAGCTCCATCCTGCCTGGCCTTGAATACATTTACACAATTTGCAACATTAATCTAAAGTTTTCATCTCAGGAATCATTGTAGTAGATGGAAATGAAACCATCAAAATAATGAAACCTGTGTAACTAATACATATATTCCTGACCTTGCTTTCCAAAAGAGGGCTTTAGAAGCCTTTGCCATGTAAGAATATGTGAAAAAATGTGTCACCTATTAGGAATATAAATATTTTCCATTCTTCCACTCTGTGCTAGAAAATCTGACACTAAGAGGTGAAATGCAGTTATTGCTTGTAAAGCAGTTATTCTACACTCATTTTTAAAAAGAACATTTCTGCAGACTTTGTTCCTTTGTCCACTGTGGTTTTCTTTCTCTGTCAGTTATCTGTTGCTGATTTTCCCCCTTTTATTCATCAGGGGATTTCATCTCAGCAATACTGAAACTTTTTCTGATCTTCATCCTTATTTGAGCAGAATTATTTTTAAGAAAGACTTGTGTTTAAAAGCAAGGTCTACACAAAGTGCACTAAATACATTTTTACATACTATTTTATGCCTCCTCTTGGCAGTAAAAGTCAATTCTGAATTGCTTTAGCAAGAACTATAAAAATGTAAATTGCTAAGATCTGATTTGGTCTCATTGCCTGAGCTGAGTTCTAACAGCTAAATCTGGAATATATAGCTGCTGAAGCTTATTAATACAGGATAATTTACATATTCAGAAGGATCCTGTTGTAGTCTGCTCTCCTCAGTTAATATAAGATGAATGAGAAAAAGCTCCATAGGACATCTAAACAAGGTTCTGAATTTGAAAATTTTGCCTTAATTTAAAATTTAGAATTCCTTTAGAATTATAGCAGCTTATAGGGTCTCATTCTCCCTTTTTTATTTTTTGAAGGGGTTTCAAATAATGAAATATATTATTTTATTTCATATAGGTTGCAATTAAAAAAAAAAGAAACCTAAAGTGATTGTTTTGTCTTTGATCCTTAATGATCCAAACCAAATGTAAGAAAATTTTCCAGTCATATCTCTGTGATTTCACAAGGGAAAGGTATATGTATACCAAAATTCATACTCTGTAGTTTTGCAGGAATTTCATAAAATTCTTCCAGTTTATGCTACAATATAGCAAAGTAGAGAAAACTATGGATTTTTCCCTCTATTAACTGTTTGATATTAGATCCTGATCCAGCCAGTCACATGTGTACTCTGGACATGAATAACCTTCAGCAAAAGGAGTTTGCAAGAGCACATAAAGAAGATAAGAATGTTTATATATTTTACATATTGTATGTAGTGATTGTGCAAGTAGTGATATTTACTTCATAAGTGGACATTATTTAATTTAAATAGGCTACTTAAGCCCCATCAATTTTTCAGTAGAAGCAGCTTGTCAGTAATAACCTGATTGATTTCAACATGAGAGATAGAATCTAAAAAAAGCTCAAGACGTTAAACAAATTTCATGGTCCAATAAACAAATTTGACAGATGGAACTTGCTGGCATAGGATCTTTTCAATCTTATGATTCAAAACAGACCAGACATTTGTGTAGATGTTATCTTCAGACCAGCTACCTAGAACGGAATTGACAAACACAGTGAAATCCCATAAACTGTTTACCAGCTGCTGTCAATTATAAGGTTTTGGCATTCTTGGATATCTGTGGGTAGTACAGCCAGCAGGCAGAGCTGAGTGGGGCTAACCTAGTACTGCCCGGGTCACAGGTCACATCAAATGGTTCCAGACTGCCCAGCTCACAGGTGATATCATGTTGTCATCATATTGCAACATTATTATCCCATACTTTCTCAGTGATTTCTCATGGGCAGCTCCCCACAGCACTGCTGCCTTCTTCACAAAACAACCACCAAACTCCAACTCTCCTCACCCAGCTAACCCACTCTTTTGTAGCACTCGTGTTCTTACTGGACACAGCTGTGGCCTATTGAGGGCAGGCCTGTTCCTAATCTTTGGGGATTAGTGCAGCTGCAACTCCTCAGGGGTGAGACTGCCTTCTGCACTATTTTTATTTTCTTACATTCTATCCCTCCACAACATCAAATGCTTCCAGACTGCCCAGCTCACAGGTCACATCGAGTGATTCCAGACTGCCCAGCTCACAGGTCACATCAAACAATTCCAGTATCAGGCTCACACCTTCAGCAGAGCTGCCCCACATCTTTCAGAGATATCACTTCTAAAGGCTTTGGTGAAGGACACATCAGACCTCTAGGTATTCTCAAGAAGGGAGAAACAGAGTGTTAGTAGGAAGAATGTACTTCCAGTTAAACCATTTGGTGATTTTTCCACTCTTTTCTTTATATAAACCTAACTTTTACCATAATAATTGTTCAGTGAACATCAAATGAAGTGAATGACTGCAGGTGTGATAAAGTTGCAGTTTACAATCTAAATTCTGTGGTTACTGCTCTGGTTATTGAAATTTTTGTGTAAGAAGAGAATATATGATGGGACCTTATCCTGAGGAAATGTGTTGCCAGTGCATAAAGATACACAAAATTTAAGCTAAGACATCAGTACTTATGTTATTAAAAAAATGACAGAGATGTGAATTCTAGTAAAGCCATGGACATTTAGATTTGCCAAGATTTACAAAAATACTTGCAAACACTGTAGAATGAGTAGTTCTAATATTAATGACATAATTTATTATTCTCATTATATTGTCATTGAAGAGAATTCTGGCTAATATACCCTGAATTTTTTCTAAAAAGCAAATATAATCTTTTCCAGATAGGCACTGAAACCACACAAACAAGTCACACTTAAAAAAGCAGGGATCTACATTAAAATATTCAGCCAATTTACATAAAATTTTAATTACTTTAAGAAGGGATAATATAATATTTCATTTTTGTACAGCAAACTTCAAATAACAAATTATTCTTCTTCTTAATTCACATTTATACAGTTTATTCATGTTATCATCCCTCTAACATGCCATAAAGCTAGCTGTTGACTGCTCAGAAAATGGATATAGCAGTAGCAAAAAGCCAATAGAGATAATGTATAGCATTTCTTTTATATGTTGCGCCCCCACTCTGCGGGTATGCCATCATTTCTACAGATCCATTAGCTGGTATCAGGTAACATATTTGGCTCTGCAAATTGCACCAAAGGAGTCTTTTGTTATGCCCTCAAATTTTTGTTTGCAGGGAAGCAAGCAATCACAGACCCTGCCAGAGCCACAGAAAAATTTTGGCACCCCACAAGTCACTCAGAAAAGTGCATATCACCAGCAATTAGATGGCAGCAGGTACTTTAACTTGACCACCTTTATTCACACAAAGAGACAGCATTTGTGACTCAGATTAAAAAAACACACTTGGCACAACAGTGTTTAGGTAGAGGAGCATTCTTTGCTAGTAGAGTTTATGATATCTTGGTTATATCTCATTCTGACACTTTAATTAGAAACTTAGACTTAATGCTTTTATCTTTTCTATTCTGTGATAAATGCAAGCAGTAGTTTAGTTCAGGTTTCTAAACATATTCAGACACTTCAAGATGCAGACAAAACTGTAGTAGGATTTACGAAATGCTGTAGAAACTAATTAGGAATTTAATAGCCACGTGCTTCTGAAATTCAAATTGGGTGGATATTTAAATTTTTAACAGCCCCTTTCAGATAAAAAACTAAGTAGTATAGGCTCTAGAATAAAAATAAGGATATTTATTTAATCTTTTAAATTAAATTTCAAATTTAATATGCTGGGAAAATTTATTTATTTTGTTGTTTATGTCTCTGATTCAGATTGCTTTGCTCTTTATGTAGCAGTGCAGTGAGAATCTCCACATGCAATAATCCAATTCAGTGCAATTTATTTTTCATAGTGGCTTTTATATCATATATTCTAAAACCATCCATTTTTTGTATGATAGACCTTATGACAGTGAACAATGAACAGTTTAAGAACAGTAAAGAAAATATATTTTATTTTCAAAGTAGATAATTTGTGATATCCTGGGAGAAAAAAGTAGCTGTGGTGGGTTGTCACTGTCTGGGTGCCAGGTGCCCACCAAAGCTGCTCTACCTTTCTCAGCTGGACAGGAAAGATAAAATGTAACACAGGGCACCTGGGTTCAGATCAGAGCAGGGAGGGATCTCTCACCAGTGAATGTCATGGGCAAAACAGGTTTGACTTGGGGAAATTATTTTAATTTATGAAAAATCAATGGGAGAACAATAATGAAAAATAAAACCAAATCTTAAAAATCCCTTTCTCCAATCGGTCCCTTCTTCACAGCCTCAGGTGCAGTCCACAATTCTCTACCAACTCCCAGTGCACCAGCACAGGAGGATGAGCTGTGGTCATTTCTTCACCTGTTGTCTCTGCACCTCCTTCCTCCTCAGGGGAAGGACTCCTCACACTCTTCCCCTGATCCAGAGGGGGGGGGGCCCTCCCATGGGAGACAGTCCTCCATGAGCTTCTCCAAAGTGTGTCCTTCCCTCAAGCTGCAGCTCCAGCATTGACTTTCAGTGGTGTGCAGTCCTTCAGGAGCAGCCTGGGTCCCCTAAGGGTCACAAAGCTGCCGCAGAGAGGGCTCCTCTCTCCAAGGGGCCACAGGTTCCAGTGCGGGCTTCCCACCGGGTCACAGCCTGCTTTGGGCACCCACCTGCTGCACCACGGACCCCCATGGACTGCAGGGGCACAGCTGCCTCACCAGGGGCTTCCCTGTGGGCTGCAGGAGAATCCTTGCTTTGGCACCTGGAGCACCTTCTCTCCTGGCTTGTACACTCACCTTGGCGCCTGCAGAGTTGCTCCCCCTGCATATTCTCACCCTCCTCTTCACTGGCTGCAACTGCTTCTGCACTGTAACTTTTCCTCTTGCTAAACTGTGCTGTGCCAGGAGTTCTCCCACTGTCACTGCTGGGCTCATCCGTGGCCTGTGGGGGTCAGTCTTGGAGCCAGCTGGCATTGGCTCTGTTGGACATGGAGGAAGCTTCTGGCAGCTTCTAACAGAGGACATCCTGGTGATCCTCCTGATGCCATATCCTGGCCACAAAAAACCAGTACAGCACTACATTGTGTTTCAAGTGTAATATGAAAAGCCTTTTGATGGTGTTCCCAGCACAAACTGAAAAAAAAGCAATAAAGAAATATTGAGTAAGAAATTAAAATATGAAAGCCTTCTAATAGATTTGGTTCTACAAATGCATATGACTATAAAATTATAAAATTTGCTGATCATTAATTTAAAATTTCCTTGCTTTAAAAATGTAGTTTAAAAGTAGGAAAAATAAATTTGGTGATTAGTGGAAGGGTAGTTTGTCTAGTTGGGGACAACTGAGTGAAATATTAAGATTAGATATGGTGGATGTATTTTCAACAAAATAACCTCAACTGGATAATAAATGTTTGGTGTTCATATAACTGACAAGAAAGTATCTTTCTGTGAAGGAGTTCTTAAGTGTAGAGGTTAAATTTTGGTTCATATAAAAGAGATAAATACCTCAAGACTTAAAATAAAGTCCTTGAAAGCAGTGATGGAGTTTCAAATCTGCTAATATGGCCAGTGCAATATGTTCTACATCGATTATCTGATTACAGCACTATTGAATGTCATAGGAGGATTTTCTTTCAGTCCCTTCTTGTGACTCGTTCCATGCTATATAAGATATCCATTACTTCTTTGGATCAGATTACTGTAATCAATAGGTTTAAAAGTATCTTGCAAATAAAGACTTTGAACTAAAAAATATCATACCCCATTTAGAAATAGGAGATTCTCTCTCAACATTTTATTGAAAAATAGCAAAGTGCTGAGTTTGGGGGTTCTTTTTTTTTTTCTTTTTTACTTTTGATCAGAGTGATGAGAGATTTTAATAAAATTTTATTTCAATAAAGTAAATTTTTTTCCTGAAAGTTCACATTTCCAGCTCCTAAGTTCCAAGAAAAGTTAACACAGTCTCAAAAAAACAATAGCTATGAGAAGGTATTTCACTTATTATTAAATCTGGGTCTTCTGAAGTCTCTGACATTTTGTATCATGTTGGAATGTAGAATATCATTCCAATATTTTGTGTTATGTGAAATTGTGCTTCATCCATTACAAGACTACATATGTTTAACTCTTCAAGTTCTTAAGGAAAATATAGGAATGGTATCTTTTTCTCTGAGGAGATTAGTATATTCTTAAATTTAAATAAAAGAACTACCTGTATAAAACTGTCAAAATGCCACCTTCCCAAGGAAAATTTAAACCATCTAGTTTCTGATGTTTGCTGATGTCAAAGGGTGTTTTTTGAATTCCAAAACTGTTAAAGAAATCTGCTTCACACTGATGGGCTGCTGAGAAGACTTCAGCAATTAAGTAAAACTTGTTAATTGCAGCTGAAACCTGAAACAGATACCTCTGTGACAGTGTGGATTCTATATTTTACTAAGCGATTCACATGTATTCATGATCTGCAAAATTATTATGTTCTACAAATCCGAATGTATGTTTGAGATATAAAATGGCTGACCAGAAGAAAAAACAGCTGGAGATGACTGCTGTAAAACAGATGCTGTGATAAAGCTCACCCTGAAGCCTGATGGAATGATACTGCCTCCACTGACTGAAGGTGTGCATTATACAGATATAACCAAAACATTTCCATGAGAGCAGTCCAGAAGCAGAGCTGTTGTGCAGCCAGCCTCCTTGAAGGTTTCCAAGACCAAACTGGATAAAGCCCTGGGCAACCCAACCTGACCAGAGTTTTGTTCCTGCTTCAAGAGGGGCTTGTAGTGGAAACCTGCTGAGGTCCCTCTCAGCCTGAATTATCCCATAACTTATGGTATCGACCCTGTTTGCTCTTTGCAATGGCACAGATTTCTCAGGTTGCTCTGGGCTCCCAGAATTTTGGTCCTGTTTTGGACAGCCACATACAAATTGTTTAAAAATATATATATAATTAATGGAATTTTTAATGGGATAATGCTCAGTATCTTAAATCAGTCGACTGTCTCTAGTATGCAGAGATTACCTGGGAAATTATCAGTACACAGTGTGGATAGTCACAATGCCACAAACTTTTAAAGTCTGCACTAAGGATGTAACTATAAAAAATCTTGGCTTTCATCTTTATATTACAACTCCATATATGTTGCCACAGTGTTTGTGAAGAATTAATCTTTTATCTTCACAAATGTAGGATACACAGCTTAGTAATATATCTTGGAGTTGAGAGCCTGTATGCTTTCAGTAGAGATCATTCCAATATGATACATTAGGCTTGAAAGTATCAGCTCAGAAAAGCAAGATGATTTTTTTTTGAATGCAAGTCTGCATTCTCTGTAAAAGAGGGACAAAGAGCACTTACTTCTTCTATTCTTTCTGTAAGGAATGTTGCATCCTTCATAAACACCCTCTTCACCTTCTTTGGAGATATTTCAATATTTTATTCAAATATAAAAGAAAGTATATGATATATTCAAAATGAGTTAGTGATATTTAGAAGAAAAACAAATAAATCAAGACAATGAGTTTTATGTTTGTGACAAGGAGATAAAACTGTCGAGCTTGTTCCACAAAGACTCTGTTTTGTCTCCCTACATGTCCACTCTCATAACTTGAGTGTTGTGAGACAGACTACGGTGTAGATTATGTCTGACCTGGCTGGCATGAAGAAAGCTCTGCTGAAGAAAATGCAGTTTTAGACTACTGTGTAACACATACCCCTCATCAAGGAAGATTAAAACATCACTCTCTTGGTAATTTCCTAATTATATGGATAAGATATATTATTTTAAACAACCTGTTAGAAATCTATCATGTTTGGGACTATGGACTCTCAAGGAGCCACAGGCAGCTAAAGACAGGCTAATCAAAAAGGTTTTTAAGCTCAGTTCATCCTTCTCTGCATAGCTCAATTCAGGGTTTGAATGTTATTGCAGAAAATATTGTGTATTTGCCCAGTACCAACAGCTGATTAGTACTCTTTCCAATAAATATTACATGAAAACCAAATCCTAACAGACTTTTAACCACAGCCTTTTACATTACTAAAATAAGCTAATTAACATTTTGAAATTCTTCCATAAACACAAATGAGAAATTTTTCTTATTTTAAATTTCCACATCATCTAACTTACACTGCTATTCCTGAACTATTTCTGTTGTTGGGCACTTGATATTTTATTTAATTTAACATACTCTATTGGTTAACATTACACCTACATTACTCAGAATACCATTTTCATATTGGATATATTTATTCATCACACTTTATAAATGTGTGTATGTGTGTGTGTGTGTGTGAGGCATTCACCCTTGACTCTTAATATAGCAGTGAAGTCAGCACTTTTAGGGTGACAGTCATCTTGATCTGTTTTCAATTGACTGCTTTAGTATGAGATGAAGCATGCTCAAAAAAGTACTCATTTGTCTGATTAGGTTTAAGCATGCAAAAGAGGACTGGCTCAGATATAGAGGATCTTACTGTAAATGCTGACATTTGATAAGATGTATCAGCTCCCCCGAATCCATAACTGGACACATATGAACCATTTCCAACAATCAACTTGCAGCATAAGTACATCTGTTGCATTCTAAAATAAAAAGACAACAAATTATCTTGAGATAAATAATCAAATTAAATGAATAAAACTCCTGCTAATTATCAAATAATGTTCAAATATTTTTGTCATGTAAAATAGCACAGTAAAAAATAACTTTACTATGAAATTAATGTAATCCTAAAAGTGTTTATTTCCTTTCAGTAGAGGGAGCTTAGGATTGCATAGCACATATGTGCTTCCCATCTTCATGTTTAATTATATTCATTCCAACTATAAAAAACTTGTATCCTGAAAAGCCCCTCTTGATGCTTGATTATCATGCATTTTCAGTCATTATTAATTAGCATTTTACAAAAATAATTTGCTTGTATTATGTTCATTAATTAAATCAATCACTCCTTTCATACAGGAAAATATCCCACTACATACCTACTTACTTTTATGACCAAGACCAATACTTAATATAGGAACGTCCAGGTCAACATTAGCAACTAAGAGAACATTTAAGCAGGCATCTCAAAAACTTAATTTCTGTTTGAAAGCCCCCATTAAAATGATTGATGAAATCTTTGATTAAACAATAAACACTTTCATGTAGGTGCCAAAGTCAAAGTGACCATGATGTGTAGGTTGACAGATGCAGTAGATCATGTTCCAGACCTTTTTTTTTTTTCCCCTTTTGACATGAGCTAGTTAACATTTCAATCACCAAGAAATTAGGAACTTTGAGGACCATTGACCAGCATCAGCACTAACCATTGACCTTGCCAACACAGTAGCTAAATTTCTGAAGCTGTCTGCAGAATTTCTCAGTCAGCTTTGCAGAATATGTCAGCCTCCATCTCTGCATTGAAAACAGGCTGTAAGGAAAATGATTCATTGCTCTCAACATTATATCTGAACTGGGCACTGCAGTAACTAAAATGGTATTTACTTTGCTTACTTAAATTATATAAATTAAACAGAAAACCACCAACAACAAATTGTTCAGCACTGGACCACAAGTCAAATCTTATTTCATATATACAAGATTTTTTTTAAAGTAAACTTGGTCAGCAATCTCTAGTCTTTAGGCTTTGTAGTATCAAAGGAAACTGTCTGAGCCCTGCTGTGGAATGGCATTGCGGGTTTATTGTGTTCTGAGAGTTCTGCTGGTTAGGGTGTTTAATTTTAGCAGAATACTTCTCTCTTCAGATCAGATCTATCTGAAGATTAAAAGCTCAAATTAAAAAAAAATGTCATACAACCATACTGTTTTCTTCTGATTTAGTACACAATAGTCCCAGGTGTTATTCTGAGAATAAATATCAGGATCAGAGGCTCTATGAGTGCATCTGTCTCCAAGGTCTTCCTGAAAAGAAGGGTCTCTGCTCAGTGCCCTTGATCATTTCATGATCCAAGGGTGGTCAAGCATGAGCCAGGCATGGAAAAGGTGGGACAAGTGGAGGCAGTAGCTTTGCTTGTCACCCACTGCACTGATTGGCACCTCTGCAGCCCTGTGGAAGCAGGTATGGAAACTGCAGATGTGTCCGGGGAAATGAGCTGTGCTTTAGCTCTGATAATACACCTAGCAAGCCATGGCTCGTCTCACATAGCAGATTTGTAGATACAAATGGAAATTTAATCTGTCCTGTTGATCAGTTTACAAAAGTAACCTTCTTAATACAGGGAAAAAAAATTCTGGTAACAAGTCTGTAATTTTGACCATGATTACCTGTATAGGTAAATACTGTGGTATTTGCATTAGGTTATTGTGTGAGATTGAATTCCAGTAGAAGGTGAAAAATCTAGCTTCTTTTCTTTTTGTAGAAATTACCTCCCAAAAAGATTATTACCCTTAAATGAGCAGAACCAAAATGTATGAAACGAGATACAGCCCACAAGAAGGGATGCATTTCAGAAACATGCCTTCCTCCTACACAGGGATAAAATATTGGTATGGATACAGCTGGTATTGCACTTCCTGCCACCACAGAGAAATTTTCAGGGAATTTTCAAAGACAAAATAGCAAGAACATGTAAATAAAATGTAAGCTCTTTGCCTTTGTATTGTATTTTTTCCTTGGTACGTGCTGTCATTTTCTTCAACAAAATGACAGGCAATCAAGCAAGGAATTTATGTTTTTCAGAGTTACACTTGTTCTTTCTTTTATGGTTGATATATAATTATAAAAGGTAGAAACTGTTTTCTTTGTTATTGATCTCAAAGAAGGGGGTTTTTGTAAGCAGAAATGTTTGCAACAAAACAAATAAGGGCCCTGGAAGGGCCTTGCACCAACAGTCTTCTCTGAGCTTTTCTCATGCTCTGGAAAGAGGTTCCAGAGAAAATTAATACAGGTGAAATATCTATGTAAGAAATCTGATTCCTCTGAGCTCCTATGATCCTACAATGTGTTTCTGGCAAGTGAGGACCATCAGCCTTTCCTCTAACTGCTAAAAAATTGGAGAAATCCCTCTCTGCTCTTGCCTCTCACCTTGGCTGCTGGCAGCATAGTGACACGAGCTCTTTGCTAGCGTGTGCTTGCCTGGCAGGCAGCAGCGTTTGTGTGCTTCTCCCAGGAGGAAATGCTTCTCTGCCTGTGTGCACCGTGCCCAGGGGCTCCCAGAAGCAAAAATCTGTTTCCCCAGGAGGGGAAATGACCCGTCGGTTTCCAGGACTGACTGGAGGGTTTGCAAGAACAGCAGCAAAAGCTGACACATCCCAGCAGCCACAGAGGCTGGGGAGGTGTCTGAGCTCTTAAGCACACAGTTTTCTTGCCACTTAATTCAAATTTACACAAAAATTCGCACAACTGGAAGGGGCAAAACTACGTTTTTAAATAAAAGCCTGACCTTTGCAGACATTATGACATTTGCCAAAGGGAACATGCCTTTTTCTTAGCATTTTTCAAGCCTTGATTACAGTATGTTTTATACAGTCCAAAGTTTCTAGGAGAGAGAGAAAAAGGAAAGAAAGGGAGTAAACAAATATATTTTTTAATATGCACTCAAATTTGAACACAAATTCTGCATCTGTAGCTGGATTTAGAAATTAAAATTGGAGAGGGTCTCTGAAGTCATTAAGACAAATCCCTTCCTGTTACACACATTTTACTTTATGTTAGCACAGTAGCATCTTTCTTACAGATAAGCAGGAGCACATTCACATGCAGTAACTCTGTTGATCAGAGCTGTATATTAGACATTCTTCTCACCACATATCTATTGACTAATGCAGATGCACTGTGCCTATTATTTCCCTCCTAATTTCAGTGGGATGAAGGAAAAGTGAGTTATATAAAGCTCCCAGTAATTAGGTTTTCTTGAACTAGTGAGCTAGCACATCAAAAGATGGAATGACCACAAACTATAATGTGTTCCATTCCAAACTATTTACATTACATTTCTAATGCAAAGTAAAGATCTTGTTAAATTAAAACAAGTTTGCTTGAATAAATTTAATTTGGTTCACACAGCATGTTATTTCTCATTTTCACAACTTCCATGTCTAACTCTGTCTCTCTTTAATTTTTATTGTTAGGGTGTGGTTTTTTCTCTAAGTTTCCAGCTTTTGGTGTTGTATTTACGAAGAATGGCCACTAGAGTGCTGCAAGTATCCATTGAAGCTGCAGTTGAGTACATTTACCATCAGTATTTCAGTTTCAGACATACTGTTAATATATATTTATCATACACACATTTTCTTTTAAAGTAGAGCTTGGTGCTATGTAAAGACTTAGAAAACTTTAAAATGTCTATGTATATAAGCTAGCTCAGATCTGATACTTTTGTGTGTATGGAAAAGATGCATATGACTGCTTACCATGTAGTTTACAATTCCATAATAGTTTAGAGGATTGACAGTTACATTATGTACACCATTGTGATTTAAAGGGTTACCAAGTAACCACTATTAAGTACCCATTTTCTTGTTTAAGCTGTCTGTACCATTATTGATGCAACTATAGTGTGAGTGCCTCAGGTCTGTTGTCAGTTTCTGAATTGAGACTAATAGATGAATACAGACAAAATTTGGCTTTGAAACTTGTTTGAGGGCTAATATGAAAATCATCATAGAAATCTCAGTCCTTACTCAAAGTTTTGGCCAAATCTGTTAAAACAGAACAAGTCCAAGAAGGAGTCACAATTTTCTGGGCCAAAAGGGATACACATTCCTTCCCTGGGATAAGCATGGAATCCAATAAAAGACAGCCCACTCACCCCTGACATAACATGGAATCATGAAGTCATACATTCATAGAATCATAGAATCATGGAACCATAGAATGTTGTGCACTGAAAGGGACTTTAAAGATCTTCTAGCTCCAACCCCCATGCCATGGGGAGGGACACCTCCCACTAGGCTGGGTTGCTCAAAGCCCCATCCAACCTGGCCTGGAACACTTCCAGCAATGGGGCATCCACAACTTTGGGCAAAATGTTCCAGTTCCTCACCACCTCTATGCCTATCTATTCTAAACCAATTCTCTTTCATTTTAAGGCCATTCCCCCTTGTTCTATTACTAGAGACCCTTTCAAACGATCCCTGACAGGTTTCTTCAGGGCCTCTCCACATACTGGAAGGGTCTATAAGCTGGAACAGTCTCTTCCTCCAGCTGAACAGCCTCAGCTCTCTCAGCCTGTCTCCATTGGAGAGGTGCTCCAGGCCTTGCATCACCTTTGTGGCCACCTCTGGACTCACTCCTATGGCCCACATTCCTTTTATATTGAGGGCCCCAGTGCTGGATGCAGCCCTGCAGCTGGGGTTTCACCAGAGCAGAGCAGAGGGGCAGAATCCCCTCCCTGGCCCTGCTGGCCACGCTGCTTTTGGTGCAACCCAGGAGACAACTGACCCTCTGGGCTGGGAGTGCACATTGCTGGGTCTTGCCCAGCCTCATTATCAGCACCCCAAATCCTCCTCAGCAGAGCTACTCTCAATCTGTGCTCCACCCCGCCTGTGTTGTACTTGGAGTTGCTTTGATCCACATGCAGAACTTCGCTGGCCTCTTGAACAACACAAGGTTTTCATGGGCTCTTAGCACTCTGCTTGTTCTTCCCTGCCTGTGATTAGTCCCTTTATAGCAGGAGGAACAGTAGCCTGAATGGGAAAGATGATAGGAGACCCTTTAGCTATAGCCTATTAAGTGTTGAGGAGAAGCCAAGGCCATCTCATGTTTCTGTGGTTTTAAGGTTGACCTTGGCCCTGTCTAGTACAGCAGAAGCTGTCTTGGTCAGACTTCTTCATAACCAGAAGCCAGAATAAGGAATGGAAATTCAAAAAAAAATTTAAAAGCAAGCAAAATCTGCTTGAGCTACTACACTTCTGACTGTCAAGTTTAACCTTTTCTACAAGAGGTGTAAAAACATCACTTTAAAACTAGCCAAAGACAAAGCCAAAGTACAATAATACTCAAAGGTTAAGAAGGGAAAGATTAAAGGTGGGAAATCTTATCAGAAAGAGGCTGATATTGGGGTGAAGATGAAAACCAAACACTTCCAGCTTGCTCTGAGGAGTATATCAGGACGCAGCACAGAAAAGAGAAGACTGGTGGGGCAAATAGATTAACAAATTAAGTAAAACTTAAAGAATTAGAAAAACTGGCATTGCAAAGCGCTGTTAAAAATGAAAGCTTAAAAAATCCTTGCAAGACTCTGAGAGATGAGGACAACTGAGGTCACTGTAACTATGACGACCAGCAAAATGGACAGGGGAAAAGAACAGGCAAAGAAAACTGAAACCAGGATGATTTGACACACACACATACTCTTTCTGATCACTCAGGGGAAAAGGAGAGTGGAATGAAGGTGAAAAAGCACTTCAATGGTAAGCAGAGATGGGCAGGGTTTCTTTTGCCTTATTCCTTTAGTTGGTATTAAATTCCTTTCCATTTCACACCTTCCATCCTAAATTGGCAGTGTCAAATTCTGCTTAAAGATTATGAAGGACATGTTTGCAAAGTGTTCAGTATTTAATACCCTTTTAAATCTCACTGTGTTCCAGGAATTTCTAATATTGCTAAGTTTTTTATCAACTTTATTTTTTCCCCTTTTATTCTTACATGGTAAACTCAAAGACCAAGTAGACAAATGTCTAGAAATCCCCAAATATCAGCTATTGCAAACACATGGATTAATAATGATTTACCTAGTCACCAATGTGGAATTAATCCATGTAAACCTATGAGAACAGTTTGGCTCAGGAGGTAATACCAGTGCATCAAATTCTTCTTTCATGCAAATGCATGCCAGCTCATTGACTGATGTCATACTATTGATTTGTCCTTTCAGGAAATTTGTATTTTAAGTGATTTCATATTTTAATGCAGAATATAATCATCAGTAATTGTGGCAAATAAGGGAAAGTGAAATAAACAGAAATGCTCTATGTCCTAAGGCAGGACCAGAGGGAATCTATCACCCTGATAGAGAGGAAACTTTTTACAGCTGCATGAACAGCTGTGCAATGAAAGACATCTTGTCTGGGCAAAACATTCATGGTCTCTAGGAGGGTTGGAGCTTCAAAGGACCTGGCACTCTTGTTGATACTTCCTGAAACCACAATACACAGCTTTACTCAGCTGCAGCTTTAAGTGCCAATCTGGTCTCTTGCAAGACAACCAGTGTTCAGATAAATCAATCAGACTTTTCCAGTGCTTGTGCTAAACTTCTGCTCATGGAAAGCAGTGTGCTTACCTTATTGTGCCATGTCTGCTGCTAGAAGTAGGGTTAACTTTGATCTCTACACTATGTTTTTATAGGTAATGCAAAGCCCAGAATAGGAAGGGGTAGTGACACGAAGAAATAGGACTAAACAAGCAGAGGTCTTCTCACAGGTTATTTATTGTAGACTTTAAATTATTGCACCAATGAAATAGTTGTTTAAAACTTCAGGAGATTTTTACTTCAGTGGCAAAGAGTGACAAGATCTTGTCTGCATGCATTTAAGACCCTATGTATATCCCTTTGAATAACATAAGAAATGCATCTGTTGCATTTGACAAAATACCAGAAGGGGTAGTCTGTTGAGAATAAAGGAAAAGTTTTTTTTTTCCTTTTAATAGAGATTACTTGAAAGTCCAGGGACTCTGTAGACTCCTCTCTTAATACCCAAAGTGGCTTAAATTGTCTGACATTTTGCACACAGCTGAATTTCACTTCAGGTACACCAGGAGAGCAAGAAGGAAGAACCAAGGATCAGGAAAAGCGTGTTGAGAATTTCATGGTGATTTGCAAGCTAGTCTGCAAACAACACTTTAGGGCCAAAGCTGTATTTGTTAGCACTTGTATTGAGTTAGCATCTATATGTGGATAATTCTCAAAACTTGTTCTATTCTAAACACCTCCCTGCATGCCAAGATTTTATTTGATATGCTTCTTAGCAATGCTCAGAGATGAGCAGATAAAACAGATTTTTCCCTTTAGCCCTACTTATGTCTGTTACCTTCTTTTCTGTTCTCAGCAGAGCTCCTGGGACTGTAATAGAGGGATCATTATTAAAAAGAAAATCTCCTTAGATATCCTGTTGTATATTGCATTGAACAATTCTGGAAGATTCAGTCACTAAGGAAAAACTTTAGATACTTCAAGTCTCTCTGATTTCCCAAAAGCCAAGTACTTTCATATCTATTCAGAACAGTGATGCAAAGACTATTGTTAGTCTTCATTTTGACCATATCACCTCTTACAGTGTATTGCTTCACTCATTCTTTCAGTTTTATAATGTAAAACATAGCAGGCTTTTTCATTTTCAGGGTCTTCCATGATCTCTCCTCTCCCATCTATCATTTCACATTCACCATGAAGATGTCAGCCCTGTCCCTGAGTCTTTCACCCATCTCATTTCTCAAGCAGTTTTTTTTCAAAATACCTTCCTTCCTTCTTCCCCAGTGTTTTAAAATTAACTCCCTGACAATACCTACTATAAAACTTTCCTGCTTTTTTTTTTTTTTAAAGTCCCCTAAACTTCTCTTTTTGGAATAATAAATGAAGGATTTTCACTATACCTAGGTACATTACTACTATGAAGCTCTAAATCTTCTTCTTTTTCTCTGATTTTATTTCTCTGTCTGTCTCTGTACATTATTTCTTACTTTCAAATTTCTTATTTCTGATCTGTGTCACAAAGATAATTTCTACTCAGTGCTTTCACCAGGCTTAGAATGATGCAGTCCTGGATGTGATGCTGAGCTGTGACTAAAAAAACAAAACAAAAAACCAAAACTAAAACCAAAATCAATGGTAGAAGAACCATCTTTGAAGATAGAGTTGCTTATGTTTTCTAGGAAAAAAAAAGAAGAGTCATTTTCTGAGACCCAAAATGCACAATAAATTAAGAAGTTAAAGTTGTTTACACTCAGAGTGGGAAATGTATCCTCATGTAGCTGATTAAATTACTGCAGCTTTTTTGGGTGTATACACCTGCTGAAGAGCTGTTACAGAATGCCCAGTAAAAAAAAGCCCCCAGGAGACTTATATTTTTAAAGTTTCTATTACTAGATTTTAAAGTTGTGTGATCAAGAAATTACATCAAAGGTCAAACAGTTCATTGTTACAACAACATTGTTTTTAGAAGGTCTGGGGAAATGAAGGCCCCCATAGCACAGTAAGTTAAATCTCACTTTGTGACACAGTAATCACAGAGAGACCTGTTGGTTCTGTTGACTGCAGAGGATGGAGAAAGACTTCAGTTCCCAGCAGTATTTTCTGGATCATAATGCATAATTTTTTCTGAAAAGTGGAAGTAAAATTTGGTATATTTTCTTGCACAGACACCCTCACATAGTACAAAATTTGATTTTGTGACAAAAATACCTGAATATGCCATCAAATCACTAATCAGGAAATGCTAAACAAAAACTAAGGGCCAGTAATAAAGGAAACACTAAATGGGAAGCCAGCAGTAAGAATTCAGTAGCCATTGAACGTCCACAAACATTACTGTGTGACAAAAAAAGGTAATATTTATAAAATCAATTTTGTTCAAAAAGGATAAAAATAAGGATAAAAAAAAGGATAAAAATAAGGATAAAAAAGGATAAAAATAACTTGCAATACCAAAAAAGAGAAATAAAATATATGGCTTTATAAACAAAGGAAAAATTTCTTTCTGAATGTACAAATTATTTTACCATTATTCTTGCAACCAAATGACTAAGAAAATGACTCCTTGTTATATTCTACATTCTGCAACATTTTCTTAATTAAGATTCCATTTTAGTTCCATGTCATTAAAAACAGAGCCATCTTTTACAGAAGAGATGTTTGATCCTGTAAACACTTTCTTCATGCACAGACCCACTGAATTCCAGCAAAATGTTCAGGACCAGACTAAAACAGATTTTTTTTTAATTGGTAGATAAACAAAATAATAATAGAAAAGGCCTCATTCCAAGATAGATAAGCCACAAATGTTTCTTTGTGGTAACAGTAATTAACACAGAAATACAGTTGAAATAATCTTTGCAACATAACATAATTTTAGCAGCTTGTAGTCTTAAAACTTTGTTAAATCCCTTTTGCTAGTGCCTCATAACATTTTACAGTTCTATTTTCCTGTGAATATTGGAAAAACAATGGGGGGATTTATCTAAACTGTCATAATTCAAGTAAAATATGGGGTTTAATACACTAGTGTAACCCAGCCAATGAAATGTTTGTTGCCTCAGCCATTAATTTCTTCTCTAGGATTTACAGACATGATGAGAGTTTCTTTACTGAACGGCAATTAGTCCAGGTTCTCCTGATGTTCCCTGTCTCTCAACACCTGTGATGGTGTTCACAGAGGTCTTAGGATGAGGGAAGAGATGATAATGTTGACTCTATGTTTCAGAAGGCTTGATTTATTATTTTATTATATATATTATATTAAAACTATACTAAAAGAATAGAAGAAAGGATTTCATCAGAAGGCTAGCTAAGAATAGAAAAAGAATGATGACAAAGGCTTGTGACTGACTGAGACAGTCCGGATGCTGGACTGTGATTGGCCATTAATTAGAAACAACCACATAAGACCAATCACAGATCCACTTGTTACATTCTACAGCAGCAGATAATTATTGTTTACATTTTGTTCTTGAAGCCTCTCAGTTTCCCAAGAGAAAAAATCCTAAAGAAAGGATTTTTCAGAAAATATCATAGCTACAAACACCTGTCCAACCTGCAGTGAGGGAGTGACTTCATCAGGGCACACGTACAAACTTTTGCTGGCCTTAGTCTGGGGACCTTGAGTCCTGGTGTGTGCCTGGCCCTGTCACCACATGGGCACGTCCCACCAGGGAGCTGCATCCAGAGCCGGTGGTTCCTCCAGCCCTGCCACGTGCCAGGTCTGGCACAGGGCACACACATGCTGTCCTCCCCATCTGCCGTGCGCTTCTGGGCTGCACCTTCCCAGACACCCACGAGAAAAAGTGTGTTTGCTGGCCAAGCTGGTTAACAGCACTGAGGTTGGCTCAGCTGCTTGGGGCATGGTCCTAATGATGCCAAGGTTGTATGTTTGATCCTTGTATGGGCTGCTCACTTAAAAGGTGGATTCAATGATCCTTATGGGTGCTTTCCAACCCCAGTACTGTGTGGTCATAAGAAGCTGTGCTGAGCTGATATATGGTCGCTGCAAGCTAGGTCTTATGAGCTCTCAGAGAAATATATCACACCCAGGATAGCTCAGCTACTTCAGGTGGCATAAAATAAGGAGGATGGCTTTTGTGGCAGTGTTGGAGACAGAAAAGTTTTAATAAAAGGTAAAATAACAAAGCTCTTTACAGAGGAAAACGGAGCTAGGGCAAGACGTTCTTGGTCCTGGTAAAACACCTCACAAAAGTGATTAGTTTCTTTGTTTTCTTCTTTTTCTAGTAAATTGCTTAGGCGGGACGTTTTGGCTTCTGTCCAATTGGCTATCCTTAAGTTTGAGGTGAAGTCTTCAAGGTCTTATGAGGTGTCTTTTTACCCAGTTGGGGAGAGAAACTTCTGGACTTTTTTCCTATTTTAGGAGACAAAGGATAGTTTTGTCACTCTGTCAACTGGGGGCACATTCCTACACTGAGCCTTGGAAAGGCGCTCTCACTTTTTACAGAGCAGATAGACTTAATTACTATTAGTTCATGCTATTGCATCAGTATAATGGAGGACAGAACGCAGACTCCAAGTCACTAAATAGAATGAACACTGCTTTAAAAAAAATAAAAATAAGGCAATAGAGCTTGAGTAAATATGATAGGTTCATAATTACATTTCAAATTAAAAATAACAGCTACAAAAAGCTATGAATTTGTTTACAGTTATAAACAGCAGTTTTAAACACCAGTTTGGGCAAGTGTTCCTGGAAAAGAGAAGAGCCAAGACTTAGTTCAGGACAGTGTTTAACCACATGCGTAACATTTAATTTCAACCTCATGAATAAATGCTTTGTAGTTTTAGAATCTAAGTGAGAAAAGAAAAAAACAACAAAAAATAGTTGAAATATTCTTCTTTGACTTTTTTTCTTTTTAATTTGGAAATATGTTAAGCAGCCCAGCATTATGGAATTGAGTATTTTTTACAGAGTGGGTCAAACTAAGCAAACAGAAACAAGAAGGTTTGTTCCTTCTGTAGAAAGGACTGCGCTGCATTATTTATTTGAAGGTAACCACTGAGTCACCTTCCCAAAGAACTTGACTGTTCACAAATATATTTTTTGTCTTTTGTTATTATTCTCAACATCAGAGGGCTTCTCTAGTGTCACTTTTTCATTAGCTTGTTGGTAGATGTGGCTCTCCTCGCCTGAACTAACCACTTCGAGCAAGAGCCAGGAGAGCAGCTTGATGGCCCTGCTGCCTGCTTGGTGGGTCCAGCCCCAGGGATGCCTTGGGAACACAGGACAGAAAGGTGCCAGAAGGCAGAGCAGCTGCTGATGCCAGCAAGGCATCCCAAATCTTTTAAATTGTGGTGAGAAGCAAACCCCACAGGGGAGAAGATCTGTGGGCTGTTCCTGAGCCCACACCAGAGCAGGATGATTGTGGCTCTCTGCCTTGTGATTCCACTGCCACACACTTCACTAATATGCAAATGTAGTTAAGTGTGGCCAAATATGCCCAGAGAAAATATCAACAAGGACAAAAAAGCAATTTTGAATGTGCTCCTATGTCTATTACCTGCAGTATTTAGATGCTTGAAAGGCCATTACTGGCTTGGGCATAATTAACTAATTTATTCTGATCAAGACTATGAAGGTAAGTTTCTGTCACCATGTATCATATTTTCATCCTGGTGATTTTTCCTCCTCCAAGTTCTTAGAAGTTCCATGAAGTTTTTTCTTGAATTTTCTCTCTTTCATATGAGCTGTATTGTTCTTTACTGTCTGGGCTCAAAGATCTTGAGTAGTACCTTGCAGTTCTAATTCTTGCAGATGAAAAGATCTTAAAATAAATTACTGAATGTTGTTCAAAGAACTGAACTCAGAACCTTAATTTCGTGGAGTTGCTCTCCTGAATTTTGTCAAAATAAATATTGATTTATAAAGTTTTGAATGCCTAAAACCACCTATTCTCGTTCATATCATAGTATTTGCTGTTAGCTCAGTTGTAACTTTGAGTACTATTTAAACACCTTCTTTACAGGCAGCAAGAAGAAATGGATAAATTTTTCTTGAACTGGACACACCTGTGTCTCTTTCAGCCTTACTGCATTACTGTTTTGCCTTCAGTCTGTGACAAGAAGCTGAACCTCTAATTGATCACTGAAATGTACACTAGTTCTGCTGATGCTTCACAAATACATAAAATTAAATATATATACAATATATACAAGCCTTTCCCAGTTTAAAATCCTAGTTAAAAATTAAATCAGTAGAGCAAAAGAAAGAAGACAGTGAAGAACAGGAAGAGGCTTTAGTCTAAAAAATAGAAGATGAAAACCATTAGATAATTGACTACTCAGGAAGAGAATTGTTGTAGCTATTTTTGTTAATTGTTTATGAAATAATGCATTGCAAAAGTCCCAAACGATTCTGACAAGTGATTTTGAGGAATACAGAAGAAGCAGTTCTTTTCCTTAGAAGTGGGAGTAAAAGGGAAAGATGAGAGGGAAAAGGTTACCAGCTTTACCTGAAAGCCAAAGAACAGAGACACAGCCAGTACTTGTAACTTGCCTGGTTACAGGCCAATCTGCTTTTTAACAGAACACTGACACTGATTTGCAGTCAGAGGACAGCTGTTCCTTTTTTGATTTTCTCCTGGTGACCACAAGTTAAAAATTTAACAACGTGTCCTGGCCTGGAGAACTCACCATGTAAAAGAAACCGAACATCCAGGTAATGAAACCCACCTGAAAACTGCAGCAGTGGCAGGTCATAGCCTGTGTGGGGGTTCTGCGGATTGCTACCTCCAGTCACTGTAGATTTTAGCTGGTTATTTTCTGGATATAAAGCACCAAGAAATAGAAATTAGCTTTCAGAGATGATTTGAGTCGAATATAGTATCAAGAGAGCTGTCAGTGTGCAGCACATTCCATTATATATGTAGGGAAAGAAGTGTATGGAATGAATCCCTTGATTTGTAGCCTGACCAGAGTAACAGAATATCTATTGCCAGCAAAATCCTGGAAGTGATAAAACATTGATTTTCAGAGCAAAAAAGCAGAGGTTGACTTATTAGAAATTAAACAATAGATCTTCTGTCTAAGAAATTCACAGCATTTATGTTCGTTTGGCTCACACATATTGCCTCTGGCAGTGATTCTGATTAAGAATATGATGGTAAGTTGTTGTCCCCATATATCAGGTCTTTTATCCTGGATTTTCCTCCCCTGTTAAGTTCTTAGGAGTTTCAGAAATTTTCCTTGAATTTCCTCTCTTTCTTGTGAGCACTGATGTCTGTACAGTCTGGACTCCAAGGTCTTGAACAGTACCTTACAATTCTAATCCTTGCAGCTGAAAAGATCATAAAATGAATCCATGAATGTTGTTCAGAGAGTTGAACTCAGAAGTGTTTTCAAGAAGCACAGTGAGATATGAAGCCAACATTTAACAAAAAAAAAAAGCTAATTTTTTTTTAAGAAATAGCATCTTCTTACAGTGTCATCCAGAGAGCATTGGTAACACGGGATTGTGACAGTGTTAGGACCAGCCTCAATATTAGTACTCAACCTTGTTTGTATTTTCACGGTTTTGAAAAAAATAAATAACAACAGGTTTTTGTGACACTGCTGAGTTTACTAAAGTTAGCCATATTGGTTGTTAAAGTCAATGCCAGGTTCTCAATGAACATCTTCCTGTAAGAATGAATTTAGTTATTTGCTTTCTGATAGCTTATATTATATATAAATGTAGACATGTTTGATATGACAGAGCCCCTTCTTTGCAATATAAAAATATAATTAAGAGTTTTAAAATGCTCTCACAACATCAACAGTCAGAAACTTGAGTATTGAAATGTCTTTGAGAACATACATGGAAATCTGGATGGTGATCGTAAATTAAGTTGGTTTAATGACTACACCATTATCTAGTAGACTGTAAAGACAGCTTAAAGCTATTTTAACTCTCTCAATCAATTTTGTGCCAAAAACAATGGCAGCAAATTTAAGACACAGCCTGCATAAACATAGATTTTAGTAATATGGGGGGAAAATTGTATGTTAGAGTTCTCACCAATAATAAGAAGTTTCAAGTACTTTCAATTTCTTAGTCAGTTTTATTTTCTGAAATGCTCATTTTTTTGTTGACTTCATTAGTGACTAAGAGGAGTCATTATTTTTGATGACCACTGGTGATCTCTTTGCCATGAAGACACATCTACTTAAAGTATTTAACACAGTGAGCAGCAAGGTGTATTAATTTAGGTGAAGCATCGACAAGCTGTGCTAACAGACTCCATGCTAGAACAGCTATCCTCACTGCACAGTGTCTTGTCTGAGTGGGTGCAAAGATAGGGATTTACTTACCAAATGAAAATGGAGGAGAGAAACAGCCAGGTTTCCTGGGCACTGAGCTTAGGGTCTGATATTTAGACCATCTTTCACTTTTCTTACATAACAAAAGGTAGTGAACATGTAAAAATGTGGATAATATCTTCCAGAACAATTGACATCTTTTCCTTTCCTTTCATAGTTCAGAAGGGGCTTGAGATGCTCTCTGTGGTTTGTGTGATGTGTGAATATTAAGCTGCTGTTCCAGACGAAATTTCACTTCCTAGCTGCACCATGCCAGAGTATCTCAGTGTTTACCACTGTATTTAGGCTTTGATATTATAATGACTGCTCTTGAAATGCATGCTGGACATTGTCGCCACTGAGCACAGAGAAATAAAAATATGAAGTAGTCTTAATAGAATGGCCTTTGAGCATTATAAATTTTGTTGACCCTGAAAAGCATGTAAGACAAAATTTATGTCATTGGTACATTCAAAATTGTATGTTTTGTGTGAAGCTCAAACCTCGGAATCTCTTGTACAATATCCTGTACTTATTTTCAGTAGTGTCTGCATGATGCTAGCTAATTGGTATTAGCAGCAGGACACAAACAATTAGTTATGGTTTCTGTCTGTTGATTTCAATAAAAACAGTGGTTGCTCATGCTGAGGTTTTGCTGTTTGGTTGTCAAAACATAACACAAGAGTTAAAATTGACTGTGAATGTTTTAAAAGCAACCATTTACACCAGTCAAACTTTAGCTTCCAGATAAAGTCCAAGAGTGCAATATTAAAGTAATAAACTTTCTTATAAATCTCTAAAACTCCATAACTTCTGATTTTTAAAAACCTGTCACAATCCTAGGAAATAATGAGACCAAAGAAAAAGAAAATAGTAAAAATTATCAGGACTTGCATTCTTTCCCCCCCACTTTTCAACAAGTAGATTAAAACTTCTACAAGAAAAAAAGTTTATGGATGCCTTCTCTTACATAGTATGAATTCAGAAACATCCCAGTCTGGAAAAAAAAAATATAGGAATTTTCATTGCATTTCTGGCAAAACTATCCAGAGGAAACTGCATTCTGTTGTAAATATAATTATACTAGGAAAATGTCCACAAAATATAGAGAATTTACAATTAAAAAAAATTTTAGAAGGCAATATTTTACGAGACAATATTTGAAAAAAGTTATGAATTAAAGCAGCAGTTATGCTTTTTTCCCTCTCCTGATTTCATAATTGTCAAGATCAGCTACAAAGAATGTTTCTGGAGAAAAACTAATTTGTTCTCTGCAATTCATAGGTGAACCATAGTATTTTGTAGGATAAATTATTAGATCAGAGCAGAGAAATATAAGGCACAACCTAAATTGTCGGTGCAAAGTCATCCATAAAATAATAATTTTCAGTTCTTTCTTTATTGTGTAAAACCTTTGATATTTCTCTCCTTATTCTACTGGTTTAGTGGGTCCTTTCTACAATTCTTATGTCAGTGTGCTGCCTTGTTTACAAGGTTGTTTATTTGTAGATGGCTGCTCTTTATTCACTGATGTCCAAAAGGCTTTTAAATCTCTTTAAAGCAGCAGCTGTCCTTCTTATTGACACTTTTCTATCTTTTTGTCTTTAATATTATAAAAGCAGTGGCTCACAAACAACATCCTGTAGCCTGCAAGGAGTACAATTGCACATAGAGCTATTTATAGCTAAAGCAGACATTTTATTTATTTCTTTGTTTATATTTATTAATGTCCTTTTTTTCCTTCAGATTGGCCAAGCTTCTACCCTTTGTCTTTCGCTTATCATGAGAAAAACATCTGTTGAACATGATATAACTTTCATTTTTCCATTTGCTACTTTCCACAGCTATTTCCATGTTTGTGCAATTTTCATCGTTGCCTTGATCTAGAGGGAGAGTGAGCCTGCTTTTGCAGTCCAGATACTGCAAATTGATGTCCCCAGCCTGTTACAGCTCTGCTAGATTCTGCATCATTACCAGTCATCCTTCCACACTGAATCAAAAGGTGTTGAGAAATGATCCATCATTCAAGTAACTAGCAGGAACACGTCGAAGTTCAGACTAGACTGGGATGGGACATAAAATTTTATGCTGGACTCCAATTTATATTTCTCATATATTTACTAGAATTGACAAAACAACAAATTAGAATATTGAGAAAATGTTGCTAAAAATAGGCTTCCATTTTTCTGCTGTTACCTCTTTAAGCGACTAAGATTAGTCCAGACAGATAAGTGTGAAGGATGAAACCCTGTCAGTGGGAGTTTTGCCACTGACTCCAGTTGAAACTGAATTTTTTTTGCAGTTGTGTCTCAAAATTTCAGTCCTGGAAATGAACCTGGAATGTGCTATTTATCGTAGAGGTATTAAAATATCAACCTCTTGCCACAGATCTGACAAAAATATGCAGTATCACAGACACCCTCTCTTGTATGCCAATTAATTGACATAAAATATAAGCTATCTGATATATCTATTAACCTATTTATCTAGCAAAATAATCCCTGAAACACCACATATTTTCATTTTGTACTTCTATCCCTGAGTAGCAGTGTAAAAATTTATTCCATCAAATCTCATTTTTTTAAACAAATCTTTCAAAATCCAAAACTCTTTATATGCATTGTTTAGTAGTAAAAATATTATTTATTCTTTTTTTCTCTTATTGAAATAATAGAAATTTTTTCCTTTTCTGTTCTGTTCACAAATAATGTCAAGAGTTTCTTATGATAAGGTTTCCTGCATTATGTCAAAAGCTTGGAAGAAGATGGTTAGTCTTTGATTCATAAACGACTTCAAGGAAGCTGGTTCACTGTGTGAAATTATTCTTGCAAGGAACAGATTAATCTTGATTTCATGACTCAGCTGAGAGCATAATATGACTACTATCTATACTCCTACTTGAATTGTAGTATATTCATATTGATTTGTAACAGTCAAATCCATGGTAACATATAAATGTTCTCACTTCTGTATCAAATTATTACTTTTAAGAATAATATTTGTGAAAAACTAGAAGGCATTCTGTTGAATGCATGGGAATATAATGTTCTGTAAATGAAAATTTAATGTGAAAATTAAATGATCAGTACTTAGGTACATCTCACACATTTTCTAGGTAGTAAAATTACGAAAATATCCCTTCACATTTTTAGTTTTTACTGATTAAAAGAAAACTTCACTTGCATTTCTTTAGCATAAATTTAATATGTTTGAAAGATTACTCTTTCAAGCATAAAAATATCAGCAAAGTGATGTATTCAGTGTAAGACAATTTATGCAGGGATTTCAAGCTTTTCCAAGGAACATAAGTAAAGCATCTGAAATGGATTCATTTTGTGCATAGTTGCCTGGTAAAGATGCAGTGTCAGGATTAAATAAAGCAAAAGTCCAAGTGAATAAACTAATTAGGAAATAAGTGCTGGCCAGAATAACTCTACACAAGATAGGTTTTCTACCATTCAGTATTTTGCCTTGGTAGATATTTTGAGCTATTTAGTGTAAGAATGAGATAATATTAGCAGGTATTATAGAAAATAAAAGTTATAATCTTATATTTAACGATACACATTGACAGTTTAACTGACAGCATAGTCAACAAGTTTCTGATTTGAAATAATTTTTCCCATCAGTACATTTACTGCATCATGAATACCACTCCTTCATATACAGAATGGTATCTAAACACTATAAATGTAGATGGATCCCAGCCAAGCAAATATTTAATAATTATGCATTCATTTATATCTTCCACAACCTTGGAATCCTTAAGTTAGAAAGAATTTGTTTTATCTTCTATAGAATCTGCCACTCATAATACAGTCAATAAAGTTGAATCCCCTGTAGGACATAGCCACCAGTTATGCACCTGGGGTTAAATCCAACATAATATTTAAATGCCCTTAATGTCTGAATTTTTCATTAAATTTGCTCAGATATTTAAAACTCTATTCCATGCATGCCAAGGTCGTACATTTTTCTCCCTATCTCCCTTCTAAGGCCGACTGAGGTTCGTAAACTCTGGGTCTTTGTGCCTCTAAAGAATCTGGTGACATTTTGTTCAATGATGCCTAAGGTTTGGTGCAATAATCCAGCCACTGAAATGGTTACCCATTCTTAAAAATTATTAATTTAGTTCTATAAATGTTTGAACATGAGTCGACAATTCGTTTTCCATATTTTTCTACAAATAGTTTATATATATAGTGTATATATATTCCAGTAACCACAATATTTGTAAATTGTTAAGTAGACGAAATGCAGTTTTGTCAGAACTCTATGGAATCAGTAATGCAGACCATAGGGCTCAAGGGCAATCAGCAGCCTGTATTCCTTGCCTAATCTCTAAAACTCCCAGTCAGCAGCTCTTCTGAGGAGAAAGTGTAAAATCAAAATTTTAAGATCAATTTTGAGGACAATCTTGTTGCCAGAAGTTTGCTTGATGGTTTCTCACATGTCTTGGGAAAATGAATACATTTCCCAGCTCAAAGTTCAAAAACATTTTCCTGTCACTGACCTCATGCATGGAATAGAGAAAACAGGAACATGGAGTAGGAGTGCTGGTGTCTTATGTAAACCACAGAAAAAACAGATGTTTCCAAACAGTGTCAACAGAGTAGATTTCCTTTTCAGTGGTTAGTGGGAGAATAGAAGTGAGAACAGCAGTTTATAGTGTAATGGGCATATTGCCTGGGAAATAACTTGTCTGAAAATTAGATGATCAGTACTTAGGTACATCTCACACATTTTCTAGGTAGTAAAATTACGAAAATATCCCTTCACATTTTTAGTTTTACTGATTAAAAGAAAACTTCACTTGCATTTCTTTAGCATAAATTTAATAAGTTTGAAAGATTACTCTTTCAAGCATAAAATATCAGCAAAGTGATGTATTCAGTGTAAGACAATTTATGCAGGGATTTCAAGCTTTTCAAGGAACATAAGTAAAGCATCTGAAATGGATTCATTTTGTGCATAGTTGCCTGGTAAAGATGCAGTGTCAGGATTAAATAAAGCAAAAGTCCAAGTGAATAAACTAATTAGGAAATAAGTGCTGGCCAGAATAACTCTACACAAGATAGGTTTTCTACCATTCAGTATTTTGCCTTGCTAGATATTTTGAGCTATTTAGTGTAAGAATGAGATAATATTAGCAGGTATTATAGAAAATAAAAGTTATAATCTTATATTTAACGATACACATTGACAGTTTAACTGACAGCATAGTCAACAAGTTTCTGATTTGAAATAATTTTTCCCATCAGTACATTTACTGCATCATGAATACCACTCCTTCATATACAGAATGGTATCTAAACACTATAAATGTAGATGGATCCCAGCCAAGCAAATATTTAATAATTATGCATTCATTTATATCTTCCACAACCTTGGAATCCTTAAGTTAGAAAGAATTTGTTTTATCTTCTATAGAATCTGCCACTCATAATACAGTCAATAAAGCTGAATCCCCTGTAGGACGTAGCCACCACTTATGCACCTGGGGTTAAATCCAACATAATATTTAAATGCCCTTAATGTCTGAATTTTTCATTAAATTTGCTCAGATATTTAAAACTCTATTCCATGCATGCCAAGGACGTACATTTTTCTCCCTATCTGCCTTCTAAGGCCAACTGAGGTTCGTAAACTCTGGGTCTTGGTGCCTCTAAAGAATCTGGTGACATTTTGTTCAATGATGCCTAAGGTTTCGTGCAATAATCCAGCCACTGAAATGGTTACCCATTCTTAAAAAATATTAATTTAGTTCTATAAATGTTTGAACATGAGTTGACAATTCGTTTTCCATATTTTTCTACAAGTAGTTTATATATATAGTGTATATATATTCCAGTAACCACAATATTTGTAAATTGTTAAGTAGACGAAATGCAGTTTTGTCAGAACTCTATGGAATCAGTAATGCAGACCATAGGGCTCAAGGGCAATCAGCAGCCTGTATTCCTTGCCTAATCTCTAAAACTCCCAGTCAGCGGCTCTTCTGAGGAGAAAGTGTAAAATCAAAATTTTAAGATCAATTTTGAGGACAATCTTGTTGCCAGAAATTTGCTCGATGGTTTCTCACATGTCTTGGGAAAATGAATACATTTCCCAGCTCAAAGTTCAAAAACATTTTCCTGTCACTGACCTCATGCCTGGAATAGAGAAAACAGGAACATGGAGTAGGAGTGCTGGTGTCTTATGTAAACCACAGAAAAAACAGATGTTTCCAAACAGTGTCAACAGAGTAGATTTCCTTTTCAGTGGTTAGTGGGAGAATAGAAGTGAGAACAGCAGTTTATAGTGTAATGGGCATATTGCCTGGGAAATAACTTGTCTGTGTTTCCAATACTGAGTCTGTATTCTACTGAAAAAGTTCTTAGGAAAAGATGTGACCTAGGGTCTTATCTCCCAGGCATGATTTGTGTGAACTGACTTTAGCCATTCTTCCTTTCATTTTCTCTCCATCTTGAATTCCTTGCTACGCATCAGCCAAATCTCAGCAGTAGTGAACAGTTTTCTTTGCAAGAAAATAGCATATAGATTCTTTCAAGGTATATAGCTGAGAGGTAGCAGACAGAGGTTGAATGTTTTCATAAGGCTGAGTCTCCTTTGGATGTGTGTTTGCCCCTAAATTATTGAATTTTTAAAAATTGGGATGTTGCCATGGTGTTCAGTGTCTGATCCTGTGACTTGTGTTAAGTAGTATCTGAGAAAACCTACTAAGCAGAGCAGAGCTCCTTTCTAAATCATAAATGGCTTTACGTGCTGAGCTGTGCAGGAGCAGAACGCACAGTTGTCATTCAATTCAAACTTTATATTCAAAACCTGAAATGCATATTAAATCAAAGCAGCAAGCATTCTGTATTTATGGGGGGGGGGAAAGTCCTTTCATTTAAATACCATTTAAATTCCATTTCTTGGGTTTTATTCAGAAAGATTAACCTTGAGTATTATTAGGTTTGACTGGGATCTTTAAACTGTAAAATAGTGAAGGTAAGTCATATCACACACATCTGAAGACCTTAAAATAAATTATCTGTTAGCAGCTATGCTAACCAGAAATCACATTTTCCATCTATTGATTTTTAAATTTAATTACAAAAAAATATACTAAGAAAAATAGGCTAGGGGAAAATCAAATAAAAACCCTAAATTTATTAAGGAATTGATTCAAATAAGAGATAGAAAGAAAAAGACAACAAATGTGGCCTAATGGAGAATTTCCAAATTAACATACACATCTTGCCATGAAAAAGACAAATTATAGGAGAAATTCCACTTCCATTCATTCCACTGGAGCTGTTTAGACCTAAGCGACTGTTTATGGGAGTCCACCTTAGAATGTTCTTTGAGGCTTCCAAATCATCCTTACACCTACAGTTTGGGATATTAACTGAAAAACACAGACTCTTTTCAATGACAAAGGTAGGTCTTGGGAAGAGATAGTTAAAGCTCTTTTACAGTTATTGATATATTTGCCACAAAACTAGAAATGTGTTACAAATACCCACTTTCATCACTGCCCTTTAAAATATCTTACCATGATTTTCAGTTGTGAATTTGAGATGCAATGGGTATATTTAAACATTTGTACTTGTTTTAGTTCTACAAGATGTCACAGAAACTCACTCTTGCACTACACAACTGAAATAGTTATTTATTAGAAAATGCTCATTAAGTTGCAGGTACTGCTGAATTTTGAGGCATGTGTCAATTTCTTTATTTTACAGAATGATACAATCTCTTGGAGTCTAATAAACACGTACTTGAATTTCACAGAGAAATTTCATTTTATATTTCCAGAGAGCTACTCATTTCCAGTATTTTTCCTGTGAATCCAACAAACCTGCTTACTACAGAAAGTGACCTTTAATAAATAGCTCCTAAATATTTACAAATATTGTAACTGAATTTCAAAATCAGGAGATCCATTTTTTTCCACATAATAAAGGTTTTGATGGCTGTATCTGAATGCTTGAAGCTTTTCAAGAAGCTAGAAGTTGGAGATAAAATTTCTCTTTACTTTAAAATAATTTTACTTCTATACGACTGCGCCTACATTCTTCCTACAACAAATCTGTCTTATTAATGGCTAATAGTACTTCATGAATTTGTCATTAGATGTCAATTTGACAGAATCCAAACGCTTCTTGAACTCTTTCAGGCTTGGGGCTGTGACCACTTCCCTGGGGAGCCTGTTCCAGTGCCCAGCCATCCTCTGAATGAAAAAGCTTCTCCTGATATCCAAAACAAATCTCCCCTGACAAACCTTCAGGCCATTCCCTCAGATCCTGTCACTGGACACCACAGAGAAAGAATCAGGGTCTGCCCCTGCTCTTCCCCCATGAAGAAGTTGTAACTGCAGTGAAGTCTCCCTTCAGTTTCCTCTTCTCGGAGCTGTCCAAGTGACCTCAGCCACTCCTCATGTGGCTTCCCTTTGAGGCCCTTCACCATCTTTGTTGCCCTTTTTTGGATAGTCACTAACAGCTTTATATCTTTCTTATAGTGCGGCAAAGCCTGATTGAATTAAACTTCAAACCTGAATGAAAAGTCTGTATTTTAAGCAGACATGGATGTTTGGAGACATGTAATAAACAGGCATGGAGACAGCATGCATAGGGCCAGCTTAGCATGGTCAAGGAGGAATTCAGAAGTAGCACCCTCACCATAATCTATGGCATCCATGTAACAGATTCACCTACACTGGTGTATTGGGTTTGCTTGGCCAAGCTTTGGTAGCGAGGAGGCTACAGGGGTGGCATCTGCAAGAAGCTGCCTGAAACTTCCTCCATGTCCAACAGAGACAATCCCTGGCAGCTGCCAAACCAGACAGGCCACTGGCCAAGGCTGGCCAATTAGATACAATGGTAGTGCCTCTGTGATAACATATTTAAGAAGGGGAAAAAAAGGTTTTGTCCAGTTGTAATTGCAGCCAGAGAAGAACGGAGTGAGAACATTTGAGGAGAACAAATATGCAGATACCAAGGTCTGGAGAGAGGGAGGGGAAAGATGTGGTCCAGGCACTGGAGCTGAGATCCCCCTGCAGCCCTTGGTGAAGCAGTTGTGCCCCTGCAGCCTGCGATGATCCACAGGGAAGCAGAGACCCACCTGCAGGCCTTGAAGGAGCCCCATGCTGGAGCAGGTGGATGCCTGAGAGGAGGCTGTGACCCTGTGGGAGACCCATGGAGAGAGATGCCCACACTGGAGCAGCCTGTCCCTGAAGGACTGCAAGAGTGACCCACACTAGAGCAGTTTGGGGAGGACTGTTGACTGTGGGATGGACTCACACTGGAGATCATGAAGAACTCTCCCCTGTGAGAAGGCCTCACACTGGAGCAGGGGAAGAACTCCTCTCCCTGATCAGCAGCTGAAGCAACCTGTGATGAACTGACTGTAATCCACTATTCCCTGTGTCACCCCCGTGTCACTGCACTAGGGAAAGGAGGTAGAGCTGGGAAGGAGGGGGGGCTGGGGAAAGTGTTGTTAAGGTTTTATTTTGCTTTACTTTATCCTGTCCTGATTTTGTTAGCAATAAATTTAATTTTTCAATATGTTGTCATCATATTGCAAAAGTTCCATACATTCTTGGTGATTTCTAATGGGCAGCTCCTCACAGCACTGACTCCTCCACAGCACTACCAACAAACTCCAGCTCTCTCCTCACCCAGCTAACCCCCTCTTTTGTAGCACTCCTCTTCTTATTGGACACAGCTGTGGCCTATTAAGGGCAGGCCTGTTCCTAATCTTTGGTTGATAGTACAGCTGCAGCTCCTCAGGTGTGAGATTACCTTCTGCATTATCTTTATTTTCTTACGTTCTAACCCCCCACATCAATTAATATCTCTAATTCAAATATGTTTTGCTCATGAGGGCATTTGGTGAGTGATGTCTGTCCTTATCTCGACTATGAACTCTTTGTTATATTTTCTCTCCCTTGTTCAGCTGCAATGGGGAGTGATAGAGAGACTTTGGTAGGTGCCTGGCATCCAGGCAGCATCAACCCACTACACCTGGTAGTGCTGCATTATTATCATATCTTTAGCTCTATGCTGTGATAATATTTCAAAAAGAGCCATGGTTTGTAAAAATGAGTTATTCCAAAGGAAAGAGACAAAGTGTGATTGGCAAATACTGTCACAAACATTTCTGGTATTTGTTACTGCCTCTTCCAAGTCAGAAAAAATAGCCACAAAATCATTCTGAATTAATGTGGTTTTTTTTTTTTAAACCTTTTAAATCAAGAAGGGACTTGTATATGACTTTTTAGAGACTGCCTACATGGTTGGAATGGCATTTTAGAAGAACATCTTCATTTCAGCTACCATCTTTGAAAAGCTACTAATTTGGAAAGATTATCACTCAATTAAACTATACAAATAAATTTGTATTACTCAAGTTTCACAAGTTTAGATTGTGTTGTGGTTAATTGATGAACTGACAGCTCTTCTGGAATCTGTCCATTATCAATAAACTTGTAATTTTGTGTACATGAAAGACAGTAAAATTCTTCTGAAGTCTTCCTGTGGGCTCATGTAGGTTTTTTTCCAATTAAAGTAAAAGATTCTTTCTGAGAATTATGTCACCCAACGTTAGTACATTATTTTTTTCTACTGCTGTACTTTACATATTTGCTATTCAACTACAAACAGCTAACAAAACACAAAATAAGGAATGATTATTAAAAATTTTGCTTAAAAATCTGCCTGCTTTATAAAAAAAACCCTTATCTAAATATCTGTTATCCAGCTAAGCTATGATCTGATGATTTGCATCTAATTCATGCAGGAAAATGTCCAGCTTTATAAATATTTATGTCAAAGTAATAATTGGAAGAAATGCAGCAGGTATATTTCATCTTCTTAATGGGCAAAGTTTCTCTTTTGTAATAGATCACAACATCTCAGTAGACAGCAAAACAGACACAGTGGACATAGAGTCTTTCTTCAGAATCTATGAAACTTAACTTCCTGTGCTTCTATACAATTTATCAGACTTCCAATTTTGCATATTTTTTAAAAATTATGACTTTTAATATCTCTGATTGGTATTGCAGTGTATGTTTTGGCTGCAAATTATTCTAAATATCTAAGCAAAATAAATGAATTTAAATCTTATGGGCACAGGCCACACAATCTGTTGCAAGCTACAAGGAAGTATTTGGACATTGTCAGTCTTCTAAAAGTTAAAACTTTTCTTCTTATCTTCAGCACAAATGGATGTATTATTAATATTTGTGAATTACTGTTGTCTATTTCCTGGGCTAAAGCTATATTTTACTTTTAATGACTCATTTTTTGCTCTTACGTTTAACCACATATGTTATTTATTAAGAGTGATCAGCTCAGCAAGCTCTTTCAGCTGTCATGTCAAATTGAACAATCCTTTTTTTTTGATAATTTTTCTCTACTTGGATTTTATATTCCTATCACTATTCCAGTATCCTTCCATTTTTCAGCTTAGCTTTCCTAAAGTATGTAGGAAGAATCAAATAACAAGGTAGCAGGACATCTGCTGAAAACAGATTTTAGGTTTTTGTTTATTTGGTGTGCAGCCTCTTGGTATTTAAACAGATCAGATTATGAATGTAAAAGAATAGTGTGTCCATACATTTCTACACTGTAGTTCTATGTGACTGATTTCAATTGAACCTTCACCATGTTTTATGGAACTGCTGCTTTTTAGATTAGCTGTCTTTTCTAAAGTGATCTTCAGTTTGCGCCATAAGAAAAAAAATTTTCCTCACTCAAAAAAAAAATTTAATTTATATATATAGTCTAAATATTTCACTACCAGATCACAGCAAAGTAACATACAGAATTCTGAGTCATCGTTTTGCTCAGTATGAGAGAGGAATAATATTACCTAGCTTATTCTGTAGATGTTGATTTAACCTTCTTTCAAAGATCTTAGATGAGCCCTTGCCAAAGCCTCCTTGGAAATTCCCTTTTTCCATTTTCACTCCTGCATTACACAAAGTTTGTTTACCTATTCTTGTGGTGGGCTAGCCTTGCATAACAGTAAAATGCCTACCCACTTGCTCACTGACTCAGCAGGGGGAAGGGAGAAAATTGGATGAGAAAGGTCATGGGTTGAGGTAAGACAGGGAAATCACTTACCAGTTACTCTTGGGGGTCACACAGACTTGACTTCAGCAAAAGCAATCCATTTCATTGCCAGTTAAAACAGATTTAGCTAGTAAGAAAAAATGGAAAAAAAAAAGATAAAAATTATAACAACACCTTTCCTCACCCTTTTCCAAGGCTCTATTTCAGTCCTTCATCACAGACTCCTACACAAACCTCACTCCATCAAGCAGCACAGGGAATGGGCATTATGGTCAGTACACTGTGGTTTCTCTCTTGCTGATTCCTCCTTCCACTTTAGCCCTGCTCAACTGTGGGATTTCCACAAGCCCCTTCAGAGATACCCACCTGCTTCAGTGAGAGCTCTTTCCCAGCCTGCAGGGGAATCTGTGCTCTGGGGATGGTGCCTGGAATGCCATCTCTGACTTTGTTATTCCCTCTCATCTCAGTTGTTTTAATGTCTTAAATACCTTTCCTTGAGATTCCATCACCTCATCCATGGGCTCAGCCTTCCCCTGTGGCAGCTGGAACCAACCATGTCCTGCCCAAGTCTGGCCTCTCCTCACAGAGCCCCACTCCAGCCCAAATTCAGTTTCTTCTCTTAATTTCAAACTGAAATTTTTGTAATGAAAACTTTAAGTCCATTAGTTCTATTACTGCTCTCCACAAACAAGGCTGGGAAGTTACTCCCTCCCCCAGCATTGTTTTCTAGATCTTCAGAATTCTACTCCCTTTGTTTTCCCCAGAAATCATGTGTTATAAATCACAATACTCTCTAGATTCTTCAATTAAGCTATGTCCTTCTCAAAGTGGAGCACACCATGGCCCCACACAAGGCCTAAAATGAGCGAGACAACTTTTATGGACTACAGCAAAGGCATTTTTGGCAGCAAACCCACTTCCCACCTTCCTACTTACCTCCTGATTCCCCTTCTGGTAAAGCAAGAAATCAGCTTCAGCATGGGGTATGATACACCTCCTAAAACTGCCCTGAAGAAAAGAAATTTGTTTCCTCAGCTTTTCTCTGTGCAAGTAACTATTCCTAAATAGTTAAGATGTTTGGCTGACTCTCACACTTGAGGCTCCAAAAAGGGCAGAAAACATTGGAACCGACAGAACTGACAGGTATCTATACTCTCAGGACTTCAGAATTACCACCACAGGTCAGCACATTAAGAGGCTGAATATTACTTGATTTTATTACTGCAAGCTTAAAACTAAAAATTTCCATTGTTTAAAACCTAAAATTCTTGGAGATATTTATACTTAAATATTTTGAGCATGTGCTTTGAGACAATTCAATCCTGATATTCATGGACAAGAAAGATTGTCAGAGGAGAGGACATATGTAGAAGAAAATGAGTCAACAATTTAGGATAGTAATAAAATACCTTCAATGTTTTGAATTATATAATAGTGATAGAAAAACTAACAGCATGTTGAAAAAAATTGTCAAAAAATATGTGTAACGTTACCAAACTCAATAAAGAAATATACTTGATTAAACCCACAGAGGAAAACATTGTGATATGTATCCTGTTACTCACTGAAGACATGTCTTTTGTTGCCTAGACAGACTGTCACCGTGTTCTCATCCATCTTGGTTATTCAAAGGATACAACAGAACTATTGATTTGTGTTCATTCTTGTATTCCTGTGCATAATAATTGCTAAGGAAGATAAAATTATTTATCAAGAAGCTGCAATGCATTTTACTGTGTCTGACATTCACCATGCATTTAAATAAGAAAATACCAAGTTATGGTATTCTGATTCCTTAATGTGATTATTCCATTTTGTACACATTTGTGATGAGTGTGCAGAGTACCTCATTTGAAAGCAACATGCACAGTAAAACCTCAAACACTATTACATATGTCTTTCCTAATTTAGCTCAACTGATTAATTGAGATTTTTTACACTATAGCTTAACTAATAAAACAATTTGTCTCTAAAGCACAGATTTAAGCAACTTAGGAAGTAAAAGAATCTGGTTATATGTACAACTATTTATTTTAACTTCATAAATTAAAAAGTATTTTTTCAATAGTTAAAAAACTCTGTGCTGTTTTCAGTCATGGCCAGTGCAAGCGCATATTCAAACCAAAGTAAATGGACAATTTAAAAATTCTGATACTAAACAGTTCACAGGATGAGCCACTATTAAGTCTTTAAAGTTCAGAGTCAATGATCTGGTACATGCAGCAGGTACATATTTTTGCAAATGAAAAGAGGAAATTCATGCAGATTAACAATAACCTTCTCTTCTTGTCATACAGCAAGGAACAGTCATGTCTCTGGACTTCAGGAGCACTTCAACAACACAGCACAGCAGTTTCAAAGACAGAGCCTACCTCTTGTCCTCAAATAGGTAAAGAAAGCATCACACACAATACTATTTGAACATAACAAAAACTCTTAAAGTTGCTCAATTTTAATTTCATTAACACTTGAAAATGGCAAATGGTGGTTTGCATTTGTATGAAGGGAATAAGAGATAATTGTTTAGAGTAAAGGACACAAATAGACTATGTAACTACATTCACTTCTAGTAAATTGAACAGCCAAGGCCATTCTTTGGAGCAGAGGGCAGCTGGCTGGTGATCACCATGTGCACTTGGACACTGACTCCATGCTAACTAGCAGCAAGGATGGCCCCAGTCCCTGCACCCTTGTCCTGCTGTGAGACACTGCTGCTCTGCCCCAAACCCTTCCCACAGTCTAACAGGATCAACAGTCACCTGGCAGCAAAGGGTGCTAGCAACCTAGAGATTTCCAAATGAAATCTCCAACTTTTCATAAAATAGTTATGATGCTAGCAAGCTTTTAAGCAGACAGAGGTGATATTCAGCATAAGTAAGCAGTGACTCAGGACATTTATGCTGATCAGTCTCTGCCAAGTCAAACAAATGAGAGTGTTTTCACTGCATTTTCAGATCAATATGTATTTCATTTCTGGAAATTGCAGGCCTACATCTCAGCAGTTATTGGTGAGGCATGAGCAATCCCAGAAAGGAAGACATAAGAATTTTCAGGAATAAATCCTATAGTGAATTGCTTTTTCGGCAGCAATACTTTAGATCCCCAAGAGCACCACCAACTTTGACCATCATGGACAGCAATCTTGCCCCCAGGCTTTACCTCATCCTCATCAAAGGTTCCCACACCAACCCCTTGGCTCCAGCAGCCCTTGCCCCAGTGATGCCACAGCAGAGCCAGTCTCCAGTTTCCCCCAGCCAGGCTCTGCCTGGTCACAGGTCCTGCTGGATGAAGGCCAGGCATCAGTCCTGCTGCTCCAGGCACAGCCCTGGGGCCATGTCCTGGTCTGTCCCTGTTCTTGCCCATGTCCATCCACAGGGAGTTGCCTGGGACTGGTGCTGCCCAGGTGCCCTCAGCTGCCCTGCTTCTGGCTGGGGTGGTAGGAATGTTGTTTTGTTGCCTTGCCAACTCTCCTTGGGGAGCTCTGACCTTCATGGACAGCACTCCTGCCCCCAGATCTCCCCTCATCCTGCCCACATCAAGGGATCTGCTATAAGATATTGCCAGTCCTTTCTCCAGGCTAAATAGCCCTACTGTCTCAAACTGTCTTTGTAGGAGATGTGCTCCAGCCCTGTGATCAAATTAGTGGCCTTCTCTGGATTCATGTCTCACCAATATCTTTTTCGTGGACCTGTTGGATGCAGAACTACAGGTGGGGTCTCACAGAGTTGGATGCAGAACTCTGGGTGGGGTCTCACAGGAGCAGAGTAGAGGAACAGAATCACCTCCCTCAACCTGCTGGTCACAGCTCTTGTGATGCAGTCCAGGACACAGCTGACTTTCCAGCCTGTAAGAGCACGTTGCCAAGTCATATTGAGCTTTTTTTCCACAAACACTGCCAAGTCCTTCTCAGCAGGGCTGCTCTCAATCCACTCTCCTTCCAGCCTCTACTTGTGCTTGGGATTGCCCTCAGCCAGCAGGACCAGCATTATGATCACACCACACAGCTTATTGTCATCAGCAAAATTGTTGAGGGTGAATATGTACATTATATACATGAACATACACACATAAGCACATTTGTATATATATGCACACACTGCATTTATGTTCACAGCAAACAGTGCATCTTCTGCAGCATAATTATTGACTTCTAATTCTGGTGTACTGTCGGAACCCAGGACACTGCTCTGACTGCCCTGGAGGACTCGAGACCCTGGCAAGGGGCTCAGAGACCCTGGCACAGAGTCAAAAACACCTGTGCCTTCAATTTTAGCCCATGGAGACAATTGCCAACTTTGTGTGAAGGTTTACAAGCCATAAGAGTTTGAGTAGTATGATACTTAATTTGTCACAGGATGAAAAAGTAGAATTTTGGAGATTTAGAATGGGGGTTTAAGAGGCAAGATAGAGGGATCTAGGTGTGTCCTGTCCTCCTTCTTCTTCTTCTTGTCCTCCATCTTCTGCTGTGATGGTGACACTTCTAGATTGGTTTAGAGACAGACTGTCTAACAGAAGTGATAGGTATTGGAAAACTATTGTAAATAAAGTACATGTAGTTCTTAGTATAAAAAGCTAACACCATCCCAAGGGCAGTCAGTGTGCCACAAACCGACCTGCCAGACAGACAGATCTCAGCAGGTCAAAAAAGAATGTAGATAAGAGAAAATAAACAACCTTGAAAAAAATTGAAGAGCCAAGGAATCTAGACTTCTTCCTCAATCACAGGGCTGGGAAAAAAGATTCTTTAATATCTTGAGAATCATTTCAATCACAGAAAACCCAAGAGTGGACTTTAAAAGAAAAATATATTTATTAAACAAAAATTAAGCGAAGACTAATAAGAATCCATTACACTCAATATAAGCCACAACTTTTCAAGCAGGAATAGTATTGTGTTAAAACTTGTGCTTCAAGCTGCGGTTATAATGAGATATTTCTAAATGTAAAAGTGTGCAACACATATTACAATAGAACTGTCTGGTCTGCTCTCCCCAGCTTACAATTCTCCAAGGTTTTCAGTATCCTCAGCATGCATTGATCATTACAACCTGTAAAGCTGTGTTGGTTTACTGCTTTGTAAGTAGTTCTCAGCTTGTTTGGCTTTCAGGTGAAAGTGTTTGAATTTTTGGCTGAGGTTTTCATCATAACAGTGACTCATCATAAGAGAAAACCAAGAAGCAAAAGGTTCCTTCCTAAACACACAGAATCAATCATTGATGGGTAGCATTTTGCAGTACTATTTTCACACTTAACAATGAAAGTCAAGCCAAAACACAATTTTAAATATACCTGGCAATATATAGCAGTCAGACTAGTATGAGGCTTCTTTTATGTATACCCGAGTGTAAGTGCAGTTGCAGTTCTGCATGTAAAATAAATATAAATGTCAGCAAAGACATCTTTGCACATGTTATCATGAAAATCAAAACTGTGTTTTAAGTCCTCAAGTATACACTTTCTGACATGGCACACATGCTTTGAAAACCTTAGTGTTTCATATACTAAATATTAATAAAAATATTTACACTTACAGGGTGCAGTGCAGTTAGATATGGGTCTCTCTTTCTCGAGTACAGTTTTCAGTGGTTCAGCATCACCATATAGGCCTTTTGTATGATTTCAGAAGTATTTCCAGGATATGGTAATAAATCTAAATGTTTAACAGTTAATATCCCTTATTTGTTCCTGTCTCAGTACACACATACTTGAGACAAGAAACTAAACTACTCCAACTACTTGGCATTCCAACATTCACATTTGAAATTACAATTTGACAGAGCGTGCACTGTCTTGACACTGAAGGGGATTTGGTCTTTTCATCCCAGTCTTCCCTGATGCTTAAAATGAGTTCAAGCTGCTTTCCCCTAGGGCAGTTTTAACATGATCATTTTTAGACACTCTGTTCTTCCTGTCACGCCCACATCCTAGTCAGCCCTTTCATTCTAACAAAGCCCTGTGCATTCATTTGCATGTAGGAGAATATTAAATTACTCTACAATTCAAATATTTCAGAATAGGAGATAAGAGACATAAGTCATATCAAATATAGAAGGCAATTCTAACACATACAGTATGTGTTTTCATCACTCTTTTTGTTATTCCAATCAAAATGAAAAATTCCTTCTCTTTTGTTGTCTTCCAATTTAATCAATCATACCACATTTATTCTATTTCTTTAAATTTAAAAACTAAATTTAAATCTCTTCCTTAAAAATGGCTTTAATCAAAGAGTACAGCTCAGCATAATACCATCTTCTCAACACAGCTTTAGATGAACTCTTTTTGTATGGTTTCAGGTTTGCCTATCAATTGATATCAACTGATCAACTTGAGTTAAGAGGATTTGTACCTGATGTTGTCCTCTGTTTTTTGCATGCATTACATGAATAAATAATATTACTTGGAGATAAAAAGCATAATGTTGATTCCAGTCCACTAAAAGTAAAGTGAAATTTAGTAATTCACATTATTAACATAATTGGTGGATTCCCTGTAATTGGATATCCTAAATCAAAACCATCTGATTTTCTGAAATTTATGCTGTAGCCATCCTAAATTATTGGACTCTGAAAAAGGAAAGGTGACTATAAATATTTAAATTTTTCAGAATATCAGACCATCTCTTTAAATGTTCAAACCATTCTTCAAAACAATCTATGAAAACTCGTTCAAAAAAACTGCTTGTTGTATGTTTGCAGCTCTTTTTTTTTTTTTTTTTTTGTACAGTTGATTCTTATAAAATAGAGGGGAGGTAAATAGTGGAAATAACTTGGATCTCTGTAATGAATCCATTCCAAAATACAAATCAGTGAAATCCTATAGTACTAATTTTACAAGTTTTACCATTTGATCCACAGGTAGTCTTCAGTTTACAAAAGGTCAGCATGAAGTAGATCTTAGTATCTTGCAAGTAAAATTTAGAAGTGGAACAAGATAAAATGCAGACATTGTTTCGTGTCACAACATACTTGGAACAACTGTAATAAATGTAAACTGAATATCTGAAAGCTCACATATATTGACCCCAATGGGACTGCATCAATAGTAGTAAAGCAGAGGCTCCTGTCCATTCCCCACTGAGGCAGATGTTTCATTTCCTGCCAAGCCTGCTACTGCTAATCACTCTCCTGTGTTTGCCCTTATTGTAACTACCTCAATGAAACAGTATAGAGAAAATTATTGATGTTACAAAAAAATTTAAGAAACATGCCTATGTCCTTTCAGGAGAAAATGTGCTTTATCTACAGATATTTCACAAATTTTTAATTAATAAATGCCTTTATTCAATCTCAGCAGCCCATGCTAATATAGACAAGTAAGAACAAGTAAATATGAAAAATTTTATCTTGTGCAACTGTACTAAGCCCTCGTACACAGGCAGCATCAGTTCAGATTTGACACTTGCCACTGACCTTGCTCACCATGACTGAAGGTATAGGATCTGTTGTGCTAACAGGCAGTGGGGAAAGATTGGCCTCTGATATGTCAGCCACTAGAAAAGGCTTTCAGAAAATAACTATCTCTTTTGTAAATCATGGCACCAACAGATTCTGTATTTTCCTTGAGAAACAATGCGAAATCATAAGTACAATTTCAATTTTGTGTTCGGAAAATTTAGTGGAATACAGAATGCTTTATGAAATGTCATGAAAGATCCGTGTTCATTCATGTCAGTTGTCCAATGGAGTGAGCCGTAATGCTTTCTAATTACATTTTTTTTGTCTGCCTTGCATCCCTACTAATCTTCAGGACTGAAGAGGACATTCTGGATGTTCCTCCCAGATCTGTAATCACCCATTTCTCTTTTCTCTTCAGAGAAAAGCAAGGCACAACTTCCCAAGGATATTTTCTGGGAATCGCAGCGAGGAACCTCAGAGAAAGAAAAAACAATTCTTATCTCATTTGCTGTGCCAGTGTTTGTGCACAAATGGAATGCATTATAGAAGACTGTTTACCTGAAGGGGTTTGGTAATTGGATTCTGGTGTGAGTGTTTTGATTCATTGACCAATTGAATCCATGTGTGTGTCGGGACCGTCGGCTGACAGTCACAAGATTTTGTTCAGTTGAGTTGAGTGCTTGTGCAGTTTCAGTTTAGATGTAGTGTAATATCGTATGAAACAATATAGTATAATAAAGTAACTAATTAGCCTTCTGGTATCTATGGAGTCCTCCTCATCATTCCTCCCTGCCGCAGGGGTCATCCTAAATCCTATGGCCCATGTCTCTTTATCTGATAACCACCTATCCTGGTTGCAGAGAGGGGGCAGAAATTAGTGCTGTTTTGGCATGGCCAGGTCACTATTCCATACCACTGGCATCATTGCTGGGGGTGTGGTTTCAGAGGGAAGGAAGAGGAACATGCCCCAGAAGCAGAGCATTTTGTCTCTGTCTCTCCATCAGGGAGGATACAGGGATCAGCCCTGAGGGCCCCATCCTCTGCTGCTGCTTATCCCCCTCCCATTCCTGCAAGATGTGGCTTGGAGATGTTCTGACAAAGTGGCAAACACGGCTCCAAGATGTGCTGTTGGGAAGTGGTGCTGGTGTGGGAAGCAGCTGCGGAGAACAGAGCAGAGGAGGCAAACCTGGGCCCAGCCAAGTCTGACCTGGGCTGAAAGGAGCTGAGCAGAGAGGGTGGAGGGGGGCAGAGCTGTCTGAAGCGGTAGTGCAGCATGGAATTGAACCAGCAGTGTGTAGGGGTCAGGAAAAGAATAGGGTGAAGTGCAGATGATCTGGCTTTTTGGGGGTTTGTCTGTCACTGCTTTTCATTGTCTTAGGGGGACAGGAGAACTGAATGTGGGGAATGCCTGCAGTTTTGTCTTTGTCTGGGGAAACCAGTGGAGAACCTGTGGAACCATGTGGGAGAGGCTTCCATCTTGTCTTTGGCCCAGGGGCCATGGTGAGCTAAGCTGAGGTGGTGAATACCTTACCTTGTGTTTGTAAAGCACCTTCTCTTTTTTATATATTTTGTTATTAGTACTGATGCTGCTACTGTGCATTTCTTATTCCATTGCTGTTTGCTTTCAGTAAATTCTTAGCTCATATTCTCTGCCTTTGTCCCTCTCTTGCTGGAAGGGGCCTGGAGAAAGGGAGTGACTTATTTGGAGTTTAATTTCTGGATGGTATTAAACCACCACACCATCTTTGCCCTGGAAAGCAAAGGGTTGAGGTTAGACCCCCATTACTTCTTACTGCAGTGGATGTTATTGTGGCTGCAGGAGGAGCAGGGTTCAATGCTTAGATTGTCTGTGGCTTTGGTGTGCTGCCAGTCAAAAAGCAATAATGGAAGCCCCGACAGGAAAACAGCAATTCTCCATAGTTTATTGCCCAGTCAAATCTGAAGAAAATTTCCTGGCATCAACCATTGGTGTTTTCCTGGCACCAGAACTTTTTCCCTGTCAGATTTTCTACAAATAATGTAGATAAACAAGCTGCCCCCCAAAAAGGGTCCAATGCTATTTCATAATGGAAAGTGTTTCTAAGTTATCCAAAACAGAAGATCATTATACCTATGCTAAAATGAGATCTAAGTATTCATTCTGTAATACTAGGCTGTCTTGGAAATGGAAGACTAAAAAATATTTAATTTCTTTCTATTCCCTTTAGGATATCCCTATTATCACCAAGATTTTGTGATATTATATATGCAAGGTATCGTAAACTCACATGTAAGAACAATGAGAAATCTTTCTATTATTTCTAAAAACATTTCGAAATAAATTACCTTAAATATGCACAAATGCACTAACATTTTATAAAGAACTTTTGGGTACATTATCTATTATGTCTACTAGATGTTTAAAACAGTTCTATACATTTTATTTTGTTACTTGTTTTACCTGCTAGAAGCCCACTACCTGGTAGCTGCAAATGGTACATGCTACCTGTAAATTTTATAATATCTGGACAAGACAAAAGTTGCACATCCTAAATCCCCCAGTTAATAAAGAGACATGGCACAGAACCACCAGTCAGGAGTCCGGCCATGTATTTTTCTTCTGCACATAGATTGTTCAGACTGGAAAAACTGGGCACTTGGTATTCCAGAAAGAAAAGCTCTTGTTGAAAACTAAGGATTCCCAAAAAGAAGGTCTGGGGAAAAAAAAAAAAAAAGTGAGCAAGTGCAAGTGCAAGCATCAGCCTAACACAAAAAATTGGCTAAAGTTTCTGCCTAACCATCCCAGACCTGCTGGATGATCTGCTGGATGGGATGGAAAGTGGACACCCAGTGAGCAAATCAAATTAATGAGTAGATGCTTGAGATAGCCAAGAAGGGTAAAAACTCTAATTTTTTTTCTTCTCAAGTGAACTATAGAATCAGTCTAAACTCTTGTTTACTCTACTTGTGTGACAATGTTTTTAAGGATTAGTCCAGCTTCAGAATATAATGTTAAAAAAATATTATGAAAGGCCAAGAAACAAAGCAAACTAAAGATTTTTTAAAGTGCCTACTTTTACAATAAAAAGCTTTATATGGGCTTTGAGATCACTGAATCACAGTATTTTGCTTGGCAAAACTCCAAGTATAAAAGACTTAAAGTGGATATAAGATCAATATCACTGGAATGTCTTAAGTGATCTTTCTCTCAAGCTCTAAAGGAATAGCAAAAGAGAATGATAAAAGAGCTGTGAATTTAAAGAATAGAACCACAGAATAATCCTAACTGAGCTACTAGATCTACTATCATTCAGGTTTTTTTTAGTTTCATAGGTTGAATCCTCAGTTTTTGAGATTTGTGGAGGAAGGTGTGCCAAGTTTCCAGGCTAAGATATATTCAGGACAGATAAATTTTTTAAATGGTTTTAGGTTGATTGACCAATGGTCAACCTCAGTTCTTTCTAAAGTTACCTGAATTGTAGCTTACAGTGGCCTGAAAAGTTCTTTTTGTGAATATGAATCACAGATGATCTGACACAGTTTTACTGGGGCTAGACAGGGAGGCTGGAATCCATCTAGCTTATGGTAGTATATGAAAATTTGTTGCCTGAAATTGTTACAATAAACTGAAGCTCATTTTGCAGTCAATGAAGATAAATAGATAAATAAGATGAAGCTTCTTCTAGAGGTGCTTAACTTCTCCACTAAGGAATGCAACATTTAATAGCTTTAAGTCAGGTTGCTGGCTTTGAGAGATATAGTTTATCAATACCAGAATGTTAGAACACAATCTGCTTTTACAAAAGCTATTTTGGGACTATCTAATTTGTATTTTGACAGCAGAGTCCTTCAGTCTCATCATTATTATTATCTAGATTTCTTTGTGCAATCCATGAGTAAGGACTTCATTAGTGGAACCAAGTAATCTAATAGGATGATTGGAAAGCTAAACAATATTAACATCTGCAGGTTATACCCATCTTGTCCCCTTATGAGGTGACTGAAATAAACAGAATACTCATGCCACAGCTACTTTCCTTGTACTTGCCACCTCAAATTGATCACAGACATCAAAACTTTTTAAAAAACAATTGGAAGACATGATAGTGATGCCTTTTTGTCAGTAGTGTAGTGGCTAATGCACTAAACCAGTCAATTTTTATTTGAAGAACATACGTCTTGACCTTGCATAGTCATTGGACTGTAAACTCTTATAAAGAGAAGTTTTGTTTAAAATTCCTAAGGAATCCAGTACCATCAGTATTTCCTGGGCCTAAGGAAAATTAGGCTCTACTCTGGAAGTTTAGGGCATTCAATAGAAAGAAGAGATCTGAGTTGTAATCCCTCCTTTAATAAAAGTCTCTGCATCAAGGGTTAAGCATTTGCTCATGTGAGTGGTGGAAGTACATTGTCTTCCTAGAAAATGCCCAAATCATGATGCCCTAATCTTGAGGCTACAAGTTACGTGCCTGGTCTTTTGTCTGGTAGACATTAACAGCTGCGAACAGTGAAAGAGATTCAGCAGAAGGGATGCCAAGGACACTGTGAGAAATAACTGCTCACTTTAAAAAAACTTAAAAAGGTTTATTAAACCTTAACAATATTACGACAAAGGACTACACAAGGAAAAGGTTGCAGAGCTGGGAACTGCCCGCATGCATACCACATGGCCAGTTCCTGTTCAAGATGGATGCTCAGTCTTTTATACCCCTGGGGGTTGCATCAGCCAGCCCTGGCCCCTCCCAAAGTCTGTCAGTCAGCTCTTCTTTGCCATTTTTCAATGGAGACTGCTTTCTTGTAACTTGGTTGGAGATCAGGTGTTGCCATGCTGTACCCCCTAAGCACCAAGCTTTTCCATTCCCAACTGCCCCATGCAAGGGACACATGTGCAGCCTTCTTTGTACCTGTCCTAGACAGCCCAGGCTGTCTGATGGCAACAATACAGGGGAGGGGGAAAGGGAACTGTGGGGAGAACAGAGGACATTAAACTACAATAACATAACTATACATCACTAAAGCTTTTATTAATATTTACACAATAGCTATCCATTAACTGCGAGAGCAAATAATCTCATTATCCATCTATAACAACACCTTATTGAAGAAAACAATGAAGAGGCCACAACAGTAAGAGTTTGCAAGTCTAGACTAGTGTTTAGTTGACCTTTCCTAAAAATCAGTAAACATACAGAAAAGATGGTGGACACTATATTCCACATCAGAGAGACTACGCAGCTGTTAACTGCTGCCACCACCACACACTTTCCATAGAAAGAAATGCTTTCCAAGGAAAAGGTTCTCAAGGCTTTTCACTGTGGCATGGGAAGCAGTTGCTGAAGACTGTAAGGAGTCAAAGGATAAGACACAGCCTTGTCAATGTCTCAGTCCACGTGGATGCCATTCTGAGCTGTTCTGTCCTTCAGATGTTGCAGAGCAAACCTGCACACCTCCTGACTGGCTCCTGTCCCTAAACAGCAATGGGGATGTGCAGTTCCAGGCACTTTACTGAAATTGTGACAGTATCAAAAGATACTGGAAGCCAATGGATTAGTTTCTGAAACTGTCTTGAACTGACTGCTAATTAGTGTTTTGTCTGATAGCCCTTTCATAGCTGGATGCAGCTGGATGGAAGTAAACCACAAAGGGAGCACATTTTTGTTTATCATTAATTTTAACTTAGTTTTGTATAGACTTGTGACACCCTGCAGTAATCTTCTTAATTTGTCACACATTGCAAATTCATTTAGTAAGTTTATTCATTCCAGGAGTCCTTTTTTTTTTGTTGCTTCTTACAAGTCTAACTAAATTAATACATTTTATAATGGGTTGGATCATGTGATATTGCTCCAACTAATCTGGTGAGTTTCTACTTAATTATAATATTAGATATCGCTAAAGTTTATTATTATATTTTCCAATGTCCTGAGGGCATTTTCCATGTGGTAGAAAGGTAGGGCTCTGGGAGAACTTGTTTAGATCCTCATGATCAGGCCAGCCCTCCTGCCATATTTACGTAAAGAACCAATTATTTCCGTTTACAAAATAAACAATCAAAAACACAAACTTTTCTCACTCATGTTTAATACCTGCATCTGTATTAAATCAAAATCAAGGTATTCACCTACTGAATGAATTTTTTCTAGGCCAGGGACACCAAGGTGTATGGGTCAGATGAAAGTGTAGGTATGAAACACCCTAAAAGTTTAAAACCCCATAAAACTCCGTATTTTAGGTATATGAATATCAGTTGTGTTAAAGATGCATCATCTTTAGCCAGCTGTAGAGTTATCTCTCTTGTGAGACAGCCACTGCATCCTCTACTTCTCCCCTAGTCCTCACAGGCTTAAAGCTTATTTTATTCTTAACAGATGTTTGAGACATTTTTATCAGGAATTTAAAGAATCAATGTTTTGGCAATATACCTTGCAGTTTAGCTACTGTCTTGGTTTTGAGTTCAGGTGCTTAAAAATGTCTCACTACCTAAAGATTAAATAAAACAGTAAGTTCATCTCCTTAATCATGTTTTAGTGCGTGAAGTATGGTTGTCTTCTAGGCTTTCACTCACCTCCGCTTTTTCTTCAGAAAAAGCTTGCTTTTGCCTTGACAAGGATCTTAGGACATATTAATGCTGGCTCTTTGACAGGAGCTAACAAAAAGACTTCTGAGTGCAGCAGTTCCACTCCGCAGGGTAGACTCTTATCATCTTGAATGTGTGATCAACCGTGACTCCAGAATTTCAATGAGGAAATAGACTGTCACAGAGCTGTGCAAGGGGCTAACCCTGGCCATGGGGGCTGAAAATCTTTAGTTCAAAGGACTGTGCTTGTGCAGAAATGAGTAATTCTTCTCAGCTGAACTGCAGCATTGGCTGTACTGTCAGCTGTCAGTAGCTGTGGTGGCAGATCTGCAGTGCAACTCTAATGTTTTCTGCATAGATACTTACACCAGGAGTGTTCTTGGAACTATAGTTCACTTTTGGAAATTGGGGGCTCTGAAATCATGCTGAGGTCACTGATAGCTCATATGTGCTTAGTTTCTCCCTCTTGAACAGAAAAATATCTGCCAAGTATTAAGGATAGTTCCTCCTGCTACCACAAGCACTGGCAGATTGAAAGGTCTTACACAACTATTTGAATATAAATGCAGTAAATAGCATAAGAATAATTTTGGCCTGCAGCACCCAGTGAAAGAATAAAGAAAAATAAATTTAGAAGGACAGAACCTGACTTCATTGCTAGGCTTCAAAGCCAACATCAGTGGTAGCTGTAAGCATACAAGGAACCCATGAGGGACCCTGTACATGCCTATGTCTTGGTAACATATACACTGTTCCCAGGAGACACACTGAAAAAAACTAGAGTAAGAGAACCCAAGGCAGAGCTTAATCAGGAGAGCAATGTGCTTTTTTTTTTTTTTTAAACAGACCTGCATGCCTATAGAATACATGTGAAGAAGGGACTGCTTTAGTTTCTGAGGAGTGTAATTTTATGGCCTTTACCATGGTCTTTTTCCACTTTTGGCATATTTTTAACTACAAACCTGTGTTTATCTGTTTGACTCATAAGGTACCAAATTATTCCTTTTTATTTTTTAATTGGATTGTTTTTATATGATACTTCAATAAATTATTTTGGCATAAATAGAGTTACTGAATTCCTTATTAGTTGGGCATTGACTTCACATAGTATTTCACTAAACTAATACTATCTGGAGAAACAAAATAACATAGACTAGCTGCTTCTTAAAACAATTTTTTCTTAAGCCTCAAGCAAGGCATAGACTACAAGGAAAAACTGTCAATCAGTCAAAGGAGAGCCACAAAACCAAGAAGATACTTATTGTTATCTGGGCCATTACTTATTTTCCCTTTTCCCAGTAGGTATACAGAAATTTTGATTAAAGTCTATTTTCTACTCCTCCCACCCTGGCCTTATTTATTCCTTCTATCAAAGATGAATTTCTAGTCCCTGAGCAGCTTTTAGCAGGTAAAAGCACGCAGTAGAAGACCAGTACTGATGAAGAATTCATATGGAGCCACAGTGAACAGCTCACAGGAGCTCCAGCTCTTCTCCTCTCACCATGGTCTGAAGCTCCCTTCCTTCATTTTTATAGAGGCTTTTTTAAAACAAACCTGATAACAGCACACGTCAAACCTACCACCTACCAAGTTACTGATGTGAAAAATAAGACTTTGCCCACCATCAAGTGATCAATCTGAATTCCTGAAAATACTGAAAAGATCCCGTAGGAGTGCTGAAAAATTGCAAAGAGCTTTGGTGAGTAGACAAAGTCAGTGTTGGGCAATTGATAGTTACAATTACTGCTTATCCTTCCCAGAATAAATTTCTTGTGAAAGGTCAGAAGGCAACCACATACAATCAATTCAAATGAACAGGGAACCTGATGAGGTTAAGAGAATTTGAAAAAAAATCCACTATTTCCAAGTGAGAAATTTCTTCTTAGGTGCCTAAGAAAGTTAATAATTTGATAATTGCAACACAGTCTTGAGTAGGGAGGAGGTGGAATCATCTTTTTAAGCATGCTCTTAGTAAGCATAAGTTGGAGGAAGAAATCCCCAACATGTTAATGACTGGAAACATCTTTAAGTAAATAAAATCTGATTTATAAACTATGATGTGGCTTCTAATCAGAACATAGCCTACAGTCCTAAATAAGTAATAGAAACAACTTTTCCTGTTTCCATCAAAGGATTTTATCTAATCAGATGCAGCCATCAGATTCATATGTCCAAAGCCATGCACCATGGGAGAATGAAAGGTGAGTTGATGCAGAAGTTCTACAGTTGGTATCTGCTCTTTCTTGGAGTTACCTACTTCCAACCCTTAAACCAGGACAATCTCTCTGCTCAAACCATGAAATGTGTAAACCAGAAACAAGGGCAGCTGGCAAAATGTACAGGTTTTTTTCCCCAATACCATATTTTATGGGAACATGTGCAGTTTTTCTGCTAAACTAGGGGTTGCTTTCAGCCATCAGGGTTTTTCATAGTAACATATCCAAATCTATGTTCAGCAGAAACACATAACCTTAGTATAGAGAAATATGGATTGATTATTTTTTCCATCCAATGCTTTAGTGACTTGAGAAACCATATTACCAACTAAGAGCGATTAGGTTCTCTGTGTCTTACAGAGAATAATTGATAGTTTGGCAAGACATCTCCCCTTTCTCAAAAAGAAAAAGTTAGTACATTACTTAGCACAGCTTTAAACTTATTCTTATGTCCCTACCTAAGTTCCTAGCTTGTTAAGAAACCTCATTTTGTCCCTTCCTTATACCAGTCTTCCAATATCTTTCTTGTTGTCATTATAGTGCAAGGGGTTCCATATTGCCAGAGTTACAGACCTCCTTAATGTTTCTTGCAGGCAGCTCCTCCAGGCACTGACTCTTTCTTGCCCTCACAGCAGCCAACAGACTCCAATTCCCCTCAACCAACCAATCCACTCTTTTATAACACTCTTCTTATTGGCTACAGGTGTGGCCTCTTAATATCAGGCTTGCTCCTAATCCTTAATAATTGGCTCAGCTGCAACTCTTTAGGGGGTAAGATTGCTTTCTATACTACCTTTATTTACTTATGTTCTATCCCCCTACATTTCATGCATTTAAATGTAGAAATTGCTGTTCACGGTAGAAAAAGATATAAGTAGAAATGAGCTTAAAGGAAGATATAAAGTTATTTTGGCATTATGCATTTAACATTCAGGAGTTTCAGCTACACACATGATTCTTATAGATTTCTCAGGATATAGATTAATACAAGAGAATAAAAAAGCAATTTGGTTAGCAGAAGACAGGAAGCAGTATAGACACTAAACAAAAGAAATCCTATTATTTAATTTTTATGCATATGTAAAGGAAAAACCTCCAAAAAACAAATAAAAAAAAAAACAAAACAAAACCAAAAAAACCCACAAAACAAGCAAAGTGTGACTTTTTAACCCTGCAAAGGGTTAGAAGACTGTTCACTCTAGTTGAATGCCAACTGCCCACCAAAGCCACCCATCTCTCCTCTCCTCAGCTGGACAGGGGACAGAAAATATAACAAAAAGTTCCTAAATTTGGATTATGGCAGGGAGAGATAACTCACCAGTTATGTCACAGCCAAACCAGAGCTGGTTTATGGAAGTTAGTTAAATTTTTTACCAACTGAAATCAGAACAGGATAATTGAGAAGTAAAATAAATCTTAAAAACACCTTCCCCCCACCTCTCCCTCCTTCCTGGGCTTAACTTTATTCCTCATTCTCTATTTCCTGCCCTTGAGCAGTGCAGGCAGACAGGGAATGGGAGATTATGGTTAGTTCATGTTGGTTCTGCCACTGCTTCCTTCTTGGAGAGAGGAGTTCTTCTTCTCCATTGTGGTGTCCTTCTCATGGCACACCATGAGTCCTTCCCGTGAGCTACATTTTGTCACAAACTGCTCCCACGAAGTCACAAGTCCTGTCAGCAAACCTGCTCCAGTGTGGGCTCCCCTCTCCATGGGGCCACAAGTCCCACCAGCAGCCTGCTCCAGAGTGGGCTTCCCACAGGGCCACAGCCTTCTTTCAGGCACTCTCCCTCTCCAGCAGGAGTTTCTCCATGGGCTGTGGTGTTTGTTCCTCCATGGCTCTCCATGGGCTGCAGGGGAATCTCAGCTCTGGCACCTGGAGCATCTCCTACCCCTCCTTCTCTGACCTTCGTGTCTGCAGAGCTATTCCTCTCACATCTTCTCACCTCCCCTTCTCTGGCCACAATTACATCTGTACAATAATGTGGGTTTCTTTCCCTTCTTAGGGAATATATTATTCCCTTATTAGGAAATGTATAATGATATATATTTTAATTAAATTTAAAATATTTTTAATAAATACCTTCAAATTCATCAGGCTATGCATTTTAAAAATAAAAAAAAATACTGTACATATACTTGAGGAACTCTTAGTTAGCTGACATTTACCTAGTTTGGGAATTATTATTGTGTGAAGTTTCTCACAAGTTTTTATTTTAACAGCTTCTGATTTCCCATCTGTGTATGGTGAGCTAAATTTATAGAAATGCATAGTAATTATTACTTTCTATTTTTTGATAAATTTCTAAGTTTGACTTACCCTTGAGATGTCAAAGTTTAAAATAATAGTACAATATCCTATAAAATGAAGATCAGAAGGCTATATTGTTGTTCAGTCATTAAATAAAATTAGTATGATACTGATTGAACTGGGACAGTGCTTAAACACAGGTAACTGTGGTATGGTATAATCTATCATTAAATTTCATCTACTCTGAAAGAAATTACATAATCATGGAGTTAGATCCTAGAGCTTTGGAATGACTTGTTTGGAAAATTAAATAATTGCAATATGAGACTGAACTTAATACTCTATTTAGAAAAGGAATGAATCATCATCCATTTGCTCCATGGGTGAACTGAGCTTTGCAATAGTTGAGATTAATACAGCATAGCTCCTGAAATAAAGCAAATTCATTTGCTCTGGCACAAACAGCAAATGAACTCCATCACTATGAGCAGATTTGACAACATTTGCTGAACTTGTAACATTTTATCATTCTTATTCCTTTATTTACTTTTACAGGAGCTGGTCAGGCACTGGAAACATTTCCCCCCCCACAAACTTGCTAAGTGTTTGTCTGCTTTTTAAATTTCCTATGTTTTGATTTTCTTACCTTCTGCATTTATTATGCACATCTGTAAGAGAACTATGAGGAGGACAACCAAATTCTGGCAAATTCTCCAAAAAAAAGAAACTGTTGGGAGCATTAAATGCCTTTACTAACATTAAGAAGCAAGGAGAAAGGCTAAGTTTTGAAAGTTTTGAAACTCCTCATGATCTGAAGGTTTTACAATTTGGGTTCATATTGGTTTTTCTAAATCTTATGGATGTGAATGCTCATTGTGGACTATGGATATTTTAGGAGTTAAAGCACTCTTATCTAAATTAAAAACTGTTAATTTGAAAGCCTTTCCATGGAGAAGTTAGAAAAAAATTGAGTAAAAAAGCTGTTACTGTTCTTTATTCTTCTGAACTTGAATCTGTCTCCTATTATGCATTAAAATATTACATTCAGCTATGCTCAGTTTTGATCAAATAAATTGTGAACTATTTTAAAACATTGTGCCATGATTTACAGTTAATAAAATTCTAATGTGATTTTCAAATTCTTTTTTGTCTTAGAAACTTATTTTGTCATTCAGTGATTTTTTGAGAAAAAAGTTTGTGCTATGATCCAGTAAGTCTGAAACATATGTGAAGTATTGATTCTATGACTTTTTTAAAAACAGACAAATCTTTATGAGTGGGATGAATATTGCTTCACTTCATCTGCTGAACTAAAATACACATTTTTGAAAGAAAATAAGACAATATTTTTCATAAGTTTTTTCTCGTTTTTTTTTTTGATCCATGCAGGTGATAACATCTGCATTTAATCCTAAATTAGATACACAGGGGCTTCTTAAGGTTTTCACTAAAATGTTCTGCCTAAAATAGTTTTGTATAAAGAAAGTGGAGATATTTAGGTTCTTTTAATATTACAAAGTTTCTCTCTTCAAAGGTCCTGAAGGGTAATAACTTCTAGTCCTATATTTAGCACGTAGCACTTTTCTTAAACTGTAAGGTTGCTGCTATTATACACTTCAAATGCATTTTTAATATATGATTATATAACTTTATGCTTAAAAGTATATGAAATTATAAAGATGCTGTATGGTGTCACACCTTTCCCCGTGTCACATTTCATTTTGAGCAAAATTGCCATAATGCTTGACTAAGGTTTGATGAGTTAGTTGAGCTCTTTCTGACCTTTTAATATGGTCAAGTATCTTGCAACTTGTTTAAGATACTTGTGGAGAATTTTCTTCCTTTTTCAGTTTGTTGATGTTTTGGATGTCCTCTAGTTTTATATATTGCATTTGAAGATTGCCAGATGAATACCATCTGTGAGTGATTAATCTGGAATTTTCCATTTGTACTTCTACACTTCTGATGACTAAGTGGGAACAGGCTAAATTCTCTAGAGTTATACATTGTAAATTTATAAATAGACTTATATTAAATCATTTGCTGAGTTTGCCTCATTTCAGGTTTTGCAAAATTGTGACAGAACAATGGATTAATAACACATAATTTTATCTCATTGTCTGGATTTGGGCTTTGTGTACCTGATCAATAAAATAATTGAGATCAGAGAGTTGCCTCCATTGTATCCTTCTTAAGGAAGCAAAGTTAACTAAATCCAGCTGCTAATTAACCAATTACATATGAATATTCTCCGAACAGAACTTAAACCAAAACTGGATAAAAATTTATGAATGCACTGTAGGAAAAAAAAAAAAAAAACAAAAAAGCCATAAAAAGCCCACCAACCCCAAAACCAACCAACCAAAAAAAAAATGCCACCAAATCCCCAAAACAAAGCAAAACAAATCCACAGAAAAGCAGATCTATATATATTACCAGCTTTCTTGTATCCATATCTACAAGCTTCCCTTTCTTTGCTTTCTACTTCTCATGCAAGTTCACTTGTTAAATGAAATGGCAAAAGTAGCTTGTTATATTCAATATAAATTTTCCTATGTGTAATATAATCTCTTTATTTCTAGCTTATATCCTTTGCATCCTCTAAACAATTTTATTCTCATTTGGATATAGCGTTTTCTTTGTGCATCTGTACATTTACTTACATCTTAGATAAAATATATGTATGCATCTCTCATCTTTTTTTTTCTCTCAAATGAATTCTGTCATTTTATTTTGAGCATGTTCTCTCTTTCAGCCCCTATATGCTTGAAGTAGAATACATTTTGTCATGCAAATCACGTGCACTTTTGGAAGACTTATTTTTCAGTTCCTTCATCTGTTATATAATGATAAACTCCTCAGGACTCTATTGTCATACACTGCTGAAATCTGTTTGAATTCATTTGTATTAATGTTCTTATGTACAAGATAGATGCTTATGTTTAATCTAGTTACTGACTTTATGTCCAGTGGAGAGAAATCAGATTTCTCATAGGATGACTCATCTCAACTGAAAATAGGTACTTGCAGGTCAGATGAATAAAGAGCTGCAAGAGCTTGTTTCAACCTCCTGACTGTAAAGGGTGTCTGTGGTGACTGAACCAGACTCAGACATGTGATTTTTACATGCCTAAAGCTCCATGAGACTACCAACTTCTCTTATATGCTGTGCTGAATAATTGGCACATAACAATGAACTGAAGGATTAGCTTAAAGAAGAGTCCTAGGAGTCTGGAAGATGTAATTCTATTACTCTAAACCACACATCACCTTATTTGCACTGCAGTTTATCCATTAGTTCTTCTTCTTCTTCTTGTTACCCTTCAAGGGAGAAATTTGTATTAAAGGGAGACTTGCATACTGGGAAAGGACAGTGAAAAAAATAAGCAGAAGGGGGAAAAGTAAAAGAAAGGTACAAAAGGAATTATTTTGTATCAAGTGAAAAGGAATCAGAAAGCCATGTAAACAGAGGTTTTATATAAAAAGGAACAGATGTAAATCTTGGAGATAATGATGAAAGATAAAATCAGGCTTATTGATTGCAGTAAGGTTAGAGAGAACAGGTGAATGGAGACTGTGCTATGATCATGGAGAAGATTTTTGTGGAAGTGTTTGAGCTATCCTCAATGGATAAGCTGTAATATAAAGGTCAGAATGAACAGCAGAGGTAGAACTTCATAAGCAAGCAAAACATAAGGCCTGGTGTTTACCTCCATGTGGAGAAAAGAAAGTTATGTCATAGAGTCACAATTTCTCTGTCAGTTTTGTTAGCATCACAAGGAAGAAAGAAGACAAACAGTCTAGATTGCATTTTATTCTTTGTTTCTATTTAAGCATTTTTTCTGTGTTCAGCTGCTATGTTATAATTTATTATATTGCTTAACATTATCCCAAATTAATGATGAAGGAAACCTTTCAGTGAAGTTATGCTACCTTGCATGTCATTTACCCTGAGTTAAATTTTCTGTTACTTTTTCTTTACAGCATTGCAAGAATGCTAATATGAACTAGAGCTGTAACACATAATTTTATAAAATGTGTTTTTGTGAACTAAGAACTTGTGATTGTGGGTGTCATAAACCCAGTCACAGCATAAGGCAGAATTTGTTTTACACCTGGAAACCACACTGAACTCTCCTAGGGCCGTAGGCTCACCAAGTTTATGAAACTATTTAATGTCTTGAAAGGAAATAAGTAAGTACTGATATATATATTTTTTTTAACTGATATATATTTTTTTTTAACTGAAGCTGATTTATTTGATTTGTATAGACTAATAACTAATCTGTAAGAATTGTCTCTGTTTAAGAAAATCAGTGTTTATTCAGCTGTATGAGTGAAGAGACCAAAACCCTGTTGAAATCAGGGACTTACCACAGAGATCAACCATCTGTGTGTTGCACCATATATGGCTGAGTCTTTTGCTGTGCCTGGGGTAGTCTGAAGGTGATCTGCAGTGACTTGTGCCCTTGCTGATGCACACTTCCCTTCTGGATTATACAGCAAGCTGTTGGCAGTGTGGAGTCTTCAGGGCTGGCCTCTACAAGAAGAGGGTGTACGCACTTCCATCCCCACTGGCCAAAGGCCAGCACATCATCTGAGTGCTGTTACATGGAAACAAGCTCTGTGCATGTTCACGTGCCCCAAAATCAAACCATGAAACCACACGGTACAAGAACTGGTATCCACAGGACAGCATGCAGAGAGGTCAGATGGAGCCTGGGTACAGACTGTATTCAAAGAAGGAATTAAATAAACTACAGTAAAGGAGGTGGGGCCATTCCCTCATTTTTGCACATGTACTGCTGCTTCTTTATTACTTGTATTGTCCATTATAATTCTACTTTCAGAGAAGGAGATGGTTACTTAGCTTATAGAAGAAAGTCCCTAATTTTTTATAATGCTCATTTGCAGTTTTTGTACAGAAACCAGATAACCCTTACCCATACCTAAAGCAAATGAACCAGTAAAGAAATTTGAAAGCAAATTGAATTTCTGAAATATAAAACTCTTGACTATTCTGATTTTTTGATGTATGAGGTCCTATGGATACTCACACACACATAGTTAACTATTCACCTAAATTATTGTATCACCTTTATTGTGAAGTGTCAGAAGGGTAATTCATTCTAATTGTGCTCACACTGACCATTCATTCCACTGCACATTCTCAAAAGATTTAATAATTTTTTAATAAGCATGTCCGAAGTTTGGAGTTTTGCCTTCAATTGTTTGCATCCACTCCCTTTTGACTTCAGTTCTGCAAAATAGTACAATATATTTGGATACCACAGGAAAAAATACATAATGATTGCTACCTGTTCTGTCTTTGAATAAACTGCAATCTGGTATGCTCTGATCCACTTCATTTTCAGACTTAGCAATAAAATATAGTACAGATAAACTTCAATTTGGCTTGACACTTCAAACTAAAGAGTTGTAAAATGTGTCTTTGGTTTTTAGTAGCTGTGAAAAAAATTGATCTCCAACTAGCAATGAAGTCATGTTTGATGACATTAGAACATATATTTCCCATCAGACTGATTTTAATGCCTTTTTTTTATTAATGAGGTATAAGGTAAAATTCAGAAACATATCTCAATGCTTTGCAACTTAAAGTACTGAAAGTAAATTTATCTTTATAAGTTTTCAAAAATGAACTTATGGGGAACTTGTTTCTGTCTAGTTTGCTGTAAAAAGATGTGTAATGAAACCTGCTACTCTGGTCTACTCCTTTGACCAAAAAAAAAAAAAAGTTAAATGAATTTAACACTTCCCATTGTTTAATAAACTTAAAGGTGTTTAAATCAAAGCTTCCTGTGACCTAAGTAGGTTAAGAACAATTAAACGGAATAAAGTAACATTATTCTTGAAGCACCTCAGATGGAAAACCCCCAAAATTCATTTTCCATATCCATGACCATATGGTATGTCTTCAAATCTACCAGACCAGGATTACTTCTGGGAGGATGGCTTACATTCATCTTGAAGTTGCTTTAGAAGAACACACCTATCATTGGTCTCCTCTCTTTCTGAACTGAGGAGCACCAGCCTGAATTGTTTTGAAAAACAGAGGTGCAGAAATACAATCTGATGACAGGTGATCTCTCGAGCAAGACAGACCTGAGCTGTGTTGCAAACACGGCCATTTCTTCCTATGCTGTTAAACGGGAAAGGAGAACTATTCATGCGGTAAATTGAATCAGGGTAAATTATTAATAAACTATCTTAGTTCTGTGCTTTTCTTTGTTTTATTTGGTTGTTTTTTAAAGAAGGACTTATGTCTTCCCTTTATCCTCACACACAATTTGTAGTAAAAGCTCATTGACTATTAAACCTTTCAATTTTGCTATTAGTCTTCTCTGCTTCTTCAGCTGAAATCAACTATTTTTCTTCTCCTATTCTTTCTCATCTGGAAGATTGTTTCTCAGGTATTTTATCCCTCCCTTCTAGAAATACTACAGAATAATAAGGCATTGGTCACCAACATTCTCTACATATTTTTATAAACACATGCAGTCCCTCAATTATCTGCATGCTGAGTGGAAATTGCATAAATGCTGCCTGTATATATCTTAGGATTTTGAAAACATTGCAGACCAAATCTTTATGTAATGTCTGTAGAATACATTCAAAACCTCGTGGATGCCATTATGAAGATTTTGCTTTGATTTTTATCTTTTTCATTCCTTCTTCCTCTGCCAACTCCCCCCAACGAAAACAAAACAAAACAACAAACAAACAAAATCGAAACACCACAACATCAACAAAAAAACCCCTTTGAAATGAACAGTACTAGGCCATTCACAAATATATTATTGCAACAATTGTCTATTTCATTAGAATAAATACTAAGATAGCAGTATTAGTGGTACATACTGAGAAAGAATGTGACATAGGGGTTGAACACAAAATGCTGTATGGTGCCATAGACTGTATGTTCTTGAGGTCCCACAAATGGAGTTTTAATGAGTTGAGTTAGGCATATTTTGTTTACTTTCAAAATCAAAACACATTACTGTATGGTCTGTTGGGGCAAAATCCTGAATAAATATAACCTAAAATAAATGTATACTTAAAGCTAAACTCTAATTAAAATAATTTTTTTTACCCAAGCTGTAGACACTTTAACAGGGTAATAGCTCTGTCAGGCGTGGCCGTGGGAGCTGCAGCACGGCATTCCTCGACAGAGATCGCCCCTTTCCCGCAGGACCTCGGGGCGCCTGCTGCCCCCTCCAGCTGCGCACCGCAGGCACGGGCAGACATCTTCGGCGCGGTCTGCGAGCAGCGGTGCCCGCTCACTGATGCTCTGATCGCATCCTCAGGGGAGGGAGAGGCTGTCTGGCAGCTCCAGCACGGCCACGCCGCCGATGCCGCACCGCTTTAGCGAGGCGTCTCCCCGGAGCTCGGAGGGCCGCGGAGCCCGGGGAGCGCGGCGGAGCTCGGCGGAGGCACCGCGGGCTGCGCAGGGCGCCGGGGCGGGAAGGAAGAGAGAGAGCAGCGCCGGGAGAGCCGGGCAGCGCCGCCGCCTCCCGGCTCCAGCACCGCGGACAGCGCCCGGCCACCGGCGCGGGCGCCGAGGCACGGCGGGCACCGAGCCGCGGCCACGCGGAGGGACACGGCCACGGCCGCGCACGGCGGCCGCCAGGAGATCAGCGGCGTGCACGGGCAGGGCCGCCCACGCAGCGGCACCGGCGGCACAGGCACGCTGAGACACGCGTGGACAAACGGACACAGGGGCACAGACCCGGTGCGCGCTCCCGGGCACAGACACAAGCCCAGAAAGCACCGCAACACAGCATCACACGCACACACAGAGTTTCACTCTAACACACACACACAAACACAGTTTCACACAAACACAGTTTCACACAAACACACAGTTTCACACAAACACACAGTTTCACACAAACACACAGTTTCACACAAACACAGTTTCACGCACACACAGAGTTTCACACAATCACACACATTTTCACACACACACAGACAGTTTCACGCACACACGGACGCGCGCCCGCGCTCCTAGAGGCACAGGCACCACGGATGCCAGTCACAGACAGCACCTGTGCTCGCACCCCCGCTGACACACAGAAACTGGCACACACAGCTGCACGCAGACAGACACACAGACAGACAGACACAGGCACCCACACAGTGACAGATGCACAGACTGTCCTGGTTCCTGCCTGGACAGAGTTAATTTTTGCCGTAGCCGGGAGGGGACATGGCCAGGACCCAGAGGTTGTTCTGCCATCACCTCAGGGTAGGGAGTCTCTTCCTTAGAGAAGGGGTTCCTTCTGGTCCAGTAAGCCAGGGTGGGGGCGGTGGGGTAACCCCGATTCTGAGCATTTTGCCTGAGAATCACTTGTCTCTCTCGAACACTTTTGTGATTAACATCATTGTTGTTACTGTTCATTTCTTTATCTCACTGTTGTTTCCAGTAAACTGCTCTTATCCCAACCGTGATCTTTACCTTCGATTCCTCCAATTCTGCTCTCTAGCCTGCCACGGGGAATGGGGAAAAGGGTGGGGGGAGCGAGTGGCAGCGTGGTTTTAATAGGAGCAGTAAATTAGGGAATACCAGTCCTAAACCACGACACAGACACACGGAGAAAGAGACAGACACAGAGAGAGAGAGAGAGAGAGAGACAAACGCACGGAGAGAGAGACAGACGAGAGACAGACAGAGAGACAGACGCACGGAGAGACAGACACCCGCGGGCCCCCGCCTGGCGACAGCCAATGGCGTGGCGAGTCTGCCCCCGGCGGTGTGCAGCCGCCAATGGGAGCGGCGGGGGCGGGGCCCGGCTGGCTCCGCCTCCCTATTTAAGCCCGCGGGTGGCCGCCGGTCGCACAGTGGCGGGAGGAGGAGAGGCGGGGGCGAAGGCGCGCGAGCAGCGGCGCGCGGCGACCCGCGCACGTGCCCGCCCCCGCGCGGCGCGAGGGGAAGGCGGAGGCGGGGCCGGGGCAGCGCCCGCCGCGGGAGGGGCGGCAGCACCTGCGGGCGGCCCCGGCGCGGCCAGCGGCGAGCGGGCGGCCGAGGGCGCGGAGCGGCGAGCCCGGCATCCCGCGCAGCCCGCCCGGCGTGCCCGCGGCCATGGAGCAGGACAAGTACCTGCCCGAGCTGATGGCCGAGAAGGACAGCCTGGATCCCTGCTTTGTTCACGCCATGCGCCTCCTGGAAGACGGTGAGGCTCCGCTCCGCGCTCCCCCGGCCGGGGCGCTCCTCACGGCCGGCGCTCGGCGGCCGCGGCCGATTGACACGGGGCGAAATCGGGTTTCCGGGCGGGCGGGACCCGGCCGCGCGTGGGCTCGGGGCGGCGGCGGTGCGGGGGCTCGGAGCCGTCCGGCAGCAGCCCCCGGCGGCGGCAGCAGCAGCGAATGCCCCGCTCCCCGCCCGCCGTGCGCCGGCTCTGCCGCGGCTGGGTCGCCTCTGCGGGAAGCGCTCCCCCGGTTGCCGGGCTCACTTACACAAAGACAGATGCTGGCGTTTCATTACACTCGTTATGTCCTGTTTTCCACGCTGAAGTAATGAGGTTTATATGGTAATACTATTATGCCGTTAATGCGGCGCTGTTTTAGTCGACTGCGCGATGTCACACACATTGATTGGATATGGCTTATCAATTTCATGACAGTTTCATCCAGGACATGATGATTTCCTCCTGGTTTTGTGCGGAGATCAGAATACACTGGTTATAACATTTGGTTACTCAGTGTAATTCGCCCTGCTTTCCTTGCTTTAGTTGGAGCAGAGTTTTAGTTGGACCTCAGCTAGACATTTTTAGAAAGTTTATAATTTAGTCTCTCTTTTAATAACTGCTCAATATAGTGGTTGAATGAAGACCTCGTGGTATGGAGTTTCAACTTTTGCCAAAGTATAATCCATTAAGTTCCTCTTATACGTGTTTTTATTCTTAGATTTTTAATAGTCTTTTTAAAAAACCCTGTTAAACTTGGAACCTAATGTTGAAAAGAAGTAGTAAAGAATGATGCATAAATCAAGATAACCTATCAAGCTCTTAAATGAGATTGAAGCAAAGCCATGTATGGTCAGGCCCTTGAGAGTCACACATTCAAATAAACTCACATTCAGAGGTGGCAAATAATTTCCCAAGTTCTGTTTATGACTTAAAGAAAATCATAACTAATTCAGATTTACCATGCTAAGCAGTAAGTGTTTTTCCTCTGTCAGCAGTTTTTATATTGTCTTTCCTTAATGTATGTTCTATTGATTGTGAATGAAGGTATTGAGTCCAGGTTTTGTTGGAGTGCTTCTGTTTGATAGCTTTAAAATTCATACTGAATTTCAGTATGAATACAGACCCATTTAGTACTCTTTTATCATAGCTGCCTTGCTGCTAAAGAGGCAGCCATGCTGCTTTTGCAGTTGTTTTTCTAATAATCATACTATAAACAAAGTCCTTATTTCTTAAGGGGAATATATTTTTTGAGCCTTGCAGTTCGATCTTTTCCCAGAGGGGGGAAGTATCCACTGAGAGAGTGTGTGTGTGTGTCTGGGAAAGGAGGAAAATCCAGGAAGGACAAAACCGAAAGTAGGCAAAGAAAAGTAAAAAAAAGAAAATAAAATTGGTTTTTCTAGGCATCAAGTTCGTGCAGAGTTGCATTTTGAGCAACTGTGGGATTGAGTAAATGAACGGTTTTCTCATTCCTTCTTAGCATGAGTAGGACTATGCATTATTTCACTGGATTTTTTAAAAGATGAAGGTGAGTTGTCTAAGAGAATGCTAATGTCAGATTCACACCAGGTACCTGGCATTATCCTTCAAAACACCATCTGTCAAGCTTTCTAGAGATTTGTTTTACAGTCTAACATATGATGACTGTTAAAACACTTAACCATGGTTAGAATGTTACTACTTAAGAAAATTGCAATTAATGCACTGGTTGCTGCTGGGTATAAATACAAAGGAAATTTATAGAATGGGCAGAATTCTCTTTTTTGGGTGCCAGAAGAAAATGGGATCCTGCAAGGATCTCTGTAGTGGTGAATAATTTTAGGTTATATTCATGATAAAACATTGTTTCCAGACTCTGGATTTCTGCTCTTTAGAATGTAATGTGCAATCAGCTGCATCCATAACGATGCCAGCCAGGTGTTCTTTTTGTGGCGTCCTAAGCATTTTTGATTGCCAGTACATTTTGTATCAAATGCGTAAGTGTAGATTTGCTGTGGAGCTCAGAGCCTCAAGCATTCACTCTGACTTAAAAGTGCTGTGTTGTTTCATGTTGGCTGCTAAAACCTGAGGTTGAGAACAGTTGTGTTGCTGTGAGAAACCACAGAAGGGCACACAAGCAATAAGTATTCCAGAAAAAGGCTTCTGATTTGCAACAGTGGATTTACTTGTAAAGATAAGACTGCCCATTTTCCCCCAATAATTTCTTTTGTTTGTTTGATTCTGTTGCATGGTTTTTTTGTTTGTATGTTTTGGGGTACTTAGCCAATATTAAAACCAACATATTACTTGTGTTTTCAGTATGTAGGTCTGTGTCCTTCAGGTTGACCTGTGTCAGATGCATACTTGAATCAGTAGCTATTTATCTCTTACCATTAAGGGATGACTAGAAATCATTTATTTTAGTCCTTACCTGGGTCTGGTGAAATTCCCAGAAAAGGGACATTTGGCAGAGTATTTGCATACTTACCGAACAACATAAAGAAAGGTGAGGAAAAAGGTACAAGTGCTGTTGAAATACAAGGAGTGAAGACAAAACTGATTTGCTAAAAAAACCACTGTGGGAATCTGTTGTGGATTCTAGCATGAACCTAAGTCTCTGAATGGCCAATTTAGTGCCTTTATCAGGAGATACTTGATTTCCCCATGGGTCATAACCTGTTTCATGTAGTAGATCCTTACATGACTGTTGCACTATTAGCAATTGAAAAGTCATTGGTAAGTCATCTGCAAGAAGAACTTGTGAGTGGCTGGTGATATTTGCCTCAGCCTAAGTTTTTTCAAACTTTTGCAATCTTCATTGAACATAGTTAGTAATGAAAATTAAACACCTTTTAATTGTAATAGGTAGTTGAACTCTAAAGAATAGGCTAATCTTCATCTATTGGAAAGGGCTTTTCTGTATCAAGTGAACTCTTTTGTGTACTAGGCTGTTATAAGAGCTGGAAGAGTGTCCCTGTTTCATGTATAGCTTTAAACTATTTGATTGTATACTGGTTAACAGTAGTTATTTTCTCAGGTGAGATTGTTCTTCTTTTAGTCAGGAGATGTCCTGATAAATGTATGAGGTCCTGTAATGCTTGGTTAGATAAAAAAATGTCAAAAGTGAAGAGCATGTTCTTGAGCAGTACCTTTTTTAGCCAGCTTGTGCTTATACTGGCAGCACACTCCAGAGCTCCAGAGAGAATGGAAGGCCTGTTCTAGTACTGCTCCCTGCCATGAAAGCTACCAGCTCCTTATATGTGTTACTTTTGCATGTTTGTAAATATCTATTGCTTTGTGTAAGATGTCTGTGGTTATGAATATAAAAATAAGTGTGTCACTTTAGCTGTGAAGGTGTGGATGACAGAAAGATACAACCAGTTGGATAGCTCAAAACCGGTTTTATATCAGCATTCCGTTCAATAGGCTAAAGTGTCAGCTAATTGCCTATGTACTTTTTGGGGTCAAGAAAATTATGTATGTGTATATATATGTGTGTGTCTTTATTTATATATGTGCAGCTTTGGAATATGTTGCTTAGTGTTTTCTTACCAGCTCTGTGTTTTGTAATATAAACAGAAAAGAAAAAGACCTATTGGAAAGAGCTGGTCAAAGTAAGAGCATCTCTCCCCATGGAAATATCAGCATTACTAGGGTAATGAGGTAGCTAATTTCTCTCTCTTATAATGACAGTGCAATTGACCTCAGAATTTCAGCTGGCATTCTGAAGGCAATGAGAATCAGGTCTTTAACTTTAATCTTGAGTTAAGTCCCTAGATCATTCCATGTGGCATAGCAGAGTTTGTTAAACCTCCAAGTTGTGTAATTTAGGCTCATATAGTTCAGCTATCATCCTCATACAGGCTTCTTGTAGGATAGGACACGATTATTCAAAACATTAGCCTTTACACTGAGCATTAGTAGGGCCTCTCATACGAGCCTGCAGTAGTAGTTCTAGCTAGTAGAAGACTGTTGACATAATGCAAGTTTATTTTGTTTTATATTCAGGATTTCACTGTCATATGTAGGTTTGGGATTTCTTTGGACTGTTGGAGATTGATTTTCCTTTCATATAAGGAGTGCAACTTTAGTTCATGAGTGTGTGTTTCTGTTAAAAACCTGGGATAATAATAAGGTTGTTGTATGAAAATTATTTGTCTTGGAAGTATAGAATGTGACAATCATATCCTTAACCCTGGATGTGAATGGCTGTTGATCAAGCCTATGACTTAATATAAACAGGCCTCTGATACTGTTTAATTTTTATAATTTTTTCATTGAAAACTACTTGTGAAAATATGCTTGCAAATTTATGAGTTCACTTGTCTCAACAAGCCTTTTGACTAAAATAAGATTAATGTAAATGTAAATTTATACAATAATATTAATCTGTGAGTGGTCACTATTCTGTTTATTGTTTCTTTTATTCCTGATGTTTACAACAGGTGAGAAGAAATCTGTATTCACAAAATAGTTGGCATTAATCATTATTTGCTTTGCTGTCTCAAGAAATGCACTGTAAATTTCCAGTAGATTGACTCAGGAAACATGCTAATATTCAGAGCGTGTATTTTAGGTACCTTGGTTTCATTAGAAACTAGATTTGTATTGATCATTTGGAACCTTTTCAATACAAAGTGCAAACTCTAGATGAATACAAGATACTTAGGATTTTTATAAAGTAGTGATGTGCTAGGCATTACAGACTTGGTTCAAAGCTGACTAAAGTTAATGGGAATTTTTTTGTTGCCATTAGTGGGCTATCAGGCAGTCCTTGCAATACAAATATGATCTGTTGACTGGTATAGCCAATAGGACATGCTTTTGCCTTGCAGAATGTAATGCAGATGAATCCCAAGTGATAAGCAGATTTATGGAAAACAAAATACTATAAAATGTTAGAATGAGTATAACAAAGCAAATGTTATGTTTATATTGACTCAGCTTCTTAGTCTTAAAAGGCATTCTTGCTTCAGAGGAGAGAAAAAAGAAATGATAGATGTGATTTAAAAAATAAAAATAACAAAATTCTTTCAGACATCTGAAGCCACTTGGGACCATTTGATCTGTGATCTTAGAAAACATGTACTTTGAAACACAGTAAATTGTTTTGCAAAGAGGCAACAATATGAATGCAGTAATTGAAGTTTAGATTCTGATAACCTGGTTTAAAATAAAAGGTGCTTTGCTCTTTAAATAGCACTGTTTGAATCAGTGGAGCTGCTAAAGGTGCAATTTAGTGCAAATAGCAGAATTTAGTACCAACTGTTTAAGGGAAGGTTGGAGGTATATGCTGAGGTTTGTCTGGATGCCCAGAACCTCATCAACAAAGTGCTAGTTTTTTGGCAATGTGAATGTTTTCCTTGATGGAGAATATTTTTCACTTGTCCTGGGAATTCTTTTAGTAAATTTATGTCATATTTAGTCTCCTTGGTGTGTACATTCAGAGTGTAACTGCTGTAACTGTCCATCTCTCTTCCTCTATACCTCTAAGTAAGCATTTTAAAATTCAAGATTTTGGAGATTTGTTAATATTTGTAGTTAGTACCAAGAGAAGGCAGAATACCTGGACATCTGAGTAGAACATTCCTGTCAACTGTTAATTTCCTAAGCACTGAACAACCTGTGTAAAGTGTAGAATAGAGTGGCCATTCCTAACCAGGAGGTGGCATGATTGGGCTCCACATGTCAAAACAGAACTTCATGTTGTGGCACTTTCTGGGAAAGGGCTAGTTGGGTCCAACAGATACATCCAGTTCTTCTTCACTGGATGTATACTTTTCTCATTTAGGCAATGTGCAGACAATACATACTGACACTGAGATGTGCTGGAGCATGCTGGGCTATTTAGTAGTCTATAAAATCTGATATGATCAGCAGTGATCTGTGCATGAGTCTTCCAATAAAGGCTAAAACATCTGCCTAACCCAGCAGAGCAGTGCCATGAGAGTGAAACAGATCCTCCATGACACAAGGATACTGGTTTCAGGCTCGAATTATGAGATGTCTTGGGCCTTACTTTAGAAGGCATAAATGTCACTGCTGTTTTGTAGTTCTTCTCCAAGGTTTATTAAAATGAGAATATGTTTCACCTTTCTGTGCCTTGTAGCTGTACTGTAGGCCACATGTGCTGCTTTTATGAAATAGTTGTTTTCTGGATTGGCAGGGTCTCTGCAGTCACCTGGTGCCTCAGTTCAGGGTTAGAGTGCCTTTTCAAAAATAAGCTGTTTTTAACTGTTTCAATTAAATCTCTTTTCTCCAACAAACTGCTGAATGTGGAGGAAAACTAAGTGTTGTCACAGCTGATCTTAGAATATACAACTTTCTTTAAAATATTTTGAGAATAAATAATAGGAGGATTGTTTTCATCAGGGATTTGAGGTGTTAAGAAAGCATACACAACAGAACAAAGAATCAGTTTTGCAGGTGGACTCTGCTAAGCATTGTGAAGGTATGCATTAATCTTTTCTTCACCTTGCATGTTTCAGTCCTTGGATGGGTATCAGTGCACTACATCAGAATAAGCAAGGAAGCAGATAGTTTTGAAAATCAAGTGTGTCAAGTATAGAACTTTACTGATGCTGCAGTTTAATCTTTGGCTGTATAAGCAAATAAGATTGTGCAGTCTGACCAGAAAAATGGAAAAACTTAAAACTCATGTAAAGATTTCATGTACATAGTACATGGAGTCTTGTCTTGTACATATCTTCAGTGAATATGTTCTAAAGCTCCCATCTGTAAGATGTACACTGATGCTGAATCTCATTCTGATCTTTGAGATCTCGACGTGAAAAGACCTTCATTAAAAAATGTGTAGTATTCTTATTACTTTTGGTACAAAATTGCTCTTTTTAAATTTTGCAGGCAGAAATAATCCTGGTTATTACAATCCTCTGTAAATCCTGTCATATTTTAATTAGAATCCTGCTGGAAATGAGTACAGCTATTTCCTTATCCTAAAAAGGGCTGAAACTAATAAAAGCTAGAAGAATTATTTGGACTTCCAGCAGATTAAAAACTTCCAACTCCCCCACCCCCCTCAAAAAAAAAAATCTTGAAATAGTGTATGCCTGTTCCTGATTTCACAACCTTTGCTGTTGAAGGGGAATTTTTGAGTTTGAATACTGAAAGAATTATCAAGTGAAACTTCTAATAATGCTAATATGGCAATATTGAACATCATCCACACTTAATTAAGATGGTACAAAGTTTTGAGGGTCATATATGGCTGCATATGGTATGACCAAAGACATCTCAAAATTGTCAAGTGCTCTGCTTGCACTGGGCATTCCTGTTTACTCTTAGTATGATGCAAAGGCTGAAAGACACAGGGCAGGTCACTGCTGTTTTAGAAAAGTTTCTCTGCATCTGTTGAAGTGCTCATCAGTTATTCTAGCATCTATCCCTTGTTGTAATGGTTACACTGACAGATGTAGAAAAAAATCAAAAGCTTTTGATTCATAAAATACTTTGAATTCAAGCAATCAATGTAACTATTAGAAAAAAAAATACTATGTGGTAGTCTGTGGAGGATTTAGCAAAACATGCATTCCTCTTTGCTCTGCTTCGGATCTGGAACAGAATGTTTATTTATTTTGTAGTTAGAAGCATTTTGGCTTTGCTAACTGGTAAAGGCAGGTGTGTCTTCAGCGAAAGCAAAAGTAGGGGTTAAAGGTTGACTCATAATCAGTCAACTTCCAAAGAGCAGCACTACAAATAAAGAAAAAACAGTTTTCCTAAGAGGTTTGAGCACTGGAGAAAGAAAACAAATCCCTAGTTAAATGTTCCTTGGGATTTAAGTGTATGTTTCAAAGCTCTCTTTCATATATTTGAAGTTAGAGAGGTTGCCATCAAATCAGGGACCATGTGCATGTGTTTTAAAATGGCTTTTTCGTATTGAAAAATTGAGTTAACTTACCTCTCCCAGTGTACATTTTTGTCTCTGTGTTTCTGCTAATGTAGGCTCATATTGCTGATTTTTCTAAATATTTCTCAAAGAAATATTCTTTGTTGCATTTTGTCTTTTTTTGAGATTGTGGAAAGAACATTTTGGTGTTGTCAGGGGTTGCTCTGAGGTCAGAATGTGAGCTCTAGCTGGGAAAAGAGTGAGACATTGTTCTTCCTAAATGCTTAGAACTTCACTGATTTGCTGCGGCTATGGAGCGCTTTCCTTGACTTTCCCATTTTAACTTAAGCTGATTTTTCTCCAGTTCTTCTGAAAAGAGCAGCACCAAATTTAAGTGACTATTGTCTCTTATTTTGTTGTTTGAAGGGCAGACTAAGGACTGATGAAATAAATTCCAGGAGACCTTTCTCCTTCCTGTCTTCAGATAGCTGTTCAACAAGAAAATGGAGAGTTAGTTTTGGGAAATGATGCTTATTATCCTGGTGTCTCCATAGGGCTGTAGAACTATCTAATAGCTTTAACTTTTGCATGGGTACAGATTGGCAATTGTTTCACTAACACTTGTATGCAAAGTAGTAGGATTTAGCCCGTTGTGAAATCTGAAATAACATCCTCCTCATACTTGTAGATCCAAGTAAATAAATGAATTATATCAATTTATTTGTGCTCAAAAGCCATTGGTGGGTAATCTGCCACACCCAGTTCTTATATTGCATGGATTCCTTTTCGTGATCCTACCCTCCTATTTAAAAAAATCATTCTGTCTTTGTCAGTACAATATTGCAGAATGCCCTCATTCTCGTTGAGTTTTTAGGGGATGTCCAGATGATGTTGCTGCTGTTAGAGGAGTGGTTGGTTTGTTCTTTACTTGCTGCAAATGGTTTCGTGTGAACACCAACAGATCAGGTTGTGCATAAGTCTGTGAAGAAGGGTTTTACTCATCAGTGTCAAAGGGGTCCAAGGTCAGCAGTGAATGTGGGAAAACAGGTGTTCATGTTACCTATTTTGCTGCTCTTCTTTTTCTGAACAATAAACTGGGAGGTAACCTGGAAATACAGTAGTTTATGTTGAGTTGTGCATGACAAAAAGATGTTCATGCAGTACCAGCTTGCTAGAATACACAAACCATCTGTTCAGCACAAAAAGTCTCATGCTGCTCCAAAGTGTGTGAATAATCTGGAATGATATGTCAGATGCAAGGGGGAAGAGAGGACTAAGTTTCTGCTAGAAATATTTTGATATAATGCCTTTTTAAAGGAATGTTTGTACTGTAAGCTTTCCAAGTGCTTCTTGTGGTGGAAGTGGGAGATGTTTTCAGCATAAAGTGGAAATGGAGCAGCTTGGTTTTGACACAAAGCAGGAACTTGATGTGATTCTGCATCCATCTAAACACTTAAGCTGTCCTGATTTGGAGGCAAATAGAAAATAATTAGAAGCTGCTATGAATTGTAAATATTACTAACATGGAAGATCTCAGTTGCTGTTTAGTCTAAAACTGGGAGAATCACTGTAACGTAGATTGTTAGGTTTATTTACTGGATAATTTAACACTTATGTAGGGATGACAGACACCTACAGAGTCCATCTGAAGGCATGCAATACAACAGTATCAAAACAATGTAATTCTTAACAGAAGCTTTTCAGAAAGAATTGAATTTCATTTTATTTTTTAAATAGACCGACAGCATTTTCAAATGCTTATTATACTAATTTTATCTGTCCATTTCATCAGAATAAAACTTTAATAAAACGTTCCAGAAGTCCTCACTTAATGCTCAGTATTTTGTGTTTAAGGAATGTGTGAAGGAGAGGAAGTAAATTAGGGATTTGGGACAAGTTTTTTCTTTTTGCTACTAGATTGAAAATGACACATTTTTTCAGTGCATTCCAAAAATACATTCTTGACTCCTAATTCTATTGCACAGGTGGCTTCTGGGATTTCTGCCAACAGGTACAGACAGAGGACAACATCAAAACCTTTCCCAAAGCTTAAAAAAGTAGTATTAATACTTTTATCCTCTCCCTACATTGGAAAATTTTTTTTATTATGGTTTATAACCTAAAAGGTTTTGCTAAGTAACACAATAATGCATAGTAAAAGCAAGTTCTCTGAACTCTCAATCTGTGGAGAGTATCTGCATTGTATTGCTTCTGCCTTCAGCTTCACTTTGTGCAGGCTGCTGGTATTGCTATCAAATTGATTTTAAGTTTTGAATGACTAAAGTGTTTTTGAGCTGATCACTAGCCAAGACATGAAGTTTTGGATACTTTTTAAGCACCATGTTTGTTAATTAATTCAGTATTGGAGGGTGTAATTTCAATCATTACAAATTTCAGTGTGGCCCTGTGTTTGTCCTAGGAGCTTTCAGTCCAGACAGCAGCTCACTATCCATTTCTTTCCATTGGATAAGTGAGTGAATTAAAGTAAAACTGTCTCATAACCTGTGAGACATCTCTATTGCCTATAGTAGTCTATAGGGTGCTTTTTCATCTGGCTGACAAAAGGCCCTCAGGAATTTTGTCCTTCATTTGAATACTGAGTAGTATAAAGGCCATAAGCTTGTGACCTCTGAATTCTATATCTTCCCCATCTCTCATGATTTAAATGCTTATAGCCTGAGGTCCATGGACTGGGAAGGGATGTTTGGTCCAGAGGCAAGTCTCAATACTGCTGAGATAATGATCTTACTGTAAGAGTTATTCTGAAAGAAAAATAGTACCATTTTACAGTAACAATTTATTGGAGACCTTTAAAAAGGAGTTTTTAGATGCCAGCTAATCTCAGCTATCATAACATTATTGCTATCACTAAGAAGAATACTTGACAACTGCAGGGGAGAAAAAGTCAAGTCTTTGATGTCTATTTGTGTTCATTTCTACAGGGATATCTTTTAGCTATTTACTGCAACTTTACAAGCAACCAGTCATTAGAAAACATGGGTATTGGTGTTCAAGTTAATTTTGAGATTGCTCTCATGTGCCCGAATTGAGGTATAACTCATGTTGAAGCCTATTATTTCTGTGTGGAACTTCAGAAATAATCCTGTGTTGTTGGTAAATTGCACAAACATCAGACTGAGGGATGATGCAGCACATGTCCTTTTGAGGAAATATGAGAAGACATGTTTGAGGAATAATTACTGCTAGTAAAGAAAAGAAGTTTTCTTTAGAGGCTGAAATACATAATTTCTTTGGTTGTTGGTATTGCTTCATTTGAAGTGCTTGAATGTCCCATGACCACTGACCATCTTTTCTGGGTGCCATCTATTCCATGGTTCCTCACTCAATAGTCCTGTTGGGTACAAAAGCCCTCTAGTGCTTTTTCCCCAGGAACTGGATGTATGGAAGCCTGTTCCTTATGCTACATAGTGGACCAGGGAGGGGAGAGAGAGGGCAGGGCAGTCTTAGTATCTACTACTTCATATGTACAGGTGCATAATAGGTCACTCAGTCTTTTGCACCCTGTAGTGAGGATCTTGCACCTGGAAGTTCTTAATTAATTTTACTTTCTTTTTATTGTTCTTTTTCATAATTCTTTTGCTTCCTCTTTTGTGAATTGTCCTATGTCATGTGATGCCATCGTCTTGCTTGGATTACAAGCTATAGGAGGTAGGTGTGAGGTGCTGTGTCAGTATATGTTGGTAGTAGAAGTGGTAGTAAGTTTGTCAGGAAACTGATCACTGCAAAATGTAGTTGCCCATAAATGCCATCGTCAAGCCTTGGATTCTGTCCTGGAGATGCCTCCTACCCAAGTGTTACCATTCATATTATCTGCTCATTCAAAGTTTCAGTTCAGTTGGTCTCTTGCCTGTGGAGATATCTCTGAGTGAGCTTTCCACTTCCATCTTTAATAGGTTTAGTTGCTTTGGTAACTTTTTCAGTTAAGTATTGAACCTATGATTTCTCCATCCTTTCTCTCAGTCAATTTATTTAGAAATTCTTGATTTCCCTTCAAATGTACCAACCAAATACCCATGCATCCTGGCCTAGATAGGAAGGCCTTCCTGCCCCACAGAGTCTAGACTGTGCTGTTCTTTGTTTTGCAGAATAATCCAGTTGTTCTTAATGTACCTCTTGGAACAACGATGACATCTTCTAGGCATTTCTTAAATAGCAAGCTGCTTCTGCCCCTTCTGATTTTGTTCTGGTTTTTGTGTACCCACACATGCTATTCTGATTTCAACAGATGTCAAACACATTAAGTTGTAAAACATGTATCCTATTCATTCTTTTCATCATTTGTCTTTCCTATATTTTCAGGCATGAGGTAATGGTAACCACCTGCATGCTTTTCAAATGCACTTTTTAAAAACCAGCATCCTGTGTTTTTTCAGGTTAAACACACACTGATATATTCAAATTATTAATTTACATGGTTGCAGCCAAGAAAACTGATAATAGATTGGAAGGACAGTAGGAAATGAAGGGAGAATGCTGGGCTGAATATTATTAGTTTGTTTTTTAGGAAACAAAAATCTTTGAGCAGAGGAAACTAGCATGTGTCTAAGGCACCAGAGTTTAGTTGAATGAATTCTCTGAAGAGCAAGTAAGTTCATGTGAATTGAATTGTGTGAATGAGCACTATTTAAAGAAAAAAATCTACAGAACTTCAAACATCTTGATTGGTCATTGCCTGAGTTATCATTAAAAAGCTACTAAAAGTTGGGATAATAGAGGAGACAATGTGAGAGAGATAGACCAGCTAGAGAATTAATCTTGAAATAACTGGAAAGGAAGCTGGTGTAAGAGTACAAGCATGAAGGAAGTATTCCAGCATGTAGCTGGAATAAATTACAAGAGAAAAAGTGAGAACAGGTGAGAAAGTTGAGGGATCCTCATACAGCCATTTGCAATCATAAAAGGCTACAAAAGATTTTGCAGCAGCAAAGTCTGAGGACAAAACCAGGGTTTCAGTAAGATTGCAGAAGCAAGAAGGTGGTTTCATGTGTATTGTGGTATATAATGCATTGGAAGCTACAAGAAGGAAGGGACCCACACTGGAGCAGTTTATAGGAACTGGAGCCTGTGGGAAGAACTCATTTTAGGAAAGGCCATGGAGGGCTGTCTTTCATGGGAAGGACTCCATGCTGGAACAGGGGAGGTGTGTGAGGAGTCCTTCCCCTGAAGAGGAAGAGTCACGGCCTCTTGCTTTGGGCTTGGACTCCCAGAGCTCAGCCTGTGGCTCCCACTGCAGCTGCTCGCTGAGATACTGGCACTGAATGGATCCCTCAACAAAAATTAAGACTGGGAGGGGTTGGAGGGGGAAGATGATTTAAAGGTTTGGTTTTATTTGTCATTATTCTTCTCTGATTTAATTGGTAATAAATTCAGTTAATTTCCCCAAGTCAAGTCTCTATTTATTGACACCAGCAAAAGTTATAGGATCTCTCCTTTCCCTTTATTGACCTAGGAGCCATTTGCTGCATTTTCTCTCCCCTGTCCAGCTGAGGAGGGCAGTAATAGAAGAACAGCATTGGTGGTCATTCCAGCGCATTTCATCCATTTCAGTCCAGTAGTCTGGATTCAGCTAGAAGCCTCCTTTGAAATGTATTATTTTGTTAGCACTTGATTTCCTGCAGTGTAATTTCTTCTAATCTTCAGTAGCTTTGTTGGTTGTTTTACTGTATTTTTTTGTAGTTCTCTTTTTTAATACATATCTGGTCTTACCTTGAAATGGAACCTGCATGCCACTTGTTTTTTTGTTTAAGTAGACAAAAGTTTTCATCAGTGTGTTTATATCAGCTAGAGGCTGTCTGGTTACCATGGCTGGTGTAGGGTATATACTGCTTTCTCTTACCTTGGGAGCAAGGCTACGTACAATGTTATATTGATTCACTCTTGTTGGGGAACCAAGAATTAGCAAGTGAGCAAACTAAGCAAAATACAAGCAGAACATAAACCTTTTTGAATAATAAGGGAATATGAAAGATTTACAGACAACATACTTGCTCAAAGAATAAGCAGATTAAAATGGGATACCTACTAATAAAATTTTACTATTGCAATACTATAAAGTTGTTTCTTTTTAACAAGAGTGTGCAGAAATGCTGGCCGTCTGAGTTTGGGACTTTGTAAGCATCACAAAAACAAAGTGAGTGGAATGAGATGACAGAAATGGTGATGCTGTTCTGGGACAGCATCTTGGAGATTAAATTCCAAGAGACCTGTGCACCACTCTGTGCACTCTAAAGAGGGTGTTCCTTACTGATGGACTACTACAAGTCTTCAGATCAAATAAAGCATTATTGCGTCTCACATGCCATTTAGGACTCTCATACTAATCTAGGTGGATGGATGCAGAAAGGCAATGGTGTAAACATTACCAAGAACCCAAACACTGAGTGGCTGCACCTGTTTTTTCTTGCTCAGATAAACTGTGCTGCAGAATTGAGCGCCCCAGTTTGCTGACTACACATTATGGGTGCCTGCTTTGTGGGATCTCTGCTATTCTCCAGCATATCATTTTCGGCTAAGAATGAGATCAGTGTTAATCAATTCTGTTCATTTGACACCACAACTCTGTCTCCAGATTCAGCAATGCTAATTGTTAACCTAGTGCAGCAGCTTGAAAAATAGTTTTTTATTAAAACTGATAGAGGTTGGAGTTGCATTAATCTGTAGTGATGATCATATTAGCCAACTGTGTGCTTGTTCCTGTTTGGCACATGACTCTTCATATTCAATTTCTTTTTATTTTTTCATGACAGTACCTTGACTTCTTTACCCTGCAGTTATTCCTTGCAGGAAGCAGACTAGCATTTCATGTCTGTCTAGAGTTTTATTTTAAAAACATATTATGTCTCTTAAGGCATGATGGGCTGCAGGAAGTGTTTAATCTGCCACTTGCCAACTCATGTTTTGCTTATGACTTACACATTTAGATCGACAGCCAGCTGAACATGAGCCAGCAGTGTGCCCTGGTGGCCAAGAAGGCCAATGGCATCCTAGCCAGTATCAGGAACAGTGTGGCCAGCAGGAGGGGAGGTCATTCTTCCCCTGCCCTCGGCACTGGTGAGGCCACACCTTGAGTGCTGCATCCAGTTCTGGCCCCTCAGTTTGGGAAGGATGTTGAGATGCTTGAGCATGTCCAGAGGAGAGCAACGAGGCTGGTGAGGGGCTTGGAACACAAACCCTGTGAGGAACGACTGAGGGAGCTGGGGGTGTTTAGCCTGGAGTAAAGGAGGCTCAGGGGGACCTTATCACTCTCTCCAACTCCCTGAAAGGTGGCTGTAGTCAGGTGGGAGTTGGGCTCTTTCTCCAGGCAGCACCAAGGGAAATATAGGTTGGATATTAGGATAAGAGTGATAAAGTACTGGAATTGTCCTCCCAGGGAGGTGATGGAGTTGCCATCCCTGGATGTGTTCAGAAAGAGACTGGATGTGGCACTCCATGCCGTGGTTTAGTTGAGGTGTTAGGGCATGGGTTGGACTTGATCTTGAAGGTCTCTTCTAACCTAGTGATTCTGTGATAATTAAATTGCTACTGAAAGTTCTTACAGCCAGCAAAGAAAGTCAAATGCAGTTAATCTCAATGACACTTAAAACTATGGGCTTCTTAACCTAAGCTTTTATTAACCTGGTAGATTCTTAGTAGTCTAAAAGATAATTGCATTTTGAATAAGTTAAATGTCAGTTTTATGTTTTAAAAACTGTACTAGTAAAGCTCTGTTTGATCTTCAACCTGAAAAATTCCCATTAAATAATCTCTAAATCCACCAAAACAGTGGAAAGTAACAATTCTGAGATTAAATGAGTAGGAATTAAGAGAAAAAGATAGAATTTGAAACTATGAATCTTCAAATTTTATTTTCCTATTGTTCACTTTTCTTCTAAATTTAAATGTGGTACTGAAGCTTGATGGGCTACTTAAAAATTCTGGATATGCATGCAGTTTCATCCTAAAACATGGGTATATTATTGATAGAACTCTTACACAGTTAAACAAAGTTAATTCCTAGTTCTTATGGGGTTTGTCTCATTTTTGATGCATTGTTCTAATTCTGTTGAAGTGCTCCTTGGATTTCACCAGTTGCAAAATCATCTGCAGTTTTAAAAGAGGGAATGTATTTTGCTAACATCTTTTGCTAACCAGATATCCCACTGAAATAATGATATACCATAACCCTTCTAGAGTACTGGTGCAAGAACGATTTTTATGTTCAGTAGAAATGAACATTGTTCATCTAGATGGTACGTGGTTTAAAAAGATGAAGTACTCTCAGAGGTCTTTAGAAATTTGTTTGTTGCAAAAGCAGATATCCCATGATTTGTAGTAAGTCTGAGTTAGCAATTATTTGGCGTCTTTCTAATGTTTAGAAATACTTTATTAATTTCTACTAATAATTTATAATTTTGTTTTCTTACTGTTTCCTTTTCTTCTGTTGAATATTGGTAGTATTTTAGTCTATTCAGCGTTTTGAAAATTTGAAAAATCTTGATTTTTCAAATATACTACTAGCATGAATAGCATTATCTCAGCCAGTTTTCCAGGTCACTTAGAGTGATGTCTCCTCATCCTTTTTCTTCCCCAAAGACTCCTGCCTCTGTCTGTTTGCCTTCCTCTTCTCATCTTTCCTCTTGCTGTGTTGCTAGCTGCCACAGAGCAGCTGGAATCTCTTTGGCCCTTACTGCAGAGGCCCTCCTGACTGCTGAAGAAATACAAGGATGTTTATCCTAACCAGAATCCCAACTGATATACAGTTTCTGGACCATGCCTCAGCAAGTGATCTGCCTCATTTGAAGCAAAAATACAGTTTTAGTCAGGATTGTTTGCTTGAGCTTTGTGCCATGTCCTATCTTTATGAAATTAGTATAAATTCTATTATGTTTGACCAGTCTGAAAACTAAAAAATTATTGATCTAAGTAGTATTTAACCTAAAACTATTCCAAAATCTTTCATGTTTTAAGATTACCTTGCTGAACTATTAATATTTTTTTTAAACAAAGGTCACAAGAAAAGAGGAATTCATTAGCTCTGGGTTTCTTGATGTTATCTGTTATTATCTTTAATGTCCCTTTGTGCTAGTCAGAAATGTACTTAATAGTGTTTCCTTTAATTCCAATGTAATCTAAAAGTGTAACTTGGGTTATTTTAAAAAGCAGTGAATAGCACCATTTCTGAAACACATTGCTAGTAAATCTAAATCTACTTTGTAAGGACAAAAATATACCTGTGAATTAGCTGGTTTTGGTAGTTATATTCTTCTGAGGTATCATCATTCATGTATTTCAAAACATCAAATTCCACTATAAAGGAAGAGAAAAACTGTAGTATTGGTGTAACATAGATGAAATATTAATTTTAAATGATATTACTACCCAATGCGTTGAATACAACTACTGTATTCTACACATTTGTTTTAAAAATTTGAGAGTAGTGATGACTCATGAAAATTAGTCTCATGAAAATAACCCTAACAGGTAAAGCAGATAATACTTCTATCTTTTCCACTTGTTTTTCAGTGCCAGAGAAGGTTTCCTTTCTTATTTCTAACTCTGTTGCCAGAACTTTACTGGCTCACTCAGACTTTCAGTTCTATGCTGCTTGAATGCAGTTGATGTCTGTCTGTGTGTGTTCCTCACATGGTCAACTATTGCTGGTTTTCCTATGCTTAATGTTTCTTAAACAAGCAAATTATTTTAATTTTTATTTTAGTCTTCCCCAGTTTTTTTTTTTTGGAAATAATGTGAGGATACAAAGAAACATAAAAAATGGAGAAACAATAGTTAGCCAAACAGCTCCCAGAAACCCCACAGCAAATCAGTTCTGTATAAAGATAGCACAGCAGATGGTATAAACTGGGCTAGTGCAGTTCAGCGGTCAATCACCAGCAAAAAATGTACAGTCTGCTTCCAGGGAGCCATGGCATCTTGGTATAACCATGCAGATATTGTAGCTCTTTGCTCCTAAACAGTTCTTCCTCAGGAGTCATACATATATTAGTTTGCTTGGAGGTAAAACTGCTGGCTTGCTTCTCTTCTGTGCTGCTTCAGCTCATTTTCCCCAGCTAGCATTTCCAAGAATGACTGCCAGAGAAGGCCACTATTTCCTAATCTGCCAGGACCTGCAGAGGCATTTTGCCTCTGCTCCAAGCCACTTTCTTTTATGTCAGTAGGCCAGAGAGATGCCAGTGAGGCAAAAAAAGCAAGCAACCAACCAAAACAATGCTGGAATGCTACCTCTAAGTACAACATGTCCCTTACCTCATCAAGCACTTGTGAGATTAAGGTCTGAGGATCAGCTTCCTGTTTTCTAGGAAGGAATCAATCCCAGTTTTAAATTTGATACTTGAATTGCACATGTGAGTATTACCCTGATATTGTACTGAACAAACAGCTTTGAGAGTGTATTTTGATGGATGATCTCATTTACAACACAGTAGTTCAAAATTGGCTATTAGTATATATGCTTTCTTTTTTGTTTTAATTAATTTCCTAATTTTTCTGAAAGTAATTATCAGGCATTTTATGGAACCTTGTATTGATGGTATAACTATATATATGTGTGTGTGTGTATATATATTCACAGTCTATCTAGTTATATGCATACAGCTTTCTAGTTGTATATTACTTGTTTCACTTTCACTTTGTGTTTCTCTAAACTGAGAGTCAAAACTATTATTTCATAAAACATCTGACTGAATCAAATATTCTTTCTCTCTTTAGGAATACCCATATGAAATAAAGTAGAAGTGATTTAGATCTGGATAATTTTTCTCTAACTAGCCTTATTTAGTAGGTTGTAAATTTCACAGGACAGACTTGACCTTTTACTATGTGTCTATGAAGAATTATATATATTTAGAAAATTATGTACATTTTAAATACTCTGAATCAAGCCACTTATGAAAATGGAAGATTGGTAGAACACACTCTATTTCCAACCAGTAATTGTTAAAGATGACTGTAGTGTCAGTACTGTGATACTGTCCCTATTGGAGAAGGCAGGAGATAGTGAGTTAGTCTAGGAGTTTTCTTGAGAATTTTGGGTAAGGTGAAGATTATAATTAAAGACTGAGGAGCATGTTTGTGTCGTGTGATGCCGGAAAAGTATCAGAATTTCTCTAAGGAAGAGTGTTCTTTTTCAGTCTGTCAGAGTTCTTTGAAAAAAAAGTAGGTAAAGTACATAAAGGTTACCTGTCAGACATAATGTTCTAGGATTTTCACAAAGCCTTTGATAAGATTCTTCATAGTAGGCTGCAAAGAAAATGAATAGTGACAGAGGAAGTAGCAGAGGAACCAAACCTTAGGTATGGTTTAAAAAGGGATTATGCTGAAGACAACTGGAGAAGTAGTTTGCTTCTGAAATAGCAGTATGACCAGAGTTAACACTGTTGATTGTGATTAAAAGGAAAATGCATGAGGGCAGAATTTCCTTATATGTGTAATTTCTGATTAGGTAGAGCTGTCCAGATCTGTATGAAGATCCAGATTATAAATGTGATGCAGTAAGATGTACATAGATTTGGGTTACTAGCTTAATGGGTAAGGATTTTGGACAGCAGCCTGTCCTTTAATGTGCTTTTTAGGGCAGGATGAAGTACTACAGGAACAACTGTGTTTATTTAACTAACTGCTAGCAGAAAATAATTATAATGTTGTCAGAATATTTTACTTGGCAAGGATGAGAAATGAAAATATGTTAATTTTATGGGAAGCAATTGGTACATTTAGTCCTTTTACTTTAAAGATCAGGAAGAGACAAAATGCAGTTAACTGCATCATGACTGACTTGCAATGATTTATGAAAAAGCAGCTTAAATTTATTTTAAAGGGAGGTTAGAGAGAGAGCAGCCCAAATTGGAAGACACCTTGAAAGATTATCTGGTTTAACTTCTTGTGGGAAAGGGATGCTGTATGAGATTACCTAGCACTGCGACCAATCATGTACTGAAAATTCCCAGTAATGGGGATTTACCATGTCCCTGGGAGATTATTCCAGTGGTTGAAGACAGCCTTTACTGAGGTATTTGAGAAAATTAATTGGTTGTATCTTTTTACTCTTTCCTAAAAATAGTAAAACAAACAGACAGTTGTAAAATTAAGGAGTGCATTAAAACCCCATAAAATAAAGTAATTATGTATTATAGTCACCCTGTGGAAGTAATTAACTGTACAGGGCATTTAATAAAAAACCAAGGTTTGACTTTCATTTTCTGTAAGTACTGCATACCTAGCAACAAATAAATCAAGTTGACACTCTCCATTGCAGAGTGCTTTATATGTTTTTATATAAGATTATAAGATTGGTAGAAAAAATGCTTTCAGATTGGAAAAATTATGCTGTTCCTTCTCTCAGGTGGAAATGACTAAGCAAGTTGATGATCAATGCAAGTTCAGACTGCATCTGTTTAGAAGGTTGAGTAGTGTCTTCAAATTGCTGTTCTTTCAGTGTATGGTAATTTCTGAGAAACATGGGGTTCGGTTGGTCATTTCACTGGGAACAGTCAGATGCTGGCACAAATCTGAAAGCTTTCTCCGTATATCCATATTTGCATTGTCATTGTGGGTTGTGAAATGATCCTGATCATTTCGTAGTTCAGAAGTCCCACATTGATATTGCAGAGGAACATACGTGTGGGGTTATTTTCTTGTACTTGCGCATAAATATTAACACAAGGTCCAATGCTGGACTGAATTTGCATAGTTTGAGTGTATTGTTGTGATTTTGTGGAACACGCTGAAGACAACACTTAATGACCATCATTGTGCATGATAATGCCCAATCCCTTTTCATTTCTTTTCTTCTGCTGTCAGGTTTCTACACCTTCCACATCATGATACTATGTTCCTTACACTCATCACATGGTTTCCCTCTCCATTCCCAATGAAACACTTCCATACTACAGTCACAGTTTCTGCTTTGCTCTTAAGTGCATTTCAGGTGATTCTTTCCACCCTATTTCCCTAAGCTGTCATGTTTGCTGCTCCCCCCTTAAAACCTCCATTATTCTGTGTTATTTAATAAATGTTTCAGAACTTCTGCAATTCAAAAGAGTGGTTTGAAAAGCAGAGCACGTACAATCTCTCTCCTAGTTTCCTAATTTTCTCCCTTATTCCTTTACATGCCCACACTCAAATGTGGTTTTACTTTTGTAATATTTTAAGAAGTTATAATTTCCTTAGGATACATCTGTGCCTTGTTCTGGATGTTTTTGAGTAATGGGTAATGGTGATAGGAAGGCTTTGCTTTTCAGAAACTTCTGCTAATCTTTCTAAAACATAATGTTGCTGATGGCCACAGAGTTGTCCATACATATTCTTTATGACTGCAATGAGCTAAGGACCACTTTATGTGTTGAAAGTAGGTTACTGTTCAGTTCTGAACATACCTTCTATCCATTTTTAGTTTGATCAGGTGATTTATAAGGAGTCAAATGGAACACAATGTTTGGTACCTTATAGTACTTAAAGTGACACTTAAAAGTCATCCCAAAGCCACAGATTTCTGAAAAAAAAGATATCCACTTTTGTTTACATCATGAGGTTTATTACATATGGTTTTAAAATAGTTTAAACAACAAAAATGGAAATATACACCTTTTCTGTGGTTCTGTTTTTACAGATGTAACTGTATGATGTTGTATACTGTCTGTGGCTTGGTAATATTATTTATGTCCAGATTTGTGTAGCATCTGGAAGACTAAACATGGCATGAGTACTTAATTTATGTCTGTCTGACCTGCCTAGAATACTGGCAGCTGTATCCAAACCAGTCCCAGGACGTTTAGTTGGGAGGTATGTGCCTCTCAGATAACTGTGCTGTATGTTGGGAGGAATCCAAAAGAGTGCTGAGAGAGCTCAGCAGCTGTCCTGTCCTGGCTACAGATTAATGTGGTGTCTGTCCATATATCCTTCTCTGTGTAGCTATCAATTGCTGTAGTCACTTTGGACACAAAGTCATTCTCCAAGGAGATTTTCTGATTTGAAGTGAATTGGTAGGGTACCCTGAGTAGGCTGAGAACTGAAGCTTTGAATAAAATCTTCTTTATATTAGTACTCGAAACATTGAACATCAGGTCCTAAAAATGGTTAAATAATTTTAACAGGCTGCTGTAAAAGGTCTGGACAATCTCTGTTCCTCTGAGAAGACAAAAAAAAGTTAATATAAATTTTACCAAGGAGTGTTGATTCTTTAGTTAAGAAGTAGCTTTTTATTATTATGAGAAAAGAGATTTTTAAAAGTTTAGTTTTGAACAGTAAATATATTTGGTTTTCTTTTCTGTAGCCACTATGAACTTGCCAGTTTCTTGGGGAAGGGATGGGGAGAAAATTAAATTTCACTTGCAGTGCATAAATATTGATTAAAATGAAAGGCAAGCATATTTTATAAGTCTTGCATAGGTTGGCCAATCTGTCTTTCACTATATTAAAACAGACCTGTGATAATGAATTTTAAGTCAAAGTCATGGACTACAAAAAAAAGACAGTACATAGTGTCATGGTTGATTATTTAAAAATACATGAAGAGATATATCTCACCTGTCTGAATGTTCTGTGTGGCAATTGGCTGGCTGGGATATTTCGTGATCCGCTTGAAGTCTGACTGTCCCCTGTATCTGTTGCCTGTGTCTGGAATGGTTGGCTTCTCTTTTTCTAGAGCAGTAAAAGCAGTGCAGGAAGATAACTCAAGTTCTGTGCTACCACAATCCTATTAAAATTTCATGAATTTTGAGTCTCTAGGAGACCAAGGAATAGTAATGCAGCTATTCTGAGGCGTTAAGTTGGTCTGGAGAACACACTGCTGCTGGAGAAATGTTTTTCGTTAGAAGAAAATGGTGTGGTGTTTCTTTGTAGTGCAAAGTTAGTTTCTTTTCTCAGTAAGCTGAACAGGAAAATGTATGTTTTTGCCTCTTCTAATGCAAAAGACTGTGAAGACTTCATTAAAACTGCTTTCTCTTGGCTTATGAAACATAATTCAGAGCACTGGAAGGAAATAGATTTAACAGGGAAGAGTTTGTCTTAATGCTGAATATAGCTAGAGTTTCTAGTCCCAGAAGGAGATAAGGAATTTCTGAATTTAATGGTTCCCATCTAAAGATTGGAGCTGAGGTGCTGTCCAAAGTTATCTCATACACAAAGATGTAGTTTCTGGATGTTTTTTGAGAATGAGAAAGAACTGAAATCATCATACTCTCAGGGATACATACACTGCTGCTTTACAGAAGTGTGCTTAGAAGAGCTGCCCTGGAATATATTTGAAGATGAATTGAAATGTTAGAAAACTGAGTGGGAATTTGTCTATGGATATTAATATCCCTAAGCAAATGTTACTAATCAAAAGCTTCAGCTTGATTATGAGGGCTTTCTAGATGAGATAATTTTGAAACTGAGTAGAAATCAGGCTTAAATAGTAACACCAGAGAGACATCTTTTTTCTCAAATAGATACATACCACCAAAAAAGTGATATTTTATGAATCAGTAAATGATGAAAACAAATTGGGAAAAAACTCTTAATTGTTAAAATGTTTTTAATAATGGACAACTCAGAGGTAACTAACAGACCAGTATTTTCATAAAACAAGTGAACCATGCCACTAGATGAAATTGCTGTAAACTTCTCCATTTTAGTACATTTAAAAGGGCCATTTCCTGCTGAATTTGTTGCCAGGCATTGTCTGCCTACACAGTATGGACTGTCCCAGCTCTGCCTGTCTCTAGCTGGGGTAGCTGTACTCCTTTATCATTGTTCTCTCAGATTTGAACGGGCAAACCATTGAATTTTATATGTCATGAGGGGTGTTTATACCTTCCTGATACAACACTTTTAAGAGTCTGGGACAATCTGCAAAATAGGGATGACACATTGACACATTCACATTCTACCTTGCACTGTAACTTGTTTGGGATCATGCTCTTCTTGCTCTGTGCAGGGCAGTTAGTTCCTTACTAAGGCACCTATGTTTACATGCACTACGAGCTCTGGGCTTTCATTACGGTTCATGGAGGTACAGTTTATGTCATCTGTGGAATGGGGAGAAATTTAACTGAATGTCCACTTCAGTGGGTTGGGCTATTTTCCTGGCTTCATTATCTCTGTTGGTAAGATATCTAAGGTGAAATTGGTTCAGTTATCTGAATATGATCCAATGCCATTTTCAATGTCCCATGGTGTCAGAGACATCATCGAATCAGGTACAGGTATGACACAGGACATGTGGGAGATATGTCTCCTTTCAGAGTGGTAGCTGGAGACTAGATGGGCTGTCCAGCATCTTGGGTAGTAGTAAATCCCTATATTTTGGTAACTGAATCAAATTGTTTCATTTTCAGTAGACATCAAAATTTGGGTGTCTTAATCTGAAGCTGAATTTCACTCAGGTCTAAGACACCCATGAAAGGATTGAAAGTAAGAAATGGAAGTCTTTAGATTTGTATGCTGCTGCACTGGCAGTTTCAGGACAGATGTGATGTCCTTTGGTGTCTCAGATTGTGCTAGGGTTTTAAGATTAGGTAATTGAAGGAAGGGCAGAGTGGGAACTATAGTGTAATTTTCTCAAATTTATAATTAAAAACAGAGGAATACAAAGAGAATCAGTGGAATCAGACAGATATCTTCTAGTTATTCCAGTCCAGTGAAGTTTTTGCAACCAAATTGTATGAATTCTGAGCAAGAGTGGAATGTTGATGGTGTTTTTTATTCCAGAATTGCACCAGTCTGCCCTTAAATAAAATATTTATATAGTGCAATTTACTTTTAAATTTTATCTTATATCTGAGACTCTTAATTGGAGTTACCAAGACTTTTAAGCTTTATTTCATGTAAAATAGAGTTTAAAATCTGTATGGTGAAATCTGTATTAAAATAATTGAGAATAATGTTTGGTTTGAATAATGAATAACATGTGAAGCTTTATTTCAAAATACTGCTAATATTGTGACTATCTGAGAGTGTGGATTATTCTTTCATTACAAGTAGCAGACTTGAGTTCCTGTTTGATATTGACATGCCTGATAACCAGTAAGTATTAAGTGAGAAACTAGCTGGGAAGAAAACAGTGAAAAAGATAAAATTCCCAGGATAAACAGCTTCAAATGAATTAAGATAGCCATGTCTGCAGTTCCCTTTAAGAAATACTCATTTGACTCTATCCAGGCTGGCATCTCTTAAAATTCCCACGGCTGGCAGCCTAGGAGCTAAGGGGATCCTAAAGCTTGAAGCGATATCTTAGGTAAACAGAAGAACTGTTGTTTTTAAAACCATCAGAGTAACAGGCTGTATGAACACAGCGTGTTGGCAGGGCAGAGGCCATCCCCACAGCAGCGACCAGGTGCCTGCAGTGGTGCTGGGAGGTTTGAGGGAGGCTGTCGGGGCACTGGGTGGGATGAGCCCACCTAGAGCCGATCCTGAAGAATCCAGGGCTCCCAGGCCCTTTGTCCCCACAGGGTGTTGGTGTGTTAATGTCATGGGTGCCCAGTCTGTGCTTGGAAGGTCTGCTTTTATGGGCTGCTTTTCCCTGGTAACTGGCTCATCATTTTAAGTGTGAGATTTAAATGGGATTCTTTCCTATGTCAACTGTTGTTAATTTCTTCAGTTATGGGTCGGGCCTAAGACATTTGCCTGACATGGAAGCTGTTTTAGTTCCTGGGTCAATGAGGAGAGGAGGCTCTGTCACTGGGGCCTCTGAGGTAGGGAGATAACATGGCTGTTTTTTCTCTGTGCTGAGTTCTGTTCTCTTTGTAACTTAGGTTGTGTGGGGAGCCTCTTCCAGTCACTGTTTTGGGTTTTTTACCTTGCACAGTTCCTTTTGCAGAGGTGAATGGCGACTCTGAGGGCTGGGCACTTCAATCTCTGGTGGGGGGCCTTTTGTGCTGAATCTACCAGGCACTGCAAGTTCTTACTTTTTGTGCATTAAGTCTCAGGAATGCCTAGAGCTCATCCTTCTCTCCACAAATGATTTTGTTCTTCATTGAATGTTCTTCATTGAACACAGGTGTTGTAGTAGGTGGCCTGGATCCAGCTGGGGGAAGGGCAGGTGTTGCCAGTCTTATTGGCCTGGCCAGATTTAGCATTTCTAGATTAAAACAATTGCTCTCCCTCTTCCCTAACCTGTGTGTGCAGCCTGTGTCCTGATTCTCCCCAGGTGACAGCCAGAGGCACCCTGAGCAAGATTATAAGCAAAAGTTTGCTCCATTTGCTCCTCCTTCATTTGAAGACCAGTGAGGCCCTCTGGTGGATAGGCTGAGATATCCCAGGTGTCCCATCAGGGCTGTGGAAAGTTCTCTGGGCTGTGTTGGTCCATTAGTTGCAGGGAAGCTGCTTTGGTAACAGTTTCTATAATTTCATTTGGGCCTTTTGCCATTATAATATTAGGCTTCCTTCCATCTCATGGGTCTGTTCCTCCTTCCTGGTACACAGCTCTAAATACATTAATGATTTTTAACCTTCTAGTCCAGTTAGAAATACTCTTGGACCAGACTAGTCCTCTGGGGATGGTAGGATTCTGTCTCCCTCTCAGGTTTACTCAGCAGGTGTTTTCTGCCTAGCGTTCCCCTCATTTCTGCTCTGTTTTTCTTGTAGTTTTGCAAGTTTCGCAGGTGTGTATGAGATAGATTTCCAATGTGTTTGATTTACTCCATCCCCCATAATTTTTGTGGTCTTTGTTTTGCTTATAGGTCTGACTAGTTTCTGTTCCTCCTATTCTGATTCTTTCCATGTCCTCAGGGTCATTCCAAACATATCTGTCTCAGTCTTCAGATGCTTATGAATTTTGAATGTTCAGCTTCTGTTTTTTTCTTCTAAATTCCTTATTCTGTCCTTGAATTGGCTATTGATTTGTACAGTCATGTTTTGCTTGATTTCTATCTTGGCCTTTTTCTTTGTGAGGTCCCTGGCACTTACTTTTGGGCATCAGTCAGACATGCTGCAAGCACTTTACATATTAAATCCTTTACTTTTCCATCTTTATTGATCCTTTGTATTCCCTTACAGTGCTATTTTACCTTTCCAACACTATCTTGTTTGTCCCAAACCCTCCCCTTCTGCGTGGATTTGCAGTTGCTGGCTTGTAAAAGTTCTCTGAGATGTCAATTTCTAGTTTGTTTGAATATATGTATTTCCTTCCAAAGGGAATGGTCAAACTGCTCTGCTTGGTATGCCTGAAGGGATTACTCTGCTCTCTGTACCAGTTTTGATGTGGCAGAATTGTTGAGAGAAGGTGCTCAGCAGTGTGTGGATGATTGTGTTTAGATTTATTGCTAATACAACATCTAAACATTGTCAATGCAGTGTCTAAATAAGAACTCTATGATCTGTTGCAGTAGTTTGTATAATCAGGTCATGGTCCCTCCTGTTGAGTCATGAGGGTTCAGTGAGACAATTGTACTTCCTGAATTTCCCTGGGAAGTCTAGGTGCAGCTGGGTCCACTTAGCCTCAGAACTGGCCAAGAGATTTGTCTAAAGCAGGTTCTGCTAGAAAAGTATAGGTTTGCAATCTTTGACCTTGTAGAATTCAAAATTACAAGGAAATTTTGTAGCTTCTTTAGGATTTAATCTCCTCATTTGAAGATATACTAGTGCTTTTTACTCAGCTTTCCAAAAATGAGTGTTCTTGTCTTTGGGCTGGATGTAACCCTGCAGGCATCTCTGCCGGGGTAGGATGTCCCCTCCCCAGGAACTGCCTTTGGGAGACCTGTTTGCCCAGTTGGCACAATCACCATCAGCATTAAAGACCAGGAAACCTTAGGGCAGGCTTTTATCTTAATATATTTCTCAAGCCTAACTATTCATTGCTGGTTATTTTGGTAAACTTAGTAACATGGGACAGACTTTACTGAAGTTTATGTCATTATAAAATCTTGTTAGTATGAAAAATAATACAAATGGTGTGTATTCCAGTACATAAAATGCAGTTTACTTGGAAAATATAATAGTGGTCATGATAGAAATGAAAATTTCTTTATAATTTGATGAAGAAGTTTATTCAAATACAATCCATTAGGAAAAGCATCCATGAGTTTTTCTAAAACATCAAGACAGTCACTGACTCTTCAGGTAAAGGTTTTCTCAGTGTCTGCTTCTGCTAATTGAGTTTGTCTAAAGGTAGATTCTACATACTGCTGTGACCTATTGCTTTTTGTTGACACATTCAACAAGTGTATGAATATATGTAATTGAGTCTCTCCAACTAATTCTAAATATACCATGTTTTTCTTTAGACTTCTTAATGTCAGTGGTACACTGAGTGCTTAGATTTGACTTCAATATGTTGCACAAGACTGCTTTATATTATTTAAATCTCATAAACCCTACCAGTGCCAAGAGGAAATGCCTCAGAGCCAATTTGATTTTCAAGCAAAATGCACCCTGTTTGCAGCAAATTACCCTGTGAATGTTTATCATTTTAAAGACAGATTAAAAGAAAGATGTTATTTTGCAGTTTTATAGGATAGAATGGGAAGAACCTGAGCTTGTCACAAGATGAGAGAAATTGTGTATCTGTCTTTGACTTCATAAGTGTTACAGCTTTGTGAGAAATACTGGTAGCTTGTTGATGGACCCTTATGAATTAATATTTGAATTAAAGAAATTATAGTAACTGTAGATTTTTCTAGGGAAAAAGATTGCTTGCTGAATAGTCAAACTGGAATCATCTTGTTATTACGTTGTTGCTGTCTTGTACTGTAAGAAATAGTACTGGTATTTCCAACACATTTATCTTTAGAACAGGAATATTTGGCCTCAAATCAGTTATTGAAGGTAGAAGTAGTATAACATGAATGGCATCATATAATGTACACAATTACTGAGTTCTGTCCCTCTGAGATGTCATCTTCCCATTCACCTGAACTTACACAGTGAAATCAGCTGCATTCTCAGGCCACTAGTCCTGTTGAGCTGTTGAGAGATTTATTCACTTTCCAAAATCTTTAACAGATATTTCTTTATTATGGAATGCATTTTGGGAAAATTACATTAATTTACTTAAATATTTCTATTGGTCTGATTGATAAAAGAGTTTGATACATAGGCTTTGGTCTGCTGAGGCTCTGTGTGTGCTTAAGTTCATGAATTTGAATAGTTGCAGTCAGTCATTAAAAAGAACCTAAAAGGTGCTATTTGTCCCTAAGTTGTGACAGCTCAGTTGTGGAACTTAGTGTGGTAAGATAAAGGTGCTTGAAAGGCTGAAGGTTACTGGGGATCACAGGGAATCTTGGGCAATTATTCATTCCTGTGGTGGAAGGATACCAGATGTGCATTTCAGATTAGTCAGTCCATTCATTTTTTGATTATTTAATGTAGAGGCTAGTTGTCTTACTTAATGAGTATGAAGAGATGAGTGCTCAATTTTTTCTTCACAGAGATATAATATTTTTAATAAAAATAACCAGATTTTGTTGATGTAGTAATCTTGTTTCTTTCAATCAACCTGTTGTTCAGCCAGCTGCAGTTTTGAGTAATTACTTAGTGCCAAAAGAGGTACAACTACTTGATTTCCTTCTGACTAAGAGGATATGAATCCTTCAGGGATGACATTAATCTGTAACCCAGGCAAAACAATCTTGTTTAACATATTTTAAGTAGCTAGTAGAGATATCAATTAGTGATAAGTATTGTAGTCTTTTGACAATCATTTAAAGTTGGGAATTGATACTTCAACCAGTGTTAGAATTGCAGCTTTTTTTTTTCTTTTTGTGTTTTTTTTAAATTATGACTGCTTTATATTTTCTGTCTTAATGTCAATGCATAGTGTTGTAAATTATCACATTGCAAAAAGACAAAAAGTATTCCCTGATTAGCTTTCTCATTGGGGTAAGGGTGCTGTTTATCCAGACTTCAGTTACAGCCGTGGAATCCGTCATTAAACCCTGCTGTTACCATGTGGAGAGCAGTGATGTGCTGGTCCAACGCTTTATTCATGCATATGTTGGTCAAGTTGTTTGGTCTCAGTCTTATTTTTTGTATGTGACACTGACTAATTGTGCTGAGGGCTTTTTGTGTAAATAGAATCCCAAGGAAGTCCATTCTGAATGAGACAGCAGAATGTTTATGTATGAGCTAAGCATGGATAGTATATGATAGAGCTATCATTTAACATTCCTTGAACACTTAATTTAAAATAAACATACAGGAAACTAAGAGTAGATTTGGAAGTGATTTGTTTGGAACATTTTTTGTGGTCATGTCAGAACAATTTCAAAAGAAATTCTTTATTACTTACTTGAATATATTTCAGTTTTAATAGAAATTTCCTTGTAGCTCTGGCTGACTTGCACAATCTCAGAGATGTTTAAAAGGAGTGCTTGCAAGATCTGTGTTGTTTTGGGGGTTTATTTCATATTGACTGTGGCCAGAGGATGTTTAAATTAGAGCTACCTTTAGTAAAACTTCAAAATTACCTATGTATAGTTCCAGTAATACAGTAGTTCTAGTTCAAGTATAGTTCTAGTAATACAATAAAGCTCCTTATTAGAACAAGAGATAGATGGTTGTTTTTTATTATTTTGACATTCAGTGGTATGAGTTTGAGGTAGCTGGATATCTAATATATAGGGAATCCAGCTGAATAATTTTAAATATAGCTCTGTATGAGGGCATGATTTCATAGTTCTACCCAAGAAAGATCTCTAGTCTTTTTCTCTTTACTGATCTCTTTGTTTTTCTTTTTACATTCATTACAGTATTGCAATTTTTTTTTAGTAAAAAGCTTCTGAAGAAATAAAAATACCAATTTTCAGGATTTTTGGAAAGGATTCATCATCTTGGCCCTTCCCCAAAATGCATTTTGTACCATTTTCTTTGTGTATTCTTCCTTCCTTTAGATTGTATAATGCCATGCAGTGACTTCTTTAGAAGACATTAAAAAGCTCCATTTGCTCTTCTAAAGTAGCCTCTACTCAGAATTTGTAGATGTCTGTGTGTGTATCCCTTCAGATTGAAGAGGGAGCTACTCAATGAATGAGGTTGTCTGCCTAAAAGCCTCCTAAGTCCCAAATGGCAGCCAAGTTTACCTCTTTCTAGCACTGCCTGACTCCAACCTGGGCCCCTTCCCTCCTAAGTCTGAAATCTTTCTGTCAGTGCTAATGCACTCATCCATAAATGCTCAGAAAAATTACATTACAGATAATTACCACTGCTGTCACACCCTAGAATTCTATCCTGTGGTATATTTAGCATTCGTTTCTTGGGTGCTCAGCAGGGAGCAGTGGGCATGGAAATTCAGTGGGTCAGATTCTCTTTTTCTATGCAGCAAGAATAGAAAAAGAGGGTTGTCTCATTTGCATGGACTGCCCATGTTTGCACATACTCCACTGCATGTGCTGCTGCTTCCCCCAACTAGAGAGGAGACTTAAGATACCTACTCTAGGACAGTCACATGCAGACCTACCTAACCAAAAGTTAGACAAAACAAGGCAGCCTGCATTTGAGGAAGTGGACCCTATTTCATAGTTTCTGTATCTCATGGTGTAATTGTGATTATTAATTAGAAGAACTGCAACTGCTTTTACTGCATACACTAATTTTGGCTTCTCTAGACTTCAGCAACAATGAAGAGTTAATCCACACACATTTTAGTCTTAGCATAGAAATGTATTCACCTTTGACCATGACTAAAAAATAAGTAAATGAATGCTGTAATGTCTTTAGAGGATAAAGACTGCTAGGGTGGATATCCTAAGCCATGTAGACTTCTGGGCATTGCTTCGTGATAGTTTTGCATTCACAGTGCTGGAGTAATTAGTAAAGCTGCTAATTCCTCCAGTGTCAACGGCAGGACCCTGTTCTAGGTTTGGCAGCAGCGTTATTGGAGCCTGAAACACTTAAACAGGCTACCTCACAATTTTATCTAACACAGCCAAAGAGTGCTGAATAGTTCTTACTACACTTCTTCACTGATTAAGTGCAAAATAATAATAGCCTCATAAAATATATGAAAAATAAATACTACTTTTAGATTTTTGTGAGAAAAAACTAACTGCGAAACCTCTCATAACTGTATTGCTGTTAGTTGTTTATACTCAAATCCATTTGCTTTTATTAAGTTTCCATGGACACTTTAAATTGTATTTATTATTGTGCACAGTGAGAAATACTTATGGTTCTTGATTGCTTTTTTTTTTTTTTCCTGTGTTACATACTCTGCCACTCAGTGAAATGAGTACCATTCCTCCCTATATTCTAATAATTTTTCCTGGGAAGGTATTTTTGTGTGTTGCAAATACGCATTTTTTATTTTTAAGGAAATGCTAATTACCTTCCAGGATACTTATAGCACTGAAGGTGAGCACTGGAGGCAATTCAGCAGAGGACGGCCTGTCAGTGAATTCATGGAGGAGAACCTGTGAGGTGGGTCAGGAGCTGGGGATGTGAGAGGGTCAGTTCCCTCATGCAGTGTGTTGCTTCAGGAGGTTTGGGTGCCGCTGTTAGTTTAGCCTTTAAACAGTTAAAAGTTATTTTGCCTCTCTGAATGGGCATCCAAAGTTACTATTTTATTGTTCAGGTTTTTACTGGCTTCTTAGATAGTTCAAATTTCTACCAAGTTCTGCATTTTTTCCCTGTGGGAAAGCTAGCTGACTTTTATCTTCATATACATTAATGTTTTAGATTGATACTTCTCAAGTCCATATTTTATGAATGTGTTGATTTATCAAAAATGTGTCAAAAACCAACATTTACTTATTTCCAGTCCAGTAAAGGTACATGCAATGTATTGTATTAAAGCAAGTCCATTGTAAACTTTGGCTAAATAAAAATGTCACAACAGCATAAAATATTAATAATATGTTGAATTACAGAAAAATCAGGCTTTGAAAAGTCACGTGCTCTATATTGACATGCCTTTAATTGAATCAGGTATGTTGTTATAAGAGCTCTCTGTCCAGATGGATGTTGAAAATACCAGGTGATGGAAACTGCACAGCATGTTTCCCTGGTTACTCTGTGCCGCTGCTGTTTTGGGGAAATATTTATTCTCCAGAGGTAGCATTTTTGCAAATACCTTCCTGTAGTTTAAGCTTCTGTCATTTCATTCAGTTATTTCTTCTTGGCTCTGCATGTTTGATTCCTTGCATTCAGCACCCTCAGGGCCAGCTTGAAGAGCAGTTCAGTAAATGAATTCTGCAAAGCTTGTGTGTGTACTGGTCAGCCTAGTGGTTGTTTTTTCCAGCTATATGTGGGTTAATGTGTATGTGCACTCTGTTTCTATCATACTCCATGACTGTGAACACATTATAAAGATGGTTGGGGCATCTGTATTTTCATTTGAATATCTGTTGATGAAAATGTTCTACTGCAAACATCAGTCAAAAATTATGTGGCTTAGGGGCAGTCTTGGAAGAATTTTATGTCCATGAAATGAATTGGTACTTTGTGGTATATATGATCTTTCTTCTGTAAGTTTTAGTAATTTTAAATTAATTCCCAATTAATTGCAGCATGATGAAATTCCATTGTGGTGTATATAGAAATGAACTCAACAGCATCCTAGAAAATTTAGTGTAAGACTGTTCCTGATCAGTGATAGCTTACATGCTTTTTAGCTGCTGAGAATCTCAAGAGGAGCTGGTTCACCAGAGATGTGGTTGTGTGCATCTCTGTGAGTGTAATGCAGCAGGAAGAGGAAAGAATATGCAGAATAAAAACAGCACCTGTTTTTCATTGCCCAGATGGTCATAACAAAATCAGACTATTTAGTGTTATAAATTAGAGGTCAAAAATGTCTGTTGCCTTGCAAATGACTTTGTGCCTGTCTCCCATATGTCCTCTGGTTACCTTAATAGTGGTGTTTCAGAGATACTTTACTCTTTTTAAGCAGTGAAAATTAAAAGAGCAGTTGTTCAATTAGGTACTTATTTTCTAGATATATAAATCTACAAATTATCTATTAGAATTTATTTTAATAATTAAATACATGCTCTTTCCTGTGCTATTAGGAACTATCATACAGTATTTCATACCATTGTAATGATTGCACTGAGTGTAAATGAGCTTGGGAATGAGAATAACTCCTTCATTAGAACCACTAAAACATCACTGAAAATCTTTCATCATATCCATATATGCTCATGACTTTTTCACAGGCTTCCACTCCTTTTTGCTCCTCACCAGTCTTTTTAGTGTCAAACAAGTTGGAAAGGTAAAACTCTAGTGGGGAGCTTGTACGATTCAGAAGAGAGTGGGACAGCCTGAGTAGGGTCTCTTTGGGAGTCCAGTGACAGGGCTTGTGGGAATGGTTCAAAGTTGTGCCAGGGAAGGCTCAGACCAGACATCAGAAGCATTTCTTCACCCAGTAGGGGGATCAGACCCTCGAACAGGCTTCCTGTAGTGGGGGTTGGTGCCCCAAGCCTGTCAGTGAGAGGCATTAACAAATTGTCCTTAATAATATGTCTCAGCTTTTGGTCAGACCTGAAGTGGTCAGACTTGGACGAGGTGAGCTTGTAGGTGCCTTCCAACTGGAACAGTCTGTTGAATTCTACACTCCATTCTATAGGAATGGGAAGGGAGCTGAAAACGTGTGTCAGGTGAATCTGGAAGATGAGTGCTGTAGAGAAGTGACAGGGAGACATGCTGCAGGTTGCCAACCGTTGGCTGTATTTCCCTTCTAGGGCTTTCTCCTCCCCATCTGTGCTATTGCATCTCTGTTGCTGTCCTCCCTCACATGCTCTTTTGCTGCCTTATCTGCCTCCTGATTTTTGCAGCAAGTTGCCTTGCAGCTATGCCCTGAAAAGCACCTAATGAGTAATGTGTCTTCAAAAATGGCTTCCATTTGAGGTGGTGGATGCTTTGTTCGTTATTTGTGTCAGTTTTTCATGTTGTTAAAGATGGAGAACCTCAATAGTGAATTTCCATAATTTGGGTTGAAGGGATTACATCTAAGACTGGCTTTAGCCCTATTCCTCTGAGCATGTTGGAGTGCTGGTGTTTGTTAATAATGGCCATATGCTGTCATCTCCATGGTCTGTAATTCTCTGAAAAGTCCTAGGATTTGCCTATCTCCTGTCACTGTGTTTTGATGTCTTTTTATCTTTGATGTGGCATGTGCCCACATTTAATTCTTCCAATGCATTTTCACCTTGTTAGTAAATGAGCCACCAGGTACTCTGCTTATTTTACTTTGACATTTATGTTAAGGTCCTGAATTTTTTTTTGTGTTAGTGTTTCTTGAGAACACCTGCTATCAATGAAAAATATGCTTAAACAGAGGCAGTTTTGATTGTATACTTCAGCAGTAGGTATAATGATTTAGATATAAAACCTGAGGAACTGATTTAAAATCAGTGAGATAACATATTTCTGTGACTTCCATGATGTTATATATGCCTGAGATGATCAGATTCATATTTTTTCCAAGGATTATAAACATGTTGAAATTTTAATAACCTAACATGCTTCAGCATTGGATTGTACTGGACAAGGAAAAGATGTTAAAATACATGTATGTATTTAACAATGCCTTTATTCATGATGAAAAATGCCATATTGATATTTATAAGAAGTATTTCTGAAGTTACAGTATAAAGATTTCATAATCAGTTAATTAAGACAAATTAGTTGTTGAGGAGTTCACAAAAATAGCAGTGACATTTATTTTTAACCTTAACACAATAAACATAAGAAAATGCTTTTTCAGTGAAGTGTAGACCTACTATCATTGGGAAGGAGAAGACATACAGTAGTTATATTACATTTCTTTGTGTGATCATGAGAATTGGAAAACTATTTGTGACCAGAGCTGTAGATTGCCCAGATGGATACTTTATTTATGGCTGTTGTTATTATGCTTATGATACTATGAGATGCTTGTTAGGTCTGTGTACACAGATGTAGTGGGCTTTGACCTGCTTACTCATCACTTTATGCTGAAACTTGGTAGTGCTTTGTGCTGGTGTTTTAATCGTTTTGGTTTTTCGTTTTTTGTTTGGAGATTAATGTCATTGTATGAAATATGGATTGTATACTTTCAAAATAAATTTAGTTACTCTTATGTATCTGCTGAGATCCTAGACACGGAGAAACTGTCTTCAAAGCACAGTTTGTGCCTGAAACTGCTGCTAAAATTCACCCTTTTACGTTACCCTCGTGTTGGTACACAAAGACTGGTACAATCCTTAGTCATGGCACTCTTCTTTGAGAATTAGACTGTTCCCAGATTTATTTATACCTGTGTTCTGACGTGAGGTTGGTTATCATAATCTCGTAAAAGCATGATAATTATACTGCCTGAAATTGCAGTTTTTAGAATCTGTCAAATAGTCCTTGACTCTCTGGAGATGAAATGGTATATTAAAACCTATCTCTTTTAATCAAAATATCTCTATATCAGCTTTTCCATGAAGCCAAGTTACAGGTAACGTGGACAGTGAATGTCTCCTTTGACACACATCTCTGAATATTGTGAGGATTTTTTTGAAGTAAAAGTATAGATTAAAGGAGGGTACTTTATAATAGAAGGTTATAATTCAGTGATTAGACAACAGGTCTATTAGTAGGAGCATTCTATTATGTAACATATCTAGCCATTCTTCACTTCAGTGATGTATCTTCACATTTTGTACTGACGTTTCAGCTGCCTTGGCTATTTTCAGTGACACTGGTGTTAAAATACAGCGATCTATCTGTCTGTATCAATATAATTGCAGACTATAAAAAAATATATTGGAATACTTAGAATAATTTAGATTTTACTTAAGGACTTCTGTAAGTATATAATCTAGTATACAGAAGGCTGGCAAATTTCAGCCTTCAATGGGGTTGCCATGGTTTTTTGCTGAAAATAAGGTAGCAGTGAGTGTGCAAATACCTCTTATCTTTTTTAGAGCATCTGGTATTCAGTAGAGTAGAAAATCAGGCATCATGATCCTTAGCAGGATTTAAATGATATATGTGGAGCCAGTTAGGTGAAGTGAGTATGTTTTGAAGGTAGTAACAGAGAGTAATAAGAATCTAATGTGTGTGAACTAGAGACTCATGGTGAAACTTGGGATCCACAGAGAGCAAGCAGAAAGCTTTGCAGAGTGAGAACCCAGTGCACTGCTCAGCAGAGCTGCTTTTATGGTAGCAATAACAAGAGCAAAACAAGAATATAACAATCTCCATAAGAATTGTGCTGATCTTTGGAAGACTCAGAATAAGTACTTTTTTCAAGACCATTCTTAAGGCAACCCCAGATCTTTGAGTTTATGTGTCATTTATTCATTCAATACCATTGCATACAATGGAAAAAACCCCAACAAACAGCATATTTGAAATAGAAGGAAAAATAACCAAAATACAGAAGATATTTCTGTGTAGGTCAACAGCCAGTTTTTGTGCCATGAGTGTTTTGGCTCTCTTGAGAAGTAACTGCTGTTACACTTAGTTTATTTTATGCCTCCTGCCTCTTCAGACTCTTCCTCTGATTCAGGGACTGACATCTACTATGAGGTCCTTTCATTTCTTCTGCATTACCCATGACTTAATCAGTTTTGGGCTATGCTGAACACAATACAGTGCAGAATAATTCATAACATTTGCTATACTTGACAGCTGTAAGGTTTATATTATTGGTTTTGTAATTTATTTACACATCTCACCTAGCTAATAGCAAGAGTGGACTATTAAGATGTTTACCAATGCTTCCTTCAGCTTGTTCCTTTGCAATTACAGTTCTAACACAATTACTACAGATAAATATGTCTCTAAACAAAATAATGGTAATCATTACCCTATTAGTTTATTTTCTAGTTGAATCTTGAATTCAAACTAATTTAGCTGGAACAGATAGTACTCATATATCCTCCTTCAGTTCAGTATGAATTAATGGAAAATGAGCAGCTGAGTTTACTTCTATTGCTCAACAATCCTTATACAAAATTACTGGCATTATTTAAGGCCATCCTAGGTCAAAGATTTGACTGCCTAGTAGAAGTATAACAGAAGACTGGATGCTTTGTTAAAGAATACTTCTGTTTCTGAAACAAAATTTCGATTGGGCTTGACGACCTTTTGCATATAGAAAAAATCCTGAATGTACAGTAAGACACTGTCCCAATAGCATAAGGAATGCTGTGATGCACTTCAGAATTTCACTGGTACTGTGCCCACAATACTTTATGTTCTGTAAAATAGTTTTAGAGCTGATTCATCATTAAGCTTGTAGAGTTGTACCTATGCTACTAGCTTTTCACACAGAACAGTGGAGCTCTGGAGAAAAAAAAGAAAAGGATGATTTCTTCATCATGTCTATTTGTCTTTGTTAGGTGCATTGAAGATATATATCTGCTAGCAGGTGAAGGACTAAAGCATTCTAAAGTGTTCCCGAACCATAAATAAAACCAGTGACTTTATTATTAGAATATATTTATTAACATTTTGCTATTAAAAAGTTCAGGTTTTAACCATCTGTATTTATGACAATTCATATACATGAGAAACTTTTTAAAATTAGGAACAGCTCTTGCTTGTATTGCAAGAGGCAGCGCAAGATAAATATTTAAGGGTGAGTTTGAGCTCAGGTTTTCTCTCTAGGGAATATCACATTGCCTGCAGTGCCAATAACTTACAAGACAATTCAGGGTGATACCCACACCCAGGGGTATCAGGTTCTCTTCCCTTTTGCTTGCAACAAGCATACAGGTGAGCAGTGAAAGATCAGTCTATCTATATATCTAGTCTATCCATTCAGCTAATTTTTCATGTTTGCCTCTCTTGCTGCTTCTATAACCTTCTCTCAGGATGTCAGCTAAATCTGTGTGATTTGTATCCCTTCAAAACAATTCTGATTGTCCTTTCTTAGAGTGTGACCTGTGATTTTTATCTTTTCTTCCTACACCAAGCAGGTTATGCTTCTTTCTTCAGATCTCTTCATAGCATTTTCTCCGTTCTGCTACCCACCCAGTCATTCATCATTTGTTACTGAGATGTCATCTCCCAGTTAAGATCTGCCTGCTGAACTAACCCTCATCACTCTTGCAGATCCTCAAGGAGAAATACTTTTTACTCTTCTCATGTGGTCGTCCTCCATGATAGCACCTGTAAACTGCATTGGTTTGTCAGTGTCATATTAGAAAACAGCTCTTACAAATAAGAGTGTTTATTAAAATTTATCTCTTTCCTGATGCTTAATATTGGGGGTTTAATTGGAAAAACAGTGTATAAACTGGCACTGAAATGAAAGCTGGTAGTGTTTTCTAGAGCTGGCTGGGATTGGTTCTGCTGGACATGAAGGAAGCTTCTGGCAACTTCTCACAGAAGCCACCCCTGCAGAGCCTCCCTGTTACCCAAACCTGGCCATGCAAACCCAATAAGCACTGTAATAAGTTTATAAACATAATAAGACTGGGCCCTCTCCTTTCTTTTAACTGTAGTACTGAAGAGTGTAGTAGTACATGTTCATTGCTCAGATACCATATTTTGGTTGGGAGTCTGCATAATAGGAGAAGCAGGCAAGGAAGACCAGTGGATGAATTAATTCATGTTCACTGAAAAGTAATGAATTTTTCTTGTCTTTTCCCCACTGATTTCTTAATTGTCTATTTCTAGATCTAAGCATATTTAGTGGAATATGAATCTCAGGAGAGCCCTTTCATCCTACAAATGAGAATGTGTTGGCACAGTGCTGTGATTCATGTGCAGGTTTCCAGGTTTCATAGTGTTGGATCTAGTGCTGTACTTGGCTGTAGAGAACTTCAGGATCCAGTCCTGGCTTTATTTGGAAGCATTAAGGGTGTGGCTTCAAAAGATACCTGCTCCTCTGAATCATTAATGCCAGGATAAATTTAAACATTTTAAAAATCCAGGGCTAAGTTAATTTTTCCTTAAACATGTCAGTTCTAGAACAAATCTCAATTGTTTTTATGTTTCTCTTTAATTTTGGATTTTCACAGCACATTTTATGCTGATCCTGTAGCATACAATTGTTAGAGCTGCTGACACACAAGTAAAAAAATTTGCTTCAGTTTCATGATGTTTTTTGTTTAAGCTGTTTTGCACTGCTGCTGATTTGTGTAAGCTAAATGTTTCTATAGACTTCTTACACAAAGCTTTCTCACATGCTTCTCCTTTAATAAGATCAAAATTTCTCCAGAAACATTTATTTTCAAATTCATAGAATTTGTGTCTATGAAATGATTTTCATATGGCATAAGAGAGACATGTTTAATAGAGGACAATAACCAATAGCCAAAATATAGTATAGATCACAAAGGTAAATCTGCATATTTTCCATTTTCTTTTGCAGGTAGGCAGACAGCCTCTTATGAGAAGTTACATTTTTTCCAAGATTTTCAGTTAACTACATGAATAATTGCTCCATTTTTGCTTGCAGATACTGGAATCTGTCTTCATATAATAACGATGGTCTAGCTTTTAATTTATGTGCAGGAATTTTAATTGGTAGAGATGTTTTCCACAACAGCATGCATCTTCTGAAATGGAGCAGCACGCATCTTTTGATTAATGCAGCCTAAGTCACTGGAGTGTTCATGGTGGAAGTATCAATTTCAAGGCAGAAAAGCTATAAAGAATTCAGAAAGAATAGCAAACCTGTTAATATCCCATGCCACTGTATTTGTATATTAATGTTTCAAAATCTAGATTTTTGCTTATCAATATGCTATTCAAATACTATTTTCTATTAGGAAATTGTTGATTTTTTTTTATTTGAGTAAAGAATGATATTTTTTCCTGCACTTCTCTAAAAACACTGGTAGGTAGATGCATGGATAAATGTAACACGACTTTTTTTTTCCCTACAAAAATGGAAATAAATATTTTTATTGAAAATTCCTTTCATGTCTGTCATGTAATTTCAGTTGTAGAAGTGTTTTTAAAGTAGGACACTTACTGTGTGTATTGCTTGACCCTGCTTGACTTGGACATCTTGGACTTTCTAGAATACCCTAGAAGATACTACAGAAGCACTAAACATGTCAATATAACATTTATATGGAGTTTATTTATCCATTTATTTTTTATTTTTAATCCTTGTTATATAAAGTTGCTAAGAAGAGACTGTTATGTATTTAAGTAGATTGCAAAATTAATATTTAACATTAAGATTTCAAAGTGTGTTTGATCAGTGAGATGGTCTGTCTTTGCCCATTTCTCTTTTAGTTCCCATTCAGAAACAATTCTGTTCTTCCTCTCTGATCCCCTTCTTATTCTCCACCTAAGTGTACTCTTCAGATTTGTTCCCTTGGTTTCAGGTGTTCTGCCTGAGAACTTGTTGCTGAAGATTGATGAAGCATGGCATGAACTTTTGCCCCTCTTCTCCTTTGTATGTTTTGTTTGTTTGTTACTTTGGTTGATCCTGTCATCTCTTTTCTTGTTTTTCTGCTTCGTATTTCCTTAAGTGTCTCCTGGTCATCTCTTGGCACCTTTTCTCTCCACATTTCCAGATGCCTTGCTGTCTATCTTTGTTCTGGCTTTCTTTTTTTCTAGAAGATATTTTTTAATGGAAAACAAGCTGTATCCATAGTGTCTAATTCCATGTTTTGTACAATATTTTAGAAGCAGTCACAATACTTAATTTTGCTTTCTGGAATTTAAGAAAATGTTTTTCAGCCAAGAAAAGAGTATAGTCCATTGTAGGTTTTGGAGAAAACAGAAGATGCAGATAAAAGTTTCTGTTTCTTGTCTATTCTTTCCTCTTTTTTGTTTGCCCAATGTTTTAATTATTTATTACTTTTCTTTTGCAATTGCTCATACTTGCTGTTTTTGTAGATGCTTGAAAAGACCCATGTCTTTTCTTGAAGCATCCTTTTAAACAAATACTTTTAAAATGGGCTTTAATATTCTCAGTTGGGTGGCCATGAATCCATGTGTGGGCAAGAACTGACATGCCCAGTTATTATCAACAATTTTACCTCTGATGCAAGAGCATGTAGTGACAGGACAAGGGGCACTGTCTTCAAACTGAAAGAGAGTAGGTTTAAATACTGTATTATGAAAAAATTTGTTACTGAGGGTGAGAGTGGTGAGGCATTGGCCCAGGTTACCCAGGCAAGTTGTGGATGCTCCATCCCTGGAAATGTTCAAGGCCAGGCTAGGTGGGGCTGTGAGCAACCTGGTCTTGTGGAAGGTGTCCCTGCCCATGGCAGGGGTGTTGGAACAACATGATCTTTAAGGGCCATTCCAGCCTTTAACATTCTGTGATTCTCTCCAGTACTGAGTGCTGTGTATTTTCTGACTGAAACAAAAATCTGTCTTATATTTTCATTACTCCATAAAATTGAAATTATAAATATAAGTGCCATCTATCAGTTCTTGCTGTTGATGGTATCCATCCTAAAAGAGAGAAAGCTATAGGATGTTTTTCAGCCTTAAAAAAACCCAGCATTAAAAACACCTCAGCATTATACATACCAAGACCTGATGGAATATTTTTTGTATGAAATGGTTAAAATTTGTTGAGAAAACAAGCACTCCACAAAAATATTAAATTCCATATTAGTTCAGCATCAAGTTGCAGTTCTTGTGTTGGGTTGAGCCTGAGCAGACCTGTTTTGCAGTGGAACAGATTGTCTTGCAACACGATGTACTCCTGGAAATTTTCTTCTTTGAAATGAGCCTGTGGCATTTTCTGAACTTGAGAGGCTGAGCTAATCAAGGCAGCTGACAAATCCTTCAGCATGCTTGAATCAGTGTGGGTTTGTCCAAGTTCTTTCTTTGCCCTGTACACCCTTAGGCACAAATTGACAGATTTTTATTTTTTTTTACCTGCTGCTGAGATGGTTGGCAAGAGACATGTAACCAGATTAAAAAGTTTGTTAGTCTGAGACATAAAATTCAGACAAATTGAAAATTTTCCTTTTCACCTTTTCATTGTGAATTGTATTTTTGCCTGTTTCTAAAAAAAATTGTGATACCTAATCTGCAGCAGCATAAGCACTTTCATCTGATTAATTAAGATGCTTATCATGAAGCAGGACAGTTCTCAAATGTGGCAGGTCTTGGAGATCTCTCTACTGTTTCGCCAGAGCTGGGAAAAAAGAGCTCCTTAGGAGAAGTTTTTTGTATGCCTGTTAATGAACAGTGAGGTAAATTGTGAAGGCAACATGTAAAGTGGGAGACTGGAAAGAAGTAAAAGGTGTTCCCAGATACACAGGGGTATAATGGGCATTTTTGTGTGCTTGATGTGTGTAAGTAAGGCAGTTGCTCCTTTTCACTCTCAGAATCAAGGCCTACCTGCCAGTTACCTCTCTGGAAGGAACAAATTGCTCCTGAAGAAAAGCAGGACATATAGCAAATTTGTATGGCTTTTGGGGTAACAAGATTAACCAACATTGAAATTGGTAAACAAAATGAGCAGAAAGGTACTTACACTTTTTAGATGAAATTTAAAGTCTCTGTTTACTTAGACTCATGGAGGCCTTCCCAGCCTTACTTACTGTCTGATTCTAAGATTGAGTCCATTAATCAGCACTCCCAAGTCCACCACTACACCATGACCCTAAGTACCACAAACAAAATGTTTTTTAAACACTTCAGGGGTGGTGACTTCACCACTTCCCTGGGCAGCCTGTTCCAATGCTTCAAAAATGTCTTTCAGTGAAGACATTTTTCCTAATAGTGAATCTAAACCTCCTCTGGTACAATGTCCTCTTGTCCTGTCTGTTGTTACGTGGGAAAAAAGATGGACACATACCTGTGTACATCCTCCTTACAGGTTGTGGTAGAAGACAATAGAGTCTTCCCTGGTTCTCCTGTTCTCCAGGCTAAGCAACCCTAGGTACCTCAGATGCTCCTCATAAGACTGGTGCTCCAGATTAATTTCCAGAATTATATTGTAGCTCTTTATCCTGTTCTGCACAAGTATTCATTGGGTTCATAGTGCTTTACTGGGCTGCAGTACATTTTTCCCAGAACAGTTTAGTGATAGATATGCTAGTAAGGAGAAGGGTAATGATAAGCCTGCATAGTGGCAGCTATGAGCTCCTATGTCAAAAATAATTTTATTATATTCCCTCTCAGTCATGTACTCTGTGCTTCTGCGTTTTTCAGGCATTAGGTGTTCACAAATCATAGGGCAAAATGAGTACTGGGATGACTTTTATGGTAATTTTAAGAAAAATTTTCCAAGGTATTACAGCTAGTTTGTACAATTAAATGGTCTATTTGTCTGCCAGGCTCTTTCCCCCCAGTATTTTCTAAACATTTCAGCTAATTTCAAATTCATAGGAAGTAGAAATTCATTAGTTACTGTCTTCTTACCGTTTTGTGGTAGTGACAAGGTAAAAGCGATGCCTGAAATCAGGTTTTTGGGAAAGAGTCATAATGCTCCTTAGTCTTCTGGAAATGCTGGTTCCTGGAAAAAATCTGTTGTCTCCCATGGAACTGTTCCCAGTCTTTTCTACACTCATAATACAGTGAGGTGCACTGGGCTTGAGGAGTGAACTCTTGAGTCTGGCACAGACTTTTATACCACTTTTTCTATCCCCTGGACTCAGAACTGCCTGCAAAGTGGGTGGCATTGCTTTGACTTCTAATGATGAAAAGCCATGCATGGGAGCTGAGAATATATTTGGTTTTATGACATGTTGCTGTTAGATCTGCAGGAATTTGGCATTGAGTAAAATAAATTAATCTTTTTGACAGGGCGCAAAAAAGATACTTGGCCATTTAGGCCAGTGTGGTGTCTTCTAGCCAGCTGGAGTTAGGAATATAATGCCTAGATATCATTTATGGACATCCACTTGTGTAAGGGCCCAGCAAGGATTCAGACTTACTCCTGGACTGTAACAAGCAGCTGTGTGGATTCATCACAAGGTGGTTTCACTGTTTTGAGAGTTTCTCAGGTTGCTTGTTTCCTGGCAGCACTCCTGCTTACTCTGGATTCAGTTTCATATAACTGGTATTTGTTAGTGATCCCATCTGTGATACTTTTTTTTTTTTTTCAACTGAATAAGAAGCAAAGGATCTGGTGGAGAAAAAATGGATGCTTCTCATCACTGATTTTTAAGATACATTCCAGGAGCATATACTGTACTCATATTATTTGAAAACATTATCCTGGGCTCCTTTTCTCCCCCCTTGACAAGATAACAGGCTTTGATGAAGTGGGTTGTAGACAGGTTCAAACAGGTCTTTTTCACCTTTTAAAATTGATTTCTAGAAATGTTGTTGGAAGAACCAAAGGATATTTGCAGGAATGAAACAAGTCTCCTTTGACATCAGAATGTTTTAATTTAGTGCTGTGGCCTGAAAAAGGAAAACAAGTATTCTTAAGGCAGCATGAAAAATCTATGAAAAACATGCATTTTGTTTGCCAGACTATCAGTTGTGGTACCACTCTAGCATGGGTTTTAATTCCTTATGTCAAATAACCCAGAGTAGTGACATCATATTACCTGATATTAATGCAGTTTCTTTCTTATGAATACAAGTTCACTTGAAATTTTCTTGGTTGCCACAGAGTATCCTATTTCCAGGTAGGACTGAGGTTTCCTGCTTTTTGTTGAATAGTTTGCAGGTACTTGGTTTATATCGAGTTGTAAGAATGCCCCTAATCCTGCCTCAGTTGCCAAAGCTCTTTCTTGCATAAGTAAATTGTAGCCAAGAGCACTCAGGGTCACTTAACAAAAACTAGTATGTAGCTTGTTCCTACTTCTGGATGTGGTTACTGGACTGGTTTCTGTATCCTTATGTTGTGGCTGTTTCATTAAATGAACAGGCCAAAGCTTTGGTACCTTGTTCACATGTCCCTGTCATGTCTGCAGATCAGTGGTGAGCAGCCGGTACTTAGATGTGGCCTGAAGTGCAGCAGGGGTGAGGAAAACCTACTGAGTGAGGTGTGAGCATGAGTGTGTTCTGTCAAATCCATTGAAAAATCAAATGCAGAAAAATCCACAGGAGGTACTGCAATAAAACCTCCTCAGATTATTAAAATATCTTTAATTTTACACATTTTCTTCATTTCAGCTTCTTTTGTTCTCACTGCACATTTACAAGTGTGTTCATTCAGGTTTTCATGGGCCATATATTTTTAGATATTGCTGACAATTTATTCTGAAGAGGCGGTACAGGAAGTTTGATCATCTTTTTAGTGTGGGCTACTGATCCTCTGGGGCGAGGATTTTTTTGTAAGGACTTCCAAGTGGAGGCTTAAAGTAAAGATGTGCTTTCCAGTGGGTTTGTGAGTGAAGGCTTAAATGCCTTTCTGCTGTTCAGATATCACTAGTTTAGTCCTTCAGTTTAAATACCAATTTGTCAAAAAGTTCTTCTTTGTTGCTCTCAGTCTCAAGTAAGATAAATTAAAATGTATTGCAACTGAAGCAGATGAGTCATCTTTCATTGTGATAGGAAATGGTGTAATCTGTGGATGAACTCGGAAGTCCTGATGACATAGAGTAAATCTCTGAACATCATTAAACTTGACATTAGGCTAGATGTGTATGCTGGCTACATAGTCTTAACAAGCAGCTGGATGAAACTTTTCTGTAAATGAATCTTCAATGAAACCATGGATGTTTAAGAGAATGTCATTGTAGACAGGTGAACATAGTCATTCTTACCAGTACTTGAATGTTTTGTTTTCTTCTTTTGTTCTTTTTTACCAGTTAGGAATAAAAAGTTTGAGGTTTTTATATATAATTATTTGTTTTACATATGTGAATGCACTCACTATTTTCCTGTCTGTATAGAATTCAGAGCCATTTTTTGCTGACACAGAAGCACACTAGGAAGCAAAGGTCATACTCTGACCCTCTAAAATCTCTCCCACCTCTCAGCTGCAAATTCCTTGCATTTACTTGGTGTTCCATCATCATCTCTTCTGAACTTCAGTTTTCCTGTCAGTCTTTCAGATACAGATGACTTTCTGAGTCCAAGATCTGAAGTCACATTCTGAATGAAAACTACTATTTCGGTGGTTTGTAGACTTCTTTCAAATATTTTGATAACTCTCTGAGCAGAGATTAGCAGCTCATTAGTGGTATTGATAACTGGAAAACCAGGAGAGGTCAGTGGGAAGCCTGAATTTCAAGCAAAATTTTATACTGGTTCTTAACTTCAGTATATAGCATCTTTTCATAGTTTTTACTTGTCTTGGTAAATCTTAATGTGGCTATTTTCTTTTTTACTTGGTAGGCTCATTCTAATGAAGGCAGGATTAAATAAAAAGCATGTTTTCCAATTTCAGGTTTGGGTTTGTCCAAGTTGACTTTCTTTCGTCTCTGCTGAAGATACTAAAGCACAAATTGACAGGATTTTTATTTTTTTTACCCTATGCTGAGATGGTTGGCAAGAGACATGTAAACTTAGATTAAAAAGTTTGTTTTGTCTGAGACATAAAAAACTTTAGTATCAAATTGAAAAATTTGCTTTCTCTTTTTGCTTTTGATAAAAATTGTATTTTTGCAATGTTGTAAAAAATTTGTGATCATTTCAATCTTCTAAAATCATAAGTTAATTTCATCTGATTAATTAAGATGCTTATCATGAAGCAGGACAGTTCTCAAATGTGGCACCTTGAGATCTTATCACTGTTTTGCCAGAGCTGGGAAAAAAGAGCTCCTTTAGGAGAAGTTTTTGTATGCCTGTTAATGAACACTGAGGTAAATTGTCCAGGCAACATGTAAATTGAGACTGGAAAGAAGTAAAAAAGGTTGTTCCCAGATACACATGGGATAGTGTAATGGGCATTTTTGTGTGCTTGATGTGTGTGGCAAGGCAGTTGCTCATTTTCACCTCAGAATCAAGGCCTCACCCAATGCCAGTTACCTTCTGAAGGAACAAATTGCCCCTCTAGAAAAGCAGGACATATAGCAAATTTGTATGGCTTTTGGGTAACAAGATTAACCAACATTGAAATTGGTAAACAAAATGAGCAGAAAAGGTACTTACACTTTTTAGATGAAATTTAAAGTCTCTGGTTTTACTTAGGACCATGGAGGCCTTCCCAGCCTTACTTACTGTCTGATTCTAAGATTGAGTCCATTAATCAGCACTCCCAAGTCCACCACTACACCATGACCCTAAGTATCACAAACAAAATGTTTTTAACACTTCAGGGGTGGTGACTTCACCACTTCCCTGGGCAGCCTGTTCCACGTTTCAAAAATGTCTTTCAGTGAAGACATTTTTCCTAATAGTGAATCTAAACCTCCTCTGGTACAATGTCCTCTTTGTCCTGTCTGTTGTTACGTGGAAAAAGATGGACACATACCTGTGTACATCCTCCTTACAGGGTTGTAGTAGAAGAAGACAATAGAGTCTTCCTGGTTCTCCTGTTCTCCAGGCTAGGCAAACCTGGGTACCTCAGATGCTCCTCAAGACTGGTGCCCAGATTAATTTCCAGAATTATATTGCAGCTCTTTATCCTGTTCCGTGGGCACAAGTATTCATTGGGTTCATAGTGCTTTTACTGGGCTGCAGTACATTTTTCCCAGAACAGTTTAGTGATAGATATGCTAGTATGAAAAGGGTAATGATAAGCCTGCATAGTGGCAGCTATGAGCTCCTATGTCAAAAAAAAATTTTATTATATTCCTCCTCAGTCATGTACTCATGCTTTCTGCGTTTTTTCAGGCATTAGGGTGTTCACAAATCATAGGGCAAAATGAGTTTGAACGACTTTTCATGGTAATTTAAAGAAAAATTTTCCAAGGTATTACACCTAGTTTGTAGGAATTAAATGGTCAAACCCTGTCACCCATGGCGTTCCTTTCCCCCAGTATTTTCTGTACACATTTCGAGCCAATTTCAAAATCATAGGGAAGTAGAAATTCATTAGTTACTGATACATCACTGCTTTGTGTTTTTAGTGGTCAAGGCCAAAGCTTATGCCTGAAATCTCAAGGTTTTTGGAAAAATAGTCATAATGCTCTTAGTCAATTCTTGGAAATGCTGGTTCCATGAAAAAACTGTTGTCTCCATGGAACTGTTCCCAGTCTGGGTTCTACATCATAATACAGTGAGGTGCACTGGGCTTGAGGAGGGAACTCTTGAGTCTGGGACAGACTTTTCCATACAAGCACTTTTTCTATCCCCGGACTCAGAACTGCCCTGCGTGCAAGTGGGTGGCATTGGCCGGGACTTCTAATGATGAAAAAGCATCATGCATGGGAGCTGAGAATATATTTGGTTTTGGGCGACATGTTGCTGTTAGATCTGCAGGAATTTGCATTGAGTAAAATAAATTAATCTTTTTTGACAGGGTGCAAAGAGATACTTGGCCATTTAGGCCAGTGTGGTGTCTTTCTAGCCAGCTGGAGTTAGGGAATATAATGCCTAGATATCATTTATGGACATCCACTTGTGTAAGGGCCCAGCAAGATTCAGACTTACTCCTGGACTGTAACAAGCAGCTGTGTGGATTCATCACAAGGAGGTTTCACTGTTTTGAGAGTTTCTCAGGTTGCTTGTTTCTGGCAGCACCCTGCTTACTCTGGATTCAGTTTCATATAACTGGTATTTGTTAGTGATCCCATCTGTGATACTTCTTTTTTTTCAACTGAATAAGAAGCAAAGGATCTGGTGGAGAAAAAATGGATGCTTCTCATCACTGATTTTTAAGATACATTCCAGGAGCATATACTGTACTCATATTATTTGAAAACATTATCCTGGGCCTTTTTCCCCCCTGGACAAGATAACAGGCTTTGATGAAGTGGGTTGTAGACAGGTTCAAAACAGGTCTTTTTCACCTTTTAAAATTGATTTCTAGAAATGTTGTTGGAAGAACCAAAGGATATTTGCAGGAATGAAATAAGTCCCTTTGACATCAGAATGTTTTAATTTAGTGCTGTGGCCTGAAAAGGAAAACAAGTATTCTTAAGGCAGCATGACAAATCTATGAAAAACATGCATCTTGTTTGCCAGACTATCAGTTGTGGTACCACTCTAGCATGGGTTTTAATTCTTTCTGTCAAATAACCCAGAGTAGTGACATCATATTACCTGATATTAATGCAGTTTCTTTCTTTATGACTGAGTTCACTTGAAATTTTCTTGGTTGCCCTTTGAGAGTTTCCTATTTCCAGGTAGGACTGAGGTTTCCTGCTTTTTGTTGAATAGTTTGCAGGTACTTGGTTTGCTCCAGTTGTAAAATGCCCCTAATCCTGCCTCAGTTGCCAATGCTCTTTCTTGCATAAGTAAATTGTAGCCAAGAGCACTCAGTGTCACTAACAAAAAACTAGTATGTAGTTTGTTCCTACTTCTGGATGTGGTTACTGGACTGGTTTCTGTATCCTTATGTTGTGGCTGTTTTATTAGATGAACAGGCCAAAAGCTTTGGTACCTTTGTTCACATGTCCCTGCTCATGTCTGCAGATCAGTGGTGAGCAGCCGTACTTAGACGTGGCCTGAAGTGCAGCAGGGTGAGGAAAACCTACTGAGTGAGGTGTGAGCACCCTGTGTGTTCTGTCAAATCCATTGAAAAATCAAATGCAGAAAATCCACAGGAGGTACTGCAATAAACCCTCCTCAGATTATTAAAATATCTTTAATTTTACACATTTTCTTCATTTCAGCTTTTTTATTCTCACTGCACATTTACAAGTGTGTTCATTCAGGTTTTCATGGGCCATATATTTTTAGATATTGCTGACAATTTATTCTGAAGAGGCGGTACAGGAAGTTTGATCATCTTTTTTAGTGGGGCTACTGATCCTCTGGGGCTGATTTTTTGTAAGGACTTCCAAGTGGAGGCTTAAAGTAAAGATGTGCTTTCCAGTGGGTTTGTGAGTGAAGGCTTAAATGCCTTTCTGCTGTTCAGATATCACTGGTTTAGTCCTTCAGTTTAAATACCAATTTGTCAAAAAGTTCTTCTTTGTAACTGTTTCTTTCAGTCTCAAGTAAGATAAATTAAAATGTATTGCAACTGAAGCAGATGAGTCATCTTTCATTGTGATAGGAAATGGTGTAATCTGTGGATGAACTCGGAAGTCCTGATGACATACAGTAAATCTCTGAACATCATTAAACTTGACATTAGGCTAGATGTGTATGCTGGCTACATAGTCTTAACAAGCAGCTGGATGAAACTTTTCTGTAAATGAATCTTCAATGAAACAATGGATGTTTAAGAGAATGTCATTGTAGACAGGTGAACATAGTCATTCTTACCAGTACTTGAATGTTTTGTTTTCTTCTTTTGTTCTTTTTTACCAGTTAGGAATAAAAAGTTTGAGGTTTTTATATATAATTATTTGTTTTACATATGTGAATGCACTCACTATTTTCCTGTCTGTATAGAATTCAGAGCCATTTTTTGCTGACACAGAAGCACACTAGGAAGCAAAGGTCATACTCTGACCCTCTAAAATCTCTCCCACCTCTCAGCTGCAAATTCCTTGCATTTACTTGGTGTTCCATCATCTTCTCTTTTGAACTTCAGTTTTCCTGTCAGTCTTTCAGATACAGATGACTTTCCGAGTCCAAGATCTGAAGTCACATTCTGAATGAAAACTACTATTTCGGTGGTTTGTAGACTCCTTTCAAATATTTTGATAACTCTCTGAGCAGAGATTAGCAGCTCATTAGTGGTATTGCTAACTGGAAAACCAGGAGAGGTCAGTGGGAAGCCTGAACTTCAAGCAAAATTTTATACTGGTTCTTAACTTCAGTATATAGCATCTTTTCATAGTTTTCAATAATGTGAACTTCTAGACATCAGTCTTATTCTGCAGCTGTTCTACCTCACAGTAGAGAAAAATGTGAAAAAGGCTAGATAAGAGCAGAAAGGAAAAAATTGCTGGCTGGTTCATATTTCTGTCTTGCTCTGAGGATAGAATCGCAGACATTATTATTACTAATAAGTCCTAGGACTGAAGAGAGTAAAAGAAAATTCCCAGAAACTGTGAAGAGAAAGAAAAACTTCCTTTTGGCTGGTAACTCCAGCCAGGTAGAGCAACCCACTCAAGAATACCAGCAGGTTTCAGATAGTCAGGGATAGGTAATGCATATGTCACTGGTGGACTTCCCTGCGATTTCACTGATCGATTAATCTTTCACCCCTACGTATCTGTTCCACACCACACAATATGTAGCGCAGCACTGCGCTGATGCTTTTTCTTCAAATTAATCTGTGAGAACACTTCAGTGTGTTCTGAAGTGTTTTGTTGAATAAACTTTGACACAGTAGAAACTACAAAAATCTTTGGCAAAAATCTGCTTTTCTTACATGTCATAGCAACACAGTTTTCCAGGGTGTTGAATTCAAGGACACCTAGAGATATGTTCACAAATAAATACACTTGTGATGTTTTTGTTGGTTTTTGCTTTATTTTTTACTTGTCTGAGTAAATCTTCATGCTCTCTATTTCTCTTTTTATGAGTAGTGTCATTCTCAGATGAAAGAAACCCAGGATTAAATAAAAAGTATTCCAACAACTTTCAGGTTTGCCTTTCATCCAACTGGTGACATATTCATAATACTGTCTAAGCTGCTCTGAAGATAAGAGGTAAGAAGGGAGAACTCTACTGGGAACAGCTATTTAGTGAAAGCTATAGCTAAAGCAGTAGTGTTGCCAAAAACAAACTTCCCACACAGGCAACTCCCCAAAGGTATGTTTTGACTTCAGAGACACTTCTGAAAGAACTTTAGTATTCAAAATCTTACCCAGTGGCTTGCTCTCTTTTTAACAATTTGATAAAAAATATATTTAATCAATGTTGTAATTGTTCAGTTCCTTTAATAGTCCTTCTAAAATCCTCATAATAGTATTTTTTCCCCCAAAGCTAGAAAGCACCTATATCTTGAGGCTGACATTGTTGTCACCCTTTAAATGTTATCAGCAACTTTATTTAGTAAGTCATCACATTCAAAATGCATCCCAGATCTTTTCTTCCTGCAAACTTACTGCACTTGCTGTTGCTGACCTTTGGATTGCTGTTGGTTATTTTTACTGAGGTGAGAAAGACTCCATCAATTTCCTGCAGCAAATTTCATTGTAAATAGGTTTTTTTTTTTTTGTGATTGCAGTTGCTATGTATCTAGAATTACATGGGATAGTGTATTAATGATAGTGGGTGTGTATTCAGCAACTGAACTAGGATTATATGAACTACTATCTTGAGGAACTACTTGCCAGTCAGACTTAAAACTCTCCATGGAAGGGGGTGCATCGAAGCAGATGTTGTTCATAAATTTAGTAAGAACTAATATTTTCATTTCAGGACATTTCTAGTTATTTAACACTACTAGTATCCTCTTTATAGCTTTTTAAATTTATACTGATCTAAGCATAGGTCAGTAGTTGAATAGATTAGGTAATTATTTTTCTATCAATAATATAATTTGGACAAGAAACTATCCTGTGGCGTAGCTTTGCTAGCTGCTGATTACACAATGGGTAGAGCCAAAGTAGTGACCAGGCAGTAAAAATCAGTTGTCAGTGTCAGTGTAGAGAGGGGATAGAAATAAAAGTTTTTGCACACTTGAATTTTCCTCCTTTGTTTTCTTCTTAATACTCTTTGGTTTTCATTTAATTAGAAATATGAAGTTGTTTAGATCTTTAATTACTTTTCTACCTATGTTAGTACATTTTGTTAAAAAAGTTTGCTAATGATACAGGACTTATGCAATCATGCTGTTTCTGTCTTCTAACTTTTTTGTAATGACATTTAAATCTTTTGGACAAGTTCCAGAAATTTGACAGCCACAGATAAGTCTGAAATTTATTGCATTTGTAGGATCCTAGGATAGTTCACATGTCAGGGGGCCTCGGGAGATCTCTAGTGCAACCTCCTGCTCAAAGCATGGCCAGCCAGGATTCAGACCAGGTTATTCAGGGATTTTTCGAGGTGGATCATGAAGTCCTCCAGTGGAAGAGATGGTATATCTGGGCAACCTGCAGCACTGCTGGACTGTGTTGAGAAAACCTTTCCTTATACACAGGCCAAACCTTTCTATTTTCACCTTTTCCCTATTTTCTGTCACCCTTGTTTCACACTCCTGTGAAGAGCTGACTGTGGGAACATCAGCATTGCTGAGCTGCTGTTAGGTCCCTCAGAGCTGTCTCTTCACCACAGTAAACAGGCCCAGTTCTCTCAGCCTCTTCTCACAGGGTAAGTGCTCCAGCTCTGACCACCACAAGTGGCCTCCACTGACCTTGCTCCACTTTGTCAATGTCTTTCCTCTTCTGGGGAGGAGAGGGCAAGTCTGGCCCAATGTTGCGCATACATGCAGTCTTATGAGTACCTACTAAAGGATCACTTTTCTGCAGTTTCTCTATGTTCTATACAATAGGCCTGATAGATGATAATGGCCATAAAGTCCAAGAATAAAAAAATACCTGCATAATAAATTAAACTTTTAATGGACGCTGTATATTCAGACATGCCCAAATTGAAAAGACCTTCAGTACCACATGGGATGGAATCTAATCATAAGGGAAGAATCTGTAAAAGACTTGAGTTTGTCAATAGGGATGCTTTCAGCAGTTCCCCTGTGTAATTACATCCTATACCTAAAAGTATTTTTTTTCAATCTGTAACATCGCAAATAGATGCTTTCCCCTCCTGAGAAACACTAAATACCCATTTTTGTTTCTTCTCATACTGTACCTGATTTTGCATGTGTCTGTCATTTCTTTTTGACTTGTCTTTCAGAATTCTTTCTGAACATTATTTTACTAGCCATTTTTCTTGCTTGAGAGCTGAGGTGATTCAGCTTGAGTTAATACAGTTACAAAGCTTCAGTTTGTATTTGTCTAGAACAGATGAGATAAACATGTAGATCTGGCCCACAGTTATCTAACAGGTATTAAATTCATCACTGGCAGAGGTATTGCCTTACTTGTGTCTGATGTAAGAAGAATTATTCCCTTATCCTCCCTGAATCATCTCAACTAGCTGTGTGACTTAATGAGTATGTGTACATAAAGTGAAGGAATGTTGTTACTACAATACATGAATGTGTTTCTGTGTGAATATAGTGAGCCAGTGGCTAATTTTTCAGTGCTCATGGCTGATTGTACTGTCCTTATAACCCCTCCCAACCACTGTTGGTACACTCAATGTTTTTACTTTAAAGTTACCAATTCTTAGGGGTTTGGATGTCATTTTTATTACTGGGAACCTCTTAGGATGCTCACTTCTCATGAATTAACTTCATTTTAATTTGTTCAACTATTAAGCTGTCTGCCTTTTTTTTCTTCCCTGACTCAAAATTCAATAGCCCTGCTTTCAATTAAAATGTAATGCCTTGGACAGAAAATGAGCCTTCATGTATGTTACCAGTATTTTCTGTTTCTATAGATATGCTGGGATTTTTTGTTAACACTGTTCTAGGTATTCAGAGTTCCCACTATGTATTTTTTTAATGAACCTTAAATTAAAAATGCTCTCTCTAAATTAGAGCTGTCAATGATTTGGTGATTGTTATTTTGCACTGGCATTGTCTCATTCTTCCTCTTACAGTTCAAACATTCTTTCATTAACCTGCAGAAAAAGTGTACTTTGAGTACTAGGTAAGCTTGATATGCATAATAGTACATGCATGCAAGAAGTTGGTGATACCCCCATTCCGGAAGTCATTCCCATTAATAGAAATATATGATTGTTTCAGAGGGCTTGACCTTGTTAACAGCAGCCCGTGATTCTTGATTGAAGTAGTGCCAGTACTGCAAATGCAAAGGCAAGAAAAGTCAGATAGGCTGCAAAATTCCTTTAAGTGGGAGGCGAATGTTGACAGCAGAAAGAATTGTGAAATTTAATTTTTTGGTGGGTTGGACAGACTGACAAGAAGAAAATTATTTTTTGAAGAGTTTTGACATGACTCTTAAGTGTAGGAAAAGGATGTTTTTACTCTGGGGTGCTTAATTTTAATAAAAAATATATTCATTAGAGAAGTTTTGTAATAGGTGTCAAGGACTTTGAAGAGAAATGTAATTAACATGATTTTATTGGCACTGTAAGAGTAAAGCAGAGAATACTGAAAAAGAGCTACTAACTTAGCTTTCTGTTTTTTAAATCCATGAAGGAAAAGAAGCTACTCCCCTCAAAAAAATTACACATAAATGGGCTGACAATATTTCCAAAATTTTACAGCTCAAAATCTGGAGATAGGTCAAGATAAATTTTCATAGGGAATAATATTTCTAAAAAGATCTAGCTAGAAATGGGCTTTTGTCTCTGATACTTCTCGAGTCAGGGCCTCCTTTTGCATGACTAAAATATGGAGGTTTTCTTCCAGTGAAGAGGAATGAGAGATGTGTGTTGCGCAGAAACAAGTGCAAGATTACTGTGTTAATGGTGAAAGGTAAAAATGAGGCATGTTTGAGGATTGATACTGGAGGAGGTAGTTGAATAGCTCAATGTCTCTGTGGTTTAATTTGGTTAGCTCAGAGCAAAAATGAGTGGAAAATCTATGAAGTGTCTTCTTGAAATGCTTTATTTTCACTTTTTACCCTAAGATCAGTGGTGTAGAAAAAGTACCACTGAGATCCTTGTGTTTGAGCGCTGTGGAGGAATGCTGTTGATTATGGACATTTTATTTCCACTGGTGTAGTTAGTTGACACTGACTGGATGCCAGGCACCCAGGAAAGCCACTTGCTCACTCCCTTCTGCATCTGGACAGAGGAGAGGAAATTTAATGAAGGATTCATGGGTTGAGATAAGGATGGGAGAAAACACCCATCAATTGCCATCAAAGGCAAAACAGGCTCAACTTAGTGAGTCTATTGCTAACAAAATCAGAGCGGGATAATAAGAAGTAAAATAAAACCCTAAAACTACCTTCCCCCCACCCTGCCCCCTCCTCCTTCTCAGCTCTACCTCCTTCTCTGGTGGCACAAGGAGACAGGGAATGGGAGTTATGGTCAGTTCATCACCCACAGCTTTTCCTGCTGCTCAGGGACAGGAATCCTTCCCCTGCTGCATGATGGATCCCTCCCATGGGAGACAGTTCTCCCTGAACTTCTCCAGCATGTGTTCCTCTCACAAGAAGCTGCTTCCTGTGAACTGCTGCAATGTGAGTCCATCCCACAGGCAACAGTTCCCCTCAAACCTCACTTTTCCATGAGGTGCAGTCCTTCAAGGACAGGCTGCTCAGCATGGGTCCCTCTCACCTCAGGTCTTCCATGTAGTCACAGCCTCCTCTCAAGCATCCACCTGCTCTTGTGTGGGGCTCTTCTATGTGCTGTGGGTGGATCTCTGCATCCTGATGGCTCATCATAGGCTGTAGGGGGACAACCTGCTTCACCATGACCTTCAGCACAGGCTGCAGAGAAATCTTGGCTCTGGTGGCTGGAGCATCTCCTGCTCCTCCTTCTTCACTGACCTTGATGTCTGCAAAGTTTTTCTTCTCACATTTTCTCACTCTGCTCTTCTCTGGCTGCGATTACAACTTTTGTAATCGCCATTTTTGTTTTGTTTCTTCTTAAACATTTTATCACAGAGACATTCCCACCATTTATAGTTGTCCCAACCTTGGCCAGCAGCATGTCCATCTTTGGAACCACCAGGAACTGGCTCTGCCAAGCACTGAGGAAGCTTTTGGCAGTTTTACACAGGAGCCACCCCTGTAGCTCCCTCTACTTCCAAAACCAGGCCATGCAGACCTAATACAACTGGTCACAAGATCCTATACTGCCTACAGCTGTCTGTAAGCAGCAGCACACGTTCCTCTGCACTAGGAACACAGTGTGCAGCCAGCAGCAAAACATTAAAGAACTGCCTGCTCTGTGTCAGGACAGCACTTGGGCCACCACCAGTGCCAGGGATCATCCTGGTGCAGATGAGTGACACTGGAGTGTGTTGGCATGTTCTAGCTCTCAGGGCAGGATGGCAACTGACTTTTTGACATGTGCGGGAATGTACTCAAAAGCTGTGTGGCTGTAGTCCTGTGGCCACCCTCTCTTGGTGACTCTGCTTGAGCAGATGCACTAGATGGTTCTCTGCCAGTCCTTTCCTCCCTCCATGGTTCTGTGGTTCTGTGACTCAAAACATTCCCAAGCTAAGAAAGCCCCTCCAGATTTCATGACAGGGGAAGGTTGGAATGATTCCATATGCTCATGAATAGCCATCTTTGTCTCCCATAGGTCAATTGTCCATGTGGCAGTCACCTCTTTTCCTTTGGGGGATTTATCAGTGAATGCACAGAAAACTAACAAGCTAAACACAAACACGAGGGGTGCAATGAATGCAACATCTCACTAAAGGCATTGGTTCTGTTTTTGCAGAGTGTGTTGCAGATGTTGCCTTCTGTTATAAGGCAAGGTGACCTGGTTTCGAGGAGTAGCACGGCGACCCAAACTCACCAGGGTCGCTCGGGCCAAAGACGGATGCTGACACCACTGTGGTGGACGGTCAAAGGCCTTTATTGTCTGATCTTGTGGGGTTATATAGTTTAGGGGACTTCATTACGTCAGGAGGGGTCTTACAGTACCATCTATGGTTAGTAAGGAATGGAAAGTTACTAGGGTTAGGGGGTTACATTCCTAGGGTGATCTCTTATCTCAGGGGATTAAGGGGAAAGGAATTCTGCCGCTTTCCGTCACATCACGTGATCTTCTGTTCCGCCTGTCCCTACCGACCACATCTCCCTCCCGCTTTTTCACAAATGAATGAGGTAGTCATATACATAGGCACTGAAATAAGGTATAAGGTTGTGATTTGACAAGGGAAAAGGGGTTTGGTAAACCTGCAGGAAAAGCTCCTTGGAGAATTGAATGCTGAGTCATTCCTGAGCAAATCTTGTTCCTCTGACCCGACCGTGTTGAAACCCTTTTTACTATTGTAACCTTTGTCTATTGGTCATGGAATATGCTTAAACCTGGGCTGTTGGCTGGTTTTGATCCATGCATTTGTTGCCCTTCGCCTACCTCCCATAAACAGGATGTTGGTCCGTTCCTAGCAAGAGCTGAACTCATGAAAGAGCTTTGGAATATCACTAGCTCTGGCAAAGCTGAGAATATATAATAATCGGGCCTACTAGGCAAGTTTAGAAAATCTTGTGACTGGCAGTGTTCCTGGTTGGATTCAGCATTTGTTGCCGGCCTGTAAACAGGATGTTGGCCCGTTCTAGGTGGGTCTGAACGAATGAGACTAGCTTGTTCAGCAGGCATGGTCCGAAGGTAATAGCTAGAAGTAGCATTGCCAATGGACCTATTAGGGTAGAAATTAGGGTGGTTAGCCATGGTGATTGATTGAACCAGGACTCGAACCAACCCTGTTGGGCTTCCCTGTCTTTCTGTCTCTGAGCCAGTCTGTTTCGGAGTTCTGCCATGGAGTCTCTAACGACTCCCATGTGGTCCGCATAGAAGCAGCACTCCTCTTTCAAGGCGGCACACAGGCCTCCTTGCTGCATGAACAGGAGGTCTAACCCCCGCCTGTTCTGCAAGACCACTTCTGAGAGTGAGGAGACCAACTTCTCTAGAAAGGAAATAGATTTCTCGATCCTTTGCAGGTCCTCATCGATGGTCATTTGCAGCTGGGACAGTCCTTGGTGTTGGGTCGCTAGGGCTGAGACACCTGTGGCCGTTCCGGCTGCTCCTAGGCCGAGCAGCATTGCGATAGTTATACCAGTCATTATTTCTCTTTTGTGGAGCCGGCTGGGTTCTTCAAAAAGGTGATACACCTCTTCATCTGAGTGGTACAGGACCCTAGGAACGATCAGAACTTGGACACAAAAGTCGTTAGAGTCACTGAATTTGGCAAGGAACACACAGGGGCTCACTCCAGATCACTGGCAAACCCATATCCCAGATGCGGATGGGACTACCCACTTATTGTTCTTCCTGTCGGGCTTGACAACTTCAGTGCAGATGTTGCCTTTCCGCTTAGCTAGGGTTGCATTGCCAAAGCATCTGCCCTGGCCTGTGACTTGACTCAGGATGATTCCTTTGCGGGGGGTGTCCCACCTGCACTGGTGAGGGGCATCGGCTGTGGAGTAACTGAAAGGGTTGTTTAAAGTGACTCCTTCATAAAAGGGGGGTTTAACATCATAACAAAGCCAGCAGGAATCGGTTAGGTTCGGGTTGGATTCGTTCAGGGAAAGGAAGGTAGCTTCTAGCATGCAAAGGATTGGGTCCGATTCCGACCCGGCTGAGTGGCCTATCTGAAAGGCTTCCGCATGGCTGGTCGGGGTATTGGTGACCTTTGTGGGCAGGGCTTTGGGGTAGGTCGTGTTTCTCCCTTTCTGCGCGTTTTTAATCACTTTGTTGGGTCCGACCGCTCAGGGTGCCGACGGTTGGAGCCTGATAATTCGCACGTTCACCCACTCTTTCGACCCTTGAAGGACTACGGGGTCGACTACGCTTTGCCTATGGCCCACTAGGGTGATTTGACTGCAAAACCATCATGTTGTAGTGAGTGCATTTCCAAAATTTAGGGATTTTATGACGGTTTCGATAGAAACTTCCCTGGAGGAAGACGGGTGTTTCGCAGCCAGTGGGTGCCCAAGTGAACTGTAAGAATTTGTCGGGCTCTTGTGGATCCTACCCGGCCCTGACGGTCTGGCATCTGTAACAATGGTTTCACAGCCCCAGTGCCCACAATATCCCCACCCCTGGTGATTGCAGTAGCTTTTTCCTGGGTTTGAGGCTGGGCACCAGTAGGATGATAGGTACATGTGTGTGTGGCGTGTGAGGAATAGGGGTCTACCTTTGGTCGTCCTGGAAACAGGTCAGTAATGCGAAGCACGAAGGATGGGGCGTTCGGTGTGGTGATTTCTTTGAGCACCTTGTCACTACTAAGGTGTCACATGACCCACCTGAATGGCTGATGGGGGTAGTGGTCTGGGCTGGCTTGTCCTCTGGCGACAAGCCCCAACAGCAAAATCACACAGAAACACCGTTGATGCTTGGGTCTCACCCGTGTGGGTCTCTCGGGCGCTGCCTGGCGGCTTGATGGTCTGTCACTTTCCTCTGGAACGGGGGTGTACGCGTCACGAGGACGCCCCACGAGCATGTCCTGAAAACAGAAACTCGCAACTCTCATCAGTCTCATTCTGCTCATTGTGAAGGTTGGGCTTGATTGACCTAAGTGGACACCACCTGATTTTTGCCGTCCTTTTTGACAGCTGCGTACCCTTGCCCCGTGAGCATCAGCCTCCAGCCCTGTTCCCATTCTCCTAGCTCATTTCTAATTACGACCTGCGGGCCCTCCTCTAACGCTCGGGTGGCCCAGTGTTTTTGAACGGGACCGTTTGTTTCATCTCCCCTAGGGAATTGATTCAATGCTAGCAAAGCGGTTGCCAGCATACGCGCTTGATCTCCTGGGGGAATGGAATTGGCAAAGCCCTCTGCTTTTGCCAACACCTCTAGCCTGGTTTTCAGGGTCTGATTTGCTCGTTCAACTATGGCCTGCCCGGTACTGTTATATGGGATACCTTCTACTAATGTGATGCCCCATTTTGAGGCGAATTCTTGCACTGGTTTGGAGGTGAAATTGGAACCGTTGTCAGTTTTGATCTGCTTGGGGATACCAAGCCATGCCATGGCTGTCAGCCAGTGGTGAATTGTGGCCTTAGAGTTAGTTTTGTGGTGCTGTGTGGCTACGATCGTTCTGCTGTAAGTGTCCACTGTCACTGCAAGCCATGCTCGGGGCTTCAGCAGTTGACCCAAGGTGAAGTCCGACTGCCAGATCTCTGAAGGCTTGAGACCTCTTGGGTTGACCCCACTGGTCCATAGGGGTGAGTTCTGGCAATGAGGGCAGGTGGCCACTACATGTTTTGCGTCCATTACTGAGATCCCGCATCTCTTCGCCAGTGCTTTGGCTCTGATGTGGAGCGACTCATGCAGTTGACGAGCTTCCTGCAACGTCCACACGCCTTTTGCTGCGGCGTCCGCTTTGTCGTTGCCGGTCTGGAAGTAACCTTTGATTGGGTTGTGGCTATTGATGTGAATGACGGACACGGTGTCCTGTCGCGAGGAGAGTGCTTCTTCCAGCATTAGGGCCACTGCAGATGTTGACACACCTGGTCCTGCCATGGCTAGGCGGAGCTTTGCCACGAATATAGAGTCCGTTACAATGTTGAGGTGTTCACCTTGGAAGAGTCCGCACGCCAAGACCCCTGCTGCTGCCTCCAGTTGTTGCACTGACAGTGTGGGGTCACATGCTTTGACGCAATGCCATTGTTCTCCTGCCTGCCACACTGCCGTTGCGGTAGAAGTCGTGGAGGAAGCGTCTGTGAAGACTGTTGGTCCTGGTTGCGGTCAGTCCATGACCTTTGGCGGCATGTCCATGTCGACAACGGTCAGCAGCTGAGTCCAGGGTGGTTTGGCGGAGTAGGAGATTTCTCCTCCGAAGCCGGTGAGAGCAAGGGCTAGGTGCTCTGATATTGTGGTTGACTCCGTGGTCGGCTGCTTGCGGAAAGGAAGGTGGATTGTTGTCGGCTCGGTTCCTAGGTGTTTCAGGGCGAGTTTCCTGCCTTTCATGATGAGGTTGGCGATGCATTTGATTCCCGGGGAAAATGCATAAGCGGGTCTTCCGAGGATCACCCATTGGATCGGTCGGGACTTTTCGGAAGGTCCTTGGGCCAGTGCTCCCACTCCTCCCTTCGGCGTAAAGTGTCTGTATAGGTCCAGCGGCATGGCTGGGTTCCACCTGGCAAGTGTGCCAGTGGACATCTGGTGTTCGATGAAGTCAAGGGAGCTCGTTGCTTGCGGTGTCAGGTCCTTGGGTTCCCAGGGGTGCTTTCCTTTCAGGAGGTCATATAAAGGGTCCATGAACTCGGGAGGAATTAGGACGATGTTGCAAAGCCACTGCAGCGATCCCACCAGGCGTTGCACGTCGTGGAGCGTCTTGATGTCTCGGCAGACCTTCACCTTGGGGGGGGTCACGTAGGAGCTTGTGATCCCCACTCCCAGGAAGGTCACGCAGGGTCCTCTCTTGATCTTTGCGCTTGCGATCTCGAAGCCGTTGGCCTGGAGAGTTTCTGTGATTGTGGACACCAGGTGATCTAGCAGCGACTAGGATGTCGTCCATGTATTGAATGATGGTTGCGTTAGGATAGGAGTGTCGGACTGGCATCAGTGCTCTGTCCACGGTGATTTGGCATATGCTCGGGCTGTCTACTAGACCTTGTGGTAATACTCTCCATTGGAAATGGAGGTTGGGCTGCTCGCCGTTGGGAACACAACGGAAAAGGTGAATTGTTCTCTGTCCTCAGGGTGCAGGGGTATCGAAAAGAAACAGTCTTTGATGTCCAGCACTGCGCAGGGCTGCCCTTCGGGGATGGCTGAGTTCATGGGTAGCAGGATCTGAACGGGACCCATGGGTCGGATTGTCTTGTTCACTTCTCTCAGGTCGTGTATGAGACGATAACCCTCTCCGGACCTTTGGGGATCACAAATGCAGGGGTGTTCCACACGCTGATGGAGGGTTCTATGTGACCCTTTTGCAGTTCACAGTCGACCAGTTCCAGCAAGGCTGCCACTCGAGGCTCTGACAGGGGCCACTGCTCGACCCATACAGGGTCTGATGATTTCCAAGTCAATTTGATCGGCAGCAGAGGGTGTACGGCAGTGGCCCTCATGATAAATTTGTAATCCTGACTCCTAGCATAGCAAGGATGTCCCTTCCTATCAGGGGTGGAGAATTTTGCAAAATGTAGGGGTAGATTGCTACTGTCTGTTCTGGTCCCTTTTTCGTGTGAAGTGTTATAGCCACCAGCTGGGTGCTTTTCCACGCCTGGGATTGCCCTCCCACTCCGTTCACTGGAGGGACTTCTTTGAATTGCCAATGTCTGGGCCAATGCGCTTGGGGAAAAATCGTGCAGTTTGATCCCGTGTCCACCCAAAACTGAAGCCCTATGACGTGGGGATCCTGACTGCCATAAAGGTGGCATGTCCCCCACACCATCAGGGGCTCCTTCCCTATTTTCATGGCCAGGGCCACCCAGGGGTCCCACTCTGGGGTGTCCCCTGCTGGCCCTGTGGCACCGGCGTGGCTTGTGGCGGTGGTGGATGCGAAAGTACTGCTGGTGGTGCTGCGCAACTCTGCCATTGTGCTTCTGGCGGGGGTGCGAAACTGACTGCCTCCTGTGAGGGCATGGGGTATGAGGGTCCCGTGCCCCACTGGGGGTTGGCATAGATGGGCCGTCTTGCATTCGCAGTGGGATGAGGCTGAGTATGGCCTGCGCGCCCCCTCCCTCTCCCGTTTCTCCGTGGCTGGGATCTACAGTCCCTAGCAAGATGACCTCTCTTCCCACAGCTCCAACAAATCCCTCTCAGGCATGCTTGGAGAGGGGGTGCTGCCAGGGAAAGCTGTGCCGGCTGGGGACAGCTCGCTGCGACGTGACCTGCCTGTCCACATTTAAAACATGCCATTGCACTGGTTAGGGTGCTCATGGCTGCTTGAATGGGAGTCAGTTGTTCTTCTCTTACAACATGTTTAATCATGTCGGCCAAGCTGGCCCCAGTTGGCAGGGAGTGCAAGATATCTTTGGTGGTGGAATTACACTGCTGACGTAAGCAGTCGGATACAACAGGTCCCATTGCCGCCGCAGGCAAGGTAGAGGAGTCTACTGCTGCCTGCAGGCGATTGACAAACTGCGTGAAGTTTTCACTCGCTCCCTGCTTTATGGTGGACCACAGTGATGGCTTAGCTACCACCCGAGAGGCGGCACGTATGGCCTCTCTGGCAGCTCGGGTTGTTGCCCTGACTTCCTCAGCCTGCAATTGTGCAGCTTGTTGCTGTGGTGTAGCCACCTGGTCATGTTTCCATAGCAGTCTGGACAGGCTCGAGCCGTGCAGTTGCTGTCCTTCCCCAGATGCCTGGGCTAAAGCAGTTGGGCAGTGATCCTTCCATTCCTGCTTAAATACAATCAGCCCAGCCCCATCAAAAAGCATGCGGCTTATTTGTATAATATCAAAGGGGAGCAGATCGTCATTGCTAAAAAGGCCATCCACAAGAGTGGAAACTACGGCTGAGTTGATCCCTTTTTCTGAAATGGCTTTGACAATTGTCTGTACACCTTTAGGATTTACCAAGGTATACGTCCTTTGTTGATTTCCCTGTGGTCTGGTGGTTCTCACCGGGAAAGCTGCATGTACCGTGGCTGCGGGCGCCCAATCCGCACAAGCTATTTTTATTTTTCCCCAGTCAGTGAGTTTGTGTTGCAATTGTTTCCCGACATTGTTTAAAGATTTATTCGGCTTCGCTTGAAACCACATTAATTCTACTTTCTCCGCTTCCGAGTCCCAGCTAGACTCGGTCGGCTCTCCCAAACTGTCTGAGCAGCTGTTGCTCGACTCAGAGCCGGAAGTTGACTGCCAGTACACTTCCGGCCCTCCACGCCATTTTGTGCGGCTCCGACCCCGCTCCTCCCTTCAAGGGGGCGGTGCCGCTTCCACCCCCTGGGCTTGCCCTGCCTCCCGCAGGGAGGGATTTCTCCCTTATATGGTAGCAGCATTGGGCGCGGTTCCCGATCGGGTGTATGCCCTCTGCCGCTCCCCCGCGCACGCGCATTAGCAACTACTCATGCCTCCGGGCTTTTCCTGCCGCGGGCTCGCTCGCCCCACCCATATCCTGTGTCTCCAGTGCCATGTTTAGGCATGTATGGCGGCGGCGGTGGCGCCACCCGCGTGTCTGTGCTGGCTGTTTTTTTGGCGTCCCGGGCCTGGTCCGCCACCTCGCCCCAAAAGGATCGCGCACGCTGGTGTGCCTCCTGCGCTGTATCGCTGACCGGCGGTGAAGGGACGGGCAGGGAAACCGCGGACTTTTCAGAAGGGTCCGCGGGGGGGTTGGGACGCGGCGGGCTCTGCGGGAGGGTCGGGGGTCCCCTGGGGGCTCTGGGGGGTTTGGGCTTGGGCTCGGAGAGGGGTGGAATGCGCCCAGTCCCCGCGTATTCCCACTTTCAACCAGATCGCTCTCAGAGACGGTTTGCGTCGCCGCTCCTACCCCCAACTGCGGCATGGCTAATAAACAAGTTCATGCGGCTTTCCACGTCTCCTGTTCTTCTAATTCCCGGCGTAGGGCCTCTTCTACTTTCCCCTACGCTTTGAGGCTTTTGCCACTGCCTGAGGATTTAGTGTCCTCTGCTAAAGCGGCAGTGCATCTCTCCCACACTTCTGAATGTAATATTTCTACGGGACGTGGAATTGTCCCCAGCTCTAGGAACCTTGCAATAGCAAGATTAAAATTCCTGAGCTCACACTTAATTCCCCACTGCTCATGAACCAAACTCACGACCTTCGCGATAGCTTCCATGCTCCTCACTGGTCCCGGGGGCTTCCCCCCTGCTGCTGCAGATGGTCCCACTGCTGCAGCCGTTGTCTCCCGTCCAGGTGAACCCCGTTCCCCGAGCTTTTTCCCGGGTTTCGGCACCAGTTATGTTGCCCTCTGTTCTAAGGCAAGGTGACCTGGTTTCGAGGAGCAGCACGGCGACCCAAACTCGCCAGGGTCGCTCGGGCCAAAGACGGATGCTGACACCACTGTGGTGGATGGTCAAAGGCCTTTATTGTCTGATCTTGTGGGGTTATATAGTTTAGGGGACTTCATTATGTCAGGAGGGGTCTTACAGTACCATCTATGGTTAGTAAGGAGTGGAAAGTTACTAGGGTTAGGGGGGTTACATTCCTAGGGTGATCTCTTATCTCAGGGGATTAAGGGGAAAGGAATTCTGCCGCTTTCTGTCACATCACGTGATCTTCCCTTCCACCTGTCCCTACCTACCACATGCAGGTGACCATTGTTTTTGCAGTTGGCAAGTAAAATTTTTCAGCTAAAGCAACTAGCTGTATGTCAGTGCTGTGAGCAAGTTGGCAGCTTGATTCTGGCCTGGATTCCTTCATAAGATTGTCTTTAACGCTCCTTTTCTGTGGTGGTACTAGTCATGGAGTGACAGGAGTGTACACAGTAGCAGTCGACTGTAGTTCAATACAAAAATTGAATACAGTTTGCCTTGCCCCAGTAATTAGTGTATCACCTCTGTCTTTTGAGAAGACTCCTCTTTTTGCTCCAGTCTTACTTGAAAGTAACAGTGCTTGACACGACACTGTTTTTTGATTACTTTGGTAGTCTTTGGCCAAGGTCTGAAGAGCCTGTAGCCTGTAGTGCCACACTGGGCATTAAACCTGAGGCCTTGTACAGGGCGTAGCATAGGGGCAAATTTCTGCATGAAAGCTTTGGGATTTATTGTTAAAGTCTTTGAAGAAGAAGAAGAAAGAAGAAGAAGAAGGAAGAAGAAAGAAGAAGGAAGAAGAAAGAAGGAAGAAGAAGGAAGAAGAAAGAAGAAGGAAGAAGAAAGAAGAAGGAAGAAGAAAGAAGAAGGAAGAAGAAAGAAGGAAGAAGAAAGAAGAAGGAAGAAGAAAGAAGAAGGAAGAAGAAAGAAGGAAGAAGAAAGAAGAAGGAAGAAGAAAGAAGAAGAAGAAGAAGAAGAAGAAGAAGAAAAAGAAGAAGAAAAACCTTTTCAGAGGCTTTCTACCAGACATTAGATTTGGATTGGTATTATAGGCAGTGACTTTGAGATAGAGTAATTGTAAATTGACTTCACTGTTCATTACTTCATTGTGAAAAGAGTGGTAACAGGAGAAGTTACTCTGGGGGATGTTTGGGATAAAGTGTAAGAAAAAAGGTGTGGAAGGACAAGAGATTTCCTAATAAGTTGTTGATGTCTTTGGCAAAACCAAGAAAAAGTTGGTCACACTGTTGAAACCAAATATAGGTAGAAAGGTACTCCCATACAAAATGTTCAGTACCCCATTTTATACAGAAGTGGGTACCATAGAACAGAATGACAAAAGCAGCAGTGAAGTTTTGTACCTGTTATTCTCCTAACCTGAAAAAGCTTTGTAAGGGTGTCTTTAGATTTTCAGATGGATTTTTTTGATGGAGAATAGATAGATCCTTAGCCCCAGGCTTGAACATTTGATTTGACTTTATTTTTGCAATTGTTAGTAGGGGCTGTTTTTGTCCGAAGTGGTATCATTTCTGACACTGGTAAGAGGGACTACAGTAGTTCCCTTGTTGATAGTGTGTCCTACCAGGCTCATGCCCAGCATGGCTGCGGGACCTCCATGGGGATCACTTCTTTGCCACCTGTGAGTCAGTGAAATCAGCCTGGTGTCTCTGCTGATGGTGCTCACTCCACCTCATGGAGGTTAGAATGTCACATTCCATCCTCCTTAGATTTTCCTGCACTGTTTGGTGCTGTGTGCTGCGGGACCTCCCCCGGGATTGGCTCCTTGTCACCTGTGGTTCGATGAGAGAAGCTTGGTATGCTTGCTGAAGGCGCTCACTCCTCCTTGGGGAGGCATGGATGCCCTGTTCAATCTGTCTCTCATAGCATTCCATCCTCCTTGGATTCTCCTTCAGGGGCAGTGAGCTGCGGAACATCCTTTGGGTTCGGCTCCTTGCCACCTGCATTTCTCTGTAAGAATGCTGGCGCCCCTCCTGTTGGCACCTGCTCCTCCCAGAAGAGGCACGGATGAACCAGTCATACCTTAGAGCTTGTCCCTCATCACGTTCCATCTCCCTTAGATACTCCCTCAACATTTGGCTGGAAGATGTGCGCAACCTCTGCTGGGATCGGCTCCTTATTGCCCTCGGTTCTATGAAAGAAACCTGGTATCCCTGCTGACGGCGCTTATGCCTCCCTGAGAGGGCACGGACGCGCTGTTTGGTCCCTTGGCCCTTGCCACGGGCAGTGCTCCGAGCCCTGCTCTGCTGCCGTCTCCTGCTCCTTGAGTGGTTGTGGCCCTGGGCCTGCTGGACCCTGGTGTGGTCATCATGGTGCCTCCTTGGATACCTGCTTCGGCTCTTTTCTTGGGCCCTACCACGGCTGCCACCACGGCTGCCACCACGGCTGCCACCACGGCTGGCTCCACGGCTGGCTCCACGGCTGCCTCCACGGCTGCCACCACGGCTGGCTCCACGGCTGGCTCCATGGCCGGCTCCACAGCTGCCACCACGGCTGCCACCACGGCTGGCGGGTCCCCGGCTGCCACCACGGCTGCCACCACGGCTGGCTCCACGGCTGCCACCACGGGTGCCTCCACAGCTGCCACCATGGCTGCCACCACGGCTTCTGCTGTAAGGCTTGTAGTGCTGGCGTCCTGGGGAACTATGCTGACCTCTTTCCCGAGAGCAGGACCCAGCTCGCTCTCCTGGAGTATGGCTGGCAGAGCTGATGGACTCCTCTACAGAGTGCACCTCAGAGTTACTGTCTGCCACCATATGGAATGTATGTGGGAAAGGTGACTGGCATATCAGGCCCTCTACTCTTCTGTGGAACCATTCCACCATGCAGTAAAAACAGAAAGGGTGCAAACGCCAGTCCATGGAAGGTTGGTCATTAATGCCGGCCCGGCAGATCGGGCAACTTAGGTTCTCCGAAGCACCTGGATGGGCAGCCCGGGGTACCTGGCTGGTGCTGGCAGCAAGGGAAGAGGTGCCGCTTTCTGCCAAGTTTTCCTCTGAGGCCATTTTGCCCTGCAAACCAAAGAGATAAGCTGATGTGTTCCCTGGTGCTGGGGACACAGTCTGCAGCCAGCAGCAAAGCTACCAAAGTCGAGCCTTAAAGAACTGCCCACTCTGCCTCAGGACAGCACTTGGGCTGCCACCAGTGCCAGGGACCATCCTGGGACAGATGAGTGACACTGGAGTGTCTTGGCATGTTCTAGCTCTTGAGGCAGGATGGTAACTGACCTCTCTGATACGTGCAGGCAGGAGCTGGGGGGCTGGGAAAGGAATTCCTGGCCTCTCAGCAGCTGCAGACAGAGCCTGAGTGCATGGCAGATTGGGACCAGCACCCCAGGTCCTGTCCAGAAAATCTCAGAAAGCACACAATGGGATGGGGATCCTTTTCCCCCCTCACCTTCAGATGTCTGTCCCCAGTGGAGGAGGCCAGACACTGTGGCCTTTCGGAGCTTCTCCAAGCATCCAAAAGGCTTGTTGTCACAGGTGTCACAATAACACCCTGGTGACATCGTGGGGCTTTCAGGGACCACACCCAGAAGACACACACTCCAGCCCTAAGGAATGAAAACTTCCAAGATAATTCATCTTACACAGCTGCTCCACTGTCAAGCAAAATCCTAATGCCATATTTTTCATATAAATTCACAGGTTACAATGATCATACTCAGCCCTATGTTCTGTTTTAGAAGTAAACCAGCTCAAGGCATTTCTTACTTCTCAGTCAACTTTGCAGGTCAAATGAGTGTTAGTCTACTGGAGCCTGTCCAGTGTGCAGCTCCCCAGCATAAGTAGAGATGGACATACTGGAGAGTGTCAAGTAAGAGTTCACAAGGATGTGGAAGGGTCTAGAGCCTGTCTTCTACAAAGACAGGGCTAGGAATGCCGCCTCCAGGCTGTTCAATCTGGAGAAGACTCCATAGGGGATCTTTTCCAATGTATACCAGTAACTGAAAGGAAGGTACAAAGAAGACAGAACCAGGCTCTTTTGAGGGGTGCCCAGAACACAGAACCTCTTTCTGAATATTGGGGAACTTTTTTTTTTACTGTGAGGGTGACCAAGCACTGTCAGGGTGCTTGTGGACTCTCCCTCCTTGGAGATGATACTCAGAAGCTGTCTGGCTGTGGTCATGGGCTAGTTGGCACTGCTTCCTGGTAGAAACCTGATGTCCCCAGTGTCCTTGCTTTCTTCTGCTGTAATTCTGGGCTCACAGCCTGGCTCTCATCATGATCCCTACTCATTTCATTCTCTCTCTGTATTTGACCTTAAGTGCTGTGGGAGCTCCCCTGAAATGGGCTCTCTGTTGTTTATCATTCCCTGGAAGAAACTCAACTCCCTACTGCTGTTTCTTGTGCCTCCCATAATAAGCTGGGACTGGCTCTTCTGGCTTTAGAGCTCAGCCCTTGTCATGGAGTGAAACCAATTAAAGTGCCACAGCTTGCCTCAGTCTTGGTAGATCAACAAAGTCTTGTTCACATAAGTCTGATAAGCCCAGCTGAAGTAGTCTTGCATTAGCTTCAACAAAGACACCACTTTCATTTCAGAACTTCCATGTACTCTCAGTCAAAAACAAAGCACAAGGCTGGGACTGGTTGCAAGGCCTGGTAGATGATTCAAAGCAGAGCATTTTGTCCTAACCGTTAGTACCCATCCCCACTGACCATACAGACTTTTAAGTATCTTCAGCTTTCAAGGAGAAAGAGTTTAGTTGTTTCTAAAGCCAATGGCATCCTTGCCTGTATCAGCAATAGTGTGGCCAGCAGGACCAGAGCAGTCATAGTTTCCCTGTACTCAGCACTGCTGAGGCCACACCTTGGGTGTTGTGTCCAGTTCTGGACCCCTCACAAAGACGTTGGGGGCTGGAGCGAGTCCAGAGAAGGGCAGCAGAGCTGGGGATGGGTCTGGTGCACAGATCTGATGAGGAGCAGCTGAGGGAATTGTGGTTGTTTAGCGTGGAGAAAAGGAGGCTCAGGTGGGACTTCACTGCTCTCTTCAACTACCTGAAAGGAGCTTATAGTCAGGTGGGGGTTGGTTTCTTCTCGCAGGCAAGTAGTGGCAGGATGAGAAGACATAGCCTCAGGCTGTATCAGAGGAAGTTCAGGATGGACAGCAGGAACCATCTCTTCACAAAAACAGTTACCAAGCATTGGAACAGATTTTGCTGGGAAATGGCTGTCCCTGGAAATATTTAAAAGACATGTAGATGTGGCACTTACGGATGTGGTTTAGTGTTGGACTTGGCAGATCTTGATTAACAGCTGAACTTGATCACCTTAAAGGTCTTCTCCAACTTAAACTTCCATAGTTCTAGTGAAATATATGTGTACATGTAGATTGACTTTCCCCACTTGCCTTTTAGAATTATCTAATTTAGTACTGTGTTCACAATACATTTGGGAAATTCCTTTATTTCAGTTAACACTTAACTGTGCTTGTAACACTTTTCCCTCTTATGTGCCTTTGTCTCTCCCCTCTGTACACCCATAGCACACCCCTCTCTACAATTGCATTGGATCTGTTTTCAAAGACCTTTTTTTCTATTAAACCTGCCCAAAATGAGTATTTTGCTTACTTAACTGATGCTTGCTGCTTTCCAGATTAGTCTTCCACTGAATGCAACATACCACATTTTTACATGTGTTCAAGTATTTTACAATAATGAAATGTTCTTCTGATGCTTTTAGTGATTGTAATTGATTTTAATCCTAAATTATTGAATATATGTTCCATATGAAGTCTTTTAGGTGTGTTCTCTGGGAGGTTTTAAAAAAACTTATGACTGTAACATTAGAGAACTGTCTGCTGGTAAAGCCTTTAAATAAATTATTTGATCTCATAAAAGCAGCATAAACATTTATTAACAAATCATGACATGGGCTGTTCTTTTCAACACATTTTTTCTTTATGCTTGTTAGAAGTCAAAGAAACTTGTATATGAATGTTAGAGCGTGCCGTGGCTGTGTTCCTCCTTTCCACTCTCGCTTTCCCATCCTTGAAGCAGCATGTTTCTGAGACCCACAGCTGTCCCTTTTCAGCTGTAATTCAGTTATAATTAGCTCATTATAAGCATTGCCATTTTCTGTGCTGTCAACAATGTCACTGCTGCAAAAGCAGATTTTCAATAGTACCTGTGCTGTCAGGAAGCTCTCAGGCACTATATATGATGCTCTTTGCAGGATGATGAATTCAATCATTTGTTATTATACGTTGGTTATAGAGCTTTAGGGAATAAAGAATTCACAATTATTCTACCTGTTTTTTTAAATTATAGTAGATTTTAGAATGTTCTACAAATTAGCAATTATATATATGTGTGTATATATATAATGGTCTTTATTGCATTGTTAATTGAAGAATTTTTTTGAGCAAGAGTTAATTTTATTTCTTATCTTCTTTTGTATAACCTTTAACTAATTCAGAAATATTTGAATGGAAACTCAGTAACAACAAGTTTCTTCAGTTTCCTAGTGTTTGTACTGAAAGTTAACTATTGCAGTTAGAATCTAGCTTAGTTCTGGCGGGTCACATTTACAAAAAGCATCGAGCTGTGATGATGTTACTCCCTTTAAAATACTAACAGCTGGAATTGTAAGCCTCATCTATTCCTGCTCCTGCTGAGATCATTTGGATTCCCTTTCAGCTGGGGAAGAATTAGTTGTGGAGTGTTACCTGTGGACTGTCACCTCTGCCTCTCTGCTGAGAGTCCAGGTTCTCTTAAAGACAGCAGTCCCTGCACTCCCTTGCACGTGAGTGCAGAGAGCACAGGTGTTCAGTGCACGGTCTGGGTAGGAATGTGTAGGTTTAAACTTCCTAAGGATGGCACCTACCATGTCACTGATTGTTCTGTTTTGTGATATTTTTCAGAAATGGAAAAATTTCAGGGTTCAGAAGGCAAGAAGGAAGATGAAGAAAAGAAATACCTTGATGTTATCAGCAACAAAAACATAAAGCTGTCAGAGAGAGTTCTGATCCCTGTCAAGCAATATCCAAAGGTACTGTAAATCTAGTCTAACACTTGTTTAATATTTATTATTAAAATGATGAAAAAGTTATACACAACCATTTTTATTGAGTCATGATGTGCAGGCTTTGTGGTAGTCAAAAAAAAAAGCTTTTATTTAAATGTATCTGTTACATGTTAGCTATTACATGTTTTGGTTCTGTCTTGGGGCCTTTCAGAACAGCAATTAAAGTGAATGAGGTTTCTTTTCAAAGTCAGGTAGGTTTTGTCCTTATGCAAACTGCTGAGTTTTTTCTCAGTTTGTTTTTCTTTTTTCTTTTTTTTACATATATCATCCTTTTATAAAATAAAATACCAGTTGCCCAAGAATAAAATGTTCCAGTAATGCCAAAAAGCTTCCTCTTAGATGAGTTGGGGCATTTTCTCTGGTGTAGTAAGTTTTAAAAGATCAAGTGTCAGGATTACTGCAGGCTGTGGCTGACAGTGTTCCTTGCTGTTGATAAAAATCGAATCTTTTGGCATCTTAGATTTTCCTATTCGTTCTCATTGCTGCATACTTTAATGCAGAAAAAAGATTTTATTTATTGCAAAATTTAGCTGCTCATGGGAAAATTTTTGTTTTATATTTTATAAGAGAATATTGGGTCTTTTGGAACTTGGGTGTTTGTTTGGTTTTCTTATAACAGTTTTTAATTTTACATAAAAGTTATTCCAATAGTATTCATACTGAAATTATAAATATCTCTGTTTGTCTCCAGAGTATTTTTTCCTTGTTGATTTATTATCACATGATACATGGTTCACCATTAGCCTTGATTAAACTTTGAGCTTTTTGCGTTATACTTTCATCAGAGCAATAAATTACAATTGGTAAAAAGCTCATCAAACAAAATGAAAGGTGTAAAAAAATTGAGATTCAATGATTCCAGCTGACACTTGCCTCCTGACTAGTGAATATCATCCTTTTATAAAATAAAATACCAGTTGCCCAAGAATAAAATGTTCCAGTAATGCCAAAAAGCTTCCTCTTAGATGAGTTGGGGCATTTTCTCTCTGGTGTAGTAAGTTTTAAAAGATCAAGTGTCAGGATTACTGCAGGCTGTGACTGACAGTGTTCCTTGCTGTTGATAAAAAAATCGAATCTTTTAGCATCTTAGATTTTCCTATTCGTTCTCATTGCTGCATACTTTAATGCAGAAAAAAGATTTTATTTATTGCAAAATTTAGCTGCTCATGGGAAAATTTTTGTTTTATATTTTATAAGAGAATATTGGGTCTTTTGGAACTTGGGTGTTTGTTTGGTTTTCTTATAACACAGTTTTTAATTTTACATAAAAGTTATTCCAATAGTATTCATACTGAATTATAAATATCTCTGTTTGTCTCCAGAGTATTTTTTCCTTGTTGATTTATTATCACATGATACATGGTTCACCATTAGCCTTGATTAAACTTTGAGCTTTTTGCGTTATACTTTCATCAGAGCAATAAATTACAATTGGTAAAAAGCTCATCAAACAAAATGAAAGGTGTAAAAAAATTGAGATTCAATGATTCCAGCTGACACTTGCCTCCTGACTAGTGAATATAAAATTGAGATAATGTAATAATCCAAATGGTAAAGACCTTAGAAACACATACAGTGCTATAAGGAGTTACTTTCTTGCTGCATTGCCTGAGGTGCTTTGCCTTGCTTTGTGGTATTTTGTGAAAATGCTGTAGGTGACCTGAAGTTCTTATTCAGGATGTAATAGTGCTGTAACTTCGTAACAGCAGTGTGATAATTATTCAAAATACTGTTTGATGAAGGTAGTAGAATAAAAGACAAACTATTTAAAAGACAAAACACCATCATCTATCCAATATAGCACCTGAATGTGATTAAATTAGCTTCATTTACTTTAATGAACGTGTCATATTAATGAATAGTAAAAGATATAAGGCGTCTTTTACAGCTTTTGAGTGGTGGAGCAAAAGGAATCAGTTTGATGGAAATGAAATACTTATTCAATAATGCAGAATAATCTCTTGCAGGGTTTCTGTAGTTGATTTGCTAGCAATATTCTGTGCTTGGCATAGAACTGTTCCCAGAACTGCAGGTTTCCTGATACTGTCTCTAGGAACTATCTTTCAAGGACTGCATTTACACTTTGTATCAAACAGCTGATTGCTGTGATCTAGTGTCTTGTCTTTTCTGGATAATTGTATACATTAGGCAAATCAGCACACAGCAGTTGTTTCAGCTTGCTTTATAAATAATGAAAAATGTAGGAAATAATTAAGAGGATTACTTTTATATATTTGATAGAATATGTTAATAATAGCAGTTGTACAGACTTGTATTTATAAACAGCTAAGATAATTACCATATTATTTCCCTTAGGAGTAATTTCTATTTGAAAGATCATTATTATAAATCATTTATTCATTGTTTGCTGATAAGCTTTTTTGGGCAGTGCTAGGTAAGCAGGGTTCTGTAAATATGCAGAAAGTGTCTGAATGTATAAAATTGTTGAAAAAAAAATTCTACCCAGTTAAAAACCATGTAAAACAACAGTTTACAGACACTCTGTTTAGGAGTGAGGGCAGCTCTTGAAAGACATTGCACTTACTTTAACTCCATGTAAAAATACAGGTTGCTCCAAGGGAACCTTTGGCCTAAAAATTCATTATGGTCTGTAGGCTAAGCTTCAATGACAGCTGTAGAGCCAGCAGCAGCATTTTAAGGTTTGAGCAAAAGTTAACACAAAAGGCTTCTAGTGGCTAAATAGTTCTTGAAGTTGCAGAATAAGCCTTATGAAATTGTTTCAAGTGTCCACAGTCTGGTGCAGACAACAGGAAAAGAATATGAAAGGCTGTGATTAGCAACAGCTTTCTTATGTTACCAGCTGGTAAAGACACAGGCCTCTTTCCTCTGCTCTAAAACAGGGATTTAAAATAGAGACGGGTGTTAGTTGTTACTTCAGCATTGATCTTTTCTGAGATTAATTATCTTAAATACCAGCAGCCCAGGTAAAAACAGCATCTCATTCACACACACTCCACCATGCAGCAGATATTTTTATTGCAGTCAAAATTTCTCTTGAAACAGTGATACAGTGTCTTTGTTGATCCTTCTTTCCGTCTCATAATACCTTTTTTTTTCTTTTAACTTTCATGATATGTGAATTCCAACGAAGACTTGCATGAAAATACTTCAGGATTTGTTTAAAAAGACTTCAGCACAGATCAGTGTGAATTTATTTCCAATACATCAGATATGGAAAAAGAGTGCGTTATTAAAAAAATTTAAAAACCCCAAAAATCTGAAATGATCTTGTTGCTGAAAAAAAAAAAGTGATGGTTTAGACACTTGGTGGGAAACTTTGTCATTTGCATGGCCATACCGATTTTTGCCATTTACTTACTTGTAGTTTGGCTTCTGCTGTTTTCTGTAGTTCCTACCTTTTTCTGTGATAACTTGTTTAAGGAGCATCTAAACTGGGCTTTTTAGATTTTGTTCCTTTGCACAGTTTAAGAAATTGAGAGCTTGTTTAAAGCCTTAGCTTCATGCAGCACATAAAATAGGAAGTTTTTGTTTGAAACTTGTCCAGTACACATTGTAAATTAAAATATTGCTGAGTTTGGTGAAATTCTGCCCTCATTATCCCTGCCTTCAGCTTAGCTGGGTTTCAGCCATTAAGGAATAGCTCAGTTTGTTAATTTCTTTTGCTTTCTGTGAGTGCAGATATATGAAATAGCTAACGAGTTAAAAATATACAGTATGTGTATAAAAGTCTTAAATACTGCAGTGCATCTGTCGTGGTTTGACCTCAGCCAGCAACGAAGCCCCCTGCAGATACTCACTCACTCCTGCACCCAGTGGGATGGGAGAGAGATGGAATAGTGGCAGTGGGCTGAGACAAGAGACTTTAATAGCTAAAGCAAAAGTTGTGCATGGAAGTGAATCAAAATCAGGAATGTCTTCATTGCTTCCCATGGATAGGCAGGTGTTCAGCCATCTCCAGAGAACAGGGCCTGTCATATTTAATGGTGACTTGGGAAGACAAATGCTGTCACTCCAAATGTCTCCTCCTCCTCCCACCTTTATATGCTGGGCATGGCGTTGTATGGTTTGGGATATCCCACTGGTATTTGGGATGTGTGTCCTCCCAGCTTCTTGAGAACCCCCAGCCTCCTTGCAGGTCAGGTGGGATGAGGAGTGGAAAAGCCTTCACACTGTAAATGCTGCTCAGCAGTATCAAAAACATCTGCATTATATCAAAATTGTTTTCAGCACAAATCCAAACACAGATCCAAGCGTCGAAGAAAGTGATCTCTACCCCAGCCAAAACCAGCACAGCATCTGTTACTATTTTAAAGATTCAATGCCAAATATTGTTAGTTTATATTGTTTTATGATTCATAAACTCCTGACTTCAAGCAAATAAATTAGACAAACTCAGCAGTGCTAAAGAATTCATTGTGAAGGGTGAACATTTCTTTTTTTATTCTGTCTTTAACCTCTAACTCAGACAGGTAACATGATTTTTATTTAGCATTCTCATTCTTTCATGTTTTGTTTCTCTCAAACATGATAGTTGCTGTTGTCCTTTCAAAGCAACTGTTGTAATATTAATCATCTGCAGGTGATTTGAGTGTTTAGTTCACTTTTAAGTAAGATATGAAAAATAAGATATACTAATATGTCCATTAAATGGAATGACAAGAAAATAGAAAATTGCTGAGGGAAGTGGAACCTGGGCTGTTAGTGAGCTGAATGAGTAACCATGACTTCTCTCTGTAATTTATATTGTTTTAATGGAATAAGTACCTTGTTGTTGCATAAAGCAGGAGAACCATTTTATCTGTCACTAATCTTGTAGATGTTTCAGGAGATTATAAAAATTCCAGCATTTTTATAAAAGGAAAAAGAGTGAAGTATCTAACTACAGAATGGAGATTTTTACTTGCCTTGCCAGTGTTTTTTCCTCCTATGTAAGACAAGAAAAGCCTTTATACTTGGCAAGATTCTGGAATTTAGACTGATGCCAAACTAAATCTAAAGATTTCACTAGTTTGGTATTTCAACTGAGTTCTTTAAAGAGAAGCCTGAATATTGGAAGGCAGAAAATTATTAATTTACATGAAGTGTGTTGTACTGAAATTGATCCTGCAAATAGTTGTATAAATAAAGAATGCTTTCTCATATATCCTGAAAGTTTTCTGTCCCTACCTTGTCTTAATGAAATAACTGAACATCCATTTTTGTAACAAAATAATGCTTTTACCTTTATAAACGTGTGGGGAAGTTTAAAATTTCCTTTTTAGTTGAGGTCAATTAAATTTTCAAATTAAAGTTTAATTGTCACTCAGAATCTCTGATCCACACAGCACCAGGAATAATAGGGGCAAAAACTTCTTTAGGTACTGTGTTTAATCTGGAATTTATTAGTATTTGATTTTTCCATTAAATGTCAATTTCTGGAGTCACTGATATACAGAAAATTATTCCAGAAAATTTATATAAAGTGTACTTAAGATTCATAAAAATCAAATGAAAAGATACTTAAATAAATTTTATTCAGTGGTGAAATACCAGGCACTATTAAGCACTCAGATATTAGAACAGGGGTCTTTTAAGTTTTCTAAAATCTCAGTTCTGCTTCTTACCAAATTTCTTATTAATGTATAGTTTCAATTTTGATCATTAATTATATTTTAGATAGACCAGCAGAAATATTTCAAAGTTTAAATTAAATTTTTTCAGTATTGTTGACTTTTTTGCTTCAAATAAATAGCTAAAACAAAGGTATTTTCTTTAAATCACTTCTGTATGAACTGTCCAACTAATTCTGAAAAGTGAAATGAAATATGTGGACACCTGAAGAGAGGAAAGTTGGAAAAGTAGTTATCTTCTCTTAAGCTGAGAGAAGAGGCAAAATTTCTCAAACCTCAAAACTCATTCTACTTCTCTGAAATTTTCTTGCAAGTGGTGCAATTCTACTATCCACTACAGTTTTTCAGTATTTCTGATTGTACTCAAGACCCAAAATAGATAAAAATCTTCTGTTACATTTAATGACAACAGACATCTGGAAAATCTAGACAAATACTTTACTGTACTTTCAGTAAAATACATGAAAAAATATCACACAATTTGTTTCCCCCCTCCCAACTTACTTAGGACCTGATCTTTCATCCATCTCTCAAAAGACCTTTTCCAGCTAAGTTCAGGAAATGAACCCTGAGTCCAGTGCTTCTAGGGCCAATGCCAGTCTTGTGGAGCTCTTGAATGGTTACAGGAAATAACTTTTATTATATAAAAATAATTTCGGTCCCCATTTTCGTTAATGTTTTATTTGTTTTCTTACACTGCTGTTGAAATCAGCTCTGACAACATTAGCTACCTTGTTTATCATGCTGAGAAATGCTGCTCTGTACAGACCTCTTTAAAAATTGTTTCATAAAATTGTTCCTGACTGCAGAGAATAAAGAATATTTCAGATAGAATTTAGAGATTTGCCTTTCTGTTTCATTTAACTATCCATGGCTGTATAAATCTTTAATGTAATTAAAACATTTAATTATATTTAATTTTAACTATTAAACTAATAATTAAAAACAATTAGTACAAAAAATTATTCCCAACATTAGGGCTTCTTTCCCCACCTTTGACTGCATGATGGTGAGAGCTTTCTCATGAGGTATCTTCCCTTTATTTATACATGAAAATATATAGTTCAGCCTTCATCCTTTATTGTTTTCTTCCTAAACTCATTCTTGAAATTACAGGCAGGGACACAAAATTGCTGCTTATTGATTTACTGGGATTTACTCAGTGCTGTTAGAGTGGTATTGCCTTCTATATTTCAAGGCAAACTTTTAGAGTGGTTAGAATTTACCATTTTGTATTGCAGAGCACTCAAAGGCCAAAGCTAAGATGGAAACACCCGTTGTACTCAATACATTTAATAAGTGCACTGGTCTTTCTCCAAGGAGCTGACAGTCTAAAAAGCACAATGTAGGTAGAAAATGGGACAAATAAAAATATGAGCAGGAGAAAGTAGGTAGCTGTTAGCAGCTATGTGAAATACAGACAAGTCCTAGCCACTCCCCACTGGGAATGTTGGTCATGACTCGTGTTTTCTAGGCCACCAAAACTCTTACATTCCTCTTTATTATTCTTCATTACTCCTGTTTGAGGGGGAAAGAAAAATATAATTTTGAACACCACTTCAATAAAATAAGTGTGAGAGTGGGCAGGAATTCACCCTGCTTAAACCAACAGGTCTAATCAGGAGCATGATTTCATGTTAATGGTACACTGGTTGTGGATGATTTATTGTGGACATGTGCTCAACATACACCCAAAGATACTTGGGGTTTTCTTTGCAATTACAGCAACATTGTTTCTTTCTCTGCTCTTGGTATTAATGGATGATTTGGGGGATAAATTTTGTCTTCAGTATCATCAGTACAAATTCAGTATTTTCAAAGGAATCTGCTTTTGGAATCTGAGGGGAGTTCAGCAAGAAAATCTGTTGATGGTTTTTGATAAATAGAATCTACCTCACTTGCACTTAATCTGTGTTGCTTCTTAAGGGCTAAAAAAGATAGTGAACAGTAAAAATTAAACTTTGTGTCTAAATACACAGTGAATCAATCTACTAAAGCTTTCAAACTGGACCTATACTTCGTGAGAACTGTAAAGCAAGCTGTTGGTTAGAGTGAGATTTTTCACAGAACTCTTGACTTCAGCAGGAGCAGAACTAAGCCAGCTATGTGTATTGATCAAAAAGCTTACCTATTTGTGGTCAGGTTTGGATGACTTGTTGCTACTTTTTTTTCCTTCTAGCTTTTAACAGGATCAGTTGCCAATTACATTAGTTAACATTTATAACATCAGCATCTTAAAACTGCAGGGCAGTAGAGGAGATGACTTTATGGCAAATTGGTCCTATTACGTGTCTGGACTTTTCTGTGTCCTTAGAAATTCAACTTTGTAAAACTCGTAATGTGTGCAAGCAATAGGTAGAACATTATAGTGCTATCAACACTTCTAGCACAAATCCCAAACACAGCACCTTACTGTCTGTAATGAAGAAAATTAACTCCAGTCAGCCATATCCAATACAGCTTTTCCATTTGAAATGCTGCTGTCATATACAATGTGAGATTTTACTTATTTTAGTTGTAGTACTATTTCATATACATTTTTTTAATAATAAGAGTAATATGTTTAATAAGGAAATATAGTGAAGTATAAATGTCATGAAATTTTTTTAATGTTACAGTCTTATGTGTTATCAGAGAATGAAAGAACAGTAAACTGATAACTTTAAACAAAGTAAGTTTAAAGAATGTTTTGGAAGCTTGTTAAAATTGTATTAAAATAAATATTTACTTCCTTTCAAACATTGAAAAAGATCCAGTATTTAAAGGAAAAAATGCACAGTGGATGCTTCAAAATTGCTGCAACAGGTAGCTGCTGGTCATTTTTTCTTATACCTCCATTATTCTAGTCTAGTTTGTAAGTGCAGAATCTATGTGGGCTAATCAGTTCTGGAAAGAAAATATATTGTTTTATCTTACACAAACACTCCTGAAGTATGTGTTTACCTCTTGAAACTGAAGATGAAATCTGGTTTGTGGCTTTTCAGGCTTTTTCCTCTGTTCAAGTAGTGCTACAAGGTCACTTCAAAGTAGTCATTAATGTAATTTATAATAACGCTCATCTGATTTTTGAAAATTGCATATAAAATATTGACACAAGAGATAATACTCTGCCTTGATCCTTTTGCAATAGACCTAATGACTAGACAGGAGGTAATAGAGCTCATCATGGACAGTTCAGATTTCAGTGGTACCTGAGTACACAAGCAGTTCCTTGAACTTCAGAGCTAAGGAAGCCTTTTGAGTGTGTCTGTGTCTTTTGCTTAGCTGTGAGCTCTGATTCAATGTTTTGCTGATGGATATAATGACAAAAATTTTGTATTCTATGCATTTTCTGATCTCCTATGACGTAAGGCACAGCCTTTGCCTCAGTTTGAACACATTCTTCTATCCAGCTCTATGTGTTCTCCAAACTTCAAAGATCTGACTTGTCTTTGAAATAGCCTCGTCTTGCAAACTGAGCTGAAGTCAAGCTCTGAGGTCAATAGTTACTAGGGAAAAGACTGCACAAGGTAGATGTTCACCTTGCCTTGATTCGCTATGAAGGGCCTGGAAGTTACATGGCCCCATGGGGATGTATGACTCCTCACGTAGGAGAAGGCCAATTACAGCAACAAGGGCATACAAACAGCTTTCTCCAGAGCCTGTGTGCCCCAAGCAGAGTGACTGTGAATTTTCTGGACCAGTTAGTTCAGTGACAAGGTTTTCCTCCTCTTCAGGACTGTCCTTTGAGTGGTTTTATAACTCCTTTGCAATGTCATAGATTTTGGTGGCTTTCTTGCTGTTTCTAAAGCTTCCCACACATCATCAGAAAACTTTAAAACCTCTTGGTATGTGGAGAAATATGGTAATGAAAGAAATTTATGCTGAAAATGCTCTTACTTGCTGAGTTGCAGCTGTTTAGCCTAGAGCATTTTTGACCTCAGCCACCTTCTTTCCTGTTTTGCTTTTTACTCACATTGAGCAAACAAAATAAACAGGTGACACTTCCACGTAATACAAATGCAAAGGATATGCTCTAATAGTGAAGAAATTTGTTTCATAAATTTATTTTTCATGTTTTCATTAGAACACATGCATATATATGTGTGTGTTTGTGTTTTATAAAACCTTATTAAAAATGTGCCTTTCATTTTTAGCCTACATAGCTTGGTAGTAGGATCAATATATAAACATTTTCAGGAGTGCAAAGAATCAATTGCAAGCATGTTCACTTGATAGAATTAGATTTTCTATTAACCATAGAACCACCAATTTATCTATGGTTACCACAGGTTATCTGTGGGGTTTTTTAACTGTTGCATATCCATGGTTTGGGATTGTGAGTCAGAAGAAAAATACTACACACTGGGAGGAAACCATGGCATCCCTCTTTCATTTCAAGAAATGTAGTAATTCATAGTTCTCTCCCTCACATGTTTTTAAAAGAAGACAAGGAGGAGACAGTTCTTCTGTCACTTTTCCTAGATATGAAGTCACAGTTTTGTTCCAACAGGATGAATTTAGAACAGGTGACAACTATAGCAAAAATATGTTTCCATCTGCCTTCTGAGATCATATTTCTGTTACTGAGATGAGTAGGTAGCACTAAAGTAAATATTGTCACCTTGACTTATTTTACTACCAGAAATGTCCACCATGGCATGCATAGCATAATTGCACACCATTTGCTCACTAATCACTGGTTTCCAAGCTGGTAGACCATCTACTGTTGAGAGAAACTGTTTATTGTCTGTGTCAGCTAAGAAAGAGAGAATTAGATCTTCTTCACCTGGTTTATTTTACCCAAGGAAAATTCACTGAAGCAATGCTTAATGCAATATTAAAAGAAAAATTACACAGCCTATAGAGAATTGTTCAGTAAGATAATAAGAATAAACACGTTTCTCAGAAGTTAAAGAAATCTTGAATAAGTTATTTCTGTCATTTATTGAGAAAAAAACCAAAACAACTGATGGGTAGCAGAAACCAGAAAATGCCCTTTTTTTCTGAAAGAGAACAATTTATTACTGCTTTTACCAGCAATAAATTCTTGCGCCTTTCTTTTTTTTTTTTTTTTTTTTTATACTGCGAATATTGTTTCAGATTGTATAAATACTTATTTTTATGATTAAGTGAAAGTGGAATTTGGAAGAAATAGAATTCTTTCTGTGTAAGCTGTAAAACTTTATTTCAGCTACTCACATAGTTACCAGATACTGTAAATGTGTAACTTTAAATATAAATAAGAAAGTGGATATAATTAAGACCATGTTTTATGTCATGTCCCAACATGATGCAAGACAGTGCTTTTTTGTTCTGGCAATTTTCAGACCCAGGAGTCTGCATTCTCAGTGAAGCATGTCCAGTGAATTGTCTTGTTGCCTAAAAATAGCCAACATACTGAAGTGGGCAGGTTATCTGCAGATTTCCAAGGTATCCAAGTACTTTAACAGATACCAGAAATCACAGCATATTTTTCTAGATAAATGTATTCACATATGAAACTTAAAACACTGATGTTTGGTGGCTTCATTGCCAAAACATCACCTGACATTTGCTGCTTATGAAACTCTCTTCTTACTCATGATACCATTTAGATATTTCTTTAATGGAAACCTTAGTTTTCCAGAAAACCCTAATACCATGTCTGGGTGGGAAGGTAGTGAAGATGGTCATTATATACAGCAACTATTGTCTCTAAACTTGGCAAAAATAAGCACTTTTAAGTCCTAGCATATAAAATCACATTTCGGATGGATTTTGTCTCCCTGAATTGTTCTGCTTTAGTTACAAGTTGCTTGCAATTTACACCATGTAGCAGACACAGGAGTTACAAAATTTAAAAGTAATTTAAAATTTAAGCCTTTTTTAGGAAAGTGTCACTAATAAAGGCATTAAGAACTGGGTTGTGCACTCCTGGAAGAGTCACTAACTAACGTAGAGCAGAATTATAAACCCTGGAATGAGGGGTTCATAATGTAAGTGCTGACACTAACAGAACTGTAGCACAGAAGTGGTGTCACTGTAATTAGCTTAGTGCTAGTACAAATCATGTTTGATTATTCTTCCAGCCTCTGCAAGAAGAGATAGTTTATTTCTTTCAGGTATAATTGCAGTTGTCACATTTTTTGATATTGCAGAAATGATACGAGCCTGAAAAGGCAAGATGACTTTCAGAGCACTATCATGCTTTTTTGAATATCATTAGAGGGAAGAGATGATGGGGGAAAAAGTGGAAAACAAAAACAAAGCTTTCAAGTTTTCAGATATTTTCAGTCTTTTTTTTTGAAGGATTCCTTTCCAGAAGAAAATAATAGCATGATGGGTACAGAAAAGGTGCTCTCTCATGGATATGCTGGCAGGATGACATACAGGGAGGAGGGAATCTCTGCAAATCCTCTCATGATTGTTCTTCAATGAAGAGAGAAAATTCTATTTTTGTTCCCTAGGAGCAGATTACCAGAACACACCATGTCTCTGCACGGATGTGTTTTGTTAGGCTCGGGCTCAAGCTCACAGACCAAGTGCCTGGAGTCAGTTGTGTCTGCAGGAGCAGAGCTAGGTGCATTAGTGCTCCACAATGCTGAATTTGTCCTCTTACTCTGAAAGTCGACTCAGACTGCTCTAGAGCGAAACTGCAGAGATTTTCTTCACATTCAAGATAAGGGATATGTAAGCTGGGAAAAGGAATGATGATGGGGCAACCAATGTGTTCATCTGCTGCCAGTGGAAAATTATTGCCTACATTTTTGTGTCTAATTTTAATTTTCCAAAAATAAGGAAGACACAGACACACGAGTTCAGAGGAGGACTGCCAGGATCACCATGCCAGGATCACCGGTGGTGGGAGCATGAGCTCTGTGTGCAGAGGCTGAGGGAGCTGGGCTGAATAAGCCAGGAGGAAGAGTTATCTCCAGAGGACCTAAGGGCTGCCTCCCTACTGTCTGCAGGGAAGGTATTGAGGAGACACTTCACAGTCTTGGGGGAATAAGAGGCAGCAGATGTAGCTTGGAGCAAGAGATGTTCAGACTGGATAAAAGGAGAAACTTTATCAGCACGGGAACAGTGAAGCCAAGGAGCAGGATGCCTAGAGAGGCTGTACAGATAGAGGGCATTCAAATTGTACTTGGTGCAGCCCGTCAAGACGCAGTATCTTCAAACTGGCTTGGAGGGGTTTTAGGAGGTTTTCATTTTTTTAATATCTAGTAATGTAGTTTGAATAGCTCTGAGTTCAAAAAGGGATTGCCAACTGAAGACTCAGATTTCTGAGTGGGTTGAATAATTTCAGTGCTCTTGTATATCTTTCTTTTTAGCACTACACAACTAGTGAATTTATAAGTGATTTAGGTACACCAAGAAGTGCTCACAGGTATAGAAATACTCTTAGTTCTATCCAGGATACCCTTTTAATGGGGTTTTAGATTATTCAGAAACCCAGAATTTGAACCTAAGAAATTAATAAAAGGGGGAAAAGCCCCATTTTTTTCCCATTATCAAAAAGTGGCATTCAAAACAGAGAAGGAATTAATAAAAGTGATGCCAGTATAAAGAGCTATTTATATAGCGTAGACTTGATTTCTTTCATGTAAGAGCTGGCAAGAGAAAACTGCCAAACAAATCACTTTTAATAGCAGATATTCATTGCAATGAAGAAACAAGAATATTTTAAAATAATATATTATTTATTTGCATTTTTAAGGTATTAGGAATGCTGTAATCTCAAAATGCCTTTATAGTCACATAAGGAAACAAATGCTAATGACAAGAGGCATCTATTAATTTGAGCTTTCTATTACAAATGGTATCATAGGAGATGAATTAACTGGTACCGGAAACATTGATAGCTCTGTTCTGGGGCAGGAGACTCAAAAATAACTTCTGAGAAAACAGTCTGACTTTGTATTTGTCACTGATCAGTGTGATCAGTCATTGAAGTGCTTTGGAAATGATAAAAATTCTGTGAATGCAGTTCCCTTTCATGCTTTTCATGTTTGGGTAAAGGTATGCTGGAACAACCTTCATTCCAGTCAGAGAGGGATGGAACAGGAAAGAAGGGATTCTCCTAGGAAGGATTCCCACTCAGCTATGACCCCTGCATTTCCCCAAAACCCACATGTGAGCAGACTGTTAGGTGTACAGTTTTCAAGGGAGGCACTCAGTGCATTCTTTTAATGCTGAGAGCATTTAATGCTGCTTGTAGGTTGGTGTTGAAATGTTCCCTCATCCTTCTAAAACCAGAAGCTTCCTTAAAGAATTAGAAAAAAAAGGCTTTTCCAGGGTAAATTATTTAATCCTAAATGTTTGCATGTAAAATAGGTTCCCTAAAAGCATTATTTTGTCTTTTTTTTTTATTAGTAAGCTCACAACTGCTACTGTAAAGTTAGTGAAATTGAAACACCTAAGAAAAGGTAGTTATTGCACTCTTGGGATCAAAAACATTGAAAGCCATTGGAAAAGGCTCTCCAGCTCAGCTGTTGCTCTGACAGTGTTTGTTTGAAGATGGGAGCTCTCTTTTCCTACATATCTTTTGCACCGTTCCACCAGGGGTTTTATTCCCTGGTATTTGCACATTTTCTGAAAGTAGAGCCTCACACGTCCACTTTTCTTTCCAAATTTCTGTATAGAATTAAAGTCACTATGGAATAAGAGAGACTTGAAACCGAATGTTTGTTGCATGAAGAATGCACATATGTGCACACATGTAGGAGGACCTTTTAAGATGAGCGATCCACGCGACATAGCAGCTGACAAAATATGGCTAATTTTACCATCATCACCATGGGAAAGATTTGGGTTGCATAGAGACAGTATGCAAAGATTGCATAAACTTCCAAACATATCATAATAAGAGAACTAGTTTATTAATGTGTAGTACTGTCCTGTATAAAAAAACAAACAAAATGTGTAACATTAGGCTTTTATGAAAAGATAACTTTTCATAAAAGCGTAATGGAAGTATGCTCCTAAGTTTTTATTGTGAACTGTGTTCTTATGTTTAGAAAGCTGGATCACTGTCAGCTCCCCTGTCTTATCTTCCCCCCTCTCCTGCCTCAAAAAGCCATATTTATGGCTTTTCCCTGTGAAAGAAAATAAAAATCAGTTTTGCTTACAGGTCAATTTCCTGGTAAAAGATGATGGGGATGTTCTTATAGGGTGTAGAACAAGCTACTGAATGCATTTAAGAAAGGCATGTGAGTCATATTACAACTGCTACAAACAAGGCTTGGAACAGACTAAAGAGAGTTGTAGAGTTATCTTTAATTCAGGTTACTGTGTTGTTACACCAGCAGCACTTACGCTTGGTCTTTTCTGGCAGTCACTGTTAACTTCAGTTGTTACTTGAACAATTCTTTAGTACTCTGGCAGTAGTGGCTTCAGTGTTGCTACGGGTCAAGCTTCAGTTTCAAATAGCTTGGCGGCTTTTTTCCTCTGTGGGGTAGTTTGACTGCTCTCAGTGTATGCTGTTGTAAAGGTGGTGTTTGTATATGTGAGCTGAAAAAAAAAATCTGGAATTAATTTTGTGATTTAATTGCTTCTTCTTCACTTACTGTGTAGTGTGTTTTTATCAGTGTGATTAAATAGAGATAGCAATGCAAAATGTGGTCTTTTTCTACCTCTGTCCCTCTCCCCTTTTTTTAAATGATGCTCTTGGACTGTGTTTTTGCAGCTATGATAGACACATCCAGTACACAGTACATTCATGATACCTACATCTTGGATATAACATCCCAAAAACAGACTCCTGTTTTTACAGGAGAACAAGACTGGGCAGTTTTGAAGTACTTTGAGGAAGTTTTTTCATTAAATCAGAGATTCTATTGCCAGCTGACCATAATCAGGTGTCCTGCAGTCATCCCTGCTCTTTATTTTTTACAAGGAGTGATTACATCTGTAATGGTTCATATTATTACTTTTATTTGGATAAGTAGCCTGCAGGAACTTTTTTCTCATTTATCACATTTCTGTTTTTAAAATATATGATGTTTAAGGAAACGAAATACTAACACCCCAGTGCTACCTATTATATAGTACTATTTGTATATGAAGACTGCATTTATGTCATAATGTGAACAAATGAGTCACCAAGGACACCAACCACAACAAAGTTTGTTGGGTTTTGGAGATGTGGTTTTCTTACTCAAATGAGATCTCAGTGGAAACAGGCATTAGTCTGAAGCAATACTAAAAATAAATAGTTCTCAAGTATATAACAGCTTGAGATAATTGGCAATTAGGAATTTCATGATGGCATAGCAATGATTTGTATCTATTTCAGATTTTTATGTGATCTGTTTAGTTTTACTGATGACACTGGGAGCATTCTTCAGATGCATAAAAATAGATTTTTTTTCTAGAATAAAGACTTCCCTTACAGCAAGGAAAGTGCAGAATAAAAAGAAATACTGTAGAGTCTGCTGGGAGTTCAAACTTACTGTGAACACAGTCTCTTCAAGAGTTAATTTCTGCCTGAAAAATGATTGTCGCATCAATGCCTTATTCTGCTAACTTAAATAACCTGAAATCTTTTGGAAAATAGAGTCTTTAATATTAATGAGTAAATTATAAATGTTTTTTCTTCAGTAAGTACACTGTTTCTCATTTTCTGAGCAAATGCCTCATTCATACTTTTTTAACTAGGAAAATCAGGAGAAAACACAGGCTATTTCTGGGGCACAGTCTGGTGCTATATCTGTATGTAAGAAGTATGTCTGTATGTAAGAAATATGTATAACTTCACTTTCTCTTCAAGTTTCCTAGTTTTGCATCCACTGTAATTATCCGAGAAATAAGCGGAGTTGAAGTGTGTCATTTATCAGCTAGTAAAATGGCTTACAATGAAAACCAGCACTTACAGGACCCAGAGGATACTGTGATGTACCTATTAACTGCTCACCTTAATTTTTAGGCTATTTTTAATTGTAATTTTTCTGCAAAACTCATTTATTACTGTTATATATCTTAGAAGGAAAATGGAGGTACTGTCTTTTGGTGAGGAAGTGATCATGGGCACATCCTAAATTTTTCCTGGGTGACAGAGGAATATTCTCAGAAATTTATGAAAGAATAGCAAGAACAGTATTCAAATAATTATTATCAACTAACTTTGCAATAAGTCATAAAGGAAAATAGTGTACTGGTTTTTAATTAAAGAACTTAAAAAATTAAAAGATTATGAGAAAACAAAGAAAAATTGTACAGTTTTTCTCTCCAGGCAGCAGAAGGCCAGTGGCTATTTTGAAGCTTTAAGGATTTTTTTTGAGGAGTATGGTTAGAAGAGATAGTAGATTTCATGTGAATTGTTATTACTGTATTGTTCTGGCATCCAGTGTATTTGTCACGTTTTAAATGCAATTTTCAACTCAGGAAGTTTACGGTCATCATTTGACATACATCTTGTGTTAATTCAAAAAACAGTGAAAAGTGGTTGTTATTGTATCCATCTGTAGCAGTGGAAAGCAATTTTAGTAGGCTTAGGAATAAATACATATAAGATGATACACATTTTTCAACTGAGTCTGACATCTGACTTCATGAATAAAAAAGACCCTATTAATCATGAGGTGATAGAGTCACATACATTGTATTTATCATTCTTGTTGGAGAGTAAGTTGTCTCTTGTTAATATTTTGAAGAAATACATACTAATTATACAATACAAATAAGAAAGTAAAAAATTAGAGCTAACTTCTGCAGAAGCTTATATTTTGGTCTCTAACTTTTATGTTGGTACTTCACAAATTACAGTGTGTGCATGTAGGGTGTCTTCATCTATAATTGAGCAATATGCATATACGAATGTGTATGTGAATAATACTTAATTCTATGGCCTAAAAACAACTTAAGCTAACTATACATGAATGTTATCCAACATCAGATGTGCTCATGCAATCTAGAGAAAGTATGCAAGGACTCTGCATCAAGGATATAGAAATAGTGTTTTCAGATAATCTTCAATGGTATAAATGAACAACAGTTCAATATCACAGTGTTTATTCCCTGGAGTTGACACAGCATGTTGGCATTTATATAACCAGACTACATGGGGAGGGATCTATTATCACTTAGCTAGGAGCACAAGACTATGGATATTTACTGAAATACTCATTTTTGATCTATACCAGATGATTTTGTGGGAAACAAAGAATCTTTACTTGTGGATAGACTTTCCACCTGGCTTACATTCCCCTTGAAGCAAGTAGAATTCATAACTACCGGACATCTATTCTGATATGCAACTGAAGTGATTTATTTCAGTTGATTTGTAATAATGGTTTAGTACGTCCAGTTTGTATGCTCTGTCCAACCTCATTTTGCACATATTATGCATAGCTCTAGGGGATTCCTGAATGTTTTACCTATGCCATTAATGTCTTCAAGGAAAGGAAAGATTCAAGTACTTGCTCATAATGATGAGTTGATTGCATAAATTACCTTTTAATCATTCTAATGCAGGACAGATTTCCTCTCCCTTTTCACTCCTCTTCCATCATTTTCCTTTGGCATTCAATGCATTCTATTAATGTGTGAAGTTTTTTTGTAACTATTAGAAGTAATATTATAAAAATATTGAAGAATTGAGATTTTCATCTTACTAGGCTCAACAGTCTACTCAAAGTCAAAGGATCACAGACTGGACTCCTTTGATGAAGTTTGAAGGCATGGAGAACACTGAAACAGGAATCTCTAAGTGTTTGATAAACCAGTGCATCCTTAAGTCTTACAGATCTTAGATTCTTTTTTAAAGCTTCCCACCTCTTGTTGAGGTATCATCTTAGTAATTCTTTATTACTACTCCATATTTCTCTTCTGTCTTAAAAGTCCTGAAATATGTCAGTGTCTCTTTCTTTCTTAGGTGTGTAACAGGACATTCTTGAAAACCACATTCCATAAAAATTACTTAATGGATAACAAGGTGTGCCAGTAACAAAGGCTATTTGCTATTTTTCCTTTACATTATTTTAAAATATACAAGCCCTGTGTGCTGTAGAAGTAGTCTTGCCAGCTTTAGGTTGATATCAACATATACCGTAAGATAGGAATTATCAATATGTATGACAGTGTGGCAGACTGGCTATTAGAAGTGAAAACAGATTTAGTACAAAATGGAGAGCTACAATGACAAATAGCAGGCTGGTAGCATGATTTCCATAATCCTTTTAAAATATTTTGAAGATTTTAAAATATTAGAAAATATTAGAAGATTTTTCTGATGGTTGTATTTTGCTGCTATTTTCTTTTTCTTCGTACTGTTTTCTTCTTCTGCATACTATGGTTTCTGGCTCTTGGTATTTTATTTTAACACTTAAATCTATCATAGGTCATTGTTCACTGTTTTGTGTCATTTTGTGTGTAGGAGAGAGACTTTGTGAGCTACTGTGTACTATGAGTGTGTGTTCAGACTCAGTGATCCACATGGTCCTTCTCAGTTCTGTGTGACTGAAAACTCCCAACATATTTTCATATCACTGGCTAGGGAAGTCTAGAACAGGAAATTGAAAGCCACCCCTTTTCTCCCTCAAGCCCATCATTGCCTCCATATGTAGGCAGCTATAAGCAGCAGACCTGAATGGATTTTGGCAGAGGGAAGAGGCACAGGTGACTGCCTTGTGGCACTCATGAGCAGGCAGTCACAGCTCTGCATCTGTGTAGGGATAACAGGACATCTTCACCTACCACTGGGCACTGCTAATGCCAGTTATTTGCCCAGTAAGACATAAACTATGAGAGCAATTTTTGAGGCCATAAACTAGAATTCAATGGGAGCTGAAATTATAAATAATATGTGATGAGTAATACATAATGAATGACATTTTCATCAGCTGTCCTGAGTTACAGGACACACAAACCAAAGCAGCAATTGTCCCCTCAGCAGTAAAGTGGCTGATAATTAACTACTGCAAGTCTCTCTCTCCCCATTGCAGACTTTTCTATATTCTTGCTTAGCATCCCCTTGTGCAGTGCTAAAGGCTGTTTGCTGATGCTCTTGCTGGAAAGTGGCTACCATGGATGATTGTTTTTCCAAGCTGTTAGGACACTATAAGTTGTGGGTTTTTAGGTGTGTGATCTACACACAGGTTTCTCCCAGTTTAAAGGAAGTTCATTCTTTGCTTTTTCAGACATATTTAAAAATATTGCAAGATATCTGCCTATACCTATCCATAGCAAATTACAAGTGTGAAATGCACAGTCTTAAGCAATGCCTTGCATGTGAAGTGCCAAGTCATCACCAGATGCAGTCCCCATAATTTCAAGGGCACAGTTTTTCTCTTGGCTTCTTGGCTAGCTGTAAAACTTTATGGGTGCCAGACTGCCTAACAGGTGTTGCCCTTTTACTTCTGTATTCATTATATAGCAGACCCCTGATTATGTGTTTTTGTCCATCCTTTAGTTAGTTATCCTGCACACACTCTTGTCTTCCTATCTATTTCAGATAGACCAGTTTGTCTCTTTATATTACCTAGCCCTTCTTTTATGTTTTCCTAACAGCAGATTATATTGATTCTTGTAGTATTGTAGAATTCTATATGTAGTACTCTATTCTATACTACTATATGTGGTATTCTGTCCTGACTAAATATTTGTAACATTTTTATTCATGACCTACATATGGTCACCTTTATTCTTTTGAGGTACACTTTTATCCTTGTGGAAAAAAAAAAAAAAAGAAGGATCTTTTTATTTGAAGTCCTCAATAATATATTGTAACAGGAAGAAGAAATTGATATTTCAGGGGTTCTTATGTATAGGGGCTAATATTGCAGCATCTGTCAATGGTTTTGGGTATTTAGCTACAGGTGGTAAATTACAGTGTAACAAATTCAGTAGTCCATGGATATAGCTGTTCATTTATGCATATACTGTTAATCTTACAACACAGATATTTTCTCTTGACTCTGCTCCATTGTTGTTTGCTATATTACTTTATGCATCCTCTGTTAAGGAACTGTATTTGTCATTCGCAAGAGTAGTGTCAATGCAACACTTTAGTGACCTCCAAAACTCTGTCTGTCACAGGTTTCCCATTCTCAGACCCCAGAGAGATTCATGGATTCTTTCCTTCTTTTTAGTTCCTGACATCCCACATACTTCTCTTCACACAGAAACTTGTCACCACTGAATAATTAAAAAACCTGCCTCCCACTCATATGCAATGTAAACTGCATAAATTAGAAATGAAAATTTTCCTTGTTATATGTCTTTTTGACATAATTTTCCTCAAATTTAAATTTTAAAAAGATAGTAAAATCACTTGGTAACCATAACCCTTGTTCAGTTGTTATTTTGAATGTTTCTACCCAAATTGTGCACAGGGTAGTGCTGCCTTAGGTCCTGCAGACCAAAACCATGACCATGAGGGTTGTGTCCCATACAGCTCACCTTGGAATTGAACTCCTATGTGTCCAAAAATGGCTTTTTTCTCCCTGAGAGGCCCTACTTTCTTCTTGGCTTATTCCTGCTGTGTCTGATAGCACACAAAGACATAGTAATTCTTCCATCCAAGCATGTGGATGTCCTGAGGATGGCTTGCTCCAATATTTGTGTGCTGCTTGTGGGCTATAACTGAGTGTCTCCACTAAATATGTCAGTACTAATAGGCTGCTTAAAACACCATTGGCTTCATAAAGTCATTAGAAGAGGATCTGTGTCATTAGTACCTGTGTTCACTTAAAGCACAGAAAATTAAATAAATGCAATGGGAAAAAACTTTACATGCACTTAGCCATGAAAATAATTAGTGTAATTAAATATGTTTCTTCAGGATTATTAGTGGAAAATTATTTAAAAAAACTGTGAAAGGCATTATCAAATACAAACAGCATATACTTATATAGGAGTACAGTTGTCAAATCTGTCTGTGTCATAAATATACAAGAAGGTATTGACTTCCCTGATTTTCTCTGTAAGTTCTGGGTTTTTTTCTTCCTTATTGTTAAATAGATAACTAATAAAAAGAATCAAAATGCTGAATAGTCTGTGTGTTATGGTGGTGCTGATCACAATAGGTGTTTTATTATTTCTTTACTGACTAATATATTTAAATTTATGTTATACAGTGCAGTGCATGCAATGACTGTGTGTTTTCTGTGTATCATTCTCTCTAATGCACTTCAAAGTTTAAAGTTGTTACAAAAATGTTTTCATGTTGCAGAATGATATACTAGCATCTCTTCATCCTAGGTTCAGATGGATTTTTTTTTCTGGCATCTCAACATTTGTTGTCCAAGCGAGTTACACATTCACAGGAGGAAAGTACCAGACATCTATGCTGTCACTGCAGGATAGCCCTCAAACTCTAGTAGATGGCTTAGGAACTGTGTTTTTGCAACATCACTAAACCAGTTTGTTTAGAGAAATGTTGATAAAAACTGAATCTATTTAGTATTAACAAAAGGTAGCTTAACACATGAATGTGGGCAGAGTGGGGGGAGTGTGATGTTGAGCTGTTCACTCTACCTGCTTCTCCATTTTTTGATCAGCCTGGATTTTTCCCTTCTTTGTCTCCTTAGTTTCTTTCTTTTTAAGTCCATGATTAAAAAAGTGTTCTTTGACAGATAAATATTGCTCTCCCAGGTAAGAGGGACAGCATTTGATATTGTTTCTTTATGCATAGGAAAGAAGGCCAAAAAAAAAAAGCGTTGATGTTTCAGTCCAAGATTTTTATGTGATTTATTATTCATAAGTTTTTATAGTTCTGGAAAAAGAAATCACTATATTGCTTCAATGGAAAGTAATTTGTGGGTTGGAGATTAGGGCAGTGGTGTATTTCTTTCAATCAAATCTTACAGATTTATAAACATCAATATGTTTGAGACCTCATACAGAGTTGGCAATGTCTGTTAAAGATTTATTGTTGCAGTAGCAGCATATTTGTGGAAATAATAAGAGGCCATATGTCACTTCTGAACTGCACCTGCAAATTGCACTGATGTCTGTTCAAGAGGCATCTGAATGGGTTTAGTCTATATGCCTTCTGAAACTGAGGTCAGCCAAAAATTGCCTGTCCATTTCAGTGCCCCATAAAGATTTGGTGGCTTAAAAGTTCCTGCCTTTCTAAGTAGGGCAGATCAAAGAGAAAATGATTGTGTTGCTAAAGAAATATTATACTTAGTGGATAGAAACCATTGTCAAGAATTTCCTATCCTCTGGGTAGTTTCATGACTCTTGGTCTCACAGCTTGTGAGTCCTGCTTTTTAAGCCATGCTAAAATAATTTTCTCCCAAGCAGACTGATTCACTGAGTAGCTACTAACCTTGAAAGTTATATCTTTTCTTTAATATATTTTTAGGAACCTCTTATAGCTTGACATACTTTTTATTCTCTTCTTGATTATTGCAAATGAGATATACTTTCATTTTGGAGAAATAAAGATATAATTTTCAGCACTTGATATGTTCAACTGATAGAGCAAGAATGAACTGTCCTCATTCCATTTTGAGCCTAGAAAGATTTGTTGACAAGTAGTCTGTCACATTATGTCATATTACAGAAATTTCCATCTTCAATAATGATCTCTTGTTATTACAGGAGGATGAATGCAGCAGCAGGACGTTTCTACATAATATTTAGTTCTGTGTAATATTTAATCCCTCTGTATAAACTTTAGCACTCTTTTCCACAAATTATTTTTCTTTTTTTTTTTTTAATTTTAATTCCTCATACCTTCAATGCCTTTTTAACAGGGCTTGTTTCAGTGGGTGTTTTAATTGAGAGAAACTAGTCTAAACCTGCCATTTGTCTTTAAGGCAAGAAAACCACTTATGCAACTTTCAGTTGAATTGTGGTTACTGAAGCATTTTGCTGTTTCTGATTAGTCCCACAGAGTGTGAGCATCCTCATCTTGTCAGTTCAGAGGAGTCATTAAAGCCTGGGTAAGCTGTGATGATGTATGAGCTATGGGTATGTAAATTCCCTGTTAGCAAATGCATTCTTCATCTTGTCAATTTTTTGCTACCTGCTGATACCTCTGTAGGTAGCTCTGTGCAGCTGATTGAGGGAAAAATATGGAAAATAGATTGCTCATAAAGAAATAGTAGAGGTGATCCCTACATGTTCATAGTTAGGCTTCATTGGAAGACGTTCTATGAAAACCGATTTTCATGTTACTTGGATAGAATAGCAATGCAATATAGTGTCTGCTCTTCTGTGTCTACCTTACCACAGACGAAATCTATGATTCTACCTAATATTAAGGCAGTTTTAGAATAGAATAAATAGCATTGAACTGGAAAGTTTGAGATGCACATTATATATTTTTGTATTGTTGTATGTTCAAAAATTATTTTCAGAGTAAAATCTCAGATGTTGTGAAGTATTTAACATAGTTTCTTGTCAATTACTAACTCACAACATAGCTGAGGCTTTTCCCCTGGATCGTGTTGGTTTCTCTGTGGAAGTTCAGCAACATAAAAAAACTCCTGCTATACTTAGTAGCGACCTTCTATATCAGTAATTTGTTTTCCAGCTGATGGAAATAGGTTTTCCTCTTAGCCATAATGATGCTCACACACACAGTGAGTGTACAGTGATACTGCTAATGCAGAGCCATGCAATCAGCACTTTGTTTGAGCATCACCATAATGACAGCACAGCAAAGGGTATTTCCTGTCAGGTGGAAAGGGACCTGGGGGTGCTGGTTGACAGTCGGCTGAACATGAGCCAGCAGTGAGCCCAGGTGGCCAAGAAGGCCAATGGCATCCTGGCCAGTATCAGGAACAGTGTGACCAGCAGGCACAGGGAGGTCATCCTTCCCCTGTACTCGGCACTGGTGAGGCCACACCTGGAGTATTGCATCCAGTTCTGGGCCCTCAGTTCAGGAGGGACGTTGAGATGCTTGAGCGTGTCCAAAGGAGAGCAACGAGGCTGGTGAGAGGCTTGGAACACAAGCCGTATGAGGAACGACTGAGGGAGCTGGGGTTGTTCAGCCTGGAGAAAAGGAGGCTCAGAGGGGACCTTATCACTCTCTTCAACTTCCTGAAGGGCGGCTGTGGTGAGCTGGGGGTCGGTCTCTTTCTCTGGGCAAAAACAGACAGAACAAGAGGACACAGTCTCAAGCTGCGCCAAGGGAGATACAGGCTAGAATTGAGGAAGTTTTTCACAGAAAGAGTGGTCAAGTACTGGAATCATCTGCCCAGGGAGGTGGTGGAGTCACCATCCCTGGATGTGTTTAAGAAAAGACTGGATGTGGCACTTGGTGCCGTGATCTAGTTGAGGTGTTAGAACATGGGTTGGTCTCGATGATCTTAAAAGTCTCTTCCAACCGAGAAATTCTGTGATTCTGTAATTACACCTTTCAAGTTCAATTCAAGAGGCCAGTTGAGGGTGGCTTTTTTTTTGTTTTCATTCCTACAGATTCTTTTCCTTTTGCTTGTTTCAGATTCCTAGAAAAAAAGAAATTTATAAGCATTTTTAAAACATTTTGGTCATTTTCAGAAAAACTAACTACATAATTCTGATGACTGCCACTTGCTTACTAGCCTCTAAGATTGTTTCTTGTAAAGGTGACTCATGAAATTTGCCATTATTAACAAGTGAAAGCAAACAAAGCACAATTATGTCCAGCTAGGAAAAGGACTGTATATTGCACTCCTAATTAGACACCATATATGCTTATAGCAGTCATTCCCTTATCAGTATGTTTTATTGAATGAAATCTAGATGATTGGTTTTTTTCAGCTGAACTGTGAGGCACTCTGCACACACCAATCTGTTTGGTCATAGGAGTCTCTCAAATGGCAGGTGAATATGTTACAAGTACTCTTTATAGATACTGGGACATTCCATACAATTAATTATGAATCAGAGTAGAATTATTTCATGCCAGTCAGCAGATCAATTTGAGAAGGTTTTCTTAAAATATTTATTTTGTACAGGGATTGTTCCAGTTACTAGTGTGAGGGTTTTGCGCAGCTGCTGATAGTTCCTAGGACTATGTGTGAGTGATTATCCATCAATCATATTGCTCAATTGGTAGAGACAGCTACTTTTTACTGTATTTGGGAAAAAAACAGAAGAGCTGATTAGTAGCAACTGTCTGGTGTTTGGAGATAGCACAGGTTTTAGTGTAGCATTGGGCTGAAGGAGAAAATGAAATGTTGGCAAAAAGAGCACATAAACAGCTGCTGTTCTTTTAAAATAGTATCTCCTATTATAGAAGTCCTCTTGATTTCAAGATCTCTTATGAAAGATCTTGAACATGAATTCATTTTAATGGCCATGAACAACTGAATGTCTGTTTTATGTACAATTATATGGTGGCACTTTATCCTGTATTGCTGTGTTAAAATAATTTCCCCTCTGTACTTGGCACTGGTGGTGCTGCACCTCAAGTACAGTGTCTGGCTCTTGGCCCCTCGCAGGTGAGGGTCAGCCTCTTCCCCTAGCAACCAAGGACAGGACAAGAGGAAATATCCTCAAGCTGTGCCAGGGCAAGTTAAGGTTGGACATCAGGAAGAATTTTTTCATGAAAAGGGTCCTTAAGCATTGGAATTGTCTGTCCAGGGAAATGGTGGAGTCAGTATCCTTGGAAGTCTTCAAGAAATGACTGCACACAGGACTTAGTGCTATGGTCAATTTTCTCTTGAAAGAGAGATGGTGTATTTTTTAAGCTTAAGGTATCATAGCTGTACCTCCTTGCTTCCTCATTTACTGCAAATAAGTTTTCCTTCCTAAAAGTTCCATTAATGTTGCTTGATATCCTCACAGCATGCTTGCCTTATGTTAAAGTGTCTTCATCTCAATAATTATGTTGTTTTACTGAAGTATTTATTTAAACAAAATATTTGATACTTCTGAATTTGGGAGAGGTTAATATGGTGAATATGAAAAAATGTTAAGGAATCTGGCTAACCCTAGGGTTGGTACAGCAGTGATTGCTGTAATTAATTTTTTCCAAAATATTTTCTGTTGCACAGTGTAACTCCACAAAATCTATACCATCTGGCTGAAAAATTCCCCATTTAGCTCTGGTAGAAAGGTGATACTTTGTCTTTGAAATAACAGTGAATTTGTCACTCAGTTCTGCTCAATAGACAGCCTAGATTTCAGTGTCAGTAAGGGTTTATAAGGTATTCAATGTCCCTGTATTTAAAAGGGAAAAAACAGCATAAGATTTAGATTTCTTCACTTGGCATTAAAGGAGCATGTTTGCTTAGAGATTCTTAGGACAATTAAGTGCAATGAATTTTCATGTCCCAATTAGTTCTAAATTTATTTGGTTCAGAAGTTGTTTCAAATTAGGACCACATCAATTCTGAGTAAATGTGTCCAAACAAGAACGAAATGCAATTAAACTACTCCAGTTTATAATTTGTTTTAAATACATTTTTAATAACACTGTAAACAAAGCCTCAGTCTTTTAACTAGCACCTTCTTCCATGGCCCATCTAGCAGTTTTTATGCTAGATTTTCTTTGCCTTTTTAAATACAGAGAAGATGTGATGCAACACATGATCCTGAGCTGGAAGGTGTCCCCAGAACGTCTGTCTCAGGTGGATATTTGAGCAGCACTGTGTGCAGTGGTGGCTGACACCTGTGTCAGACTGCACTAGATACAGCACCTTTTTGGGTGCTGGGCTCAGCCTTTCACCTGCAGCCTGCTGGCAGTTTTCTCTGCAGCTGCTGTTTCTGTGGTACTTCCCTGGGCCATTTATGTCTTTCCGTGATTGCCTAGTGTGGGTTCATGGCACTTCTCACAGGTGATCCGATGCAGCCAAATTTTCTGTATTCTCTTGGAAGTCCAGACCAAAGTGAAGCTCTTTTCCTTGCCTAAATGATTTGGAGAACACAAAGTCTCTAGTGAGAGACTCAGTATTGGCATGGGGCAGCCCCAAATCTTAACATTATCTTCTTTCTGAAGTCTTGTCCTGGTTATACTCCATGGCAAGAAACTTAATTTTCCATCCCATGGCTTCTAAGTTTCTTTATTAGTATGTTGAGAGTGACTGTACCCAGCACATACAGGAAGACAAAATATACTCCTACACAGTTTTCCCAAAGTATCTGAATATTTCTAGCTGGTTGATTCGGATATTTATAATAAGTTAAATATACATAATTCAGACTTTGGGAAATAGTGCTTCATTTTTTCCCCAAAATAAATTAATTAGCATTCATTTGACCTATAGAATTCTTGGTTTTGCATCTTTTTGTGTTTTTTACTAAACTGCATATTTTTCATTTCACATAATCCTTGGTTTTAATAAAATAGTGTACTTCATTACCAAGTATTTGTAAAATGGAGTGTGCAAAACACCTTAGGTTTGGTGATGCACTCCAAATTGCTTTTTCAGTCTGCTGTTTCCAGTAACATGGTGGTTAGCTTAGCTGGGTAGAAGGGGGAAGTTCATACTTTGTTCTTCTTCTGTCAAAACACTTTAATTATGTTTGTTTGGAAAGTTGTCTTAGAGTTTTCAAAAAGTACTTGAGGGTAAGATATTCATGCCCTCTCTATTTTAGCATTATAATAGTAATCAATAGTCTCGTCTCAGCCTTACAGAGAGAAGAGATTTCACTGATTCATATTTGAAATTGTAGGAATTTCTGATTTAATGCAAACATGTCACAGGGTTTTCAGAGTCTTACATCATTAATCTAATCAAGATGAAACTCTAGGGCAGCAGAGGCAATAAATATTTTGCTGTTGGATTTGAGCGTTAACCAAAGCAGACGTGACAAGTCGAGCAGTGCCAGTGCCTGCTGGCCCTGCAGCCTGCTGGTACAGGCTAGCCATGTCCTTAGTATTGCATCTCCTATCTCTGTAAAAAGATGACTTCACTAAAAATGCATCTTGGAAATCACTGGAGTTGATTCCGGAGGACTGCTTGGAGGCTGTTGGAGAGGGCTCCTGGACTGGCCCAAGGCCTTGACTGAACAGTTGGAACAGTGCTGGTGTTACCCATGTCGAGCTGTAGTGCTGGGTTTGTCCCCTGACACTGTGTTCATGCAGATATGCAGCCCGTGCAACACCCTCTGCTTGGTGGTTTAATAATTTCCAAAGTCCAAGCAGAAGCAAGAGCTGCTTGACCATGGAATTGAGAGCAATTCCTCTGCCCACATGTGCCAGAGTGGAGAAATGGAAATGGGTTCTTCAAATCTGTGCAGACACATAATCCAAATGACAGCATGGTCATTGCATTGCAATTATTTTGAATTAAATTAGCTGTAATGCATCAACATGAATATTTGAAGCATGGAGAACATGGAGAATGCATCAACATGAATATTTGAAACATGGAGAAATATACATTCTACATATATTGTTGCATATGTAGAATGTATGTTTTAGTTAGCCTAAAGTTGTTAATTCTGTGGTTTATGGTTCATACACTGTTTCCTTTGGGACACTGATCCCCACTATAATAAATTTCACAAAGTCCTGGCAATTTATAACTTTTGTATATATCTATATGAAGTAATTTTGACTGTGCCAAAGTACAAGAAATGTATTTAAACAGAAATAAATTGTTTGGCAAGGCTAAAACAGAATCTTTATTTCTGAAGTTTGTCCTAAATAGTATTTTATCCTAATACTTTGAATAGGTTGTGGACTTATTTTATTTTAATGGGATAATGTGATTGAAAAATGCCATGTCATCTGAGAGGAAACTGATCTGATCAGATGTGTCCATACACTTTAAACAAGTAAGGATTCATAGTAATTAACTGAACATGTTAGAACTGTTAGTGATACAGGCTAAGACAAAGAGCTAAGAGAGAAAACGCTTGAAAGGGAAAACATGCCCAATACCTTTTTAATCAATATTTTTTTCTGGCTTGTATTTTCCAGTAGTACAGGGAAATCTCAGTTATAAGGAGCCATTTTGTATAGAATGGGAAGGTATTTATAGTTCCTTACAAATTACTGTTTCTGCTTAGAGCTTGATTTGTTTTCAGAGATGCTGTACTAAATTTTGCTTGGAGACATTGGCACATTGATTACTTCTAGTTTTCAGGTCAATGGGGACTGTGCTCTGCTTATAAAAAAATGAGAGCTTACAGTAAAGAATCTTTGATGAAGTTAATTTAAGATACAAGGACTTATTTATATACATATGGTTCTACTGACAATGGTATTTAAAAAACCTCTTTTAGTATAAAACAAAAAATATTGATTAGCTGTGAAAGTTGTCATTTAGCAGCTTACAAGAGCACTTGAAACCATTTATATGAAAATGAGGAGAAACTGAGTACACTGAATGTTTCATTAATTTTATGTAATGACATACATTTTTTTCCAAAATATGCAGTAGACTCAGATTGTGCAAATTAACCGTAATTGTGATAGTAAAAGAATATTTTGCCATGTTTTCTGAAAACTTTCTATAAAACCTGAGCTGTAAACATGTCCGACTCACTTTCTTTTTGACTGATTTCTTATCTTCTCCATGTCTTCTAATTTTATATAAACCAATTTGTTTGCTTTAATGTTAATAATAGATAGTTCTTCATCACTTTAAAACCACCTCTCAAAAATAATTATTCAGGAGTTTGCCAACTACCTCATGTCTATGGCCTATCAGTGCCTCAAAACTTTATAAAGATAGAATAAATATTTTAAAAAATATATATTTTACAGATGAACATTGATCTCTGCATTATATAACAAACACATTTTCACCTATTCAGTCTGTTCTGGTGAATTCTATCATATTGTAAATTAATATGATGTGTTTCAGTGACAAAATAAAAAAGGAATTTTAATGTTACTACTTGAAAAGGCTATTTCACAATTATATGGCTTTTAATTTAGCTACTAAGTCTGAATTCTACGCTGAAAGGCTATAAAGTGCTATCTTTTAAAATCAAGGTTGCAAGAGATTAATAATAACCTTTTTTGATTAATTCTTATAAAGTATACATCAGCTCATTAATCACTGTGGTTTTACTAGATCAATAGGAAAAAAACCAAGAGAACTCCATTCTTCACTCTCCTTGTGCTTTTCCATCTGAAGCAGACCAAGTGTGAGTTGTATGAGAACCAAAGTGTTGAGCAATAATTCCATGACATCCTTATTAATTACATTGCATCCATTTCTTAGTCCTAAAAATGTGAAAATTCCTGGGCAAATAGAGGAGTAGGATTAGGCCTTCAGCCTATTTTTATATGTTGCAGTATGAAGAATCTCAAGGAATTTATTTAATTGTCCTACTCTGTCTGAATGAAATAAAAACATGTATGTTGATACCTCTTCCTGAATAACAGAAGAAAACTTGCCACCATAGATGAATTTTAGTTAATTTTTCAGGGATGATTATTTATTTAAATGAAGAATATATTTTATTTAATTGCCATCACTGTTATAAATTGCTGTCCATGCATCTGAACAAAATCTCTAGGTATGACTCCAGAGTGCTGCCACAAGTGCATCTTTAGAGCTTAATATTTAGATCAAAAATATATTTTTAATAAATTTAAGTCAGTTATGTTCAAACTAAAGTACAAGATTTATGTATGCCTAAAGTTTTAGAGTATAATATTATATTTCAAAATAAAATCTTGCATAAATATGTAATTAATTTTGCAGTATAATACGGTATGAACAAAATTCTGGTATGTTTTGGTTTTTTCTAATACTTTTTGCATAGTATTTTGGTGACATGACACTGAATGAACATAGCATGTGATCTATAAAAAGATGGTAATACTTGCTTCACTATCTCGGACTATTTCAAACTCTTGCAAAATACTGCAAAGGGCATTATAATCCATTTCCTGCATGACTAATGCTGTCATTTAGCTCTTCCAGCAGGGACCAACACTGGAAACTGTGACTAAAACCCAAATGGAATAGAGTCAAAGTATGCAGAGACACATCTCCAGAATATTAGCCCAACTTGCCAAGGCTATCCTGAGCTCAGGGTAGTTTCTTCTGGTGAATCTTCTGGTCAGTCCTTAAAACTCAAATTAGGAGGATTCCTGTGCAGAAAGCTTTCTTGTGCTGGTTCTGAGACTGCTGCTTGCAAGGGTCTCCTATTTTCCCCTGAGCTGTTATTTTTCCTGATATAATTTCCAAGGACTTAGAATCAGCAAATCCTTTTGTTTGTAAAGGTGGAGCATGTTTTAATGTTTTTACATTTATTTACATGGTATTTCAGCTGTAATTTTATCACCAAGTGTCATAAGATGTAGTTTTTTACAGCCAGTCCAGCATTCAGAACCTTGACTTAGCTTAGCATCATCAGTAAAGTCTGTTTTCTCACTGTTCATTGCTTTTCCTGGCTTCAGTCTCCTACTGGATCTCTGGAAGACTCAACTAATTACTTCCTTCCAGTGTGAATACCGATGATTTACTACAAATTTTCACCAGTGTTTAAACACACTTTCTGTTTCCATGAGAGGCCCTTCCTTCTAACACCACATCATCCTGGTCTTTTGGAAATCAGGTATCTGGTTATCAGTTTACTTTCTAGCCTAGTCTAGGTTAGTTTGTTCTTTAGAGAACATTCATAGATGCCTGAGAAATTATTTCCCTTTAAAATAGCCACCTCTCAGCCCTTTACCTATCTAATGTATTTATTTTATTGTTCACTAAATGCATTGTTTATTCCTATTTGTAGTAATTTAATCAGAAGTTCTTAGAAAATTTTTATTGCACTGTCTTCCTCCCAACCACCTGTCACAGTTTCCTCTATTATGAACCCAGATGGAGAAAAGGTATTTTATTTTTGTGTTCTGACCTCATTTTTCTTGAATCCTCCTTTTATAGCCTGAACATCTGTTAGCCCTACCAGCTCTCTGTCTGGCTTCCAAATCTCTGCATATTATTTTCTTTTCTTTTTTTATACTTCTTCAAGTTATTCCTCAAAGTTTTCTTTTATTTGCTTTGTTCAAACTGTACTTTGTTTTTTAGGCTGGTAGTTTATGGTCATTTTTGTTTTCCTTATTTGAATACAATGTTGGATTTTATAAAGATCTTCTTGAATTTAATAATTGAGTTAAATATAATTCCATACCCTGCATATGTCATCTCTTTGATTTTTAGGCATACCCACCCCTTTTACTTGAAAGGAAGTCTTTTCTTTTTTGTACAGCCTCTTCTTATCCTGGACATGGCCTCAGTTCCAGGTGTCTCCCAGCTCTTCCTCCTGACACTGCTGTTTGAGCCCGTGGCTGTGGCTTTGCCTCAGAGCATCCCCTTCTCTCTGAGTCTGCCCGTGCCATAGTGAGGATGAGGCAAAGGCTGCAGCCGTGCAGATCACAGCTTTCAGCTCTCAAATTACCTGAGAATTTCATCTCTGAAAGTTCTGTCCTGTGTCCCTTGTCTGGGTCTTTTTTTAATGTAAGGACTGCAAATTGCTGCCACTAGTGTGTCTCTGGAGTCTGCACAGACATATGGGATGCACTTCTCAGAACCACCAGTTCAGCTCTCTGTCCATGTCATGCTTATAAATATTCTGTGACATTTCTGAGAGAATGTGGAGTTCTAGGCTCACCAGGCTTGACTGCTGAAAGCTCCTTTAGGATTTGGGCATCCATGTTTATTTGCTTGGAGTTCATTTCTTTTGTATTTGCTACAGATTAGTGAGACAGCTGCTTGCATTATTCTAAGTGGGTGATGTACCAGCCTTAGAATAGCCAAACATGTAATGCCCATACTCTGCATCTACAAGCATTTGACAAAACTTAGTTTGGAAATTACACTTCTACAATAGATTCAGAAATACCCATTTTCTGGTGTAATTACAAAAAATGCAGAATGCCAAATGGCGTAAGAGAAGACATGGCAAGGGTGAAAGTTGCAATGTGAGGCAAATCTCTATGAATTTAAATGCTTTACATCAAATTTGATGTTATGCACTGATTTTAAAACAAGTAATCTTCTTATAAAGCAGTTTGTAATATTAATCTAGTGATGTAAGTAGATATACCACTTTGGGATTTTGGAGGATAGTGCTGTCAATGTGAGGATGCATTTGGTTGGTTGTCAGCATCATTGTTTAGTGTTTAAGTGGAGAAGATTACATGAGTGAGGAGTTGTCCATTGATTTCATTGTTGCTGCAGGTTGAAGTGCACTGGTTTGTTCTTATTTTGATGCAATATTATTTACAGGTGTATTCAGTTTTAATGGGAAGTAAAATTGTTTTGTAAATAAATTTGCAGTGGGAAAACATTGTCAGTAAATTACACGTGGAATAAATCTTTAGATTTTACCTGTAAGCATATATAATTTTGCTTCCTCTACTTTGCTAGAATCTAAATGTTTGAGGCATATATGGTCTTTATCAAATAAAAAAAGCTTCAAAGCACTTTTGAGATTTACACAGAATATAATGTTCCATGTAAACCTGCACTTACATTTCCCCTCAGTGTCTGTTGGAAGTTAATTTTCCTTATTGTTTCACATGGTTTTGTCATATATTTGCTGTCATTGTTTTAGTTCATTTCAGTAGCTATTGCATTTGCAGACACAAACAGAGTATAAATGCTGGGGGTGCAAATCAAAGCATTTCCTCATTTGTAACACTTGAATGCAGTGATTTCCTGGACGAATATGAAAAAGTACTGGAAGATGAAGGTTCTCAAGAGGACTAGAATTTGTTCTTCTGTTCATTGCAAGGTATCGACATTGAGCCCCAGACCTGAAATTTATGACTTTTTGTAAATGTAAATGTGTGAGAGGTCCCAAAGTTCACACAGTTACTGAATGAATGAGGCAGTTGAACTGGAGGTGAGTAGCAGCTCCAGGCAGAGAAGGGTGTGGAAATGGGACTGATGTGCCTGAAATTCAGTACATAGACACAAGTCTCACAACTTGGTCAGGTGCCCCTGGGAAAGTGAGTTTCAAAGCCTGAATCATCTTCCTAGATACCAAATCTGTTACTTGGGTACGGCTGTGTCACTTTAACCCTTCCAGGAGAGCACTCCCACCTCCCTTGACAAGCTGGAGCTTGGGACATACTGTCTTGACAAGATGAATTGAAAATATTCACTGCCTTCATATTGGGGGCTCTCTTTAATATGTATTTTACAAACACTTTCATCCTTCTTGAATGTTGTAGATGTGCTAAAGCAAGGTAATTATGATGGAATAAATATAAAGTTAAAATCAGATGGTTATGAAATACACCTGAGGCATTTCTAAATCTTGTGTTAGAGAATTCAATATTACTTCTATAATATTCTTTTAAGTGTGAATCAGATCTGAGCCTGGGGTGTGAGAATTAAAAAAAAGGTGCAAGTGAAAAAAACAGAAGATCATTTAATATTTTATCAGGTAGGAGCATCCAAACCACAGTTTTGTTCACCCAGGAATTTTTGTATGGCAATGGCAAGACTGTTGGGTATTACAGCCTGCATTATTCAAAGGCACTCAGGCCTTCCAGCTCATGCTTGCTGTCTCATTTGTCACATACTGTATGTCTTGGTCTTTCAAGGTGTTGTCCTGCAAGTTCTTTTTTCTGTGCCACATTAATGAAGTTTGAAGCACAGTTATGTTGCTTGCAAGGGAATACCGTTAGCAGAGTATTACAAATGAATCTCAGGTTTTGGATTTTTTGACACTCAGATACTATAAAACTCTGTGATTTCTGTTTTTTTTAAAGAGAATGAATAGATATTCTGAATTGCAAGTAGAGAGTGCTATGAGCTTTCAACTTGGCAAATTATGAATATTTACAAATCATAGAATCATGGGATCAGAGAATGGTTTGGGTTGGAAGGGACTGTAAAGTTTCAGCCTGCCTGCTGGGCAGGGACACATTTTACTTGATCAGGATTGCTCAGGGCCTCATCCAACCTGGCCTGAAACACAGGCAGGGATGAGGCATCCACAGCTTCTCTGGGCAACCTGTTCCTCACCACTCTCACAATGAAGAATTTCTTCCTTATATCTGGTCTTAATCTACCCTCTTTCAGTTTGAAGCCATTCCACCTTGTCCTGTCACTCTGTGCCCGTGTAAACAGTCGCTCTCCATCTCTCTTGTAGGGTCCCTTCAGGAGCTGGAATGCTGCTCTGAGGTCTCCCCAGGGCCCTCTCTTCTTTAGGCTGACCAACCCCAGCTTTCTCAGCCTCTCTTCACAGGAGAGGTGCTCCTTCTTCATGGCCTCCTCTGGACCCTCTCCAGCAACCAAAAATAATTGGGGGAAAAATCTTGTTTGTTGTATTCTTATTTAGCACAGTAATTGATTCTTTACAGTTAGCAAATCTGTTGCATTGCTATCGAACTACTCTCTATATATTTTAAATTTGGGTTGGCAATCAGCAGAGTTAAATGAAATGTAAAATCAGGTATCAGCTCCATTTGATTTCTACTATTGCAATTAGCCCTGTGTACTGTGGAGGAGGAGGCTCTGCAGGTCCCCTGGTCTGCATGTTAAAACGCAAGTTGGGGCAGTTCCAGTTTGGAGAATGGACATGCTCTTTCTGGGCCCAGTATGTTACCTATATAAACCAAATAGAAAGCTCTCTGCCAGACAATGGAGGTAATGCTGGCTGTTTTCTTTCCATAAGCTCATTGCTGTGAGAAAAAAAAAAAAAAAAAAAGTCTATTCAGTTAGTGTGCAGTCTGCTCTTTGAACAGATAGCTGCAGGAGGTGTCTTTTGAGAATCAGCTCATGAACAATGGCAATTTACTTAATTTTAATTTATCCTACCTTGTCCCAGTTTTTATTCTGTCCTGTCACATCCGACTGAATGGACAACTAGAGCACAATGTCTGTTCTCTTAAATTTGTATCATTTTCACCTAAATTTATAGTTGAGATCAGATGTCTTACCTGAGCTCTTTGGGAACAGAATTCAGCAGCAGTTTGAGTCCTTGAATTAAGTGTATTAACTGTTTTGTCCTTGTCGATGTTATTTTGGAATGCTTTGCTCCTCTTCAAATATTTCTTTGTGTTACCATCTCAGATCAGCCAAGACCTCATTAAAAAATCTTGAAGGATACTTGGTTTTCTTCTCTAATGATAGTAGAAGTAGAAGATAATGAGATGGAAGGAAGAAAAAAAATCTTCTTGAATTTGCCCTTAGTAATAAAGAACAAAAAAAAGCAGTGTAGAAAATGCATCAGGGGAAGGTGAAGGAAGCAGAATTTCATGTAATATTGTGGAGTGCTTTCACAGGCTTGTTTAATTTCCACAGAGCTATGTGGTTTGCATATGTCAGTCACTTTAAAGTAATGCTTTGCTTTGATTATGGACATGACTTGACAATAAAATTGTTTGCATAGTGCTCAGTGTATGTAAATTGATACTTAAAGGCTGTTGTAAGTATAATTGCTTTAATAGCAAAAGGCAAAATCCAGTTGACTAACAGAGTTTTTAATTATATTAACATAAACCATTTGTGATTTAATACAATGGTGTCTACAAAATTAGATACTATATGCATGTATGTTAAATCAATCCATTAGCACAGTGGGTCCAAATTAACTGTTGTTATATTTCCTTGACTGATCAGAAATTTGTGTTTTATGCTGCATTTGAGTAGTCCACTAACATACATGGGAAAGTTACGTTATTTTTATGGTTGGGTATTCAACCCTAACTTATCCTGGTTTTTGTTGACTTAGAACTTATCTTGGGAAATATATCATCTGGCAAAGACAAATCTTTCACATAACAGGAAATCATATTCAGTTCAGTAAGAGTAAGATGATGTGCATGAAAGTCCCACTGTACTACTACTTCTTTAGATATTCTTTTACATTACAAACTCTTCAAGTTAGAAAAAAGTTGTTAGGTTGCTGCCAGTTAGCAAAGAGCAGATGGTGTTTATTACTGTGACCGGTAAATTGTGTATCTGTGGGAGTAATAAGCCCAATTAGCCAAATGTTGATTGTGCTTTTAAGTGTTGTAGTCTTGGCACCTATTTCCATACCTGTGAGTGTGTTCATTATAAACTTCTTTGTGCACTTTGGAAAAAGCTCAGTGGTGCACTTCTGCAGCCTAAATTGTTGGCATTTGTATAAATACCATTTTGGGTAATGTCTTCCAAATGAGCAAGTCTTAGACACATAGTTCCAGGAATTCCTTATTACTTACTTTGTATTTGATTTTCCCCTAAGTGGTAAAATTTGACTATTTCAAGCTTGGCTAGAATGAATGTTAAAAGCCAGGTGACTTTGTGTCCTAAAGAATCCTCTTGCCCTTCATTTGATAAAATACAAATCCAGTAAAAGGCAAAGTCATGTTTAGCTCAGCATACTCTGCAGTTTTTAAAAATACTGCTCTTCTTGCATAGTTTCCCAGCAGGGAGCAGTGAGCCATCAAAGAACTTTCCTGCCTTTTAGAGGTATGGGTTGGGTTCAGTCAGGACCTTTGGCTGGTGGCCAGTTTGCTGAAATATTTAACCTCTCCCCAGCACAGGCTCAAGAAGCCTGAGAACTATTCCTGTTGGCCCTCAGCCTTCACCACTGCCCCAAATGGGCTGGACGAATAGAGACACCCTTAGGAAGAGCAGTGTAATAGTCCAGGTTGCAGGAGAAAGGCAACAGCCAAAGTGTGACATAGAGTTGTAGAATTGTTTGAGTTGGAGGGGACCTTAAAGATCACCTGGTTCCAGTCACCTTGGCTGTGGGCAGGGGCATCTTTCACTAGACCAGGTTGCTGAGTATCCCATCCAGCCTTGCCTTGAGCATTAGGATTCTCTTTCTCATTTCTGAGTTGCAAAAAGCAGGCGCTGGTGTTGTCTTTCTGCCAGCAGAAGCTGGTGCTGCTGCACTTTGAGTATGAATACTCTCTTTGGTATCTGAACCTGATGATTTTAACTGCAGTGGTTTCAGCAGGCACTTCATCACAATCCAAATAAACAATAGTTGCTACATACATTCAGTAAGGTCTAGTTTGGGTTTTTTAAACATACTTGACAGCTCTGTAGGGTCAAGATCATGTCTTCCTGCATGGCTGTGCAGTGCCTGGTACGAGTCCCTCTGGATACTTCTGCAACTAAATAATAAAACCTTTGCAATTAACAACTTGTTAATTGAGGATTTAATATAGATGCACAACTTTAATTTGTTCCTTGGCTTTTCCTCAATTACCTCACCTTAGGGTTATAAACAGAACCACATAAAATAAAATGCTTGGGTGTTTTACAGATGAGCAGATTGTAATAAATGGCACCGCTAATGCATGTATTAGAGAAAGAGCCATTCAAATTTTCCTGACTTAAGAAAGTTTAACTGAATAAGGGTATATCAGACACCATTTTTTTGTTTTTATAATAATTTTTTTTTCATTTTAAGGCTCATTTAAATTGCTTTATATGAATGCCACAACTTGTTACCAGAATTCTGAGAGAAAATTGCTAAAAGTGAAAAGTGAGGAGATTTTTTTCCTATATCAGTGTAGACTTCTATGTAGAAGATTTTTGTCTGGAGTTGCTGACCATCTGTTTCATGGAGTTATGCCAAAAATATATTTTCACTGTAGATTTAGATGCTTGCAATGAGCTAGTAAATAGCCAGACAAGTATTGCAGCATCTTCTTCTAGCACACTGTAAATACAAGTTCCCAGCACTTCTCAAGATAAAAAAAGGTATAATAAAAACCCATTTATTTCTTAGGTAAATCTAGTCAATAGTAACTTTAATAATTCTAACTTTGGTAATCAGATTTAATTTATTCCTGAAGCAATTCCACTGATTTAAACCTGAAATTAATTTGGCCTGGTGTTTCCAAGAAGCTGTATTTTGCCTTTGAACATTTAATTTTTCTGTGCATGGCCCAGCACTGGGTTATTGTTCAAAGCCTAACACAGAGATGAGATCCAGTGAGCTCTGTAGGAAAGGGCAGCTTTCTCCATTTCTCCTTTGGTTCTGGGACTGCTGCAGAGATATTTCTCTGATACAAGAGGATAAGAAAGCGGTAGCACACATTCTTTGGAGTAGATCTCCAGGGTTACATTCATTTTCTGCTTCTGGTGTTTGCTGTCTCCTGACATGCCCTGCTAAAGTAGAGCCCTGCAAGGTTCAGTCCTACCAAAGAGGTGTCTCAGAAGCTCTTCTACAAGAGACAGCAAGCATCACATGACATAGCTGTAGTAAAAAAACTGATGTTCCATGCTTATCTGGAACACTAAATTCGTTTTGTTAAAGCCAAGAAGTACTAGATATTGAACGGGCAAGCAGCTACATATAGAGGGAGACAAACTGAACTCTGCAGAATCTGGTGAGGAATAGAATAGAATAGAATAGAATAGAATAGAATAGAATAGAATAGAATAGAATAGAATAGAATAGAATAGAATAGAATAGAATAGAATAGAATATTATTACCGCCACTTTTAATGAAAGGATGGGACCACAGTCAGGCTAAAACTGATTTATTGCTCCTCAGATAAACATCAGTCTCAGAGGCCGTGAGGTTTGAGAGGGCAAACAGTTGGCCATAGCTCAAAATGGTCACAAGTTCTTCATTACAAGACAATATGTCACTTTCTAATCCAATGGACAGTTGCCACAAAGTTTATTTTGCTGTTCTAACCTATCACCTTTACTTACTTCTGCTGCACTGTGGATGCTTTTATCCAATGGACTACTCTCACACATACACATATATTGTTCTGTTAGAACATCTGAACTCTTAGCTTACTCTATACAATTACACCCCTACATTATAAACCCCTCACCACCTTATCAATACAGTTTCTCACTTACTTAAGGCATATTGTTACTTACAACTATAGAAACATAAGTTTATATTTTTTCTGCCTAATGTCTGTGTACTTTAATTTTACATCAATCCAAGCTTCTTCCAAGGCTACAAATCAAATCCTCCTGTGTCTGTGGAAGTTTCTAACTTTACATTTCCCACAGTAGAATAGTTCCAGTAGGATAGGACCTACAATGCTCAGTCCAAATGCCTGACCAATTCAGGGCTGACTAAAAGTTAAAGCATTATTACAGGCATTGTCATACAATGCTTACAAAATGTTGAGAAAAATAAAATTTGCATTCATAGCAGTCCAGTACTTCCTTAACATGAAGTCCCTTGTGCATATCAAAACATGAGATACTTTAAAAATAAATGCTGTTCTAAATTAAATGAGCCGTCAGAAGTCCTAGAACAGGACTTTAATTATAGGCAGGTGTCAAACAGTAAGGTTTTATTCAGGTGTGGCTGTCTTTGTCTTCTCCACTTTTCCTGAGAACAGGAGGGAATTTAGAAAGATTCTTCCCCACCCTTACCCCCATCCTGCTCTCCATGAATAAGGATAGGATTTCATGAGGATAAGTAGCTCTCAAAATGGAATACACTTTGTCTCTCCACAAAGGAACTGATAGCAATGGTGAACAAAGCACTGAGAAATAATAAACCTGTTTCATGTTGTCAGGCCAGGGCTATTTCTGGTTTGCTGCTTCTAGAAGAAATTAATTTCTTCTCCCAGTTCAGGGCTTTGTTCTGCATTATCTTACAGCTGGAAACATTTGTCTTATCCCATTCGTTATTTATCTAGCTTTTGTTACTGCTATAAACACTGATCCGTGCATAAAATAGAAACAGTCACTGACACAAACTTATTTTTTGAATGGTAAGCATATTCCTTGATTCTGGTTGTAAAACCCTATTAAATTAGATATTATAAAGTAAGAAGTGTTATAGTTCTAGTAGAAATGTATTCAGGCTGCATCAATTAGGGATACAAATATTCTTCTAAATGTAAACATGCATTTTCTACCAGTCATTGTACTTAGCTTGAGGCTTGAATGCTGATGCTATAAACTATCCCTTAGATTTGTTATACCTGTGGTATGTTGTCCTGAGGTAGTCGCAACAAAAACTTTTGATGAAAACTGGGGAGCCAGAGCTTTGGATTTGGGCACCTTACTGTCTGATTGCTTGTGTGGAGTGTGAAAGTAATCAGGATGCAGATAAATCTCTTGAAACTGTGTGTATATATTGGTTGGGGAAGATTTTGGAGATACAGGCTGTAGATAAAGGAAAGATCCATTGAGCTGTATTCTCTGTCAGGTTTTATTTTGCAGAGGAGAAGGTTTATTTCACAATTGTTGATACATGAAACATCATACATTTGATTATAAATAAAGCATCCTCTGCTTTCACCTGATCATTTTCCCCTGAAGAGGTGCATCATCTCCCCCAGACAAATTATAAAAAAATATTATAAAATAATATAAAAAATCTCTGCCATAAACCAGGAAGGGTTTCTGCAAGCTAGAAAGCCTAGCTTGTTCATCATGTTCATAAACATGATTGAAAAGTTAAGCCACCTATAGGAACATCTAGAAACACAACAATATTTTTGAAATGGAAGTTTGTTTGCTCCCCAGCAGTGAAAGCTTTCTTTTAATACTCTCTCTTCTATATGTCAGCATTTCTTAGCTATCCTCTTCTAATATGACCAGATATTATCCCAGAGACTTAGAGCTACTGTTATTTGGAGAAAATTTGTACACATGGCAGAATTGGATTGGGTCTGAGATTACAGAATAAGATTTGGCAGTTACAGCTGCTGTACCAGGAATGTGAGTTTGTGGGCAAGGCTCACCATTAAATGCACTCCAGCTGCCTGAGTTTCCACATTTTCCTTCACTGTCTCTATGCTCAGGTTGTGTGTGTGTGCATGTAGCTGTAACTGGAGCCTAAACTTTCCAGTATTAAAATTGGTTCTGCCCGGCATATCTTCATTAAAAAAAAAAAAAAAAAAAAAGAGAGAAATGAAGCTGTGTTTCAGATTTCCTACATTTCGGTCTGTTCACTGAAACATCCTCATTCCTATGTGCTTCTTTTACCTATATGTGAACATAAAGTATATAATTTTTCACAAGTTATTGAGTCAAAGTTACTCTACCAGTACTTTCAGACCTTGGGGAGTTTTGGAATTCTAGATTGTGCTGAGGATATCCAGTGGCTTCAGACATGCTTGGAAGACTAAGCATAACAGTAGGATGCCAGATATAGTGCTGTGGCTTTTCTGCAATTTTAGACAAAACCAAACTAAAAGCAAATCAGTTTTTTAGTTGTAAATAACTGCTCCCTTCCTCATACATGTTTTGTAGATAGTGGATGAAATGTGAGTGTCTGTCTGCTACATAATCAATAGAATTAAAATCCCCAGCCACTTATTTCCTGTGAAGTGATTAAAATCCACTTAGCACATACCATGGTCTGTGCTGGTCATACTGCTCCTTTGCAGCAATATGTCAAGGTAATGATTATACACTTTATGAAGTGCTTAAATATAAATGGTCAACATAAATCTTCACAGAGTGTAATTTAATAGTTTTATTCCATTCAGAGAACAAATGTAGTCAAGCTTTGGTTGGCCTTCTCATAGTTTCCTCCAAAGTTACATAATGTTACAGTTCTTTCACCTTTCAAGGGGTAGCTTTTCTTAATACTAAGAAACCCTGAAAGGATGCAGCAGGACATGGTTCTTGTCTGATTGGTGATCTGTAAGTGTCATAAAAGATTTGGTGGTATAACTTGTGACACTCTCCCTACTGCAGGTAAGGGGGTCCCTGCAGAGAAACAAAAGCTCTGCTGTTTGCTCAGCCATCCCTAATAAACCTATACATGGGTATATAAATGGGTGATTTTTCAAATCTTATTTCTATCAATAGATTGTCTACTATCCAGCGTTAAAGTTCAATTCTTGCCATTCTTCCTTATTGCTTGGTTTGTTTTCATACAAAATTGGAAGCCAACAACTTCTTCTAAGCCAGGTTTTCCCTGAAGAGGGTGAGCAATAGTCTGAAGACATAGGATTGTTGATACATTGACTGGGACATTGACTTGAAATCAAGCCCTATTTTGAAGAGCTGATACCTTTTATTAAATCAACAGGTACAGCTGGAAAAAAAGTAAAAACACACCAGCTTTAAAAACTGGTTTTGGAGGTTCAAATCATGCTAAATTTTCCTGAAAATTTTACCAGTTACTACTTCCCCCATGGGCACATTATCTTTTGGTTTAGGTGGCAGTAGATTTTACTGTGCATGTTTATTTTCCCTGTGATTACCTACTATTTTCTTAGATAGCTTTACCAGTATTTGAAGGAAGATAAAAATTATTTTTAATTAAGACACTGGACCAAAAGCAAGCTTAGGGATTTGGAGCATCTGGCATGATTCAGAGTTTGGGTGTTACTAACATGGCTGATGCATTTGTGTTGTTACATTCTTGCTGGTTAAAGTGAAAACAAGAATATTTCCACATGTTTTCATTTTTAAAATAGAAGGTAGTGCAAAACAATGTATATTACAACACCTTTATAGACTTTTGTGCGTATTTTTGGCAGTGACATTTTCGTGATTGATATTTCTTAACGTCATGTTCTTTTTCTCTGAAACAAAACCAAGGAATTGCTGATACAATGACACCCCTTTTGCTTTGGTGGAGCTTATTAATTTTTGAAAGCCAGACCAGAATACTGTCTGTTCAGACTTGAACATAATTCCAAAACATCTTAAGCAAGTGCTGATGATGTCCAGTCAGCTTCTGAAGACCACATACCATATCATTTTTAAAAGATGTTGGAAATAATAAAAAATAATAAATGAAGAGACTGTTGATTACAAAATAAACAAATTACTTAATAGACTCCTCCCTTTTTGCTGCTTTGTGTTGACATGATATTAACACCTTATTTATTTATTGTTCTGTCTTCTGATTTTCCTATAGACATCTCTACTCTTCAGAAAAAACTGCTGTATGTGAAGTGTGCAGTGTTTAGGAATATTAGCAGTGTGGCAGACAAAGCTGTGTTCATTTTAAAAAATGCCCTTGAATATCTACCACAATCTGTTGATTGTCATTTGTTCTGGTGCTGGCAAAATAGATATTTGAAGCCAATACACAGAACAGAACTTACTTTCAAGTTGGTGTGCGAAGCATCAAATCTTAAAAATCCATCTAAAGCTGTAACTTTGCAGGACATATTACTTGCAAGTAAACCTGGCTAACTTGGGAAATAACCTAGGCATTCTCTGAGTTTCACCAGTACCATCTCATAAGCAAATATCTCATTTAGCAATTCACTGAATCTAGCATCCACTGGCCTGTCAGTCCTAGAGAGGAGCCTCCCAGGGTTCAAATAAACCATGAATGCTTTTACAGTCTTACACTAGATGAATTAATATCTTGGTTCTCCAGTCTTGTATGTCTGTCAATTAGGCTCAAAGCTAGGTAGGAGTATTTCTTCTAAAGGGAAGTAAAATTTTCTTGTTTAGTCATCATGTTTATTAAGTTTTTGGAAAAGTACCTGTGGGTCTAAAAGAGTTCTCTTATTTTCATTCTAGTTCAATTTTGTTGGGAAATTGCTTGGACCAAGAGGAAACTCTTTAAAGAGGTTACAAGAAGAAACAGGTGCAAAAATGTCCATCCTGGGAAAAGGATCCATGAGGGATAAAGCTAAGGTACTGTGTCTGTATTCTGGTTGCAATTAGTTGAAACATATGTTGTTTTAGGTATTACACTTAGGTTGCCTGTCTGTTTATTAATGACTCAATTAAAAGGCCTATAATAGACTCTTGACTCCGAGGCTAGTTTTTTTCTCAAGTTACATAATTTGCTTAAATGTAATTTTTTCCTTGCTGTGCCAACCTTGCTTAGACCTTTACAGTTGCTATAGTGTCACTATTATTTAAGTAATTCACCTAAAAGACAAACCAGTTTAAAGTTCATTTGTTCTGAGTTTCTCCTGTGAAAGTGCAGCTTGTATATATTACTGCTTTAATATTGGTGTACATAAATGAGTTTTCTCTTTGTTTTCTGTTTCTTTTGAGATGGGTTTTTTAAAATGTTGAATATTTATTCAGGGCATAGTTCTAGGAGAAGATAACAAAGTGAACATTTTGCTTAAGTGTGTGTAAAAATGCACTCCAGATTAAAAAAAAAAAGTTTGGAATCACAGCCTGGTCAATGCCCCTAAGTAATTACTTGCAGGTTAGTGTTACTCCTCCTCAACCAGTTCCCTACCCAGTTTGTAAACTGAACATGATGCTCTGTGGTATGGAATATCCCTTTGGCCAGTTTGGGTCAGCTGTCCTGGATTTGCTCCCTCCTGGCTTCCTGTGCAGCTCCTCACTGGCACAGCATGAGACACTCAAAAGTCCTTGGACATGGGGTAAGCACTATGTAACAACAACCCAAACATTAGTGTGTTATCAATATTATTGTCATACTAAATCCCAAACACAGCAGGGTACCATTTATTAGGAAGAAAACAAATCCTATCCCAGCTAAAACCAGGACATTAGGGAGGCTTTCATGTATATTTGACTCAAAGAACAAGTACTGATTGCATTGTGATGTCTTTTAGAATCTGTGGAACAGCAGTATTACGATCATCACAGAAATAATGACTCCTAATGTCACTATATTTTAACTGTTAATTTTGCTATATTTTAACTGTTTATAGCCTCTAGTAATGTTGTGCATTATTCTTCTTTCCTTTCTGTCACCGCTCTCATTAATCTCAGTAGCTAAAATTATGAAAGTAATAATATGCTGAAAGGAAAGACCAATCAGGATTTTTAGTTGGCATTATTTGGTCTTGGTAATGTGTATCAACAATCACACAGACATTATGAGGCCTGCAATTGCAATATTAAAAAAAATAAACCCACAAACTAGAAAAATTAGGCACACAGATTAGATTAAATTTAATTTTTCAGAGTTTTCTTTATGACATTTTAGTCAGATATTAAGTGACACTTCAGTTGTGATTATAAGATGATACATGTTGAATACACTACTGATTTTATTTCCAAGTATTGACAGGTAAAATATTTTAATTACTTATGTTGAAGTTCTGGAATCATAAATATTTCCCTGGATGAAAGAATGTATGTCCTGCTAAGTAGCAGTAATTTTCATCAGTACTACATCTGATGCCCAGTCACTTCATTTTCAGCCACCCACTCAGATTATTATTGCTGAGAGCATCAATTGCCAAGACAGGGGAGTGTAAATAAATTTAAACACATTAATAGACAGATTGATACTTCTGATTTTGAGATTGGTCACTCTTCTGATCATATAAATTGATTTTTGTTTGATCATAATGAACATGTAGTACCAGCATGGCAGGTACTGCATTCACTCATGAGTATGTCAGCAAAATTTGAGTATGTCTTCAAAGGGTTTTTAGTCCTTAATAATAATCTGAAATTGAGTATAAGCTTCATGGAGACTCATTCATATGAGACTGGTGTAAAAAAATGAGGTTCTAGGGTAAACTGGCATTAAATATGGCGGTCATGAAAGCAATTTCTGTAGAGAAAGGCTCATAAGCAATTTGTCTTAATCCAATTTAGACATTACTGACTCAAAAGAAAACAAAATCCCTGTGCAATTACAGTGAGAGGTAGGAATTTTCTCATCCCTGTACATCAGTGTTACCAGTTCCTGGCAAAAAGAGTGTGAGAATAATCATGGGATGGGTAATAGTTACAATTAGCATTTCAGAGAGGCTATTCTAGTTTGAGATACTGATAAAATGTAAAGAAAATATGTTTGACTGTGAGCATAAATAATGGTGTGAATTGCTACATTGCTAAGGAAAATACAACTTGCTCTGGTTAAAACCATTTTCTTGTCAAAAAACAAGTGCACAAGTATCATTTATTCAGTACTTTTTTACTGATTTAAATACAAATTACCAAAGTCTGGAGGCTTTTTATGGTTTTTTTGAACCATAAAAGAAATCAGTTTATGTATATTGGCTGATAGATCTTTGTTTTGCAGGAGTATTCAAGAAAAAATTGATGTAATTTGTCCCTAGAAACTAGAATTTCCTTAAAGCTGTCTATATTATGCCATGAACCATAGCAGTTTCTAGAGAGACTGCAGGCACGTGAGCTTTTCCACTCCACTGCTGCAGCTGGATGCTGAGTTGCATCAGAGAAGTAGAAACAGAATTTCTGCTGAAAAGTGCTGAGTACATTTATGCACTAGATACCTAGATACTTAAATCTTCAAAAAGAACTCATCTGCTGATCTGAGGTTTTTTTTAGTGCCAAAATGACAACAGGGAAGTTTTTGGCTCAACAATGAACTGCTCTGGGTATAGTCAGTAATTTTGGTCGTACAGAGGGGGAGTTTCTGTGTCTGAGAAGTGGATTATATCAACAGAGGTATGTCTGTCCCTCAGAATTTCCTTATCTTCTTTAAAGAAACCTGTGGGTAAATTTTAGAGGCTAAAGCTTTTAGGCTGTTTCCTTTCAGAGCAACAGGGAACATTTGTTAAGAGTGACTTGAGATTTCTGAATATCTGCTGTGCCTACAGTGTGGGAACAGGATAGATTAATTCGAAAAGGCAATGCAATTTACCTGAAATGTGTATTATGAACAGCTCCAATTGTGCACAAAACACCACAGAGCTAATGTATGTCACATAAAATTATGTTAGATGTTACTGAAGAGATGCCCAAGTACAACTGCATCAGTAGTTTGTTTCTATTTTTAAGAACATTTTTATTTTAAAAATTACCTAAAGGAATCTGTTTGGAAGAGCAGAATAACCTAAGAACAATAGAATGTTTTAATTTTGATTTAGTAATATATTAAGTGTTAGACAAAGAAAGATTTTTGGTTACTTTTCATTTCGTTGAAAAAAAAGAAAAATAGTTTTTAGCCTGCCAATTGAAAACTCCTTGTTCATCACCTGCAAGACATTTGGAAGACTGATCAGTTATTTAAACTAAAGGGGGTCACATTGTCTTTGCTCCAAACATATTTTTGAACCACGTTTTACTTACATAGAGTAGGATTTGAAAATTTGTGTCCTGATAACAAGGTTATTTATTAGATTAAAAAAAAAAAAAGCTGACTTTTATAGTAGCACATAAGCTGTCAGACACACATGAAATACTGATGAAATTTTACAGACTATGTATAATGCTGTCAGACACACATGAAGGGGAAAGTTGGGAAATGTCAAGAAAGAATCCAATTCAAGGTTTTGCATGAATGTTTGTACTTGTTTATTATCTGTTCATCTCTGCCGACACACGACTGATGAAACTATAGTTGATGCCAGCACGGACAGAGAGACGCCAAACAGGTAACTTTCCCTGGCATCGTCCTGGGGATAGTGAACCACCACCTTGAACCAATTAAAAGAACCCGAAAGATGGATGCCAGAAGAAGGAAAAACCACGAGGCCGGGCCTTAAACCCCCCTGTATTCTTCTATCCTAAAAAGTGCCATCCCTCCACCATCCACACCCTGGTGGCTTGCAAACCCTCACACCTGGTGTTTGAGGGATCAAAATCGAGCACCAAGAATGTGGAATGTTTGTATGTGATGTTTATGGAAGGATATTTTAAAAAGGTGTTGTCCCTAATTAACCAATGGTGTGAGGGGTGTTGTTTAAAACCAATCAGGTTCTGGGTGAAAGATCCTGTCTATACAATATGTATAAACATAAATTTATACATATATAATTTATACATATATTCCTAATAAAACAATGCTTTTTTATGCCATTCATAACTCAATGGCAACAGATATATAATTGCCATTCCAATTTAAAACTTTTTACCTAGAGAAATCCCATCAACACAATTTCCTATTTTGCACACTCTCTGTTTACTACCCATTTCTCTCATCATTTAAACTTGCACTTACTTATGCCATTTTTCCTAGCTATTGAAAAGATTCTCTTAATAAAGATTCATGTTGTCTTCCTATAAAACATAAAAAAAATGAGAACAAACTTGCACTGCAGCTTTGAAAAACCACATAAACTACTTTTCTGAGACTCAGTCTTTTATCAGCCACTGAGCACTTTTAACTGCTGCCTTCTTCAAGTTGCAGTTTTTGTTAAAACTAGTTCTTAAGGAAAGAGGAGATAATTGCAGTCCAGCTACTGTGCCTTTCTTTAATCTGTGGGTTAAGTGCTTTCCAAATAAGGTCCACTGTCACTGGACAACAGCTTTTCCTGTTAAACAGAATTTGTTTCATTACCTTTTCTTTATAAGAAAAACCTAGCATTAAGAGCTTGTTTGCAACTAAAAAGATCTGAAATGAGCACACAGGGAAACTACTGAGATGCAATTATTAGCATGTTGGCTTTAGAGTAGTTTTTAACAGCTGTGTTATGTGATTCCCTTAAAAAATAATTTGAAAATATGCGATAGTTGCAGTGTGCTCTGGTCTCTTCCCTGCAAATTCTAAGTGCTGTGAGGTCAGTCCTGCAACCTTTAAATAACTATTTCAATATCTTACAGGATTAAGTCCATAGGTAATGTGAGTAATGCCCAATAGGTTTTCGGTTTGAAGCACAATGTGTTTTTTCATTAGGTCATGACTACCATGGCATAGTGTTCTAATAGAGGAAAGTTAGTTCTTTAATAGGATTCTGACTTCATTGTTTTTTCAAAATAGTTATAAATTAATGCTTCTATAGCCCAAAAGGGAACAAAAATGTAGCAGGTTTTTTCTATAGGATGTTGTGGTCCAAGAATTGCATTATATTCTTCCCCAATGCTTCACTGAAATGTGAGATCAAAGGTGTTGTCTTTAGTGTCCAGAGTTTTAAAAGCTTTTGAGTGTCACTGCCTATCAAAATGTTTAAGGTCATGCAGTATAGGTACCTATGCAATATTTTTTCTCAGTGAGCATGTCAGCATTCTCAATAAGAATAAGAAGTTACAGAAGACTTTAGAAAATTTTAAAAAAAACCCAAAACAAAACCAACCAAAAATCACCTGGTGGTCTGTTGCACCACATTTTACACTGGTGCCACTCCACCTGTGCCTGTGAGTTTCTTGCTCTGGCTTATGGCAATGGTAGTTTATGGTAATGGTTGTTTAGCTCAGTGTGTTTTCAGAAGTTTCAGCTCTTAGAGTTGGAGATAGAAATTTGGGAATTCCTATAAAAACTTGATTTAGTTTTTTAAAAGATGACCTTTAGATTTACTTCCAGTCTGCTGGGAATTTTGATTTGGACTTTATGCAAAATCTCTAAAATGTTAATTTCTTAGGCAAGTATTTCTGTTCCCTTGAAGTACTCCTTTTATCATGTTCAGCTGGAAAATCTCTAGGGGAAACAGAGAGGAATGAGTGGCATTTAATTTAGAAAACTAGCTCACAGCTAGGAGCATCAATAGTAGTTTTAAATCATTAATTGCTGCTCACCCATTTTGTATTTTTCTGTTAGGTTTACCTTTTTTGTGTTCAAAAGTTGTAAAGACTGTATTTTTATGTCTACAGACACAGCACCTTACAGCTTACAGACATTTCACCCCACAGACAGGTTTATGACCAAGAGCAGGACTGGGCCTTCAGCTTGCCTTCAAGATATGAGCAAAAGTCACAAGAGCACACTGCTTCTGCTGCAGCACAGTTTTTTTGTCTTCCTTAAAACCTTCAGTTTCCTGGTATGAGCTGTTGTGGGGCTGTAAGGACCATAACAAACAACCAGCAACAAAAAAAAAATGCAAGGGAGAGGAAACAAACAAAAAGCAAACCACCCCAATCTTTTGAAACTGAAATCTTCAAGGACCAAAATGGCAAAAGGATGTTAACTCTTTAAATCCTACTGTAATTTTCATTGTCTCAGTTTTTCCTTTAAGTGAGCATGTCAAAAGATGCCAAAGGCTTTCACAATCTAAAGCTAGGTTTTTACTTGGAAAAAGCATTAAAAAAAAATACTTTCTCCTTATATAAAGAAAATATAAATCTGTTGGCAGGCACAGATTAAAAGAAGAGATCATCTTTATCACTGTTTCCTCCAGTGTTACTTGTATTCTACAACTTCCAGCTGCTCAACCACCCCAGTTTCTTGGAAAATACCTCTGTGTATCACCCCTCGTGAATTGTAAAGTCGTTTTTTCCCCTGATAGGGTAGGCAGTTTATGGTAGATATAGACCACAACCAATATTTCTTAGAATAGCATTTATTCTATAAACTTTTACTGATTCTTTTAAGTATTGCAGTTGTTTAGGTTTTTGCTAAAGGTGAATATTATTCTCAGAAGCTATTCACCTTATTGAGTCTCCCATCTGAACTGCAGTCTCACCGTTACCTGGTTAGAGCAACATTTGGGAAGACAACTCTATCTATATACTCAGAAAATAGGGGGCTTTACTGGCAGGTCAGTGGTAGGTATTCAGAAAGTTGTCAGAGGATCCTTTATTTCATCAGCACCATATGTGACCCCATAGTTTTCATCTGCATAGAGCACTCATCTTGGACACAGGCTGAGTTCCAGACTCACTTGGACACAAATGTGTGCTCAATCACCAGCACCAGTGGAACCCAGGGCTTGCCAGTCCTTGGGAAGCTTTCATGCACCATCTTCTCAACACATACTTTTCATTCCTTTGACTTTCTTCTTTATTTTTCTTGAAACTATTCTTCCATCTTAACTTACAATTGCCTATAGAATGAATTTGTGAGAAGTCAGTGGATGAGACATTAATGAAAAATGTTTTTTCCATTACTTCTCTTAGGTGTCTTATGTCCATGCATCATCTGCCCCCTCTTATGTTTCACAGGTATGTGCAAATCAGGTTGTTTCCAGAAAGTTGTTCCTTCTCTTTTTTCAGAAAACTCCATGTTACTCAGAGTGCAACACCTAGAAGAAACCAAGTTTTCTTTTCTGCTTCTCAGCCACATCCTTTAAACTAAATTTGTATCTGTTGATATCATAGTAAACTGAGTGCTTTCAGTAATTTATCTCCCCTCTAGCACAAAAAGAGTATGTTTATTCAGTGAGAGTATTTCTAGATGGGGAGTCATAAACCTCTTATTTTCTTGTCATATCCCTGCATGTTTTGGTTTTTATGCCTCTTGCCTGTCTTGCAGGAATGTGGTGCTACAAATGGTTTTGGGAAAGACAATAGGACTGTTGTCTTTCCTAGGATGATTTGTAGCACCACATCCCTGGCAGACAGGAACATCTTCTGTTTAATAGTTTGTGCAGGTTCCATTAGTTACCTGTTTGTCTGGCTTGCTGGCTGAAGCAGAATCAAGCTCAAAAATATGAAGCCATTAAGCCAAAAGAGTTAACTGGCTCCACTGGGATAAATTCTTCCCTTCCTCATATTCAAATGATCCTATCTGCATACCTAATCCAGGAGAGGCCTTGTGATAGATCATTCCATATATATCAGAAAGCTCATCTGTGTTAACAGGCATCTCCCAGTAGCTTTGGGGTTGGGACCTGGCTAGAAAGAGCAGTTGCCTCTTTTCCTTCAATTTATGTAGTTTCAAATGATCTGCAGCAGAGTAGTCCCTGGCTTTTTCAGTTTGTGCTATAAAATTTTGGAAGTCCATTTGTTTCTAGTTCTCTCAAATTTGTTTCTTTGCAGTATGGATTTTTTCCTTACAACAGTGGTTTGTTATATTTATACCAGAGATTTACAATGTTTTCTCTGACATCTCTCTCTGAATTTTAGAATGGGTTCAAGTACATATTCTCCATATTGCTGCAGAGAAAATAGCCTTTTACCCAATTCCTTTTGGGTTAAGAACTGCTCTGCTTTTTTTTACTGTGTGGGTAACCACTCTGACCTTGCTTAGAGGAGGTAGGCTTAAGGTAAGATTTTTGAAAGCTTTGTTAGTTGTATGCATATGTGGAGAGAGGAGGAAAGATGTGTGTGTGATATATTGCTCCAATTCATGGCTGAGCATTAAGTCTCTCTGTGTTAGCCAGTTCCTTGGTTTTTTTTGCACAGTGACTAGGGATGTCTGTCTCTTGACCATTTTAAACTCCCATGCTATTTAATATCCAACTCTTTTATCCCCAAAAGATGCACAGTCACTTCCAAAGTCTCAAGATTGATTTGTAACTCATTTCCTAAATGTTTCTACACATTGGTAGGACTTGAATTTTAAATGGAGTTGACATCATTTACATTTTAGGAGAAGTATAGCTCAAATAGCTCAAGTAAAATTATTTTGCAATTGTCACCAAATTTTTCAACAGTGTTTCTTTCACTTTGATATAAGACCTGCTGCCTTCTCAAGTCATACTTGAATAAGCCTCCAGATGATTCCATGTCCTAAATGGGGATTTTTGTTTTTCTGATGAGTTTCATGCAGCATGTAAAGACAAAGCATCAGTACCAAACCATTCTTTGGTTTGGAAAAAGATAGCTATATTGGAAAAAGATTGCAGTATCAGAACCCAGCAAATTACAGCTTCTTGCCCATACATGAGGCAGTGCAGCTCCTCATCTCTGCAACAGTGACTTCCACTTTGTTTGAGTCTCTCAAGTTCTAGAGAAATATTTTCTCTAGAGATATGGCTTGTGGTTTGTGCTGTCTGTAAGCTCTGACCTGCACTTCAGAATCTAGGTCTGAAGACTGGGCACCAGGGCACTCTGTTGACTTCTCCAGTCACGTTCCAGTTTTTCTCTGCATTTTCTGCCTGGGCACTGTAGTAATATGTGAACAGGATCGTTTTTGTCTCATTAGAGAGGTCATTTATATTTCTCAGTAAGCAGCCTGTTCCTGCCCTCATGGCAGCTGGAAATTCTTTAGTTGCATTTTTGTAAAACTACTACTTGTGAGTTTGTGTCAGCAGACTTTTACAGCATTCTAGTATTATAGCTAGAGCCCAATTTACTGCAGCTTATTTTTATGTAACTTGATACTCACGTGTAGTCCCTGAAAAGGGACACAGGATATTGCACAAAGTAGATGTTATTCCTCAATATTGGAGTTTGCTTTCAGTGGTACAAGATCTGGGCTATCATCAGGGTCAGGAATAAGCCATTAGGAAATGCTGGGTCACGGGAGCATCACATTTATTTCGTGACCACTTCTTATCCAGTGTCTCCCTGAGGCCATGGTAAGAGAGAAGACCTTGGTGAAAATTGATCTGGTGGAGTTTTGCTCAGTAAATATTCCCCGGGAGAGAAAAATCATAAATTGAACAAATGAAAAAAAACTTCATGTCCTTTCTGTCTCTCAGAGACAAATTTTGGACTATAAACTTCGGACTGTAAATATTGGAAACAGTCTGCCTCGTTGATTCTGTAACTTATTTGTCTGTGATTTCTAGAAAAGGGGTGTAAATGCCAAACAATTTGTGCAAGTTTGTGTGCTTATTAAAAGAAACCGAGCTGAAGTCTCTGATCCCTTTGATATTCTTGTTTTAATGATTTTTTTATATTAAATAAAAAATACTTACATTTCTTCATACACATGGAATATTAGAACATGAGGTTTTATTTAAAATTTGAAAATTTTAATTGGCATAAAAATTGAGATTATCATATTTTCCTATGTTAGACCTGTATTAATTACTGATGAAAAATTAAAGTGCATAGATTGGTTACATGCACTTTAGACAGGTTAAAACAACCAGGAAAATGGGACACTCATTTGAGTACTTTAAATGTTTGTAATTTAAATAAAATTTTAAAATTGTTGGACTATTCTTCTTGGATGCTTAAGGAGGTCCCTAAGATATTCTCTAACACTTTCAGAGTCCCACAAGCGCATTTCTTGTACTGCTGAAGCCAGTGGCATTTTTGCCAATGACCAGTGCAAGGAATAAATCACTCTGTATTTAGCTAAGCGAGCAAATGAATCTCACATGCAATCTCCATATAGTTCTCTGTTAATTTTTAGACTAGAGCTCCAGTCTGAAGAGTAAGGTGTTAGAGTGGTTGTAGGGATTCAACAAGATACAGCAGTGCAAGTATTTCCTACCAGCACAATACATGGAGTGATACAGTGCTTCCATGTAATTAGTGGTGACATCTCCAAAACAGAATAACCAAGAGGGCAATTTAGCTCTGTGTTAAAAATTTCATACTCTGAAGCTGATAGTTAAGAAAATTGCATTGTCCTCACATAAGAATCACATCAGACCTCAAGCAGATGCTGTTTTATTACTGATGTACACAGTGGTGATATTAAAAGTCTTTATCACCTCCCTTGAATGTAATGTTAAAACAGACTTATATTCTATAGTTCTGACAGGACATTTGTAAGACTTACACTGCTGGGTTAAAAAAGATGGGACACATTCTTTCTATAAAATTAGGCTGCTTCTAAAGGGCAAAACATTGAGGTAGTGCTTCGGCTTTATTATTTTTAAGTTGAAGGTAATGGAAGACCATGAAACTTTAAAGAAGGCAAGGCAAAGAAGTGGCAAGAGAGCAATGTGGGAAGGGTGAAGATAGCCCTTAGCAGAGGAAAAGCTAGCATGCTTTCTGTTTTGTCAACTTGTAAATGTTTAGTAGTTTTTTTACCCGAAAGCAGTTTAAATTTTTTGTTTGTGGAATATTGTAAGGTTTTCTAAATATCCCAGCAAAGTAAACAAAGCTATGTACACATGTATTATGCATTAGAAACAAGCTGCCAAGTGACTTAGCTGCCATTTCCCCTCTGTCTGCAATAGTGCCAATTTCACACCCAAAAGTCTGAGTTTCACATCCAGACCTGTGCCAAACTCTTCTTGGTTTCAGCCCACTTGTATTTCATTGGTCAGAGAACAAGTTGGTGCTTGTTGACAGTGTCCCATGTCTGCCACTCTCTGCGGGGTTGCCCCCATACCTCACATTACCCAGGAGGTTTGGTTGTGTGACCGTGCACCCAACTGGACGTCCCCCTTCTCCTGTACATGGCATTTGCAACCCTGAATGGCATTGTCTGGGTGAGTCCTGGCACTGATGTCCCTGCCTGTGGAACAGGCAATAAGTTTTCTTTAAAAAAAAATAAACACAGGAAGAAATAAAGCAGCACATTCATGTGTGAGAGATGGGAAGGCAAAAAAAGAGAGAAGAGGAAATTAAAGTAAATTAACTCAATTGCTTACAGCAATTCGGGGGACTGAATATGTTTTCACGCTGATGTTTTTTCCCATCTATACTTTTTCAGACCAATGACTTATATTCCAAAGTATTTTATTTATCTACATGCAGCTTCACAAAGACATGGTTTGATCTTGCTGAGTTTTATGTTTATTATTCTTCCTGTTTTACATATAGATAAATGCAGAAAGAAGTGCTTTGAAATATTTGCAGCAATTACGTTAAATCCCAGTTTTCCATGCATAATGTTATCTGTACTCTTGAGGATCATGATAAATACTTTTAATATACTTTAATGGGCTACTCTTACAAGGAATTTTGCATTGCCACAATAGAGGCAGCATTGCAGTAAATTAAATTACAGTGCACACAATTAAATAGAATAATGAAAAAAAAATCAGTCTTGGAGCAACAACTCTTTGGAATCCCCTGAAATTCAATTTCACAAGAAAAATAATAGAAGAATATGGTGAGTGGAATTTAGGTAGCTAAGTTAGATATTATTTACTTTGTAATATCTCCATCGGGGATTAATGTTCTCTTATTCAGTTGCATTGATTAGTCTCTGGATCATTTTTCAGATTGATTACTGTTGTAATGTAGCATTCCTTTTTCATTTATCTACCCAGCATCACTATAACTTTGGAGATATAACTTCATCACAGTACTGTTGTTATGTAATCCACAATAATTTGCGGCTTCTGAATAACAGCTTTAAGGAAATCTGTACAGATTTAATTTGAGTTTACAGCCATTTATTACACAAAAACCACCCCATCTCTTTTCATCTTATTTGAAAAGAAAATTCTCTGACAGAGAGGTATTCTCTGACAAGCTTCTTTCCAAGTATGCTTGGCTGTGAGGTATGTTTCTGCTTTATCAAACATAGCTACAGTAAGGCATATGTGCAGCTCTGACAGTTCCGTTTTGAATGTGCAGCGGAATCAGAAAGTATGATATTAGCATTGCAAGTGATATAATTTGCTTTTTCCTAATTTTTGTAGTTTTTGGTTTTTTTGATTGCAGGGGAACATGAATTCAATCCAATTTGCAGCTGGCACTTGGAGTCCGCAGGACTCTTTAATTCCCACCACTGTGTGGCTTTGGCTTTATTTCTTAGTTCTTACTTTCCCTACAGTAAAAGCTCTTGTCCATCTTATTTAGAGGTGTCTGCAGAGAATTAATTTGTTGATAATTATAAATCTTACAAATGTGGCATGTTAATACACAAAATTCAGAGTTTTCTGAGTTAAGATGAATGAGTTTTTATCCCTACAGAATATATCCCTTACCTAAGGACATCTGTGGATGTGCTCAAGGCTTTCAGGCTCTTTTGCCTATTTTTTATTGATATGATATTGTATCTATATGTGAACTCAGATATTCCTTTGGTTTGGATCAGATCAATTCCATTTCTAGTACAAAATAGAATGCTTTTTTTTTTCAGAATTTGTGGAGGAGTCAAGAGGGTTAATGATTAAAATCAACACAAAGCCTTGCCCTAATCCCTGCCTCCTGTCATCTTCTTCCTTCCACAGTCTCTGAGAAATTTCTTGAACCCAAATCTTTAGTAGTAACTCTAGCACTTACTGGACCCAAATCTCATAAACTGTGTTTAGAGGACATAGGAACACTGCTGGGATGTTTTTAGTTTATGAATGTGCAAATGCTTTGCTGAATTTTGGCCTTACAGGCAAATGTTCCCTTCCTTTGCTTACAAACCCTGCTGTGAAAGTCAATGGCTGCTCTGTGTGTTTTGGTGCTCCAACAGATGAATGATTTAGGGGGTGTCTATAAACTCTAAAGAATTCACTTAAGAGTAATTTTTATGAAATGAGGAGGAAAAAATAAATAAAAACTTCTCTGTTTTTTTGTCCAGCAGCAGGTCCTGCTTCATTTCCTCTTACGTTAAAAAAGTCTTTTACCAAATGCTTATCTGGCATGAGAGAGAAAAAATATTTTTTTTCTTTGTATTATGTTGGTAATTTTTCTCCAGGGGTCTGTTTACAAAATGAGGGGATATAGGGAATGTCCAGCAAGTCTTACTTCCTTAATTAAAAATATAATTAGCCATCTATATAACTTTCAACTCTAGTGTAACACTGGTTATATTGAATCTCTAGCTGTTAACAGACTTGATCCAAAGGTATATATATAAGTCCAAAATTAATGTTTCACATTTCTTTAAATTGATGGAGCAAATGTGTACTCTTGAATAGTTTGACAATAAATTATTAATTCTGTTTTACTATTTCAAGGCCAAAACCCGAGTGTCAACAGTTGCAAACAGAATTAATATTTTAGTTTGTTCTTTTGAAGATTTAGCTGCAATTGCTGAAACATGCTCTACAGAAATGAATCTCTTGCAATGATCATCCAGTTAGATATAGGAAGCTTTTTCTTCAACTACTTTTAAGTAGAAGGGTCAATCATGATGCTGAAATGTGTGTGGTAAAAAAATGATGTGATATTTGTCCTGGTTTAGGGCAAATTTGGGAGAAAAACAATCAAGGGGCCCCTCCAGAAAGCAAACCCACACGGCCCCTCCTCCCAACCAGTTCTGGAAAGATTCCTCGGAGAGAAGTGGAAAGAACCTGTTTATTTAACAGGCACAGCACCCCCCAGCACACAAAATGAACAATACCGGATGAGAACATTCTTACACCACTCTGAAAAAGATGACAAATTCAGAAAGTCTCTCTTGGAGGTGGTCGTTCTGTTATCAGTCCCTATGGCACTGCGGCAGCTGCTGCAGCCACAAGGTGCAAACTCTCCGTGTTTCCCAGGTCCCAGTTCGGAGCAGGTTCGAGTGGTTCCAAGAAGAGGGAAAGAAAAACAGTCCAGGGAAAATTTGAACTGCCTAGCTAAACTAACTAACGAGCAGAAGCAAAAGCAAGAGCAAAGCAGGAGCAAGAGCAAAGCAAAAGCAGCACTATGTACTGTCCCATCTGTGTGCCACTGACTGTGGGGAGTGAGCAGGCTGAGAACAAAACAAAACTTCACTTTTCAGAGCCAGTCTTGAAGGCACAGAACGTAATATCCAGCATAAACAGAACACACGAATGGGGGTACAAGCATCATAAATAACATCACACCAGGACAATATTAAACCTTGAATTTTTTTTTTTTGCCCCCTTCATGATCCAGACCCTGAATAATTTGAGATGAGGACCTAATTGCAGCTTTCCAGTAGCTGAAGGGAGCCTACAACAAAGATGAAGAGAGACTATTCGCTTACAAGAGCCCGTAGTGACAGGACAAGGGGTGATGGCTTGAAACGGAAAGAGGGCAGGTTAGATTAGATATTAAGAAGAAATTCTTTACTGTGAGGGTGGTGAGACATGAACAGGTTGCCTAGGGATGTTACGGATGCCCCATCCTTGGAAGAGTTCAAGGCCTCTTTGAATGACCCTCTGACCAACCTGGTCTAGTGGAAGATGTCCCTGCAGAGGGTGGGAAACGGGATGGATCTTTAAGGTCCCTTCCAGACCAAACCATTCTGTGACTGTGATATGAGTCCCTATGTTTTACAATTTGAAACTGCTTTCTTTGGTGTTGTCTGTTTTTTGCCACCTTCTCTCTTTTCTTTCGTATTACATCAGCAGTGGCATACTGAATCTGCACATTTGCTTTCTCCTTTCATGATACAGACAGCTATCACTGCTTCCAGTTCTGAAGTTTGTAGGGCAAAGATACTATTATAAATTCTGCAAAAAAATTTTAAAAATATAGTAGCTGAACTTATAAAATGTGGAGTTTTTTAATGAGGCTTACATACAGTAACTGCTGTGGATTTTTTCTTTAGGATTTACCCTTTATTACTTTTCTGCTTAATGTACAAAATTTACAGTATGCATTATGATCTACAGATGCATACCCAGTAAAATAGTTTTAATGCAAGTTCGGTATTAAATGAAGACAGCACGTTCATTTCATTGAAGTATATCAGCTAGAATAGTTTATAAAAGGTTCCAAAAGTACTTGAAGTATAGCGAAAAAGATGTTATTCAGTGTTAGGACTATATGGAATTTTGGCCTAATACATCTACAGAAACACATTTCAAATGCATACTGGCAATCTGTTAATGAAGGGAATAATCTATAGTTAAAAATAGATGAAGGAATTTTACATGTGTAGCACAAAAATGCAGCAAAGAAGCCTGCTATGTAAACTGAAATTACTTTTTTTCACATGGGCTTCAATGAGAAAGGGCTTTTGATAGATCATTGACCATGTTATTTGTTGTATGGACTTTAGTTTCCAAACTGGGCTTCTCCATGTCACAACTATAAATTTTGCTCTTAATATATAGCAATAAGGGCAAATCTTCACGTTTTGTTTTATGCTATTTGGAGAATGTAGTTCAGCAATGAAATCTAGGGGATGTCATACTACAATGAATTATTAATTCATTTAGTGTCATTTCCTGACTCTGGAAATAGTATTCAGTGGTTTATAAAATTGAGAGGAGAAAGAGGAGCAAATTATATTCTTGGATAATTGAAAAAGCTAGTGTGATTTAGGAGAGAATTTGTTTCTCTCACACATAAGTTATCACTGTATACCATGAAATACAGTATCAAATAACTCTTCATAATACATTGGCTAGCATAGAAGCATATGTTATGTCTCTTCATTCAGCATGCCTAATTAAATTTTGCTAAGATATTTGTTCAAAGATTTTTTGTTGCATTGGATGAAGAAATGTCATTAGAAAGAAAAAAGCAAAAAAGGCACAATTCCTTTGTGTCTTTGGAATATATTTTATATATGGGGTGAAAGTTTGGGAGGAGTATTGTCGGCAAGTATTGGAAGAGATTCCAGATACCAGAAAGGAAATCCAAGAATCTTTTTAGATAAGAATTGCAAAAAAGCTATAACAGGTGGGTCCAATCTAATGAATTTTCCTATCTTGAGTTTGATTTATTTCTTTCATTTTCTGTAAGTTAAAGAAAAGGGCGTATAGACTTAAAGGAAGTATCATTGCATTAAAGCTCAGATATTATGGGGCATGAAAGCTGGGATTTCTTCCATACACCATGACATATTTATGATAGTTTGTTCCTTTATTTCTGTGATTTTTGATGTATGCTCTCATTTTAATTTATAGAAAAGTCATTCTTTGTATGTTGAGTTGGCCACAGTTGAGTGTCATTAAGCATGTGCTACTGGGGTAATATGAGTGTATCTGAGTGACTGGAAATGTCAGCAATTATTCTGTTGCCTTTTGGCATCTCAGGGGATAAAACCAAAAATGCTGAGACTACACATAACATGATAATTCTGTATTGCTTATTCTTTTATACTTTTTTTAGATGTCTTTGATGACTGAGTTGCAGTAGTTGGAACTTTGAGCTGCTTGTAGTTTTTTATATGTTTGGGTTTTTTGTGGTTGGGGGTTTTTTTAAGTAGAATTTTGTTTCCATCTTGTTTATTACTTTATTCTCAGTTCAAAAGCATTGTGTTATTTAATCTGGATGATGTCTAACCCTTTAGATAGATTGTTCTTTTTTGTACCTGCTCAGTTCCTGGTGTGGGCCTGACATGGATATGCTAAATTCTGCAAACAACACGCACGTCTCTGAAGTTTCAGTAAACTCAGACATAAAAGAAAGGGGAAACTTCCTCTTTTCCATAGACTGCTATTCACATCACCACAGGTGAACTCACTGCTGCATTCTGCCATCCTTCAGGCAAGGCTGTTGCTCTGCTGGCTGGCCCAAGAGTGATCGCTGTTCTCATGTAGCTACCTAAGGTCCATGCCTGAAATCGGGTGATGTGACCACATTTACAGAAGAATGACTTCAAACTGCTTCTTTAGGCCAGCCGTGCTGATGCATCATTATGGAGTAGAGTGCAATAGCTGGGTGAGAACTTGGACATGAGCTGGCAATGTGCACTTGCAGTCCAGGAAACCAAGCACATCCTGGGCTGCATTACAAGCAGCGTGGCCAGCAGGGCAGCGGAGGGGATTCTGCCCCTGACTCCACTCTCATCAGACCCCACCTGGGGTACTGTGTCCAGCTCTGGGCTTCCCAGCATACAAAGCACGTGGACATGTTAGAGTGGCTCCAGACCAGGTCAGAGAGCTGGATCACCTCCTATGGAGACAGGCTGACAGAGCAGGGGCTGCTCAGCTTGGAGAAGAGAGGGCTCTGAGGAGATCTGCTTGTGTTTTTCCTGCATATAAAGGGGGCTTACAAATCAGACGCAGAAATCCTTTTTAGCTGAGCCTGTAGTGACTGTACAAGGGACAGTGTATTTAAATTGAAAAAGGGTTGATTTAGACTGGGGTTTAGGAAGACATTTTTTATTATGAGGCTGTGAGGCACCGCAACAGGTTGCCCAGAGCAATTCTGGGTGTCCCATCCCTGGAGGTTCAGTTCAAGGCCAAACTGACTGGGGTTTTGGGCTTTGAGCAGCCTGGTCTAATAGGAGATGTCCCTGCCCAGTAACTGACCACTTGGAGGTAGAAGATCTTGAAGGTCCCTTCCAACCCAAACCGTTCAATTATTCTATGATAAACATACAGATTTAATTTGGGAAGGCATAAAGATATCTCTGTGTGCAACACCCAGCCTAAATGTTTATGTCTGTCCTAATGAATAGTGAGAGCATAAGGCCTGACTTTGAATTTGAACCCATATTTAAATAAAGTCCTGATATGGTTAGGTAACTTCTTCAGTGACCTTGGAAGGGGTTCAGTAGAAGAAAATCTCAAATGTAATTTATTTGCATTATGCTTTTGCTGCTCAAATACATACCAATGTAGGAAATCTCTATTGTCTCAGATTTTATGTCTGAGAAAAATCAGTAGTATAGTTTTCAGTTTTGCACATGATTCTTACCTAGTTTGATTATTTCCAGATCTTCCCACTCTTTTTCCTGTATCATAATTTTGAATGTATTCATATGCATATCAAGATATCATTAATAGGTTTGAGTGGGATTAATTTTTGACAGGCTAGAGTGTCATCATTGCAGAGAACATTTTTATTGAGCCTGAGAAAGACAAGGGTTTTGTAACAAAAAAAAGTTACTTTTTTCTTAACTTAATCAGATATTAAGATCAATGTTACCAAGTTGAATAAAAATAGTAGCTCCTAAGTAAAAATAACAGTTCCTAAGTAATAGATTACTGTTTATAGTTTTCTAAATTTTTGTTAAAAAATAAAAAATAGGCAACTTGGCTCTCATTGATTATGATCATATGCGAAAGAACAAAATAAATCCCAAATTACAGTTATTACATAATTATATATATTAGCTTATTATATGTTTTTAAAATTTGACTGTTTTTCTACAGTGAAAAATGGTATTATATCTCCATTTTTAATTGCCTTACTGATCTTTATTTTTCTGTTTTTCAAAAATCATTTGAATATGAATATAATTTCAAAAGTGACTCCAGCATTCTTATTAAGCATTTCATAAATGCATGTTTCTGGCAGACTATTGGTATAGGTGATCAGCCCTTAAATACTAAATAATGCATTTCTGTTTAGTTTTGACATAGATGGGAATGACTTGTCAAATAGCTTTTGTAAAATGACATCACTGAGTACTTTTGCAACATAATATAAAAAGAACTTTGAAATATAAAGTCATACTTTCTTAGAGAATATGTAGGTCGCAATAAAGTATAAAATATTCTCCAGAACAGCATATAACTTTCTTTTGAATTTTGATGTGAACTCTGAAACTAAAAATGTTTTCAAAAATAGAAAATAATCATATTTTAATAACATCAGTTTTACATTATAAACTTTTGAAAAAAAATTAGGTATCATGAGCGACATATTTAGCCACAGTTAAAAGCAATAATTTAATTTATATGGACATAATGTTATTTCTCTCATGGTGCATCCGAAAACAAAGACTTCTAGAAAAATCTAATAAAGCTAGTAAGTGTATGTGGATTTAATTCAAGAAAAAGTATACTGTCTACTAGAGGTTGAATAATGTGTAATTTGGGAAAAAATAAACAATGTTCTACCTGCCAAGGTCATGGAAGCCTTGGAAATGTTTGTTGTTCCCACTGTGCCTAGGTACAGCTCCTGATTCAGATGCATAAATGGAAAATGGCTATATGGCAACAAATTGCATAAACCCTTGTTGGAATAGGTGGAGATTTAATGAGCACTGTCATTAGGGTACAATTACCTCTTCATGTGACAAAATACAGACATCTGTCTTACAGCAAGCTGAATTATTCTCTGTTCAGTGTTGAGTGCTGATTTGCTTAAACATGAGTGTCTAGTGCCATTTAAAGTGCCTGAGGGTATCTCATGAGCCCTGTACTGTGAACTTTGACCTTCATGTCCCACACACTTTCCTCCCACCTTTTATGTTTGTTAAACTTCTCATACCCACTGGTGTGTCCTGGCATGTTCCGTGTTCTAAGCCTTGTACTGCTTGGATAATTGCCTGTCCTGTCTGTAATAGGGTTTTTGGCATGCAGCTAGGATTGTGGACCAAGTATTTTATCAAAATTGAGGGGGTTAATGTACTTCTGTGAATACTGCTAATTTCTTAAATTCTTTTTAATTTCTTCTTTTATTTGTCTACCAGTTACCCTTACCTGGACATCCCTTTGTTTCTTATAACGTTCAGAAATTTCTATATCCTTCTTCTACCCTGATGTATACCCTGAGTGCCAGTTTCATCAGTCTGGATATTTAAACAGAGTTGCTTTAATATTTGGGTTTGCAGTTTCTGAGTGTTTTCAACCCCCAGTTTTTCTGCTAGAGTGAACTTCTCAGTCTTTTAGACATTTTGCCAACTATTCAGCAGTATTCATTTCAGGCCACCAGCATTGCTACTGTGTACACAGCAGTTGTCTTACTTGCTGCATCCTTTCTTGTTGTGCTTGAAAGCCCTTTTCTCTTCTCTAATCCTTGGGCTTTGGCAGCCTGAGGCTCAGAAGAGGAGGCATGGTGCCAAATTCTCGCAAGCTGTCGGTCTTGATTTCCAGAGCAAGCCCTATGAAAGGGTGCTGTGGATAATGTGGCCAGTGTTAGGCAGCACAGCTCAGTGTTTTTTCACATGCACACGCTGTTCACATTCCCAAAACCCACTGGGCACTGGCAGCAGCTGCTGTATCATTGCTCCGCCACCTGTCTGTTGACGGCCCCAGGGGAGCGTCTTCCACAGCACGTGCAAGGAGACATGGCTCTGCACAGTTCACAGAGTTTGTAATTTCATTGAGGAAATTGCCTTTTAAAGCATAGTATTTCACATGAGAATCCAGACTTTCCTCCAAGAATTTATTGCTTAAGAAAAGAGGTACAGAGTGGCACTTCCTCCTTGGTGAGGAAGGAAAAGTCAGTCCAACAGTTGCCTGCAGCCTCCTGACCAGTCGGCAGCGCCATAAAAATCCCACTGGGGGATTCTGGAAATCCTGGGAAGGTGAAGTGGCAGAAGATGGCTTAAAGTGGTGTAATTCAGTAGATATGAGGCATCATCCCACAAAACCAGTATATACAACTAAACATCAAAGCCCTGTCAGAAATGTCATCTCATTTGGGCCTGTTCCAGGAAGTAGCTCTTCCATATTTGAGTTTCTGTTTCTCAATAGACAGAAGGCACTTACTGGTTCCTTGCCACACACTTATTCAAGAAACTTCTAAGCTATTACAGAATACTTAATTAATTTCTTTTGGCCTACATAGAATATCTATAAAGCACTAACAGTGCCTGTAGTCAGGAAAATATTCATGACACTTTCTTGGGAGCATGGCTAATAAACCTTTCTTGTGAATTAAACATTTCTCAGCTTCCTTTAGTTTTGAGCAATTCTCCTCCTCAAGCATGCATCAGATACTCTACTGTCTTTCGAGTCTGAGTGGTATGGATAAAAACATTTTTTAAGTAAGTTGAGTAAGTTGGGGTATTCACCTGAGTGATTGTCTTTACTGATTTTTACCATTCCGTTTAAGATGGAGGTGGTGAAAGAAATTTTTAATTTACACTGTGTATACTGATTTGTATTTATGTCTGAGGAAAACTTGCATGCCATGAAATCCAGAATTTATATTGGAAGTGGTATTATGTGCCTCATCTGTGCAACCGTGGTGTAAGGTCATAAGAAAGACAAAGGCCTGTTCTCCTCACCCTCTTTTCTGGCGGTTTGAAATGTGTTGTAATAAAGGGATAACTTTGGAAAATGTTCTACCAAACAACAGACATGCTTAGGTCAGAAGATCCTATTTTTGGTTTTGCATCTGCTCACTGATTTTCTTCTAATGAAAATCTGCCAGATCAACATCATCCCCTTCCATCCCACAGGTCATCCAACAGGTTCATTGACATTCCCATTGCAATGCTGTGCCTGTTCTGTTATTTCCCTTGCATTTCTGTAATGCTTCACAGTACATTCTCAAGTCAAATTTGAATTCATTACGGAAAAAAAAAAAGGTCTGGGATATGAGAAATAGGGGTTCATGAACCTAGGAATGAGTACTATAAAAATGCTTGTGTAATTTTAAAAGAGGAGTTTGTCTTTTAAAATAACTAATTAGAACAAAAACCAGAAAAGAACTAATGACCAAGGACACGTTCACTTAATTTCCAGAAAGCTGATAGCACTCCAGCAGTGTCAAGGGGAACTTACGAGTTTTGATGTCTTCATGGGAACACTTAGCTTTAGAACACCTGGATTACAAGGCAGGGTGCTGGGGAAAGATAGGCTGGATATTTATTTACAAAGTGTTATGGTTTAACCCTAGCAGCAGCTCAGCACCACCAAGCCACTCACTCCCTGGCTGGTGGGATGGGGGGACAGAATTCAAGGGTAAAATGAGAAAACCCCATGGGCTGAGATGAAGACAGTTTATGAGTAAAGCAAAAGCCACACATTCAAGCAAAATAAACTAAGGAATTCATTTACCACTTCCCGGGTGCTCAGCCTTCCACAGGAAAGCAGGGCTTCGTCAAGGATTACCTCTGAAGAAAGCTGGAGAGGGACTTGGAGGGCATGTGGGGATAGGACATGGAACAACAGCTTTAAACAGAAAGAGAGTAGGTTTAGCTTGGATGTTAGGAAGAAGTTCTTTACCGTGAGGGTGGTAAGACAATGGGATGGGTTGCCCAGAGAACTCATGGACTCCTCCTCCCTGGAAGTGTTCAAGTCCAAGTTGGATGGGGTATCGAGCAACCTGGTCTGGTGGGAGGTGTCTCCCCTACAGCAGGGGGCTTGGAATTAGATGGTCTTTAAGGTCCCTTCCAAACCACACCATTTTATCAAGACCAACATCATAATTTCAAACATCCCTCCATTGTTTCTTCTTCCTCCAGCTGTATATGCAGAGCATGATGCCATATGGTGTGGAATATCTCTTGCATCAGCTGGGATGAGCTGTCCCAGTTGGGTTGTGTCCCTCCCAGCTCCTATGCACGTCCAGCCTCCTCACTGGTGTGGTTGGGTGATAAGCAGAAAAGGCCTTGGCTTACTGCTCAGCAATAGCAAAAGCATCTCAGCATTGCCAACAGTGCAGCATGGTCCAGAGCATTGCCAAAATATGTCACACTGTGAAGAAAATTAACTCTATCCCACCCCACACCAGTACCAGTGGAGCAGGCGCAGGGTGAGTTAACAGGTCTTCTTTATTCATCCCTTTTCTAGAGCTGCCTCAGTATTGGATCAAATTTTGATAGAAAGCATTAGAATCACATCCAGAAATACCCCTGGTAGTCAACTTTTGCTGATTCCTTGTGCCTAAAATGCTCATCCACTCAAGAAAGTCAAATAACATTCTGGTCAATAAACACTAGGGAAATTCAGCTCACTGGCTTATTCCATGTAAAAGGCATTGACATCAAAGAATCTGCTGCTAGGTACTTTGGGAGAAAAAAGCAAATTATTAACACCTCATGGGACAGCTTGGTGAAGTGCAGACTTGGCTGGTGGAGGTTTGAATCTAGTCCAAATTGGATGCAATGCCACAGTGTCAAAATTGGACTGTGTAGAAACACAACAGAAAAAATCTCCATGTCACAGCTTGCTGGGTGGACTTATAGACACTGGGCCCTGTTCTCTGAGACTGAAATTCATTATGCTATTTTCCAGAGGATAAATGCCATTACATTTTTGTTGAGAAGTTTCTCCTCCTTTTGAGAAGTGAATGGATTCATACTTGATAGGTTTTGAAATTATAATCCCTCTTTTTCTTAAAGCTAAAACCCAGTTATGCAAGTAAATTGAAGTTTAATTTACCCAAGTAAATTGAATACTCATTGAAGATTATTTACGTAGCACTAGTTCATACCCATAAATTCGAGACCTTTCAAACCAGAACATGTGCCATTATTGCCATGTTAACAAATTCATCTATGCAATTTAATATAATCAATGAGACCCTTTAAAAAATATAAAATTACTTCAGACAAGAATAGTAATATTTTTGGTTTTTCAGAATGATCCCAGAAAACAGAAAGGTGTTAAGCCCTTTGATGTCTAAAGGAGGCTTTTTCTTTGTCCATCCTGCTCTTGGTAAAACCAGGAATGTATTGGAAATTGCTGCATTCATTAATTCCTGCTTGTACAACTTGGTATGTTGTTTCCTATTTCCTTGTACTTCTAGTGACCAGATAACTTCCAGGCAATTTAAGAAATCTCTTAAGAAAGGTTAGCCATTTAAGCAGCAGTTCTTTATTCTTTAGGTATTTGAATTGCTATGACCTTCTTAGCAGTTAACATATTGGACTTTCCTAAGTACTTAGAAGGTAATTGGGTTTTAGCTTTAAGAAAAAGAGGGATACTAATTTCAAAACCTATCAAATATGGATCCATTCACTTCTTAAAAGGAGGAGAAACTCCTCAACAAAAATGTAATGGCATTTATCCTCTGGAAAATAGCATCATGAATTTTGGTCTCAGATGACAGGGCCCAGAGTCTGTAAGTCCATCCAGCATGCTGTGACTGCAGCAAGTTGTCCCATGAGGTGTTATAATTCCCCTCACTGTCATCTTGGAGTTCCTTTGTCCAAAGAACTTATTTCCATAGTCCACCTATTCTCTGGGATTTAAGGTAAGAAGCAAAATGAGAGGAGAGATGAGGAGTTGCACTGGAGCTGCTTCCTTTCACATCCATTTCATAGGGAGGATTTTGAGATACCTGACACTGTGGGACACAGAAGCTGGGCAAAGTCCCCACAGTAGCACTTCCATGGCCCCAAAATATTTTGGTTGCATTCAGATGAGAAGAAGAATGGGTGATGAAGGATAGAGGTGGTCTATGGACTGCCTTTTGAGTATGTGGATGATCACTGCTGTGGATAATGCTGTGCTCATACTGATGCATTTTTTCCTAGCTGTCTTCCAGTTTTTCTCCCCAGAGGACTCGGTGGTTTAATGCAGAAGTAAAGCTAACACACAGGGTTGTTTGACTGGGCAGTTGTCCATCCCCTGCCACTGCACAATGCTCCTTCTGCCTCCTCAGAGCAGGCAGTGTCTTTGCTGCCAGACCTGGAACTGGCAGGCTCTGTGGGCTGTGTTGGTTCCTGTGCTCAGTCCTGAGCAATGCTCCACTCCCTGTGGGCTATGAAGGTAGAAGTCCAGGAAGAAGTAATAATTGAATGCATGACTAATTGTTACAAGATCAATAACTGATGTATTTAGGATTGCTGTGTTTCTTTAATTTTCAGTGCAGAGATTTGGCTGCATTCAGCAGTTCTACAAACTGGCTTTACTCTTCAAATAATCTGTCAATGATAACCTTTTCTTTTAATCACCTCTTTAAAAAAAAGGGTTCCTTAGCCAGGCCATACCCAGTACTCAGTTCTGCACTGGTATGGGGAAACAAACATGTATTCATTACCAAATGCAAATATTTAAAAGGAAAGGCTTTTTAAAAGAAGCAAGTATGCATCATCTTAATGCACATAATGTAGAGACTAAATGAGGGCTTTTGGAAAGCACTCAGTACTCTAGTCCCTCTCCAATGCATCACTACATAGAAAATAACTCTGCCATGAGAGATGTTACCCTGTCACTCTGTGTTTCTGTCACTTTCCTGGCCTGCTGGTGGCCACTCTTCTTGCTGGCTTTCTTCCACAGACAGTCCTCAGACCATCCCCAGCCAAATCTGAAAGCTCTCCTGAGACAGAGGTGGAGGCAGTGTCATCTACAGCAGTGCTCCAATTCATGTTGCTTTGTTTAAAGACGAATGTGGAAGCATTATGTGTTACACAGCATTGTCTTAGGCAGTGTGTGCTTTTAAGGAGTACCTATGCTTTATTTCTCCACATACAAGCAGAAAATTTTCCCACTAGCTTTCAACAAAAGACAGACTGTGCAACAGCAGTTTTCTTTCCCCTAAGGATGGCAGGCTGTCATCTCTATTAATCTTCCACACATTATTGTCACCTGCATGCTTTGTTCCAGTATGATGAATTTTTACACCAAATATAGAAAACTAGTGATATTTGAGAGAAAGTAATCCCCTTGACAGACAGTTGTGAACACAAAGATGGAAGTGGACAGGGTTAAATTTGTGCCCTATGGTGAGCCCTTTGGCCTGTTTTGTTTCTCTTCTTCATTGTGGTTACTGAAGGATTTTTAAAATTCAGTAACAAAATTTCAAGGGAGTGTTTCCCTGTTTCTTTATTTATGTTGGAGGTGATTTTATACACTTCATAAAGTCATCCTGTGAGCTTCAAAGGGATATTTGTCCATTTAAAGTTGTAAACATTCATTAGAGTCCGCATTACCGCTGCTGTTCTTAGGGCAGCACCCAATGCATTTAATCCAAATGGGATCTCTGAGCTGTCATCAGAATAGAAAAGGTTGAATCATGGATGCTCCCATTCACACTGCTATTTTTCTTTCATAGTTTTGTTGTAGGTTTGGAGTTTTTTTGGGTTTTTTTATATTACTTTCAATTGAAAAGGGCCTTGATTGTTTTTGTTACTCAGGTTATGCTGTTGGTGTGTGCTGGAGGTTTGCAGTGATGCATAGCAATGAACTTTATTGTACATTATAGCACTCTCTGTCATAGTACTGAGATCATATTATTTGTTCAAGGCATTTTGTGAGATGCTGACTTAACACCATTTAAACAATGTTTATGTGGGTTGTGTGTTAAATTGTCCTTGTATTTATATTAGTATTGCCTCTAACTGAAAACTGTTAATTTTCAAAATTAAGAGGAAGTATTAAAGCTGCTTTTCCCACTAAGTTCTTTACTATTACATGTAATTAATAGCTATGTTAAGTCCTCTAGTTAAAAATATTTTCCTGCTTTTTTTTCCTCCCAGCCTTATTTCCTACCCATTCTTATTAAAAATGGGGTTTGGTTAGGATGAATTTTGCTTAGGTTTTAGTTGTAGTCCACTACTGACTTCTTTTTCATGGCTCAAATTGAGTTCAATACCTATATTCCAAGGTACAGCATAGATATTTCTTAGAAGTGTCATTCTCTATAAAAATGTATTATTTTATTGGATATTTTGCAATCTGCTGGCTTAATAGCAAGTTACAGAATTATTGCCTCCCTGTTCCAAGTTGAAAGAAACCTTTGTTAAAAACAGTGAAATATAAATGGTCAGTTATACCTCCTGGCAGTACTGCAAACTTGAAAACTTTGGATCCACATTATTTCTTTCAAAGTTACGTGGTTTTTAGTATGAGCTCCTGCCATTTTACAGAACCAGGCAGGGAGACAAGAAGAGTATTTGTAAAGAAGGAAACCATAAAATGGCAAGTGAAGGGAAAATGTTTAGCGTTTATATTAATTAAGCATTTAAAATTTTGTTTCTGTAATATAAAGATAAAAATTACCTTCCATACCCCTTATTTTCCTGCCATCCATTTAGTATTATCCATTTGGGTTTGGAAAGCTGCTGAGAACCACTGAACAAAACAAGATTAGCAAACTCATCAGGTCATACATTCTCTGCCAGGAGAGGGAGAGCTGTCCCAGCCCTGGGCTGTCTGGCTCCTGTGGGAGGGTCCAGCTCTTGTTTGCGGGAGATTTTTAACCAGGGTGATGCTCAAATGAAGCAAACCTGGATTTATTAGGGTTTCCTGTTTGTGGAGGGTAGCATTAAACCAGTCTTTGTTGGGGTGGAACCTAGGGAAGGAAACTGTTTCAGAAATACTCACTAGGACAGAGCTCCTCGGGGTTCTTTTATTACTGAAGCAGCTCATGGGGTGTGCTGGGTTCAGGTTGACAAAATCCATCACCCCATGCTGCATGACTGGGGCAGGACCATGAGAGGGGTTCCTGTCACACCTGAGCTTAGAGTACACATGCTCTCAGGTCTTTGTCCTAGGCTCAAGGTCTGGAAAATGATAGGAGAACAAACAACCAACCAGACAACAACCCTATAGCCCAACAATTTTTAGCATGTTTATTTCTGTAATAAATGAAGTGAAATGGAGTCAAGCAAGCAAGAAAATAACACATTTTTTTCACATAAAATTCATTACAACAGACAAGAACATGGGGGAAATAAACCACATCCATATATAAATATAATGGATTTTTTTTCATGTAGTACAAAAAATATTGTTAATGAAAGATATTTCACTATCAGCTTAGGAAAGGCACTTTGTGTAAGCAGAGTTACTTTGACAGCTTAATCTGATTAAGTAACCAAATTGAAGTAGGGGGAAGTCTTTTCAGTTCAAATACAGAGTTTCAAAATTCCTGCCGTATTTTTTCTAATATCTTCATGGAAATCAAAATGAAGTTTAGAGGCAGTTGAGTCTTTTTGTTCCTGACAATTTCAATTGCTGGCAGCCAGCGCCTCCTTTCTTGTACTGTTGATTGAGAAAAATGTTAAATGAAAGAAGTAGCAAAATTAGGTTGTTGGATTACTTTTTCTTAAAACTAACACAGCCTCATTTAACATTTTAAGACTGAGTTTTCACCCTATAGGGAGTGTAGTTTATTGAATCAGTCTGCACTAAGCTAAGCTAAGCTAAGATGAAAGGCATATTGTAGTATGGAGGGATAGAAGGTAAGAGAATAGTGCAGAAGGCAGTCTCACACCTGAGGAGGTGCAGCTGTACTAATCACCAAAGATTAGGAACAGGCCTGCCCTTAACAGGCCACAGCTGTGTCCAATAAGAAGACCAGTGCTACAAAAGAGTGGGTTAGCTGGGTGAGGAGAGAGTTGGAGTTTGTTGGTTGTGCTGTGAAGAAGTAGGTGTCAGTGCTGTGAGGGGATGCCCATGAGAAATCACCAAGACGGTGTGGGACTTTTGAAATAAGATGACAACATTGTAGCGTGTAAATTTATGTAATACGGATCAACAAATGTAAAATGATGCAAACTATATTCTACTTTCATTATTGTTATTTTTGGAGTATTTTATGTAAGTAAAAATACAATTAAAATATAAAGCCTATAATGTGACTCATATCTTATATAACATTTTGATATCCTTATAGAATGCACCTGAAAATCTGGGTTTTTTTTCATTATTTTGTTTCATGTTGAAAATAGAAAAGTGTATTAAACATGTGTCTAATCATAAACAGCACTACTCCATTCTGCAGAAGAAGCATATACTCTGCTTTTTGTTGGCTGACATACTGTAAATTGATAGTCCTGCCAGTTTTGTTGGTCTAAACAGTTATGAAGGACAATGACTTCCAGTATGTTTGCAGGTTACAGAAGTGGTCTCATAGTGTTTTAACTCATTTTTGTGTCATGTATATGGCATGCTATATAAAATAGGAGTATCATTGTTCATCTTGATAATACAATACTTACTGTGATCTTCTAATTGAAAGAATCATTCTTTAATGCCAGAAAGCTGTCTGCTGTGTCTAATGAGGAACATAGATAGCCACAATGGACATTTGGAAAATTCAGTAGCAAAATAATTGGTGTGAAATTGCAATTCAGCAGAGCACTAATGACCATGTGCATAATCTCTTGAAATGTCTATTATGCCCACTTTATGTTCAGCGCTTTGGCTGTACAGATTTATTGAGAGTCAGAAGTGAGCATAGGCTGCACAGTTCATGCCAAATGGTTTGCTTTAAATCACAGCCCACCTCTGGTCGGTGGCGGGGGAGCAGAGTGAAGCACCGAGCTCCAGTGCAGGGTGGGATGTGCTGCTCAGGCACACACAGGCCGGAGCTGAGCACTGCCTGTCCCTGGCAGTGATGTTTGCTTCATTTGGAACAGCCAGGAGCTTGTTCTGCACAGGCAACAGCAGGCATCTCGTTTGGATTTATGGCAAAGCTGGCCCAGGAAAGCTTGCAGGCAGAAGATTTAAGTTAGAGCAGGAGGGAAAGGTGACCAAGGCAACCTGGGCAGGTGCTTGGTGGTCCTGTAGTGAACAGTGCAAATTAATTACATGGCTGTGTCTGTGTAGGCATTTTAAGTATACTTTGATAAAGTACTTAGACATAATTTGATTCTGATACTAACATTAAATTTAAAATTACATGCTTCAATTGTAAGGTTTACTAGAGTTTCTTATTCTCCATTTTACCCCATTGTGTGTGCCCTTGTTGTTATTGCTGCACTACCATCCATTTTGCTCTTTACTGCAAACTGATGGGAAATTGCACAGTAAAAAGAAATTATATTTACATAATAAACATGTATATATTTAATATTTTTCTAAAATAGAGGAAGAAATAAAATTACAAGTATGTTGAAAAGTGCAAAACAAATCAGTGTGTTTGGCCTTTTCTTTTTCTCCTAACAAAAGCATTTAGTATTTAAGCAGTTCACATGTCAGTAAAAATAGTCAACTACCTTACCAGCACTCTGTCAAGGCATTGCTTCTACAAAAAAGGATACAGCAGCTATCTCATACATTACCTGGAGCTCCAAATACTGTCTGACTGACAGTCCTGGTAGGCAGCAGAGGTTGTAAATGTCCAAAGAAGTCAGTGAAGCTTCAGCATATATTCAATGCTGAAGTGCCAATCCAAAGAAGGATGATCTTAGGACTGAGCATAACAACTCTGTGTCAGAAGATCACACTTCCCTGCTCTAGAGAGGGACTGGCTCCTGCTCCATCTGTAATCATATTACATGGCCATTTTAATGACCTGATTAAATTCTTACAATGAGTTCTGCTCCCCTTACTAGGATCTGAAGGCTCTCTCCAGATATAAATAATCTCTGGTAGTTAGAAATTTGTCCTTCAGTTTCATTTTTCTTCCTCTTTTTTTTTTCTTTGTTTTCTTTTTTTTTAATAGAGAACGTCTGTCCCTTCTGAATCTATTAGGCGAAAGTGCAAGCTATTTTGCATGACTGGGGCAGGACCATGAGAGGGGTTCCCAGTCACACCTGAGCTTAGAGTACACATGCTCTCAGGTCTTTGTCCTAGGCTCAAGGTCTGAAAATGATAGGAGAACAAACAACCAACCAGACAACAAACCCTATAGCCCAACAATTTTTTGCATGTTTATTTCTGTAATAAATGAAGTGAAATGGAGTCAAGCAAGCAAGAAAATAACACATTTTTTTCACATAAAATTCATTACAACAGACAAGAACATGGGGGAAATAAACCACATCCATATATAAATATAATGGATTTTTTTTCATGTAGTACAAAATAATATTGTTAATGAAAGATATTTCACTATCAGCTTAGGAAAGGCACTTTGTGTAAGCAGAGTTACTTTGACAGCTTAATCTGATTAAGTAACCAAATTGAAGTAGGGGAAAGTCTTTTCAGTTCAAATACAGAGTTTCAAAATTCCTGCCGTATTTTTTCTAATATCTTCATGGAAATCAAAATGAAGTTTAGAGGCAGTTGAGTCTTTTTGTTCCTGACAATTTCAATTGCTGGCAGCCAGCGCCTCCTTTCTTGTACTGTTGATTGACAAAAATGTTAAATGAAAGAAGTAGCAAAATTAGGTTGTTGGATTACTTTTTCTTAAAACTAACACAGCCTCATTTAACATTTTAAGACTGAGTTTTCACCCTATAGGGAGTGTAGTTTATTGAATCAGTCTGCGCTAAGCTAAGATGAAAGGCATATTGTAGTATGGAGGGATAGAAGGTAAGAGAATAGTGCAGAAGGCAGTCTCACACCTGAGGAGGTGCAGCTGTACTAATTCCCAAAGATTAGGAACAGGCCTGCCCTTAATAGGCCACAGTGTCCAATAAGAACACAAGTGCTACAAAAGAGTGGGTTAGCTGGGTGAGGAGAGAGCTGGAGTTTGTTGGCTGTGCTGTGAAGAAGTAGGAGTCAGTGCTGTGAGGGGATGCCCATGAGAAATCACCAAGAAGGTGTGGGACTTTTGAAATAAGATGACAACATTGTAGCATGTAAATTTATGTAATATGGATCAACAAATGTAAAATTATGTAAACTATATTCTACTTTTCATTATTGTTATTTTTGGAGTATTTTATGTAAGTAAAAATACAATTAAAATATAAAGCCTATAATGTGACTCATATCTTATATAACATTTTGATATCCTTATAGAATGCACGTGAAAATCTGGGGTTTTTTTCATTATTTTGTTTCATGTTGAAAATAGAAAAGTGTATTAAACATGTGTCTAATCATAAACAGCACTACTCCATTCTGCAAAAGAAGCATATACTCTGCTTTTTGTTGGCTGACATACTGTAAATTGATAGTCCTGCCAGTTTTGTTGGTCTAAACAGTTATGAAGGACAATGACTTCCAGTATGTTTGCAGGTTACAGAAGTGGTCTCATAGTGTTTTAACTCATTTTTGTGTCATGTATATGGCACACTATATAAAATAGGAGTATCATTGTTCATCTTGATAATACAATACTTACTGTGATCTTCTAATTGAAAGAATCATTCTTTAATGCCAGAAAGCTGTCTGCTGTGTCTAATGAGGAACATAGATAGCCACAATGGACATTTGGAAAATTCAGTAGCAAAATAATTGGTGTGAAATTGCAATTCAGCAGAGCACTAATGACCATGTGCATAATCTCTTGAAATGTCTATTATGCCCACTTTATGTTCAGCGCTTTGGCTGTACAGATTTATTGAGAGTCAGAAGTGAGCATAGGCTGCACAGTTCATGCCAAATGGTTTGCTTTAAATCACAGCCCACCTCTGGTCGGTGGCGGGGGAGCAGAGTGAAGCACCGAGCTCCAGTGCAGGGTGGGATGTGCTGCTCAGGCACACACAGGCCGGGAGCTGAGCACTGCCTGTCCCTGGCAGTGATGTTTGCTTCATTTTGGAACAGCCAGGAGCTTGTTCTGCACAGGCAACAGCAGGCATCTCGTTTGGATTCATGGCAAAGCTGGCCCAGGAAAGCTTGCAGGCAGGAAGATTTAAGTTAGAGCAGGAGGGAAAGGTGACCAAGGCAACCTGGGCAGGTGCTTGGTGGTCCTGTAGTGAACAGTGCAAATTAATTACATGGCTGTGTCTGTGTAGGCATTTTAAGTATACTTTGATAAAGTACTTAGACATAATTTGATTCTGATACTAACATTAAATTTAAAAATTACATGCTTCAATTGTAAGGTTTACTAGAGTTTCTTATTCTCCATTTTACCCCATTGTGTGTGCCTTACTGTTATTGCTGCACTACCATCCATTTTGCTCTTTACTGCAAACTGATGGGAAATTGCACAGTAAAAAGAAATTATATTTACATAATAAACATGTATATAGTTAATATTTTTCTAAAATAGAGGAAGAAATAAAATTAAAAATATGTTGAAAAGTGCAAAACAAATCAGTGTGTTTGGCCTTTATTTTTCTCCTAACAAAAGCATTTAATATTTAATAGTTCACATGTCAGTAAAAATAGTCAACTACCTTACCAGCACTCTGTCAAGGCATTGCTTCTACAAAAAAGGATACAGCACTATCTCATACATTACCTGGAGCTCCAAATACTGTCTGACTGACAGTCCTGGTAGGCAGCAGAGATTGTAAATGTCCAAAGAAGTCAGTGAAGCTTCAGCATATATTCAATGCTGAAGTGCCAATCCAAAGAAGGATGATCTTAGGACTGAGCATAACAACTCTGTGTCAGAAGATCACACTTCCCTGCTCTAGAGAGGGACTGGCTCCTGCTCCATCTGTAATCATATTACATGGCCATTTTAATGACCTGATTAAACTCTTACAATGAGTTCTGCTCCCATTACTAGGATCTGAAGGCTCTCTCCAGATATAAATAATCTCTGGTAGTTAGAAATTTGTCCTTCAGTTTCATTTTTCTTCCTCTTTCTTTTTTTTTCTTTGTTTTCTTTATTTTTTTAATAGAGAACGTCTGTCCCTTCTGAATCTATTAGGCGAAAAGTGCAAGCTATTTTAAATGCCTTTCCTGAAAGATACTCCCAGTACTTCTGAGCATCCTTAGTACTTTGTCTTTGTACCTATTCTGGATTGAACCCTAAACTCATTGATGCTGCATTGGCTGCAGTAGCTGTTTTCAGTGAAAGATTTTTTGATCAATATTTCTCATTCTGCAACAAGCAAAATGCATTATAACTACTGCAATGAAAACCATACTTCAGTTATTACTTGGCTTAGAAACATAAAGCCAGCTTATACCAACATTTACAAATACAACATTTTGCAAGGATATAAGTAAATGACTTAGTGCTTCTGCCAGAAAAATTACAAAAGAGAATCTGAATAAAAATGTTTATTTTTCAATGCAGTATAATTTACATAGAGCACAGCAGTAGATAGTTAGAAATTTAGAATTAAATATGAAATATTATATTTAATAATGCATAACGTTGGTGGGAATTTCAGTATTTCTAAGCTATAAATTTATTAATGCAATTTATCTTGTAAAATATTGTGTATCTTTTTTACTTTTATATTTTCTGAGGCCACGTGCACTTCTACTGTTGTGTTGTGCTAATTTTGTAGATATGCTTTCAGAGATGCAATGTCTGTGAAAAAGAGGGATTTGGCAGAGAAAAAAAGTGTACTCATGTATATAAGCCTAGCAAAGCATTGCATAAGTCCTTTTAGTCCTGAAGTAGTGTATGCAGATGCTTTCAGGGACTGGCCAGGAAAATGAATACATTAAGCACTGTGATCCTGAGCCCTGGGGCTGCTGTGTTGGTGAATAATGCAGAGGATACAGCGCATTTTGCATCTGGCCTTTGTGATTTCTCTCTATTGCCTCTGTATTTAGATCTTTTTCATTTGCAAGTCTTTTTTTTCTTTTTTTCTTTTTCCTTGGGTTATTTCTTTTTTCATTTAATTAAACCTTAGCACAAGTGGCATTTTCAAAATGAAAGCATTTCAAGCTGTGGTAGAAGCTGAAATGCAACTCTTTTATTATTCACAATCTTAAATGTTTTTACTAATTCATATTCACTTCACAGCCACAGAGTAGCCATTGTAAATTGCCTGGATGGTTCTAATGGAGCCACTTTCACTCCTTAATCTCACTCACTCCTAAATTGGCAGTGACAGTGTAAGTCCATTTCCAGGGCATGTGCTTTTAAGGAACATATCATGGTTGGTTTGTTGAAAAGTAGTTATCCAGTCACAGCAGGGGGATTGAGTGCCTTTAATTCAGGAATTATATAATTGCATGAGAAGGCAGGACAGGCCTCCAAAGGAAAATGAAGATGACCAGTGTTCTGTATGCTACTGTTCTCAGTGTAGGAATGATTGTGGTGCTGTACCTAAAGCCAAGCTGAAGGTGACAGTGGGGACATTCGGGTGTCTGAATTTATGTGAGAGGTGGGGTTTCACAGCTGGTACTTTTATCTAGTTGAGATCTAGAAGTTGCACTATCTGGAGGAATCAATACACCCCTGAATGAAAAGAGTAGTTGCCTTTGGGAAGTTTGGATGTGATTTGACTTTGACAGGCAACTTTGAAGCTTGCTTTGTAGAAGAGTCATGTACCCATGAACTGGAGGATGGACATGCTTGAGGAGCTTTGCAAAGTAGGGAGGAAAAGGACTTTTTACACTTATTTTGAGTCATTCTGAAAGAAGGGATCCTCTGATCGTACCATGAAAGAGACAAAATATGAGACAGCAAAACTAATTGTGGCTGTGGGGTTTATTTTTTCTTTTTTTTCTAAAAGCAGGATGCCAGCTTTGCTCAGTTAGTGAAATGAACTATGAATGGAAGATACCAGCTCTGTGCTGAGCCTGAGATAATGGACCACCTTCCAGCAGACAGAACTAGAGTTTCTGCTGTGCTTGTTGCAGCTCTGCAGCACCTGGCTTTCATCTGTGTGTGAGTTCATCCCAGACTGAGGGCAGAGCACATCATCTAAACATGTTCTCCTCAGCCAGGTTAAAAGGTGACTTCTGGGAGGATTGGTTGTGCCTTCTGGTCACTCTGAAAATAAGTTTCTGTCTATTCCTAGTCATTTCAGGTGCCTTCTGAAACCAGCTGGTGCAGCCCACTTGGCTCTTTGAGACCTTTGGTATTCAGCATAACTCATTGTGTCCTTCCTTGCCTTTCATTTTCAGGTAATGACAAGACTAATGACACATGAGCTTAAAATGTGATTTTTCAGATGAAAAGCACAGAGGCAAATGTACAGGTCTTTATATAAAAGTATGTCAAACATACTTAGAGATTTATGAAGATCTGTGGTATCATATTCTGTGGAATGTGCTAGACTACAAAGGGCAGGAAACCATATTCAAATAGTCTAAAAGACTTTAAGAATTATTTTCTTTCTAAGGTCATAATTTTGAAGTCAGGCTGTAACTCTTTTTCAATATTCAATTGCTGTTTCTTAAATTTGTCTTTTAATATCTAACTTGCATCAACAAGGAGAACTCTCCTAGTACTTCCAGAACTTCTTACTCATTCTCTGTGGTTGAGTGATGCCCTTTCTGCATATTATAGAGGAAGAAATAAGTAGCATTTCTCCACTTTGCTCACAGAAAATTTGTGCCACACGCCTTTTACCTGAACATAGCAGGAAATAACAAAAAGGCAGTTTTCTTGTTCAGAAAGGGAAGCTTTCCTTTAAAAATCCTGACTCTTGGCTTCCTCCTGTGAAGACTTTCACATGGACTACTATGTCACTTGCCTCTTTTTTTTTTTTTTGGGGAGGCAAAAAGACCTCTAGGTGCTAGCCAAATGGGTACTGCGTCCTACATTACCTTCCAGCTTGCAGGTGAAAACACCACACTGGATTGTTTCATTTTTCCATTCAGGAGTCTTGTATGCCTGCTGGTTTTAACCTCTTGATAGGCAATGTGGTAGTGACGTGTTTTTTCATGCAGCCCACATGGGTGATGTCCAGCATGACCACCAGATCTGACAGCCATTGTGAAAGACAGAGGCACTGGCAGATGGGACCTGGCTCCAGCACAGACTCTGTTTTGTTGAACAACTCTTGTAGCTGTTCCATGAAATTTGGTTGGCAGTACTGCTGGTGGCACATGGATGTCCGTTGCTCCCAAGAGGCTGTGCCAGCCTGTTCCTGTGCACACCAAGCAGCCTGTGAAAAACCAGACAACAGTCAGCAAAACAGCACTGCACAACGTTCTGGCTGTTCCTGATCAATGTCTCATGGTTTTCAATTTGCCAGAAAGCAAAGCTTATCAGGCAACAGTGAAATAGCTGCAGCTATCTCCACGAAACCCAGAAAAAGGTGTGAGAAAATCTGGTGCTGTGCTCTAAAACTGCCGTTATCCATTATACAAAGCACAGTCACATCCCTTTCCTAATCCACTAGCTGCAGAAAATCAGCAATGAAGATCTTAAAGGCCTTCAGTTCGCCTATACAAACCTAAATAAACAAGGTACCAAAAAAGAGAAACCTATTATTTTCTACCTTCGTTGCTGCATTTTATGTATCCTTTCCAAGGCCTCAAATTCTTTTTCCCCTGAAAATGAAAGCTAAAATTCTGTGAGCAGAGAGCAGAAGGATTCTGTTTCCAAGCTGCCTGTTTCTTTATGAACACACTTGGGAAACACATAAAAGATTCCTCCGCGATTGTGTTTGCAGATACCCCATCTGGGTAGAAGGAAATGTATTTTATTTCTTATTTCCATTCAAAGCAGTCTTCTGAAAATGGGCAAGAAAAACCTCCCCATCTATTTAGATGAGTACTGTAATGGGCTATACTGGAGACACTAAAAGAGACTGATGTGCTTAAACCATTTGTCAATCATGTTGATCAAAAAAGACTTAGAGAATGAAGATTTTCAAATATGAAACCAGAATGGTTTGATTTTTCAGTGCGGAAGACCAAGTCTGAATTAAAACATCTGCATGCTGTGCCTAGATTCAGAAAGTGATAGAAACAGTGGGTGGCTCAAAAGATACAGCATGGGTTGATTACAAAACTAGTCAGCAGTGACAGGCCTCATGTGTGGGTAAGTGTGATGATTTATTTCATCTTGGACTTTGTTTGTGCACTGATTCTTTGTGCTCTGGCCTGAAAGTAAAATGTTCTCAAATCCATGCTTTAAGTTTTTTAACCGTGTGTTTATTATTAGTGCATTTCAAAGGGGGTGTTAAAAAGCAAAGGAGAATCCTTCAGAGTTAAGATTAATGCTTAGCGCTTCATAGCAATGCATCCACCTAAGTCCTGTGTTCACAAATAAAAATAAAACTTTAAAGTTAGAGCAACCCATCACATCAACACATACTCCAAAGGCTTCCTTTGGCTCTCTGAGGCAATCTCAGGGAGATAGACCTGTTCATGTATTGTTAGACTGGCTGGGTCTGGCAGGCAGCCTGTCCTCTTCTCCCTTTCACCCTGCTGGGACTGTATCTAACAGAGCATCATGTTCTTTTTTTTTTTTTTTCCTAGAAACAAGTTATGCAATAGCATGCAAAATTATGTGTAATAATAGCAGTAATATTTGCTGGCTTTACATTAAATTCAGAAAAGAGATATCATAGCTTCTGAGCCTCTTAAAGATTTCTTTACTGTTATTATCAATATGGCTTCAATAAGATAAGGAAAAAGCACACTGGACCTCCTTAAAGTTACAAATATTTCAATCGCATCTGCTGATCTAGGGGAAAGGACTCTAAACTTCACAGGTAAAGCCACTGCATTTCTGCATTCCTATCAATACTTGCATAACTTGAAAAAACAGCTTTTTCTGCTTTCTGTGCAAAGGAAATTTGGTCAACCTCCGTTTGTGAACTTCTCCTTTCTACTCATTGTCCAGAGACTCTACCATTCTGTGTGATAGAAGATGCTAGCAACACCTGGTCAAATATATTCTCACTGCTGGAATGAAAGAACAGCAATTCCTAAGCACAGAACTAAGCACAAAACCAACAGGTTTTGGACTTTAATTCTGCCGGCTGTTTGAAGTTGGATTTAGATAGTCCAGGGTCATTGCTGCATTAGATGCAGATTACATTTATTTGCCATAATATTCTCCTGGAAAGTGTCATTTAATTTCTCTGCCTGTAAAGCAGGATGCTTCAGTTACTGTTCTGCATTTCCACAGACACAGAAGAATCAGATCTCCTGTCTCTGTGGTAAACATGATGGTTTGTCCCATTTGTCCCCTCCCTTGTGTCTGAGGAGGCAGTGGCAGAAAGACTGAAAACCCACGTGTGATTAGACGGTTTGTGGGGAGTGGACTCTTGGGGACCCTGTGCCCCAGGGAGAGATGCTCAGTTGCCCTCATGCTTCTTTCACCAGGTGCTCCAGCAGGGCCAGGTGACCCCAGCAGAGTCAGGCACTGGTGAATGCAGTTTGCCAAAACAGCAGCAGCAAGGAGTGGGTTGACAAGAGGATTTATTTCCCAGTGAATGTTTCTAGCATAAAAACAGCCCTTGACAGAATGGTATTCAGAGAGAGACTGGGAAGGGAAAAAAAATGCCAAAAAACAGGCAAGCATCTTTCCTTCCTTCTTAGCCATTTTACATATGAGTCCCTGATGGGGGAGGTCTCTCTGTGAGTATGAGGGAGGGATGTGCCAAGGAAGCACACGTGCAGCCTGGTGCTGGAGGTGGCATTGCAGCCCCTGGGACAGGGTCGCAAGGAGCACGGGAGGCACAGCGGAGGACTGGAGGCAAGTGAGCCAAGGGTGGTAATCCCCATCATGGCCAGAGGTCAGGGAGCTAATGGAAATTTGTCATGCTCTGCTCACCAGAGAGGCATCTCAAGTGCTTTCTCCAGGCTCCTTCATGCATCTTAGGGGAGTGCAGTAATAAAACATTATGGCCACAGTGCCATTGTTCAGACTGCAGAGGAGCAGAACCTGTCCTTTTGTGACAGATTTACTGATTGGGAAAGGATATAATTGGTAAATGACAGCTGTTAATTATCAGCTGCTGTGGTGCAGCATGTCCCTGGAGCCTGAGCACCATTGTACCTTTTCTGCTGGGGAACTCCATCACTGTCAAACCCCTCAGTAACTTACATAAAATGAAAATAGAACAAATGGAGTTTCTCATAATTAAGTATATCGTCTCTCTTAAATTGTACCAGAATATGTCGGCCAGTGTTGCTTTTGCAATCACTGTTTCTGAGTGAAATAAGAATTACACTGTGATGGAAAAAAAAAAAATAGGTATGAAGCTGGTAATAGGTAACATCTTGCACTTGCCCGATTGCTTGGGTTTCCCCCTCCCTATTTGCTCTTCATGTCAGCAGCAGTGCAACAAGTAGGTCAATTGTAAAATACTGCAATTTTCATTCAGCATGCCCAGTGAAAACAGGTAATGCTTAAATATCTGTTTGGAAGAGCAAATTGACTGTTTCAGATTCATGATGGATATATTATCTTTTCCTGAGCAGTTAAAATGATGTCTGTAATCCTTCACTCAGTTTCCAAAGCACTGCCAGCAGTCTTTAAACTGGTTTAGCATGGTTCTAATAGTCTTAATTTTTTTCCTTCATCCTGATAATTTTTATAAAAGAATCCAACCAATGCTACATGCTTCCCCCCCCCCAATTTTCATGGTTACCAATTCTCTTTTGATTTCTTCTTTTTTAATATGATTTGAACAGATCCAAAAAGACACAAAAGATCCATAAACTGATTAATTCACCTGAACTCCCAAGTCATCTTGAACAGCAACCTCAGCTTCAGATGAATCACCCTGTTTGTTTCCATTGAGAGCTCCATGTGATTAGTTTAGGCTTTAAAATCTGACTTCTGGATGCCTAAGTCAAGGTAAATGAACCCTGCTCATCCTGGGACACAAATAATTGTTCATTTGTCCCACAACTGTCTTTTCAGACTGGGACCTTTGTCTCCAGATCCAGCACGTTAGGAAGGACCTGGGGTTGGACACAGCCTTGGGAGGAAGATTATGATGTCTTTGAAGAACCTGAGTAATTTGGTCTTTGCACACTTTGACTCAAAACACCTAACATTGAGATGGAAAATGTAGCAGAATGAGCTAAGTCTGTTAGGAGCTCAAGCTTTGCTGAGTTTTTGTGGTGTACATATTCCTTATTTAAGAAATATTTTTATTTTCCCTTTTTCCAGTTTAGGAGGAAGGGATGAAAGAACAAGAAATATATTTTTTTCAGCATTTAATATCAGTCATAGCATTTGAGGATGTTCATACAATGATAAAAATATCTTCATCCTTTCTCTTGAATCTGTGGAGAAAGTCTGCCATTAACAAGGTTATTGTTCAATTTTATTTTATGTTCATTTGTACTGGTATTGAAAATGAGCAACAAGGGAGACCACAGGTGCTAAAGCAGTAAAGAATTGGAAAACAAATAAAATGCTTCATTTTCAGCCAGAGGCAGGTTACAGTGTTTCCTGGGAAAAAGCTTTTAATAGAAGGAAATTTTGTTGTAAACTGATGGTGACATTAGACAGAATTGACTAGAATTGATTAATTTAATTTGCATATTTTTTTTTAATCTGAGATATGGCTACCATGTAATGAACATTTTGCAACACTCAAAGCCTGTGCACAAGGTTATTTCTTCATGCATAAATCTGAGCACATAAAGGGGGTTGGAGGAGTGCTTTAAATTGCCAGGGATGATCTGGATGATAAAACTTAAGTGCAAAATGAATATTAATTTTTAGTGCAGTAAAATTAGCTGACTCTGAAGACTGCAGGTACTTAACCTTTTCTGGAGTGCAATTATGTGTTTTAAACTGAGTGATAAAATTATTTTACTCTTTCAATTTTATGTATGTTTGGGGTTTTGGTGGTAGTCCATTCTGGTTTGGATGCCGTGCAAGGGCTCATGGGCGATGGGGGGTTCTGGGTAGAGGATCTGGAGCAGTGTGCTTTGAGCTTTTAGAGGGAATGCCCTGGCTGCATGTAGTCACTGACATCTTGACATGGCCAGTTTAGTACCAGTGACATCTCCAGCATGGGGTGAGCTCCCGTGAGGTGAGTATATACCTGGTGTTTTCTTTAGGGCACTAGCAAGAACAGTGTGAAATTGTGAGCACTGGACTTGCTGGAAGAAAGCCCTTTCCATTCTTCAGGCTACTTTCTTTGTGATTCTAGGATTTGCATTTACCTTGCAAAGGAGTCAGACTGCCTTCCACTGAGGATGTGTCTGTTCTTAGGTAAACAATGTATTCTAAAAATTTGCAGTGAGGAATACCGAAGTTTCCATTGAGTCACAGACTCCCCAGCCAAAAGCTACCATCATCACCCCAGCCAAGTTATCTCAAGATAAACAAACTTGACAGAACTTATTTTGACTTCCTTTACTTTTCCTTTACAAGTGATAGCTTTTTAAAGTACTCTCTCATGATACAAAGCTCAGGTCCAGACTGCACTGCCAAGGAGCTGCTGTTACCTGAATTCTGTGTGGTCTGAGTACTCTGCAAGTTCCATGAAAATGAGTCTTCAGTAAATTTCAATTAGAATAGCTATAATCACTAGTCATTAAAAAATCATGTATTTTACTCAGGTTCATTTATGGCTTATAATGGACTAATATCCTTACAGATTTCTGTTATGAGAAGATGAGAAAACGTGTTCTTCATCTTTGCAGAGCAAATCCCCATCATATCTGAGATGACCAAGAATCTGTTTGCAAGCTATTTTATTTGCAGTCAGTAAATATGTCAGACATAAAATCACGATAGTTCCCCAGTACAGGAAGGACATGGACCTTTTGGATCAAGTCCAGAGGAGGGCCACTGAGTTGCTTAGAGGGATGAAGTACCTCTCCTATAAAGAAGAGCTGAGAGAATTGGTATTGTTCAGCCTGGGAAAGCAGTTTAGGGTTGATGTAATGTGACCTTCCAGTACCTGAAGGGAGCCTACAAGAAAGATGGAGGGGACTTTTTACAAGAGCATATAGTGACAGGATAAGGGAGAATGGATTAAAACTGAGAGTAAGTTTAGATTAGATGTTGGGGAAAAAATTCTTTACTCCAAGGGTGGTGTGGCAGGAACAGGTTGCCCCAAGAAATTTGTGGGTGCCCCATCCCTGAAAGTTTTCAAAGCCTTGGATGGAGCTCTGAGAAACCTGGTCTAATGGAAGGAATCCCTACCCATGACAGGGTGGTTGGAACCAGGTAATCTTTAAGGTCACTTCCAACCCAACCATTCTATCATTCATTCTATGATTTTATGGTATATGTAATATTGTTTAACATATTCATCTGTCAACTATTTCTGACATCTTTGTGAGAAATCATTCAAGAACTTGCAGTCTCATTAATATTTATTTGTCTAAATGAATATAGTGTGAATATTTAGATTTTCTAGATAGTAGAGGGACAAGTAATTTTGCCATTGAAAAGTGTGTTTGGGTTCTTTATCATTATGCAAAACCTAATTCTACAAGAAAAGAGATAGTAAAACTTTCAAAGTCATGTGTGACTGTCACATGGGAGAGGGAGTATGTGATTTGCAAAACATTAAAATTCTAGCTCAGGAAAAGGATATGTTTGTGAAGAAGAGAGGCAGACTGGTTGATTTTTTGGTTATTTGATTTAATTTCAAATACTTTTTCAAAAGATAATGTATTTTTTAAGTAAGCTCAGGTATCCAAACATTTTTATCTGTGTAAATGCCATTAGAGATACAGTGTTTGCCAATTATTTATGAACTTCTTTTCCCTCTTCCACTCCCCAGAGTTCAGTTTGTCTCTGCTGTTATGGCTTCCCTCCACTGATGTGGTTTGCACATCACTGCATGAGAATCAAAGGGATACAAGGAAATAGTGGTCTCTTCTAAATTTGTGGTAGGATACTCAAATCCATTTACTGTTTTTGTTTGTAATGTTGTGGTTAATCAAGGGACAGCCTTAAGGAAATCATTATTGACAATCAGCCAGGAAAATGAACTTTATAATGCAGTTTATCAAACAGGTCTTTAAACTGCTGGAAGCCAAACCATCCCCATTACCCTGCCTGGGCCAATCTAGCAATCAGGGAGAAGTCCTCCCTTACATCCACTGTTTAGGGAAATACATTTCTTGTATCACAGGTTCCACTGTGTTTCAGGGTACAAAACATTAACACAGAATTCTGCACAATGGTGGAGACTTGTTAGGAAAAGCAATGAGGAGTTAAATGGGATCATCAGTTTGAGCTTTTAAGCCTTTGCGCTTGCAGGGGCTTCCCAGTTGGATTTGAAAGGGTTCCTCAGAGATACAACAAAATTATCCTTCAGAAAGTCCCTACTCATGGAAGGAGAGGAGGCTGCCACTTCAGGAGGTGAGGAAGTGAAGGCAGCTGGTGGTTCTCCACACATCTTGCAGCAGGCATGATTCCTGAATTTGCAGCTGAAAGTGGCTGTAAATCGCTCTCCTCTGCACTCTTTCAGCTCTGATTATAATGAGCAATCAGAGTGGCTGAAATGTTGCCTTGCTTTCTAGATGAAGCACCTGTAATACTGTTTTGAGCTCATTTGAATGCTAATCAGTAATAGAATCTTGAACATCAGAAGTGGGTTCCGTATTTGACACATAACTGCCTTAAGCATACACATCTATGTAAGAGGTGATAAAAGATACATCAGCAAGAAATTGCAACTGTCATAGAACAAAAACATAATACATCTACATGTTGGGGATTTTTCTCCAGGTATGCAACACATCATGCCCCATGTTCATGGGTTCACATTTCCAAATAAGACAGAAAAATGTAAGATTGCACTCAGTCTGCAACTCCTGAAAGTTGCAGATTGAAAAGTTTGGGTAAGAACACAAGAACTAGTAAAAATTGAAAGGCTTTCCAAGAATTAATTGTTTAATTAATTCTGACATCCTGAACTGCAGGAAAAACAAGATTGCCAAGACTTTGGTATTTTGTTTCTCATATGAAAACATTTCCATATTCATAACAATTCTTTTAATCTTGATCTGTTTTGTTTCTAAATTTTATTAAATTGGAGCACCAAAATGGTCTACAAGAGGCTTCGCAGTTTCATTTATCTTCCTTTCTTCAAAATTGCCTAATAGAAAATACTCTAGTAATTGATATTATACACTGAACAAATTTTCTGTAGACCTGAGTGTAATGCCTTCAAGATCTTTCTCCTGAAATAACATTATCTAGAGTCTGTGCACACAAAAGAGGTGGTCTTTATCACTGGAGAATTTTTATTACTGTTCAACTCATTTTCTGGATCACTTATGAATAGTTTAACAGAACATGTTCCCAAATGGTTCTTGTGGGATTCATCTAGCAACTTCTCTAAAATGAACACCTATTTCCTGACTTCCATAATGTGTAACTTGATGAGCTCTCCAACTGCTACCTCATTAAGGAAAAGGGCAGCAGGTCCTCTTTTGTATTCAATAGGAGTATATTGGGAACATCTGTCTTACTTAGTCCCTTGTTACTTTAGGAATCCCAGAGAAGCTTAAGCCTGAAAGAATTATCAGATCTCCTTCACTCTCATATGGTGCTGCTGCCCAGACACTTCAGTCTGAGGAGTATTACTGTGGACAATTCTGGCATCTGTGGATTTCAGGGATAAGAAGCAACTGAACAGAAAATTATATGGCCACAAGTTGGTGTTTAGGATCAAAATCATGCCTGAATCCTGGGTGTTTGAGTTCTTTTGCAGCTATAAGCTAAGTGAGTAAATTACCCAGATTGGGAAAGGCTTGGGGGTCTCTTTACCTGGGCACCTGCAATAGCAATTAACTTTGGAGTAATGCCTATATGCATCAGTGGATCTGTTCTCTAGGCCTCTGTTGGGATTGCATCCTTCATCAAATGAGTGGTTAACCAAGTATTTATTTTCAAGTGTGTACTTGGAGCCTTCATCATGAAATTTGGCTTAAATATAAATAAATTAATTGCCAAAGACAAGCTGCAGCTTCTTTACAGTCAAAGTGTACATATTAGACCTCTTCTGATGGATTGTTTCAAAATACAAGTCTTTTGTTCTTCTTATGCATGAAATAGCTTAGACATGGATTTTTGCCTCCAGAATTTTCTCCATGATAGAAAGATTTTTTCTACTGTTTTCTTCAGGTGACCAAACCCAAAGTTTTAAAGTACTTGACTACAACTGGAATTTACTTTTATTTCAGTTCAATTGTTTGTAGCAAAATAATTCATTCAGAGCCTGGAGAACTGCAAAATGTTTCTTTTCATACAAGTCCCTATTCTTAAAAACAGAATATCCCTTGCAAATCTTGTGATACAAGTGATATTTATTCCTTAGAGAAAAAAAAATTGTTCTTAACAGAGAAAGAACAAAAAGGTGATGCAGATATTAAATTTAAATTTTCCTGTTTATACATTTTAAATAACCAATACTGGTTTTTGTTAAGCACAGTTTTTGCAAACACTGTATACATAACAGATTTAAAGATGGATGTTTTTTGATTAATAAGAATTTTGGATAAATAAATTATTGTCAGTTTATGGAATTCTTAGCATAAATACAGTTAATCTTCTTTTCATGATGACTGATAATTTGTCATCAGCTAGTTTATAGAATTACCTAAAACATTAGTAGAGTTTTCTAGAGTCTATAACATTTGTACCACTTTAAGGTGACTCTTCATGCTCTCTCTCTCTAAAAAAAAAAGGTATTAAAATTTATAAAACTGTTGGCTCAAACATAATGAAATAGAGCTAGATTGATCTAAGAAAACCAGTAAAATTATTTCTGGAAAGTAAAAATGACACTAGAGGAAAAGAAGGTATATTTTCCTCCAACCCTTGTAAATTAAGTTATATCTGCTTTCCTCAAATGATGTTTCTCTTCTGCCAAAGGCTTGATGCTTTATTTTTGACACAGTAAGCTCTTAAAGCTCTTACAGTGTCATCAGCCTGTATTATATCTCTCTACTCTTCATTTTTTCAAATCACTAAATAGCTGTATTTATCCTTTTGAATGTGGTGATTTGGCGTTGGCTGTCAGCAGCCTGGGTGTAGTTAAGCAAAACCCTAAATCATAGTGAGGAGCCCTTCCTAAAGGGATGGTGAAGTTTGGGAATACAGTCAGTGCTCATTAGTTTTGATCCTTTTGTGCAGACACTCATCCTCAGCAGTAGCTGTAGCCATCACAGTTTACACTGTGGCAGAGCCCAAGCAATTGTTTTACCCTGAGATGGGCATGCGTATAATCTAGCATTGGTGGTGCACTGAGAAGTGCATTGAAAGCAGAAGGCCTCATCCAGCTATATATTTAGCTTTAAAATTACACACTGAATTTTAGTGTGTAATTTTAAAGCTAAATATATGTGTAGCTGAAAAAAAAAATCTCTGTATCCCAAGAGTCCTTTTAGAACTGGCCATCAGAGGCAAATTAGTTCCTTATGTTGTCTTTCCACTGACACTGGTATCCCTGTGTCCAGTAAATGTGGTGCTGCCATCACCTGTTGCAGGTTGTAGGCTTTGTGCTAAAACCACAGCACAGGGCTGGGACCTGCCAGCCTTTCTCTGGACTGCTCAGGGTCTGTCCCCAGCTCCCTTTGAGCTTGCTGACTTCTAGCAGCCTTTGTCTAATAGCTGAGTGATTTTTACCTTCACTGCTTTACTTTTTGCCTAGGTTTGTACTGCATCTGTAATTAATGGTAGCAATAATAAATCATTATTGTGTGGGGAGGGTGCTGCTATGGCCCTAGAACAAAAGTGCTGCACAGGGGAGTACAGGGTTGGGATGGAAGTGGAGGCATTGAAAGCAAAGACATGGGATGATAAGGAAGGTTCCAGGTCTGTAAGCAGGGACTAGGCATCAAGGTCAGCTGCAGGACAATAAAGGGAGACAACATCTGGGATCTGGGTAAAATCACATCATGAGTAACAAAGAGAGCAAAAAAAAACATACACAGCAGGTGTAAAACTTACCATATCTAGTGAAATTAGATGGGAAATGGAGTTGCTAAAGAATGGAGAAAGAACAATGTATATAGCATGTTTTCCATCCTAATAATAACCCCTTGTGCTTCCTGGAGAGAGGAGGAAGAAATTATTGCTATCAGTTTTATGTGTCTGTAGTGGATTGTCTTCATCTGGATGTCAGACACCTAGCAAAGCCTTTCTATCACTCCCCTCCACAACTGCACAGGGAAGGGAAAATCTAACAACGGATTCATGGGTTGAGGTAAACACAGAGAGAGATCTCACCAAATACTGTGAAGGGCAAAACAGGCTAGAATTAGAGATAATAATTGTTACTAACAAAATCAGAGCAGGATAAGGAGAAGCAAAATAAAACTACCTTTCTCCCCACTTCTCCCTCCTTTCCTGCTCTACCTTCTCTCCCCCAGTGGTGCAGGGAGACAGAGAATGGGGGTTACAATCTGCTCAGTTCACCACAGGTTATTTCTGCCACTGGGCAGGAAGAGGAGTCCTTCTCCTGGTCCAGTGTGGGGTCCCTCCCACAGGAGACAGTCCTCCATGAGTTTTTCCAACATCAGTCAATCCCACAGGCAACAATTCTCTGTGTAGTGCTGCAGTGTGGGTCACGGTTTCGTGGGATGCTGTCCTTCAAGGGACAGGGTGCTCCACCATGGGTACCCCGCAGAGAAACAAGTCCTGCAAGGAAACCTGCTCCAGCACGGGCTCCTCTCTCCACAGGTCCCTGCCAGGACCCTGCTCCAGCACAGGCCTCCCATCAGGTCACAGCCTCATCTCAAATACCCACCTGCTCTGGCATGGGGCTCCTCCCTGGGCTGCAGGTGGATCTCTGCGTCCCCCTGGCCCTCCATGTGCTGCAGGGGAATCTCAGCTCTGGTGCCTGGAGCACCTCCTGCCCCTCCTTCTACACTCACCCTGGACTCTGCAGAGCTGTTCCTCTCACATATTCTCACCCCACTCTTCTCTGGCCACAGTTACCTCTGAGACATAACTTTTTCTCTCTTCTCCTTAAATATGTTACCACAGGGGTGTTAGCACCATTTCTGATTGGCCCAACCTTGGCCAACAGCACATCCATCTTGGAGCCATCTGGGATTGGCTCTGCCACACACTGAGGAAGCTTCTGGCAACTTCTTACAGAAGCCAGCCCTGTACCTCCCACTGCTACCAAAACTTGGCCATGCAAACCCAATGCAGTATCTTGCATCAGAAAACTCAGGGCACTGCAACTCACATCAGTGTTGTCCTCTCCACGCTGAAGCCATCAACCTTAGGATCCCTAGGGCAGTGGAAGGGGTGAGTGTAAAACCAGGGAAGGAGTCAGACGCTAGAAAGTTAGTTTATGTGTCATTTTTGCCTGTGTGGTACTTGAGCTGCAATCATTAGTATGGAACTAAACTTCTAATAAATCTTGGATTAAAGTAGGAAAAAAAAACCAAACTTCTTTTATGATATGTTTTTGCTCATAGTAAAAGTGTAACATCTTGTTTGGAGTTCAAGAAAACTACATTGTAACTTGGTTGCAACAAACTGCTAATTAGCCTTTCATAAATAAAAGCATGACATTTTCTACTCTCATTAATTAAGGCGAAGCCTTTTTCCTGAATCTGAAGGTATCTGGATTGCAGTGATCTCAAGTTGTAATCATAAGTTTTAACATGAAAAAAATGCTATGAATCATCTTTAGGTATGGTAATTGTGCATTTCTTGAGGATCTTTGATTTCCCACATAAGCTTTGCAAACTTGTAATTCATTGATTGTATTCAATAAACATCTTTGGCTTGGTTAATTCGAGGAGCAATTTTCTAGTGCCCAGGTGGTTCTTATCTATGCTGTTTTAGCTTCTGCTTACATTTGTGCAACTGTAGCAACATCTACAGGTCTGTGAACTCTTAGTTTTCTGGCAGGGAATTTAAGCATAGATCACTAGTTGTTGGTCAAAGTGGTCACTGTCTGATGACTCAGTTTTGAAACTGCCCCTTCAGTGTGTTGATCTTCTTCCTAAACTTTTTTTTTTCTCCAAAGAATTTCTATTTTTTCTTCATTTAACCTTCATGTCAGTGTTTGGGTTCTTTCAATAGTGGTTGTCTTACCATGACATTCTTCCACTGATTAGTCTTTTTTCTCCTTTTCGCCTCTCTAAATGAAAAGATAATCTAAGTATGGTTTAGTACCTCCTAGCCATTGAGATTTTGTTGCATTTCATTTCGAAAAGCATCAGGAAATAAAACACTCAAGGACCTGTTTGCCCACAATAGTACTGTATGTAGACAATTCTCTGCTCCAATTCACCAAAGTAACAATGAACATTTTAATAATGAATAAAGTATAGAAAAATAATGGTTGTCACCTGTATCTCCAGTAATTTTCTCTTTTAGGTGATGTTCTTTCTAATGCCTGCATTTCATAATGGGGTCCCTGTGTCTGACTGCAGGTGTTGTACACCCAATGTCTTTGCACTGCTATTTGAGCTCTCTCCATGCACTCACCACTTCCATCTGCTCTATTCATCTTCCTGGAGTGAGAATAACTGGTTTAAAAAGAAAAGTCAAGGAATAGCTTAGTTCTTTCAGCTTCATTCTGTACTCTTAATGAATCTTCCAGTGCCTCATCCATTATCAAATTGTTTCTTTTTTCGTTCTTTTCTTTTTTTCTTTTCTTTTTTCTTTTTTTCTTTTTTCCTTTTTTCTTTTTTCTTTTTGTTTCTTTTTTCTTTTTTTCTTTTTTTCCTTTTTTCTTTTTTGTTTTTCTTTTTTCTTTTTTTCTCTTTTTTTCTCTTTTTTCTTTGTTTTTCTTTTTTCTTTTTCTTTTTTCTTTTTTTCTTTCGTTTTTCTTTTTCTTTTTTCTTTTTGTCTTTTCTTTTTTCTTCATTTTTTCCTTATTCCTTTTTTCTTTTTTCTTTTTTCTTTTTTTTTGTTTTTTTTTCCTTTTTTTTTTCTTTCTTTGGTTCTCCACTGATGGGACCTTGGACTTGAAGGTTTTTTTAACTTCAAACCCAGTACCCCAAATAAATGAGTTCACTGTTACTTATACTACAGTCAGTGCGGTAGACAACATTTTGATTTTTTTCATTTATGTCCAGATTAAAAATTAATAGGTTTGCATTTGTCAAACTGCATGCTCATTAATTTTCTTCTGTAGCATTGCCCACTGATCTTATGAATAATGCCTGTGTAGCAGCAGCCCTGTCTTTATCATCTTTGTCTAGTCTTTGCACTATGCTTTTCTTTGTAAATTCTTGCAAGATATGGAATCCATTGCAATTCTCAGATTGCTCCTCAAGCACCCATTGTTTCTTTTCATAGCTGTATTTGTTTCATTATAGGAAGTTCTTTGTATTCTATTGATTAAATTTATCTCTGAGAGCTACACAATTCCTCCTGCAAGTTTCTTTTTTATTATTCTTTGATATCCTTTATATCAGTGTTGTGAGGACATTTTTGATTCACCAGTCTGGGCTCTGTAACTGTTTTCTATGCAAACTCCATTTCTTTTGACTTTATTCTAGTCTTTTTATTTAAGCATTTTGGCCAGACTTCCAGACAGAAAGCAGTTCTCTGTCAACACACATCCTTTTAAATGTTAAGACTCCTCTCACATCCGGAGATAATTCATCATTTTTCCTGGCCTTTATGTTCCTATCACTCACATACTTCACTTTTGCAGAGGTTGGTACTCCTAATATTACTGCCATAGAGTTTTATAACTCATTTTCCCTGCTTTAGTCAACTGGAAATTATAAAACACAGTAGGTGTTTCAAAACACCTGTTATCCTTAGGAGGGAGTGGGTTATAGAGCCATGCATCATGTTGAGGATGGATGGACTGTGTGACAGACACTCTAAGAATGAGAGGAAGAAGAGAGAATGAAGGGAATGAAGGAAGCCTGAAGTACATTGTATGAGGGGAGATGGGTTCTGTCACTCTTGAGAAATGATGGGAATTGACATGCAGAATGGAGTGGAAGAGGATCAGGATGAGGGGCAGTTGTTTCTGGAGGTGATACATGTTTTCTCTGCTGTGCTCAACCCACACTGAAGTAAATCATTGTCACTGTGAACTAAGAACAATACTATGAACCTGAGAGTCAGTACCAAGAGTGATTGCCATCACTAACCCAGAAACCAAGAAATCTATTCATACTTTTATAAAGCAGAACTGATCAGGTCCCAGGTTTGTTGTTTTTCTGCCCTAAGATTTGGTGCCTGAGATTTAACTGCATTTTGATTCAGTGAATCCATCAGGCTTTTGATGCTCATCACCTTCCACTGTGAATCATTTCATGTCTACATGAGTAAGCTTAAGCAGTTATCATTTCTGTGCTTGGGCTCTGAGGGAACATCTCAGCTGCTGGGTGGACACTGACCAAGGCTGTGCAAGCTGAACAGGGTCTAGAAAACTGCTGGACATGATGTAGGGAATTGTAGAATGTAAAAAGCTATTAGAATCTGCCAAAAGTTACAGACAGCATAATGGGGAATACCTGAACCTCAGAGGTGATTAAGGCAGAGTTATATGAGAAACAGCCAAAGTCCACAAGTAATTGCACTGGTGCATTAGAGGCCCTAGGGCCTTGGAAGGCCATTAGCACCCAAATAGCCTAGTAAAGAACACCATGAAAAATAGCTTTATGATGATCTCACCTATTCTGCCTTAATGTCAGGTACTGGAAGGTCTCATAACCCATTTCAGTCCTTACCAGCCCTAAATGGGGTGTTATTCATTAGTGTTTTCATTTGACTCAGAAGCATAGTTTAGAGGAGAGCCTCCTGATCATTCCCAATTCCCATTATTTAAACTGAGCAGAGCTCACAGGGTTTTAACTGGATTCCTCTCCTATGAAAATAAATCAAGGTTGAGTCCCAGAAATGCTCTCTGGCTTATGGGAACTCAGTTATTGCAACCAGAGTACAGCTATCAGGAGGCAAAACCCGCTGCTGTGGGCAGTACTGCCCTCCTAAATAGAAGCAATGTGGAGACTGGGTACACAGCACTGACCAATTTGCTGTGCAGTTGGGATGTGCTGCTAATGAAGATCTGCAAAGGTGTTGTCCATCTTCCTGAGCTCCTGGGAGGGCCTGTTTATCTGAACTGCCCTTGGAAAGTTCTATTAGCTGCCAGTAGGTATCACCTGCCATACCAGCGAGTGTCTCCCCAGCAGTGTGAGCCATGTCTGTTGTTTGCTTGTTAGATGCCTGATACCCCACATAGGGTTAAATGTAAGGCTACTTTCAGTCCCCAAATACTCAGCCATATTCACTGGCTTTGGGAAGGAGAGCTTGGTGCAGTGCTCACATGGTCTGTGGGTCCCTATTCATCCATAGTTTTCCTTAATCAAGTTTCTTTGTACACACACTTGCAATAAAAGGAGCATTGTGACATTTTACCCTATGATGGGAAGAAATACTGTAAAAGTCAGTCTTTAACCCCACGTGTTCCAAAAGAAAAAACCTCATTAGGTGTCCTCACAAAGAAACGTATAATATCTCAGTACTTCAGCCTGTTGTTTCCAACAGCTTTAGAAATAAGCTCCAAGTAGTGGCAGAAAGCACGTGCTGAACTGAAGAGGCAGGTTTTAAAATGATGTGTTGTAAGAAAACCTGAGTTTGTTCAGGAACTAAAAGAGAAACACAATTACCATTGTTACCACTGAAGAGGCATATTCCAGGTATGCATTATAAAATCATCTTAGCTGTACAGAAACCTCATCAAAACAATGAGCCAAATATTATTATTTTGCTTTTTCTACCTCTGAAAAAAAAGGTCCCATTTCTAAATTCTAAGTTTCTTGGTAGTCTTTTCCTGAAAGATAACTTTTGGGACTTTCTGGCATTTGTTTTTTGGTTTTTTTTTCCTCAGAATCTTAAAAAAGCAATAGGGAAGAAACTTCCAGCAATCACTAGGGTACACCTTTATAATATTACAACTTAATTCTACTGAAAACTCCATACCAGATTTTTCTAGACGTAATCAAATGTGTGATTTTTTTTCCAGAAAACTGGAAGCATCTCGTGATAGATTTTTATATTTATGCTATGGTTCTTATGGAAATTTCAATGAGATTTCAGTGATAAGCTAAAATGCCAAAGATAATTTAACTGTAAGAATAAAAATACTGAGACAATTATATCTTATCATAATTTTTCTAGTTTCATTTGCAAACAAATATGTCAGTTTTAAAACTTAAAAATAATAGTTAAAATTTATTGAGTTATGATTTTATCATAATCTCCACATGTTGACTTAGCATGGAGCCAGATCTAGGGCTCTGGAGCTGCAGGATGTAGCCTTTGTGTATTCTCTGGAAAATCCAAAAGTCCTTGGGGCTGGATCTTCTAACTTAGATAAAAAGACCTGAATACTTATTGTTAGGAGTGTAGCATTTTGCAAATGGTTTTGGTAGCAAGCAGTGGTGTAAATTAGTCAATGCTAAAATAAGTGAAGTTAATGCAGGATTAAATAAGCTTAATCAGTAAGAATTGTACTCTGTTGTTACAGTTTTTATATCTTAACTACATGTTCATAAACTATTCTTTTAGTATATACTAAAAAGCTGTAACCTCTTCACCATTTTCAAACAAATTAGTTTACTTCTTGTTCTGTATATACATATTTTCTTCTAAATTACATTTCTCTAAATATTTTTGAAGACTGAGAGCTCAGCTCATCATTTCTTTAGCATTACTTATGTCTATCTTGTGTAGTAATGGATTGGATTTTTCATTATGTTGTAATAGCCAGTGCCATTAACATGATCACTATTCTATGTCTTTGATTTTTATGGAGCAGTAACTACTACAAATCTGTTTTGCAATTTACATTTGCTATCTCAGAACTTTGTGTGAGAAAGTGAATTGACATTTCAGAACATTACTCTAGCATGAAGCAGGATTATTAGGTTTATTTTATAGCTAGAAAATTGGGACCCAAAGATGGTTGAGCTATGTCTAGGTGTGGTGATTCACCAGCTGAGCTGCACCCCACATTGCATAGGTACCCTGAACTGGGACTGGGGCTGGAAATCATTCATCACTGAGTACTGAGAGCAGCTCAGGGGCCCTCAGCATAAGAAGCACATGGATCTATCAGAGCAAGTCCAGAGGAGGGCCATGGGGATGACCAGTGCTGGAGCCCTTCTGCTATGAAGAGAATTTGGGTTACTCAGTCTGGAGAAGAGAAGGCTCAGGGTAAAATTTATGGCACCTTTCAAGTACAGAAAGAGGGCAAGAAAGCTGGAGAGGGACTTTGTGAAAAGGTGCACAGTGAGGGGACAAGGGATAGTGGCTTTAAACTGGATGAGAGTAAGTTTTAGGTTAAACATTAGGAAAAGGTTCTTCACTATGAGTATGGTGAGACACTGGAGCAGTTTGACCAGAGAAGTTGTGGACGCCCCATTCCTGGGAGTGTTTCAGGCCAGGTTGGATGGGGCCCTGAGCAACCTGATTTAGTAGAAGGTGTCTGTTCCTGGCAGGAACACTGGAGCTCCATAGTCCATAGTAATTCACACCCTTCACACCCAAACCATCCTGTGATTCTGTGTCTCAAATAAAAGACCTAGGGCATATTTTTCTTTGGTGATACTAAAATGTACAGGCTGCAGATATTTGTTGAAGAACCTAAAGAGTTTATTAAACAATAATGTTCCAAAATGGTTAAATGTATCTTTATTTTATGGGGTTTTTTTGTTGTTAAGAGCTAAGATTCAGACAGAAGAATGCAGCTTTTCCATTATGGATTTAATATGTCAGTTCTTCCTTCTGGAGTATTTAGCATTTTTTCACTGTGCTGATTAAAATCTGGTTTAGATTATAATTATGCTGGTTTTATCATTCAGACACTCAAAACTGATTTTTAAATCTTTAAGTGGCTTGAACTAGACTTTTATTTCTTAACAGATTTAAATGTCTGCTTTCAGTATGTCCTTCTGTCATGTTGTCTGTGAATGCTAAATCACTGCAAAATTAGTAGATTTTCAGTTTTAAAAACCAAATCCACCCTTTCTTCATAGGAGGAAGAATTAAGGAAAAGTGGAGAAGCCAAATACGCACACTTGAGTGATGAGCTCCATGTATTAATTGAAGTGTTTGCTCCACCTGGGGAGGCGTATTCTCGTATGAGTCATGCCTTGGAAGAAATAAAAAAATTCCTGGTTCCTGTAAGTCACTTATAACATTTTTCTTGACAGGTTATGGTTTTGTTGCATTGAGTTTCTTCCTTTTTAGACTAAGGAGTCTGAAAAACGCCTTCACTGTGTTCTGTTGAACTTTTGTCTTTCATCCTTTTGTCCCAGGGAGATGACAAATAGGCCATTAAGTGTCACAGTTGATGCCCTGATATTTTTTCTAGCTGTTTTATTATTTCCATTTGTCAATGTTTTTTGCTTTCCTTTCTTTTTTTTTTTCTGGAGGAACTGGTAGATTACTTTTGTTTTCTGATTGCAGACATTAGTCATTTGTATGAGTGCACTTTCAGGATTTTGAATATTTAAGTCTGTAAAAACATTTTACTACATGTAACAATTTACCTAAATATCTTGCTAATGAAGTTAATGAATTTCTTGCGCAGCAAACACCATGAGCAAAACATTCCTAAGACATTTCTGTTCACCTTATGACTCAGACCACAGTTTGGCAATCCTCCATCAGCTAGGAGAGTGCAGAAATGTACTTTAAAGCTGTGAACTTTTTCAATTTGATTTATACTAAATATATCACTTTCTGAAATATTTACCTTCATGTCTATTGATTTTCCTCAAATTCTCTGAAAATTATTTTTTTTCCACATTTATAAGTGCATTCCGTGCTATTTTCATACTTAAATTTGTCTTAGCATTGAAGCATAATCATACTAAATATTAAGTGAAGTAGTACTAGAATTACATGAGTTGTTTTCTGAGGTCTATCCTGAGAGTTCTTAGTGCTCTAAAAATGTTCAGAACTTACATCCCTTATAAAGAATATGATGAGAGCTTGTTTCTATTTTGATTGAAAAAATGCAGTGTATGTTCAGGTCTCTTGATAATAATGGAAGGATTCAAAGAGTGCCTTTTTTTAATGAGTAATAGGAAGCCAAGATAAGAGATGTTCAGGTGAGGCATATGAATACTTGCATGGCAGAATTTCAATGCCTTTTTTGCTGTAGGCTTCTTGATGCATGAAAAGGGGAATATGTTACAAGTAAAATATTGAAGTAGACTATTTAGATGTTAAATTTTTAAGAGCAAATACACTTTTTTAAAGAACACTAAATAGATTAAGATTGTTAAAAATAAATATCTGGATATTTCTTTTAAATAAAAAAGTTTGTTGGCATCAAGTGCCCAGAAATGAGCTACATTTTAAACAAGTTAAATCTGTCTTTCTGATTTTTCCTTCTGATTTCCTTATGCTTCCGGTTTGGGAACACTGGTAATAAAATACCATTTAGAATTCTTTGAAATAACTGTAAGACAAGAAAACATTTTCATGATTTCTGAGTTTATGTTGAACATAAAACACGAGGGACAAATTAGGTCAATATTGTAATGCTGGCAGCATGTCGTGAAATGACATTTTGGCTGTAAGCTAATGGTGAAGATCTGCCAAGCCATTACACTGGAAGAAAATTTATCATTAAGTAACATATTCCTGAAAAGTCTTGTGTGTTGTAGCTTAAAATGATGACAGGGCCAATTACAAAATTTGCCCATCTTTGTCATTTGGATAATGCTATTTCCAGGTGTTCATGGCTTTCCAAAACTTCAGTTTGTTTCTGTAAGAAGTTTCTGTTTAAAATTACCTTCTTATGTCCTTTTCATTCTGGAAAAGAGTTCCTGCATTCTAGCATGGTGCAATGAAGATGGCATCTGGATTTTTAACATCCATCATGTGTTCTATTCAGCCTGGGTGAATAAGGGAGACAGAACTGTGTGTTTTCAGAGTAGTATTAAAATCTGTTGTAATATTCAGCATCGGTACAAGCATATATTTTGGATGGCACTTTATTTATTTGGAAGGATTATATTTGTTTTCCAGCACAAGCATAAAAGCTACACTGCAGGAAAAATATAAAAACAGGTTCTTTGTTGTGAAATTTTGAACATGGTTGACAGTGGCAGGAATAGACCCTGTCATAGAAGGCCACCAAATTTGTCAGGCATGATTTGCCCTTAGTGAAGCCAAATTAGCTGTCGCCATTCACCTCCTAATTTCACATGTGTCTTTGCAAAACTTCCAGGAGGATTTGTTTCCATGATATTTCTGACCTGAGGTGAGGCTGAAAGAGCTGTAGTTTCCTGTGTCTTCCTTATTTCTCTTTTTGTAAGTGGGGGTTCCTTTTCCCCTTTTCCAGTCATTGGGAGCGTCAGTGGACTGACATGACTTGTCACATACGATGGGCAGTGGCTTAGCCACTTCCTCTGCCTGTTCCCTCAGCACGAGCAGATGCAGCTTGCCAGGTCCCATGGATATTCTCGAGCCTGATCCTCTCCTATAGCGGGCAATTCTTCATTCCCCAGTCCCCACCTTTGCCTTCTGTGACCCGGGCAGTGTGGCTGGAGCCCTTGTCCGTGAAGACCAAGGCAAGGAAGTCATTGATGACCTCAGCCTTCTCCCTGTCCTGGATAGCCAGGTCTCCCAGTTTGCTCCAGAGAGGGCCCACATTTTCCCTAGTCTTCCCTTTATCTCTGACATAGTTTTCCTGTTGCCCTGGCCAATTTTAATTCTGTCAGGGCTTCTCTCAGCTTTCCTAACAAGATCCCTGGCTGCTTGGGCAATTTCTGCACTCCTTCCACGCTGCCTGTTTCTGCATCCACCCTTTGTTGGCTTCCTTTTTGAGATTATCCAGTAGTTCCCTGTTCATATAAGCCTCCTGTCATTTTTGCCTGACTTTCTGTTCATTGTGATGCTCATTCGTGAGCTTGGCAGAGGTGATCCTTGAACATTAACCAGCCTTTCTGTGCCCCTCTTCCCTCCAGGGAATCATAATCACTACAAACAAGTAAAAATTGTACTTTATGACTTGTTTATTAGTTTTATCCCCCTCTGCTTCGTTTCAGATTTACAAAGCAATTATTAACTGACTGGCTGCAACATGTTTCAAGGGTTTTTCACTCAGAAAGATTGCACTAGATAATTTCCTTTTTGTTCCCTATTTGCAGCATCTCTTGAGTTTGTTTTATAATGTTTTGTTGTTTATAAGACTTAATTTATTGCAGCAATGAATATTGCGATTGCATGACAAGGATAAAACAGTAGAATAGAACAGTTTTATTTATACCAAATCAAGGATGCAATAAACTATTCAAATGAGTTTTCACATTGCTTATGAATTTTCTGGAGATTACATGAAATATTGCCCTCAGAAATTACACTGATCATGTCACTGAAATGGAATAATGTTTTTATACCTTCTTCAGAAGTTTTAATGAGACTGAATTTTAAGATAAATGCCCAGAAAACATAATAAGAGAAAAGTAGATAAATGTAGAGTAGTATTGAGGAAAAAAAAACCCAAAACACATTTATTAACTGGAGCAAAGTTTTCATTACAACTACTTTTGATTTAAATGTGATTACTTCTTTTTTACCTTCAACCTCAATAACAGGTATCCATATTTTTAGTAAGGAAGATTTTGCCTCCAAGCCAGAGTTAGAAACCACAGTCTGTCCCACAAGTTAACACATTTCATAGCTGCAGCTCGATCTCAGTTGGTGCTTTGGGCTCCTTCCAGCAGGCGTTTCAGTGCATGACTGAATCCCAGTGTCTGCAGCTCTTGGCAGCTGCCACATTTCCAAAGCCAAGCTGCTTCCTTTGCTGTCTGCAGCTTCCATTTTGCAAATGGTTTGAGGTCTGTGTGGGTGCTGCCAGCAGGACATTGCTAACTGCTTGATAAGATTTATTCTGTAACTGACTGTTAGTTCTTTGGTGGGTTTTATGCAAAATTAAGTCTTTGTGGGGTGTCATACCCAATTACTAGCTAGATACTGTGCTCCGTTTTGGGTTGATATTTACTTAGTATGAAAATTTGCATATAATTGAAATATGACAAATCAAAAGAGCCATGATTAAGTAGGTAGGATTAATCTCAGAGTCTTGAAAAACAACTGTCTGCTCTAATATTTTATGTCAACCTAGTAAAAATGAAAACCAGAATGTGTTCCCCAAGTCAAGGTTTTACATTAACAATCGCATTTGGAACTGATGCTAACATTTTGGAAATTATGCAGTATTAGCTATCTGGAAAATACAAACAATAGGGATACCTGGGATGAGGACGTGTTTTTTAGATTCACCTTTGTGGCCAACACAGATTTGATAAAATCCATAGGTATCTGATATCCAAGTACTTCTGATCCTAAACTGCCAGGGACCTAGGTCTGTGTGGGGAACCTAAGGCTGATGTTAGATCTCAGTGCCTCAGAATGGGATGCAGGGTCAACAGATTAGAAGGGGAGACTGAGGAGCAGAGGGAGGGGAGGAGAGCCTAGAAGCTTTTCAAGCTTTAAAATTTGCTGATTTTTAAATGTTCATGGCTATTAAATGCAGTCAAGTTTTTTCACTATTACTGACCAAAAAAATTCTACATCACTCCTGTTATATAGGATTGTATAATTTTGATTTAAATCCAAACATACAAATATATTTTCTGAACAAGCTCTTAATTCCCATGTTTTAAGGAGCTATACTGTTCCTTAGGAGTTCTGTGCTTTCTAACACAGGCAAAATCTTTTTTCTGATTCACAGGAATCCCTTTTTTATCCCTTTAAGCAAAGCATTTTTATTTGACATGGTTAGCATCCCTTGGGAGAATGAGAGAAGCAGATACTGATCATTCATTTTACGTGTGAGTGCTCTGTAATAGGGAGCTATTATGTAGAGGGCAGATTGCAGCTGCGGTGACATGACCACTTTAAAAAGATTGTTTACAACTGTGCGGTCAGATGATCAGAAATTGAACCAATTACCACTTTAAAAACTGCTGTCCAATATATTTGCATACATTATCCTAGCCACTTGTATCTGCTTTAAATCAAGGCTTATTGGCACCACTCAAGGGCTGGGAATACACACATGGTCATGTACTTCAGTCCAGTTGATGGGCAATGTCTGGTGATCATCTGCCTGTGCAGCGTTCTCTGGATGTTTCTCAGATCAGGTTCTGTTATTAGAAATCACTCTGGTGAGGCAACAGGTGAATGCAGAGTTTTGTGTTGTTTTTAATTCAAGCTACAATGTCTTCTAGACATGCTTGTAAGTGCCTTAACACCTTACTGGCTGTTTAGCTTCAATCCTTTTATCTCAACTTACTTGCTCTATACCATTGATTAAAAGAATTTTCTTACCAATCATTTAAGAATATTAGCTGTTCTCATTGATCCAGCTAATTAAAGTGAAACATCACTAAGGAAGAAGAGCCTTTCAGTGAAATCAAAGTTTACTAATTTCACACTGGAAGTAATTTATGCCAGAGCTATTTATGAAAAAAATTGAGATCTGTGGGAAATTGAAAACAAACTTTGAGGCCAGTTTGTTTCAGTGGGAACAATTAAAACATCTTAAAGTAGGGTTTAGTTCCTTGAAGGTCTGTCTAATATTGTAAAAAGAAATTATTTTACGTCAAACATACATTTACTGTATATGTAGGAACTCCTATCTAGTACAGACTAAAGTTACAAATAATCTGTGTACATACAGCACATATAACAATTCTGTCAGTTTTAGGTACGTGACATTTATTTTGCACGTTTTTTATTAGTCATCTGAATTGCTTCTGTGCTACAGTATAATATGATATCTCTATTTACATACCATTTCATACTCAATGGTTTTGTAATCTTATGTTTGTTTCTAAATAAGCTGTAGTGTGGGTGGGGGATGCCAGTCTTTTTTTTCCTCTTTCAAAGAACCTCAACAGGCAAAATATTTCCCTAAATATGATGCTGAGCAGCAGCAGAGCTGCATCTCTCAAATTCATCTTTTATGCCCGTCAAAGTAAATAATTTACACTTGCACATTCTTCAAAAATCCTTGCAATAATAAATAATTAGTACAGTAATTATTTTAAAACTGTGCTAAGGAAAAATTTTAGCAGCCGTTTTAGCTGTGCTGGGTTCTGTATTTCCCAGTGTGCAACATCTCTGGCAATTTCACACACAAGTTTTGATAATCAAGGAAATAAAATTCAGATATTCTGTCAAGGCCTAAAATGTTATAGCACTTTAGCTCTTCACAGCCTTTTTTCCTAAACATTGTTTAACAAATCAAATTATTATCAATACATTCAAACATCAGTGTACTCAAGAGAGTCATCATAACTTGTGGACTGTGGTTCTTGACTTTTCACAGATGTTGAAGTTTTTCCTAATAATGAATACTGGCTGATTGAGCAGCACTTGTGTTGTTTAAACCACTTATTTTAAGCTTCATGAAAATAATCCTAAATCTTTCTCTCAAAGTGAATGTTTAGGGGTGGAGATGTACACCAAAAATGTTTCAATTTTTCAGTTGAAAATTAAACACCATTATTTTTCAACAGGATCATTTTTTTAAACATAGTTATTGATACTAATGCTAATATTAATATTAATAGACTGCTGGTTCTTTCTGCTGTAAAGCTATAAAATGGATAGCAATACAAAGAGCACATAATTAATCAAATGTCTTCATATTTGTGTCATGAAGAGTGGGTCATGTGTTGACATGCCAGACAAACAGTATCTTTTTCCTAGGCTTAGCTCCCAGCTGTTTCAAAGCAATTTAGATACTTTGCCACATCTTGTTTGGTTTAAGGGTTGATACTCCCACTATGAGTGGATTAAGACCTCTTCAGATATTCCAAGATTTATTCAGTCTGTGAAAGCAATTCCTTGGTGATCCCTTTCTGACACATGAAGGAATCAATATAAGAGGCTCAGCCTTACTGTCAGAGCCCTTTCAGATGAGCCAGAGACATGAGCCTGAGCAGAGACTTCACACTGGCCACTAAACTGAGCATGCTCTTGACACGTGGCTGTAGTTTAAAGAGATAATTACAACTTGCTTGGTGAGTCTATATTCATCAGCAATTTTAGGCTTGTTTTGCTCCTTCCTTTTCTTAGGGCAGGTTTTTCACCAGTGGCAGATCAGAAGAAATTATTTCGGTGCAGTTGATAAAATTCATGCTTCTGGTTTCTTAATTTCTGATCTATAATATGTAACAAGAAATTTGCTGTGGTATTGCACATTAGACTGTTCACCTTAGCAAGACCACCAGACCTTCCTGCACATGTGGCATTTCATTTAAAGCTCTGTATGTGGGTACAAATTTGGTCAATCAACTCGACAATAAAGGTTGTTTGTTTGACCCAGTGAAGAGTCTGCAGCTTTATGATTTGAAAATAAAATTCCATGTAGTTCTGTATAAAAGTAGGCATGGAAAGTATATTTAAAATAATTGATTTGCATGCAAGGAATTACTTTGCAATCATGATGAAAAAAAATGTGCAAGATGTTATTAAGTGTTCCCATCGCATATATTACTATCTTTTTTTCCCCCCAGACATCAATATGAGGAAAGAACAGGATGATATCTGGTAAAAAAATAAGACTGAAGGCAAGGAGATAAATAAGAGTTACTTATTTTGGCTCTTTCATGGAATTGGTTATTGGCTTAACCAGGTTGCTTTAACTTGCAGGTTACTTACCTCTATGTTTCACATATATTAGCAAAGTGACAGTCAGATTTTTAAGGTTTTAATTCATTTGTGAAAGTACACTTAAATAAATAAAAGCGTTTGTGCTGTCATTGACATTGAAAACCATACTGCAGATCCTACAGTGTGTTGGGGATTGTTTTCATTTTCTTTTTTTATTTTTAGAAACAAAAGGAAGAAAAAAGATTTTTGGTGGTATTAGTAAACATTATAATTTTTTAATGTAGCAAAAGTCAGTGTAGTCAATTCTGAGGATGCTGACTTATGATCACTTAGGAAAGCATGAAAGAAAAAGCAAAAATGCAGCTTTTACTTCTCTTTCCTTAGTTCATCAAAGGCTTTTCTTTGAACCTTAGTTAAGCTTTTGGCCTCAGAAAAACTTAAGATTGCAATGGGTTTGGCAGTTCACTTATGCACTGAGTGATTAAAAAAAACCAAACTAAATTCCACTTCCTCTTGTTTGTTTTGAAGCAGTTTTTTAAGAGTTAATAAGTGCCCTCATCTTCATGCATGGTTAAAATCAGAGGATAATTTCACACCCGTCCTCTCTCCTATGTTGTTCTGGATTTGTTTCTTTTCTAGCTCCCAACTTTTTGTGCAAAAGCCTCAAAAGATTGTTAAAATCAGAGCTCTGGTTTTTTGTTTCTTTTCTAGCTCCCAACTTTTATTGCAAAGAAGCAGAGGTAGCTCTGGTTTTCCACAACATAATTCTGACTATCGCTCTCTCTCATCCTTAGCTTACCTCCTTAGTTTTTCTGTTGGGCTGGGATGACCAGGATGGCAGAGAGTAGCTCATCTAGGTAGTCAAGGAAAAAGTCCAGTAATGAAATGGATCTTCCGTTGTTTGTGGTTCAGTGTCAGGGCTTTTTACTAGTGCTATCCACCATTCATCCTGCTTGTACTGATTTGGTGTTTTTTTAATGGCATTTGTAAAACATCCAGGGCATCTCTCTTGAATGATAATAACTTATAAGGAGCTATTTACTTTCAGTATTTTGATGCTTATCAATACTTCAGTTTAAGTATTTTCATAGCATTACTTTGCATTTATCATCACTCAGTTTTTTTCTGCTGGTTTTATTTCTAGTAATAGAGTATAATGAGACCTTTCAGCAATTCTCCACAATAACCTTTAGATTTTATTGCTTTGAATAATTTAATTGAAATACTATCACTTCACTATTCAAGATTTTTAATAACATTCATAAATATGATGAGCAGACCAGATTTTTAAATCACTCAATAAATTGTTCCCCTCAGAAAACAGAAAATTACAATAACAGTCCAGCTATTTTTAGTATTCTTTCTCCTGTAACCAAGAGAGAATTCCCAATCAGCAAGGTGCTCTGTTTTAGCATTTGACAACTCTGGTCTGGCAGATGAGAGTTTTTATCTCCATGGATGGAGATGTTTGAAAATTAATGTCTCATTTGCTGTGTGCCAAGCTATATGAAATAAACTTGTTCAGATATAATCTGCATGAAGGATAAAAATACATCCGTCTGCAGAATCTACTTCTCCAAGACAGTAAGAGTTGCCTGCATACATTCAGCACATGCAAACATGAGGGTTTAGTAAGCAAAGAATATACATTTGTATATATTCCTGATGTTTTGAAGGGTTTTAAGTCTCCTAATGGCAAGGAATAATATGACAAAACTTCATTGACATGAGATTTTTAAAAGAAAAAATAAATTTAAATAACAGGTTGAGAAGGAAAGATTGGCGATCAACTATGAAAACAGCTTTTGACATTAAAAAATAAACAAGTTTAGTTTAATATGTTTTTGGTTCAACCTGAGCAATGAAGGGATGGCAAAAAATTTAGGAACAATGACTGTGTAAAAATCAGGAAAGATGCAAAAGACAGATTAATGGCAATCGAGTTTATAAAACAAAGATTCCAATTTAATTGAATAGTTGGGAAGGAAATATTTGGCAGCAATGCAGTGATAATACAAATGAGTTCAAGGAACATAGTAGAAATAAAAGGAATTGTAAAAATGCACAGACTTGAATCCCTGGAGATAGTAGCATTATCAGTCATTAATGATGCAGAATGTTTAGGCAGGATGTTTCCATAAATATTGATTGTGTAACTGGAAAAATAAAGTGTGGTGTATTTGTATTTTACCAAAATGATGGAATACTTTGCAGTTGCTAGTGTAGTAGTGTTAATTTTAGAAAAAAAATCATGAATGTAGAGAGGAGCCATATTGCACTGAGCTAAGAGTCGCAGTACTGCTTTCTAATTGCTTGTTTCTCATGCTTTGTGTTTCATGTTTGGATTTTGGTTGTTCGGTAAGGGGATTTCTCAGTCTGAAGCTTTTATAAATACCAGACAGTCACCACTTTGTTCATTGGTGGTTTGGGTTTTTTTGTTTACTTTATGTGGGCATTTGCTCTTCCATCAGGGCATGTACAATATCTTCCTCACAGTGTGGATGAGCACTTCAATGAAATTGGGAAGGATTGATTGTTCTAGGACTACAAGACATCTGGCAGATACAGCTGGAGCGGACTAGTGAGTCAAAAGTTAGTTGTGTTGAAATGACAGGCAGTGGAATAAAAATGTGGCCAGGGAAAGAAAAACTTGCAGTGGCAGCACGACTGTGCAGTGATTGTGCCATGACCAGCCTTGCAGGAGTCCTTCACTGATAGCTGGGAAAGTTTGCAGCTTATGAAAAAAAATAGAGAAAATAATCTAACCAATACTTTGGTACTCTTATGTCATAATGAAAAATGATTCAACAAATCTCAGTTCTGGTTCAGTGAGAGTTTGTTGATGAAATTGTGTTACTGACATTAAGTTCCATTAAACATCTATCCATATGTATGATGTGACAGGGGCTCAAACCTTCTTAATAAGAACATTTCTCTAAATGTATGTGTCTGTAGCAATTTTTTTAGGGAGTTGATGTGTGAAACTTCTTTGTCTGTCAAACCTGCTTCGTGTATCAAATTTTGAAGATGGAGATTTGCGTCTTGATAGTAGATTATTTCATTCCAGCACAGCAGGTTCTTTTGGGTGAGACTTACACAGGTGGTGTGATAGTTAGACCCTGTAGCAAAATCTGTAGCCATTTAGCAGATGAAGACACTTCTGTGTGAAAGTGATATCTCAGAGTACATTCCGAGCCATCAGCCCACTTACAACAGCCTACAAATAATGCTGATAATTAGGATGCATTTTATAACCTGCCTGCCTTCCAAGTTTACACACTTCACTTTGGAAACATCAAGGTGAGAGACAAAACCTTCAGATAAACTGTGTGAAACTGGAGAAGGCTTTTAACAGGAGAGGAGGCATTCCAGAGCTGCCCTTATGCCATTGACTGCAAAGGGAAACTGTTTGTGACTTGGATTTAAACAGAAGAAAATTCTCAGAGGTACATGAGTCTTTTTTGAAAGAAAGTCTATACAAAGCATAATCTTTCTGAAGAGTCATATGATGACTCTAGAGATTAGTGATCAAGTTTGTTCAGAACTGACTGAAGGTTATTGTGCAGCAAGAGAAGTGAGGCAGTCCCAAGGCTGTAAATGTGATGCAGTTGGGAACTCTGGCACAGAATATCACTAGCTAGCAGGGACAGGACCTCATTCGGAGGGGAAGGCTGAGGATAGATGCGGGAGTCAACAAAAGCATGCTTAAGAAGAAATAACTCATGCTGCATATTTAAATTGCTTGAGTACAATTACTGCCTACCTCCTTGCTTGCATTTTCTCTCAGCTGTTTGAAAACTCTTTGATGCATGCTGTTTCTTTTTTCACTTCTTACTAAACACAGAAAGACATTTGAGTTCTCTCCTTTTGACATGCTAGAACAAGGTTTGTGTCTGCTGGATGGCAACTCAACTGCTGCGTTATTTCCATGTTGGCGTAACTTGTGAATGACCCGACCCAGTGAGTAACAACTTAGTTACAGCACTGTTGAAAAATCAGTTTTTAGAGCCAGATTGGAGGAAGTGAGAAGTTCTTGAAAGCAGACAAACTCAGCAGGATCTGTGGCTATTTCTGATTGAGGTACATACTTAGCATTTCTGTTTATAATGAGTACTTACCACGGAGTTAAGCCTGAGGAGATAAGTACAAGAAGGAACTGAAAACAATGGAAAATCCTTTGAATTTTCCTTTGATTGTTGATTTACTTCTATAAATATTGTTAAAATGCAGAAATAAGACACTGAACAGTAGTTAAACCTGGGCTCTAAGATCCTGATTAGACATGATTAACAGATGTATACTGTCCAAAAGCAATCAGTGGGACAGCCATCAAAAACACAGGCAAAAGCTGATGTTTTTTCCAACCAATATGGGCTTCAAAAGCTCAGGGAGGCTTTACAGAGGGGCAAAAAACTAAAAGGTTACTTTTAGAGTAAGATTTGATAGCTGTTAGTTGTTTTAATTATTTGCTTTACATCAATATTACTTTTGAGGAAGTGAACAAATAACACCTTGTTCTAAGGACATATTCCTGAGATGTTTAAATTAGGTGCCAAACACACATGGGCCACTGAGTTAAAACAGAGAAAAGTAACCAAGAGCTGTAAAATAACTGTAGTTACAGTGGGTTTGGGAAACCAGAGCTATTATCTCAGAAGGGCTAAGAAAATTCCCTCAATGTCAAAAAAGGGAATTGCATGTTTAACTTCATGGTAAATCACAGGATGAGCAACTGTTATCCTTTTCCTGTCACTACTCCTAAACTGTTACAAATCAATGAAAGAAACCAATGCTAAATTAAACCAGGATTTTGCTCTGATTTTAGATTGAGATTTCTTTTCTGCCTATAAACACATTGGGAAAACAGATTGTGCCTTGGCTATTGGCTGGTCTGCACTTGTATTTTGCTTTGAAAAGCACCTAATAGTTTTATGTGAGTCTCTAAAATGAGTTGCATCCAGAGTAGGAGTTTGCATACCAGGCAGAAGGCAGGTGCAGTTAAAGACAGAGGTGACAGAAAGCTCTGAAAAAAATATTTGTGCTAGGGAATGGGAATCCTGACAGTCTGCTTGACTACCACATATTGTGTGGTGCAGTGGGTGATATTCATGTCATACAATGGGATGAGTCCCTGATATGCTATTGCATATCTGCACAAGAATGAGGTTTTTCCATCTCCGTCTCCCAAACAGTGTGAGTATGTTGCAGTATGTTTAAAGGGATCTTTAATTTGGTTAATAAGTCTTCACTCAGATCTCAACTTTTTGCATGGTCAGAAATCATGCTTTCTGCTGGATTGCAAAAGCCAGTTTTGTTTTGTAGTGCAATCATGTATTGCAATATCACTGAAAAAATAATTTTTTCTGTGTCACATTTCAAACTAACAGCTGAGTCATATCCTTAAAATTGGAAACAAACAAAATCTGAATGTATCTAATTTTCTGCTGAACCCTAGTCTGTTTTTTCTTTTTTTTTTTTAATACTGTATCCAGCCATAATTGAAGGCTATTCATATGGTATATCAATTAAATCAACTTGTACTTCAGCTCTTTAATCATTTCTGGGCTAGAAGTGATTTTATGTATTTAAGGCCAGTGGGAACAGAGAACCTACATTAATTTTGTGTATATTATGGTATATTATTATAGTGTATGTATTGAGTTTCATATAATGATACTTATCTCTGTACTTAACTAGGAAGTATATTGCTAAAATACAGTGTGGTCTATTATTCTATCATGTTGGCCTGCTAGATTTCTTCCAGCTACCCTTGCACCAAGACCACCAATTTTACTTGTGCATCCTGCTCTTAGGTAGTTTAGCTGCTCTGCACAATTGCTCTGATGCTGCCTGGCACCCAGAGCAGGTGAGGAAAACTACCTGAATGAGCAGCTGCCAACTTTTATGTATGGAAAAATCAGTATTTCCAACCAGTCTGATTAGAGACTGAAAATCAGGAAGGGACAAAAATTCTTTCTTGTTACTAAACCTGGCAGTTTTCATGCTGTGTACAGGATAAAGCAATATGTAATGCACCCGAAAGGGTTTTCTCTACTGGCATAAACTGACTGGTGTACTGTCTCTGAGATATAGCAGGTTTCTTGTGGCTCACAAGTATTTCTAGGGAAAGTAGTTACAACAATAGGAAAGAATGCATCTACCCAGTATTGTACTGGGGTCAGAAAAGCTTCTTGACCCTTCTAAGCGACTTACATGCATCTTCTTTAGATATGTGTGGAGCATGATGGAATCATTTAAGCAGTTCTATATCCAGAGAACTTGTAAAGAGAAAATCAAGAGAGAGCTTGTAAATTCAAAGATTCTAAAAATGGAAGTTTGACTATTTCCATTTGAGTCACAACCCATACAGACAGTAGTATTTCTCCTAAAACCTGTACTTCATATGTGTTTCAGAAAGATATCAAATCTCACTTCAAGTGCTCCAGATGATCTGGAGTTCATCATCTGCCTGCTAAGGTTTAGTTATCCTCACTGGTAGGAAACTTTTTTTTCCAAGCTGGTGGGTTTTGCTCCTATATTCAGGATTTAGTGTGTCTTTCCCACATTAAAGCACCTCCTCCTCTTTCAGCTAGTGGTTCTCCTTTGAGTCTCCAGAGACAGAATGTCAAAGAAATCAGATTTCCTCAAACATGTTTTTGGGTAAATACAATATTGTTATTAAGCCTCATTTCACAAGACCTTCTTTTTTCTTTTCTGATTTGACTGCCCTTGAATCCTGACCCTGTTGTCAGAAGAGCCACATAGATTTGTGACAATAATCTAGCCCTCACATTTTTACCACCCGCTACTTTAAAAAGCAGTACAATAAAAAGGATTTGATATAATTGTCCAAATAGTTAGTAAAAATATTTAATATTGTTGAGCCAGAAAGCAATTTCTGAGGTCATTGCTTTGCAATTTTATATCCCTCAAAAAAAACCTCCCAGAAAAACTATATAGTCCCTGGTGATTTATTATAGGGTTTAAATCTAGCAATTAACTGATAAAAAAGTTCAGATGAGGTGCCTGATCTGGAAATGATAACATACTGTGGCAATTGTCTCATGTCCCATTCTATTAGAGAGGTAAATGTTCCTATCTACAAAAACCTCAATTTTCAGTGCAAATACAAAACAATAATACAAGTTAAATGTCTGTCTCACTGTTTTCTGTAGCAATCTTTACAATTTCATCTAAAAACATACCCCTGGCCAGGTTTTTTTGGAACTGGATAGAGAAGAATTGAAGGGAGTAATCCTACTGTATTACCAAGTTGCCTTTAATTGTACTGATCGCTCTCTTTTCACTGATGTATTTTGCTTTCATAATCAGTCACCCACATTAAGGGAAAATACTTGCACATCCTTCTTACTGTCATTTTTACATTGTTTTTGTTTAAAATATGCATCTAACCAAAATATCCTATTTCCCAACGCCAGTTTTTTAATGTCTCTGGCATTTGGGTTATGAGGGTAGCCTGTAGGGTGCTCCTCAACAGCAAATACAACCTGGCCTCTTTTAGCAACAGTATAGTTTTTTTGCACTTACATGTTGTGATACCTAGCAGATATCCCCAAGAAAAAGTCAGTTCCATTATACTTATTTTTCTTCCTATGTAGTAAGAGCAGAAGGAATATTTTTTCTTACACAGTTAAAATGGGCTGTGACACATGCACACCAGTACTCCATCCTTTTGTGAATAAAACTCTAATTCCTGTTATCCAAGAACCTGATTGTACTCCTGTGAGCATTGTCCTTGCAGTAAATTATCATATTCCTATTTCCTCTTCCCCTTTGAGCTAGTGCTTAAAAAAGGGTCTTTTCTGGCCTTTTTTGTGGAGAGTTTTACACAGCTTGCCAATTCCTAGATCCTCCCAGTAAGTTCTCTCTTAGCTCCTCTAAGATGGTGTTTGTCCCATCTGTTGATGAGACCACATATAAAGGAGAAAAGAAGGGAGAAAATCAAAATAGCAGAATGAGAAAGTTAAAGAAAACCAAGGGGAATAAATAATGAAAATTAAATTAATTTAAATGAACTACCAAAAAGCTTTAGAATAACAGTGCAAAGATACTATCCATGGTTGCAGCATCTATGAGAAATTTAGATGCCTTAAATTTTTTCTGAAATTTACGTTCTCAGGAAAAGTAGCTATTAAGATGAATTAAGAGTACCATAAATATTTATATAATTTTATTTATGAAAAATTAATTCCAAAGTGTGTGAAAAAAATTACATTGTTTATTTTTGTATTTTTTGTTTTAAATGTGATAGAAGCATTTTTAGGAGAATATATGCAATAACTGGTAAATGCCATGTAAAAAGTAGACATTGCCATTAATCTATTCATGTGCATGTTCTTTATTTCAAAGAGAAATTATGATTAATTATTACAGCATGCTCACACTTTTGATAAAATATTAATAACTTTAATTTTGCAGAGATTGACAGGCCAGCTGGGGTTGGATTTCCCCCTTGAATTTTTGCTCAGTGCAAAGTAGAAAATATCAGATGGCTCAGAGAAAAAGATACTAAATTGAATTTTTTATTTCTTTCCATAGATATCAATAATAAATGGTTTTACAGAACAAGAGATGGAACTCTCTTGTGAGTTAGTGTGCCTGCCTGACTTTGTCAGACTCCTGGGACTGCTTCAGCTGGGACTTCTGCTCCTGGGAATGACAGTTTGATTACAAGATCTTTTCAGAAGTTCACTGGTCTTCTAATGTTGTGTTTTTGTATGTATTTATTCTTGCCCAGACCTTCTATAGGGGTCTTTTACTTCTCAGTGAAGTCTTACTACATTTTTGCAACAGTAATTCTGACTTCTTTGTTGAGTCTGGGGAAAATAGTAAGAAAATTAGGGAATTCTAAGCAATATAATGCAGTGTTAAGCTACCTGGTAATATTTGCATTGTGTGAGAAGTTAAACTGGAGAAGAAGGCAAATAACTAAATGACATTTTTACCTAGGATCATACCAAAATTTTTGTTGCAGTTGGTTAAGTGCAGAGTTCCACTGGGTACAAATTCCTCCAGTAACAGTGTTAACAGGCTGAGACCATGGGATTGTGCTGCAGGGAAATACAAGTCTTGCTTTCATTTGCATTGGATCTTTGCCATGAGCTGTGTATAGCAGGAAAGGATTTTGTGCGTATGAATATGAAATAAAGGTGTGTGTCCATGGGCAGGTGTCATAGCACTGATAAACAGCCCAGAAGTGAAGGCTCTTTTACAATAATTTCATCATGCTTTGAGGAGCTCTAACCATGCTCAGAGGAGCAGTCAACATTATAAAGAATAGATCTGCAGATGGAGACAAGATCCCCTGCCAGGCTTTAGGTATTTTAGGGCTGAGATATTTTAGTGGAATTGTTGAATATTTTAGTTACTTGTTGAATTAAAATCAGAGAAGCAATTTATTTTCTTCAAGGTTAAGTTAGAAAAGATGAAGCTTGATATTGCCATGAAGCATGTATTTTAATAAAAAGCACTCATTTTTCTTGTTACTTTAATAGGGTTTTCTTAGGTATATTCTCTTTTTGTAAAATTGCTAGCTAAAATTAAACATTGTAAGGCCATAAATACAAATTACTGAACAACTGAACAGTCTCTTTTTCAGTTAGAAAGCTTGATTTGGAGATTATATCCTCAGGAAATATCCGAGAGTGCTGCTTATGACATTCCATTTTCATGAAGTTTGTGTCCCTGGGGTTTGGAAAAGATTCTTATTTCCTCCCTCTCTGCAAAGTAATTAGGTACTTTATAGGAAAGCAAATGTAAATCTGTCCCCATATACATGTCCCCCCAAACTCCATCACAGAATTTATGAATCCTTTTTAAAAATACTTAGAGCTTGAACTGGCAGAGCCAGACAATGGCATACTAATACATTGACCCAAATTGTAGGACTGCACATACCAAAGAGATGTAGAAAACATCTTGATCATGGCCGGTCAGTACAGAATTGTCCAAATTAAATGAATATTTTAAAAATAATATCTCCATATGCAGGGATGTGTACAGATGTCGGTATTGTAAGATTTTGTATCAGCACTGGGTTATTAGTGAATCAAATTAAAGATTATCTGTTTAACTAGAGTCTGATTAAATATTGAACATTTACTCTGTATAATTTCATTACTTTCTTCATTGTGATACATGCACATTGCAGTGCATCAGATATTTGGGGATTTTCTCTACTGTTTTCTCTCTGACTTCCCATTGTTAGTTCCCAAGCTCCAGGAAAAGCTGGAATTTATACTAACACCTAACTTGCCATTAAGTCTTTTTGGTTTTGTTTTTGTTTACTTTAAATAAAGCATTCCTCTCTGATATAGTCAGGGGGAAATGATGAGAAATTTATTTTTCACCTATTTTCTTAAATAAATGAGTCTAATGCAACTGCAACATCTGTGTGTCAGAAACTTTGACCAAAAAAAATCAGTAGAAGGAGTTCAGGTTGCAAAGATGTCTTAAAGCTATATGAGAATTTATTTCTCGGTCAAGGGAGCCCCAAAATACTATTTTCCTCAAGGAAAAGCCAAACTTTAACTTTTGGAGATTTGAGATGAACATTCCATTTTGTGCATTTTAGCTATCCCAAATACCATTGTGTAGTAGTAATAAATTCATTATGCTGCCTTATGATCCCAATAGTCAAGGCACTTGAGTCAGGCTTGCAATCCAGAAGTGTGCTGGGTGGGACAGGGGCTGGTGGCTGGGGAGGATCCCAAACAAAGGAGCCAGTGCACTGAAAGGAACTGAGACCATGGGTGTGGGACTGTGACCTTGGGGCTTTTATGGTGGAGGAACTTCAACAGTATTTTTAGCACCGAGGAAAAAAATTAGGTCTTTTATTTTCTTTCTTGTAGTTGAAACATATTCAGAGAAAATTTAGCACTTCCAGTTTCCTTAAAAGTTCTACAATGATGACCTCTTGAATAGAGAGAACTTTTGAGTGACGCTTAATGTGTACATGGGGGCTTAAAACCATTTTGGTTTACTGATTTTGGACAGGCACAGGTCTTTTGAGGAAAGAAAGGCTGTTATTAGCCTCGGAGCCTCACAGACCACTTAACTGCCTGCAGGCATACCAATTAAGTGGAATTATCATCCCAATTAACCATTGTCCCTTGCCAGTCAAAACTCATTTGGTTTAATTCAGCATCCTAGGAAAAGTCCTAATTAACCAGATTTCCTAATTATCTGTGTCCTGATTAAGTGAAGTGTACTAGTGCAGCCTTCATTAATAAAGGATCATTTTCATTTTGTTACTTAAATAATTTTCAAAAAATTACGTTTCATGGGTAGCATTCTCAGGTAGTGAATGTCCAGATCTGGGTTTTTGTACTAGTAGGTGCAGACTTAAAAGTCAGTTGAGCTACTGAAATAAGTAATTTCTGCAGGGCTTGCCAAGAAAGTGTTATTAAAAAGAAAGGCAACAAAGGTGTTTGTATGGCCTGTTTGGGGCTGAAGATTTCATTGAGCCATGAGTTATAGTACTTTGACTGGTGAAATCTGCCATTGCCTCTTGATCTCAAAAGATCTTTGCAGAGTCTTGTGAGCCGGGATGTGGAGCCAGATTTTTTAATCTATTTGGACACAGAGTTATGCACAGAATGTATCTGAAAAGGTGTGGTCTCTGCCACACAAAACACACTCAGATTATATTCAGCACTTAGTGATTTTGCTGGTTGCTTCAAGGAAAGATTTAGTTTGTTGACTTCTCTCTGTCTGTGCTCCTGGGTCTGTGACCTGCTAATAAGCATGAAACTGAGTTGCCTCCAAGTCGTGCCTGGCCCTGATACTTCACATCACATGAATTAAACAAGATGATAGGAGTTGTTGGGAGGTGGGGAGGAGCACTTGAAGTTAAAAGCCTAAGATAGCTCATTCGTTTTATTAATTATAATAAGTAGTGTTGCCTTTTGTAATGTTATGTAGCTGAGTCTAGTAATTAATAAGGTTATAATGATTTCCATCCAAGAATCTCAAATCTTAACTACACAGGAACATTTAGGAAAGGAGATAGAAGTGAATCAGTTACAGGTACAGAGCAAATTTCTTTTGTAGATGTTTTCTAAATCAGGAATAACGTATCTGAATACAATTCTGCACCCAGATGTATTCTGTGCCTTGTGACATTTTAAATTATTTGGCTGAACTCCCTTACACTTCCTTGTCAAAAAATGTTGAGACCCTTTCTGGAGCCTTGTATTAGTTGTTACCCTCACTTACTTAGTCGACACAGCCTTAAAAACAAGCAAACTTGGTCTTCAGCTGTGAACGGGATATTGCAGGAATTCATCCTGCTCCCTGATTTGGCAGAGGTATGACCTAAATATGCCAGTACATGATAAATATGCATAGACAGAGTTTTCTGTGATACAGAAAGGTACAGAGGTTACAGAGGTTTATACAGAGGTCTTCATAGTGGCTGTTGCATAATCACATATGCCATTCATATGTTGTTCACAACAACCAGGTTTCCAAAATTGGCTCAGGACAAAGCACCCTCATCTTTCATTCCCAGATATGTGTGATGGGTAGCAGGACCCTTGCCTGATGGAAGGAGCTCTCATGGATGCCTGAGCGAGCTCTACTTCATTCAGCAACTCTCATCATTCCACTTTTTGAATTAACCTTTTTTAGCATCTTCTTTTATGGCAATCTGTCCATGACCAAACTGAGAGGAGTCAGTATCAAGAGCCCCAGAAGAGGCATAATCCCCACCCTAATGCAGGAAAAGTTAATAAATTCTAAAATATTAAAAACATCGCATACAACAAAGGGCTGTTACTATGCAAAACTGATAACCAAAACGACCAATAGTTACACAGACTCACAAAAAAAGAAAAGAAAAGCCTTTTTAATCTTTTCTGGATGACTTAGGTATCTCTATTTTTGTTTAAATCAGATAAAAGCTGTAGAGAAAGTGGAAAGAAAATGTCAGTAGCTTGATTACTTTCACAGTTTTTACTGTGAGAGATATTAAAAACATCAACAATAAATGATGTCTAAGAGGTTTCTGATAAATTACAATATTCTCAAGCCAGCTGGGAATAAAAAACTTGGAAACGTTTCTCAAGTGAAAAATTTTTCTGTCACAATGAAGTTTTCGTTTTCTGTCTTTTATGCTGTGACTTTTCTGTTAGATGTGCTTGGAATGTATTGAGTAAGGCAATATTAAAAAAATAATAATTCTTTCAAGTAGTCCTTCAGCACTGTCACGTAATTAGAAAACACTGAACCACACTCTTGTCACTCTCATCAAGCTGAGATAAAGTATTTTCATTCATGTTTGTTCTTGAGGTTTGCTAGCTCTCAAGATTTGCTTAAGTTTTTCAGTTCCTCAGACCCTCAATTATGTACAAGTTCCAAATTGGAAATCAGCACACTTTGGTGAAGGATTATGGATTTGACATGTATCGTAGTCAGAAGTAAGGGATCAATGTTCAGCTCATATTTAGCTTTGTCTATTTTGAAGATAAATGAAGTAAAATAGGTTTTACTTAATTTTCTGTTAAAATTGTATTGTATAGTGTTGTATAGTTATATTGATGACAGTGCTTGAAAGTATAAATACCAAAAGACAAAATTGAAAAGCCAGAATTTCAGGAATTAAGCTGGCAGGGATTAGCCAGGTACTGATAGCCTTTTGGACATTGTTTCTGCAAGTAAATTGTGCAAGGCTATTTAAAATAGAAATGTTTCTTTTAGCTGTGAACACATAATTTATCAATAAAAAAACCCCAATGCCAAATTTCACCCCTTAATTGCTATTTTTATTCAAGGCTCATGCAAATTTTACTTTTGTTCATATGGAAAAGTGTATAAATGTGGTATTTTGCAACTTTTTGTTTCTTCTCACTGCTACATAGGCTGTTAGAACACATCAGTGTTCCTAGTAATTGAGCTCATTGCAAAAAAGTCAAGGGAAGTAGTCGAAAAGCCTTTGAAGGATGAAGCATTATGCTTGAAATGGAAGCTGCTGAAGGCATGATGGGGAGTTCCAGCACTCAAAAAGAAAAGCCTCCTAGAAAGCTGGAGTTTTTCCTTATTTTAATTGCTCTGAATTATTTTCATTTGAGTGGTAGCATCACTAGGAAATCACTCAGCATGCAAACATGCCAGTTACAACTTTGTGAGATTTAATGGTGGAAACGTAATGCAGGTAATCTCTCTCCCCAGGCCAGTGCTGACTGTTCTTTTGAAAACAATCTTTGTGCCTTGTAAAAGAACTATAAAAATAGTATATGGCAAAATCCAAATTACAGATATTAAATTTACTGTATTGTTTTTGTCTGTAGCTTGTGAAAATGCTGTTACATTCAAGTAGTAAAAGAAATGCAAATTAAAAGTAGTTGCTATGCTCAGTTACAAGCAGTACTATTTTGAATTTTTGCCAGCATCCTGATGAAATAAGCCAGTCCAAATTTCAGCAGAGAGTTATTAATGACAACTCCAAATTGGTTATGCTCTTGTCCCATTTTTAACCCACGGATACTGTGTGCCTCTGTGTGTTTGTGTGAAGAAAAGTTCCAGAAATTCCCTACCTGTTGAGTAGAATACTTTCTTTCACCTGTTCAGCCTCACTCTTGCCAGCTTAATGGACTGCCATCTGCTACTTGGGTTGGGAGTGTGAGGAGTGGTGGGGTGAGGTTTGTTGTATTACGGTTCCTTATTCAGGATATACATGGTCAAATTATTTCATTATTTTGTAAACCTGTCTTACTCTTTTCAATGTTTATTGTGTACTTTTCTAAATATATATTAATATTTGTTTTAGCAGTTTTATATTAATATAAAATTATTAAATCTTACGTCTAAGAATACAGGAGAACGTACAGAAATAATCCTAAACTTTTTATTTACAATGTTGTCAGAATACTCTTGGCAGCTGTGAAATCCCTTGGGAAGTGCTGAGTCAAGTATTTGTGAGGGTGACCTGAGGGGATATGCAGTTCTCTCTTGTCAGTGAGTAACTTCACTCTGTTCTCTGGCAATTCTTAAATACATTTTAATTCATTAACCATATTCATAGTTATTATATTACTTAGACAAAATTAAAAGAAATCTAACTTCTTTTTTATCATTTTAGAAAGATAGATATTAACTCATACTTGCCTTCTGTTACTGCACCACTTTGGGAGAGCTTCACCCCCAGTTGCTTGTAGAGAACTGTGAGAGCTGTACAGTAGTACAGAAATATAGATGGGTATTTCATTATTCTATTTGCTGTATTTCAAGCTTAGAAAAACTGAAAATATTCCCCAAATGAGAAGAGAAAGAAGCTCTAACAAGATGATGAAGCCAGGAATTTTGGTAGGCTGACCCTTCCACTCTGGCCTCATTACTGAATATTAAATATATAAAAAATCATGAAAGCATAAACCAAAGTACAGGAATTCTCTTGCCAAGGAATTTCAATAAATTCTAATTGATAAGAAATAACTTTTAGTTAAGGTTGTTAAACATTAAATCCTGAGATTAAAACACATATTCAGAGAGTAGTCCTCAGCTTAGGGAAAATTAAATTCTTACCTGCAGGTTATATTAGCACAACAGAAAGAGCAGTATGTGCCTTCACTCCTCCATAATGTTCTACTCATCTCCTGGTATATGGACTGATGATTCACATACTTATCTAGAAAATTGGTTCTGAATTCCATCGACCAAGCTGATCTCAGCTCCCAGGGCAGAAGCTCCAGCTGGGAAGCTTTGGCTTCATCTGTGGTGTTTCCTCTTTTGTAGTTTGTTCTTCTTGCAATTTGAAGACAGCAACACCAACAGGTACATTTTATGAGGCACCTGATCCTGTAAATGTGTACTGAGCATGTGTGATATATAATACAGACAGAGCCTCTCACAGCACTGCAGTGGATCTGGAGTTCAGATATCAAGCAGAAAATTTAAGGCTTCATAGGTTGTGAATTATTGCCAAAAGAAGAGCTTGTGCTCAAGAAAACTTTGGAAAAAAAAAAAAAGAAAAGAAAACGTTACGAAGTTTTGTTGCTTTCAAGATCAGATAAATCAAAAAAAGTTCAGGACTGTAGTTACAATTTTAGAGCTAACGTTGTCTTCCTCTCAATTTTGGTGCCTACAGCTTTCAATGTTCTAGAAAACTGAAAGGAAAAGGGTACACATTTGATCTTATGTGTACACAAGTCTTCCTTGTTTTATCACCTACAGTTTATAAAGAGAAGGCAGATGTTATAATATTCAAGTGTAGGTAACAAATCTACTGCTAAATTTTCCAGTATTGCAAAGAAAGTGTTTTGATCAATATTTTAATTTCACTTGGGCAGGATTAGATAGAGAGCTCAGCAGATGGTTGTCATAAACTCCATACCTCATTTATGAAGTAGCATTCAAATTTATCCAGCTTGGCACTAACTGCACAGACTAATTTTCCTGCAGTTTTGTGCCAGAAGAAACAGGGCATGGAGAATATTTTTTTCTAATTATTTTCATTTTTTAACCAATATCAGGGCTGCTTAGCCTGTGGTTGCATTATCCATAAATCTCCTGTGTTTTACAGTTTTATCAGGAAAATTGCAGTCAGTTATCAAACAGCAGTGATCTAAATGACTAATTGTTAGCAGTACTGGGTAAATTAATTACAATAATCTGTACATTTTCTTGGTACTACTATTGGCCAGTGGTGAGTGAGCCTGAGTGAAATGATTGTGCCTAAATTACAAGCTTTTTGAGAAGAGGGAAATTCAGAAGACATATTCATAAGCACATAAAGTTGTCATTCTTAAAATTATTTAAATAAAACTCATATTTTTGTAGCACTTTTGGTTTTTTTTAATGAGGGAGCAGTTCCTCACTATATATTTGTGTGAAGAGAAGGAGAGTTGTATTGTCCACAGAAACTCTTCCCCACCCATTGTCCACCTCATCCATTACCTTAGTCTATACAGTATTGTGTTGGCAGGGTTGGCCCTCAGCTGGACAGGGAAGAGAAAATACATCAAAAGGCTCCTGGGTTGGGATAAGGACAGGCAGAGATCACTCAGCAGTTACTGAGCAGTTTGTCATGAGCAAAACAGCCTTGACTTGAGGAGATTAGTTTAATTTATTACCAGTCAAATCAGAGTAGGATAGTGCAAAATAAAAACCAGATTTTAACACACTCATCTTTTTTTTTGGGCTCAACTTCACCCAGAATTCTCTTCCTCCTTCCCTCAGTGGCAGGAGGGGGCTGGGGAATAGGAGTCCTGATCAGTTTTTCACCTGTTCTCTCAGTTTTTCCTTCTTCCTTAGTGGGAGGACTCCTCAAACACTTTCCCCCTCCAGTGTGAAATCCCTCCAGGGGCTGCAGGTGGGTTTCTGCCCTATAGGGCAGTATGAATGCATATTGGCCCCAGGAGATGTTTCTTAAATTCCATGCCTGTCTGTTTAATTAGAGCATTCTGAAGCTAATGACATGTTGCCTTCAGAAGTACTTCTTAAGTAAGGGTAAAAATTACCTCTGACAGATATTAGACACCTCTGAAAGAAATTAGGTAGGAATAGAAAAGGATTGACTATCAAGGAAAAGTCAGCAGCTTCTTGCTTACACTGCCTTACTGTGAACAAAGGTTTTTCATGTGAGAAAAAGAGTATGGATAACATTTCAGTCTTAAAGATTGATGATGAAAATAATGAATGGGATGTCAGCAGAGAAATTGGGATATCCATGTTTTAGACCTCAAAAACAAAGGCCATTGATATAAGAGTATCAAAACCAGGGCAGGTGATTTCTCTGAATGCCCTAACACCAAGCTCCTGTCTTCTCTTCCACATTTCATTAAAGGCGGCTAGTAAGCAGCAAAAGGTAAACTAAACTCCCTCCTTTGCATGCTGGGACACAGGCACGCAGTGGTAGGAGCTGTGTGGCAGCAGTCTCTCCATCTCCCCCCAGGGGACTGAACCCCCTCTACTAGGGAGGAGGGGAAAGCCGGGGCTGGTGTGCAGATAGATCCCATCATCAGGTGATACCCATTAGAAATTTAACCCTTCTTCTTCCCCTCCTCCTCCTCCTCTTTCACTATCCCCAAAGAAAGTAGATCTGTTTGTGTTACGTAAATGTGCAATTTAAATCTCGCATCATTAGACTGACCACACAGGGAATGAAGACTTTCAGGAACTGAGTTTGAAGATGCTTAGCTTGTGTTTTGGTGTTTAATAACACGTATCCTCAGCTTCTTTGGCCTCTAACTGGTGTGGCTTAATAGAGGAAGTTGATGTCTTCACAGAAGTGAGACTAATAATGCTATCAAAATTGATTTTTCTTTTCATCATTTAATGTATCATACAGTAGCATAACTGGAATCACTTGTCTAGGATATGCCATTAAAAATAAGAACCCTAGTTTAAATTTGTCTCTTCAACTTAAACTTGTAACTCAGTCACTCATCTCTCTTGAATCTTTAGAAATACCTGATGTAACAAATTTGGGTCCAAATGTCCCAAAACGTTTTTGTTCTGATTGTTCATTTCTTTAACAAATAACTAACTCATAACTTTGTTTGAAAAGAAAACATGGAAATGTAGTAAGTGGGATGGCCATTTCTTTTAATAAAATTGCTATTTTTCATTTATACACTTTATTGAGATGTTAGATATGCTCTTTTTCCTAGTCTTGAGAAAGAAAATTTTCTGTGTTTATCTTTGTGACTAATGGGTGAATCAGACAACAACCTCCCAGAATTCAGCAAAGTGAGATCTAGAAGAGTTTCCCTATAAAGCTTATGTCTGGAATTGCTGGTTGGCTTTAAGACCTTCTAATGAGGTAGTAGAAACCAGGAGGAAAGTCCAAGAGAGCAAGCAATGATTGCTATTTCTGTTGGATCCAATTGAAACTTTATGTGTTTTGTAAACTGGTATTTTAACTGATACAATTGAATAAAGAAGAGAAAAATGAGCCCTTTATAATTATTCTCTTCAGGGCCAGGGGAAATTAATTTATAAATAATGTGCTTGCCCTTTATGCTGTTACTCACATTTTTGAAAGCTTCACTGGCTGTTCTGCAATTATGCTAATGATATCTTTGACCCAATGTTCTATGCAGAAAGTGATGCTTAAGCTGTACTTCTCTGATTTCTCTTTCCATTTCAAGCCTCTTAGTATTTACTTTTAAAAGTATGTCAAAAAAAGGGAAAAAAGCTGCTGTAATAATTAGTAGGAATAAAAGAATGCATTTTGCATTTGTACATATGCTACATGTGTTTAAACTTGTCCATCTTTTGCATTTTGTTTATGCAGGGGTAAACTTTTTAATACATTTGGAATTAATTGCATGGATGGTTTGGATTCAGGAAAGAGTAGGATGGTCCCATAGGGGTTCTGTATCATTTGACTGGCAAATTTTGGCATGTTAAGGGGGTGCTAATGGTGATGCTGCTTTATCTCTTTTAGTCCTGATGTCCATATATACTCTTCATAAAGTAAAGCCAAATCAGCTGCCCATGAACGTTTAGGTAACTTCCCAGATGCCCAGGAGTTTGTAGTCAAACATTGTGGTCAGGTCAAAATTTCTGCTTTTGATTCGCTGTATAAAATTCTGGAATATCTTTAACATTGGTGCCACTCACTACCTAATTAGGAAAAGTAGCATAATCATACTTAATTACTGTGCCTATTTCATAGGGAGTTTGAGGATAAATTAGGTACAAGAGCTTGAAATATAAAAAGCTTTCTAAGTGGGTAATATGATCCACTTGTTCAGTCTGTTGACCTCAACTGATAACAAAAAAGCTTCAACTAATAAATGTATGAGAAAGATCTGTGTTAACTAATGATTTTTCTGCTATAATGGGGCCTAATATACCTACTTCACAGCCTTTCTCAAATTCTGAGAAAAGAATCTGTGCTAACAACTCAGAAAGTTTCATCAAAAGAGGAAAGAGAGCAAGAAACAACATTATGCTTAATTTCTTTCTTTGGAATGACTTAGAATTGGGTTGTCAGTCTTACATTAATTGTTTTCAAGGAGGACAGGGACTACTATTGAGTATAGTATGTTGTGTGAGATGCTAACATAAGCAGTGCCTCTTGCAATGTTGCCTCATTTATGGGATGGGTAGATTATCAAAACCTTCTGTTGCTGAAGTGCAGCAAAAGATTCTTTTGTAAGAAACAGCATCCATGGACAAATGAGATCAAACAGGCACAGCAGATAAGGATGATGATAATAATGATGATGATGATGATGATGATGATGATGGTGATGATGATAGAATTAACCCACTTAGGCAGGAAAAAAAGAATAATAGCTATTTAAAAAAAACAGACAGATGACTATGCAAAAAATAATAGACTTATTGAAATGCTTTTAGGCCAAGGGTGTAGGCCTAGCAACAAGTTGACTATTGGAAGGTCATTTATCCATCATCTTGAGGAAAAAAGCTACTCTTTAGTACAGATGAAAAGAATGTACTGGGCAGAAACAGCATATTATCCTTATGGTGTTCATTGTTTTTCCAGGAGACAAAAATGGATGAATCTTTACGGAAGAATAAAACAACCTTTGGTAAAAGGAGTCTTTAGAAAGATTGTTAATATTAAACTATCCTCAGGAACCCTTATTCTTTTACATTCCCTTTCACTCATCCTTTCCTACAAGAATGATGAATTATCCATGCTGAAATAGCTGGATGCCATGTTTCTAGCTCCAAGTCCTGTGGTGGAACGGCACCATCCTCCACTGTAAATGGTTGTGGTTGGTTTACCCTGGCTGGATGCCAGGCACCCACCAAACTATCACTCCCTTCCACAGCTGCATGGGGCAGAGAAAATGTAACAGAGAGTGAGGTGAGGACAGGGAGAGATCACTCACCAAACCCTATCACAGGCAAAACAGACTAGAATTAGGGGTATTAATTGAATACATTACTGCCAAAATCAGAGAAGGATAATGAGAAGCAAAATAAGATTTAAAAATCCCTTCCTCCCATCCTCTCTTTCCCAGCTCTACTTCTTCCCCCCAGCAGTGCAGGGAGACAGGGAATGGGGTTATGGTCAGTTCATCACAGACTGTTTCTGCTGCTGCTCAGGGAGAGGCATCCTTCCCCTGTTCCAGTGTGAGGCCCTCCCACAGGAGACAGTTCTCCATGAGCTTCTTGAACGTGAGTCCATCCTGCAAGAGACAGTTCTGCACAAACTGCTCCACAGGGTGCAGTCTATCAGGCACAGTCTGCTCACTGCTCCACACGGGTCCAGTCTATCCCACAGGATCGCAGCCTCCTCTCAGGCACCCCTCTGCTCTGGCATGGGGCTCCTCCCCGGGCTGCAGGTGGATCTCTTTCCCACCTTGGTCCTCCATGTGCTGCAGGGACACAGCTGCCTCACCAGGGGCTGCACCAGGGGCTGCAGGGGAGTCTCAGCTCTGGCGCCTGGAGCACCTCCTGCCCCTCCTTCTGCACTGACCTTGGTGTCTGCAGAGCTGTTCCTCTCATGTGTTCTCACTCTACTCTTCCCTGACCACAATTGCATCTTAGCAATAACTTTTTTCCCCTTCTTCTTAAATATCTTATCACAGAGGTATTACCATCATTTCTGGTTGGCCAAGCCTTGACCAGCAGCACATCTGTCTTTGGAGCTGCCAGGGATTGGCTCTGATGGACATGGAGGAAACTTCCAGCAGCTTCTCAGAGAAGCCCCCCCTGTAGCCTCCCCCAGTACCAAAGGTTGGCGATGCCAAACGCAATACAGTGTTGTATGTGGGACTTCACTGATCTCAGACAGTGGTGCTCTTCCATGTCCACTGTAGATGCCATGAGATAGAAAAGATGTTCAATTCTTTCCTTTAGCAAACAACATGAAAGCTGAATGACATTTAAAATTACCAGAAGGTAGAAATAGACCAGATAAGAAAGATGAGACTGAGAAAGGAATGGTTGCAGGGTGAGCAGGTGCCTGGAAAAAGAAGGGGAAATTATTCCCACATAGCTATGGCCTTGCAAAACCCATGGCCAGACTTGTTGCAGACCGACAGGTCAGACAATGGCAGTGGCAGAGAGCAGCTGCTGGGGGGGATGCAGATAGTGTAACAGGTGCTGCTGGAGTCACAGTGACACAGTGACAGCCTGACAAAGCCTTTGTCTCACTAATGTGCCTTGTGTCACTGAGATGCCTGTGGAGCCTGTGTCTGCCCAAGTGTGCCTTTGCTAAGGTCAGTACTTGTTTGACAGGTCTTGATTTTGTGGTGACTTTGTTTCTTAGGTCACCTTGTTTACTCACTTGTGATGTTTGGTACACCATCTGTTTCTTCCCTATCTGCTTTTTTTTTCAGTTTTTACCATAACTCATGTTAAATGTAAATATATGTATGCTTTGCACCTCTTATCTTAAATAGTTTGGGGGTTTTATTAGCATAGAGTTTTAAGTGCCTACCCTTTCTTTGACTTTCAGACAAATTGCCAGATTTCAGTCTTGTTTACTCTTATTGTAGACCCTAAATAACTCTGTTGGGTGTCATGCACTATATGCTGCTATAAATAGGGAGGTAATTTCACCAAGCTACAGGCTTCACACCCTTGCCATCTGGCCGTGGGACAGGCAGACGCATGGCAGTTGAGGAAGAGCCCTGTGCCTCTTTTATGCTGCACAGAGCTCACAGCCCCAGCGCTGGTCGTGGCCGCAGACACCATGTCAGTGTGATGGCAGGGGCTGCAGGAGGCGAGCTGGCAGAACTGGATGGCAGCTACTGCCTCCATTTTGCTACAGAGCTTTTTGTTTGACAATTCATGCTTGCTTTTGGCTTTAGTTCTACCATATGATGGCTCAGAATTATGGACAGAAGCTCCACTGTTATGTCTGCCATCCCAATCTTCTGCCATCCTCGTAGTCTGGCTTCTAGGACCATCCTGCCTCCACCTCCTAGTGCAGTTGTATAGTTGTTATCAATACCAGTCCCTTTCATGTGTTAAGTTTTGGGTTTCTGATTGAGAACTGCAAGATATCTCTGGCTTCATTTTCTTGCAGTTTTTAGGAGAGAAACAGGAGGCTGCATTTGTGTCCTCTAAATAGTTGAAGGAGCAGGACTCGCACAACTTCACAAGCAACATCAGCAAGTTATTGCTTTGTTGCTCTGTGCCTGGGTCATGCCAGCTCCTGTCGTTGTCAGAACTGATGTGCTCTACAGAACAGGAAAGAACAGCAAGTCTCCACAAATTTGTGCTGAGATGAGGGTTTAAAGAATAGGCTGTTTCTTAAGATGTCAGAAATGCTGAAGGACAGCAGTGTCAGTAGGCAGGTGGGGAAGCAGAAAAAAATTTCTGTATGTCAGAGATCAGCAGCCATAATAACACACTTTTTCAATAGAAAATACACTTGAAGATGACCTTGTTTTGTCACAGAAGTGGGTGAGGGAAGCATTTGAGAAGCCCTGGGAAGCGAACTGGCGTTTCGGAACCTGTGCCTCTTGGAGGCCAGTGGTGCTTTCTCATTCACCACAGCAGCTGTAGCACCCCAGCATCAGTGCTTTTGTCTCTTTTTCTCTTTTACTAAGGTAAATAAGAAGTGAGAGCCAGATGATAGCAGTTATAATTGACAGTCTCTAGATTTAGTGACAAGTTTAATAATAATAATTTTGTTCGTCATCTGGTGCGTACAGTGATTCTTTCTAATGTTCTTAATTCTTTTCAAAGCAGTGACATGTCTAACAAAAAGTCTTTTTTCAGTATATTAAATTTCTCAGCAACTTCATTTAAAAATCTTTCACATAAACATTTATTAAATAGAGTAATTCAAGTAAATAGGTATTAAATATACAAGCAGGAATTTATTGTTGCACACAATCAATGAAGAAACTCATTAAAGTATATTGTTACTTACTATTTTCATGGTTCAAATTAATTAACTAGCAAAAACATTTTAAACCAAAAATGAACAGAAATTTGCTTGTTTTTCATTTAATGTTTTGTTTCAGGGTTTTTTTGCTTTTGTGTGTACATGTCAAACTGCAGTTTGTGTTTAGGAATTGTAACCCTTTGTGAAGGTTGGAAACTACAGCTATATCCTCTAATACTACATTTATATAGGAGGAGCAGACCTGAGCACATGCCCTGCTTCCATGGGCTTTGTGCTTTTTGTCACAGTCCTCTACCACATAATAAATGGGAAGCAGAGATGGGAGAATAGTGTCACTAGAGATATTGCAAGGTTACTCACTAACCATTGTAAATGCATACCCACAGCTTCACACACATAGCCCCTGGATAATGTGAAAAATCAGAGCAAACAAACTGCCAGTACAAGTGATTGCACATGTTGTTAATACAAGGAGCAGATTTGCTGGAATCCTCTCTTTCTGATTTTGATAAGTCTTCTCTATCACTCCAGATAATCCCCACCATTTTTTTTTGTCTTTCCTTTCCCCATTGAATAATCTCCAGTAGCTGCAAGCTAAACTCCTTCTCTCTGTTCATATAAGTGCAAATTTTTCTTGGCCTGAGTACAGTGAACAGATTTTTTTCTGTCCAGGAGATAAAAGTGGGAAGAAATTAAAGACACAGAAAGGGAGCAGTGACAGAGTTTGCCACCAACAGAACAGAATATGACTGAGTTAAAGGAAGACATAATGCTTTTTGCCTCTGGATTTTCTTGTCTGGGTTTCTCGCAGGTGTTTTGATTGGGGGGGGAAGGAAATTCTCAAAGAACACAACCTTCATCATTGCCATGCCTTTGCAGCAATCAGAACTGCAATCACTATGAGCTCTGACTTTCCAGGGGAAAGACTAGAAATGTTACATTTGCTTTTCTAGTAAGAAGTTATGACTCCAGGATTTCTTTATGTGCCAGACAGTGATTACTGGAACTGGCACAACCTCACGTGGTTACTAAAAGAATTTTTAATAACTTCTGAGATGTGATTCTTCAAACTTGTGTTAAAGGCATTCAGATTGATTTTTGTGAAGAAAATTCACTGGAGTTAGATGCTGCTTTCCCTGGTTTACTTTCCACAGATTTTTCTGTTAGGTAGAAAAATAAATGCAATTTGTAATGAAAACCAATCTTCAACCTTTTCTATATCACTGAACAGAAATTTCCTCACAAATATTTGCACACGGTATTGCCTGCTTCTAGAATATGTAAGAAGCAGCTACTTCTACTGCCATGTTTAGTAGAATGATGAATATTCCATCAGCCTCAGAGTAAAAATCAGGAAACCTGTGTTTTAGGCTGGCTTTAACCATGTTTATGCTTGGTCAGGTGTTTAAGTAAGCAAAGGAAGAGTATTACAATACTGTAGAACATAAATGGGTTGCAACTCCTTCATACTTATATCTGTTATTGTTCTGTGGGATGTCACATACTCTCGTAGTCTTCCAAAAACAATTATGAAACCTTTATAGCAAACATATTTTGTCAGCTGATTCATTTCTGTGAATGCAGACGTAGTGTTTTATTTCTTTATGACAAACCTGTTCTGTTTGAGTAACAGAAACTGCAATTATTAAACCTTCCTGATGGTTTTCTGAACTTTGCTGAGTGGGACCTGAAGTCCAGGAAGGAGAGGGATTACTCTGGTGTGATAAATGCCTTTTTATTTGCTCCAGGTTAGATCATGCATCCAAAACATGGGTGTAAATAGCTCTGCCACTTTATGTGCAGTGCCCAACAGAGATCACATGGAAGTGCCCAGTAGGTGTTTGAATTTTTGTAATTTGGCCTTTGAAAACTTTCCTGTCAGGCTAATAGATTTAAAAGATATGGGTGAATGAGCAATCTTGTTGTGTTAGTTAGCTAGCGTGCTTTATAGCTGACACTTTTCTTATGTAGTTACTGAATAAATCAACAATTTTTTCTGTACTAAAAGAATGAAAAAAAAAAATGAAAACAACAAATCAAAAAAACCCTAAGAAACCCAAAAAGCACCAAACCCGCCACAGACATGTCCCACTAAAAATAAGGCAAATTGATATATTTTAAATATGCCTATTGTACTGGAAAGAACCAGGCAAACATCAAAACCAGAAGCAAAATAAAAACATAATTTGATAGATGAGATACTACACTCTGTCCTTATGTGTTGACATTTTCTGCCCTAAGGTTTCCAATCTGCTCAAGACTCTGTCATCCAGTTTAGTTAAAGGCTGTCTTAGATGGTCTCTAAAAGACTTTGTTCTATCTAATATTTATCTTTCTTAAAGAAAATTCCTGCACATTCAGGTAAATATTACTACCAAAGGACATATCTCAAAACCATTCACATATTCTCACATTTTAGGCGTATTTTATTCTGAAGTCAAATACAATGTACATTTTCAGTCAGAAACAGACATTGCACATCCATAAATTACTCAGTTAAATGTTTACTTTGTTTACATGTTTAGTCAGATTTTAAATACCTGCAAAACTGGAAGCACTTTTAAAAATAAACTTGTAAAATAAGGGTCAGTCAACAAGTCCTAGCTAGGTTTCTTTCTTAGTTTTGATTTGCATAAATGCAAATAAACTCCAACTGTAGCACTAACTTTAGATAATACAAATAAGAATATGGATGGAGCCATTGACTTGTTGCAGGGCAGAGCAGCGCAAGTTAAAGTAGCTGGAAAATATTTTAAAAAATCTAATTGAGGAAATAAAGACTAAAATAAAACTTACAAAGAAGAATGTGAGCATTATGTGTCAGTGCACAACAGATGATTGAAATAACTTTTAGTTACAGTAATCATCATAAAAAGTCATTATTTTCAGATTCCTCCTCTATTATGGCAATTCTGATGTAATAACTGTATTTGATACAGAATAGTGGTCTTTTAATGCTATTTTTCAAATGACTAATGTCTGAATATGGGTACTATTATTGCAAAAACTCATTTTAGTTGCTAAATTAAGTAAAATCTTATCAGCAGAGAGCTAAACCAAAATATTTTTTGTGGGTTTTAAAAAAGAGGCTAATCACTAAGTCATTACAATTCTCTCTTAAAACAAATAATGTAAAATTGATGAATATTTTTCAATTTTTTATTTGAATTATGCAGACAAGGCAAATTCTCCAGAAGAGTGCATATCTATAATAACACACAAATCATCTGGAAGTCTTTTCATATATGGTTATTTTTCCTCTATATATGCACAATCATATTTGTATGTACACATAAACATATCTATAGATATGTTTTTATTGTTTGATGTTTTTGAGCTTTAAAATAGCACTGCATTCTCAGCCTAGAGGAATGACATGTAATATTTAATATTTTAACCACACATAATTGCTACTAAATGTCCTCATGCTGAATTGGCATCCATCAGGGCAACAGTGTAATCATGGGTACTTAATCATAGGCAGAAAATGCTAAAAGAGTGAAGGAAAATCTCTTCCTTATGCATTTCATTATCTGAAAGCTTAAGTGGACATTAAGTGATGCGGGGTAATAGCACAAAACATCATTATCATGTTATTATATTCAGGCTTGAGTGACACTGAAAAAGCTGAATTTGTCTGATAAGAAATGCATATTAATGTTTTAAAATAATTACCATATTATCCATCATATAGAACTTAATCTTTTATTCCTGGAAATAAAAAAATTTAAAAAAAAACCAAAAAACAAAGAACAGTCTATTATAGGATAGTTCACACAACTTAAAAACCCTCTTTTTGGTGGGATAATGAGAAAAAAAAATCTGTGGATGTGATCCAGATGGAAGCCATTGCAATGAAATTTTTATTTTGAAAGGCAGTGTGTTTGAGATCCATTTTCCTTTCACCCTTTAACCTTGATAAATCCTCAGCACAGCTGTGTACAGTGTATAGAATGAAAGAGCATACCTGGGCATAAATGAAAGCTTTATCAGACATTTCTGTGGAACTGGACTGTGCTAGTACTCAACCCTATATTTAATTTCAAATTAGGAACTTGTGAACTGGTTTGTTACTGCATCTTCTTGGTCTGTGCCAGATGATTGTGAAGGATATAAACTGTAATTTTATATCAGACTTGGTATCTGTATTAAAATGAGAAGTACTGATAATGTTAGATTATTTATATCATACTTCTACTTCAAAAATCTATGTAATCACATCAGTGTCTTAAATGGAGCATTTTTTCATAATGTAGACATCTGGTGTAGTGAGTGTTGCAGTACTCTGCTGTCTTAATGCAGGAAATTCATTATCCAACATCTGCTTTAGAAGGCAGCTTGCAATATCACTGGTGACAAGTAGATTCCCTAGTTTTCACTGGAGCAAATGCTGTATCTTCCCCATCAGCACTCAGGGCTGAATAGCAAACAATTCAAATCACAGAGTGAAATAAGCAAAGATGATGAGCTCCGAAGATACTGGTTTTGCAGATAATTAGATAATTTCCACAATGAGAAACAAAACCATTGCAATTAGGAGACAAAAATAATCTAATCTTTCTCACAGGTTAGTATGAAAATCATGTTCTAGCACTCCTCCTAGTTATAGTAGCCTGTAGGCTCAGATCATTGGCATTATGCTAAGATAAAAGCTACTTGTTGAACTTTATATAGAAAACATTGCAAATATTTCTTCTTTTCTAGTTTTAAACCCTGACGTTTTCCTGTAAAGCAGGATTTTATCCCTTAGTTGCTATAAAACAACTCTATTTTGCATGAATAAAACCACAAACTACTTGGCAGTACAGTGGATCAATAGAAATATTTATGTATCAACTGACATAGTAGAAGTATTTACAGTTAAAATTCATTTCATTTAGGGAATGACAAAACAAAGTCCAAGACTTTTGTTCCCAGGACACAAATTGCAAAATCCAGGGCTGAATTTCCTTATTGTTTGTTTTTAAAATCAAATGCATTCGTTAAATGTATGAATTCACGTAAGCTTTCTTAGTTTTTGTATGTCATTAAACCAAATTGTTCATGAGGATGCCTCAATATCATTCAAAAATCTAAAAAGGAAACGGTAAAAATAAGTTCCCAATTAAAATCTTGCCTCTAATTGCAGACAGATCTGCTTGTCTGTGAAAATGTTTCTTTGGCTACCAGTAGTGTATGCCAAATACAACTTCAAAAAAATTTGTATGCTCCTAACATGACTTGTCAACATTTCTGCATTTGAAAGGGCCATTTGGACTGAAAATATAAAAACTACAAGAGTTTTCCTTAGTTTAGTTTGGAAACACATTCTGCACTGAATCAAAAAGTTTGATACTTTGTTGACTTACAGCTGTGTTTAGAAACAGGAAAAGGAAACGTGAACCATGCTGAAAAATCCAAATGAATTTTCACGGCAGTGAACCCTAGTCACTTGCAAAATCTGTGATTGTGAATACAAGCTGCATTCAAGTACAGACACACACAATTGCTTATGGAACAAGCAGATTTACAACTCTGTGCAAAAAGTCTTTTGTGTTTCCAGTCTTTTGTGGCTGCATGACCATGTGCTTTCAAAACATGGCTGTAAATGCAGGCTACCTTAATAAAACACAACATGGCAATGAACCCTAGCAAGTCTTACCGGGACATTTTCTAATGTGATGATCTGAAACTTGCATGGAAAAAAATCTCAGACCTGAAAGAGAACTACTATGAAGATTAAATTGCATTTTAAAGGAGGTGTGATTCTGTGAGTGTGAATTAATTTACATCTGTTGGAGAGTGTGATGACAGCTGAACAGACTCTTTTTCAAAATTACTTCAGGTCACATTTTGGGAATGTGTAATTCAGCATAAGAAATGAGTTGTTCATCAGCAGAATTTTGTATGTATTCCTAAGATGAACCTGAAACTTGCTTTGAAGCCATCAAATAATTTATAACATAGGACTCCCTTTCATAGAATAAGAATGTGGTTGAAGCTGGAAGGAATCTCCAGAGGTCATCTGGTTCAACCTCCTCCAGGTACCCGAGACTGTGTCCAGACAGCTCTTGAATATCTCCAAAGATGGAGACTCCACAATATCTCTGGGCAACCTGTGTCACTGTTCAGAATCCTCACAGCAGAAAAAAACAAAACAAAAAAAAAAAAGCATGATCACATTGAATTTCATATGTTTAAATTTACAGCTGTTTCCTCTTGTCCTGTCAGTGAGCACTACTGAGTAGAGTTTGGGTCCCTCTACTTCATTCCCTCCCTTCAGATATTTTTACATATTGATGAGATCCCCCTAGGCCTTCTGCTCTGCAGGCTGAACAGCCCCAATTCTCATAGCCTGACCTCATGAGAAAGATGCCTGTCCTTTAATCATCTCAGTGGTTCTATGATGGACACACTCCAGTAACTCTGTGTCTTTCCACTTGGAAGTCTAGTGCTGGGCACAGCCAGTTCTGGCCTTGCCAGTGCTGAGCAGACAGGAATAATCCCTTCCCTTGTCCTCCTGGAAGTGCCCTTCCTAACGCAGTCCAAGATGCCATCGGCCCAAGGGCACATTGCTGGTACCTGGTGGGCTTGTTGGTCACCAGAACCCCAAAGTCCTTTTCTGCAAAGCTTCAGAAAACTTCTTTGAGGAGGCTGAGCCCTCCAGCAGGTGCTGGTGCCTACATTATTCCTCTCCATGGGGTAGGACTTAGCACTTTTGTCAGAATTCATGGGATTCCTCTTTGCCCATTTCTCACCATAGCAGGATCTCTCTGAATGGTGGCACAACCCCCTGGTGTATCAGCCACTCCTCCCCGTTCTGTGTCACCTGTGAACTTGCTCTGTTCTATCATCCACTAATGAGTAGAGTTGAGCAGTGCTGGACCCAGCACACACCCCTGGAGCACAGCACTAGTGACTTGCCTCCTGCTGAGCTTTGGGTTCACTGATCACAACACCTGGGCCCACTCCCAGACCCTTGAAAATACAAGTTCATCTGCTCACACCTTTCTAAACATTATTTTCTACTTAAAAATACTCATCAGTGCTTGATTATCTGATGTCTTAATGGGGTCACAGGGGTTTTCTTGGTGATGTGTGGAAATTCTCTTTTCCAAATCTTCAAACTTGTGGCCCTGATGAGAAGAAAAAAAAGTATTAGTAGGAGTTAATTAGAAATAAACAAGTGATTTTTTCCAAAACCAGAAAAGAAAATTATAATTCTACTAACTGTAAATGATGTTTGGGGAAATAGAAAATTCTGAAATTACATGATGCCAGGAGACACAATGGGATACAGAAGACATACTCTAATTAGTCATGCTTGAGTCTTCCACCAGCCCTTGAGCTCTGATCAGATGTTTTGGTTTAAAGAAAAGATAAAAGGAAAAAGCAACATTTTCACATTACTGTGTTGACTGTATGAAACTGAGTTGATGGTGTATTGCATTGCATTCTATAGCACATACAGGCTTTTGCCTTGTTCTGGATATTTTAAGTTGGTGCTGGGAAATGGCTCTAGAGAGATGAAGGTAAGATTGCCATGCCAATAAAACAAAACCTGGAGAAATGTGAAGTGCTCCTGGTTTATGCAGAGCACCTGGCAGTGTTTGAAAGCATACTGGATTGATTTCTATGGTGTATCTTTAATTTCTTTATATCTACGTTTGAGCTTAAATGTTCAGACCTACAGGGACAGACTTGAGAGCAGTTAAAATTTCCCAGTGATTTCCCTGAAATCACCAAGTTGAGTGATGAAAAATCTCTGCATTTTTAACAGCTATATCAGGTCTGTTAATTCTCAGCATGCCTTAGTGAGGCTCTGGCATGATAGCAGGAAAGCCTGGACATCAAAGTTTCAGGTTAAGACATAAATTTTCAACTCAGGTTATTTATAGAAGCTTTAAGGAATCCAGGAAAATGATGAGGTTTTTACCCAAACCACTTAGCCCAAGTGTAATGAGTGTAAATAACTGTGGGTTATTGAGACCTGCCCAGCAGAGAGCTGGATTGGAGGCTTTAATCTCATAAACCCCAGGTCTGAAAAGCTTAAGTTCAATAAAATAATCTACCTTTGCTGCTAAGTAGGATTAGTTGTAGCCACTGGAAACAGAGAATACTCAGCACCTTGAAGTCATATGCATTTGCCTTGCCTTGCTATACTGAATATAAATGCTTAATGAGACATTGATATCCAGTGCCTATCCAGATTAATCATCGAAACACATGGAAAATACTTTAAATTAAATATATTTTGGTTTTAATTAAATACATTTCAGTTAAAATAATTGATCATTTGAATCACCAAAAAAATAAATTAGTCTTGAAATTCATTCAATTTATAGCACTCTTTCCTTTAAAAAACAAGTGATGCAGTTATTGTTATTTCTTTAGTGTCCATTCATATTTTCTATGATGAAGTGAATTATTATATTGAAAGACAAGGTATTTAGTTGTCCTAAACATGAAACATTTATTTAAATTTTGAACATTTTTCTTTGAATTGAATGGAAAACCAGAAGGAAGGTCTAGTAACAGATTTCCACCGTGATTCTAAAATCAATAATGTAGAACTGGGTTAATTATGGTTAAATAATAATTCGGAACTAATGGGTTCACAATCACTTGTATTCAGTTCCGCATAATTCCACTGTAAGTCTATGTTATTTTTTGGTTGGAAAACATGCAAAGTAAGATGAGAGATACTTGCATTTTGATATTTTGATGTTAAGATAGCTGACCACAGACTTTCTAGCAGTATAGAAGACTGGTAAGGAATCATCCTTCAGGTAAAATGTTTTGTATTCACATCACACCTATTATTTTTAGATAAAAAATATATGAAGTTACATTTTTAGCTCTATGAGTAAAACCCCTGTATCTGGACAATTTGTCACTGTGGAGATACAAATATGTTATATTTGGAATAACATGTCACCTGCTCCCGCTTTTAGTCACAGAAAAGCACTGAAATCAGTGGGGTCTTTTTTCATAGTCAAGAATATAAGGTTGATTTCAGATCCCAGTTGTGATTCTGCAGTGAAATCAGGTGAGGCTTGAGCTCAGCAGGCAGCAGGGTTCTGGGTGCCTGGTTTTGAGTGTGTGTGTATGACTGGGGTAACTGCCCTGAAGCCCTGAACACAGATGGAGTCAGTGGCACTCACACTTGGGCTCTGAACAAACATTCCACTTTTGTGCTGAATGGGAAATCTGCTTGGAAAATTCAGCTTATGTAGTGCTTGGTTAACAGCTGCTGGCATCCACTTTCCAGATGGAATTGGTGAGTCCTTTTAAGGTGGCACTGAGCTCAGCAAAGTTCTTCAGGGCATAGGAGTTGTGCTTACTCATATAACACCTCCTCAATCTGCCCTTGTATTTTAAGGTAAAAAAAAGAAAAGGTGAGACCTTAAGTTTCATTTCCTAATTACTCAAATGTATTTTTACTATCCCAATTAAGAATGTGACTTTAGGAAAGAAATTTGTGGCCAGGATAATGTTAGTAGTATTACTAATTAATAGTATTGACTTAATAACCAGTCATCAATATATGCTGTATTTTAAAAACCTATACTTGCTTTCACACAGATTTAATAAACAATTACAGAAACTTCTTGCTTTAGCTGTTTAGGAAAGACTGAAGAACAGTTCTAATATAAAAGAGTGATTAACATCTGGCTTAGAAAAAGCTCTGGGAGGATTCCTTTCCTGCTATAAGGAAAAAAAAAGTTCATCTCTGTGAATAAAAAAGAAAGTCACTTAATTCTCTTTTTGTAGATTTCTGACTCATAGCACAGAGTTAAATTTATTAAGGCTTTTCTTTGATAAGGGTCCAGATTAGTAGCTTCAAAGAGACTTAGACAGTTTGATACATTTCAGTGATGCATATTCATAATATGCAGGAAGGACCACCATATATGTTCTTATATGCCATTATTTAAATATTGTAAATATATGTAGACATTATATTAATATTAGAAATATTAAAGAATATAAGTATTATCAAGAAAATGTAAAAATGTTTGTACTGTATGGAGAGCAGTAAGAAGGAAGCTAGGTAGGGTCACTTTTAAAATTCTTCAATATGTCTATAACAGCATAATAATGTGTAACAGAAAGCAGCTGAACACATGTTTTCCAAGCCCATTTTGCCTTTTTCCCTTTTTTCCCTTTCAGTACCATATGTAATTACTGATCACATTTCTTGGAAATGGTAGAAAAGTACTGAATACTATTTTTTCTTTCATTATGGGAAATGTGTTTGGATATCAGGAAGTTGGAATTTAATTTTCAATGCTAAGATTATTATCAAGAAACTCTTTAAAAGTTAAGAACAAATTCCATCATGTTATGTTTCAAGGAAAATAATCCATTTTTAAGAAAATACACTGATGGAGAGTCAGAAAATACACTCTGGAGAGTCAGAAATGAAATTGAATAAATTATATGCTAATGAAACCAGTATGTAGGAAATATGATAATTAAGTCTGACTTCTTTTTATGGCATTTGCATCTCTCAATATGCCTGTGGTTTTCCTCTTGAGAGTACAGTTTGCATCTGTGCCCAGTGAATATCATTAGGGTTACCTGAGGCAGGAATATATCACACTGGGAGCAACACTGGAGTGAATGCAAAAAGCTGGGATGAAATACAGACCCTCATGTACTGAATGGAATGTCTTGCTATAAATGCAGCTCTTTAGAAGCTGTTTTTCTGCTTCTGAATGCTGTTTATAAATAGATTTTTTTTGCCTGTAAGTTTTCTGGCAGCATTCCACATGACAGCCTACGTCCCTTCCTCTGCTTTACTGCCACTTCTTGGATTAATAGTTGGGCTTGATCTTCAGTTTTTTCTGTTAAGATGTTTTCAGTGAGTGGGTCCTTCAGCTGGGGAACTTATTTCACTTTTCCCCTTGAACCTGTAGAGTTCATATTTGATCTGAAGCTGGTCTTGTTGTGCAGCCACCTGGGCAGGGATAGGATAGTCAGTGCTGCCATGAAGAAATGTAAGAAGCAAAAATACTTTTTGCTACCCCGTAGGAAGCAGGAATTAGATGATATTCTGTTAACAGAAAAAAAAAAAAGGTGATAATTCTATTAAAATACCTCAAAACATTATTCAACACATGCTATGGAGAAAAAAAGGAGGCATAAATATCCTGGTGGATAAACTTATTTAAAGGATTTATGCAATAGCAAAATAAAATAAATTCAACTTCATTTTAGAACTGATTACACTTTTATCATGCTATATATTAAATTGTTTAGCTGAAACTCTGACAGTACTTTCATCTAGATTTGGCTGCGTTAATTACTAACTCAGTTTTATATATTTCATTCCTAATCTTTCATATACAATCTTTTCAATGGAGAGCAGAGAGACACTTGGAAATGAGTATATATGTACATGGTACATGGTCTAATCTTTCCTTTGTGAATTATTTTCTGCCTCTTGTTACTCCTTGTTATTTCCTTAATAATTTTTCCTTTTGTCTCAAATCTCATTCTGAAAAAAAAAAACGTAAAACATCTTACTTCTGATGCATACCTTTCTAATGGGATTATTAAATCAGCTATTTTAAACCTATATAATTGTTGCTAATTTTTTGAGGTTGCCATTTGCTTTGGTTTTCCACTGTCATGATTTTGGCTTTTCTTGTTTGATATGTTTCTTTCACTATTTTTTATTTATTTATATATTTCTACTCTTTCTCGCGTGAAGTTATGCATAAACTTCAGAAAGCTAAATGTATATTATTTTAATATTTTTAGTTTCTGTGACAGTTCAGACAGTGACCCTGGGATTCAATAGCAGCATTCTTTTACTGTCTTTTCCTCATGCTTATTGTATTTAGTATGGAGAGGGGGACTCCTTGCATACCTGCTTGTTCTCCTGTGATTGTCCTCTGCACCATTACACTGGCTATCCATAAATCTACCAGCAATGAAACTAATTTAGATTATAGCAGTTCAAACCAAGCAGATTGAAAATATCTTTGATTCCAGCGGTGAAAATTGCTCTTGTATTTTTATGATGCTATTCCAGACCATCTTCCCAGCATGTATCTTTTTTTCTTTTCTTCCTTACTATGCAAAAAAGTCTTGGCACTGTGTTATGGATGTGCTATGCTGTTTAGTTTGGGTTAGTCAGATTGCTGTGTAGGAGAAGTGCATGAGAAATAGAGATACTGTGTTTTCTGTCTCAACTTCTGGCTAGGCATTGCCTAGGAAAATGCTGAGGCACTGCTGCTGCCTTCCAAAGCCAAGCCCTTAGGCAGCCTGAGGTTCCCAGAAGGAGTTTCTGTCTCCATCTTTCCTTTTGCTGTCAGTCCAGCTTTGCCACCAGTGTGTTCTCTGCCAAGGAGCTGTGGCAGGCACTGCGGTTCTGGTGCAGTGCCATCGGGAGTGGAGACAATGATGCTCCAGTCCTCAGTGACCTGGCAGGTCTTGTTTATTCTAAGCCTACAAAAAAAATTCACAGACATAGACTATGGCTAAATTGGATGATCAAAGAGATATTCAGGGCTTCTAAAGGGTCCTGCATGCAGCAGAATCTAGAACCCAGCAGAACTTGGGTTAGTCTGGAGTAATCAGTTTTCTAGAAAAATGGAGGATCGAACACTACCATTCCCACAGTTCCTCTGTCAAGAGAGTGCTGACTATAAAGAACCACCCTTCTGCCAGATTCTGCTCCCAGGATGTTACAGCTAGGTCTGTGGTAAGTGAAATTTAAGATATTCTTTTGTCTCCTGACTTATGGTTATTAATAGATTTCAGCATATGCTGGCAGAATTATTAAGACATTTCTGCTCTGCATCTGTAAAATAGACTTAGTGCTTGCCAAGACATTCCTTACTCCAAGGACAGCTCATGGTATCCTAATCCTGTATTGGAATAAGGAAAAACCCTAAAATTGATTTAAAAACTAGTTTCTTGTCATGTATCAAGTTCAGTACCAATGTATTATATGCTATCAACCTGTACAGATTATCACCTCATGGGATTTTTTAAAGTTCTGAAATGATCCAGAAGCTGTAGAAGAAAGGGCACTCCACAGACCTGTAGTAAGATACTTTCTTGCCCAGACCTGTCTTTTTGGTCACCCTTTCTAGTCTCTTTAGATCAAGCAGCGTGGTTTGTTTACTGTGCCACATGGGGCTGAGGCAGCGTGGCTGTAGCCAGGCTGGACAAGACAGGCACTCTAAACAAGAGTAAATACATCTGAATTTTGCTGGCTGCTGTTGCCATCCCTGTTATCCTTGACAAGGGAGCTGCAAACCTCTAGCAGTGGGTTAGCAGGAGGCAATCTGGGTCTCACCTGGCATAGCTGGAATAAAAAAGTTGCATATGTACCTGGTGTAGCTTGTTACTTGTGTTGGCTTCAATGTAAATTATAGCAGACAGTTAATCCAGCCTTAAGAGCAGATAATGATCTCATTAGTAGCAGAGCTTCAGCAAACAGCTGGAGAACAGTGGCAGTCCTACTCCTCTCCCTGCCTCCTTTGAAGCAACTGGGTTTTCCTGGAGGAAGAGCAGCCATATCACATCCCTTCCTTCCAAGAAGCCAGTGTAAACATCCAATGGGAATCCATAACAATTTGTTTAGGATTAGGGTGGCTGCATCACCCTTCCTGTAGCCTGCTATATGCCCTCTGTTCTTATTACCAATTCCTTTATAAGTCTCTTTCAAGTGACAGCTGTAAATAGGCACAAGTCTGGCAGCCAGAGCTCACTTGGAATTAAATTCAGGGATAGGGAACTGTCAGCTAACCGACTTCTGTGGCAGCATAGCTGTCATTTGAATGAATTACAGACCACAGTATCCATTTGTGTGGGGCCCGTGAGCAAGAGGGGTGGAACAAATTGAGGGTAAATGGCTGAAATTTGATGCAGGCTTTTGCAAGTTTTTCAAAAGCCATGTCCCCCTCTTCAGTGTGATTATATTGTGTGGTTAACCGCATTTCCATGTAAACTGTCATAATCTTCTGTTGAAAGGTCTCTTAAGTATGAAAAATAAAATTTAAATTGATTATGCAATTAGCTGAGACTTATTTTGCTCTGTTCTGTCAAAGACTAAAATATCTGGGTCAAAGTTTCTTAGCACTTTGCCTATGTGCAATTTCCAGCCTGGGACTGGCAGCTTCTCTTCAGATGCCGAGGAGCAAACACCCCCCTCCCTTCCACACTGCTTGTAGAGAGCGATGCCCCATGCTGATGATGCCAGGCAGATTTAATTGTGCATGCTCAAAGAGAAAAATGACATCCACGCTTGGGTGACTGCTCTCTGTGGCAAGCTGACAAATCCCCCAGCTGTCAACTAACCTCAAAGGCAAGTGTACGTGGCTCTAGCTTATGTCTGCTTGCTTTCTGCCCATAGGCATTTAGAAGCTGAAACTCATATTGGCTGCAACACATTCAAACTGCTACTGTAAGAAATGTATGGTCTGTTTTATGTGTTTCAATCTCTAAGGGTGATTCACACAATTAAGGTTTATTTTTCAGACTGGCTGTAAGCAGGTAAAGGCAGCACCTTTTTGCATACGGGGCAAGTAAAAGTGTGTAATGTTTATGGCTGTGGATCTGGCTAAGATGCTGATTGCTTAGAGAAAGTAATTTCTTCCTTGGGCTCAGTGGATTATATTTATATTTTTGTATCTTTATTGGGGTCTACCAGAGAACTACATGCATACAAAATGGCCTTACTTGAGTGCCAATGTATATGGGCAAATGCAAAGAGGCGTGTGTTGCTAATGCGGTACGGGAGTCATTTTGGCAGCAGCTTTGTTACTTGGGGTGCACTGCAGGCTGTCCATCTAAACCCATCATTACCTGGCACCTATGCTCTGGTGTGATAACCAGAGCAATCTGGGAACGGGCAAAGAGCCATCCTAACAGATGGCTTTGACTGTAGGTAACCAGGAAACCATGCATATACATTAAACATGGGTTCAGAGAGTGTGGGTGTTATCTGGGAACATCAAACCAGCTGTAGGGTTTGAGCTCCTCCATGTAGTCTTGAGAACATATGCCATACCCATCATACACACAGGGAGGGTAGCCTAGAGCCAGTTCCCACAGTTCTGATGAACTGTTGAGGGATTGCTTAGTTGGGCATGGGCTCAACTACAGATGAATCTCATATTGCAACTTCAAAGGACTTCAAATTAGTGTTAGAATGACAAAGCATGAAGTTTAAGGATGCAGTTCATAGAATCATAGAATGGCTTGGATTGGAAGGGTCCTTAAAGATCACCTAGTTCCAACCACCTCCTACTAGACCAGGTTGTTCAGAGCCCCATCCAGCCTGGCCTTGAACACTGCCAGGGATGGGTCTTCCACAGCATCTCTGGGTCACTTGTCCCATTGCCTCACCACCATCATGGTAAAGAATTTTCTCCTAATATCTAATCTAAACCTACTCTTTCAGTTTGAAAGTACTCCTGTGACTTTGTGCCCTTTTAAGAAGCCTCTCCATCTTTCTCATATGCTCCCCTCTGGTACTGGAATGACACAATTAGATCACTCCAAAGCCTTCTTTTTACCAGGCTGAACAATTGCAGCTCTCGGTCTTTCCTCATAGCAGAGGTGCTCCAGCCCTCTGATCATCTTGTTGTCCCTCCTCTGGACTCATTTCAACAGGTCCATGTCCTTCTTGTGCTGAGGACCCCAGAACTGGATGCAGAACTGCAGTTGGGGTCTCACCAGAGTGTAGCAGAGGGGCAGACTCACCTCCCTTACCCTGCCGACCATGCTGCTTGTGGTGCAGCCTAGGACACATTTGGCATTCTGGGCTGCAAGTTGACATTGCCAGGTCAGCCTCTCATCCACCAGCACCCCCAGGTCCTTCCCATCAGGGCTACTCTGGATCTGTTCATTCACCCAGCCTGGATTGATACCAGGGATTGCCCTGACCCAGGTGCAGTAATTACTTTACATGCCCACCTCAGGCACTGTCTCACCCAAATTTTAGGTGATGGAGAGGACTATCCGATCTACCTGACACAACTGTTTAAGTTTACTAACCTGACACTGATAAATGCTATTGATACTCACAGAAAGAAATTCAGTGTTTATATGAGTGCACTGAAGTCGTAGAACAGGATTTTAAAAAGCAACAGGGAATGCCAAATATCTCTTGTCAACTCAGTATTTAGTTTGTCAAGTACTTTGAGTACTGAGCAGCTCATACTATTCTTTTTTGTAACAGCCTGATATTAAAGCACTCAACTAAAAAGTGGAAATTCCAGGGTTCTTGGCCTCTTCAGTGTACTGAACTGCACATCCTGACCCCATGAGTCCAGATAAGTGGCTCTCACTATGCTCTGAAGCTGAAGTATAGCAGAGTTTACCATTGTAAGGACACAGAGAACACAAAGAAGCAGGGACTTCAGGAACTCCTCGTCACCAGTTATTTTCATAGTGCTTTTTAGTACTTCCCCATATACAGAAGGGGCGTGTGGACAATGTCTCTTTTATTGTCCAAAATTAGAATGTATCTAAAACCAAACAAAACAAAAGGGTTATATTCCCATCACCTACATCCACCTAAATTTCACTGTGTCTTCTGTGTCCCATTTTCTGGCTGTGAGCTTTCTGAAGCATGTACTCAATGGAAATTTTTGCCTAATTGGAATTTAAGCTGCCTGAAAATAGCCCCAAGGCAGCACCAGCAGAATTTAGGGGAGATTGTCTAGCTTCAGTGAATCTGTGCAAATACACAGAGACTTGGAATTCTTTTGCTGATGCAAGGAGCTGGGCAGGATGCAGAAATGCTGCAGGAGTCCAAATCCATCTCCTGTTCCCTTTCTGCTCCCTGAGCACAGGAAGAGTGTGGCAGGATGGGCAAACATATGTCTGGGAATGTGGTGCTCTAAACTGGCAACACAGAGCTTCAGAGGATATTACATGTGTGGGAGTGAAAGAGTGCCTTATTCATGCTTCAAAATTGTCAGTGTGAAATATTGTGATTATCATTTTAGATTTGACATGTATAACTCTGCATTTTTAAGATATTTGAATGTAACCTAAATTACTTTTCCCCTAACTATCTGGTAAGAAGGAAATTCAGCTGTCACAGATAAGAGTGATGATATTTATTAATAGAATTATAATAGAACTTAAATGGGCAGACAGGAGATCACAGTCCTTTAAGGATTGAGTTGTCCTTGACTTCTATGAGCCTTTGTTATGCTAATGATAGATACATATTCCCCAAATCCTTTTGGTCCTTCTGAGCCTTTGATTTCTATATTAACTCTCTTCCCTTGTCACTACATGTTCTTGTTAATTCAGGTCAGGTTTTGCAACTTGGCATCATACTTTGCTGGTTTTTTTTTGCCAAAATGGTTTACTGAGTTCTCTAGCAGCTTATGTGCTTTCCCTTCTTTGCTGCATCTCCTGTCAGTGCTTCCAGAAGGGCCTGTGGGTGAGCTGCCACCAGCCAGACTCTGATTTCCTGTGGAAAACCTGCACATGGGTTTCCTTTGTTCCTACAACATTCAAGGCTACCAACCTAATTAATCACTCCAAACCTTCATTAATAAATGTAATTGTGGTAATTTGGGGGAAACATGTTGATGTTTTCTGGACTACTGAATATTTTAGCTAAACATGTAATTTGGTTTTTTAGGCATTTACATAAACATGGCAATTTACGGTAGCCCTGAATGCTATGATTTTGTTGATGTTGAAAATCCCTCACATTTCTAAAGTCAAGGTGTGTGTTTAGGTGAATAGTCATGGACATGGGTGGTTAGCTCACAGTTAGTAAACACTGACCACCATGATACAAGTCAATTGCAGCCACCTTATCAGCAGCAAATGAAAAAGCTGCTTATAGGTCATAATGTCTTTAGGGTTGTAAACAAGAGCAAAATATATAGGTCAATGTAGATTATGAGCCTGTTTGCTCATAATCTATGTAGAAGTCATGAGCTTATTTTAGCATAAAAAGAAAGTTGTTTTTGGGTTTTTTCCTGAAACAGAATATACTGCTGTAGTGTGTAGCTACTTCCTTGTACTTTGTTCAGTATAGGTATGCCTTGAAACATCATGTACTCTTTCTTGGAACTACGTATATATGAAACATCAGCAGCATAATTTTGCTCATGTGCTGGGCTCTGAACTCAGATGCAATTAAATATTCATCAGGATAGATACCCTGATTCTGGCTACACTTGTAGCAGCTATGAAAGATTAATTCAGTGTTATGTTTCTGTTTAAGGTAAGAGGGAAAATGAGAATTTATGCTGAAAATTTCAGGTTTCATGTTTAGAAATTATGATCCTTATTATGCTTTTTAAGGAGCCTGTAAGATAAATTATCTATATAGAGTTATATTTTTAATAAAATCATTCTCTTTCAAGAGACCTGTCCCAGCATCTTCCTTTGGGAGTACTTTGCTGTCTTTACCTTGTCATTTCAAAATACACTGTTTCTTAACTGATTGTGCAGCAAAGAACCTGCACACAAAAACTAAGGACATTGCAAAACAGAATGGTGAAGTTTTGCAGATCTTACTGTACATTATAAATTTGATTTGTATTTTCTGTTTTGTCAATACTAAGATTTTAAGTTATATTTTTACCTGAAGGAGTAATAGTTTCTTTGAGGCAATTTTTAGTAGAATTCATTTGTACAGCAATATTCCAAAAGAGAGAGGTTAAAGCAGCAACACAGAAATTCCAATTTCTGTCCTTTACAGGTCTTTTTTTTTTTTTTTTTCCTCCCACATTTTCCTCCTTCAAAATGTACCTACATTATTAATGAAGTTTGGTCTCAGTACCAGTGAGGAATCTAGCAGGTAAACTCAATGAGCAAATTTGAAGTCCTAATCCTTGTAAAGCCAGTATGAGTAACAGATGATATTAAGAGGGCACAGTAGATGGTACCTGTTCCAACAACTGCTGTAAATGTGATCTCACTGATTCTGGTTTTCCCTCTGTATTTTACAGAGCACACCGATTTAGAAGATGTCTTTGGTTTATAACTATTAGTATTAGAAGGATAGAAAAATGTTCAAAAATATTTGGGGATGATATGAAATGAAAGCCATTATCTATTCTATTATCAAATTAGGGATTTGCCTAATAAATTAGATTATTTTATTTTTAATTATGATTGTGCTGCAATTACACACTATATTGTATAAATACAGTTCTTTTCTGAATTTCAGTAATGGATTTTTCTCCAGCTACACTCTCTAAAATTTAGGAAGGAAATTGTGACCAGGTCTACTACAGCAGGATCAGGAGCATATCTTTAAATAGATTTCCTGGACCTCCTCAGGTGGGAGAAGGAACAAGCAAGCCTCAGTTCAAACTCACCATTTGCTTGGTCTTCAGCTTGTCTGAAAGAGGTGTCACTTGTAATGCATTTTCAGGTCCTTGCATGACAGTCAATGGCAGTTGCTTGTGGAGGGATGGAAGGACAGAAGAGCTGAAATTCAATAATCTTTCTGTTTTGAAACAGTGATTAGCTATCACACAGCTGTGCTGCCAGTGAGCTGGCTGCTGCAGCAGATTTTCAGTACAGTGATCAGCCCATAAAAAGCTGGATAAAAAGGAAGGAAGCTTAAAAAAAAAGGAATTTTTAGCAGAAGAATTTGGACAAACATAAAGTAATTAAACGTGTCCATTATTATGTATTATAGTGGATGAGACACTCTATAGACACTTCAGGTTCACATGCACTGGCCCTCACGGGGACTTCAATGTCCACAAGATCTGTTGGAGGGAAAACACAGCAGAGCAAGTGCATTCCTGGAATACATTGAGGGTAACTTCCTTCTCCTGGTGCTAGAGAAGCCACTGGGGAGATGCTGTATGCTGGACTTTGTTCTCACCAACAGGGAGGGGCTGGTGGGGAAGGTGAAGCTCAAGGTGAGCCTGGGCTGCAGTGAAATGATGGAGTTCAGGAGCCTTAGGGCGGGGAGGAGAGTGCACAGCAAGGTCTGGCCTGGACTTGAGGAGAGCAGACTTGGCTCTCTCCAGGGAAGCACTCAGGGGAGTGCAGTAGGACAGAGCCCTGGAAGGCAGAGGGGCCCGATAGACATAGTTAATATTCAAGGATCACCTCAACCAATTGTGCATTCCAATGAAGAGGAAGTCAACACAGTCTCCATGTCAGGAGGCTTGGAATTACATCTTTAAGGTCCCTCCCAACCCAAACCATTTTATGAGTCTGCGATTCTATTTTGTATCAGTGAAAGAAGGAAGTTCATCTGGTGTTCTGTTTACTGAGTCAACAGAAATTGCAGTGCTGGAGTCGATACCTTGTTGGCTTAAAATGGGCCTATTTTATTTCATTTAATAATTTTTCATAGTAAACATAGTTTTGTTACTTGACTGTTTCAGTATATACAAAATAAGTGAATTCTACATTCTGTAATTCTAATTGATATTGAATTAAATCATCCAGTCATGCAAATGTTTAAAATAGGGTAGAATTTGTGTTTTAAATGCACAAAGGTAGGGAAGTTTGCAAAAAAAAAAATAAAATGCTTTTTTGGGGTCTAATTACAATTCGCTTGAAATTAGTACCTTTTGTATATGAAAGTCCATCTGCATTTTGCATACAGATAGGTTTCTCTGTGTTTATGCCTTCTATGCCTTTTGTGGGGTTTTTTGCATGTTCATGCTCTTTATGACCACCTTCACTACCCATATATATACATTTTTCTATTCATATATTATAGGCAGTTGTCCACTCCCACTTTTACAATTTTTCAGCATACTAGTGGTAATACAGAACAATTCACCAAAATACCATCCACAGAATTTCTGGTTTGGGTGGTTTGCCAGCTCAGCCAAAATACAAAGTTTTAGAAAGTTTCAATTTTTGTATTTCAGGATTATAATGATGAAATTCGCCAGGAGCAGCTGAGAGAGCTTTCGTATTTGAACGGTTCTGAGGATTCGTCACGCGGACGGGGCATTCGAGGAAGAGGGATCCGTGTGCCACCTGCAGCTCCTTCAAGGTGTGGTAACCTGAGCTATTATTTTGTTAGTAGCTTTATAAAATGTAAGAATTAGTAAAAAAAAACATAGTTTAAAAAAAAAAAGACAGTTTCATACATATCCTGGTCAGTAAACAAAAATATTTGTCTTCTGATAACTGGTGTGGTCTATAGTGTTCCAGATTTTCTGATCTATACGTCACAGGGCACAGTGAGTGACAACAAATGAGAGCAGATTATGAAGACAGGAAGAGGATATTTATAAGAATAGTTTTTGCTGGTACTAAGGCAGTATGGTCAGTAGCATAAAATGTTTGGTCAAAATAATAGTGTAGTCAGAGAAAGCCTCTTGGTCTAGGTGGAACTTTATTTGCCAAATAATTACTTTTTATACATATTACAGCTATACTGTGTGTATATACAAATATACCTATATATAAACAAACTTCATTATATGTTATGTGTTGATGGGCTATCAGTTTTAAGTGAATTTGATTGGCATTATCTAAAAACATTGGGGTGTGAATGTGCCCAAGTATTTTTCATATCTAAATAACATATATCTCTGCTTATTATTAAGGCTAATGTAAAATTGTAGAACATTTTCTCAGACTTGTTTTTCCCTGTGAACCCTTAAGAACTTCATTGCCTCAAGTATCTAAGTTACCTAGCTGCTTCCAGCTGCTCCACAGAGGTCATTTCAAGATGAGTCCTAAAAAATTCATTCTTTTTTTGGAGGAAATAGGATATGGGGGTACCTTATGTTTTGCTGACAAAGGAGTTGCTCAGTAATTGAATGGGCTGATCTTTCCTATGACCTCTGAGGTTTTTTCCCTGAGGGTGTCTATCTTGTTTACCATCAGTTTTTCCTGCATGAGCTTTTTAATTGGTAGTATGATGCACTTACACAGAATTTTTTGCAGTTGGCATTCATCACCATCCTCTACTCAAAGAGTGTCTGGGCTCAGTCTTCCTTACATTCATGATCTCTGAACAGCTTGACTTAATAATGTTGTTCAGAATGTCACTGCAACAAACTAGCAGCTTTTAAATTGTGTTCAAAGCATAATCGGTGGAGTTCTGGCCTCTTCATTCCTGCAAAATGCCCAAATGGATTTAATCAGTTGCATAGATCCTATGATCATGGATGCCTTCCCTTTTTTCCAATCAAAAATCCCAGGAGAATATAAAAATAAACCTGTTGAAGCAAGTCCAGAGGAAGACCAAAAATGGTCAGAGGTCTGGAGCGCCTCTCCTTTATGAAGTCAGGCTGAGAGAGCCGGGTTGCTCAGCCCAGAGAAGAGAGGGCCCCAGGGATGCCTCATTGCAGCCATTCCATGTATAAAGAGGGCTAATAAGAGAGAGAGTCTTTTTGCCAGTCCTAAATGAAAAGAGCTTGGACATAGGGAAGAAACACTGGAAAAAGTTGTGGGTGCCCCATCACTGGAAGTGTTCAAGGTCAAGTTGGTCATATCTTTAACAATAAGATCTAGTGAAAGATGTCCCTGCCCAAGGCATGGGGTTTTGACTGGAGGATCTCTGAAGGTCCCTTCCAACACAAGCCATTCACTGATTCTGCAGGTCTAAAATCAGCTACTGAAACTTATAGTAAAGTAACAAACATCACAAGCTAATCCAATGGGTTTGGTTGTCTCAGCAGGGAGCAAGCACCAGTTCCTGCTGCTACAGGAGACCTGAGTTCCATTCACAACTGTGGATCTGGGTGTCATGCGGGGTTGTTATACCTGGCATTCACAGTCTTCCAAAAAGACAGCACATCCAGGAGCATATTGCTCTGAAACAAAACTCACAGACTGCTACCCTGATTTATCCCCCTTCTATTTCATCAAATGGTATAGAGACAAGTCTTTTTAAACAGTAACAGCTTCTTCTGACTTACTAATTTGTACAGCAAGGGAGATATAGCATAAATAGCTTGGAGGATGCTAAACCTCTTTCCATGCTTCTCTATATGCTCTATTGTCTCTTTGCAGTGGGAGAAGGTAGAATCCCACACTACCAATCCTTTGTGCTGAACTAAATTAGACAGGAAGAAAAGTTATTCCTCTCCTTTTATATTCTTCCTCTAATTTGCCTTGCAAGTTTCTGCTGTCCTGGAATATCTTCTGCCAATCCATTTCTCTCACCCACCAATAAGCATGAAAATGAGAGTATGACTGCTCTTGTAAAATAGTTTAAGAGCAACAGAAGAGGTTCCTCATTTTCTTCATATTCTAGAACTGCTTTGCAGTAACTCTACAACCCTGTGAATTACAATGATTCAGAATTTTATTGGTACAAGCAACAAGAGGATCAGGTGCAAAAGGCATTGGGTAGTTTAAAAATAATGCCATTCCATAATATGAGTTCTGCCTGAGATGTTGCCTAAAAGTGCTTGACATTGTAGCTGCCAAAACTCCAGAGTTACATGATGCTTTAAATAGTAGTAAAAATGTGAGAGCCTTTAAAATGGGGCATGTCTTCCCTCGTTGTACACGCCAGAGTGATCATTCCTTTTGCTCCCCGCAGGGGCCGTGGGGGTGCCATTCCCCCCCCGCTGCCTGGACGAGGTGCCCAAGCACCCCGAGGAGCGCCGGTGACACGCGGAGCGCTCCCTGTCCCACCGGTGGCCAGGGGCGTCCCCACGCCTCGAGCCCGGGGAGCCCCGTCCGTGCCGGGCTACAGACCGCCCCCGCCGCCCGCACACGAGCCCTACGAAGACTATGTAAGTAAATGCCCTCATGCACAAGGTGTGAGCCACGCTCTGTCGTGGACACGGAGCCCTTCCGAGATGGAATAGTCCAGGCTGAAAGCTCCTCTGTCTCTAACGCTTTTCCCTGCAGGTGAACAACAGTCTGGGTGATGCAGTGTGTCTGCAGGCCTGTGCTCAGTGATGTGGGTTTGGAGATTTGTTCACAGCTGAGTTTTGGATATGAGAGATCAGGCTGGATAGTTCTTGGAGTGTCACAAAAGAGCAATACAGATATTCTAAAATTTGTATTGTATACTTAAAGTCAGTTTTTACTGTAACCAAGTTCCTAAGAATAACAGCTTATATCCTTTGTGAGAAAATGAGGAGGTGGGGGGGAGGCATGCAGTTCTTCCAAATCTTTTTTATTACATATTTGTATTCAACACTGTGTTACAGATACATAACAAGTAGAAATTCAGGTAGTTTTCATGAAAGCTGATACAATGATTCATCTTTAGCCAGGAGCAATACTAACTGGCTGTCACCTTTTCTTATGAGGTGTTAAAAATAATTGTGCTGTACACATCAAAGCTTTCAAGTCATCCTCATTAATGTTTCCTCCTGGAACTATCACCATAACAACAGATACCCAAATAGAGAAGAAAGAGCTATCAAATATAATGTCTGAATTTTTCTGGCTATGGCAAGTCCAAGAGTAAGATGAACATCCAATTTACTCCCTAATCCTACCACCAGGGAAAGATGCACTTTTATTCAATTAATAGTCTTCCTAGAATAGAAGAAAGGAAAATGAATCAGAAATTATTTTTTGATGTTAAATCTTCACTCAACCATGTGTATTTGTAGTGTCATGGCCACTTCAAATCAGGGATGCACATTCTGTTAATTCTAAGAATCACAACTGAGCAACAGCTGCAAGAAAGGAGGGGGAAAAAAAAGTCACTCCTCTATTATTTACTTTAACACAGTTTCTATTAATGAACGAGCTGAAAGTCGTGCTAAGAAGTGGAATTTCATAAGTATACACTTCCTTGACAGTGCATTATTGTCTGTTAGTATCAAAATGTATGAGACCTTTCTTTCTGTGCAGATACAGAACCATTGTAATGTAAAGTTAGGATTATAATTGAAGTAATTTCTTTTTTCATTTACAGTACTAGTACATGTCCTAGAGTATTAAGCATCTTCTAGGGAGCCTTTCTTACACTTTTTCTGGATGGTAAATGTATGGAAAGCAAAATGAGAGAGAAGTTAAGGCAGCTGGATTATCCAGGTTAGGAAGGCATTCAGCCAGTTCCCTGTATTTTCGAAATGCCCATGCTCTCAGGAGCACAAAACATAAATGCAATTAAAATAGTCAGTTTAATTTGTGATACATTAGTCCAATAAAAACAAACATATGTGTTTGTGGGGTTTTCCTCCTTCTTAAATAGCAGCAAAAAAAGTGCTGCCTTATAGGTAAAAACTCATGTTTTGGAGATCTTCCATCTCCTGTGTCCTTTCAATGTCTATATTCCACACCTAGGAGTATATGAGCTTGCTATCATGCACCAGTTTTCAATGAAAATTTCTTGTTATTTTATAGAAGTTTATAAGTTCAGTCTAAATAATTTTAGTATCTTATGGGCTGAGATAATAACTAGAACTCTGATGCTATGCTGGTAGAAGGAAAAGTTCACTGTCACATATCTGCGTATTATATTGAAAATTATGTTTTAGGGAACATATTTTTATTTTGCCGAAAGTAATCAACACAGTTTTTCTTCCCAAGTAAACCATATAATAAATCAGATACAGGGCTGGACTCTAAAAGCAAGTGAATCTATTTGTGGACCTGCAGCAAATGTCATGTATAATTGTTGTCCTCTCCCTCTTAATCCTACAGATGAAAAACTAATCTATAATAAATAATTTATCCAATTTACTTTTTTTTTCCTGCTTCTAAGCAACCCGCAAGTGTATTAGAATTTCTTTATGAGATTATATTTTTCATTTTTGATTACAGTATTTCACACCATTTTTTTCCTGCTATTTGCAAGCACCATTGCAAATAGTGGTACATATGAATGCACTGTCATTGATTGTGAGTATCCATAGTCTGTATTTTTGTTTGCTCTAATGAAATATAGTAACTCGAATGCTGATCTGAAAGTGAATTCAAGAAATAGAATCGAATGGCTACCACAGATTTTTTTTAAAGTGCTTAGGCAGCATTTCCTGAAAAAAATTCTTTAGCCATTTGCTGAGCTCTACTAATCAGAGATTGTATTGACTGTTTGACCTTGAAACATCTAACTGTTCAAATTGGTTTGAATAAGCATGTAGACATTTGGATTATCCACTATATAAGTATTTTGAGGTTTCCTGATGGCCTTTCTGAGAATTCATAAGAGCAGATGTCTGAAGGTTCCTAAAGAAAAGTCAAGTCCTGTCATTGTGGTGAATATATTCATGTGCAACATCTTGAATGTCAGGCCTAGCCAGAGGGAAAAACATTTGGAACAACTTTCAGAAAAGAGGGCTGGAGCAGGAAGGAGGAGTGATTCACCTCATGCCTTTTTCGTTACTTGCCTTTGAAGCTTGCTTTATATTGAGTGCAACCTAGATAGTATCTTAGAGGAACTTCTTACCCACAGGAAGAGAAGGTACTAACATTGCAAAATACATGCAAAGAGAAAGTAATTACTGTAAAAACTTTTCACTTAAAAAGCCATTAATTGGGTGTGAATCTGGATGGAGAGTGTAACTGGCAGCTGCCCTGCAGCTTTTGGGATCAAGAGGGTTAGTGACCTGGTGTTGTGCTTTGACTACAGCCAAAGACTAAGCCACACACAGGTTCTCACGTCCCTGGTGAGGTCAGGGAGAGACTAAGAAGTGTAAAAGTGAGAAAACTGTTGGGTTGAGACAGGATAGTTGTAGTGGGTTGGCACTGACTGGATGCAAGACATCCACAAAAGCATCTCCATCACTCCTCTCCACAACTGGACAGGGAAGAGAAAATATAATGAAAGATTTATGAGTTGAGATGAAAAGCAGAAGAGAAATCACTCACCAAAGTGAGTGATACTATCAAGGGGAAAACAGACTCAATTTGGGACTGTTAATTGAATTTTTTACCAATAAAATCAGAGCAGGATAATGAGAAGCAAAATAAGACTTAAAAAACACCTCCCCTCCCATGCCACCATCTCCTTCCCAGCTCTGCCCCCTCCTCAGATGGAGGGAGACAGAGAATGGGAGTTAGAGTCAGTTCATCATGGGTTGTTTTTGCTGCTACTCAGAGAAAGGAGTTCTACACCTGCTCCAGCATGGGATCCTCTCTCCACAGGTCTGCAGATTCCTGCCAGGAGCCTGCTCCAGCACAGGCCTCCCATGGGGTCACAGCCTCCTCTCAGGCATCCCCTGCTCCAGTGTGGGGCTCCTCCCAGGGCTGCAGGTGGATTCTGCACACCCATGGCCTTCCATGGGCTGCAGGGGCACAGCTGCCTCACCAGGGGCTGCACCAGGGGCTGCAGGGGAGTCTCAGATCTCTCAGATCGGGAGAGCTTCCTACCCCCACTTCTGCACTCATCTTGGAGTCTGCAGAGCTGCTCCTCTTACATGTTGCTGTCACCCCACTCTTCTCTGGCCACAATTACATCTGAGCAATACCTTCTTCTTTTTAAATATGTTATCACAGAGGTGCTACTATCAACTCTGGTTGGCCCAGCCTTTGCCAGTGCTGGTTCTGCCCTGGAGCAAGCTGTCTTTGGCTCCAATGAACATGGGAAATTCTTCCGCCACCTTGTCACAGAAGCTCCCCCTGTAGCCCCCTCCCCCACTACCAAAAGTTGGCCACACAAACCCACTAGAACAGGTACATGGGTACAGGGGGTGGATTGAGACTGGCTGAATGGCAGATCCCAGGGGCTGTGATCAGTGGTTCAGGGTCTAGTTGGAGGCCTGCACCAGTGGTGTCTGCCAAGGCTCAGTACTGAGACCAGTATTGTTTAAATTATTCATCAGTGACTTGGATGAAGGAGCAGAGGCCTCCTGAGACAGTTCACTGCTGACACAAAGCTGGGAGGAGTGGCTGATACTCCAGGGGCTGTGCTGCCCTTCAGAGGGACCTTGACAAGCTGGAGAGATGGGCAGAGAAGAACTGTCTGAATCTGAACAGAGACAGATGCAGGGTCCTGCACCTGAGGAGGAGTAATGCCAGGCACCAGCACAGGCTGAGGGCTGACCTGCTGCAAAGCAGCTCTGGGGAGGAGGACCTGAGGGTCCTTAAAGGCTATGGTCTTGTTGGCAACTTGTGAAACAGGCAATAGGCATGATAGATTGATTCATGATTTTTACAGAAGTGGAGAGTACTTGAATAGGTCTGCTACTATTGAGGCAATAAATAATAGAATCATAGAATAGTAGAATAGTTTGAGTTGGAAGGCACCTTACAGATCATCTAGTTCCAAGCCCCCTGCCATGGGGGTTTCTAGACCAGGTTGCTCAAATCCTCATCCAACCTGACCTTCAACACTTGTAGGGATGGGGCAACTTGACTGGGCAAAGGCCGTGTTCTGCACAGTATATTTTGATCTGAGCATCCAGACTTTTCCACTCAAAATTAAAGCTAAATATTAGAAGGGTGCTTAATCCAAATCTAAACCAAAACTACTGTTGGTTTCTGATCCTGTTTTTGGAGTGCATTTGACTCTGGATCTATATTTTTTTCCTTCTGAATCAAAAGCTAGTAATGAACTGTCCAGTGATATTTTTCTTTACATTTTTTAGAAGCTATGGTTAGCCTTGCTAAGAGGTCTGATGTGAGTTTTGAAGTGACTCACCACTTGTTCCTTACACCAGATGAAAAGAATTACCAAAATGGGATACATTTGGGACTAAAATACACATTGCTTTTGTATTTTACCTCCACTTGCATTTTCACTCTTGGATAAAAAAGAGGACTTTTGCACAGAAAGCCACTCATCATAATATGAATACTAAGATAAGCTTCTTGCTTTTACAAACAAATATATAATTTGTTTGCAAGGATAGGCTGGTCTGTCAAGACACTGTGAAGCTGTAACAGCTCTGAGGTCTAGGACAGCCAGATTAAAGAGCAATTTTAAATGCAAATATTCTCTCTCGCCTCTCAGTTCACTGATCAAACCAGCCAGGCACAGATTCTTGTTATCTTCTGAAATAAGTGGAGAGCAGTGCTTTTACAAAGTCACTGGAAAAGAACCACACAATAAGATAGATTGTGCTTTTAATGTCATGCAGTTTTTCCTCTTATTTCAAATTATTTAATACGAAAGCAAATGCCACATTCAACTGTTTATTCAAAGATCAATGAGTTATTTACATTTTTCAATAGTTTTCAAACTGAAACAGCTATGCTCATGCTTATCCGGTGCCAACGTAGACAATGAAAAGACTAACAATAAGGCATTTTGTCACACTTTAAGACTTTAAAAAGAATAATCAACATTTACACGTGTCTGCAATCCACAAAATTGCAGTTGCAGAGGCTTTGCTTAATAATTTAAATGAGAATTCTTAGTGCTCTTAAATCCATTCTGTCTGCCATTCCTGAATGCAGATGGAAACTATATAAAGACCTAAACTTCCTGTTCATGGCATGCTTTCTCCTGTGCTACTGCTATAATAAATGTGTTAAAGTGGGCAATTTCCACTCTTGAAGCCCATTCCTATAATCACAGTAGGACATTGTCTATGAGAGTGAGGCCTGGACAACTAAGAAGACTTTTAAGGTTGTTCCAAACCTTAAAATAGTGAAACATATTGGATATAAAAATAGGTAACAGGGATTACTTTCTTCTTCTTTTTGTTTTCTAAACTGGTTTTTCCAAGTTTTAAGATGTAGCACTTATCTATTTCTATGCCTTTTCTGGATGAGAAAAAAAAATCAATGAAGAATGTACTGAGACTAAAGATCATTTGAATAAAGCTGGAATTATAGACGTGGGAATCTGCATGGCTGAACAACATATTGATTAAATATGATTGATTAGCTATTTATGCCCAAGGTGCTTGGAAAAAGTGCTAAGCTCTATTCAGCTTGTATCTGCTGTGACTTGAAAAATCAAATTTTCTTTTTAGTACAAAAGCAATAAACAGGATAATATTTATATTATCTGAAAAACCCTACTGAGGTTTAGAAGGATGCTGTGAGATGAAGGTACAAGTGGATTTATTCAGATTTTGGATAATATTGTCCATGAAAAGTATAAATATATTTATTGTGAAAAAATCCAGCAACATAAATACAGAGTTAAAGTAATGGCAAGTTTTTAATGCTTTTCTAAGAGCAGAATCCACAGTCAGCACTAAATCTTTAGTGTCTGGGAACCTGCAGGTCTAGAGTTTTTTGCTTAGCTGTGCAAACTGAAGTTTGTATCTTATTTGCAGAGATTTTGGACTGAGTAAATAAGGCTTGCCTCATGAGACCAGAAGAATATCCTGAGAGCAGTACAGTACTAAAGTGAATGCTGCTTTCAGACTCATCACTGATGTGAATTTCTCACATATTGATAATGTGGTCTAAATCAGACTTTATTATATTATTTTCTTGATTTGAATTGATTTGTTTTGATTTTATTGTCTTAATCATAGTTATTCAACAGACTTCACTAATAAAATGCATAAAACTCTTACATCTATTTATTAATGTTGCAGAAATATTTTTTGTGGAGGATAAGTTCTTCTGTCATCCCCTTCATGCTGTCCTTACTTGGCAGAAATAATTCTCTCCTTGACATTAGTTACCAAGTTTTCAGATGAGAATTATTTTCTGTGCTAGACAGAATATAAAAGAAAATGCTGATGCAGCTGTACATGTTTTAGTATTATAAATGATGTTATTACAAGTACAATGTAATAAATATTTATATTTGTTATATAGAGATCTAAGTGAAGGGCATCTCTCAGTTGATGATCCAGCCTGCATATGGTCCTTAAATATTCATAGTGTATGCAGTTGTATTCATAAGATCCTGCATAAAAAATACATGCAGTGTTATTCACATAGCCAAATTTATCTGCACCATGCAATGCACCATTTGATCATTGAACAATGTGATTGTTCAGGAGCCTGTTACCAAAAATACATATCTGCTGTCACTTAGCTCAGTCACAACTTGTCACTGGGTTATTTATTTGATGGAGAACAGTCTAGATTGGTACAAAATAACTCTACAGTCATTTGCAGGCTAAACATTATCAGTCGACTGTATTTCCACCCATGTTATCCTTTCCCAACAGGCTGTAAAGCAAAAAATAGGTTTGTTTTTTTTGTCTTTTTAACAAACTTATACAAACTTAAAGAATTGCTCTTCAAGACTTGGGACAAGTCTAAATTAATTAGAGTTATTGAGAGTTCAGTTACTATGTGAATTCAGCTCAGTTAGAAGGAAGCCTTGGGTTTTTTCTTTCAATTCTCAAAGTTACTTAACCAGATGTAGTCCACAGAGGTACTAAAAAGCTGAACAATTTTGGACTTCAAGGTTCATCAGCTTCCAGGGAGACAGACACATCTGCAGTCAGTAAGTGCAGAGACTTCAGCTGTGCCAGACAGCTACAGAAGCTTTGAGCTCTGTTTTCAGGAAGGGCTCTGGAGATTAAGACGCCATGGCACTTAACATTAGCATACCAACATTGCCCCCAGCGTGCCTGTTGTTCTTGTGCTTTTCAGTGTAGCCTTTGGTGAACTAGATCAGCGACTTCTTATTAAAGCAGATATACAGAGTGCTCTTTATATCAATAGGCTCCATGTACAGATGACAGAGAACTTCTAGTTTGTGTATTATTTATGAAGAGTTTGTATTGTCGCTAAAATTTGAGTTTGATTAATGTAGTAAAATGTGCAGTTTAGGAACTGTTTCATGTTAATTGAAAATGTAGATGTTTCTTCCAAAATAGTATTTGAGTTTTACCGGAATTTTAGGGCCATGTATTTACAAACCACTTCCTGTTGCAAGAACTTTCATCAGAGTTCATCTGTTGTTCTGTTTGATACATTTGTGATATTGCCATCTTGCAAAAAATCCTTCTTCATGAGACTGTAAAGATACATATTTAGCAATTGCACTTACGATAAAATAAAAATATTACAGACCACACTTCAGTTTCATTCACTGGGTCTTTTAGCCAGTTGTCTATATCCATACACTTATTGCCTGTATCTTTTTTCCCTTATTGTGTTGGTTGCATTTACAGCTCTGAATTTCAGTTATACATAGGAAGAAAAAGGTTTGGGCTGGGTGAATTATCTCATGGATTGACACATCCCCAGCAATGTGCTGTTCTTTCTGGGTATTTAAGGAAGGCTCAAGTATATATGAGAGCTTTTATTCTCATAGATCTAGGAATGTGTGTATATACCCTGAGTGGATATTGGTATAAACAAAGCTGGCTAAAGCTGTGCCTAGAACTCAGGATATCTGCTGATAACTCTGCAGCTACTTCCCCAGCAGCATCATGCGAGTGTCCTGTTATCTACTGCTTTTGAAAAGAGGAAGTTTGACTCTCCAGATCTCTTTAGTATTTCCAATAAATCTTTGTGTCAGTATAAAGATATGTGCTTACACTCTGATACAGATATATGTGTGTGTATATATATATATATATGTTATCTGTAGATACATCACCAAAAAATATGGTCCATTTCTTTCAGTCCATCTGTTTATAACAACTTGATGCTGCACAGAGCTCCTCTACACCAAACAACATGCATGAGGAACTATGTAAGGAATCAGTCTGAAGGATCAGAGACAAAAATGAAAGCATTTATTTTCTTTTGTAACAATACAATTTGGGGAAAAAATGTAAATATAGGAAGGGAAAAAATACTGGCAAGTGTCCTAAAGGAGTGAGTTAAAAGAGTAGTTTGACTTGGGCAATCAGATGGACTGGATGAAGGACATTCTTCCTTTTGTTTAGCAATGATAGTATTAAAGTAACTGGAATATTCATAGAAATACCTCTCTCATATAGGTAGACCAATGTAGTTCTCAAACATACTAATTTTTAAAGCAATTTAATTAGTTATATTTTCTCAAAGGTGCAGACTTAGTGTACCTCTTAAAACTGCAGCAAAAACATTGTGAGAATTGATTTTGTTATGAAACACAGTACCTTGAGTTTGACCTACAGGACTCTTAGAGAGTGCAGCAATCACTAGAAAAGGGAGATGCAGTATAAAAGCTCCAGGACAATAAAGTAAAAGACTAGAGATGAAAAATGTTCTTTCTTCATACAGCCCTGTTTTTTTCATTATGAAATTATGGTTGCCTGCATTTTAATAGCTTTTACAATGACTGGAAGTGCTGTTACTCATAGATACCTACTGTTGTTTTGTAGCTCTTGTTATGGTGTAAAAATCTGTGAAGTGCCACGTCTGAAATCATAGAGTGCAGTGGGTCTTTATTCAGTGAAATTATTTAAATAATTGCTTCTTATTTAGCAGGAACATAAGAACACAGGGACCCAAGCATGACCCTGTACTACTTTGTGCAATAACATCAAACCACATTTAAATATTTCTTAAAATCAGTATATCTGTGTAAGTACATAACATTATGTATAAGTTCCTGAAAAGGTGCTTGAGTTGTAGCTTTGATGTTCATACTATCCTCCAACTCTTTCTAGGCCAGTTAGTGAGGTTCTGTAATGAAGATATTAATAAACCATTAGATAATATGCTAACCTGAATTCTTTTGATCACCCAGTGTCTGTCAGATACAAATTATTTAAGTCTAAATGGGGACACAGAAGCGTAAAGGTTTGAAACTTCATATTGTAATATCTTCTATTTGGATTTTCCAGTCCCTTGTAATTGTCTCTAACTGTTCAGCCTGGCAGCTTCTGACATCCAAATTTTTAGAAAGCTGAAGTGAAAAGAAAAAAAAAAATGAAACAACCAGATCTACCAAAGTAAGTCTTATTTAGGGCAAATATATAAAAGAATGTACTATACCAGAGTATTTTAATATTTATTTTCATATTTTAGTTTCTTTTACAGTGTATTAGAATCACACTACTTTTCCCAGTTCCTTTTCTCAGTTCTTTCCTTTTTCTACCCAGAAAACCTCAAAAAATCACATTATGTACACTGCTTACTAATCTTTATGAGGACTAAACTGTAAAACAAGCAGGTGTGCATTTGAACAGTGCATATTTGGGTACTGTAAAAATAAATTGTCCAAATCTCATGCTTCACCACTTTACTCAAGATTGATCACTACAATGTAATGTAGCTCATGAACTTGTCTTTATTAGGACTTTGCATGTGTATACCAATGCTCACACATGCTGCAGCAGGAAGTTTTCTGAAAAAAATAATGTTTTAAAAAAAATACATTGGAATTCAAACTGTATTTCTTTCTATTTTAACAACCAGTTGCCATCAATCATTTTACTTTTTGGACAAACACTGCTTGCACAATTTAACTGACATGCAGAATTAAGATGCATGCTTCTTTCTTTTGATACAAATCTTATTTTAAGAATAGATCATTCCCTTTGTATTACCTGTTTGCAAAAAAAAAATTCAGGATTAGTCTTGGTTTGCTTTGCTTTTCTGGACAAAATTGTTCATATATGTGAAGGCTTAATGGTTTATTTTGGTTTTATTTAGCTATAAATAACAATGAAATTATAAGTGTTTATAAGTGAAAATTAATTTTGGAAATTGGGATTTGCAAGTATTTTGACACAACTGCACCACTTAACAGATCATATGCGAATAAAGAAAAAATATTATAAACAAATGCAGGTAAATCAAGTTTATGTAAATCAGGGAGATGCAGAAGGGATCTGTGTTTCATTAGTAGTTAAATTTTGCCAAATTTAGGTGTGGACACTGCAGCTCAGAGAATGAGAAAAATAAAAATAAGAAAAAACCACAGAATCACTGAAATGCAGTTGTTGAGCCTGAGTGCATCTATCAAATAAATTAGAAGCAGCAAAACTTTGGTCATTTTTCACTTTCCTTGAACAGCCATTTTGCTTTCTTGCAAGGCCACCTTTCATGCAAACACCCTAAACAAATAAATCCAAAAAGCCATTTGGAGCTTTTCTAATTTATTACTCTTGAGGTGCCTATTACACGTCGCCATTTTTGTAGAAGCAACAAAAGTGCCTTGTGTGTGCTAAACATAACAAAAGCAGGGGGAAAAAGGTAATTTTCATAGATTCTTAGTCATTTCACTTGGGTTTCAATTGTTATTTTCTAGGGGGTAAGAAATCTCCCATGCAAGTGATGTGTCTTGTATTTGCATAGTGTTATTGTCTATAGTTGGGATGTATATTTACAAGTGAGGTTACTACATTGGAAGCTGTAGCCAGGAACTGTATGGCTGAATCAGTGCTTAGAATCATAGAATCATTAAGGTTGGAAAAGACCTCCAAGGTCATCAAATGCAATCTTTGACCAAACACCACCTGGTCAATGAATCCATAGCACTGAGTGCCATGATCAGCACTGGGATTCAGGGACACTGACTTTCCTGAGCAGCCCACTGCAATGCTTCACAGCCCTTTCATTATGTGAACTGTTTCTGTTTCCGTCAACAGTGCAATATCAAGGGGATTGAGAGTGTTTTCCTTGGGCAGAAATATTTTGCAGTCCAGGGGTATCCACTTGAGTTGGGAACATCAGGAATGAAGTAGAGGAAAAACTGCAAGTCAGTGTCTCACATCTTGGATGAATGAATTCCTGAAATAGGAAAAAAAAAAGTGAAGGGATTACCTTCATTCCAGTCTTCTAGATTCTTTTTTAAAGATTCAAGCTCTTGCAGAACACCTACAGAAGTAATGTGCCTACCTGTCCACTACAGCAGGCTCAGTTCTGGGGGCAGGACTTGCCTTCCTGTGAGCCAAGCAAGGGCACCTAAGTGGGGAGGATCAAGGGTCATTCAGTGTTTTTCTGTCATCCTTTCCAAAAGGACAGCTAAAGGGTACTAAACAGTACAGCACTGTGGGTTTCATTCTTAATTCTCTAAGTTTTCCTGTGTATCTTTCAACAAAGTATATTCATCTTGGATGTCACCAATTCCTATATGTTTCCTTAGTTTATCCAGCATCCAAAAATTTGATCCTGGATCCAAAATTTGATACTGGATCCAAAAAAGATTTTAAATTACACAAAATTTGCAAACAAAGCAGGCTTCTAAGTCCTTAAATTACTTCTGAACAGAGAATTTAAATTCTAAATAACTTAGATTATTTTAACATGCTATTAATTTTGTATAAAACTTACAGGGGAGGGGGAAAAAATTATTTTACCTTTTTAAAAATATCCTACTTATCTGTTTTGACAAAGTCTATGACCTTTCTAAGAGGAAGGTAGACTACACTGTGGCAAAGAGGCAATACCTTTTGATAGTCCTTGATTGCATGAGGATGTTGAGATAAAATACAATTTGAAATAAAATGCCTTTTGAAAGAAAGGCCCTACTTTTTAAAGGCCCTACTTTCTTTCTTCAGGACCTCAGTAGTTGTGTACAGGGTACACAGTCATTTGTTGTTTGTGTTGAAGAAAGGGAATTGGTAGAAAGAACAAGTTTCCACTCTGTTTGGAAAATGCCAGCTCATCCATCCTTGATCAGAATATTTGAGGACAAGCAAACAGGTCACTGAATAAAGTCTGAGAAACTGTTTAACATTCTGTAGAGCAGAAATAATTAATGAAAGCTGAAAGCTCTTACAATAAACTTCCCAGTTTAAGTAACATGAGGCTTTTCCCTCCCTATACGGGGGAAAATCTCATTGAACAATTTCCTTTTGAGCTTTGTGTCTGTGGTGTCACAGTAAATATGAGTGTAAAAATTTGTATGACTTAGGTGTTGAGTAGCTATGACATAAAACTAGGACATTATTTTCAGGAGGAAATTGCCTTTAAGAATTTTTCATGTATTTTCCATTCTCTCAACACGATGATGTAATAATTTGTTTTCTAGAGAATACTCCAGCTCTTTTACAAGTGCTGGTTAATTTTACACTGTAAGTTTCATTACTGTAGGTTGTGTTCTTGAGATGTCCTTAGATTTGTTGACCTTCTTAGGAAAATGAAATGAAAAAATCTAAGCATATAGTTTGATTCTAAGTTCAAAGCATTATGAACCTAATGCTTATTTTTTTCTTGACATCTGCCTGATGTGGCCTATAATTTAATGGTTTCCTAATATTTTCCTTATTAAGGAAAAAAATTCAGAAAGTCATTGCAAAATATTCTGAAAAGAGAAAAAATGTTGCTATAGCCTACTTCATCCACTGAGAGGAAGAGAATATAGAGGTAAAGAAACTGAGCACTAAATTAACAAAATAAGCAGGATTCACTGGATTGTTGTTTAATCATCAGAGTGCTTAAGACTCTATTTATATATACTATCTATTTGACTCTTGGAGATAAGGATAGTCACATTTTATATTGGCAGGTGGTTGTGTAAGTCTGATTTTATGTCCTGAATGGAGTTCAGAAGTGTAAACAATGTAATAAGGCAAAAAATCAGTAAATGAATCACTGTTAATCCAAAGTGGCTACTCTGAAAAAATAAGAAAAGTGAGAACAGTTGTATTTCTTTCTAGCTATTTCCAAGAAAATTACTGCTGAGTGGGCTGAAACAGGCTTTGGTACCCTGAGATACTCCTAGTTGGGCCACCCAGCAAATGATCAAGAATGTTGCTGTGTCATCTTATTCTTCTCAGCAATAAGCTTAAAAATCTTAAGAAATCTGGGAGTAGCAGTAACAGTTTTCAAGCCTGATGCAATCAGTACGAAGTTACTGTGAAGCAGACACATTTTTTCCAAGGATGGAATTAGAAGGACAGTGAGGTGAAGCTCCAAGATGTTGTTGATGTTACTCTGGTAGGTACCTGGGGGTCAAGAGAAGGGGGGGATCTCTTTCACTCCACATAGGCTGAGGCTGCAATAGAAGCTGTAAACTTCAAAGTAATATTTCAATGTGTGCCAAGCAGAAAAGGACTTGTCCCAGGACTGTGATGCAACCTGCTCTTTCAACAAGATTTTTGAGTAGACTCAGTCAACAAGGGCAGGGTATCTCTGTCAGATAAAGCAGAATATTGAATAATTGCTGAAATGTTAGTCCAATCCAGCTATGGATTTATTGACCTTGATTTATTTATTTTAATTGATACGGTTGCTTCCAGGATTTTAGATTAGCAGTTTAGATATAAATATGCCTAAAGCAAATCACAAAAGTCAAATTGACTTTGGATTTGAGTTTCTTGCCCTTTATAGTCCTTGGAAGAGTACAAGTACAGATAAATGCCTAACAAAAAGCCTTGTTTAAATTTAATTAAGCAGCTGTCAATGACACAGGAGCTATCCTTTACCAGTCCTGGAGAAAAAAAAATTCATCATGGGTAATCTTTCAACTAAGAGGCTTATTGAGCAAAACAGGAATGTAAAGATTATTCCAGGGGGTTCTGGTCACTCTCTGAGTTGCCCTTGTGATTTACAGTCACAATACCATTCCCTGCATGAATTTCAGGACATAACAATCTGTCAGTTCTCAAAGCTATAAAGTCATGCCTTGGAGAAAACTGAGCCAGTCTCACAGTGATGGTCATTTCAGAACCTGACTGAAATTTCTTTGCTTAAAAATTACAGGTGTTGTTGTTTGGAATGCCCTGCTTTAGGTGTAAGACTAATAATCCTATTGAACTAGAAATTATAAGATACTGTAGGTACTAATCTAGACTGAAATAATGTATCAGATCTTTTTCACAGTAAATAGGAACTGAAAAATGCCCATAAAGAGCTTGGAAAATAAAAGGGATGTTGTAACTAAGTTATTTATTGAGATGTTAAAATGTTCACAATAGTTTTACTAAGGTATGGGAAACTAGAGAGTTCCAACTATCTTGAGTTGAGAAGTGCTATGATTTTTTTTTATTTATGTTTATCTAAGATTCCAAAGTTGTTTAGCTAGTTTACAACGAACACGCATTGTTCTCTGAAGGAGTTTCCATTGTGTGTAGGAATTTTTTCTAGTGTTATGTTGGTCCTTAATGTCATCAGCATGGGGACTGGGCACCATAATTAAGCATATTAAATGAGCCTGATTCTTTTAGATAAAAGTCCTTTGTTCTGTTAAGGATGAACATAATTTAAACTAGCTCTATTTGAGTTAGAACTTGTGTAGGTTTAAAGAAATCAGTAAGTTTTGACTGCAGTAAGAGGGAAAGAAAATTGAGTTGTGAAAGCTTCATACTGAAGCTCGCTCCATCATCTCTGGCTGGTCTCTGAGGAGGTTCTGTCTCAGGAACAGGAACTTGTGGTTCACAGTGCACTACCAGACCCTGCATCAAAGTCATGACGTAATTTGTGTTGATGCTAGAAGCTGCAAAGCTTTAATTCCTCATGAAAAGTTCAGTTTTTCTGATAATAGAAGTTTTCATCCAGCCTCTTATCAGTAAGTATTTGAAAAATCTTCAGTCCAGTCAGCATTTGGAATAAAAAAATCAGCAGCTTCAAGGTTCTCTAGAGAGAAGGAGAGTTCTAATGTGTGCAGAGGAATGAGGACTTTGATACTGCATGTGACACTAGTCAGATTTTGCTAAGAACCAGTGATGCAGATATGCCCCATAATGGCATTTCTTTCTAGTTTTCAGCCTGTTCCCTCACCCTGTTTAGATGTACAGTGAATACATAGGTGGGGAAGCTCAGAAACTATGAAGTTCTCAACTAGACCTATTCAGATATACTGATGTCTATGAACAGGATGTGTGAAAGTATCAGACATGTTTGTAATTGTGTTTAACCAAGCCACAGGAAGTTCTTACAGAAGAATAAATTCTATTGAACTTTGCATTTTGAGAAAGGTGGGTTTTTAGTGAAAGTTGTTGCCTTTGAAGTAGGTGGGAATGAAATGAAAATATATTCATGTCTCTGTTAGCAACTTGTCCTAATATTGTCTGATCATTGGGGTGCTTCCTGCACACCTGCACTTTCTGTGAGTCATATACTCTGCACATTAAAGTTATTAGCATAATGTCTGACTATTTTAAAAATGTGTTTATATTAACTGCACAGATTTTCTTTTTTTGGGACAAGTAGCCACAATATGGATAACAATCCATTTTTATCTCTAATATACATTTTAAAAAAAAGGTAAACCAGAAAGTGAGAACTATGCTCTTGGTATTTTTCTTTGCAGCCTTACTGCTGCCATGCGACCTTTCCTTCACCATAGATTTCTGACAGAAAAAATACAAGGGTTGCTTTTCTTGCAGTCATCCCCCATAGATACTGCTGATTCGTGCAACACACTACTATCTGGATACTGAACCTTTTGATCTTCTGGACCTAGGTTTATTCTTGATACTGCTGAGTTTGCTAAAAAGCCATTTTGTGATGAGGGTGAGACAGAAAATTGAGTCATACTCCAACACCATGTTTTCTATTCTTCATATTTTTGTTCCACCTCCTCTGTTGCCAACCAGAAGCATTCTACTCCAATTTATAGATGGTACCTCTTTCAGCATATCTCATTTTTGGTATCTTTGACCTAAGCTTTGATAACTGTAGTATAAGATACATGATGCAGAGGTCTCTTCTGAATGCCTGACTTATGTCTGCAAGCTGCGGTTTGTCGGCAGTGTGTCATCACTGTCACAGTGAGTGTGAGATTAAAAAGCACATTCATCTTGCCAGATGAGCCTTTTTCAGCATGTATGTAAGAGATTCTAAAAATAGCTGTTTGATTTCAAAGGAGTCCACAGTGAAGAGAAAAATAGCCAAAATACATGAAATGAGACCTCTCATTTTGCATTCTCTTAATTACCTACCCAAACCCATAGAGCTAGCATTGTAGTTACCATGCATCATTTGTCAAGTCATCAAAAAGCAAAGCCTGGACGATGACATGTACATTCTGAGAAAGTGTGGACCAGGGTCTGGAAGTAGAAGGAGTAGCTGAAAGCTCACTGCTGTTGATATGTATCTGGGTCCAGTCCTTAAGGAATTCTTTCTGGAAGGATGCTTGGTTGAAAATTTGTACAATCAAGAGCCAGAAATCTTGCAAACAAGCAAATTCAACTTACATGCATATTTTTTAGGTCTCTTAAGAACTAACTTTAACAAAAAGTTTCTTAAAGGAATCTGTTTGTTAAAGACCAGGCACAAAGTTGCTTTATTCCCATATTTTAAATGGTGATTTTGTTTGAATTAAAGATAACGCTCCCTGTCCTTTGAACTTTCCCAAATCTTAAATCTAAATAGAACAGAAGATTTTTTTTTGTTTGTTTCAGAAAGTCTGATTACCATTAAATTCATTAGTAAGGAAAGCTAGGTGTTGGGAATTAATAATGATTCTAATTTTAACAGAATGTTCCTGTAGAATTTTTTCTTCTTGCACTGAAATTAAAAGATTGATGTAGGTTAATCTCAACACCAGAGTTATTCAACAAATGGCCTTTCCCCAGATGCACCACAGCTAGATGCAAAACTGCATCCTTTTCTGTATGAAAAAACACGAATAGACATTCACTAGCAGTAGAAACAAATGGAAGTCATCTTCAATCTGTACAACAGATCCATTTCCATTTACTTAAAAGGCATGTCTGTAGCTTAAATTACATAATAAAGTGGAAAACAAATTAAAGGAAGAGAACAATGAAAATATGCTTAAAATTTTAAAGAACAGATTGAGAATTTGGGGTTAGGTCTTGTGAGTAAAATCTTCAGTAGAGAGTAGAAATCACAATTCAGATTTGGGATGCCAGAATCTTCAGGGTTTGCCTCAGATTTAAGCTTCTTCATATTTCAGTCAATATCCAAACAGCCCACTATATGAGTTATTAAAAGGAAGACTGTAGGAAAAAAAAAAGGGGGGGTTGCTCATTGGTAATTTTGGCACGTTTCTTTAATACTAGCAAAGGTATTTTATTTATATTATAAAGGTCATTTATATGAGAAACACTTGCTCCCAAAACGCTTAGTATTCCATACAGACTTATCATGCAGTTGTTTCAAATCACATTAGATTGCATAAACTTTTCTGCAGTGTAATAGAATGGAAAAGAAATTTACAGATGCAGTGCATCAGATTAGTTTCACAAGAGCAGTATTTGTATCTAGCAAGCAATGACATATGCTGAGAGTGATACTCTTTCCAGCTTGTGAGTCAGAACTGTTTTATCCTGAGAATTATTCTGTTTCCTAAAACTGTAGCAAACAGATATTTCAGGAAGGGAACAGTTGCAAGACTATGAGATGGTGTTTTTGCATCCATGCAAATTATACATTCACTGATAATTAAAGTGCTTTCAAAGAGAATTGGCAAGAATAAAATAAACCTCCAGATTGTACAATTTTCTAGCATCTAAAAGGAAATTGCTGGAATACATCTTGAGTAGGCAGTGGACCAGCTTTTTTATTTTGGCTTTGAATTGGTACAAGTGTACTAAATCCGATTTAGAAACCAAGAAGAACCTCAATGAAACTTGCAGCAAAAAGGGAAAAGAGATGTGAGGAAGCAATAAAAAAAGATAGAGGGAGCAGGTGATGAAAGCAAGCAAGGACAGCAAACTTGAATTTTCAAAGAAAAATGTAAAGATGGTGTTGAAAAAAAAGAATGCAGTCTAAGGAAAGACAGAAGTACTTGAAGCAGTGGAATAACATGCCTCAGTGAAACAGAGAGATTAAAATCCTGGCTGAGAGAATGAGAACAAAGCAATAAACCCTACTTAGCTTGAGCTAAGAGAAGAAGATTACTCATAAAGAGGAAAAAAGGGAATGAGAGTAATGGAATGGAGGAGAGACAGGAGAGGAGAGCATGAGAGAAGATGGTGGGAGTATAGCAAAATTAGAAATTTCAGATGTAGAAAGACCTGATCCCTTCAATTCCAAATAAAATCCAATGGGCACCAAAGGACTTAACATGCTGGAGAATCATACCAGAGAAAAGGGGATTTTATCATTGTATCGGATTCTCCCCTTCCATTCTGCTTGGTTTTTGGTAGCATCTTCTTGCACTGTTGCCTTGTCAGTCTAGGACAGGTCAGGACTGACTGTGTGCTCTTCTTCAGTTGTCTGCAATGTCCAGCAGTTTGTCCCAAGGTTGTTCCCTTAGGTTAACCACGGGGCAGAACTGGCCATCTGTACTTGTGCTGAGACATATTCATGGCTGAAGAAGACTGGTCATTGTTCATAACAGATAATACATGTCACTGTTCTCTGAATGTGTATTTCTGAAATTTATGAAGCTCTATGGTTCAATCAACCTGATGCGTTGCAAGAGGTCTCATAACAGCTAACACCTTGCTGGATTAGGTCTTGTATGCCTGAAAAATTGAAGCCATGATGTATTAGGAGTTTGTACATCTTACTCTGTATATATTTCACATCAGCAAACATCAGCAAAATCCCAAATTGCTTTTTTCTCAAAATTTAAGAATTAAACAAGCAAACATTCCTTCACATTGTAGGTGATATTCATTTCTATTGTTAGAAGCACCATAAAATGCTTCCTCTGGAGGCATATCTTTTGGGCTTAAGGACAGCATTTTAAGTTACTAGAAAATAATTATTCATTCAGCTTCAGAAATTTTGAGTTATTTTCCTGAAATATTTTAGTAGGCCATTATTTTTCCATTAGTGCTATCTCCTATCAAATTTTAAGAATACAATCTTTTGTGGGATTATAACCTATGATGCCAACAGGAATGAAATGCTCACTTTCTAACTTATCACCAGGCAATGGTTTAGACTATCCATTCACTTCAGCCTATTTGGGGATGACTATTTTGAGTAGCCAGGTCTAGTTCTCTCAGAAAACATATCAATTTTTTGAAAAACTTGATTCCTCTTGGGCTTAAACTGTAGTACTATCTGTAGCCACTAGCCTACAAATTGTTGGGCCAGACTGGCCTTTATTAAAAATAGCATCAATCACATACTTGAAACTGGCATAATAATGTAGGTTCACCTTGAGATATATTTCTCTGGCACAAGAAAGTATGATGGATGAACATGCTTGCTTACTTGTTTTAAGCCCTGTGAAGGTGGCTTGTGGGATTTGGAAAGTATCCATTGGTGCTTGTCACATGAATTGGCCATAATTCCTGGCCTTTGTACTTAATGTCCTAAATGTATTCATTATGCACAAACCATTCATGTGGAATTTATTGGCCTGTTATAAAATTTTGAAAACTTGCTGTGCACTCTCTGATTCACATTTTTCAAGCATGTCATTCTTCCACTTTGAACAGTAACCACTTGATGTTTAAATGTATTTTGTTTTGTTCTTCAAACCAATATCCAAGATCAATTTATGACTGCAATGTGGGAGGCAGCTTGCAGAAACTTGCTGGATTTAATGACATCTTTATTTATGTAAGTAGCACAACTATTATCTGGACGGTTCAATTTCTGCACTTATAATGCAGACATAAAAATGCAAATGAAAGAATCTAAAGGATACAGCAAAGCTATGTTAGGAAGATTCAAGATAAGACAAGGAAGGTTGTAAACATCTTCCTCCTTCCCAAACAGTTCTAATACTAGTTATCCTGCCAAATCCCTAGGCACGCAAGCAACCTTTGAAATGCTTTGAACAATTAGCAGTTTTATTCTTATATGTGCAGTTTAGCCCTTGAAGCATCATTTATTGCTGGCACTTTACTCCTGCTAAGGTCTCGCTTTCTTTTTTTCCAGTTAAGTATACCAACCAGCAGTAGGAGTGGTGTAATAAAATAGCACTAGAGGAGGGTAAGTGGGGCTTACTGCCATTCTGCTGGGCTCAGTTTTAACACCAGCTTTCAATACTAAATCTTTATCTGAACTTGCAAATTCTATTTGGATATGGTTGCATGTGTTTAAATTCTGTAGCCTTTAAGCCAGTAGGAGAATGTTCTGCCTGTCCTTTTGAGGTCTCTGAAGCTCTATGGCAGTGTTGCAACAGCACTGCACTAAACCTCATCTGAATGTATGCTACTGAGTCAGGTCCAGGCATCCTCACACCTTTTACTGACTTTGTATTTACTTTCAGAATATTATCTAATCGTATGCATAAGAGAGACTAAATAACCTATTTTTTTTTAATCCTTCTCAACAAAGTTCTGCCTTTTCCTCTAGAGGATTTAAGGAAGGCAGTGACTCATACTCCAAAATATGTATGGAAACACATGAAGGTATTCAGTCATTGAAATACTATTGAGCAGTCCAGCACATTTCTGATAGTGGTGTAGTCTGCATCAAACTGAGGACAATAATGTGTGGCAAGTGCCAGCTGCTAGGGTGAGCTGGGATAAAGGCTGGCTTGTTCTGCAGATCTTCAGCACTACAGTAATCTGAAAGAGTACAAACTTAGTGCATTTTTAGTACTAAAGAGGATTATGTTCTGACTCTTGAAGAATTTCAAGGAGGAGGCAGACTGAGGAATTGGTGGTTCTTACTATGTTTTCTGTAGGTGTGAGGATGAAAGCAAATTTTTGCAGGATGGAGCGAACACATATAAATGGTAAGAGAAGTTCACAGTCCATTTGTTATGCAAGAAATTAGTTACATTACAAGTGATTATTTAAACTAGTAGGTAAAGGTGACATTCTTAGAAATTCAGACATTCAGAAAATGTTAGAGTTATCTGGTACAGAGGATAGTCAGAGAAGAATCCTTGCTTGTAACAGCAGTGACTGCTTTACACCATCATTATTTCTTCTGAACATTATCAAATTATGTCATCTTTAAATAGGTTGTTTATTTTCAAATAGTTATGGCTAACTCAATATCATGAGCTTTGGGGTTCTTTTTGTCAATAAACACCAAAATGTAAAATAAATAAATCTGTGTTAGATGAAATATCATTCCACAAGTTACCATTAATTTGATTACATGTTGTTGTCACAGAAAGGTGCTGGTTTTCCGAATTATCAAAAAATGAAATTAGGCATGCTGTCACATTCATTATTTTGCTATTTCATTATTGATAATTTAAGTAAGAATGTCTTACAGCTCTACTGGTATAATTTCCTTTATTGTGGCATCTAATAGGACAAATTTACACGTTGGGCTTTTTTTTTTCCTTCTCCAGAACATTTGGATTCTTTCCTTAATTTCTCTTAAGACAACTGGAAAATATCCAGACTATAGTTTAAATTGAAATTCCAGTCATTTTAGATTAGTTCTTCATTTTTCAACATAAGTCTTTAATTTATATACCAAAGGCCTTTAAGTGGAGAAAGTGAAATCAAAATTCCTCCTTATTCAAAACACACCCACTGTATCTGGATAAGCCCAAGTTTTTCATCAAGTGCCTACTACTTGTTTGTAAGTGATCAAAGGAAAGAAAGGTGTGTGCATGTTCTATTAGAGGACTGTGCATGACTGTAGGGGCATTCCACAGTGGTTTAGATCTGGCTTGCTGTGGTTTAAATTAGTTCAGAGCACTTAGAAAATGAGTTACAGTTTAATTGACAAGATAGTGCTGTTATAGGATTGAGATTCTTAAACGTCTTCTATTTCTCAGCAGATTTGATCTGTTGTTTTTTCATAGTTTATGCTAAAAACATGTAACTATAACATGTTAGGTATGCTGAGACTGATCTTATGTAATATGGCAATGTAAAATTTATCTGTCTGGTGCAGCTTCATAACACATACCTATTAGGGTTTTTTTAGATTACAAAGATTCCAGCTACAGGTTTTCAAATTGCACCAGAAGGTTGCAAAGATTTTTCATAGAAATTGTTTGCTCTGTTTCCAGAACTTCATTCAGATGTTTTTGAGAAAAACATCCAATTTTAAATTATGTTTAAGAGATTTTTAAATCCTATCAACAGAATGGTTTTCAACTTTATTAGGATCCCTAACCACTCATTCATTCTTGGGTCTTTCTAGAAACAATACTTGAAGATATTGAAGACAATAGGCTTTAATTTTCACCAGAGTGCTTTGCCTGGAGGATGACATCCTTCCTGCCACCAGAGGTCCCAGCCCTCTCCAGTTGCCAATGCTCAGAGCCCTTTCAGGAGCACTCAGACAGACAGACAGACAGACACTGCTCTGCAGTCCCTCCAGGGACACTCCACCCTCCTGTGACAGCAGGAGCTGGGCAGGGGCTGTCCCACCTGCCACCATCTTCCTGTGCTCCTTTGCCAGCATGCAGAGGAGCATTTTATCTCAGTACATATTATGGCAATTAAACAGGGCAATTAGGGCAATTAAACATACTACACTCCAATTCATTTGCTTGCATTTTACAATATGCAAAAAAAAATGTCTCAGGCAACTAAGAACAAAACAGAAGTAACAAATATACTTTTCAACATGGATTTCATAAGGAAACTGAGTAAGCAATAGCTGATACTTTCTGTGATAAAGTCATTAGGATTGTGTTGGGTGGCAAAGAGTTCTCTACAGTATAGGAGAAAGTAGACTAAACACCATTTATGGTTAGTTCTAGCAAAGAAAACAACATAACAGTTTTACACGTGAGCAAAGCTAGAACCACATAGGTTGAGGGACTTTGTTATGCAGCCTAGAGTAGAAGGACAGTTATTTTCCTCTCACAGCACTAAGAATGGAATCATAATGACTTAGCATTGTTTAAAGCTAGTAAACTGCAACTGTAAATCAGCAAATTAGCTAATGATTGCCTCTGGGTAGTGATACATAATGAAAAACAAATGAGGAAAGGTACTCATGCATTGCACTTTGTAGCTACTGGAAAAATTAAAGTTCTATCTTCATAAAAATACTGTTAAAGGGATGTTATGAAGGGCTGTGCCCTGGTAGCAGAACAATTACTGCTTCAAATGAGTGTGTTTTTTAATAAATGCTACTATAGCAAGTCTGCAATTCAGTACTAGCACTTTTAAATGATCTCTGGTGTAACTGAGAGGTTGTATCTGCAGTGGGAAGCTGTGAAACCAAATACTGTATTTCCAGCCCTTTCTAGATAGTGCCAACCTCAGGTACTAGAAATATATATAACTAAATAACCAAATAACATCACAGAGTGATATCACTATGCCAATAATCTTTAGTGCAGAGACAGTAATGGTAAGCAAGACCTCAGAGCTTGTAAACCATAAATTGATTTATTTCCATTTTCAATAAAATAAAACAAAAATATAATCACAACAAAGCAATAACATTGTGATCTCTTGACCGCACACCCATCAGGCTTCTACTTACACAGTTCTGAAACTTGCACAATGATTCTTCACTTCCCATATTGCCTGTACTCAGCATCTTACTGTGTTTTTGCTACCAAATTACATTACTTTTAGTAACTTGCCTGTGTTTAATTGTCCATGTCATAAGTAAAATTTTGTTTCTCTTTGCTGTTTAACGTTTCCTAGGGAAGATCTGCAGCTGAGATGCCTTGTGTATTTATTGTCACAACATGCCTAACAACATGTTTTACATTGTTCACTATGTGTTTACAGGACAGACTAATTAAGGGTCTGATCAAATTTACATCTTTTTATATCAGTATGGGGTAAGTGTGGTGATGATGAGCTCATTCAAATAAGGTGGAGTGCACATACGTGTAATGGTATTATTTTGGCTTGCTGCTTCTGCCACTAATTGCTGATTATTTCTATTCTGATAGATAATGACCAGTGTTTTTAAATGCCATAGGGAGGGTATGGTTAGCTCCATGAAATTCAGAGGAGGCACTAAAGTTTCCATACAGAATACAAAGATGCGCACACTAAAACAAGAAACTCCTTTTAAATCATATGCCACTTCAGCACTTGGGAGCCTCTCCCTCTAGCAAAACTCTCCTTCATTTTAGTGGCTGTAGCCCCAACTGTAGGCACCTCAACCCCGCACAGGAGAACCAGGATGCAGCACAGCACACCCTCGGAGCCAGCAACAGGGAGTATCACTCAGAAGGTGCTGCAGATGGGACACGGAATCCTAGTGGCATCCTCTGGGATGTTAAAATGTCCCCAAGCAGGAAAGAATCACATTTTTGTATTCCACATCTTGGATAGTAAGTCTAAAATTTAAATTTTCAAATAAAAAATTAGTGGGAATTAGTGAAGTGGGATTCTCTGGAATCTCACATTGGGTTTGGGTGGTGTAGGCAAAGAATTTACCTTGTGGATTGATTTTGAAGTTTATCATATTAGGAAGATAACATTAAGACAAAAAACTGCTTTTCAGGCATCTGATATATTTTAGTTATGAAAAATATACATATTCCTGGCTTAGTTGATCTGTGACAATGGCAATTTAGGGAATTTGAATTTTAGATGAGTATCCAAAGAGGCAGTTATGCAGACTTGTACTTCAAAGTGAGTGTAATTCTTAATGTCTTTAACCTAAGGAATTTTAAAATGTTATGAGTCATGTTTTCCAAAAACTTCAAACCACAGCTGGAAGCTGTCAAAACAGATCTGTTGCTATAAAAGGAAAAAACAATAAAGAAATACACAGGCTAGGGATTTGTAATCTCATGTAAGGGGCGCTGGAAAGTGGTGAGGAACCTAATCCTCTTGTCATTTTATAAAAGATTCTGCAAGATCTTTGGACAAAAATCTTGTGTTTCTTCCACTCTCCAGTATTTAGAGATCATTATTATTTGTGAAAACAGCCCTTTGTTCAGCATACAGCCATTCTCCTGCTTTTCTGGCAAAAATCTGGTTTGTGTACATGGATATTTGTATATGACCAATTTCCATCAACATAGATATAAATTATTTTGTGTTTTAGTACTGAAGGAATGCAGAAATCCCTTAAGATAATACTAAGAATATAGCTATTTATAACAACAACAAAAAAATTAATTCCAGAACATTTAGTCTTGAAGCCTTCATACCAAAAATGAGCAGGGATGAAATAATGGAAGAAGAACTGCTGTGGGGAGAGATTATAAAAGCATACAAAGCGTGTTTTTTAGTCCAGATATGTTTTCTGGTGGAGACCATTTTGTGGTGTTTTATTTTCCCATTAAAAAGGAAATTGCTGCCTGTTGACATTTCACTGCAGCAGGTGTGCTTTGCAGACAGTACATCTGTAACAATTCATAGATATGTGAAAAGAAGTGGTTATAGTGATCTTATCTTACCAGTTACCACTGCTGATAGCAACATTGGCAGTGACTGGACATAATCTGATGGAGCACAGAGCAGGGAAAGGGGATTCTTTGCCAATGGATTAAATAGATGGAGTCTAATTCCTAGTCCCACAAATTGTACATGTGGAGCAGTTCCAGGGAAGGCATGGGTTTATTACAGCTAAATGTTAAAATGAGAATTGAGACTGTTTGTGGTGGTTGCATAAAATTATTTTCAGAGGTGAAAACAGTCTTTTACTTTTTATACTACGTAATTTTTTTTCCATAATGCTCATCCAGATGTACTTCCTTGGGTGCTACTTTGCTCAAATACCTTGAACCTTTCTTCAGAATCATTGTCTCTCTTTATTGTCTATAGGAACTTTCAGATTTCTTATTAGGCATGTAAGTAAATTAAGTCCTCTTGTACTTTTATTAATTGTCCAAACTGGGCACTTTTCAAGAAGGGGAACACTTGTATGTGCAACAGCCTTGTGCCCACCAACCCCCAGGGCTGGGGACAGTAGCAGCTGTTAAGAGATGCTGCATTTTGCAACAGACAATTAGTCTCAAGCAGACTGTATGGAGTCACATGTCACATGGAGGTCAATGGAGTTATAGTCTAGTCCTTCTTAGATATTTTTGCTTGGGCTTTTTTTGCTGTTTTTTTCAATAAAAGCTATCTTTTGCCAGAAAAATGATGCAAAGAAAATGTTAAATGTTTTTCTCCACAAAGAGTGTATTTTCTACAGAGTCCACTTTTGACCGTACATATAAGTGTTTTACAGTTATAAGAGAAATTGCTGGTATTTTAACATTTTAATAAAATACAACCCCAAAGTTGTCAACTGAGGTAATGCATAGTGTGATTTAGTAGAGTCCTGGGAAATACACCCTGAGATGCTGCCAATAATGAAACTAAATCACTGCTTTATATTAGTCTGTTTTAGAAGACCAAGAGTTGCAATACTTGACTGTGTCAAAAATAAGAACCCATGTAGAAAGGTGCTGGTCAAATAATGACAGCTGGAAATTAATAGTGACATGGAAAGGAGTCAAAGTTTTGATATTTGTATATTCAGAACTACTTTTCTCCCCCATATGGAGCACTGAACTCCACTTAGTAACACAATATCAGTGTCTTTGAAATTACATTTCCAGATTTAAAGTTCCAAGGAGGAACAAGCTCTGCTGTACTGAGGAGACTGGAGCAGACTATCCATTTTTATGTTCTGCAAAGATTACCTCTGAGGGGCATCTTCTTCATCTCCTGAGTTGTGAGAAGCCCTTGGGGATCCTCAAGTGCTGATGGAGTAGAGCAAAGAATGTGGCTGAGAGCAGTCCAGACACTCATTGCAAACTGTCAGAAGTCAGAAGGGGTCAATGCTGCAGTAAAATTTTATCATTGCTGAAGGCAATATCCTCTTGTCTGTCTGTTATCATTTTAACACTGTGTTGGTTATTTCTAATTAGGTAGCTATCACAGGATAGGAGAAGAAAAGGGTCGAATAAGGCTCAGGTATTAGCACAGGTTACTAAGATTTTAATAGAAAATATAAAAATAGAAAACAGAAAATAGAAAATTTGTATATTTCTGGGACAAATGCCAAAAATTGCTACAAGTTAATATAAAGATTCTATTGAATATTCAACATATCCTAATTGAAATCTCTTTCAAAAAATTCTTTTCATTAAAGGGTTCTTTCTCATTATCATGGTCTCCATATCTTCTGTCATTGTTACTACTGACATAGATGGTATCTGTCTTCAGTATTTGTGTGTTTACTGCATTCCTCTTACTTAAATGTCTGGCAGAGCATTGTTAGCACTAGACATACTACAGGCTGAGCAGTGCATTTTAAATGGAATAACTGTTAAATCTGAAGGTATTTATGGGGTTTTGTATTCAATTAATTGCTCAAATGTAAGAATTGCTTTAAACAGGAGATGCAGTTTAGCATTTGTTCTTTTCCTTGTAACAATTGTGTTCTTTACAGTGCTGCAGGCAGTTGAGCATTAGCTTCACAATGAGGAGATTAAGCTGAAGTTATTTTGGGGTTGTATATTTTTTATAATGAAACAAACTAAAAAAAAGAACAGAGTGTAATTTTTAATTACTCATCTGAGATGAAAACAACATAAATCCAAGTTGGAATTCAATTATGACAAAAATACCATATACAGTATAGCTTACTATATAATGGAGACAAAAAATGTGTTCCTCTGCACCATTTTATTTAAGTGTGCTTATATAGGAACTCAATTTGCTGAACTTATTTCAAACTGAATATCTTTAGAATATTAGGAAAAGATAGTATCAACTTCATAATCAGTTCTCCTTTATTTTATACTAAAGCTAAAAGTAAATCTGGACTGAAATAAAAGTAATTTATCATTTCAATAGACACAGGAAAGGAAGTACCTATAGATTTTTTTAACAGAAAAAATGCAAATTGATTTCATGTGTTAAACAACAACACTTGTACAAAATAGATGAGAAAAACCACCGGCTTCATTTTTCCCGAATGCTTTGGTCTTAGTGGTTGCTCTATGCTGAAAAGCCATAAGCCAGATGCCAGTGTTCTCATAATATTACTTCATGTGTGTTTCTTCTGAAATCTGTGGATATAATCATGAAGTAAAGCATTAGTAAGGTAGGAGGTTTAGCAAAATAGGAAATTTTCAGCAACGACACAGTCAAAATTACTGTGAGAAAAGTAATGAAAAGGGTCAGAAATTAATTGTAAAAGGTTACTGTTAGCTGTTAGCATTACCTTTTTCTCTCCGAATCATAGATTTCCCTGAAGGATTTTCATTCAGTTAAAATCTCAACCTATCTATCTTAGGAAGGACACAATGACACTGGGTACTTGTGGTATATTTATAACTGAGATACATCTTGAAAACAAATCAAAAACTAATGTTGAGATGCAAAGGCCATTGTGCAGAAGTAGTATCAGGAAGGGCTCAGAAAAGCAACCACAGAAATGTCAGGTGCTGCTTTCTTTTAATAATTTGTGCACCAGTGTGAAGTGAAGGAAACTGCTTGGAAAAGAGCAGGACTGCATCAGTGTGAGTAGCTTGGAGGTAGCTGACCTCCTGACCTTGATCCAGCTGTTTTTATAGCTGCAGCCACAGGCAAGTTCCCTGTCTATAACAAAAATAAGGACATCTTGCATTGCACAGTCTATGACTCTGCAGCACTTCAGAACAACACTCCCACACCTCAGGGAATGTGCATGTATTTATGCATGGTACCAGGTCTCTACAGACCATTCCTTGAGGAAGAGCAAATTCGGGGATGTGTTGCAGCTGCAATGCAGGCTTATTACATCAAGGGGATTTCTAAAATACAAGGCAATTTCAGACCAAAATGGCTGGTGTTGTGCTCTGCCTTGTTGCAGCTTTATGTGTCATTGATAGCTGCCTTGTCCAAAATCCATGATGATTGATGTTGTATGAGTCTATGTTGGGGTTTACTTTAATTTGCATTTGTATTTTACCTTACCCAGTGACCCTGTGCTGTGCACATGAGCAGCCCTTTGCCTGCTGTGCAACGTGATTAGTGATGGTGATTTGTAAACAGAGGGGTGTAAGGTAAACAGTGCGATAATCAGTATGCAGAAAAGAATGTGCCAGAATGTGGGAATGACATAACACTATCAAAGCTCTTTCAAAAATACATTTTAGAGGCTGCAGCAACTGCCTGCCCCAGAATTTAATCAGGATCCAAAGCTTTGAAAAGACTCCAGGAGGAAAAAAAAAAGAGGCAATATAAAAGTGTCACTCAAGCCAGCAGGCAATGCTAACAAATTGCCACGTCTTTGTCAAATGCTCATCACTCATTCTTGTGTCAGGTAATGACCATACAAATTGTAATTGTATAGATCAGGCAAGATGTTCATTCCAAGCAGTCACCCTTGCTATTTTATTACATGGAAGTCTTGTAAACTCTGAAAATGTTGAAAGGACTGTAGTAAGGGAAAAAAAGTTCAGAAATAAATGCACTGTAAAACAGGATTAATGGTATAAATTTGGGATTAGCATAAATCCTATTTACCCCTACTTAATAAGGCATTATAAAGCAAGCAAGGTTTATGTAATAGTATTTAATCTTATTTAATTTCCTTTTTTAAGCAAATATCCAGTTGACCTTAGCATGTATAATACAAAAGACCATTTGTGAAATATGCACATCCCCAAAATCCTTTGTGATTCAGGGTAGTGAATATACTTGACACAGTTGTATGCATGCTCCAAGTTATCCATATTACAACTTTGTCCTATATTTGCCATGCAGGAAAACTTGTCACTAAAATCCAAGGGAATTGTGGTTTCCCATAAACTTAATAGTGTATCCTCCTCTGCCCCCTTTTATTTTTTTAAGTAATCTGTAAAGACTTGGAAATGGATACTGTCTCTTTGATTTTACACCCATTAATGTGAAAAAAATAGTTATTTTATAAAAGCGGTGGGTTTTGTGTACATTGAATAATTTGATACATTTATTTGTATCTAGAAATAGTTTTCCAACCAGTAGTTTTTTATTCTATGTCATGAAATAGTTTCAACAGTAAGTGATGATACCAAATTTGATTTTGTCAATTGTAGACTTAATTACCACCTGTCTTACAACTACATTTGTAAGTTTATATTCCTGAATTTAAACAAAATTGTCTTGTTTGCATTTGAGCAATACTTTTTCTCAAGATAGAGGTTAATAATGAAGTATATAATATGTAGAACTGAAAATGTTTTATTCATTACTAGGCAGAGTTTCTCCTCTAGACTGCAAATTTATTTTTGTCCAATGTCTTTGAACAGTTTAGATAAACATCATTTGAAAGTTTGTTAACTCATAAAATTGCCATAATTTGAATGCTGCCAGCAAGATATTAATACCCAGAAATGCAACATCTCAATTTAACTACTTGCAATGAAGTTACCATCTTTCAGATAATTTTAGACATCTGTCTACTATTGTTGCTGTCATTTTCACTGGTCAGAATTAATATCTAAGGCTTTCAGAACATTTGAAAAGCTTATGTTTGCATGTGAAATATTCAGAATAGTCCTGTAGGAAATTCTAGTAGTATTTATGACAGCACCAATGCTCCCTTGAACTCTGCATGGCCATGGTAATGATTTTCAAGGCTTTAAATTTGTAATGGTATGAATGGCATCCTATATACCAACTATCAGATCTGTTTAGTGGATGGAATTCCTTTCACCATGTGGGCATTTCTGTTATTAACCCTACTGCTCCTGTGCCATTTATCTTGCTAACCCACTTTTTAAAATTAGTGATCGACTATTTTGAAAAGTCAGGGTTTGAAGGTACTTTTTCTTGTTGTGAAAAGACATTAATCTTGTTTATCAAAGCTGTCTGCAGAGGAGAGCTGAGGCTCCTCGGATGCATAAGTGATTTCCCTGCCTCAGATGACATGAGTACTGCATTGAGAAAACTGCCAGTACATGTGTCCTCAAGGAAAGTGTCACTCAATGTAAGCAGAATTGTTACAGCTTGGAGGATTTGAGATTTTCAAAAAACTTCCCTAGTAGCTCTTTGTCTCGTCTCCCTATGACTTTTGCAGAATTTGTCCTTTTTGTTCAGGAAATGTTTTTTGCTGTTTTTCACCTTAATTCTGTTTCTCAGGCAACACAGACTGCAGGAATTGTTGCTAATATATTGTTAACTACACTATCCAATGTAATTTTCTTCCTAACTCTGACTTACCTGTCTCTACAGTTGCAGTTTCTGGCTGCTGAATCTGTCTGATGCAGTTCTCTGGGAATGTTTTCATTTCTTCAAATGCATTTCAGTACATAGTATTTTCTGTCAGTACTCTATCACTCCTCTCCAACTCTGGACAAGAGAGGGAAACAAAATGGAGGCCCCATGGGTCGGGATAAGGGCAGGGAGAGATCATTCACCAGTTCCTGTCACAGGCAAAACAGGCTTGACTTTGGGAAAAAATTAATTTAATTTATTACCAATCAAATCAGAGTAGGACTATGAGAAATAAAACCGTATCTTCTAACAACTTCCCTTCACTCCTCCCTTCTTCCCAAGCTCAACTTCAGTCTCAAACCTCTTCCCTCCAACCTGTGCAGAGGGATGGGGAATGTGGGTTGTAATCAGTTCATCACACGTCTCCTTCTCAGGGGGAGGATTCTTTACACACTTCCCCTGCTCCAGAGTGGGGCCCTCCCATGGGAGACAGTGCCCCATGAACTTCTCCAACATGAATCCATCCCACATGCTGAAGTTCTTCACAAACTGCTCCAGTATACTCCTTTCCATGGTGTGCAGTCCTTCAGGAGCAGCCTGCTGCAATGTGAGTCCCTATGGGGTCAAATCCTGCCAACAAACCTGCTCCAGTGTGGGCTCCTCTCTCCATGGGGCCACAGGTCCTGCCAGGAGCCTGTTCCAGGATGAGCTTCCCATGGGGTCACAGCCTCCTTTGGGCATCCTCCCGCTCCAGCCTAGGGTCCCCCAAGGGCTGCAGGTGGGTCTCTGCATCCCCTGGCCCTCCATGGGCTGCAGGGGCACAGCTGCCCCACCATGGGCTGCACCAGGGGCTGCAGGAGAATCTCAGCTCTGGCACCTGGAGCACCTCCTGCCCCTCCTTCTGCACTGACCTTGGTGTCTTCTCGGTTCTTTCTATCACAAAGTCTCACCCCTCTCTTCTAACTGCAGTTCCTGGGTTTTTCAACCTTCTTAAACTCTGTCATGCCAGAGTTACTCCCACTGTCGCAGATGGTTTGGCCTTGTCTGGTGACAAGGCTGTGTTGAAGCCAGCTGGTATTGGCTCAGTCAGACATGGAGGAAGCTTATGGCAGCTTCTTGCAGAAGCCACCACTGCCTGCAGCCCTTCCCTGCTGCCAAAACCTGTCCAGGCAAACCTAATTTATCACAAATAACAAATACAGTTGGTGATTTTTCCAAGTCATTCTTTATTTTGATGCTTAATGCCATTTAATTTCTACTTTCTCCACATGTTTGGTTGATGGCCAAACATTTTGGATAGATGACTAATAACTACAGTGGAGAAGTTCCACAGGTTGTTTGACAAGCTGTTCTAGTCTGTTAGGGATGTTACAACAGCCTAAAATTGCTGATTGCATTTTCCAAAGAGCAGACACATTCTAAACTACAAGTAATTTTGTACATCCATGAAATTACTGAAAAATTAGTTTATTGTTTCCAAAAGGTAATGAATTTAGATTTTAAAAATCCACTTAAAATATAACAACTGAATATTGACAAGACATTGAAATAACTCATCAGTAAATAGCTCAGTAATGGGTCATTGTGAAAGGCTCTTCTGCAGAACATTGTGTCAGTATTGTGTATGGTTGTGGTGCCACAGCTTTGAGAAAATCACCCATTGCTAATTTGGTAATTAAATTTAAATATCAAAGATAATCCCGATTTCTAAATGTATGTTATAGGCTGTGGTAAAGAAAAGGTAATCTATTTTGAAAAATAGGCATTGTCTTAACTCTGTGAAAAAAATTAGCTTTTGATATAAAATTCCCTGTCAACATCCAATATTCTTGATTATTTTAAATCACATAGAATCATAAAATCACTCTGGAATTCAGTGGAAATGTTTGAAAAATCTCACCAAATATGCCCTCTGTGCTCCAAATGGATAAGCATATTTAGAAATTACCTTCAGTGTCTTTTTTTTTTGGTTCATAGACGCTCTCTTCATTAATGCTGGTCTGGGATGATGAGTGAGAAATAGCTTGTGAGCACACTCTTGCAGTCATTTTAGGGATCCTCAACAAGCTCTCTGAGCCCCTTCTACCTGCAGACACACAGTCATTCTCTCAACCTGGTCTCCTCAGGTGCTGGTGGAGAGGGGTACAGCTGTCCTAATTCATCCCTTACGCCTTAAACCACTTAGCATGGTTCAAGAGTTTATTTTCTTCAGTGACTGTAACAAGCATTAATGTATTTTCACTGGGGATATGCAAGATACGGTGATTAATCTAGAAATGTAAATCAAAATCCTCTTCACTACCACTATTAAAAAAAACTTAAGGAAGCTCTTTTTTCCCCAATTTTTGCTCTAGATTTGCTCTAGATCTTCCTGTTGAGATAAAATTACAATCTGCTTTAGGAAATCAAGTGCTGTGTCTGATTAGCTCTTTAAAATACCACTGTGTGGCTACATTTATTTCCCTTGATCCATCAACCTATTGTCTTATGGTCCTCATGGGGAATAAATATTGTCTATTCATCAACTTCTGGTTTCATATTAAAGAAAAAAAAGACTTCTTTTTAATGTCATTCTCTTTGTTTAGGATGAAGGTCATGCTCTAAGTTATGTTACATTATAAGTTTTAAGGTTTGAGCTATTCCAGTTATCTCAAATATAAATCTAAAGCTCTAAAGAAAAGAAGTAAATACTAATGTTATCATTTGTTCTTTTTTTCTCGTCTTTTCTACTGATACTTCTTTATATTTCCCCTTCTTTGATTTTTCTCTTTACCTGTCTCTTCTTTTGAATTTTATTTGCTCCATTTCTTCCTTAATGTCTTATGGACATTTTTTGTGAAATCTAACCACATCATAAAAATGTGTGGAAATTGCTTCAGCTAAGATTTCTATATCTTTCCCACTTTTTGGCTATAATTTCAAATATATCTACATTTTTTTTTAGAAAAGTGAAAGGGGTTCTTTTTAATGTATTTTTGTAGCTCTTCAGTATTACCAGAAGCTTTTCATTGTGGAAGGAGGTGCAAACTGAAATAGAAGTTCTAGTCATTTCCCATATACCAAAGAAAAATAATAAAACATAATTTAAAACATTGATTCATAAGTTATTCTTTATTTTTAATCAGCTCTCCTTGCTAGTATATTAAATGCAAATTGAAATAATAATTGTTTGCATCAGATATTCTGGATAATGTATTTTGCTACTTGAGTTAAATTCTTTCAGCAATATGGTACAAGTTAAAATTGGATTTGCTCTGCTAATCCTTTTAATAAATATTCTAGCATCTTCAACAATATCATCCCACTGCTTGAATCCTTTCCTCTTCTCTGTATACTTTCATATTAATTGGAAAATTCTCATCTTTGCTTTTAAGGGCATTATGTTTTATACTGCATCTTTCATGAGAGTAATTCTCAAATGTATCTATTTCTTACTCTTTTTCCTCCTCTTTTTTCTCTTAAGTCATATTATTTGTGGTGGTATTCCCACATCTGCCATTACAGCCATTTTCTGCTTCTTTTCTTGAAATCAGCAATAAAATAGTGCATACAAGTCAAACAGGAGAAAAGGCAAAAATAATAGTAACTCTGAGAAAAGATTTCTGAGAGGAGCAAAATAAATAGTTAAGATGCCAGAAAATGTACATAATCTTTTGATTAAGCAAAAGATTATTATTACAGAAACATTAAGTCCAAAAGTATACTTTAACAAAAAAAATTTAATTATGTCCAGTATATGAAGATGACTTTCAAGTTATAAGTTTGCATTTCCAACATATTTGCATTACCATTCTATCTTGAAGTCATTTATACAATTGTATATTTAATAACTCCATCCCAGTAATTAAATAAAATTCTGAATCGTACTGGACAAATAAAGTCCTGTGACTGTTGCTCCATCTTTCTATTTTGATAGTGATTATTGATAATTATTCTTGTGAGTCTTTTTTCATATTTCTGAGCCCATATTCAAATTAACAGATGTGTTTCCGTAGCAACTCCACAGAAAAGCAAATTAGATCTTGCATGGGCCAAATTATCTGTGAAAATTCCATTTTTTCTCAGTGAAGAATACAAGGTATGTAGAAGAGTGCTTTCAAACTAAGTATTCCAGTCACATACCTAAAGCTAAGAGGAAATATTCTGTGCCTTGGTCAAAACTAATGAATTTCAATAACCAAGAACAAAAAGTAAAAAAACTAAGTGTAGAGGAACTGAAATGTCTTTCAGTGGAAAAAAATCATAAAAAAAGATACAATGAGTCAGAGTCTAAAAAAAATTAATTTTAATGATTTTCTCTTGAAATTGGGAGTGCAAGGGCATACAAAATAAGTTAGGTTTTCACTTTTTGCCTAGTAGTGTACAGGCAGTAATTCATGTTGTTACTGTGGATGAGCTACTAAATAATAAAAACACCTTATAATTATTTTTGCTCTCTCAGAGCAGATACTGCATTGAAGGAGGAAAATGAGACACAGAATATTTAAGGGTTTTTTTTATTTCAATAAATAATATTTCAATAAAAATGCAGTCGAAAGGATAAATGTTGAATTTGTCTTAAATTTAAGAATGAAGCACATAAAATTCTCACAGGTTATATAGTTGCTGTTTAAGAAAATACCACCTGAGTTTAGTCTGCAACAGAACTTATGATTTAAATACTAAACAAGTATGAATATCAGATACAAGAAGTTTGTGAAATAATCAGTATTATTTACATCAGTGGTTATGTTAGCAAAATTATTACAATTAGCTTTTTTTCTTTATTTACTTACAGACAGTTGATCTTTTTGGAGGCTGAGCTATAAGAAAAAGGAGATTTTGAATATTAAGAAAGGAAGTGGTGCTCAAAACTTATGGAAGGTTTCTGAGCAAAGTGAGTTCAAAATAAGCTAAACTGTCCAAAAATTTCTATGGTCTCTTAGCAAAGCAAAATTTCATTAGTATGAAATGCCAAAAATATTACATCTCTATGCTATAACCACTCAGCACGGCAGAAAACATGGAGAAAACTCTACTGCCCATAGGCAAAACAGCTGTAGATGGAACAGCTGTATCATTTATGTATGTATATAATGTTCAGCCACAGACTGTGAAAAGTGGAATCAAGTCTTACGTTCCTCAATTGTTTCAGTAAAGTACATGGAAGAAAAAGCTGAAAGGCTTTCTGTCGTCAGAAAAGCAAATTTTTGCATATACTTCTAGTTTCTTCTGCTATCTTAGTTATCCATATTTGTCCCGTCTTCTCAGAAATAAAGTCTTCTTCTGTTAGGCAAGTTATTTCTCTCTTATAAATAGTTCCTAGTACTAATATTTGCAACGTTTAAAGCTTCTGAAGCCTGGTTTTGTTTTCTAGTCACTGATAACTGATAAAGTATTTTCATCTTTGAATACATGTGTGTGATTTGTGGTCAGAAGGAGGGGGTCTCCTTTTAGGACTTGAATGAGATTTATTCATATGAGGGGCATCTAGCTGTAAGACAGAGTAGATCTAATCATGTATCGAAAGGTCTTTCCCTTTTTTATGCTACCAGTGCCTTGAAGATATTTGAAATGGGATTGCCTATATTTACCCATGCAAGCATTGTAGCAGGCTCTAAACAAATAATTTGATACCTTGGTTTGTTAAAGTGCTAAAGCAACTACCAGCTGAAATTTTCCCAGCAAGTGTTCCTAGACCATTTGGCTTCTTCATCTCCTACGGGGGCATATAAGCAGCTTGTTCATTAATTTTCAAGTAACCAAAGCTAAGACTACCAAAACTGCTCTCAATTACACCAGATCTATAAAAAAGAAACAAATAAAAGATTTGGTAGGCATGTAGTACCAGTAATGACACAGAAACTGCAGAGAATGTGAATCAGGTGTTATTGGTTCTTCTAGCTGCCTGTACCTGAATGCCTGTCCAATTCACTGAAGCAGTGGAAAGGACATCTTAGTTGATCTACTCTAGGTCTTTACTACTGCAGTTTAGTATATCTGTCATAAAGTTGTGTAGTGTTTTCTCTTACTTCTTCAAAACTTTACTTCTGTTTTCATTTGCAGTGCACTCTGAAACCTACTGAGATTTCATCAAACAGGCTTCTAAATTAATTTCTTTGAGTGTTCTGTTCATTGTCTTCCTGGCACAGGGTACCATCCCCAGCTTGATAAATTTATCAAAAGTGCTTGCAACCACTTTTTGAAGAAGTGTTTAATCCAGCCACAGTCAGGGGCAAGGACTAGTCCTCCATTTCCACAGTTTGTTGCTAAGACTGACAGAGAATTTTACTCATTTCCTTGGCAACTCAACAACTGCTTGGAACCCAGAAAGCTGTCCAGGCTCTCTGAGCACTTCAGGGTCCAAGTACACCAGGATAGTAATGGCCCTTGAGAGGGAGATTCTTCCTATCAGGTACTCACATAGCATGTATAGACCCACAGATTTCTCACATCTATAACTAAATCATAGTAGTCTGCCTGAGCATGAATTTTGGAAAGTATTTCATCTATAGGGAATTCTTCAGCCACTTAATGAAATTTATTTCTCTGTTTTTAACTCCAACACTTCAAATAGTTTGTGGAAGCACTGTATTGTCACTGTGAGATGTTTCTCTAGAATGCAACCTGCAGGTCATGTGTTTTTTACTAAGAATTTATTAACACCTGTATTATCTTTAAGATTTGTATCTGGTATTCAAGATGAAATATGTGCACACCAAGAAACTGTGCACCGAATGTAGTAAATATATGTTACACTGTTTAAGTTAAGTATAAAGATTTTATGTAGATCCCATCACTAGAGACACCTATTTTGGGGTATATATAGATACCTGTCTTAGGGCTGCTTTTGTCTAAGCTTCGGGGACAGGTAAATAACTCAGACCACCAATTAAGCCAAATCAGAATCCCTGACAGCCATTGGAAACAGAGAGACATGAAAAAAGTATGTGTTTTACTTTATTTCCACATCTGCTTTTCTTCATAGGCAGGAAAAGTCAAAAAAATCAAAATTTAGAGGGAATACTAAACATCTGGAAAAATTATGAAACAACTGATTTTTATTCCTGAAATTTAATAAACCTCCTCTTTGTACATTCTAGTAATGCAGAAGAGCAAAGAAAGTCATAGCAAATACATTTTAAGGCTTGCCACAATAAATTCCAATTTCTTTGGAAACGTTGCATGTGATCTGTGAACCTGTTAATGTTGTCTAGAAAATTTATGCTGTCTCCCACCTAACAGACTCTACACTTCCTGCAGGATATTCATATTGAATGTAATTTAAAACCTTAGAACTGTTTGAATTTCCTAAATTGAAGAAGGAATATTATACTTCTTATAAATAATCAAAGAACTTGAACCCAAATTTGAAGAGTAAATATCATACAGTGGTTTTGCTAGATGCTAGCATGTGTAGCAAGGGGAGCATACAATTTTAATTGCTTTGGACTGTTGAAGTTGTCAATCTATAATGCTGCACACTACATAGTCAGCCTTGGGCACATCAGTACTCTAATTACAGAAAGTCTGGCTCTTCACAAATGTTTTAACATTTGATTTATTTCCTGTTCAAGTTGTTCAATAGAGCCAGAGTTAATTGGTTTTCCAAATGAGTGTTAAAAATATAAAGACTCAGCTTCATTAAGAGAAGGCTGTACTTACTGTGCACCAATGAGTTGTAAAGCCATGTAAAGGTTACAGTGAGATTTCATAGCCTTGTGTACAAAAGCACGACTTGAATTAGTTTGTTTTGCTTACAAATTATAGGTAATATTTGACTCTAGTTAATAATTGACTCTAGCTGCTTTTTCTTTTTTAAAGGGGAGGATAAGCTGCCTGAGGAAAAAAAATCAAGCTAAATATATTAAAAGTAGACTAATCAATTTTATTTGTTTCATGTGTTTACCATTTACCTCAAGGAATCACAGTATGTCTTTGCCATCCCTATGTAGTTTCTCTGTTCACAAAAGGGATCAAGCTTTTTATTGAGTCTTTCCTTTTGTTTGAAAGATTCCTCCAAAACATCTTGCAAACCAGCAATGTATCATGGATAAATCATAATTTCCTATTCCTGTGACCTACATGCTGTTCATGCACATTCAGCAATCTCATGCTTTTAATAGCAAAATTGTAATTAAGGAAACAAAGGAAGTCAGCAGGTATTTTAACTCCTTTTGAGGCAATAGGACAGGGTAGAAGGACTTTGCTGGGTTTTTCTTAGGAATAGCTAGAGTTTATTGGCTTCTTTGTTCTGCATGGGCACATTTGTGTGCTTTTGTTTTGCTGGGTTTTTAGGGGAAGGGTTGCAGCATTCCCTTGTATTACATTTTTTCCTAAAACGTATTAAAACTTGCATTCAGAAGTAGCATTTCATTTTTAAGACTCTTCAGTTTGAATTGAGTAAAAGGAGTGAAGAATGCTCTGCAGCATTCAGAGTGCAGTGCAGGGGTAGCTCAAGGAAAAAGCTGTGAGGACAGTGTGCTTCTGTTTAGGAGCGAGGGTAGGAAGATGTGGTGAGAAAACAGCTGCCAAGGCAGCCAGGGCTGGAGCTGATCAGCAGGAGGGAGTAGGTAGTGGAGATCCACAGGCACACAGAAATGGCATGATCGGGGCAGGTCTCCTGGTAAACAAGGAGCAGTCGCTGGTAATGGCAGATGGGAGAGCAGGGAGCAGCAGGAACAGTCTCCATAGGGAGAGCTGGGAGCTGAACCAGAAACCCTTAGCCAAGCAGGGATGGTGCTGATCTGTAGGTGAGACTGGGTGAGCTCAGGGGAAGAAAGAAGAGGAGGCAGAGGATGTGAGTTTCCCACCTGTGAGAATTAACAGTGATGGAGATGTTTGGATTTATCTGTCTGGAAGGTTGTCACAGAGCTGATACACTTATCTGCCAGTAGGAAGGCACTGAGACATCCATGTGGTAGGCACGAACATCTTGAACAGCTGAATGAAGGAGATGGAGTTACTCTTGCATTTTAAAAAGCTAATGTTGCAGAGAAAGAAAGCAGGTGGCATATTAATAATGGCTGTAGAACAGTAGAGCACACTTTCTCCCAGGGAGCAGGAGAGGGGCCAGCAGGAGCACCCTGCTCCCCTGGGGTGGCCTGGGAGCCAGGGTCCATCCCATCCCCAGGCAGGAGCAGGGAGGCCAGGGCACGCTGGGGCACTGCCCATCTCCCAGGGCTGGGACATGGTCCCACAGGTGAGCCCAGCTCAGCAGGGCCCTGGACAGGGCACGGCTGTGGGCACTTGGAGTCCCGCTCTGCTGCAGCATTGCTGGGGACTGAACAGGGAGAGTCAGGACTGGAGGAACCCTTGAGGCACAGAGGTTTTCAGCAAAAGTGGGAAAACAGAATAAGAATGTTACATAGCATGGTATGGTACTGCAATGACTATCAAAAAATAAAACACAGAATGGAAAAAGAAATCAATGTAAATTTTAAAAATCAATGATTTCTGCGTTTAAAAGAAATACATAAATCTGCTGGAAATCTTCAGATATTGGCAGAGACACCTGAATGTTTCCATGGAGAAATACCACAAAAAGCTGCATCAGGCTTTAACTGCACACCTAGAGATCCGAGTCCAAACGGTCCTAAACAGTAGTTGAAACAAATAGGAAAGTATTTTTTAATCAAAATGTTTTAAAACTGCTGCTATACTAAGATAAGCACTAATAATTTAATTAAATTAATTTTCCTGAAATTTCCTTAAACACATTCCATATAAAAAGAAAACTGAAATATCACACTTTTAGCCTTTTTCTGTCCCATATAATGCATACCCAGGTTATAGATTATAGTTTTCAAACTGGGAACTACTGCCAGCTGCAAACCTGTCTAAACAGTGATGTGCCAAATAAACTCCATTCTGTTTTTTCAGAAGAATATTTAGAAACTAGCACTTTTTCCAACCAGCAGTTGAACTTGACATTAAGTCTCAGGGAGATAATCAAGGGCCTTATCAAATGCATTGGCTTAAATATCAATAAAACTCTGGCTTTGGATCTTACTACAGATGAGGTTTATCTGAAGCAGAGCCAGATTTCAAAGGTGATGTTTATATCAACCTACAACAAATATTTTAGGAAAGTTTTCAGGTTTGGTAGCTATCAGAAATTAGTCTTTGCTAAATTCTCTTACATGTGAAAATATTTTCGGGTAGCCCAGTTGCAGACTGTATACTCTGTCAGCAGACTAATTGTGGTAGTACATCTCATTAACTGTGCTGAATGCTGTAATAGCTTTTCTGCAATTGCTGCTGCATCTAATGAGAAGCAGCACAGTGCAAGCCGTATTACCAGCCTGACAATTTGTTCTATTGATTTATCACACCTCTTTTACTGCTGCCTACCCATAAGGATTGCAAAACATTCATCAGATATTTGTGAGTTTTGTCTTCTTACCTTCACAAATGTACAAGACCTCTTTGAAGCTTTGCCACATGAGTTGGTGTTGAGTCTGACCTAGATTTTTCATTTTTCTATTTTACAAATTCCAGCTCCACTCTTCAGTAAAGCAGATTGAAGAATCCATTCTAAATTATCTGAATTTTTTTAAATATTAGCAATGTCTTAATGGATAACTCTTCCATTTTATAAAACTAAGTTCTGCCAGCACTTTTCTGTTACTACACTATTTTTTGTATTAGTCTAAATATTTCACTCATACTGTATGTAAAATATACAAGAACATACATTTAGGGAAAGCAATGCTAAAAGTTCATAGATTTTTCTTAGGATGTAACAAGGACAAAACTGTACTTTCAAGCTCTGAGTCATATGCAAGTTGCATAAATGCCTAGTTGCTATAGCTCAAATATAATAAATGTTCCTTGTGAAATTACTCAAGTGATATGAAACATCACAGAAGTATTTCTACTAGGAAATGCTCATAAAAGCCCTGGACAGGAAAATGAAAGTAAAATTACAATTTTACAAGGTCTGGGTGCAAATTTTAATAGAAATATGCAGAAAAATCCTGCATTATACATGCATGACAGTTCATTGGCTGATGAAATCAATAGAAAGATTCCCTCGTGAGGTTTGCTTCTAGAAGCTTCTGCTTTCATTATTGTTACCTACCATTTTGGCAAAGAGTATCCAGAGAGGTAGGATAGTCTGTGCTTCATTTAGCTGCAGCACATCTTTTTGCACATCTAAGATAAATGGAAAAAGAAAGAAAGTTGGATGGAATCAAAGGACATGCCAGGAAGTTCAAACCCCAGCCGTGTTCCCTAAGAGCATATTCAGATGTCTGTATGACACACTGGAGGTTGATAAGTTGACAGAAATAATCAGAAGAATTACATAGGATGTGCAGTATTTGAGAAAATTTATGCTAATACAGTCATATATGAAATTTTTAAAAAATCCAACTCTTAGAAAAACACAGGGATAACTGTTCTATAAACTAGTAACCTTTGCCTAATTAGAAGCCAGTTCTTCTTCTACAGTTCAGAGTGGGTGTAGTTTCTGCATCCTTGGCACTATCCACTGAACTTACCCTCCTAAACAGAGAACTCAGCTTTCAAAGCAATGAGAAAATCTGTTTTGCTGCTACACAAGTACTGTACAGTATCTGAGTCATCTCCTGACTCTGCCAGAGAGAGATCTGAGGCTGTTGCTCTTCCTTTCTCAGGAAATCTGACATGGAAACAGAATTTAAGATCAGGGAACTAAATTGGCATCTGGGTGAGTAGTAGCTTACAGTTTCCTCTGAAAGTTCAGATGCCTTCCTTGCCTGTGAAAACTAACTGTGCTTCTTTTTTCTTTTAAGTGGTCATAACTTAAGAATATGGCATAAAGTAGTTTTGAAACTCATGAAGAAAAAACACCTGCAGTGATACTAAACCATCAAATCCATCAGAAAAATTACTCATGGCATCTTTAAAATGAGATACATGGAGGCATATGACAGACCTCCTCCCCAAATCCACTATATTATTCTGGTAGGTGGTACTCCTCACAGAAGAGCCTAGAGAGATGGGTCATAGCCTTCTGAGGGGCTGGAGATGGATGGCAGACATAGAAGATTGTCCTGGTCATTATTCAAACAAAAATAGTCATGCCAATGGACTGGCCTTACGTACTAGAAAAATGAATAGACTGACTGCTGAAGTGTGTTGCCAAATCTTTTTATTCATAGTCCTTTAGGCTTATAATAAATAAAGGAAGAAATTCTGGAATATATGTGGTATGTAAAAGAACATTGTATCATGACTGTCATTGTGTATATGTGAAAATTATCAAGCAGGTAAAAAGCAGTGATGGAATCAAAAGATCTGAGGAAGAATCTACAATCCAAATAAAGGAAAAATCACCCTGCAAGAAAAAATGGCATTACGATTTCCTTCTCCCTTTCCGTACATTTTTTGTTATTGTGAATAAGCTTTTGCCCACAACGTTCTGTAATGACTCTTGAAGGGTTTTGATAGGGTACTGCAGTATAAGAACTTTGATGCTACCTCTTCTGGGAAGTCTCAAAAAAAGGTCAGCATTGCTGTTCATAACAAACCTTTTTTTTTCCCATCAATTTTACCTTTATTTGCTGCTGAGTGGTAGTCTTTGGGGTATGAATTATTTCAACCAAATATTTGAAAAATTAAGGCTCCAGCCTATTTTGAATAATTGTAGCATTCCTATGTGCCTTGATCCAACAAACTAGTGATGTAGTCAGACAAATTCCTAACTATAACAGTCTCTTAATGTCAGTAGCTTCACCAAAAATTTATTTGCACTTCCAAGAGGTATTTAGATCAATATTCTCTCATGAGCCTTAGATTTGGCTGAGTCAGTTAATGAGGAAGTTAGCCTGTGCATCCAGTTTGCCCAAGTCAGTGGCACCACTATCAACTGCGATTCATGAAATTCCTTCACTCCTTATGAGTCAACTATATAAATGAGAAATTGCTGTCTCTTTTTGACTAAGTCTATCTACTGTGCTGAAGAGAAAGGAGAAGATATTTCAGTCAGGTCAATGATGGAACATATGTTAGTTTGCATTGTTGTTAGCATTTTTACTTCTCACAGTTGGTCTAGGGTCTTGAGCAAGTAATACCTGGAAGTTATAAGAATTCTGCAGGAGCAATGCTGATTATCATCTTCCAACCATGTCTTAAATACAATTTTTTTAGATGCAAAATTACTTCAAAGAAGCCATCTAATTCCTTCTTCCATGTGTTAATACTCAGTACCTTTCTTTTAGGGTTTTAGTGATATCTATTAAACAGAAAACTAATGCTATTATTAAGCTATTGTGTTCCAAGTAAGGGTTAGCAATATGTAGTGATAGCTCAGTTTTGTAAGAAAACAAGTGTACATAGGTAACAGTGTGGTAGATGAATAAATTTCTAATTTGTATATAGGGTTGCAGCCATGAACTTATCTTCAAAAAAAGAAAAAAGCCCACATTTTGAAAATAGACACTGCACAATAATTATATATCATAAATTGAATAAAAGTTTCTAGTTATTGATCTAGTGTGCTGGATGAGAAAAGGACTCAATTCAGACACTGAGGAAGTGACCAGACTGTATTTTTTATTTCAGTATTTTGCTCCCTCTTGCATTTAATGAGAACATATCTTCATTGTCACATATCTGTAATGACTCCTTTGCTACCTGTTATATAGCCTTATATTTATTAGTAAATGGTTCATGTCATAAAAGAAAGATCATGCTTTTTCTTTGGTCAATAGTGTTTCTGAAGCCGACTGCTGCAGTGGAATTTTATTGTAATTAAATTGAGTCTAGGCACAACTCAGACCTAAAATACTACTGAGATTGAATTTAAGACTGCTTGGAATTTTCTAAGTTATGAATTGCATATTTTAACAAAAGCTTCCTGCTTATGACTTTGTCTTCTCTTTAGTATACTTCTGGTTTGCATTTTGGGGTTTTTTTCTTTTTCCTTTTTAAGCTTATATGTGCTTAGAGAAGCTTGCTAGCTGTGTGCATATCATGTGAAAATCATTAAATGCTTAAGAAAAGCAAATATATATAAGCTAAAACTAATTGATGGTTGAATATCAGCTATTAAATAATTATTTTTATTTTCAAGCAAAAAATAAAGGGAAAATTAGCTGCTTGAGGCCAAAGTCATTTAATGGGCTACCCACTGAGCTGAGCAGTCCCTCAATAGACATGATATCATGTGAGAGTGGTTTTTTTAGAAACTGAATTGAAATTTTAATTTCTTTGCATCCCTACTCAAGAAAGCTAATTCAACACTTTTATCAAGATTGCTTTAGTACATGAAGCAGTCTTCTGTTTGACACAAACTGGACTGGATATTTGAATGTGCCGTATAGTAAATGTGGTAAATATATTAAATCTGAGGGCATAGATATCTAAAGAAACAATGTGTGTGTGTTATATGCTACTTACAGCTGTATCTTCTGATGACCTTCCAACTTACCTGGGCATTCATTAATTCATTTTTATGCAGATGACGAATCAGTTAATTGAGCACAAAGGCAACATTTCAACAAATGGAGTGTCAAGTCCCACTTTTAAACCTGACTTCCCTCCCCTTCCAGCAGTATTCTCCTACCTCCAGTTCACAGTGCCTGTACATCAATTCTGTAAATCTACATGAGGTTTTCCACTCTCATGTGACCCATCAACACAAATCATTGATGGAGAAATCAGCAGTGGCTTAGCTGAAATCAGAATTTGCTGCTGAAGAAGATAGCGATGACATTTCAAGTCAGGCTCCAATTTCATGTGAGACTAGGACAAGCTGGGGCCAACTGTCGGAGCTTTTTCAGGGAAAAGGACCTGGGGATCTTGGTGTGCACCAAGTGGACCATGAACAAACAATGAGCCCTCACAGCAAAAAACACCAGTGCATCCTGGGCTGCATTAGGCAGAGCATTGCCAAGGGGTCAGGGAAGGTGATCCTCTGCTCAGCACTGCTGAGACACACCTGGAATAGTCAGGCCAGTTCTGGACTCCCCAGTGCAAGAGAAATGAACATACTGGAGTGAGTCCAGCAAAGGGCCACGAAGGTGATTACGGTTCTGAAGCATTGACATACCTATGAAGAGAGGCTGAGTGGATGGGAACTGTTCAGCCTGGACACAAGATCTAGGGAGATCTTAGAAGTGTTTATAAATACCTAAGAAAGAGAAGTTAAAAGACTTGGATTTTTGCCAGAGGCACATGGTGCAAGCTGCTAGTGGAAATATGGTATTGAGAACAGCAAGGGCTGTCTTGAGGCCAGTAATGGAGGCCAATATCATGACCAGGAGGGCTGGGGCCTTGCCACCCAGAGCCCAGTCCCACTGTGTCCCTGCAGGGTAGACTCAGAGTGGTGCCCAGGTTCAGTCAAGACTCCAGATCATCTTGTCACTCTGCAGCAGAGACAGATCTGAGGGCAAGGCATGGAGTCAATCCACAGAACATGATCTGATCTGGTGGGGATGAACGGTGTCAGACACAGCTCAGTGACTGTCAGGCCAGTCCATGGTGACAGTGCAGACCTAAGGTCAGGCTGGGAAGCCAGCTGACCAGGTGGGATCCAGGCCAGGAGGGTCAATGGTCCTGAACGAGCACAGCTGTCACTCAGCTGGAAAATGGCTCTCCAGTGGTGTCACTGAGGCAGGGAAGGAAGGCCAAGCTGAAACAGAGCTCTTGGGCCCATGGGCAGGGGTGTGGGTGAAGCTTACAGGTGAGCAGGTCAGGGCCACTAAAGGCTCTAAGTGCACCCTGACACACAGGCAATTCCACCTCAATAAAAACACTTATTTCGCTATGGAGATGGTCAAGCAGTGTAATAGCTTGCTTAGAGAGGTTGTGGGGTCTTCATTCTGGGCAATATTCAAAACCAGACTGATTCTTGGAAACTACCTGTTGGACTAGACAATCTCAAGATCGAACCTTCCAATGGTCAGGTTTTTGTAACTTTCTGACAGCTAGAAACAATTGTTAAATTTAAGGTGAGCATATGCCCATATGTCACTGCTATGGAACACCTGTCTTTCAATTGACATTCCATGTTACTCATAGTAACTTATCATTTTCCCAAGCCCTCAACCCCTAAATCACTTTCTGTTCCATAAATGTACAGCAGAGATTCATATTCAAACACATTTTTTAATTTAAGCTATTACATAAAATTCATGATTCTTAAATGCGTCAAAATGTGTAATTAATTAAAAGTCAGGCTGTATATGTGCCTACATTTCTGAAGTTAGAAGTTTTCATTCCACAGACTTTTTTCCCCAGATTTGTATGCATGTACAAATACCCCACAGAGACACTCTTTTTTACATCTAATTTGCATAATATATTAACACTGGAAGAACCTAAATTGAGTCGCAAGAAATCTTGACTCAGCTGTGGTGCTCCTGCTGGCTCCTGTTGATCTCAGTGTGAATTCTGCATGCCAAGGGAAAGCAGCATGTCTGAACTAAGTTCAGTAGATCTAAGAGAATTTTCCCTCACTGTATAGTTTTGCATTTTGTGAGCTGTTTTGTTTATACATTATAGATCAGCTGTTGTCCGATAGCTAAGCTTTTATTCTGAAGTTAAAACACAGTAATTTCCTAACTATATTTTTATGAAAAATACAAATTTCTATTTTCTATTCCCTTCAGCAATATTTCTGCAAGACGTACTTTTTGCCCTTTTTGGAAGGGCAAAAAAAAAAGCTACCAAAAACTGGCATGAAAGCAGTTAGTTTTCTTTGTATCAGATTCCTCTTGTGCTGGTTTTATGCCTGTACTGTGATGCATGCCACCAGTTTAGCAATCATTCAGTATACTAGATATGTTACAGTCAAAAACTTTGCTTAATCTGAAAAACATACATGCCACAATTTTAGTAGAACTCCAGTCCAATTTGATTTAGCAGAAGCTTTTAACATTCCCCATGCTCATGAGGACCTTCTCATCCAACTAATCTCTACAGCCACAACAGCTCTATTTTCCACAATACCAGCAGTTTCACTCCTAACTCTACTAATTCTCTTCTTACTAACTATCTTAGAGGTAGCAGTAGTGAAAATCCAAGCCTATGTCTTCATGCTCCTGCTGAGCCTTTACCTACAAGAAAACATCTAACTCTCAATGGCACACCAAGCACATTCTTATCACATAGTAGACCCTATGTGATTTTAGCCCCCTTAAATACACATTTTATACTCTACCAAGGTTAATTAGTAGTTAAGTATGCTTGAGAAATTTTGTCCAAAGCAAAATCCTAATAAAACTAGTCTAGAGTATATCAAATGATACAGGAATGACTGGAATAACTAGGATTTTCATACAGATTTTTGCATCTTCTCATCTTCCTAGTTATCATTTGTTTGAATATACAGGTAAAATTGAGGTGAAAGACTGAGTTACAATCAGCACTGTCACGATCTATCCTTACAGACAGGTTTCGTGATGGTTCGTGGATTTGATCTCAGGGTACAAAAAACTGACACAGTACAAGGGGGTTTGCAGTGATAATCAAAACAAATGCACCTTTATTGAATAACCACAGTGAAATGCACTGGGGAGGAATTGGGAAAAAATAGAAAAATAAGGAAAAGAAGGAGGAAGAGAAAAGGAAGGTATATAGCTGCTAAACGTAGAACAGCAAAGTCCTTCAGTGTCCAGCCAATGGAGTTCACCAGGTCACGTCCGGGGAGATCTTGAAATCTCTAACTAACTCAGAGGTTCTTAGTATGATAACTCTATCGAAAATTGCGAGGGCGGGAAACGGATACAATAAAGAATAGGTGTAACAGGTAGTCATGTTCTCAGCAGTAAGCGAGATCCACTGTCTTCTTGGTCCAGTGGTCACAACCTGCAGGCAAACATCTTGCTTTGGTTAGCTTGTCTCCCCCACACACCTCCCCTGGGTTAGGGGTTTCAGTCCCAGTCCTTGGAAAGAGCGAGGGGGCTTTTTCACCTAGGGGTTTCATGTCTCGGTCTTAGATAGAGAGGCTTCTTACATCTCAGTCTGTCTGTCACAGTGGTTGTAAACAGATGAGGGGTCTTCTGTGGCGACCACCCAAAACCTTAGGAGAAGTACAGCAAAGCCGAGAGGTGGGGAAAAATTCCAGAGCTATTGTTGCAAAAAGGGCAGAATACCCTTCTTTTCTTCTCATCAGGTTCAGTGTAGCATACAGCAAACACACCTGTGAACAATAGCTTAGCACTGTGCTCAGGTCTTGGGGCCCCTGGCATGTAACTTTCTCCAACGGGGCCAGAAACTTCAGACAAGGGTCTTTTCTTCAGTGGTCCCCAATGATGATCATGAGGCAGATGAGAGAAACTGCGGACAGCGTCTCACAAGCACCATTGAATAGAAAAATGCAGTTTTGCCTACGTGGATGGTGGTGTGAAGACAAGAATGGAAGGATTACCTTCATGAGTGCCATTGTATGCATGTTTATTGAGTAATCTGTTTTTGCATTCAGTAAACTGAGTTTAACTCCTTTGCCGTAATCTTCAGATCTTAGAACCCTCAGTCAAAAAGATGCTGCTTTTACAATTTCCTTGATTGTGCTGTCTTCGTATTGCTAATTTCTCTACAGTGTTCATCTATTTTTGTTTTGACTCATTTACAGAATTAGAGAAAACATTGATTTATTTTTTTAGTTTGTATTTTAAAATTTAAAGAAAAAGCATTTGTTATAGATAAAAAAGCTGACACATGATCAATAGAAAAGATACTAATGGGCTGTTTTCCTGTCACTTCGCTTTTGATGTAATTCTAGTGTCAGCACTTACTGTAGCACTGTGCTTCAAGAAAGCCAAAAGGAGCGAGAAGCCCTCAATAGCTCAGCCAGAACCAAAGATTCTGATAAAAGGACCTGTTTCCTGTGCACCACCACCTGTGCTCCTTTACCTTTTGCTTAGGAAAATATTAGCATGAATTGTAACCATTTGAAGGAAGAAAAAAAACAGAAATAGGTAAGCCAGGAAAAATAGCTTTATGCTCTTAGGATTACCTTTTCTAATCAAACAATTGAAACCTTTTCTAAAGCAATTTTTTTTTTTTCTTGAGTTGAGAGAAAGACAGAATTTTCTGTGTGACAGACTAGTGGATACCATCCTGACTTCGTTCCAGGTTCTCTACAATTTCATCTTTCTACACAGAGCTCTGCCTGTAATTCTCTTGAATTTTCCTATGCAAAAAAAATGCTCCCTTCCTCACATAACTAAATTATTTGGACTCTCTTCCAGTTCATTACAGATTACATCAGAATTATTTAGGTTGGAAAATACCTGTAAGTCCTTCAAGGCCAACCATTAACCCAGCACTGCCAAGTTCAGCACTATGTCCCTAAGTGCCACATCTACATGGGGACACAACCTTTCTATGGACAGCCTGTTCCAGTTGTTGACAATTCTCTCTATGGAGAAACTTCCCCTAATATCTATTCTAAACTCCCTCTGACACGAATTAAGGCTATTTCCTCTAGTCCAGTTATATGTTACCTAGGAGAAGACACCAACCCCCACCTTGCCACAGGTCTCCTTTCAGGCAGAGCAATAAAGTTCTGAGCCTCCTCTTTTAGAGACTAAACACCTCCAACTCCCTCAGCTGTTCCTCCTAAGGCTTGTGCTCCAAAATCCTCACCAGCTTCATGCTCTTCTCTGGAGATGCTCCACCCTCTCAATGTATTTCTTGAAGCGAGGGCTCAGGAACTGAGCACAGGATTCAAGGTGCAGACATACCCAGTTTGAAAGTTTTTATGGTTAGAACTTTTCTGCTAGATTAATCTTTTTCATCTTAAATCCTTTCTTGACTGCTTATCATCTGGTAGCAGTAGCAGTCACTTCTGGGTCTTGATAGACAAGGAAACATCACTGAAATGGAATGACGCTATATTATGCACACAGAAATATTCCCATTTTATATTAGAGAATATGTTTCTCACTTTTGACAGAAGTTTATTTATAGATTTTTTCACTTGCTGTCTTTACAAACTGCAATATATGTGTGTTTCATTAATTATGATCATAAGTTACATTTGTGCATTTATAATCAATCTGTTTTTCACTCCTGTCTGAAGCTGAAGTTTTTGGGGTGTACCTTGGAGAGAGAAATACTGTGAGCAAGGCAGTCAAATGACTTGAGGCAATGCTACAGTTTTCTGTGCCGCAGTTTTCCTTGGCTGAGATTGTCAGCTGTCTGACTTCCATTGAGCCAACTCTAGGGGAAAATGCAGAACTGGAGCTGAATCAGTAACCAGGCTGCTTCCTTCCGTGCCAGGGTAATGAGCATGCCTGTCAGGAGGAGATAGTGAGGCTACTATCCCCCCAGGAATAAGTTTTGCTATTACATCTGAGTTTTTTACAACTGCTTCACAGGTAATTTCCTCAACCCCTGCACATAGGTTAGGCACAAATATACTGTCAGTACAAGTAAGGAACTAATCAAGCTACCCTGACTAGAGAAAAAATTTCTGTGGTTAGAAATTTCTGGAGGGTCACAGAAGCACCGTTTTAGAACAAGGGAGGAGCATACACTGAAGCCTAATATAAAATGATCTCATTTTGTTATGCAAGATGACTTGACTTAATTAGATCTCAGACTTCCTATCCATGAAAACAAGAGAACATTATATCTAAATAAAATGTATAAGGTGCAGTTGAAGAAAGAAGATAAAGATGATTTTAAGGTGCTACAGAAATATCTCAGAATTGGACATCTGGGATAATTCAAACATACACATTCATGGATTCTTTTATTTGGCTTTAAGATGTTGATTAACAGGTATTAGTGCAGGTTGTAAATTTATTTTGTAAATAAAGAAATTTCTTTGAAGCTTTTTCTAACTTTTATGCATACCTGTCTGTAGGGGGATAGAATATAAGTAAATAAAGGTAGTATAGAAAGCAATCTTATGCCCTAAAGAGTTGCAGCTGGGTTAATTATTAAAGATAGGAGCAAGCCTGATGTTAACAGGCCACACCTGTAGCCAATAAGAAGAGTGTTATAAAAGAGTGGATTGGTTGGCTGAGGGGAACTGGAGTCAGTTGGCTGCTGTGAGGACAGGGAAGAGTCAGTGCCTAGAGGAGCTGCCTGCAAGAACCATCAAGGAGGTCTGGAACTCTGGCAGTATGGAACCCTTGCAATGTATGACAATAGAACTCTTATGATATAATGACAACCCCTGTCTAGTAGCAGTCCTTCAGAAAGACTCGCTTTCAATAATATGCCTTCCCAGAAGGATCTCAATTTCAGGGGAAAGGTTTTGCTTTTTTGGAAGGAAGTTTTGAAAGGAAAATTGGACAGAATTTTTTTTTTAATTGGGAAATTAGCTATGAATTTATTATAAATCAAAATGAAAGTTTCATCTTTTGGCAAATTATGAAGAAGTTCTTTTTCATCATACACTCCTTCTATTTTCTTTCCATTGCTTGTTTGCTTTTATGCCAGCATCTACCAGGAATGGTTGGACAGACATTCTGACTTCTCTTGATAGTGTTTTGTAGGTAGAAAAAAATGGGAGTACATGAGATATTAGTCTAAAACATACACACAGAAAAATACAAAGAAAGAAACAGGATCCAAAATAAAATATTTTAATTAGATTAAAACAAAATACTATTAAATAATCTTGACTTCAAAAACACTAACCAAAAGCAACTGTGAGCGTTAGAACAAGCTAACTGTTCTACACAGGCTGTGTCTGAGGAGGGGACGTTTGAATTTCCTGATAAAATTTAATTACTTCCTTCTGAAATGTAGTGTTTAGGGGTTTGTATACATAAATGTTTAGGGTGAGCAATATTCAGATGTCAGTGCTTCTGTCTCAACCTGATTGTAGACATCCAGTAATGGAATACAATTAATATGATATGATGAGAGATTAATTTACAAGGTAAAATACAGATAAAGAGTGACAGTCATCACAGTATTGGTAGATATCTCTTCACTATCATCCCCCTTGGATGAAACAATTTTAAAAAACAAAAAATAAAAGTGAAAAAGACGCCTATTCTTAAATACCCGATATATTTGGTTCAACCACAGTTTTCAAATCACAAACAGAGAAGTTAAACTTTTTTCTCAAATAATTATTGTGCGATGGTCTGTCAGATCTCAGACACACTGATGGGCATCACTAAGTATACAAACTTTTTTATCATCTTGCAACCTTATTAATTTTTCTGTTCTGCCATTATCAAAAATATGTGAGCAACAAAATGATGGGAAGACTATGCCTTTTGTGTGTTAGTGAAATCAGATAAGGAAATGTTTTCACAAAGCAAATGAATACTACGTCAGTCGGATTAGCTTAAAATCGTTCAGAATTTAAAGAATAAATCTGAACTTTCATCAGTTGTTACGAGATAATGAGAAAGTTGTACAAGGGTAGGCTGTAATGAGCAAAGCCTTGAGCTCACCAACATAGAGATCTATTTTGGTGCAATTTTAACGAGTCTTTTTGCAACAGTAAGTTGCATCTTCCAAGGTGATATAAACCTCTTATTGTTGGCTCTGGATTTCAAATCATGGATCTTAAAGTGTTTTAGTTGGGGAAGCTGTTTGATAAGATATCTGGTAAATTTTTTAAAACAACATTTGACTTAGCGTCAATATCTAGTCTGCTTTTAAAGCTGATAGGAGCAAGGAATGACTCATACCTCTTAGGAAGGTGGTGATGTGATCCAAATAACTGAGTTTTTTTCATTGATCTGACACAGATTTTCACTTTGATAATGAGCATGTTAATTACATTAACACTTCTAAATTCTGTTTTCTGCATCTGCATGACAGGGCCAGTGTGATAGGTTTGCTTGAAAGTTGAATTCTTTAATACAGTAAACAGAATCAGCGTGATTATTTGCAGTGTTAATATGATGGCTTTTCTTATAAATGACAACTAGAGTAGAGCAGATTTTTACTTACCTTTCCTTCTTTTACCTTTTTTTACTATTTTGCCTATTAATACCTACAGTTACATTCCCAAAGTGATCCAAAAGATCTAAAAATGGAAAAAAAAAATCCAGATTTGTTCTTGTAATTTTGATGCCACTGAAGTCCATGAGGGTTTTCCCACTGTTTCAAGGATGAAGTGCTCTTAGCTTAGTGTTGTTGTTCATGTACTGTAACTTATAAAAATATACAGACCAAAGCATCAGTGGTGGTTTTGCCACAGGTATTGAACAATCTGGAAGACAGATTAGTCATGCAGAAAAATATTTTTGTTTCCTACTTGTCATTTCTGTAATCAGTGCTAGCTTTTATAAAAGCAGAGACTGTTTTGGGAAACAGAAATATAGTGGTTTTTGCATTTGCTTTCTCATTGAAAGTTAAAGCAGAAGCAAAATATGAAATACTGTTTCTTGTTATTAAATTATCATTGCAAAAGAGAATTAGAAGATGATCTGTAAAGCCACAAAAACTTTACAGAGATATTATTTAAATACCAAGACGAAATGTAAGTATACTTTGAGAACCGAAATCAAGAACCTTAAAAGATTATTTCCAATTTCTTCCATATTAAAGTACTCTATTTAACATCCCAAATGCAATGTTATGGAAGCTTCATATAACGTGCTTGCATTTGGCTCAGTTATAAGGAAATATGTATAAGTATCTATTTATAAATACCATTGAGAATAATTATGATTTACAGCCCTGAATGTTCTGCAGCTAGAAAACTAAGGAATAAGGAGAAGCTGTATCTTTCCTATAGAATGCCAATGGAAGAGACAAGATAGTTTTGGTACTCCATGCAGGTTTTGCGGTATTGTGCTCTATTAGAAAGAAACAAGGGGTCTCAGCTGTGGTTTTGGCACACTCATGGATGTGTGTATTAGGTATTCTCGGGGCATGCCAACTATCTGAAAACTTTCCTGGATGATAAATGGAGTACTTAATGGACAGTGAGTAGATGTTAGTGGTATGTTGTTGAAGCATTCAGTTCTGCCAAGATTGAAGCTACAAGGCTGCCCAAAAGAAAAGTTTTAGGAATATCTATCTCAAAGTCTTAGATGCTTTGAGATTTCAGACATATCGGTTGTTCACCTCAGTTTTCTAGGATCAGTCCTTAAGGCAGCTCTGAGCTCAAAACACTAACGTAGCTACATCCTTCATCTCTTAAGCAAGTCTCTTGATTCAGGTTCAGTTGGGCTGCCTAGACACAGGTTATAATGTCATTTGAAGACACTGTAGGGGTCTTGATGCCTTCAAGACATTCACAGAGAACCCTTGATGTTTTATGAGACATGGGAGAAATGCCTGCCATGCTGGACAAGAGGCAAAATCTGGGATGTGTTCATATGTCTAACATGACAGGAGATAACTGGGTAACTGCTGAACTGAGCTCTTAATGTCTGTCTTACAGTCAGATATGAGGTACCTAGCTTTCACACTGACACCAAAATCAGTCTTAAACGAGAAAGCTCCACTGAACTGTGCTTTTGACCTCCAGCAGGCACTGATGAGAAAGGCCTCTTTCAAAGAAGAAAATTGTGTCGCTTATCCAAATGGACTTAAATTTAAATTACATTCAGCTTCTCCAAGATACATCTTGAAATACAGGAACCCCGTTGATCCTTAGACACTATAGATGAAAAATTCAACAAGAAGAATGTTGCTTTTAATTTCCACAAGGGACTTTTTCAGGTTTTCTAGCTGATCTGATTTGCACTCCTGTGCTGACTGCAAATATATTCATCAGTCTGCCTCAAGGTCAAAATTGAGATACACCTTTCTTCATTTGGCAAGATGACTACAGTTTAAAAGCTGAAGGCCAGCTTTTAATCACCAGTGATGCAGCAGTTAATGTTTATTTGCATACTAATAATTTAGTATTTTTTTAGTGATGCTTGTAATTAAGTGGTCTAAGTGTCCTTTCTCCATTTTATCAATCTGAGCCCGTGGTCTGGGCTTCCCAGATGTTCTAGGTGATGCTCAGGAGTTTACCAGTCACACCTGTTTACTGGCACACCTCCAAACATTTTACCAAAGAAATAAATACTGCTAGACCAAATGACTTAGTTCCTTTTTAATATCAATGCTAAATAGGCAAGTCAGTGACCTCACTGCGGTCTGTGTTCTTGACTGGCTACTAGTATGTAAAGAAATACCGAAATGAGGAGGAGTTTGATTTTTCTTTTTTTAGAGGGATACATTTGAGAAATCAGCATCATAGATAAGTCAGCATCTTTTGCTTCTTAGATACATTAGGTACATTAACAGATGGAGAGTCTGGTAGAGATTTTAAGTCAATGAACTTTCAGCTGTGGTTTTGCTAATCTACTTCAGCCTCAAGTAGAGTTCTTTGGATTCACAATGGTGGGACTCACAGGTGTCAAATATTTTCATGAGCCTGATTTGGATGTTCCTTAATATTTGAATACAGAAAATTGCCAGTGACAAAAATAGTCAGTTTCCTTTCAAATCATATTTCCTACAGTGTGCAGTTTGCTACAGTCAGGAAGTGTATTTTTGTGTTTTTATTTCCTTTTATGTTTTAGTATCTTTAGCTTTTAGAATTGAGTTTTATGAACTTAAGCAAAAGACATCTTATTAAACTGAAAACAATTAGAAGAGTTAATTGAACACAATCAATTTTGAAATTTAAAATAATGTCCAGATGGTTTTTTGTAATCCTGTATACATTTTAACACTGGACTAGACCCTAGTCTTGGCTAGGGGGAAAAAACCAATGCAACCCTTTTTCCCATGGGTTTTCTATTTTAAAACCCAACTAAAAATTGTTACAAAGCACTGTATAAAGCACTGACACTGCCTCTGTGAATCATGAAGATTTTCTTTTAACATGGATTCCTGAGTCATTGACTATTGCAGTCCCAGCTAAATCAATGTCTTTCATTCCCCCAGTGCATTACTAGAACAAGGACAATGCCAATGAAGAGGTAAAACTTAGAGATATAGTGGAATCGTGTTCCTGCTCTCCAGTAACAACAACCCTATTCAGAGCTACAGGCTGGGGGGCAGAGTGACTGGAAAGCTGCCTGGTGGAAAGGACCTGGGAGTGCTGGTCAACAGCAGCTGGATGTGAGCCAGCAGGCAGTGTGTGCCCATGTGGCCAGGAAGGTCAGTGGCATCCTGGTTTGTATCAGGAATAGTGTGGCCAGCAGGACCAAGGAAATGATTGTCCTGCTGTACTCAGCACTGCTGAGGCCGCGCCTCCAGTGCTGGGTCCAGTTCTGGGCCCCTCACTGCAAGGAAGACATTGAAGGGCTGGAGTGAGTCCAGGGAAGGGCAATGGAGCTGGTGAAGAGTCTGGAGCGCAAGTTGTGTGAGAAGCAGCTGAGGGAGCTGGGGATGTTTGGCCAGGAGAAAAGGAAGCTCAGGAGAGACATTTCTGCTCTCTACAGCTGCCTGAAAGGAGGCTGGAGCCAGGTGTGTGCCAGTTTCCCCTCCCAGGCAGCCAGCGACAGGACAAGAGGAAATGGCTTCAAGCTGTGCCAGGAGAGATTCAGGCTGGGCATCAAGAAGAAATTATTCATCAAAAGGGTTGTCAAGCATTGGGATGGAGCACTGGAATCACTGTCTCAGATGATGCTCAAGCAATGACTGAATGTGGCATTTAGTGCTGTGGTTTAATTGACGTCATAATGTTCAGTCAAAGGTTGAAGTCAGTGATCTTGGAGGTCTTTTCCAACCTCAGTGATACTATGAAGGTGAGAATAACCTACTGATTTTTTTAGTATTCAGGCAGAGTCTAAGAGTTAGCTGGCATCTTCTCTGAACTGATAGTAAAAAATGTATCCATATGCTTCTCCTTTTCGACCACAGCATGTGCTGACATACCCTCTTTGTTATTTAGCTGTGAACAGTCTTCAGTACTTCCAAAACTGGCATCGTGGCCTTTTCAGCTTGCTAAGACCTGATACAAATTTTAAAGAATTTGATTTTTAAATTCCTGTTAATATTGTTGTTCTTTAAAAGAAAAAATATGTGAGACATGCCTTGATTTTTATGTTATCCAGGGCAAGGTGTCATTATAACATAAAGATAACGATGAATGTGTAGAGTGCTGAAACAATGTTTAAAAGGAAATAGCAACTAACAAATTCTTTTAATCCCACTTCCCTACTTTCTCTTTCTGAAATGGAATTGATTATGATATATCACAATTTATATTTCATACAATGAAAGTATCCGCATATAAAAATATAAAATAAAAAGAAAGCTGAAATTATAACAATAAAAATAAGAAAAAGCATGTCACTTAATAGTAGAAGAGGAATACAAATTGACTTGATATGTAGGCTTTATAATTTAAATGGTTGAAAGAGCTGAAATTGCAAAAAATTATTTTCAGATCTGAATATGGAACTAAAAGTGTTCTGATCTTAGCAAGAAAATCTAAGAAATAATAGTAAAATTTATTCATTCAAAAAAACAGCAACAACACAAGATTTCGGGTATATCAGTCAAGTGGTCACTGCAGTTTATATTGTGCCTCCACATCTATGGTGAGAAAAAAATCTCTTCAAAGAATTTTTTTCTTTTAGCAGGTAGTCTGCCTGTCACTCTTTATCTAATGTAGCTGTTAAAACAGGAACCAGAAATTACATTTTCAGTTACATTGTTGGACTCCATGAGTACATGACCATGGCCCAGGATGATCTGTACACTTTGGGAATTCAGCCCTAGGCATACTTGAGAAGGTTGGTGAATTCTGCTTTTGGTGTCTCCATCCCAGTGCTAAGAGTAGAAGAGACATTATTAGATGTGAAGTTCTACTTGTATATGATAAATGAAAATCAGTACTCTTCTGGTTTGCAGTCCATCAATATTTTTAATCCTTTTTCGTCCCTCATTTGTTGACAGCCTGCACCAGGAAAGGTCAGAATCACTCTCATGAGAAGTACAGTCTTGGAATGAACAAAGCTGTTGGCCTTTTTTACCTTTTCTTTTCCTTCTTCTGTCTTTTTATTCCTTGGCAAGCATTAAAAGAATTACCATAGTTACCATTGTGTTTTTAGTTTCTGTGCCTTTAATGCACTTAAGTCAGTTAATGGATCAAAGACCCAGTCAGTTTTCTGAGTTTTCAACCATGAATGATGGCCAGGTAATGGCTAAGCTAGACCAAAGCCATTACAAGTGCAGGGCAGAAAGAGTGTAGTATTTAATAGGGGAAACTATTACAATTCCTTTGTCTGTCTTCTTGCTGCAGTCTCCACACCAGAGCCTTGGAATATGCCATACACAGTAACAGGATTTTTATTCTCTATTTTATAGGGATTTTGTAACTATGATCTATATCTGTATCACTGCCATCACCTTAAAAAATATATGCAAATTTGATCTGGTGCACAGAACAAAGGCTTGCAGAGTAAGCTGTGAAAGTCATATTCTGAGATCTATACAGACTTTCTGGGTGGATTTTAATGCAGTAAATTCCATTAGACTTTAAAGATTTAATTCAGACAGCTTGGCTATTGCCAATGATAGACACTTCCTTTAGAAGGCTTTCACTGTAGGATTCTAGTAGTAGTATCTAACATTCTTGATCCACTACAGTCAAAGACAACCAGTACAACAATTTCCTGGACCCTTATTTGTGAAGGCAGGGATATTTATGAGATTTTTATTAAGATTTTGGTGTGGGTCCTCACTGGTTGCTGTGCTATCTGCTGATCAATGTATCTCTGTCTGTGTTAGGATTGCATTGACTTGGAATCTTCATATTTGAGTAATTTTAAAAGAAAATGAGAGAATATAACACAGACATTGGAGAGCAGTGAGAATACTGAGTTGTGAGAATGCATTTCACTGGTACAGTGGGATATATTTAGTCATATGGGATAAAGTTAGCAGAGGTGTCTGACACAAAGATCTATTAGGCTGTCAGACAGTCTCCCAAGAGAAATGATGGAATCCCTATGCCTGGCAATATTTAGCATTCGATTAGAGAAAGCACTAAAAAATGGGCTTAAAGAAGCAATCACATTTGACAAGAGTTTCTAATAGATGATCTGTTCTTTTCCATTCCAAATTTCTCTAATTGCATGCTCAAACTTCAGGGAATAACAATTTAAAGATTACCTTTAAATATCTCAGTAAGTATTAACTACTCTTTACTGTTTTGCTCATTAATATATTCACAAATGAGAAGTCCCATTACATTCTGCATGTTTTCTTTTAATTATACCTGGCCTTTATGAATAATTCCTTACAAGATTGTGTTAATTGAGTTCACTCTTCTTACAAATTTTTAAATCCAAGAATAAAAGCCTGCAGTACCTTTAATCCTTGCTAAAGTGTTTTTCCCAATTGGACAATATCTGTTAGAAAATTAAATATTGCTGTTATGAAGATGCTGTGGGTAGGTACTTTGGATTTTACTCCTTTACAGTATGCAGGATCAAGAAGAATTTTCAGGAACATTTTTATTCAAATGTGATTAGCAGCAGTGCAAACATTGCTGCATTCAGTACAAGCAACACTTGTATAATAAGATTAATCATTGTCATAAGCAGAAAAAACAATGAGTTCATCTCTTCTGCAACTGATGTCAGCTTAATATTTAGTTTCTTTAGTGAATGATTTTCATAACTTTTAAAAGCTAATTATTTTGTTCATAGTAAATATAATTGCATCAGCATTTAAAAAACAGTGCAAATAAAAGTTTAATTAATGAAAATGTGTGTGTAACACATTATTCAGGTTACAGCTTTAAAAGTATAATCAAAGGTTATCATGGTAGTGGTGAAATACTGTTTAGCTGGATGGCTTGAACCAATACTAAACAAGATGTATCATTGTTACGTCTTCTAAATAATCCTGTATGGTCCTTCACAAGGTAAGAAAAATGAATGGATGAGTTAAAATGTTTATGTATGGACTCAATAATATACAAAATGCTTAAATCACATACAGAAGAGAATTTAAAATTCGTTGTCCAAAATTGTTTTTAGAAATACTTTTCTATAAAATTAAATTCCAGAAAATATGTGATGATGTCAAATTTTGAATTTGATTAAACAAGAGCTATAATTTGTGAAAAAGGCATGGGGTGTCTTCCAAATATTAGGATATAAAGATTCCAAAATTAGGAATGCCTGAGCACTCATCTAGACCAGCTTCAGCATTAATAAATACATAAATCTTTAGTTGCCTTGAGTTTTGAGCACTTGAAGATTTGTTAACTGTTATGTATTACTAATTCATGGAATCCTTAATGGTTAAATACATTTAAGTAGAGGCTAAGAGTGGATCAAAACCAGTAGGATTACAGAAAGAATTAACCTGTGTCTTTTCTCTTTAATTTTTTATTTTCTTTCCTTTTCTGTTGTTTTCTTTCCTTTTTTGACATATAAGGCTATTTTTGAGGAGATTTTTTTTTTCAGTGCTACAATAAAATTGCATAACTGTTAATCATCGTGACTCCTACAAGTCCTTCTTTAGGGGATTCTGTAAGTTTGGAGACATAGGCAGCTTATAAAATTTGAGGATGCATTCACTATAGGACAGTATCTTGCATTTGGCCAAGTTGGATTTAAATAGCCTACTTCCAGCATTAATAATACATCACAGTGAAATCTGGTTTAAAATTAAATACTGATTAAGGCATTGTTAAGCACCTCTGGAAGCATTTCTGTTCCTTCCTGGTACCACAGCATTTACTTGAGCATTTAAAAGCTCTGAGATGGACTATCCAGTTTTCAAGGGTTGGAAAATAAAAAGTAAAATTTCTTGGAATTCCCAGCCATTCAAAGCCTGGAAATATAATCTCCTAGATTATTATAGGATGTATTTAACCTATATGGCATTGTGTCTAGCAAGTCAAAGCACAATGAGATGCTTTAAACCATCGATAACTTACCAAACTTGGGCAGAGAAGTTGTCACTTTTTAATAGATACTTGTAATTATTTCTTTCTCTGATCTCTCTCTAAATCTTTCTGCTCCATGGACAGAGCCAGCTCCATCTATTTCTCTCTCTCTCTCCAGCTATGGGAGCATCAGGATGCATGAGAGGTTCACCATTTACTTTGCTGGAAACTTTGTAAAGAGGAAGATTAGATATAATAAAGATATTAAAACCAATAGTGGATGTATTGCAGCCTTCCCTTGGCAGCCGAAGGCTTCTTTTTACTCCATTCATTTCAGTACACAGGGAAAAGAAATCTTTAATTGAAATTACATTTATGTGATAGAATGTCACCAGTGCAACTGGCTGCTATTGGTCAGGGTGTTGGTTGCAGTCCAGTTGAAATGGTGGCTGCAGTCCTCCTGGAGTGACAGGTGTGGTTCTGTTGAAGCAGTGATCCTGTAGAAGGATGTAGTCTTCCTCTGAAGATACAGTGGAGGTGTAGATAGGTCTGGTCTTCCTCTGGGAATCCAGTGGGAAAGGCTGCTTGTGGTCTTCCAAATTTCAAATTATGTCCAGGTAGGAATGCTTGGCTCCTCCCCCTGGCCAGAGCTTCTCACAATGGGATGCTGTAATTTTATCCTTCATGCAGTGATAGCCCATTAACAGCAAATGTCTCCCCAGAGGGAGGATTGGTTGTGGAAGAGAAACAAAATTGCCTAATTAACAGAAGATAACTGCCACACCTGTAGCAGATAGGAATGGAATACCCCTAAGAATGTCCAACCTAAGATGACTGTGCAAAGGTCCCTTAACTGCTTTTATGAAAGAGTTACAACTAGAGGTGGATATTTATACCTTCACCTTCTCTGAGGTACAGAACTAAGTTTTGTGTACTGCTGGATGCACCTCATGAGAAGAGCTGTTCTGGTTCTCTGACTGCAGGTATTTTTCATGTTCACATGTTTGCCAACTAAAATACTGAGTTGCATAACTCACTTTATTTTTGACTTACTGTTTGTGCTTTGGATTTTTCTTTTTTAAGTCTAGCTATTTTGCAGATTGCTGCTTTAGAAAGAGTCAGGCTATTTTCTGTAAAAACCAAATGAGTTTCAACTCTCTTACAATGTATTTTCTCATGTATTATGAGGACATACATAAAATATTGTGAGCAGGACAGTTTTCATTAGAAGTATTAGATTTATTTTCATTCTTGGTTTCACAGAGTTGAAACCTGCCATTTTTCAGACCATGAAAATGTGAAAATTCTATTTTCTAAGGCTATTCAGAGAAGAGGTGATTTAAACTTGGTGCATTTGAGTACAGGCTGTTACTGTTTGAAACAAGGTCTTAAAACTAAGAAGAAAATTCATGTTTAAAGACATCAGATTGTGTTATATTATGATACCCTTGTAACTAATGATACTTAAAATTTTGTTTGTATTTCTAATATCTTTTTCAGCATCTGAAAATAGAAGAGGATTTGAGTAAATCTAAATAAATAAAAAAATTCTTCTCAATAGCCTCTTGAGTGCTGAATCAAATTGATACTTAACTTTTTCTCAGGTAGTAGAATATAAGCCTCTTTTCAATTATGTCTGTTTTTGCTTCTACATCCCTTCTTCCACTGACTGAAATTTTCATTATCAGTAGTAGAGTAGGGAGTATTTCCTCTTGAAGTGAGCCTTGCAAATGCTAATTTCAGATGCTGTTCTGAGATCCTCCTAAGAGTTTTTCCAGCCTTCCCTTTTGTGGGAAGGGAAATACTTAGAAAAGTTCATTTTCAAATCAGTTTTTTTTAATGGAGCTCTATTTTAAATTTTTACTTATCAGCTCTTTAATTATTTTTTAACTCTAAACAATACCAAAACTCCTTAAAATTGTTAATAAACCTTCTTAGTGTCACTGCAGCTTCAAATGTGTATTTCTGTTATTTATCTCACATCTAAGATGTATTGTTGTCAGGCCAGAGCAAATCCTAGTCACTGGAAGACTCACTGTCCTTTCCCTTGACACAAAGTAAAGAGGTTTTGTTGAGGTTTTTTTATGTTTTGGAAACTTGTTTTATTAAGGAATACCTGAGATAAAGGTAGCCTGGGATAAAAACCTAGTCCAGAAATGGCTCACTTTAAATATTTCTAATAGTTGCCCATTGCATATTTCTCAGTTCATTGTAGGAGGCTTTTTCTTTGGAATGGCGGTGGCAGTTATTATGGGACAAAAAGACTTCTGTACAGGAAAAGGTTGGTTGGTTTTATAGAAGCACTAATAGACCTAAAAAGTGCATGAATGCTGACTCTAGTGCTGAGGAAAAAGCTACACTGCATTTGGGGAGGGCATCCTGGGTTCTGGTCTCTGGATTTATACAGAACTGCTTTTGGAGCACCATCCTCATGACACATAGAGCAGAATATGTGAATTTGGACACCCTCAGACTCACAACTTCTGATCTCAGCTGGCTCTAGGTGGGAGCTGGGTGCTTCATCTCTCAAAGCCCCTGACTCAGAAATATTTTCAAACATTAAAGTTGTGGGTTCTGAGGATCTGGAAGTTAAAGAGGAGAAAACTGCTCAGTGACTTTAATACACTTCAAGGATGTGAAAGGAGCTATTTTGAGTCTCGATTCTTGATACCTAAAGGTGTGGTGGGTGTCCGGGTACATTGCATTAAACTTTCAATAAATTGGAAGATAATTTTTTGTACAGATTGGCACAAATAAAATATTATCCAGAAAATACTTTCTGTTCATTAAAGGTACATTGTGCTTTTTTACTTTGTTTTCCAACCATTCCACTTGAACCATTTGCACTGTATTGACCTGCTCTGAGCCTTGAGGGAGACTGTTAAAGTCTGTAACATGAACCCACAGAGGTGTCAAATATTAACAAGTGTTCTCTGCCCTGCTGATGCTGAACGTTGATCCACCTCAGGCATCAAGAAACTGAGAGAGCTAATTTGTAATTGTTGCCTTTCCAGTTTTCTCAGATGGTTGGGTAAGCAGGCTGAAATGTCTGTCCTCTAGCTATTTGACTTTATATAGGAGCTCCCATCACCCTCCTCTTTGCAGTAGCAGGATCCCACCCAGTAGCATACTAATCAATGTGACTAACATCTGTCTCCTGGGGTGCATTGTTTCTCTTATCCTGTCCCCTGAAGCAAGATTGTGGATTTAGCTATATAATGTTAAATATATCACTGTCATCTGCAGGGAAATGTTTTTAGCTGTGCTTTTTGCTATGAGTTCATACTAATATAGACAAGTCAAAATGGTGCACTGCCACCTAAAATGGAAGATGATGGGGTTTGTGTGGATTTCAGATTCTGGGAGAGACCATTTCCAGTTTGAAAATGGACACTCGCTTCTGCCCTAAAAGTCTTTACTTTACTACAGCCGACACGGTGAAATCACCATGCTGAGTCCTGTCTGTCCTTCAGGACTTAGAGCACCACAGGCATGAAACCTCCCACCTGGAATCCACACTTACCCTCACTGCTGGGTAGCCCAGAGGAGCAAGCAGATTTAATATACTTGAGCTAAGGAAACAACTGAATGCTTCCTCCGTGGAATGTTCTCTTGAATTTAGGAATGCCAGTGAAGTCTTGTTTAATACCACTGGGGAGTTTAATTAGCAGAAATAATGAAGTACCAAACTTGCTGTACTTTGGGTGGTTATAATAGTGTACTAGAATGATTGCTTATTGGACTGCTGTTATTTTGGAGCTGCTTCTCCCCCAACCTGACTAAATTTTGCATAGCTTGTGGGAGGAAAAATTGCCTTTTGCTGTAATTAATATCGAGTCAAAGTTTTTTAAGTTGACTATTTCTTTTAGCATTCCCCTTAACAGCAAGGTTTTCTTTAGATAATCAAATGTTTCATTGCAATTTAACTACAAATACTGGCTCCCAAAAATCACAGAGAAATTTAAAAAAAATAGTTTCCATACGGCATTTCTTACCTACTCTGTTTTCTTGTCATATGAAAGGAGCATATCAAAAGTCATCCCCTTGTATTATATCTTTATTTATTTATTGTGTGGTTCCTGAGTGTTTGGTTCAGAGACAGCTACAATGGATCACAATTGCCCATTACATTCTCAGTGGAAAATTCAGGCAATAGATGAACTGAACCACCTTCTGAAGTCACTTGTGTCTTTGTCTTAGGTGAGCTGCTCATCTGTCTGAGCTCTTCAGTGAGAACCTTAAGTTAGATGGGAGGAACCTGTACTAAATTGTTGGTTAATTTGTCACAGAAAAGCATGCCTTTAAAAAGAGTAAGATGCACGTTGAAAGTAAAGAGGCTTACTCTGCATTATTTTTAAAAGTCATATGCGGTTACTTGCTCGACAGGTACTGCTTCTCATAGGTTGCTGTGTTTTGTTTTGTTGTTTTGCATTTTTTCAATAGACCAAATAAAAAGATATTATCACAACACCATTCTTAATCGTGTAGAACACTCAGTATCTTTGACCTGCCATTTGTTCATTTCACCTGTAGGTATTTATAGAACCATTTATGTAATAAACTGCTCAGAAATGCTTGGTTTTATTATTCATTCATCAGTATTCCACACAGATCCCACTGAGGCACTGTGGTTTTGACAATGCACCACAGTTTATCGGTGAATAAGAAGAGTTCTTAAATGAGTGACTGATTTCTTTATTATTACAATGTACAGGCTACTCTTCACAATTCACAATTCTCTTCGGTCAGCTCCGTGTTTCACATTATCGTGGGAAAACATGACATGCACATGTTGATGCAATTTATTTTTACAGCTTGAAAATATGCTTTGATTTATCACTGTTCTAAGCTGTGGTGTTCTGTTTCCCCTTAGGGATACGATGATGGATATGGGGGTGAATATGATGATCCAAGCTATGAGGCATATGATAACAGTTATGCCACCCAAACACAAAGGTAAGCATTTGTGCTTTTTCATTATTTCTCCAAAGTACACCTTTTTATCTTAGTTTTTCATGTAAATTTCCTTGTTTATTTTTCACATTAAATTTTACAAATCTCCTGAGTACTTTTGAAGCAAAAAGTAATAATGACAGTCCAAATCTATATACAGAGATTCAGATGACATAAAAATGTAAGCAGCTATGCTTTTAAAATTGGTGCAAATTAAGTGTATTTTTTTTAACAAGCGATTACATAATTTCTTTATTTGATGTTATTCTGAACTTATTTTTCCCCTTTTTTTTATCCTTTACTGATTGTAAGTTGTGAAGGGTATCTCATACTTAGGGCTTTTACAATGTTTTGAGGAAAACCAGAAGGAAATTCAAAAAATATTTGTGATGGTAACCTGTTTCTGGTTGGCATCCACCATGAAGGTAAACTATAGAGGGGAATTGCATGCCAGAAGTAAGGCTGAAGCTATCTGTTTTCAACCAGTTATTTTCCAAACAACTCTCGGAATTTATACGTTTGGAAACTTATTTTTGTCCTTGTGATGTGGAATAATAGGAAAAGGCTACATTCACATCTTGTGTTGATTTGTGTGGATAAGATGAAGCAACAAAAATTATCCCTTTTTTATATACATACACCTCACACACTCATACATTAATTGGATGGCCAGTGCATATTTATTAAATATGGAATGGCATCTTTTTCACATTTAAGCTAAAGGATAACAGGGTTTTTCAACCAGTTATTCAGGAAGTGGTCTTATGGACTGCGAAAGTACTTGTAAGGTTGTGGAAAGGCAAATGAAACTTTAACAAGTAAAGACACAGATTTTAACTAAGTTAGTGTGTTTCTCACTGAGCAAGAAAGTGCTGTATGCATACAGAGTTTTACACTCCCAAGGCCAGAGGACCTTAAACTTGCTTTTCTGTTTAGCCATCTTTTTCACTGAATGCTTTGCTCATGTAAATGTCTGTCAGAATTATGTTCAGCTTCAGAACTGCTGTAGTGAGTGATACATCAGTGGATAAAAAATACTTTATAAGTATTTTTATATCCAGTGAAGTATATTTAAAAAGATTTGTCACACCTAAATGTGAACCCTATCAAGTATACTTTAACACTTTCAAGTAATTATACTTTACTGGCTGCACCCGTCATGTCACTGTGTAGGTAGGTATTCTTGTTGTCAAATGTACTTCAACTTCTTTTAAAACAATTCAGTTCCTTTTTTGCTACAAGAGTGAATTGTCACAGGAGATATTGCTTCTGATGTAAAAACAATAATTAGTTGGAACTATCTTGATATGACATTGCTTTATAACATCTGAATTAACCTGTAATTTCTTTGCAAGTTGATGTCCCAGGCAACTAAATGACAAATATATCAACTTTATGAGGAGTGTATTATAATGCAGCTAGAACTAGTAGTGATAATCTGGTACAAGAGAGAAAATTTATAGTCACATAATTTAGTCAATTAAACAGCTATTAAGTTTAGTCATCAGATATGTTTTTTACTAATTGGAGCTACCTCCAGGATACCTAATCTGTTTAAAAACTGCAACTAAAATATTTCCTTTTGAAATATATGAAAAGATGTGTGGTCATACTTACCCATGTTGAGTGGCACTTAATGCCTCAAGTAGCCTACTGATTCCAAAGAGAGCACTTTCAGAGCGACATGCTTCTTGTTTCAAAGATTTAAAGAACAAATGGACCATTAAATACACAATTTGTATTTCTGCACCTTATTGGCCATTTAGCTTCATAGAAATACCTGCTTACTGAGCAAAAAATAAAAATAATACAATACAATGAAATAGTGTACCCAAAATATTTGGTTAGATGCGTATTTCAAAATGTTTTCTCCAAGTCTCAGATCTTGCTTATTAGTATGGTCCAGTCATGAGAGTCATACCATGTGCACACCTAACAAAGAAGATAAGTAGTACTGCTCCAAAGTACTTACTCTTCTCATCCGCTGTGACATTTAAGGGAAAGGAATTAACAAAAACTTGCCAACGATGTCTGTGCTCAGCCAGGAAATTATCATTGCTTCCCTCTGCAGGGAATGACTGAAATTCTAAAGCAAGAGATGAGAAGCAATTGCAGTTAGTGGCTTAATGCAGAGTACCAAGATTTCTGTTCATGTTAAGGGCAGAGTTTCCCATTGCTTTTTATGGCTTATTGGGGACTCAGTGTGGAGTTTCTTAGAGTGGTACATACTTTTGTCCGTACTGTCAACTTGCTGTGCATGTTGGCCAAGCCTTATTCTCTTCATTGCTTCAAAAAGAACATGTTGGGATGTAGGGTCATGAACAGACAGGGTGGATGGTCTGAGCTCAGGCTGACTTCACTATGCTTTAGAGCAGAGCTCATAGTAAATTCCCCTTGTTCCCCTGCTCACCCCATGCACAGAGTGAAGATAGAGTTTGGGCAGCCTGCCATCACCACCCCTGTTACCCCTTGCCTTTGTCTTCCATACCTTATATCTACTTCCCATTTGCCAGAGTCTTTCTGCCCATGTAGGGAGCCTTAGTCCTTTGTTGTCCAAGAGATCTGATTTAGAATTTTGCAAACTAAGCTCTGCCAACAGCAGAGAAAACAAGCACAGTATCCAGATGCACAGTGCTGCAACATAGGATTATGTTTTAGTAGAAGGAGCACCACAATTATCAATCCCGAAGACCATTCAGATGCTGTAGTTCAGTGCAGAATTATCTAAAAATTTGTACTAAAAGTCAGGGACGGTGTTGCAGGTCCAACAATACACTTGGTACACTTGGTCCTTCTCTAATGGACTTATCTAATAAACTTCTCCAGACAGAAAGCTCGGTCTGTCCTTCATGACAGCAGTCTGATTTTTAGGCTGAAACTGGGGGGATGGGGTCACCTGTGGAGGAGGTCATGACAGAGTCTCAGAATCAGGCTGGAATGAAACCCACACTAAGTCTGCATGTCTGAACAACCTAAGAGGAGTCTCAAGCACACTTTGAAATGGAACAAAGAAGCGACTTGAAGAAAGAAAAGCAGGACTCTCTCTATGGTAAGTGCCACCTGTACCTTATTAAGATGGGGGGCTTATTTTAGAAATAAGATAATTATGGGTTATGACACTCAATATTGCATGCAGGTATGTCTTGCTTTAAATAGCAGAAGATGTGTTTGTAAAGCCTCTTTTTCCCCTCCTTATATTCCTGTCCCATAATGACAACTCAGAACACAAGATGGAACCTCAGGACAGATTTAAATGAACTGTCTGTCCTTCCCAACTGAGTCTGTAAGCATTATTTGCAGGATTCTGTAAAAGACTATGCATTTTCTGAGGACATTTAGAAAACCCTGCTCATTTTAGAAATTTTTTCATACAGATATCAAAATATAGTTTTTTAGGTAATTACAATGAATGCTTTGTCAAATACCAACAACAGCAAGGAAATAACCATATCAGTGGGCAGGAGAAGATACCATATCTGACATACTTCCCATGGGCAGTAATGCACTGTAATTTGAATTTCTCTATGACCTTTGTTTCCTCTGTCTTCCCCTCCCTTCCATATAATGTGAAGATGGCTCTCATTGATAAGAATATCTGACTGTCCAGACTCACCGAGATATTCAGTAGTTGATAAGTTCATACACTACTCTCTCTGTACTTGAAAGTAAGGCAGAGGACACTCAAAACATTTCTGCCAGCTAGATAGATCTACCTCCCAAACCTCTAGTCTGGCAACTTTGTTTAAAAAAATATAGACACAATATACAAAATGGTAGAAGTGTTAATTTCCAACTCAGCTGAGACACAGAAAATGTAGGAGAATCGTATTAGCTTTCAAAATGTAATGCACTTTTTGATTTTTTTACCAGGAACTTTTAAGTCTGTTGATCAATCACTGCTGTTCAGCTGTTCAGGATTCATGGGCTGAGATCACTAGATCACCAGAAGAAAAGGATGCTAAGTTTTGTCAGGAAATGGGGAAGATCAGCCTCTTTGGTTACTCAGATGTTGTTTGGGATCAGACTCTCCCACATACAAAGTGTGGCCAGACTTTTCAGCCAAGACCAACAGAATAATTTGGTGAAAATTGATCATTTGCTGATGAATCATGATGGCCAACAGAGCCATCTTCAGCTCTGCTACCACATCTGCAATCATCTCCACTGGCCTTTGTGTCTCTGCCAGCACCAACAGTTTCATTTCAAAGATATCATGTCTCACAGCCAAAAGAGATACCAAGGAAACCTGGGACTGACTGTCAGGTCATGGGATGAACCAGGAAGGGTGTATTCTCTTTAATTGACTTGTGCCCCCCTTATCCAGCCATACATAGTGTAAACAGTGGTGTCCAACAGGGAGGAGCAAAGGAGGTCAAGGATTATCTGATGAAGCTTAAATTTGAGTTTGATATTATTTCCCTGTTCCACAGTGCGTGGCATGAGCAGTCATCCATCAATCCATTCTGGTTTTTCTGAACAGGTGGATGGTATACTGGCAATGGTTTTCAGGTCTGCCTGCCTGGCTTTTTATTCTGCCTTTTTTCTGTATGGCTTTTGTTAAAAACATAGTTCAGCAGCAAAATGAGTTGCTGGTGTGTCTAAAGAAAGAAGGGCTGATGACTCCCACCTTAGGCTGTAAATAGACTTGTAAATATCAGGAAACCCATAACTTACTGACAAGAAGAATAAATAATTCAGTGATAAAAGACAGATGAAAATAGTGCACAACATCGCTGTTACAGATTCCATCCCACAGCAGTACAGGCCTTGTGATGGCATGTTGTCATCCTTGCTGTGACTGGAAGATGACATAGGTAAAAAGCATTTCTCATGCCTGTCTGCACCCAGCCTCACTAATAATAATAACAGTAACCCAATTTTAGGACCTTGAAGCAATTCTTGGAAAAATATTTACTGTTAATCTTGCAAATAAGTTGTGTACTGCTTTAGGCATCAGTCCTCCGGGCAGACATTTTATGCTGGTATGCCAATCATTTTGGCCAAAGAACTTCTTTTTGGTCTGTCAGACTCACACTTCAAACCCATCCTGCATCTGCTGAGGAAATAAACAAACTTCTGTTTCTGATTGGAATTGCATATTACAGGTCATGTCATCTCCAAATTTCCCCTCTAAGATGTTAATGATAGTACAGAATCTAAGCTTTAACATAAAGAAAAATGGCACCAGTATATCTGGAATAAATTCTAAGTAGTTCTTGCAAGATTTGAAGACTGACAAACGCTGTGTTAGATAATTGCTAAAATGGAGTTATCTTAGAGGAATGAAGGAGAAAAAAAGGTGCAGTAACAGAGAAATTCAAGTTGACTGATACCTTTCACCACACAGAATTGTATTTAATTCAAAACGTACAATAATACCTAAAGCTGCGCTGTTATATGCAAAGTCCAGTTGGGCATCTGTTTCTCAATACTAGGAACAGAAGTAAAAGAACAAAAATGCTCCCTGTGTCCACTATGCTGCTATGGAAAATAGATCCTATGACCTTATCCGTGTAGTTTTATCCCAGTAACTATCTGTTTGTAGCAACACCTATCCATCCAGCCTCTGACAGGTCCTCATTCTTCTAATTACTCATACCCACAGAAAATTTCAAGAGCATATTCAGCCACTGAAGTTGAATATATGACAAGTTATTGACTTTGAAAAGAAACTGTTTTCCCTGGTAATTGTTTCTATTTCAAAGTTCATGTTATCTACTGTAAAGCTTGTGTTTATAGCTTCTTTTTTCTGCAGTGTGGGCTGCTAGTAGAGGAGCTTTAGGAATCACTTAATTATTTTTGATCTGATATGCAGGAGTACAACATGGACCACAGTTCAATCTATGTCACTTATGTGACTTACAGTACAATCACATCAGTGCACAGCCATGCTGAAAAATGACTTAGGACGAGTATTTTATTCAGTTGTATCTGAAAGAATTATTTGCATCAGCAGGATATATTTGCATGAGCTCCAGTTCATCCTGGTTATCCTTGCTTGACCTCCAGATATCAAGGTACTGTATGTACATCTGTTTCCAAAGATGAGTTTCTCAAAGCAGTGGTGCAAGTAAAAAAACAAACTAGTACACTTGTAAAGACAGCAGTATCAGGTTTAGCTGGGTGCACGTGTTCCTTGGTGAACTCTATTCAGAAGTCCCACTGTTTTCAGCTACTTGCTTTTTGAAAAATTCCAGCAGATTAGTTGTGAACTATCCATAGTTAAATGAAAGAATTTTGTCCTTAGTTTAAAAACAATGGTTGTACAAGACTGTGAATAATCATTAATTGAATTAGTAGATTATCACATAGTTACATGTTTTAGTGATATAAGCAGAGGTTTGCAGGCTTCTGTCTCACTATCAAAATATTACTATGTAGTAAAATACATAGACACATAAATATAGTAAAGGCTGCCATAGGTAGAATAGTTACACTGATTATTTTCAAACTTAGATATTCATTATTATTTTCTCTACTACTCACTCTTTCACTTTTTAAGCACTGTGCATTGTATTTCTATTTTGTCATATTTCATTTTGGCCATGTGCTTATATCCGTCTGTCCATAAATAAAGATTTCCCTGTATTTTATTTCCAATCTGTGGAAATCAATCAAGGCAGGAAGCCTAGAATATGACATTTTATGTATCTTCACAGCAATCTACTTATGGCATTCATCATCAGAAACTGTTTTCAAATGCCACTTCTCATTTATTTGATTCAATGAGCAAAGTTGAGTCAAATTTCGCTACTCTAAACTAGAGAAAAGTTTTTCCTCTAAAGCTGTCTAGGATTCCTAAAATGCTGCATCATTCCCATTGCAAATACTGTTTCTGCAGACATTTGGTATTATATGCTGAAATAGTTAGTTATAGTTCTGTATCTATAGAAAATGACAGTGGAATGTAGAATAGATAAATAGAAACTGCTGTGTGAAATTAAATGGCAGATTGGTTTGTATTTCATATTTTGCAAAAACTTCAAAAACCAAAGTTATCTTGCAATTATGTTGGCTCTCCAAACCTATGCTTGTATAACTTTACTGCCTTCATTGTTTATAATAGTTTTAAATTCATATTTTCAGTAGCACAAAATCAAACATACAAAAATGCTGGAAGCAGTTGAATCTCGTTTAACTTCAGGCATATTGTAAGGTACTAAATAAATCCAGGAGTATGATAATGGCAATATTATCCCTGTTAAAACTATTGTATACAATCAAAATTGAGCTTTCAGAAAAAGGGAGACTTTATCCACTAAAATGCTCACCATATTATTCCATTAGTTCTAAAGAAGTATTGAATAAAGGACTATTTTTGTGAATCTTGTAAGTTCCTATATTCAAAAGATTTGTCATCTTCCCTATAGATACAATGCTTTATTAAATAAGAATGTTCCAGTAAGTTTCAGATTCCTAGAAGGATTATTTCTTTATTCACACATTTCCACTCTGAGATATTGTTTTGTAAAAAATTCATATATTGTAGTTCATGTGAATGCAGATCTTGCTCACCTCTCTTCCAGGCAGAAGTATACTGCTTTTTGTAAACAGCTTTTCTTTCACGGCCAACTGTGTGTTAAATCCTTCTGGCTCTCTCCCTCGTGTAGGAGGGAGAAGCTTTACAAACAGAATCTTACATAAAACAACTGCAGTAACATTAGACTGCATCCTGTTAGCACAGGAACTGAATATTTGATTGTACCACTTATTGATGTTGGAAGTTGCAAATGCCAAAGATTACCAAGCAGAAATTATACAGGGAAAGAATGAGATCATTTTAGACAAGAGTACACAGGATCCATTTGAGGATATGATAAAGAGACTTTCTAAAATATTAAATCCCACTTCTAAAATATCTAAAATATTAAATCCCACTTCTAGGGGTCCTTGTGAGCTATCCTGGGCATTAGCTTGACTCAAGAATCTTGTCTAAAGGTAACCCTGACTGGGATATATCTCTAAGGAGTGAAAAAGGTTCATTTATCTGTACCCATGTATAGATGCTGATTGCAAACTGTCAAAGGCTAGGAATCCCTCTTCAGAGATTTGCAATCCCAAAGCACAATATTGGTTCACTCTCACGTTGTTGATTTCTACAACACCAAGATGGAAGTATCTCAAATTATTTTTACTTCTTCAAAGGCTAGTGTACAAGTTTTTAGCCTATTTCATTATGAGTCTAAACTGTGGAACTTCATCAGCTGAATCCCTAGTTTGAATCAATTCATGTATTTCACAAAAGAAGCCTATTCATTATCTAATGGCAGAGTTATAGTTCCAGTGATTTATCAAAAGCCTATAAATTGGTCAGCTTCTTCCCAAACATTTCCCAATAAAATATTCTTATACTAACATATACTCTCCTACTGAAAAAGTACCATTAGGGAAGAAAAAAATGTTTTTGCAGGAAAATATTATCTGCTAAATCTAAATTAACTGGTCTTTCTCAAAGACTTTCCATTTCTTAGGATCTTTTAGGATAGACCACAGAATGCTTCTGTACAGATTCACTTGTTAGAGATGTTTAAAGAAGATAAACTCTTTCTTGTACCTTTCTGCTTTGGCTTTAGAGAGCTCATTGTATGTCTGCAACCACATTTGAGAATAAAAGCTTAGATGCATCCTTCCCCAAAAAAATTTGAAGGACAAAAAGAGAGAAAGGAAAAACAAAACAAAAAACCCACACACAACCAAAGAGCACAAGGGAACAAGAAGTACTTCTGTTCTTCAGTTCTTGCAATGTTCCGCGGCCTTGAATTACTGCAGCTGTAAGAGCAGCCAGGGAGCCAGATGGTAATATTGATAACCCGGGGTCTCTTGCCAGCAGCTTCCTGCAGGTGCAGGAAGAGATTGGTCAAAGGCTAATGCAGTCTATTCATTAATGCCATGTTTTCCTCTGCCTAACCCCGGCCACCTCTGAGTGGTGAACATCACGCTTCCCTTGGGCAGCTTGATGACCCAAGAGTCAGGCTTTTGTGGCTTCAATCTTAACACTTTTGTTTGTGGTTCTCAGGCTGAACCACTTTAAAGGGCTATTCTCTACAGGCTTTTGAGCAAGCTGTGTGGCTTCCCATGGGTGTTGACACAGTCAAACTGGAATTCATTTTTTTGCACTAATGCCAATTTGAAAAAGTCTCAGTTAATAAGAGGTTAAAAGTCTTTGTTGGCTTTAAAGGTTGCCATTTAGATACAGTCTCTGTACTTGAGCCTTCATCATATCAGAGGAGCCCTAGATGATACAGCTTGGAATGCACTAAAGGACTCTTATCTCACAAAAACAAGCATCTTGTGCGGGTTTGGGTTTTGGTTTTTTTTGGAAACTGATCCAGCTTTGTCAGCATTAAGAGAGAGAACAGATCACTGTTCATAGAAACTTTGATTTCAAATCTTTAAAATGAACATGTTCAAAAATATTAACCAAAATGAAAAGTTAAAAACAATAAGCATAAGTAGGTAAAGATTATGAAGATTTCCAGTGTATGTAATCTTCTTGGCCACAGAATAGGAATTAGGATAGGGTCCTATATCTTTGTTGTATCTTTGTATAGAGAAAAATAACACCAGAGTTTCTCATATACAAGCCAAATTAAACTGCTTCTAAGATGCATACCCCTGGGTATATAAATTTTTCCATGAGTGCTACCTGTAGAAGGTTCCCAAAGTTTAAATCATACTACATCAAGAACTCTGTTTCAGAAATATGGTGTTAAAGTATAGTGAAGTAAAAGCTGAAAAGTTGGTAATGAGTTAATCCTGTCTGCTTTATAAAATGTGTTGCATCCTGCTTTCAGGTGGGTGCATGTACTTTTAAGTAAATTACACTTCATGTTGCTTGAAAGTAATGAATGCTAATGATAGATAATGGTGTTTTGTTTCCAATTAGCACTGCCAAGAGAATCAGTGGTTTCTAGAGCTCATGATCACTGTATTTTCCAGGAACAGTCTGAGAACTATAAAATTATATAAACAAGTATTATTTATGCTGAATGCATTTGCTGATTGCTTCCTTCTCAGTTGGCCATTATGCAAATGGAACTACCTCTCTCTGTAGTTCAGTAATTTCAAAAAAAAACATCATGTTTGTAAAGCCATAATCTATCACATATTTTTTATAAATATTACCCATTGTTTATTTTTCTGTAAAACAGAGGAAAATGTCTACAACTAAATGCATATAATAGATTATAGTGACTATTCAGAGAGGTTTGAAATAAAGCAGGTGAATGGATAAGCAGTCTAGCCCACAAAATATGAATTTAAATCTGGTATTTCATAGTAAGAAATAAGTTTTATTGAGTTACATATTCTTCAAAACACTTTTCAATATGAGTTGGCAAGGAATTTGAAATGCCATTTTGGCTCAAATCTACGAAAAAGATGTTATATTCAGGGAAATAAAGTTGTAGGACTAAGATGACAATCATGTATTATGCTATGAATGATGTGTTTTCAGGAGTGTGTTAAGTATTATGCTCACAGACATCAAATACGCAGTGTGTCACAAATTACTTCCTTTTTATAGTTGTAATACAGATTGTTTCTTATTTTGTAATTTTTGTGTATTAACTTAGTATTCTGTTGATAATGTATTTCAGTTCAGAATGTTCACTGCAGGATTTTTATCTCACATCCTTATTATCTCTATGATTGTATGTTTCTTTCTCAAATAAAAACGTACAACACCAATAACGTAGCAATGAATCTTTTATCTGCTCTTGCAAGTCTTGTGTTCTGCTGGATGTTATGTTGCTGGATAATAGCTCAAGGCCCTCCTCAGTGATCACTGAAAGCAGGATTGCTGTTGATAAGTTACTGGCCTTTGGATTGGCCTCCTTTTAAAGCTAACCTTTGGAGGCAGCTGCTTTGGTTTGCAAAAACCTATCAGGAAGAAGTATTAGCATCTTATCTGCTGGCAGAAGATAGGAGTTCTTGTGTTTCTTTTCTTTTAAAACCATTCACTAGTCCAACACCCTCCTCTAGCCAGGAAAGCAGGCAATATGCCAAAATGCAGCTTCTGAAATTAATTTTTCAGTCTGCCAGAGCTGGGTGGTATGTCGTGTGTCTGTTCTGAACAGTACAAGTCATTTCTTACATCTAAGCTTTGTAGCTATGACTGGATAAATGATTTAACCCTGATGCTGCAGTGCTTTACTTCACCTTACATAATCCTGTCATTTTATTTAATTGGCTACTAAAATAAGTGTGAAATAGAACAGAATGAATATTGTGTTCTACAAATAAAAGATGTATTCTTCTTGTTTGTTTCTTGCACCATTTCAATAGCAGGATTTGTATGTTTAGATAATTAATTTTCAAGCAGCTGGATGGTTTCCATTGTCCAGGAAGTCTTGATAGTGCTTGTGTCCTGTAGAGCTCGGTTGGCATTGGGAAAAGTCTTCATTGAAGTGTTAACTTAATTTCATTCATGTTATTCTTATGTCCATTTTCTGCAACTGCTTTAGCAAATGAATTTCATCTCTCTGAGATACTGATGTCATTGTAACTCACTCACATGAATGACTTCTGACTAAACTACTGAATTAATGTGCACAATTATAGTTTCATTTTCAGTTAAAAAACAAAAAACAAAACAAAAAAAAAAAAAAACAAAACCAAATCAATGGATATTTGTAGCCAAAAACTGAAAACTATCCCTATCCATTCAGGGAGTGACATGACCCAAGTCAAAACAGCTTGACTGTCAGTTATCAGATACATGCAGTCAATGTTCTCGAGTGAGATAGAGAACATGAATCATTCTCAGAAATTATTCCAGTAATAGTTATGGATAGCTATTAAATTCAAGAAATTAAAAATCTGATTACAGGCTGTTTGTGAGCAAAGTTAAAATTAGGTTAAGAAAATTATTGTTACAGATTGCTTGTTTAGTTCTGTTGCACTTCTGAAATATTTCTACTTGCCATCCACTGTCAACTAAGCTTCTCTCTCAAGTGTAAACTAATATTTTTAAAACAATAATCCAATATGGAAAATGGCCTGAGCAATAATGTTATAATTATAGCAATGTTGAGCTTCTTGCCTGCTTCTGTTCATTTTGCAAGAGTCTATCTCACTCAGTGTCCAGGGAAAAGAAACAGAAGTAACAACAACTAAAAACTATCAACAGATAAAATGTTTTATTTTCTGTTGGGTTCACTGCAGACTGAAGAAATACAATCTAGTGTAGTTCATGAAGTTTGCAGATTTTTCTGGGCAAAGACTGATTCTTGTATGCTTACACGTTACCTGAGAACAGAAGTAGCCTGATCTTGAATTTGGTACCAGGTACCAAAAACACAATGCAAACTATAAATAATAATAGTAGTGAAGCAAAAATATGAATAATTTCCTTTCCATTTAAGTATGTCTCAGAGGCAGAATTTTTGGGATACCCACTCCACATAATAGCTGGGAATTGCTGATTATCGGGATGTAACTATTATCTGAAATATTTTGATAACATGTTAATATGACTACATATAATTTTTGAAAACAGTGAAAAAGTGAGTTTGAGACTGTTAAGTGCAATTTTGCACTGATAGACCCTTGTTCATTTCAATTTGTGTTTTATTGATCACTGTATAAAATTTTCCATGGGTGTCCAATAACTACGTAAAGAAAAAGGCTGTGGAGAATCAAATTTCTCTCTACAGGCAGTGGGAACATGCTTCTTCAGGATCAAAGCTGGAAACCTGTCAGTGTTTTTGGTAAAGTTAAGTGGTTTACAGGTTCCACACCATACAATACAGTCAGCTTTATGAAAACAAACCATGCTGAGTTTGGTAACACATAAATGTTTAGAATTACAGGTAATGAGGATGAAACCCCTTTTGTTGGTTTAACAACAGTGAATGATACAGTGGTCTTTTTTCAGACCTCATTTTTGCAGATAGAATTTCTCTCAGTCTTTGTCACGTCTCCAGGTTTACATATTTAGAATCAAATTTGGTTTTTTGTGCTGAGTAGATAAGAAATGTTATGTACTGAACAATAGCTTTTATTGTCACTGATACATTATCTTTCATATCTTTAAATATTCCCTATGCCTGAAACTAGCTGGACTATGCTGTCATGTCACAGTGTTAAAATTGCTTTTATTTTGTGAGCTGTGTTTCTGTTTTGAGTTGGTTAGCCATGATAATAGTGACATGGTTATCTGAATCTGTTACAGTGTGCCTGAATATTACGACTATGGTCACGGAACAAGTGAAGAGGCTTATGACAGCTACGGTAAGGTCTCTTCTGCCTTCTACAAATGTGTGAAATCAAAGGAAAATATCTGTCACTGGCAATTCAGAAATTACTTCCATATACTTTTTTTATTTCTCTTATTTTTACAAAGACCAAACAAAATAGATTTGTGTAACTTCAGGGTAAGTTTTGCCATGGGACCAGAAAATTGGACTGATGAATTTAAATCAAAATTACAAAGCCAGTTATTCACAGACACAGGTCAGTTTAACAGCAACACAAAAGTTTCTATTGGTGTTTGAATATCTTTCACAGTGTTAAATTTCAGTCTGCTTGATTTGCCAACAATACTATGCATCTGCTGTTTTCATGTGCATCATTTCAACTAGCAAGGTTTGTGACATTTAGAAATATAGACTTAATCAAAATGGAAAGAAGGAGAGAGTGCTGTATCACCAACCCCTCCTGCACCAAGATAAAGGAGCATCTCATGTCGCACTAAGCAGTATGAGTAGAGGGAGGGCTGTAGTCTTTGCACTTCCCCACTGAGTCTGTGTCTGAGCTGGAACAGTTCCACCTCATGGGTACAGGGGGCATGAAAGGAAGAGAAATGAAAGGAGGAGAAACTCCCATGAGTACAAACCATTTTCCAGATCTGTTGTTTGCTATTAGTGATATATTTCAGTAACTGGAGTCTAGACCATGTTTTCCTATTCATAATTATCAGTACATTGTATCAGGTGGCACAGTAAATCTCACTCAGAGGTTTTCACTGAAATAACAAGTCAGTTGAAAGAGTAACCCTAATATTCAGCAGAGCTTTCATGCCTGATTTACTGCTTCTGAAGTATCCTAAGTCTACATAGTGACTTCCACAGCATTGTGAAAATGAGAGCTGATGGAAATGATGCCGCAAATGAAAGTTACACTAAGGGGTTATATAAGGGTTGCTGCTTGAAATAAATAATTTTATTCATGCAGCTGTGAAGCAAATGTCACTAATGCTAACTTGCAGTTTCTTTGTATTGGTACAGAAATAGACATTAGTGAGATGTTGTCAAAATGATTGCATTGCATAATCAGAAATAACTTATTTTTTTGTACAATCAGTTCTCACAATATATTTGGATGATACAATGTGCAGTCAAGCATATTTTCAATGCTAAGCAAGTAATAATAATAGTTTATCAGTGTGAGTGGTTCAGTTACCCTTTGTTTTGCTTCCTTTTTGCACATACATTTTTAATAGCTGTAGTGGAAGATCCTCCCATCTACAGATCCCCTCTCCACTGCTGTCCTGAATGCACTGCTAAGCTTTTAGGCAATGCAGAAAAGAATAGTCTGAGCTCAGCAGTAAGAATTACTCACTAACACTCCACCATGCTGAATCTCCATGTGTTTGGGCAAGACATTTAAAGTAGTGTCACTTTCCTTCCAATCCCTCATTTGTAAAACTAGAAGAATATTACTTGTTTTCCCAGCAGGGATTTTGAATGGACTAATTAGCTAAGGCTTACAAAGTGTTCACAGAGTGGCATCATGACTAAGTTTATGCTCTGCATGAAGCTCCTTTTGTTTTGTTTTCCATTCAGCAGCTGAAACAAACCCAATATGCCTGGGTTTCCTTTGCTAGACTTAAAATACATGACTCATAACTGTGGACTTGCTTTGATTTTTGCTTGAACTATTTTCTGAGTTGGCATTTGCAAACAAAGATCTGCGTGTTATCAATAACCTGGAATAAACTTAAAGTTGAATAATATTTCAAATTGCAACTTTGCTACTTCCTGATAGCAGATACACTTACATATAACTGTTCATGCTACTCTTGGTTCACCTGCTGAGGAGATTAGCAAATTTGCCAATTTCATGCCCTGGAAATATGTGCAGGAACTTCTGTCGTTCCCACGTCACCACTATTTATCTGAAGAGGTAATCTGAGTACACAGAACTATAGAGCTATAGAATTCATGCTTAATTTCTTCAGTTTTGGAGTTTTTGCTGCATACACTGATGTTCTCTCTGTATCTGATCTATCACCCCTTCTCATCCTCACCTAACTTTACCCTAATTTTCTGTTTCCAGTTCTCTACTTTTTCAGGATGTTTTGTTTCAGGATGGTTTAATGCAGCGGGATGGATTCAGGAGACTCATTGTGAGTCTCCTGAATCCATCCTACTGTATTAAATCAGATACCCCTTCATTTTTGACCATCCTGCAGAAATTAAGTTTTTCTTTCATTTGAATTCCGTTTCACACCTTGTTTTGCCTTCCATAACAAGGGTGTATTCCTCCTTTACAATTCTTTCTGGTGCACCTCTGTAATTCAAAATTCTCACAAAATCTGAATAAGACCGCAGACAAATGGTACATGAATAAAGTCTTGTTGTCAACTCTTAGGTGTTTTGTGCAACAACTTATCTTTTCTCCTTTGTCCTTTTCAATAACAGGATCTGAATTATCAAAATGTACTAGCTTGGCTTTTTTTTACTTTCTTCCATGCATCCTCTTGCTTCCAACTTACTTTTAGGGAGGACAGTTTTCAATCCTGAGAAGGTTTTCTTTCATTTTTCATGAAGTAGATTCAATGAAATAATAATGCTACTTCATACTTACAATCTTTTAAAGTATAAAATAGCATTCTCTGTAGCTTCTTAAGTATAGAGCACAATAATACTGCTAAATGAGCTCCCCGCTATGACTTTCTTTGCTGTCTGTACTCCTGAGAAGTAGCAGGTGGTTTACGTCTCATGGGTTCTTGTCTGCTCCTTTTAAAAGAACTTGTGGAGAATTCTGATCGGGGAAACTGTTTCCTCAGAAGATCATAAGATTTATGGATTTATGGATTTTTCACAGGATGGTTCCAAAAATTAGAGGGGTGTTTCAGAGCAGAGCCCACCTGAACACCATTTAACTCTCAGGAAGTTCACATCTCTGATTAGATGGTAGTACTAACCAAGGAGGGATCTAAGTCACTTGTCATAAGCTGGGCAAGATGGATTCCTAAACACTGCTGTAAAATCCATAACTTAACTGCCTTAACTCCTTGCTCAGTTGCTTTTGTGAAGGTTCATAAGGATTCCATCCCCACCAAATCCAGCCAAGGCATCTGCCAAGACAATAGGAAGATCAGGGATGTATGTAAAATCACACTGCTTTCCATGACTAAGGGATGTTCTATAAATGAAAATTTGCAGTACAGAACCCCCTCATGAAGTTAGACACTTAAGCTGTGTTGTAATTTGACATGCTTGTCACCCAGTCTCTCAGAAGGATCAAAGTGGAGACACTTCAAAGCATTCCCTGCAGCAGTCTCTGAGCACATGGAACTACAGTACTCAGGAATTATGAGATTCCTACTAATTTTTTATAAGATCAGGATTATGCAGCTACTGCTTGAGAATTTTGAGGATCACTGTTCCAGGCTGAGGAACATAAATTTGGGACATATGTCTAAACATATTGGGAATGTAGCCTTTATAGGCTTCTTCATGTGAGTTGCAAAGAAGTATTTTTAGAAGGCAGTTTAAAAATAAAAGTCATTTAAAGAACTGTACAAATTTTCAAAAATGCAAAACATCCTCACCTCTAATGCCTCTAACAAACATTTATGATACTTCTATGACTGAAAGTTTTGATACCTGCAGATAAGTCTAAACTAAGGTAACAGTGTCATGTTAACTTGATGCTTAAGTTTTAAGGGAGAAGGCATGAAATTAATTTAGGATTAATTTATGAACAAAAGGTTTATATTCTTTGCTCTCATCCTATGTTAGTAATTTTGTGGTTTCCCTTTTGGCACTGTTGTCATCTGAAGAGATAACTAGTGAAAACATGAATTTAATGATTTGTCTTACAAATTGATTAGGATAAAATGGCCACTTAAAGTTTGGTAACTAAGAATCTTTCCTGCTCATATGCAATGTCATGCCCAACTTCAAAAAGCTCCAGAACTTCCCTGGAAAGTGTAAATAAACTGTAAATAAAAAGCCCTTTGTTACCAATTCATGTTCTCATTTCTTTCTCCTTTTCCCTATTTCTTGTTTTTTAGTGGAAGCAGCATTCTCGATTCAAGCGCTGTGTTGTGTTAGGCCACATTAGAGAGATAGCAAAGAACATATGACTTGCAGGCAAGGCAGAACCAAGCAGCTGTATTCATTACATCTGACCTGCTTCACTGTTTTTTCATCTGAATCCTGTTTTGCCCTTGTACTGATCAGAGCATTCCAAACTTTGTTTATCAGCAGCTCTCTCTGTCTTAGCTCTCCCAAAGGCTGGAGACTCCAGCGGTGAGCTCTGCCAGTTGCTGCTGCAGAAGGTGCAAGAGGCTTCAGCCCCTGCTTCCAAAGAGAGACTGCCACAGTAGTGAGAGTGTGCCTCTTGTCAGATGCCACAGTTCACAGCCTGGTGCATATCCTGCCTTGTGTATTACCTGAAAATTATGGCCATTATGTTTTTATGTCAGGTCATGAACTGCAGTATCCGAAAGACCAGTACACTCAGACTTCTCGTGCTACTACTGAAAAAGCAGAAACCCTAGACAGAAAGTGAAAGGATAGGTGGAAGTCTATAACCTCCTAAACCACCACAATTAAATTAGGATAACACCATCTGCCAAAGGCCTTAGGCAAGAGTTAGAAAGTTTAATCTGTAGCTTGCCACCTACACAAAGAGGGGAGACATAAATGAACTCCAGTCACATTACCGCTGCTTTTCAGGAGAAGCTTGCAAGGCTTTTACTGCATGTTCTGCCATTGCATTAAGAAGACATTATTTAAATATTTTTTGTCTTCACCAAAAATTTTCAGCTGTTTAGATTATCTTAAATGGCCATTTTTTGATGCATATTCTACTCCAGTGTAGCATGAGGTACTTGTAAAGAATTGGGTACTTGGTTTTAGGGTAATTCAATTTTTAATTAAAATTGGAGAGTGTAACTGTTTGGTGTAATTCCTTTTAATGTAAGACATCATTTAAGTTGTAAAATCCTGTCACAATGATTTAACTATTTCACAAATAATTCTCTGCCAGTCGCTCCATATAAGAGCTTTGTAATTGTTATAACAATTAGTTTATTGAGTAATCCTCTAGAGAGATGGCATTTCACAAATTCTTTATAGTCCTTTATAGCTAACAACTACAAATGTGCAGCAATATTCCACTACTCTTTTATTATATTGTTTATTTTTTAATTCTGTGTTTGTTCTAAAAAGTGTTGCATCTAGTAAATTAAGTTTTTCTACAATAACATTAATAGTTTCTGCTGAACAAGTAAAATTAAGTATATTATGATGAAATTAGTGGAGGAAAGCATGTATGGAGGATTCAAACCTCTAGAATTTGGATAAAGAGCTTGATTGAAGAGATGTTACCTTAGGGGACATGGATTCTCATACTTCATTAAATGACATAAACATGGTCATGCTGTAGAGAAGCTCAAGGAACTGCCACCCTAGTGTGAAATAAATCTTCTGTAGCAATGACAAAGTAAAATGAAGCCATGCACAATGTATACAGAGAAAATAAGTATGAATTTTGAAAAAACGCTTCATACCAATTGCTTTGCAGATGGAGGGATGAAGTTTTTTCAGCTGTTGAGTCCAAGGTCCTTCCTCATTCTTAGTAACATTGGTAGATCATAAAACAATGTTTTTAGTAACATTGGTAAATCTTTGGTCCTAATATTCATTAAGCTCAGCATGCTAAGGATTTCTTGCCCTATTTTTTTTCTAGCCAGTCTCACTTAAATATTCAAATGTAAGAAATAAAGTGGTCAAATAATTCATAATGACTGATTTGCAGATATAAGAGATGATGTAAGGTCTGATTCTTGTCATTACAGTGTTGGACTTCAGCTGGCTTGTGATTACAAACAGTGTCTTTACCAACACTAATTAACAAAGTCTTACTAATGTGCACCAATTTTTCATTTGTATCATCTAAATGTATACATTTGCTGTCTCCTAGAAAATATAATGGGAACATACCAAAGAAAACTTTCCTTGGTGCCTGGGTTTTAAAACCATCATGGAATGAATAATAAGATCATAGAGTGGTTTGGGTTTGAAGGGACCTTAAGGATCATGTTGTTTCAACCCACCTGTCATGGATGAAGACACCTTTCACTGGACCAGGTTGCTCAGAGCTCCAGCCAGCCTGGCCTTGAATGCTGCTGTGGGTAGGGCAATCACAGCTTATCTGGGCAACCTGTCCCATTGCTTCACAACCTTCACAGTATAGTTTCTTCCCAATATCTAATCTAAAATGGCTCTCTTTCTGTTTGAAGCTATTTCCCCTTCCTCTGTCATTACATGCTCTTTTAAAAAGTCCCTCTCCCTCTTTCCTGTTCATGCTAAAACCTTCTCTTTTCCAGGCTGAACAATCTCAATTCTTTCTAGCATTTCCTCATAGGAGACCTGCTCCATCCCTCTAATGATCTTGGTGGCCTCCTCTGGGCTCACTCCAACAGGTCCATGTCCTTCCTGTGCAGGGGACCCCAGAGCTGGATGCAGCAGTGCAGGTGGGGTCTCACAAGACCAGAGCAGGGGGGAAGATCACCTCCCTCACCCTGCTGACCACACTGATTTTGATGCAGCCCGGGATACAGTTGGATTTCTTGGCAATCAGTGCAAAAGGCTCATGTCCATCCTCTCCTCTACCCCCAGGTCCTTCCCATGAGGGCTGCTCTCAATCTGCTCATCCCCCAGCCTGGATTGGTGCCAGGGATTGCTCTGACCCAGGTGCAGAACATTGCACCAGGTCTCTAAACTGCATGAGATTCCCCAGGGCCACTTCTGGAGCTTGTCCTTGTCCCTGTGGATGCCATCCTGTCCTTCAGGTGTGTCAGCAGCGCCACTCAGTTCAGTATCGTCTGCAGACTGGCTGAGGTGCACTCAATCCCTTTGCCTGTCATTAATGAAGGTGTGAGATAACACTGGTCCCAATACAGACTCCTGAGGGACACCACTTGTCACTCATGTCCATCAGGACTCTGAGCCATTGACCACTACCCTCTGAATGTGACTTTCCAACCACTTCCTAATCCATCTTATTATTAATTAGGCATCTCAGAGGCAATAATGCACAGATTTTACCATTGTGGTGGAGGTTTTGTGGTGTCTTGACAGAGCACCTGGCTGGCTCTTTAGCACATGCTGTGTGCTTCTGGACTAGCATGGGATCAGGAGTGTTCTTTAGAAGCAGATTTACCAGTTGTCTGCATTTATGGGTCTTCTTTCCCCATCATTGAGTGGGTTCGAAGTACATAAATTCTAGTTTGAAACTAAAGCAAAAGATGCAATCCCAACTGTTTGTGAGATTTCACTTCCAGAGGTTCAAACTAGGACCAGTCTGAAATGGAAAATACCTATAGAAGCTGTATTGTGAATATCAGGTCTTCAGTGTCACCTGTTTCCTTCTGCAGTTCATCCCTATTGGTGTGCACCATGTCCTAATATTGATACAGCACCTGTGTCTTGATGCCCCTCAAACTGTCCCTACTATCAACCTTGCTACACGTGCCGTGGTCCTGAGGAGTGTGACGTGCTCCTGCATGACCATCTTTGTTTTGGGCTGATTGAGGCATCTGGTCTCTTGGCTGAGCATGAGGAAGATGCTCAATTCCCAGCCCTGGGAACTCAGAAGTGATTCTGAGTCTTTCTGTACAGCACTCCATTTTTTTATTCCACTGGAAACAGAAGGCTTTGAAGATTTCTACTGCATATGGACAGAAGATACACCAAATAAATTGTCCTCCTTTAATCTTTTATTTCAATCATTCGTATACTTACTGATAGCAGCATTCCTTCTGTGGGACAGAATGAACTGACAAAACCATTTTCTTGATTTTCTGCAAAATTTTAACAATTCTTTTACTGAAGGAATCACTTTAGCTGCATCTCAAGTGGCATTCATTCCCTCAGAGGAGATTTATGATTTTCATAAGGGCATGATTTTGAAAGTTTTCAGGGAAAGGAGCACATTTTGAATTCAGCCATGATGACTAATGTGGGGATGATACTAGAGTTATTGCTGTTTTGTCAAATCAATGTTTAATTAGACTATAATTCTTTAGAAAGTCCCATATTTAAACTCATTGCTTTCCTTTAACTGTCTGTATCTCCTAAAAATTTTGTTGTCCAGTTATGCTACGAAAATGAAAAAAAAATTCTGCATGTAGCACAAGACTGGTTTTAATTTATAGCAACTTATTGTGCTTCCTCTATTACTTCTGAATTATAAATCATTTTCTGTGACAGAATAAGAATAAGTAAATCATGCAAAACTTTCCTATGTAATATTTCAAATGGTAATTTCACTGTCTTGCACCATGGGAACTATAGAGTTGGAGAATCTAAGACAAAAGCCCTGTAATATTGATGTGCATCTGTTTCATTCCAGATGTGGTATATCACTGCATGTTTCATGTTGCATGACTATAAAGTAATAGAAAATTAATTTCTACTGAAAATAAGTGAAAAATAAAACTCCTTCTACACTGTAATGTTCACACTCACCTCACAACAGCACTGATAAGGCTCTTATTCCTCCTGTCATTGCAGTTTCCCAAACTAGCTGTCAGTGTACTCTGATGCTGCTCCTTCCCTATCTGTGGCAGGTGTTCACTACAAAAGTGGATGAAGCCTTCTAAGAAATCATTTTTTTCCCAAGTCAGGGAAGCTCTAAACCCTTACACAAATTTGGAGCAGCCATACAGTTTAAATTGTCAGCCCCTGAAGGGAAGGTACTGTCAAGCATAGGGGTAGTAGTGGGTTTTTTTTTTTTTTTTTGAAGAGCTATGGCCATGTTCAGTAAGCAGACTATTAAACCACAAGATTTTCCAATAATTTCTAGTTTTTAAGCTGTATATATTTCATACTGCAGGTCTAGTAAAATAAAAGGTACTTAGAATGGTGTAAGATAGCTTAATTGGTTTGAGCCTGTGTTTTGAAAACTTTCCTTGTCTTCTCAAAACTCCAAATTTCAAATAAGAAAGACACCATTTGTGATTCGAAAGAGTCACTGCTTTTCACAAAATAATAAAATGCATAGATGTCAAGTCAGAAAATCCTGTGTATTTTGCAAACTTGGCACATAAGCAAAAAGAGACCAGAAGAGTAAAAAAAATGCATGTTCTCCTTAGGAAAAAAAAATCTGTTCTTGGGTTTTTGTCTAAAATAATATATACTTGTCCAATTATGACACAAGAAAGGTGCAGCTACCTTTTCTCTGTGAATTTTTGGGCTGAAATACTGGATTTGTCAAAGTTAGTTAAGCTTCAGTCATTAGATTGTGCAGGACAAATTTTCCAACCATTTACAAGTAGTATTTTGTCTCCATCCATCTTTCTATGGAGGCTTACTAGAAATACAGCACAAATTGAATGTTCTAAAGAAAGACATTCTAAGAGTTCTCATTTTGAAGCTATGTCTGGTTTCTGTTGGGTCTTCTGCTCAGCACATCTATATCACTTTTCTCTTACTGCTCAGACAATTAATTGCATCTCAGAACACCTCAGGGAGGGAGTTATTCCTGTCTCATTCTACCAGTGAGGAAGCCATACTACAAAATATTGAACAATTGTCCAAGGTCACTGAGAAAACAAGGAGTAGAGCTAATAATCCGAATTCCTGTGCCATGTGCTCTCTCCACACATATCCAGTGAAAGGATTTTTTCTCACAGAAAAGAAAACTGTTTCATTCTGAATCAAAATCAACTTCTGTTTCTAAAACACCAAAAGGTAAAGGAAGAATCCAATTGAACCTTTATACTACTTAATGTTATATACATCTTAACTATCTAATCAGAATAGCTATTTCTAATCTTTTCCTGGCCACCTTTCCAAAATAATTAACTAGAAATTGTGGGCAATATTCAGATGTTAAATAAGTCACTGGGAAGAAAAAGTGATCAGGTCTTGATTAGTACCAGGACCAAGCAATGACTATAAATGAAAAATAATAAGGAAATAATACATTTCTATGTATATCACATGCCATTCATACATATTTTTATTTTTAACTCATCCATTATTGTGATCTGCCCTTTAAACACTGCATTTTTTCCTCTTTGCATATTTGAAAGACTTTTATTCAATTCTGGAAAATTCCATTATAAGGTTGCAGAATGGTAAATGAAGAGTTAAAAATATGTGATTTTCTCAAATCTTTACTTAAAGACATTTAGCATGTGATGATAACCACCACATGGATAGACCACTGAATTTTTCTGTGCTTTCAATAATGCATAGGTAAAATAGTAAGAAAGAAACAACTTCATATATGTCCATCTCTGTGCAATAAATGTTACTGGTTTGATCCCATATTCGGAGAAATTTCTCAGGTTAAAAATTAAATTATCTTTTACATTCTGACTCTCCTGTAAGAAAAAAAAATAACAAACTAAAATTCTGTATTTAAACAGATTAGAGCTAGGAGTCTCCTAGCAGCTGATCAAAAAATAATCTTTAAAGACACCCTTAAGTAATGTATCAGTTATGTCTGCAATAAATACTGGGATCATTTCTATAACTCAATGAACACAAAAGTAAATAAGAGTCCATCTGAACCATAAAAAGCAGTGCAAAAACACTAACTTGCAAATTTAATCAGGCATAAACCAAGGGTGCTGGTTGCCTGTGATAATAAGAATTAATTTTGTATCCTAAAGGTGGGCTTCAAATACCAATTCACAGGAGCTATAGCAGTTTGGAAGACACATGCAGTGCAATTAAAAGGGCTGTGCCCATGTCCTCACATTTCTTAGCAAAGTAGCTATGACACTATCACACCCAAAGCAATTCTTCAGCCCAAGCACTCTCAGATTCCTCATCCATAAACTCTCTTAAGTTTCCATCATGCTACAGTAACTTATATTTTGGTTTCTGAAAGCAAAGCATAAAATATTTCCCCTTTAATAAGAATGGCAAAGTTGCCATTAACACCAAATTCCTGAAAAAACTGAACCCTCTGCCCTCAGTTACTAAGCTGCTTGTGTGGATTTCTTTTTAACCATAGTCTTTGACACCTGATAGCACTGGAGACAGTCAGAAGTGAAAAGGACAGTGAATGAGTGTGGTCTGCTAGAACAGAAAGACTGGATGAAAGTCTGGATGTCACCAAGGGAAGAGGAAGGTCAGACTCCACAGGTTTTTTCTTCCCAGGAATGAGAAAAAAGGAAAAGGAATCAGTGTTAGAACACAACAATCACCCTGCAACTTTTTTCAGCTCTTGGGCAGTCTCTCACAGTTCTCCCAATTACCTTTCTCTCTCCAAAGCTATTGCCTGCTCTTTACCTGAAATGTCTCTCAGTTTCCATTTCACTTGACATGTCACTTTCTTAGGATGAAATACATGTCACTTTCTAAAGATGAAATATGTCCAGTCTCTCCTTCCTTCCTCTTTTGGCACAGTCTTTCAGAGAAAGACCAGGCTCACTCACTTTTCTCCTGTTTTCACAGTGAAACTCAGCCTGGTAATCAAACTTTCAACCTTTCTGCTACCCAAGGAGCTACCTAAATCTCTGTGTGACTGCTGAGGTAGTCAATAGGACTCTAGCCTTTTAAGATTGTTTCCAAAGATAGAGATTTCCTTTCTCAAGAGCTCTCTTTCTTCCCTTGGTGCTGAAAGAAAAAGATTACCTTGGAGTTCTGGAAGGAAGACTTGAAAGAGCAGCTTTCATGTCAACAAACCTGTAATGACTAGCATGCAGGTATATTGTTGTTCATTAAAAACCCCTCTAGGAGAAAACCACTGGCAATCTGATTTCTGTTTTGGTGTGGCTGCATCTAGCAATGTACTGGCGCTGTGTGGATCAGAGACTCTTGATAGTGCTGCTCCCTATCATCTTGCTTTCTCCACAGTAGATATATAATCCTTTACTGCTGTATGTGTGGTAGACACCAGAGTTTTCCCAGTCAAAGGCTGCAGTCCCAAACTTCCGCATCTGTTTTGGCCATGGATTCACCTGTTAATACAGTAGGCTCTATCATGTAATATCAACAGGAGCTGTTATCTGTCAGCTATCACTTCTTATTTCACTGATGGTGTTAAAGCTTGAAATCAAGGAAATGGGTTCACCATGTTACTGAAAAAAAGAGCATAATAGGCTTGTACCACAAATTATGATGCATTTTTTGTTCCATATAAGAAGCTGGTACAGTCACAGGAGCAATTTGCTTTAAGAATAGTCAAGGAAAAGCAGTTTCCTCTAGTTGGTAATATAAAGTTACTTTTTACTGCATGAATACTACCAAAAAGACTGTACATTTCACCTTTATATGAAGGTGCTTCAATCTGGACAATGGTGAGGGGACTACAAAGGAACAAGAAATTGGCTTGTCTTTGTGTTAGTATATTTACTGAATATTTTTATTGCTTCAGTCATTTTCATTTATATAAATGAAGCTTTTCTTTTTCATATAAATCGTTCTTGTCCCCAGGGCCTCTCTGCAAATGTAGTAACACTTCAGCAAAGGGTAACTGAAGCTGGAAAAAATTTACAGCAAAATGCCATTTTTAAAGGGTGTAGCGATATATACTGCAGAGGCAAGATTTTTGAATTCACTATACAGAAACTTATTCCCTGTAGGAATGAGAGACCTGAGGATTTAGAACCATATCATATTGGCTGCCACTTCTTCAACCCTATAGGCAGTAGCTTTCCACAGCAAACTTTGGTTTCATCTGACCATAAACCCCCTGATTTTAAAAAAGGGAACATCCTGAAGAACTCGAAGAGAAAGAAAATAAATGGAGTGCACAGTAGGAGGGTTTCTTGTTCCATAGCAAGATCAACTACTACCAGATCTTTCCCAGAGATGCCCACTCCATACATGCTAGCTTGAACTCACTTTAGCTCTATGGCTGCTATTCCCCTCATACCTCAAGGCAATGAGATAATAAAGAGTAGTTGCAGAGAAGACATCTTGCAGAGAAGAAATAGCTTTCAGAATTTTAATAGGGTTTTTATGTTTTATATTTTCATTTCTCATAGTCACAAATTTTTGCAGAAGGAATATTTGATACCTGATTTAGCCATTAAGGGTTTTTTGCCTTGTGACAGCTATTTATGATCTTAGTGGCCACAGTGGTCAGCAGTCATTAGCAAAAACAAGATACCAGCAATGCTGCACTCTGGCATGATAAGATACACTGCAGCTTGTGCATTTCCATTTTAATCACTCTAAATATGATCAGTTGAAGTCAGTGGAAGACAAAACCAGAAATCATTTGATGACTCACTGGCTGATTTAGGAGACAATTCAAATTTTGGGTTCGACTGCTGGACCAGGACTGTAGGGAGTTTAGTGATTGTGCTTTTGGGAGGGTTAAATTCCAGAAATACCATGTCAGGGAGGAGGAAGAAGATTCGTAGAAGGAATACTTCGTAGAAGGAATGTAACAAGTGAACTAGACTTACAGTTTTTAGCTTATTCTTCCTGAGCATATTTGATTCACTAAATATGAAAAAGTGTTCTAAAGATGCTGCAAAGTAAATTCTCCTCTTGCTTCATGTGGTAGCTTCACTTCTACATATTTTTTTCCATTGTTTTCTTTCTTTTGGTCTCAAATGGAAGTTAAAAATCAAATGTATCTTTCTTTTTTTTTTATGATTCAACTTCTCATCTTGTTACCATACCAACTGCATTAAATGCTGTTCAAATTTTAGCTTTAACTTAAATACTAGAAACTCAAAACATCAAAAAAAATTCTGAACTGGCAGACTGATGCAGTGATTTTTCCAGAGCTGACTGTACCGCCAACTCAGTAGTTATTCATTCTCTGCTGAAAGTGAAGGAGCAAGGCTTTTTTTTCTTCCTAAGATAGACAGGTTTCCTGTGTAGAGAAGTAGGTTAGTTTTCTGTAAGTTTTTTTGTGGGAGGATAAAGAAGCGGATGATAACACCATCCTCATTTCGTTTTCTAAAGCTTTCAACCAGAACCCTCAAGAATTTTGACAGCCATTAGCAGTGTCATCCCTTTGTTCTTTCAGTTTTAGATATTTACAAAACTTGTTTTTCTCTTCTGTTTTTAGCACAAGAAGAATGGGCCACGACCCGTTCCAGCCTAAAGGCACCACCTCCAAGGTCAGCCAGAGGGGGATACAGGGAACACCCCTATGGTAGATATTGAAGGTCCTCCTCATCTGTGACCTCATCTCAAAGACAATTAATAGCCTGTGGTCTCCACATAAACAGCAACAAGACAAGTAATAGTCCATTTCTTTTCTATCCTAGGAATTACTGCTCATTATTATCCTATGTACTACTTGTATTTCCTATAACATTGGCGTGACATTGGCATTAGTATTATTTTATAACACGGACTTAAAAAAAACAGAGACAAAAAACCTTTGGCAAACATTGTCTATAAACTATTCAAAGATGATGTTCTGTTGGTTGTATTCATTGCTGTGTGTAACTAAAAAGCATGACACTGTTACAGCTCTTGAGTCTCTCTACATACTAGTTAAAGCTGAGTTTCTGTTTAGGGTTGCTGAAAGACTGTAATATGATTTTTTTTTTTTGAGCCAGACAATAATCAAGCTGTAGATAAGATGTTTTAACCTGTCTTTTTTAATATATGTTAGTTTAGATTAAGATGCTCGATATTAAGTTTGTAAATTTAATTTTAAATGCTGTTTTAATGGGGTTGAAAACAAGCAGCTACTGTATGTATGTAGCTAACTGAAGTTGTTCAGTGTTTTAACCTGTATTTGTTAAAAAAAATCACTTAAAGTTCCATGTGTAAGCTTCTCTAAATAGGAAACCATAATTTTGTCAAATATGTTTGCCATAATTTGTCAATAAAGCTGAAACCTTTTGTAACAAACTAAATTTGGAATTACTTGTTTTCTAGCTTTAAATGCCTGCTTTATTTCTTTTTCAAGAGATGCCTAAAATGTTTTTATATAAAAATTACAAAAATGAACCCAAGCCTGTTTTAAGATTTTTTGTGTAAGACTTTAAAAGTTGTATTAATAACTTCTGGTTGTTAAATAATATAAAAGTTAACAAACTAAACTGTTACATGAATCATGGTTAGTATCCACTAATGTATAACATGTTAATGGAAAAAAATGCTTTAGAACAATAAATGGATTTTAAACTATCCTTTAAGCTTGATCTTGCTAAACACAAACTCTGATTGACTTGTTTGTATTAGCATGTCTCTCGTGAGAATGTAATGGAGTTTAAAGAGGTAAGATTACCACTTACCACTGTTAGACTGTCTAAATGCTAGTTCTTCAACCTTTGAGTTTCCCCGCACATTAAATATCCCATTCAACATGTAAGCATTGCATAGATTCACCTATTTGTTTTCACTCAGAAGAGTGCGTTGACTGCATTTTTCGTAGTATATAACAATTTGTCTTGATAAACAAATCATCAGTGTCACTGCCCAGCTGTTGGTACTCAACTTCAAAAACTTTATTTGTAATTTTCAGTGCTAAATATCACCGCCCTTGAAGGCAGTTTAGAGGGCTGATATTTCTTTTGAGACTATCAGACTTGATGGCTGATGATTATTAAGGAAATATGTCGCAGGACTCAAAGGATGACTAAACGTTAAACAGGTAACACTAATAGTAACTCTGTAATTTTGAGTATGCAACAGTAATGTAAAATATTCTCAGTTATTAAGTTACTGATAGTTAAAAAAGTAAACCTACCAAAAGATAACAAATAGGTATATAGGCTATTAAAACAACTAATTAACATTAACTAGTGACAACAAAATTATTCTACAATATATAACCCTCAAGGTAATAAACAGAACTAAAATTAACAATAATAGTAATGCAACTCTTGCTAACAACAAATATATAACCTAAATTTTGATGAAGAAAAAAAAAAGAACAGAAGACTTGATGGTAGGGATGCCAAAACTGTTAATCCTTTCAGTACAGTCTTTTTGTTTACAGTGGCTTTTTGTCAATGTGATTGGTTTACTTTTTTGATGCGACTAAAGTACAGGCTGATTGCTGTTCAGTTTGTGAACAAAATCTCTTGCAGCTGGAGTTGCATGCTAGCTCTTTTTGAATAGTTTATGATGAGTATGTTTTGTCCTTTGAAGTGTTAAAGTGAATTTAGTAGGCTACATGATGGCTACATTGAGTTTATTCTGTCTCACTATTTCAGGGACTCACAGGCACTGGACAGCTAAGCAGCAGATCTGCTGAGAAGTGGTCAGGTAAGCTCTGCTGCATCTCAGGGGGTTTTCCTATTTCCTGTTTTTATCTCTGCATTTGTTTTTACTAACACACAAAATGTATTCAGCTACAGTTTTAAAATAAATGTCTTTCCAGCCACGTTTCTCTGTGTATCAGCATAGTGATCATGGTATAATGGCAATCAAAACATTTACATGTGTGTCATGATACTCTTCATTCCAATAAAAAAAAAGTCTTGTCATCTAGCCTCTTAGTGGTAAATATTAAGATGTTGTACTTTATAACTGTTCTTGCTAAAAACAGGAGCTTCTGTTTACTAAAAGCATGCCTACATTTTGGCTAGTCACATAGCAAAGAAAAATGCAATGCTAGATTGTCTTTGCTTCTGAAAATATTTGACATTTCTTCCTATGAAAATTGTATCTGTATAGAGACAGGAAGCTTGTTATTTATTCTTATGCTTGGTTTTTCTTCTTTATTCTTCAGAATGGCAGGGACATTTAGGTAGGTTTTTCTTTTTTATTCTTTAGAATGGCAGGGACATTTAGCTATTACTATGCAATGGCATGAATGGAGGCATTACTTATATTTCTCTTATATACATTTAAACATAAAGGTTTTTAAATAGACTTTAGTTTGTATGTAGAGATTTTAACTGAAAACATGTCATTGCTAGAAACAAAAAAAAAAGCTCTCAGTTACAACTTTATTCATGGACTCAGAAGTGTGAACCTAATCACAATACAAAAAGTACAAATTCTTGTCATCATTCTTAACTAGATAAGTTTACACAAATAAACAGTCCTAGACACATTTATTACTCTGGTATCTTTTCCTATGACTGTGGTCTGGATGATGTAACATTTTCCAGGTTTGGTGGTATTCAGCAGTTACTTACAAACCACAAGTTGTATTGTATAACAAGATATAAAGAGTTCAATTTTCCTCTCCAAAGAGTTGCCTCAAGATCTTTATAAATTGTTTTTATTGATGTGCTACAACCACCCTACAGACCAAAGTGATGCAGTATGGCATTAAGGTTTGTCTCCATATTACAGTCACATCAGTGTGAGTGTACCACTGTAGGAAAATCTTCCATCTACCCACCTTGCATGTAGTTACACTAATTTGCTTTGGTTAGTATATATCTCTACAGAAAAGAAAAATACTTTCCATTGCTATTAATAGTTTTATGTTGGTATAACTGTGATTATAGATTATTATGTATTATAGATTATACTATATAACTGTTCCAGGAAATTCTTCTATGCCTTGCTGAAATGATTAATAACGCAAAGCTGTGAGCAGGTCATACCTAATGTAAGTGAGATCCAGGGCAAAGTAGATGGAATTAATTTCTCAGTTGTGCATCACATTTTTATGTGAGGGTAACTACTGTGAACTCCTTGAGGATGGACTTCAATAAATAAAGCTTTATAGCAGAGTAGTGTCCTTTAATATTCCTGTCTCCAAGTCTACTTTGCAGCCATTACTTGTCTAAATATAAAAAATGGCAGAAAATGTCAGTAACATGATGCATTGTGAAATATTCTTACATAAGAATTATTTTGAAAAAGTAGGTTAAGTCAGTGCAAGCAAACAACTGTTTATGCAAATATTTTTTCTATTGATTTTCAGGAAAATGGTGTGAAAAATTACCCAAGACTGCATGTGCTGTTCAGTGCTACCTAAAAGTATATTTCACTACTGTTTCTGAAAAAGCCTTGCAGTTAATCAGCTATGCCTTAAGAAAAACATAAAATTTACTAATTTTTGAGAGAGTAACAAGAGAGTCTGATTATTCTAATTAACAGCTGCCTTCAGGTCTTCCATGAAAAGCTGTGACATATTCCACACATCCACCATCAGGTCAACCACAATTCTGAGGTCCTGAAAACTTGTGTACACCACCAGAAAACATGTAATTTCACTCATGCTGCAGATCACTACAAGACACTTTTCACCAACCAAACTTTTTATATCTGGTTTAACTCACCAATTAGTTTAGTTTTGTTTGTAATACAAAGAAGAAAGCAATATAAAATCCCAAAATAAATAAGTGAAAAACACTGGGAAGGAGAAGTTAAAAATGCAAAATTTTTGTTCAAATATTTCTAAGATTTTTTGTTTGTCTGTGTTGTCCTCATATATAGAACAGTTTGAGCTTTAGAAGACAGTAGTGCTATATGGTTTTTTTCCACTTCTTTAGTAGTTAAATCAACAAATTCTATTTTGTTTAGCGGCCTTGTTGCATGTATTCAAGAGCCATTCTAACTTAAAAAATTAGGTCTTTCTAGAGCAGCAACTTTTATTAGAAAATGAAGTAGCATCATATAACTCTTTCCTATTCGGTTTATCTTACAGTGTTTAAACAAAGATCTTAAATCTTCCTATGAATAAATGAAGAGCCTCAGGAAGCACAGTGTATCTAACCTCACCACAGAGGATATTGGCAATGTTTTTGTAGCTTAATGAGGTTCTCAACCTCCATTCAGAGTGATGGAGCTACAGCCATAAAGCCAAGTGATCTTTACCCCCTTACTCCACACCCCCTCCATACCCCAGCCACAATTACTCCACTTTATTTAGACATGGGATGACTTCCAAACTGCCTAACACTGGTGTTAGTGATGGGGAGTGAGGGCATGAGGAGCACATCACTGTGTCTGTGGTAGCTCTGAGGAAATGGGTGTGCAGACCTTGTGAGTGAGCATGGCAGGATGGAAGGGGCTGTGTCTGTATTGCCAGGGAGCTGCCAAACCACAGCCAGGACTGAGCTACTGAGCTGTGTATCAGGAGCTGAGTAAAGCAACCAAGTTACCATTAGGAACAGGATAATTAACATATATGAGTGCAGCCGTTGAAAGGCTTATTATTTCATTATGATAACGTGGATTTATGGTAATCCTCATGAAATACCATCCAGGATTATTATCTGAAGGTTAAAATCAAGAACAAGTAACCAATGTATTGTGTTCAAATAAAAATCCATTTTGGTCTACAATAGTGATGTATTTCCTTCATGTTTGACAGTAACAGTGTTGTTTTGTGAACTGTCTTTCTAAGAAGTCCAAAGCATTTCAAGATTCACATATTGCAGCTACAAAATTATAAACGGAGGTAAAGGAGAATCATCAAACTAGCTAAACATTGGAGAGAAAAAATCTTTGACAGTGAATGAAAGAAGCCTGGGATCCATTAAGGAAAGGAAGCCCTAGAACCTTTTCCATATTGTACTGCATTAACATGAAGAAACAAGTCAAGACTGTATAAAGGTTAAATAGGGACAGCACTGGATATCAGTGTTCTTCCTGCAGCCTTCCTAGAGATAACTCATATATATAAAGCTAACTGGTAAATTTCCTGTTGTTTATGGAAAAATACTGTGTAAAATGAAAAGGCAACTGAGAAACTCTACCAAAATTTTCTTAAATAGCTACATATTTTGACAGAAAATTGTTCTCCTGTTGTCTTCTGTAATTTCTTTTGTGAAAGAAATACCACATCTAAACAAGATTATAATCTCCTTAAACAATCTGTTTGCTAACAACTTCTTAGCAAAGATGTTAAAGAAAATAGGTTTGGCTTTTTTTTTATAAGTATTACCTGAATTCTTTTATAATGTTGTAGAACTTCAATAAATGGCTCAAGACTGCAAGAAGATAAAGCAGTTTGGGGAAAATACTCATAAATTCAGGATCACAGAATAGGTTATAAATGAATCCTAAGTGACAAAGAACCCATTCATCCCTATATCAGAATCTATGGATTTTTAGGGATCAGGAGGACTGAGTTCATTTGTAGATGCATTTTTTTTCAAGATAGGATTTTAAAAAAATCATTTCACATACAAATTACAAAGTTTTTAGAAAAAAAAAAAAAAGGCTATAATTGAAAAGGTTGGCTGCAGTTAATGTCCAAAGAATAAAGATCATATTTGTTGTTATTTCATGTCATCCTCTGTTGTCAGCAGATTAATCAAAGTACAAAAAGAACCCAAATTAACAAGTAAAATCACAGGAAAATTTGAAAAATATTTTAATATTGAACAGAAAAATAATGCTAATGTCTTCTGAAGTTTTTTGTCATCCATTAAAAACTCAGATGCACTCTGTGACTTCTGTCAGTTATTGAAACCCAAGAGTTATCAGAAAAAGTGTCACATTATCCATTTTATTGTACTGGTCTGCTGAGATAGAGCAGGCACACAGGTAACTTTCTCAAACCAGTTATGGCTGCAGAGATGATCATCATCCACTCTGTTCTTAGCTAATTAAATTTTTCTAGTCATTACTGTTTATCTTTGGAACCTGACAGAAAGCTCTGAAATCATTAAGCCTTTCCTTTTCCTTCAGTTGGTTTTGTTTCTGGTCCTGGCAGTCAGATGCTAACATTCATTTGAAACAACAAGGAGAATGATTCCTGCTGAAAGATTTGCTGATCTACATAGCTATTAGACAGTTTATGAGCTTTGCTCCTGAGAATGCTGGTATTTTTTTGGTGGAGACATTGTGTACAGTATTTATGTTCTGAAACCATGGAATCTGAAGATGAACTGTGCCTGCCAGTATGAGTACAGGAAAGATTTTCTGTCCTTTCACAGTCTCTGGTGGACTAAGTTATTTTTATTACATCTTGGCAGAACATGTTGAAATATATCTCTAAATTGTGCATATCTGGAACAAAGTTTTTGTTTTCAAAGAGAAGCAATTTTTGTCAACTTAAGCATAAGAAATAAAGATTTCTAAAAAACATGTCACTGTTGCAAAGGTTTGTTTTCTTATATAAATCCTTTTAAAGGCTGTGTTGGGTAGTTATTGAAAGACATAAATGCCTCTTTTCCTAGAATAATTGAATTCATTTTGAAACCTGGTATGCTTTACCAGAGAATAGCAAGATTTGTTGAAAATGCAATTGCAGACATATTTCAAATATGTAAATCAGAAGGAAGGTTTATTGGAAGAAGATCACACCCATGCTGTAATGGTATAGGTCATTATTCACATATTAAAAAGATAAATATGAAAGAAAAAGATATGCAGTTGATCATCTATATCCTGCATGTACCCTAGGAACTTTTCAAGCTGCTATGTGGAAACAAACAGAACTTTCTAATATCTTTTCACAACATTTGGATGTACAAGGAAAATAGAAATGCTTCATTACCCTGATAAGAGTAGAATTAATTATGAAAATGATGTTTCTTGTTTTTTTCTGTTGCTGCTATTCCTTATTGATTTAATGGAGGAATAGTTTCTTGTTATACGGTATTATTACACAGTGTGAGAATAGCTGCTCCCATCTTGTTTGGCACTGTTGTTGCCATGCTGGATGCATTAGCTCATGATGGATGGCTCACTCACAGGAAAGCAGTGGATACTTCTGTTACATGCCCTTGCCCTACAAGACCTTCACACTGTGTTACCACCAACAAGTCAGACTACAAACTGCTGAGCTGCTCGTCTGTGACTCAGCATCTGGGTGGGTTTGCTTTCTTTACTTCTGCACAGTACACAGAACAACCTGTGCAGATATTTTGTATCATGATTTACTGTGTTCACTTTTAGCTCCACATTCATTGCTCAGCTAATAATTCATTACATATATTCCTGAACCTTATAACAATCCTGTACAACCAGTGGCAAAATTCAGTGAAAAGGTCTTGGCAATGCAGCTTCTTTCTTTTTTATTGATTTTTTCCACTTTTTTTTCTTTTCTTCCCAGAAGAACATAATGTTTCATATACCTATTTTAGCTGAAAAGATAATCAAGGACACTGTCATTCAAATTAAATGCTGCTATTTGATAATAATACAGGAATTTAGGGTGGCATTCTCTGAGTATTTAAAACTGATAGGGTTCATTTCATTACTCTGTATGGTATTTTGAGTATTTAATACCTTTTTAATATCTGGTTTAGAATTCATGATTTAAAGATACAAACAGGTGACAGGAATGTCACATTGAATTCCTGTTAAGCAAAGTAGCTTTCTGATGGAGAATTTAATCCTGCAGATCTTACTCAGGTTTCATATACTAAAAATCCATGCTGATATCAAGGACTGACAAAGAAATATGAAATCCAGAATGTGATCTGTATTCAGTTTTATAATTTAATTAAATTCAAACAGAACACTTAGCTGTTAAGGACTGGATTGCATCATTCCAGCCCACATCCTGCTTAGCATCAGTGTGAAATAACTTTGATCCAGGAAGAGTACTTTAGATACAGTACCATGTCAAGATTTTACTTTTCATGTCATCATAACCAATGTTCCCACATGCAGGAAAAAATATTTAGTTGAAGGTATTTGCTTGGCACTGTTGCTCATTCAACTCTCAACTTGGCAATCAAGTTCATCTGTTTGTTCATGGTAGTCACCACTTTATTTTCATGAGAACTATTGAATTTCTGAAGGAGGCACAATACTTTTTGTATCACTGAACTTGTTTGCAGATCTAAGGCAAAAGTGGGGTGTCCATTAGACTGTGAAGGCATGTGGGATACGTGCTTTAGGGAACCTGGTGCTCATTTGAATGAGCTATGGCATCCCAGTAATGCTGCATAGTCCTTAAAAGCTGAAATAGCACCTACAGAGCTTAAAAGAAAATTGCTGCGCTGAACTCAAAATACTTACTGAAGGCAGCAGATATTTGTTTCAATCTCTGCCTTATAATGGAGAATTAGAAAAACAGTGAAGGTGCATGATTTGGCTAAGGTTGCTCAGCAGGTCAAAGTGATGTAATAAAGTGCAATTGGCAGAGCAGCAGGTGAGGGGAAGAACCTTCATCAGGAAATGAAACACGGATGCATTCTGAGCTGGGTTTTGTTTTGAGAACTGAACTCCCTTGTCCACAGTCCAGTTGTGCTGGTGCCTGCTGGACTTTAGCAGGCAATTTGGATGAAGCCTCAGCAGAATGTTTGTGTATAGGGACCCTGCATGTACCAGATTTACACTGAAGAAGCCTGTTATTATTATCTTAATTAATTTCCTCTATAACCATATTCTTCTGTAGCTGCATCACCTGTTGCCATGGTAAGTTTCTCATGCTGTTTGTCTTTGATAAACAAGAAGGACATCTCGAAACACTGATAAGGGCTTGAGACACCTGGCAATACCCAATGTCCTCCCCATAGCACTGAGCCCATTGGACTAGACCCTAAAAATCTACATATTTTTAAACTTTATAGTGCTGACAGTTTTAGAAATAACAGAAGTTTTATTTTATACCTATTTAGGGACAATTTTACATTTGGAGTAGTTAATTTGGGTTTTTCTACTTTGGAGTCTGCTTAGCTAAAGTAATGGAAATAAGGCACCTGATTTTGTAATACATAGTCAACCAAAAATAACCCTGAGAATATATTTAAGGATCTAGAAAGCAAATAGTTTTGTGGTATAATAACACTTTATACCAGATTCTTCATCTGGACTTACTTCAATGAATCATTCTCATTCATAGCTCTCACAGATAGAGTACTGAACAAGCTATAAAGTATAATTTGCCATGCCTCAATTTTTCTTGTAAATACACTTTTGGCAGGACTGGCCATATTATCTACCATTAAGATGTTCTGTAAATACAACTGTGTCCTCTTCAAAATGATGAATTTTCAAGATGATAAATTTTCCAAGATGGGTACGTGCTCAACCTGAGGATTTTGGTCAAAATGCTAAACAGTTAAGAAAAATAATAATTTTTTTTCTGTTAGACCCAGAAAAAGATGTTTGGGGGTGCATGGTGAAGAGGTCAGGAGAAATATGTAGAACAAGCAAAAGCTGTGTCTGTATTAGCAAATTAGACAACACCAGAATGATCCTATCTCAGATTTATTTTCCCAGTGCTCATATTTTTAATTGCAGTCTTGCCTAATATACTAGTTGATGTCTGTGGAAATGTATAAGGGTCGTGTGCCCGAACAGGCTCCTAGCCACAGAACCGCTGGCAGACATTCCCAGTGATTTGGAGGGTGTTTAATGGCAAACATCTGAGTTTGGCTAAAACAGAGGAATGGATTATATTATCTTTCAGCATCTCTGTCGGCAGTTTTGTGTGAGGGCAGACAAATTGCTCCAAGTAAAAACCTTCTAATGTTGTGGGTTTTGTTGTCTTGAGATCATACAAAGACGTTTTGGATCTGATTTTCACCAGTTACAAGTGAAATCATCAGCTGTGCCTGACTGTGTAAAATGCTGGTTAAGGTTAGGTGCAATCCTTGGCTTTCCCAGGCAATGTATTATTTTAACTCAGGAACATAATAAACAATTAGTTACGTTTATGAGGTACTGTTACCACAAATGACACAGAAAGCCAACTGCAAAAGTCATAATTTTGTCAAGAAAAATTAAAGTTTTTAATAGAGTTCAGAAATTTAATAAAGGCAAAAACACGCTGAGTAATGAGGATAAAAGAAATATTGAAAAGCTGTTCTTTCAGTGGCCTTTCTTAAGAATGAAATCAAGCAGAATAAGAAAAATAACTCAGCCATTTAAAACTCAATGGTTGGAACAAAACAAAAAAATCAACAACCTAACAAGGTTTGACTCAGACACTGACTACATCAGATCTATACATGACAAGACCTGACTTTGGGTTTCACTGACCTGTAACTGATATTTAACTAACTTCACAGCGCTTGGCTTTCTTTAACTATTTATTTTGCAAGCCTGATATTTATATCCACCTAATAGTTTTCATCAAAGAAAAATGTTTCCAAGTTTATGGAAAGGTCTACACAATTTGCAAATTGAGGTTTCCTGTATCATAGACTTCCTTTGGATCTAAGGAATTCCCCTGAGTGACCCAAAAATTATTTTCTGATTCTTCCATGAAAATCTGTTTGTTTTGGAGAATATCATGAGACATCCACAAAGTTGTTGTTTGCCAACTCATTAAACTTGGTAGGAGCTGTAAAAAGATGTCTGTTTCCCTACTCCACTGATCAGAAATTTTTTCTTCTATGTGAAATTACCTTGGTGTAACACTTGGGGAAATACAGAGCACATTCATTACCTAGATTCAAATAATTACTTTTGCTGCTGCAGGTACCTACACGTTCCATGGAGTGATCTTTGCTTACAGGAAATAATTCAGAGCACCTAAGCCAGATGCTCTAAAACACTCTCTGGATGTTGGCTCGCTGAAGAAAGAAACTAATGTGTTTTAAAAATTCCTCCTTCTCCAGCCTAAATCTTTAAATTCTCTCACAATTCATTTATTCTAATAAGAACTTATTTTAATTAGTCTTTCGTAGGCGTGATTTTGTTAATATTATCAAGAAAAGAAACACAACTGCAACTGAACTTGTTTTTACAAGTTCCCATTCTCATCCATACCAGCACTCAGAATTAATTTACTCTGGAAGAATATAATTACTCTGCTTTAATATCTGCATAATGAGTGTTGATGTTCATAAAATTCACCCCCACAAACCCCTTTTTTTTATTACATTGCCAAAAGCACACTCAAAATACTGTGCATGGATTATGAGCCTTCATCTCAAGTAGGTTATTGCAGGTACAGAAAAGATATTGAGGCAGCACCTGATATATTTGTAGCGGTATAAAAATTAAGAATTTAGATGAGAAATCTAAAAAACCATGAAAAAAAAAAACCAAAACCAAACCAAGAAGTAAATACCAGTGTTTAGTTTGTTCCTTTGCCTCTTTTTTGCTCTGTTGTTTACACTCATCATTTTAGAGACCCTAAACAGGTCAGGCAGTCCCATTCTACATGTGCTTTGCAGGGAACAGGAATGTGTTAGAACTGTATAGCAAATTCCATTATGTTTTGTAACTGCATTATCTCATAGAATGCAGAATTTGGAAGGTAATGTCTTCCAAGAGTTTTCTGTCATCAGAACTATAACCCTGTGTCACAGAGATGCATGTGAAGCTACTTAGGTCATTTAAGCAAAAATATTAACGTGACAACTAATTTTATGTTCTTTATTGAATATGTCTACCCAACTTTATCTTGATTTTCAGATTTTTGGAGCCTTAGGGAAGTACTGTACCTTTTGAATGGTGTTCAGGGAATTGAGAGTGCTCAACATCATTTGCAATAAATCACTTGCTTCTGAAGGACAGCCTCAGGTTGGGACTCTCCACAGCCCTGAGTTCTGGACCTACCATTACCACCCTTTCTAGGATATGCCACCACTCAGACTTATAGTGATCTTCCAGTCTATCAGGTGAGCTCTAGTATTTTTCTCTATGGTTTTAGTTTATGTAAAATGTGAGATAATTAGGTCACATCAGTCTGCAAAATGAATAATTTTAAACTAGTTCGTATTTTGTTTGCCATTGTAAAAGAGCTTATACAGAGATGCCTATGGTGCTGGTTACTTTGAGACAGGACAGTTTGCTTATGTATCTAAATCCTTACACTTTTTCTGTCATAAAGAAATACAACAGTTAATCATCTTCTCACAGAAGCAACACAATAATAAATAAACTGTATTTTTGCAGTGTGTTGAGCATTGAAAATACTTGAAGAAATCGTCTCCCCTTGGGATAAGTCAATCATTTGAGACAGTGTGTGAAAACCAAATTTTGCAGACACTGGGGGGTTTTTTGCTCTGTTCTCCACTTGTTCATCTCTGAAAATATTGGTATCTTCTTTGAGCTGCTGTGAATTCACTTATTAAGGTTTATATTGTTCAGTTACTGTAGCATTGTTGCCACAAACTATGCACAAAGAAAATCTGTTAGAAAGTAAATAAAACTACAGCAGCAACCATTTGGATGAGAAAAGAAAACAAAAAAGGGTTATACTGTTAGAGTTTAGGACAGATACAAGTATTTAATTCAATCTTATATCCAGAATGAGTTAGTTCTTTTGGAGAAAAGGGTAGTAAGAGGTCCTGTAGTTAAAGGCTATGTTCTCTATTGTATATGCTGAAAACCATCATGTAATTATATTGGAAATTATAAATCTAACATTTCCCAAATCCTTCAAGTTTAAATAATGAGTTGTATTTTTCTGTAATAAGTTTATATACATCCATATGTCATAGAAAAATACAATTATAATTATTAAAAAGTACAAGTATAATTATTGCATTTAGTTATTAGAAATGAACTTGTTTCTTCAGCAAAGAGCACGTGAAACAAAAGACCATTGTCACGTGCTGTTGGTAGCTAGTGCATCCAGAAGGTCTCAGCTCACAAAATCAGCATCAGTAGCTAATGTGGAGTCCTGCTGTAGCTGGACTCAGCTTCATTTCCTACACCCTGGTGCAAGCACAGTCCTTCCCTTGTTTCTCCTGACTGCACACCAGAAATGGACCTGAAGTGTTCCCTGAGGAACAGCATGAAGTCCTCATGTGGGACCCCATTTCCTGTCACCATGTGTTAAAAAGGGTGGCACTTTTCTGCCCACACTAATTTTGGGTTCCAGTCTTGCAAATGGTGATAAAAATTTAAACTATGCCCTGGTTTAGACATGGATTTTTTTTTTCTCTACAGAGAAGGAGCTAAAAGAATGTGGCTAGAAGCTATTCAAGCCTAACACTGCTCTAGACTGGAGAAAAAACTGTGGATTTTTCAAGATTCTGTCTCCTGGCTAGAGCTGGAAATAAACCCTAGGTGACAGTATTCACACTCCAGTTTTATGTAGGCTGTGAGTGAGATAAAGAAATGGGTGAAAATATGCAGCTTTCTTAAGGGTTTATTTAGATTATATTTGTGTATGTTAACACTGTAAATAGTAATCTAAGGCTCTTAAAATATTTTTGTTTATTATTATTTTTGCTTTGCATATAGCAAATGGAACAAGAAGGGGGAACTGCACTATGTCACAGAATACTATTCATCAGAACCAAAATACCTTTACTTAGAGCCCAAACTCTTAACCATTATACCACATTTTCCTAAAATGGTTTACAAGGGGCACTTGGAAGTAGGTGATCATGATTGCCTAAAGGAAATGACCTAGTATTTTTGGAAACTTGAGAGTAGTAATTCCTTTAACTGCAGTAGTAACTGCAGTTTTTAATAAGTGATAAAATATTTCAGAAGGCTGGAAAGCTCTACTTAATATTTCTAGAAGATTAACAAAAGTCTATAGAGGAAGAAAGGGGAAGTCGGATTTTTCCCCCCCTCCTGAGCAAGATAGAAATTTGTAGCAAAATACCAAGATTCATCTAATTCCATTTTTTCCTTGAATTTTCTGATTTTTTTGTCTTCCAGCTGCATATATATATATGCATATATATATATATATATATATATATACACACATATATATGTGTACATATATATATATACTCAGTTACTCAGTTCAGGTCCAAAGGACTATTTAAACAATTTCAGTTATATCAAAAAAACCCAAATGAGATTAAATGCCCTCTACTGCATAGAAAATGTTCTTAAATGCCTAGTGTAGACTATGTAGCTGTCTTTCAGGTAACTGAGATTGGGAAAAATTCAAAACATTTAAGGAGCAAAGTTTTCAATTTCAGTTGTGGGCGTTGCTTTCATTAAAAGCTACAGATTGTGTATATCATGTTGTATCATTAATTAAATTGTGCAGAGCTGAGAAGAAAAAGGCATGAGGCATATGTTAGTCCTTGGAGTTTGAGGTAGGCCTGTCTGGCCCAATCCTCTGTTGTCAAGCAAGAAGTTGAAAAGTGGGTGTAGAGAAGCCCAGCCCAATGCACAAGACCTTTGCTCTGAGCAGACCATTCAAGGCTTCCCTTTGAACTTCTTGTGCACCTCATTCACCTTGTGGAAATTGGCCCATGGAATTTCCCAGAAGTGAATTTTCCATACTTCTGTAATTTCTGCTAATTCTTTCCTCTGACGGCTTTGTTTTTAACTTGGTTGTTTAGTAAAGAAATAGGATTTACTTAGGAGAAGGCACTTCCATTGATAACTCTGAACATTTTTAAAAGAGAGATTAGACACTTCTCTCTGTATTTGAGCACTGAAGACATACTTTTGTTTTTAGAAGTACTGACAGCCTGCAGCTTTCACTAGTCTCAGGTTCAGGTTCTCAAAAACCTCGAGTCATGACTGGCATAAAAGATGTAAATATCTCCTGACCCAAGACAGCTTTTTTGTACTTCTTGTCTTGCATCTTTATACAGATACTGTTGAAATTAATGTTACAGATTTTTGAGATGGCAAGCTACTACTAATGAAAGCTCAAGAAGTACTGAAGATGCATATATCACATGAATGTTTCACTATTAGCTGGAATTACAGCTGAAGTGAGCCTCCTTTATTTTTCTAAAAGCATCCCTAATGGCTTGGTTATGTTGTTGTAGTCATGCACTATAATGATGGCCTACAAAACAGGTAAGTAAATGAGGAGGTTAATTGTGTAAGTATGTGCATTTTTCTTAAGATAGGTAGAATTAAATGTTGGAGAATACTCAGTCTGAAGCTAATAAACAAAAGACACTATGGACCATACCAGCAATAATGAAAGCTCTCAGTTATTCCCAGTCCTTACTGGTGAGTTCTGTAGGTATATCTGTAACCCCTCTGCAGCATCTAAGTTTGGGTGTCTAATCTCTCCTTGTAACACTAATACAGAGATAAATATCTAGCTAGGGCTGAGTCTAGCCTTTAGGCTGTGTCCTGAACTCTCTTTTCTCTCAAAGTCAAATATTATTTTTAGCTTTTTTTGACCTGACCATCTGACTCCACTCAGCATTTGTTTCTGGTCAAATGCACTGCTCCCCATCTAGGTCTAAACTGACTTACCAAAGAAGTTGTGTTCTTCAGGCATGAAATGGGTTTTTATTACTGAGGTCCACAGTGCAGATCATTGGAAGTTATGTAATAATATGAAGGGACATATAATTGAAAGGCTGTCAGAAGATAAAAGGGTATCAAGCTTCCCAGGGCATTCCCATTGCAACTCCTGAAGCTGGCTGACATTGAAGGAGTGATTCAGTGCTCAGTGCCAGCCCCTCTGGTAGCAGCTCTGCTCCTCCTCACTGCTGCCTGTTGAAATATCAGAGTCTGCAGCAGAGAATTTAATACAGGAGTTTTCCATTAAAGGCATTAGCTGCTGCATTTCACAGTTACTTCTAGCTCAGCTCACCTGCTGGGACACAGTACTTTGTCCTTGAATAGGCAGGACAGCCTTCATCCTGTTCTTCCCACTGGAGCAGCAAGAAGTAGTGTGTGAGTACATCCTCAGCAATGCACAAGTGAGTAACTGCAATACAGGCATATATTATTCTTGGATTTGTTTTAAATGTCAAGTAATAATACATGGGAAGTAAAAGTAAGACTTTAACTATCCTGACATTCTCCTAAATGTAAAAAAACATTAGAGATGCCTGTATTTATTACAAATAATAAAACTGGAGCGTTACGCTAATCAAATTCAAATCAGTTCAACTGCATAATTTTCAGTGAATAGGTGCTTATAAAACACAGAATGAACTCCAGAAGAGAAGGTTCATTGCTTCCTAATCAAAAGCAGTCAGCTTTAAACACCAGCCAGTCAAGTGATAGCTTTGTCATTTCTCAGCTGTGCTCTTGGAGGGAATTTGCCAAGAAGGCTTGACAGCCTTTAAACTTTTCAGAGCATTTTTTGCTTGTTTTTGAACATCATGTTGAGCTGCAAAAAACTCCTGGGAGACTGGGAGGAGAGGCAGAATAACAACAGTTCTATTAAAATATATTTGCTGCAATGAATGCCAAGCAGAGTTTATGGTGTGAAAAAACAAGCAATTCCTGAAAAGAAATGCTGACCCCCCTCAGGTGTGATTCTTTCTTGTCTAATGGTGTCCAGCTACTCTGGGGGACTGAGGAGTGTCAGTGATTAATTGCCTGGATGTCAGAGAAATAAAGGCTCATCATGCATCATTAAAAGCTAGAAATCAGGGTGTCTGAACTATCATGGGAAGCTTAAAATTAATGTATTTACTGCTATGTACAATTAACAGTCCAAGTCAGAAATCATTTGCTTTCATAATTTAGAACAATGGCAGCTCTCCAGTGAAAATGTATTTACAGTAGTTTTACATTGCTTTCTAGAGGCTTAGTACAAAAGGGAAAGACAAAAATTAATATGCACCAAGGCAGTTAAAAAGAAACCTGTCTTTGAACTGTTCTTTCATTTTAATCAGCATGAGCTCTTCTAAATAGGGAAAAGAATTATGGGTAGGAGGTTAGCAACTAGGTTACTGAGGGCCAATCACTCTCAGGGGAATAAGTTTGCAATCTGAGCAGTAGAGTCTGAGTTGTGCATGACTTGGGGTGAACAGGTCTTCTCTGTTTCAACATCAATTGCAAGGTGGCCAACCTGAAGTCTCTCGACAAAATTCCCCAACGTGAAGGTCTGTTCTCCCCTCCAATGGCAATTGTTAGACTGTGCTAGAAGAATTTTTCAGTGTCTTCTATTTCTATTTTCCAATGTCTTTCTAATGTCATTCTAGTGTTTTCTATTTCACATCCTCAGCTTTGGGATCTCATACATGTTTTAGTAATTTTTGGTATTGGTCGAAGTCCCATTAAGCTTCTTAAATTCTTAAATGGCTTCTTGGAAGGATTTTGTTGGATATTTTTTCTTGTAACTTAGGTTATAAAAGTAGCACCATAAACATTAATTGAAGAGCCATTAAGCAGTAGGGCTGTTTGTGTTGGGTTGATAGAGGACATTAAACTTCATACCCTGTGGTGGAAAACAATTAGATCTGATGATGAACATGCTATTAAATATACCATTACCAAACTTCTATGAGTTTAACTTCAGAAAATAGCAACCAGTTGTAGTCAAAGCATACACAAAAGATAGAAAGTCATATTTTAACTGTCATGTCATAGCTTGTTATAAATATTGTCATTTCTAATGTTTTATGCTAATGACAGTGACTAATAGTAGTCATTACCTCTGTTCATTCTCATAAAAATTTCCTCTAGAGAATATGATCACAGCTAGAGTGCTGTTTAAAATTAAATTTTCTTTTTCTAAAATAGATAACATAAAAATATTTAAGCACCGACAGGTTTGTTAACTATTTTATTTGGTAATAGCATCTGTTCAACAACTACAGCTTTTGTTGATTGTGCCATAAGTTGAACAGACATCCCTTTTAGAAACATTTCTGGCATGCTAGTGTGTCATGTCTCTGGTGTCTGAACAATGGAATAAAAGGTGAATCTCACAGAAGCCATAAAAAAAGTCTGATGCTATCCCTGTAGAGGCTTAATATTAAGAACATTGAATTTTCTCATCCATTTCTTATTTCAGTTATGAATTCTGCTTACTTGACAGGTACAGAGTACTTCATTATGTGCATGAACAGAAATGCTTAAATGGATGAAGCAGCTATTTACGTCTGATAGGAGCTAAGTGGGACATTAAATTAATGCCAAACAAGTGAGTGCTCATTTTAGTTTTGTTATAAATGGCTGCAGCACAGCAGTAATGTGTTGACTCTTATGTGCTGACAAGTTCTATATTTCTTACAAACTTCCCTTAGAGCTCATCGTGGAAAGACAAATTCACACTCTGCATGATGAAATTAGCAGCAGATGCATTAATAATTGAATAAGGATCTCTGGAGACACACCACAGCTCAGAAAGAGAGTTGTTGACTGGCTGGTTTAAGTAGAGGCTTCTGTTCTTATATATATGCACTTACATAAGCCATGAGTAAAAGAGCTGCTGCCTGTGTGTAGCCTTTGATATCAAATCCACTTCCTGCTCTTAGAAGACTTTGCATAGTTACATTTGACAGGTCCACGAGCAGACTGACAACCATTAATCTGGGCAGAGCGTGGCTTTGCTCATTCCCCCTTCTCTCCGACTGTTTTTAAACTTCAAGGCAAACTGAATGCAGTTTCTTTAGAAATCATCTCCAGATAATGAGTGGGATATGAGTGACTGGAAGACTTTCACTGGATGCCAGACCCTTGTCATGGACCTCCATTTCTGTAGGGTTGAAAGTTTTCTGAAGTGCAAATCCCAGCTTCTCTCACAGAGGGATTAGGGTACTGACATCTTCCTTTCCAGCAAACGTGATGTTTTTGATTTATCCACATGCCCAGGTTTGATAGGGAAAGAATTTCACAGAATCACAAAGAGACCACAGTGAATCACCTGATCTCACTTCCTTTCTCAAGAATGTCCATCCTAGAGCGCATTGCACAGGCTTGTGTCCAGACAATTTTTAAATATCTCCACCAATGTAGGAGACAATCTGTTCCAGTGCTCAGTCACTGCAAAAAGTTTAAAGATTTAAAAGATTAAAGAAACTCTTCCTCATATTCAGCTGGAATTTCCTGTGCATCAATTTGTGCCCATTGTATCTTGTATTGCTCAGCACCACTGAGCACAGCCTGGAAACATCCTCTTGACACCCTCCCTTCAGATGCTGATAGACACTGATGAGTTTCCTTCTCAGTCCCTCTTCTCAAGGCTCAACCAGCCCAGCTCCCTCAGCCTCTCCTTGTAAGAGAGATGCTCCAATCCCTTAATCATCTTTGTTCCCCTCCACTGCACCCACTCCAGGAGCTCCGTGCCTCTACTGTAGGAAGAGCCCAGAACTGGACACAGCCCTCCAGATGTGGCCACACCAGGGCTGAGTAGAGGGGCAGGATCCCCTCCCTCAACCTGCTGGCATTGGTCTTCCTGATGTACCCCAGGATAGCATCACCCTTCTGGGCCACAAGGGTACAGTGCCAGCTCAATTTGTGTCTTTTGGACAATAGCAAAGAAAGCAAGAGGATTGCCAGAAAAATAACTCTGCTTTTTAAAGATACCACCAAGTCTTTCATGTAATTTTTAATAGTTACTTTACAATCACACCAAATAATATTATGCTCAGAGGATATTGACAAAATAGTGTGATATTTCATCCACAGCAATACTATTGGAGCAAATTCTTCTGGGTTTGAAATCAGAACTTTATTGCACTATTGCCAAGAGAGTGATAGTAATTTGAATAGTCTAAACATTTTTCCAGTTTGAGGAAAGCCAAGATTTAGCACAGTGTTAGTAGATTAACTCCATAGAGCTTTCCTAACTATGGATGCAAACATCAGTCACTGGTTTTGAGCACAGACTGAGTTGACTTCTGTGTTTTGCTTTCCTCCAGGTTATTTTATAAATCTCAGGATCTGTAAGAAAAACTTACCTTTAAAATATCTATCAGTGTATTTTCTGGAGTTTCATCACCTAAAGAAATGCTAATTCTAATATTAGATTTTAAATATATTGCAATATTTTGCTTAAACTACAATATGATTTAATAAAGTGGTACTGTCTTTAAAGTAATACTCAACATTCAATTGTCTTTAAAACAATACTTCAATTCCTTCTATTTAGATATGCAACTATTTTTATTCAATAACCGTGTGTATGTTATTTATTCAGTAAGAGTTTGGTATGAATCTCATCCTAATGGAAATACGGAATTTGAGATCTTTTTAGTCTGAGAAACATTTAAACAGTTTCTGTTGTCACTTGCAATAAGAGTTAAGTCCCAGACATTTATATTTGTATAATGAAGTATTGTCTCCATCTAAATCACAGAATCACAGCATTACTAGGTTTGAAGAGACCTTCAAGATCATCGAGTCCAACCCATGCCCAAACTCCTCAACTAAACCATGGCACTGAGTGCCACATCTAGATACTCTGAAACACTCCACACGTGGCTCAGCTGAGGAAAGAACAGTGGAAAGAACAGTACATATTTTGCTTTGTGATGTTGAACCACAATGCAGATAATAAGAGATCAGAGACAATCAGGTGAAGGAGTAAGCATGCCAAAATAATACCCTGGTTTCAGCATCATGTCTTCTTTTGGAGTGCTTGGAACAAAGATTGAAAATTGGATTTACATAAACTTTTTTAGTCAATAGAGCCACCATTTCAGAATTAGTATTTTTAATTTGATTCGCACATGTATAATACATTTCACTGCTGTTTAAAAAAAGTAATCTTACATCATCTGAGTTTTTAAGGAAAAGACTAAGTACTCAAACAAGGTCATGAACTGCTAGATGAGAGGAATATACATGAGTTGCATAGACCAAAGAGGAATAAAGAGACTGCATTGACGGGGGCAGAGGGAGAGAGATCACGAGTCATTAACTATGGCTTTATGCTTCACATCTCCCTACAATGGGTTTAATCCTATTAACTGATTTCCATTCATTCTGTTATTTCCATGGAATAAGATCCTAAGTCTTCTCCAGGTTAGAAATTAATATTATGCAATCCAATAACTTTTGTACCTATTGTTAGCACACATAAGGCACATCAGTGGCACCAATGTTTATTCTTAACATCTGAAGTAATCACCAAAATTCACAATTCTGGCAGTTATCACTCCTGTAAAAGTGATATTTCTAAAGCCTTCTAGTAAGTGAGTAAACCAATGGGTTTTATTCATGTTTTGCAGGTCACTGGACATTCAAAAGAGCAAAGCAAATTAAAAGAACCCCTTCCCTTTTTCTATGACAATAATTTTTCACTTGAGTATATGAGCAGTTATTAATATAAAAGCTACTGAGGAAGATATGAAGGGAACTTCTATTAACACTGCCTTATAAGGCAGAAACAAATGTTGCATTTCAAATCCAGCTCTCCTTGAAATTTTATTTCATTTTAAAAGGCATCGAGGACCAAATTTTTGTCTCTGGTGACTTACAATCAAACAAATCCTCTTATATTGAAAACAGTTTTCTAATTGTCATCCTGTAGCCTCAGCCTGAAAATCAAGTAGCTACATTTTGATTTTTGTCTTATTACTACTGTTGATGTTTCTGCAGGCCATAAAATTTTTACCCCTTGTATTTTGCCCTTCTACCCTTCATGGTCTTCCTTCATTGTCCCCTTCTGTTATTGTTGCTGTTGTTATTATTATTATTATTATTGTCATTATTATTACTCTGTTTCTTTGAATATTTGCCCACATATTGTTTAGGTGCATCCTTTTTTTGGAATAAGTTGGCACGTCTGTAAGTACTCCATGCATCTTTTTGTACTTCTCTACAAATTACCCAAAATAATAAATTTTTCCTTAGAGTCAATATGTGAAATGAGGGGGGAAAAAGAGCAAAAAATTTTTTTACATATTTTTCTGAACTTGAACATGGTTGTGGAGAAACTGGTATATGCTGCACCCTCCATAAGTACTCAGCACAAGCTATAGGAATGGCCAACACAACTGAAGCAGAGTAAGATGCTGCAGCAGCAAATTATTGCAGAATATCCGTTCTTTCCTCAGGAGTTCTTGGGATGGCAGACTAAGCATGGACAGTGTCCATAGAGAGTTCTTGTCCACTGTGTTCAAGCAAAACAAATATACAGGGTTGAAGTCACTGTGCATTTCCAGATTATCCTCTGAGAGCTGTGATAGCTGTGCTGAGTTGGCAGGGCCAAAAATTCAACACAGCAGTCTCCCCAGAGTACATTTGATTTCTTTGTAGCCCACTCTGATAAGAGAAAGGTCAGGTGTTTCCATATAGTCTCTGTAAACCTTCTTTGAATTTAATAAACTGGATGGGATGCCAGTTACATAGAATGATCCAAGCTTTTGGATAAAATGATACCACTTCATTCATCCCAGTAAGTAATGCCATGATTCTACTTTTCCTGCTATTTGAGAAAGTAGGACCTGTTTTTGAATGTCCCATATGAGAAGTGCAGCCTTTTCTGATCACAGACAAAGCCTGGTATTTTTACTAGTTTTTCCCTTTTAATTTCCAGTCTAATGAAAGAAAATTCCCTCTCCCATCCTGGTTTTGTGGGTTCCCTAACATTTATCAATCCAATTAGTGTTGTCAGCTTTCTTGCTTCTCTTCTGTCTCTCTGATAATGCAGAGATAATGCACAAGAAATCTCCTGACCGAAATGAAAATGTCTAGTTTGAACTTCCCTGTGCAAAAATGTCTAAAATTGAGCAATGACTTAACACCTGCTGTTCCAAAGTCTTCCATATTGCACGGTCGACATTTAATTTTCCTTTAAAGAAATGTGTAACATGATGGGGGTGTGGGTCAGAGGCAGAGATGACACACATTCCCAAATTCTTGTGACAAACAGCCTTGAGTGAATTCCTGCAGCTCCTTTTATAGGAGCTCCAATTGCACACATGATTTGTTGAGGTCTCTGGCCAGTGATACTTCTGCATTTAGGGCTGAATGACATTGGCTGAGGGTTCCTGTGTAGAAGTGAATCCTACCTATCCTTGCCCACCCAGGGACTCCAATGTTACAAAAATGGACTTCATCTTCAAGGCCTCTTTTAGGAGCAGATTTCCCACTGCTGAAACAGAAAGCTCAGTTTTGTCTTTCTCTCTCTGGAAATGCCTCCCACACAGCTGCAGTTTCTTGTCCTTTCTGTTACCTACCTTTGCTAATCATAGCTCTGTGGAGTTGATATTTGTTCAGAGGTTTCTGCAAACTAAAAATGCCAGTCTTTGTGGGACATGAAGAAAATTAAGAAGACAGAGCCAGTAAATTTTGGTTACAATCCTAATCCAAAAATTCAATCCATGCACTTTAATCTTCCTGTAAAGTAATATTTAATACTCATCTCCATAGTCTGGTATGCTCTGAATGTCTCCTCTAATGTACTTTTAAACTTGTCATTTTAAGATATAAAACCTTTTTGAACATAGATGGTGCAGTAAAGACTTTCTAAAGATAATTACAAGTTCAAAGACTTCAGTTAGGGCAAAAATTCCTCAGTACAAGCAAATGGATCCTCTTAGTTAGTCACTAGATAAATGCACGAAGAAAGCTAGAAAGGCTGGAATCTCAAGATGGAATTTGGAAACACAAAGCAAGATGGAATACTTTTTTCCTCTGAAAAATAAAAAGCTGTGTGCCTTGGAGGCTGCCTAGCAGGGATAACTGAAATTTAGGCAAGGAACAAGGATATTGTGTTTACATAACAGTGCTTGCATAGAAATTACCCATAAAGACCCAAGGAGTACAAGGTGCTCCAAAATCAGGTGACAATGCAGATTTAAAGGGATGACTTGGAGCAGCTCCTGGAAAGTCCTGTGCCCAGACATGATCAGAAAGCTGGATGTTAGCACAGGAACTTTCCTTGCCAGGGCAACAGATTTTGCACTCTCTGTAGCTTTAACAGCAGACTAAGATGAAGTTAAAGCCTTAAAAGTGAACCCAGATTTTGGCTTATTTGTTTCCTTTTAAGCAATAGTCAAGAAAAGACTGGCAATGCATGCATCATTTTCCATAGTATTGAAACAGGCAACAGATTATTAATGTTTATATAAATAAGAAATAACACAGGTTGGAATCACACTTCTATGGATTAAAAACTAAAATGATCAGCATGAAGCACCCTCATCTCTCAGTAACTGGAGCACAGATAAAGGGTTGCATGTGTTGGCACCACGCTATATAATCATCTTCCACTTGAGCATGGGGGCTGGCTTGGTGAAATAAGCAGTTACACTGATAAACAGAGAGCCTCTCTCAGACTGTGCTGTGGACCCAGAAAGAGATGGCCTGTTGGATAACCAGTGCCAAATCTAAGCTAAGGTTACAAACATAGTGATAGGTTACCAAGGAGGAGTAATTGCCAACAGAGGAACTTCATCCCCAGTCTCAGAAATCTGATGTCTCATTTTTGTCTCAAAAGGGAAGAATTTACAACTTGTTGTTTTGGGTTTTTTTAGTAAGATGTCACATTGGTCTATAATTTTTCTCTGTGTTAAATGTAAGAACAAAATTCAACCTCAGGGTTACTGTAGAAGACTAAAGTGAGGTTTGCCATGTTCACTCTTAGGGATTAGGGAGTAATGTTTTCACCAGAATTATGCTTGTTCTCATTGTACATAAACACATATTTATGAAATGTATTTAAAGCACTTCACTGCTTACTAGGAATTAGGCATAGTGATTTGTTCAAGCTCATTTGGCATTTTTTTTAAAAAGTTGGTTTTCTCTGAGATTTTCTGCTTTTGCTTGTTTTTAAATTAAATTAATAATAAAATTTTCATCTACAGGGAGCACTGACAATTTAGCCACTAGAATTTTTCAAGTATTTTAGGTGCAGATTAAAATGGACTCTTGGGCTACAAATCCATCTAATATTGTAATTGCTCTAAATCCATCTAATATTGTAATTGCTCTTCCCATTCAACTGTTTATTGTTTCTTGGGCATCAGTTACACATCAAAGATGTCTCTTTTAGGGATGGACACAATGGCTTCTAGATACTTTCTATGAATCCAATGAATTTAAAATCAAGGAATAAAAAGTTAGTATCCCAAGTTCTGAAATACATCTTTCTGCATTTTGTCAAAATGCATGTTGCATATTGGTGGCCCATTTTAACATAATCTCTGAGATTTCTCATCTTTTCAGTTCTATCCTACTTATATATTTATGCACTTCCTATTTTGACATTTCATTTTGAGTCATAATCTTTTATTCTAATTAAAGTATATTCAGCATCAATCTTTATATGAATACCAAGTGGTGGAATATTAGCACTTTATCATGGCTTTCCAATCATTACTATTGCTTTTTATCATAATCTCATCCAGCTTTTAAACTTCTCCCAATTGACCCTGGTCCAAGGTATGACAGTATTGACAAAGTCAGCGAGCAAGATTTTTTATAATAACTGGTTGTTTTATTGGTAGGTGAATGGAAAATATTTTGAATATTTGGGTACTCACTCTGAGTTTGTCTATGAAATCAGGAAGAATTATCTCTGCAGAGAATTTCAGAAGAGGGTGCAAGGACTGTGAGCCTTTTGTAGGCTCTCTAATGCATCATATAATGATAACACTGAAAAAATTATCCTGAATTAAATACAAAAATGTATTCTATGTTCTCTGTGTTTTCTATATATTTGCTGTTCTATAGATCTTGCTGCTCTTCTAAGAAAGAGATCTTCAGATCTCTTAGAATTTCTACTTGCCCTATGTCCCAGAAATATTTTCTTTAATATTCTGAGTAAAAACCACTTATTTTCTAAATATTTGTGAACTGTAGAAAATCATTCAGCTCATCCCAGTATCTGTGGATTCAGCTGGAAGAATGAGGTAAACGTAACATTACAGTGGCAAATAATTCACTTAAAGTACACAATGTATATGCTTCAGAGGTACAGATACCTCAGTAGAATCCTGCATGTGTCTGTGCTTTCAGCGAAAGGGGGGGCATTTCCATCACGTGGAAATTGATTGGCAAAACTAGTTCTCTGTGAGAACTGGAAAAAGGGACAGCATGACTGATTTTGTCAAGGGCAAAAGGAGAGGAAAGGGAAATGCTAAACAAAAAAAATTGTATTTAGGCTTATAATTTAAAAGATTTGAATGATCCTTATCTAGTTAAGAGTGAAATATGTAATAACTGTGAAAAATAAACATGAGAACTCATTTAAGGTTTTTACTAAAACCACAAAAGTTTGACTTACCATAAGCTATAAAAGATGTCATTAAATCATTAGCCTTTACAAATTGCCTATTGGTTTCTGAGATACTGCTTTCCCTCCCAGTACTCTGATTAATTGTGTACAACTCCAGGAATTGATACCTGTAAGCAAGTTCAAATGTGAGACAGACAAAGAAAGTAAAATCTAAAGAAAAGTCATATCTTACTACAGTGAGAAATCCTGTTCACCTCAGTGGGTCTAATCATAGGTAAATAGGTGGTAAGATCTGTCTCTAAAGTGATGCTGTGCTAAATATGAGAGTACAGCAGACAGTTTAATAAATGGGCTACATCAAGTCAGTTCAAAGATATTCTGTGGAGTATAGTCTATGTACCAATAAAAATCTCCATGATTTTTATTAATTCCATTAAAGTAGCGCACTACCTCCAAATATTTATAGAGATCAAGCAGACTCACTTCAGGACAAGTCCTTCATACATACCAAAGGGACCTTTCCTGAAATGTAAACAGTTGGCATCAGCTGAACTATAATCCCTAAATCAGAAACACAAATGTTTGGATTAACAGAAAATGGAAAGCCTCATTCTTTATTGTTGACCTCCCGGTAGATATTTTTTCACTTTCAGTGTTGTGTGCATGACCAGCATTCTTTATTCAGGACTGGAAATGCAGTGACCTTTTTGGCACAGTGACCACAAAGGACAGTGGTGATTAAATTCAAGCAAGCACAAACCCTCAGTGATGCTCACTGAATTCAGAAGATTTGAAATCAAGCCTTCAGCTCAATGGTGCACATGTGATCCAGGATGAAGCAACTGAGATTTGATACCCTTAAGAATCAGATAAACAAAAGGATATTTATTTTATCCCTTTAAAAGAGTATATTGATCTGAAAAAGGAGGAACTTGAGGAAATATAAAATACAAGCTTGTGAGTACCATCATTGAAATCTATTTGGTTTTATACACTGAGGGTTTTAGCATCCACTGCAACAGGGACTGTGTTCAATAACTGTTAAGAGAAAACCCTTACCAGATCTGGAATTGTTGTCTGTCATATGTACAGTGCATATATATGTAATACAGAATGAATGTGTACAGAATATTCCATTGTACAAACTAAAGCTTTAATAATGAGTGAACTGCTTTAATAGGAATGCTGAGGGAATGAAATTTGAAATTATTTTCCAAAGTAATTTTTTTTTGGATAAATAGTGGGGTTTTTTTCTTGAAGAGATTAAATATACAGTTATTGAAAAGCACTGAAAAGTTAGAGAAGAATGAGAAGGAAGTTGTAGGTGTTGGTGCTGAGAGCCAGGGGCACAAGCAGAGATTTTGGAATGTCTGTCTTTTCTGGTTTGTGCTGTGGCTTTAGGCTTTATGGATCCCAGTAGGACAAGCCATGATTAAGCTGGGGTTTCGTGGATTTCAGTTTTACTCTTCCCAAGCCACACCCCAGGCACTGCTTCCAGCCTCATACCAGAGTCTCCAAAAGTTGTTGGAGCTTTTGCAGGTCCATAGCGGGAGGTGGAAGAGTTAAGTGCTCCAGGTCAGCCTACCCGGTGAGGAGCTTTCCTGCAGCCTCTGCTCCTAAGGGTGGTGGATTGGTGACTGAAGTTGGGTCTGGCAGTGACATCTCTGAACCAGCACCTCTGGAGAGCTTGAGGCGCTCACCAGCTGTTGCCTTGGGCAAGATGACAGGGAAGCAGTCACACTTCCTCTGAATTCTAGCTTTACACACACTCATGACAGGTACTCAGTGCACACTCATTCTTTTTCTTTTTGGATTTCACAAATCTGTTTGTCTGGGAAGTAAATTCTAAGCAAGTTTCAGGGAAGACTGGAATTGTCTACAGTAAAAGAGTTTGATGCTTTGAAACTGCTACAAAACAATAAAAAAATAAAATCAGTAAAATACCTCTATGTGCAATTTTAATTGTTTCAATAAGTTCTTTCAAGTTGTATTTTCATGTTAATAATTTCTGGACAGTAGACTTCATTATACTCTTAAGAAAAAGGGAAGGTTTTCAAATAAGGCTGCATATTGAATTTTAGGTCTGTGCATTAGAATTTTCATATGACTTCAAAATTACCAAAATAATTACTTATTGTCTATGCAAACATTAAGGGTTTGTCTTCATTCCTACTCTGTCATAACAAATCCAAAATTCTTGGCAGTATAAAAGCGTGCCCTGAAACCTCTTGTCAATATTCACCTGTTTCCCTTTCCTAAGAGAATGTGATTTTTCCAGACATCTACCCAGCTACCAGAAAAGCTGATTCTTATGGGATACATATACAGTTAATGTCTTAAGAGAAGAGACTCAGCTGCTTAATTTTTGAGAAAATTGTACAACATTTCAAAAAAACTAAGACTTTAAAAAGCAGAAAAGAAACCAGAAGGGGAAAAAAAAGAGGAAAAATAAGAAAAATCTTAATGTTACAATCCATTGATAAAATTATATTAGTTATCATGGGTTTAGCTTAGCTTAGGTAAAATATTTGGGGACACAAAAAATATTTCATAAACACAATGAGATCTTCTGTCATGTAAAATCCTTATCCTTTCTTCAAGGGCCTGTCAAGAAAACTAGGTTTACTACCTGAATTTTATTTTTCAAAGTAAAAGATAGAATGTTCTGAAAATCAAGCTGTCACTAGTTAATGCTGTCAAAATAACATTCAATTTTACACACTTGTTCAATTGGACTTCACTTTTTCTTCCTCCTCATTTTAAATGACGTTTGTTCATTTCTTATTCTCTGGGCCCTTTCTTCTGAGTCCCATGGAAACAAAACATAAAATCAATGATGCCAAAGTTTATGTAGGCTTAATATTGGGATGAAAAATGAAGGTGCCTGATCCTGCTGTCAATAAAATGTATTTGTGTAGTTCTCCATGTAGCACTTTGAATAGGGTGAGTGACAGCAATCTCAGTCTGAGAAGAGAAGGAGCCTTATGGCCATGTTGTATGGGTGGCTGGTTTTATAATAGCCCAAAACAAAACATTCATGATCCTTAAACAGATTCAGATTACCAAATGTAGACAGGAAAAGTAACCATGCACAGTGCTGTGGAGTTCCAGGATTTTTTCTGTGTACTGCCCTGCTAGGAAAGCATGACAAGGATCGTAGTTTATCAAGAAAGAGGTGAAATGTTTCCTCCAAGGAATCTTTGGGTTCAGCAGGAAGTTCTCATGGTTCCTGTAGTCACTTGAGGTTAGATTATGGCAATTAGTTCATACATCTAGTCTTTAGTGCCTCCAATAAGAATGTCCTCGAAGGCAACCACAGGCAGAAGGGGACAGCTGATGCTGATGTGCCACACCAAATACATAGACACTAGAAAAGGTTGTAGATTCACATTTCAGTCACTCTATATGTCTGTGCATTGCCTGGCTAACCTCGTGTGCATCCATAGGGATACTGGATCTCTGAAAGGATCTTAAATTATTTGCTTTGGCTTTGCTACTTCCTTTTGATGTTGAGCTGTCTATATGAATTGAAAATGAGAAAGCAGTTAGTACCATATCTATTCATTGTAAACCCTTCCTGACTGATGCCTTGCCCTGGCATCCAGAATTGTAGCAGAAACCAACTGGTATAACCTGCAGCTACAACTACTTCCTGCAGTTCAGCTTCTTTTCTAGGGAAATGTACTTTTCCTTAATACTGATGTTCAGGCTCAGAAAAACCCATGTATCTGAGGAAAAGTTATACATGGAACTTCAGGTGTTGCTCCTCTGGATGATACTCCCCGTTTTTCCTGCAGAGAATCATGTGAATTGTTACCTATCATTGCATCCCCATGTTCATCTCTTAATACTTGTCAGTATGAGACACACCACTTAAAAGAAATTTGCTGCCCAGACTGGGCAATTTCCTTGTTACAACAATATATTTTTTCTTATTTTGTCTTGTGGTTTCATAAGTGCTAACAGATTCTTACCCAGTGCTTTTTAAAATGCTTACTGATCCACACAGGCAGAAAAGGTAAACAACAGCTAAGCAATTGTCTGACAGATAGTGCAGTCCCTCAGGAGGCATCCATAACATCCACACCAACACTGAGTTATTCTCTCTCAGGAGCACCATTAGCAGCTATTTCATCACCACCGTGTCTGTAACTCTGTAGCAGCAGTCCCAAGGCTGGCCAGTTCTCCTCAGCAGAGGTTAAACTGTAGGCAAAACCACTTCACTGTTAAAAAGAAAGTAGAAACCAGCCTGAAGTGTTAAACTTCCAGTTTAAAGTCCCATTAATATAGACACTTACAGATAAAATAATCAAACTGAACACAAGGGAGTAGTGTATGAACTTATTTTTAATTGTGTAAAAAGGGACAGCTTGCACCTAATTTTTTGTTTAGATTAATAATTAATTTTGGTTTAAATATGTTTTGATCCTGAATTATTCAGAAAAATAATGGTTTTGAGAAGGACACAGTGTCATTAGAAATGTAAGTTGGATATGAACTATGAATGGGATGCTATTTGATGATCAATGTAATCTTGGTAAGAGTAAATAAGTAAACAGTATTCAGAAATTGGCAGGTTTTTCACATTTGTCAAATTTACTGGAAAGCCATGCACCTTTATGGTTTGTTGAAAAAGGTATGGAAAGTCAAAAGTAGGTACAGAAAATAATTCTGAAAATTAAAAAAAAAAATACAGGAAAATGTACCAATAGTGAAATACTAAATAGATTCTTAGCTATTAAATCAGTCAAGAAAAGACTGAGAAGTAACTTGACTACAGCCTTCAGGTACCTACAGGCAAAAAGTATTCCTGACAGTAAAGAGCCCTCTCATTTAGGAGGGAGGAATGTGCAATTAGCTGGAGCCAAGAATTCCAGTCTGTTCCCCCATCACCAAATTAACAATGAGAGCTTTTAACCATCAGAGCCATCTGGGTCTCTTAGAAAGATCTGCTGCATCTCATTCAGAAGCTACAGAGGCTGATGGATAACATTTTGGGACCACGCAGGAGGTTAGACTAAATGCATCATTTCTTCTGCCCTTAATATCTATTTCTGAATCTAAATAAAAAATGGATAAGGTTAACAGAATTTGGCCCTCAGTCATATATATTTTATCATTTAATTACATTTCCATTTGAGAATTATAATTCGGCTCTCTTATTATTTCATCTCCAAAACTTTTCTACAGGATATCAGGAACAGAGTATTTCTTATTCTTATAATTAAACTTTGAACCAAATAAAAGTTCTTCAGCTTGCAACTCTGAATTAGCATGTGAAAAATTTAAACAAATATAATTTTAGCTTCTTTGTTATGAATGAACAGAGAAATCATATAGCACAACAAAGTGTTAATGTCTGTTATAGCCCATGAGCTATACAAATTTGTGGTTTTGTTATGATCATGCTTGATATGCTATGTCTTGACTAAATCTTATTTCATTCTATTTCTACAGGTTAGTGAGACTTTAATCAAGAAAAAAAAATCTAATGAACAGTAATTTGAAACACAGCATTTGGAAAGGTCAGAATGGTACATTACATCCTTATTATCCAAAAGAACAGATGAGTTTAATATCCTGGCAGTATTCCTGTGAAGAAGATATTAAACAAGAACTGAAAATGGTACAAGGTTCTTGATTCCTTTTCTATGACAAAGATTGTAACAAGATGATGGAACTACACAGAATAAATCCCTTTCTGCTTTAATGGTCCAACTGTGAATTCTGTCCAGATTTCCAAAACCTAAGCCAAGCAAAGAGCCAGCATGCATGCTATTTGTTTCAATTCCTTTCCAACACACTTACATGGCCCATTTTCCATTAATATTTACTAGTCTTGAACATGGGAGGATATGTTAACAGAAGGTGCACAGTGCACCAAGTTTTGCTGCATAATATGTTGAACTCCAGCAAATAATGTACTGCATCAGCACTACTGAAAATACAGATTTTCCAGCTTCTCTTTGCATAAGGTAAAAACAGAGATAATGTGTTCCAACACACAAGCCATGGTGTGTGTCCATGTGTCCTGCTTTGGAGAGTCTCTGAAGGTATGGAACTCTTTGAAGGCAAAGGAATTTCCAGTATATCCAATAGGCTGTTTTAGTATAAGAACTGTCAGAATTTCCTACCTTAAATTATTATCTGCATGAAGACTCTTCCTTTTGCTTATAGGTCTAAGGGGGGAAAAACCTTCTGGAACTGGATGTTGCATTTTATCCCTAAAATACACCATCAGGGTCCTCATGTTAAATCTTATTATGGTAACTGAAAAAGTGCTGTGCTTAAAAATGAAAAAAATAAGTATATAGCATGCTCCTGTATTAGCTACTTATATGCAGTCCTCATGAGATATGATAAATGTGCCATTACTCACAAATGTAACAAGTTAGATTTTAAAGATACTGATAATTATTAAAGGAAATTTTTTTTATCATTCCAAAGATAAAAAGCCTTGAAGTATTAATGACTGAAGTAGGCCTACATTGGTTTGCACAAGCTCACAATTAGAAATCATATGAACCTCTTCTTCCCACACCATCTTGAAGAAAAACTTCTCTGTGGTACATTACACACAGCATCTTGCTGAGAAAAACCATTCTGCTTTGGTCAAGAGAGACAAAACAACCATAACCAAAATCCTTTTTCAGTACCTCGAGTGAATGTATAAGTATGTATATTTATACTTGTTGGGGTTTTTTTTATATTTTCTTTTTTTTAAGTAGTTTTATTTTCCACTGGATATTATAAATGTATTTTTCATCCTTTGTTTTGGCAACTATAAAGTAGGATAGCTTTTCCATGCATTGGCAATGTGCAATCTATTTCAAAACTTCAAAGGATTTGCAAAACCACAGAAAAAATCCCTAATGGGAGTTCATTTTGTAGATGCCTACAGAAATTAGTATTTTCTCTGTGCCTAGAAAAAGTCCACTAGATTGTGGAGTTTCTAGAAGTTTCTATCAAGTCCCTTGTTGTTAAGATAATAGTCCTTGAAACTGAAATTACTACAAATAGCTCTTTTCTTCTTCCTAACCAAACATATCAGCCATCCAATATGCCACATACACAAAATAATAAATAAAACTATTTTTAATTCCTAATTATTATTCACAATATAAATCTGTGAATTTTTATAATTTTTCTTATTTATAACTTCTGTAATATTATAAAAGAACTCTGACCATATATACTTTTGCTATGAAAGAAATAAAATATTTGCAGTTGTATCCATCTTCTAAAATATAATGTTTAGGGCATGACTGAATATAGAATCCAGGGTTTTGAGAGAAGACTCAATGTGTAGTCCCACAAATATCTCCAGGATTTCTTAGAGAGTCAGTCCAATGTATCAGATGAAGGAACTGGGGTTTGTTACACAGTTTTTCATTCTCACGATTGTGCAAAATGTTTTTGCTGTGTCACACAGTATTTAACATGAGGAGCACCTTGAATACATTGTGCATCCTGATTTAGTTATTCTATAAAATGGACTTTTTCACTACATGATCACAGTCGTACTTTTTTGAAAAATTACCAAAATAATCAAGTGCTTCTTATGAACCAATACAAAAGCTTGAACTTGAACTTTAAGAGACACCTCCTTTTATAAATTGTTTCCAATAAATAATGTGGGTTTTGGACATTTCCATGAAGTCTTTCTTCAGTGGGAATGGTGAATATGAGTTTTGCATAAAATGTTGTGCTTGTGAACCCATGAGAACATCTCCAAGTACAAGGATCATATAATCCTCTGTGAGGTATATTCAGTAAATTAACAGCAGAACAAAATTAACAAACAAAAAAGGTGAGGCTGGTGGAAAGGTGTCATATTGAAGCAAGATCACAAAAGAGACACATCAAAGGACAATAGGTTATGTGCAGCACACACATTCCCACAAATAGGATTTTGTGCCAGGAGTTGCTGGATCATTGTAATCCCAATAAAAAGGACACTCAGACTCTGTGAAATGTGGTTTAAAATATTCAAACATTTATTGCAGCTAACACTTTAAAGAAAAAAAGGTTAGCACAGATGATCTTACATCCATTGAGGTGCTGGGAAGCCCAAGTTATGCACCACTGAATGAGCCTCCATGCAGGCTCAGTATCCTGTGCAGATCCTGTCCATGTAAAGGTTACCCAATATTTCAGTCTTTTGAGTTCCTGTAAAGTTTTCCTAAAACAAAAATAACTCCATTAATCATTTTCACTGTCAAAGAAAAAAGCATACACACATGGGAATTTGTTGCTGCTGCTTTAGACAAAGGCAAGGAGTTGGTGTGACCCAGTGGCAGCTGCCCACAGGCGACTTCATTACAGTCAGCCAGGCAAGCTTGTTCTGCAGGCAGAGGATGTGCAGAGCACAGCACAGACCTGGAGGTCATGCTGTGTGCTCAGCACATTTTGTGTGCCCAGCACGTCAGTGCAGGCCTGGGCCTGTTTGGGACAATGGTGGTGTGAGACACTAACTCCCCTGGGAGCAATGGTCTCCTGGTCAGGATCTCAGCACATGTGTGCATGCATACCTGGTTTGCATCTGCACATAAAAACCTGCTTTTGTTCTCCAAACTGAACTGGTAAACAGTATTAAAATCTGCATACATTAAAAACTGTGATGTCCACTGCAAACACATCTCTGTAAATGTCTCTGTTTATCAAGCTGATGTTGTGGCAAAGTCAGATAGGTTTACAATTATAGAATTTATTGCACTAAAAGGCTGTGTAAATACATTTTTGCAAGTGTGATTTTTGTGCCTGCAGCTCAAATTCTTGTTATACTTGCATTTGAATTTGTTTTGTTTTGTCATACAATGTTACTTGGTATTATATGAATAATAATCCATGAGCTAGAAAACCGACTAAAGTCAAAGGAACAAAGACAGTTGCATTATTAAAGAGAGATTAAAATAATTTGACATGAAAGGCATTTTAGAAACAACACAGCCTGTCTGACTTGCTGATTTGCACAGAACCTAATACATCATTCAGCTCTGCTACCACCTGACAGCTGCTCAGCATCTAATGGGAAATGTGAGGGTGGTTACAGTCCAGTTCATAGTGGACAGGTGCTGGCATCACAAAAATCATCATCACAACTGGCACTAATTGGCACCTTTGTTGACAGTCTTGGCAGAGAGGCCACTGATTGAATCTGCACAGAGACTTCCTTGCAAACTCTGCTGGCTTGGGATGCTGGGCTCAGCTCATCCTTCACTTAAACCATCCTTAGTTTTGCACATATTTCCTGGGAACACAGTCAGGTCCTGACGCTCTATTTGCCTGAAATGTCTGTGAGCATGCACATTACTGTGGCATCTCTCTGGAAGTGACACCTCTGCACAGAGGGTGAGACACACCTCAGGGACAGCAGAGCCTGCCAACTGGTGCTGGCCAGCAGAAGAGCCCGTGAGCTCTGGCTTGGGTGGAAGGAGACAAAAGGGGATCAAACCAAATGCTGTTCTAAAGGAGAAGATACACATGACCCACATAGAGCTCCAGTTTCACACAGAATTTTCTTAATTTTAGTTAACTTTAGATACAACTGTGATTCTGTAAAGTTCTAGAAGCCACTTTTATTCTGTGCTTCAGTTTATTCTTTTGTATGAAGGTCCTATTATTTGTCTCATTCTCAGACATAATAAGAGGCTTTGCTAACTAATCAGTGTCCTAATGTATTTAAACGTTTCTAATGGAAGTCAATAGACACATATAAATATCAGGATTCAAATTTATAGGAACTTTTGTTTCTTAATAATTCTATTAAATGAGTTGCAGGTAGTGACTATTGAATATTTCCATTTTGCATTTTAGACATCATTCACTCTACTGTAAATACAGTTGCATTAAATGCAGTTTCTTCTGACACCTCAGCCTATCTTGTCCAAACCTGCAACTAAAACTAATTTTCCTTTAGTGTATAGAAACCTGTACTGTTTGTAGGTTAATTATCAGTTTATATGTTTTTTTAACTCTGTAGACAAGTAAGTCAGTAATGTGACTAGGATTTGAGAATGTTTAAATGGTAACAAATAGAAGTTAAAAGAGGGTGATAAGTTGATTGCAATTAGCAGCAGTAACTGAAGTATAGAGATGTTATTTGAGCTCATTACTACCTTTTTCCAAAGTGAAGAAAGAAAGGCAGGCAGGAAGGAGGGAAGGAAGGACAATAAACAAAGAAAGTAAATAAAAAGTAGGAAGGCTGGATAAAAAGAAAGAGAACAGTTCTAATTTCATGTGGATGAAAAAATGTTGAATTTATTGCACATAGGTTGGTCAGTAGATGGATAAAAGTGAGAAAAAAAATACCCTACAAAAGTGATAAATGAAATCAGGCAAAATAAATCTTAAAACACCGAAAAAATATGTAAAAAGCCCAAGGTTTGTCTGTATCAATGTAGCTGAGGAAGAATGTACTTCCATTAGGAACAACAAGGTTATAAGATAATATCAGCACTCAAAACACCAAGGTTGTAAGATAATGGGAGGCTCAAAACACCACGAAGCAAGAGTCTGCAATTCTCCCCATTGATTTTTCACCTGTGTATTACATCTGATCCCAAGGAAATACCATCTCATTTACATGCATCTACATAAATTCTGGATGAAGCCACCAGCTTTTTTGTCCTCCAGTGTTAACAATGAGCAGTGGCTGCTGTCCTGTGCTCCTACCGACACTCTGGAAACAGAATATGTCATCGTTAGCCTAATGAGGGGAAAGGGGGAGAGAAATTGCTAAATGTTTTCTCTCTAGCCCAATTAAAGGAGAGAGAGCAAGATGAAGAGAGGGGGAAGGCGTGCTGGAGGGAGAGCTGTGTATGTGACAGATTTCTTCCTGCCTTTAGCTGCAAGAGCATTCTCGTTAGGGAAGAACTGAAAAAGACAAGAGGATGTGGGACTGCAAAGCATAAATCCTTTGACTGAAATCAGACTGTGGCAGCATGGTCCATCAGTCTGAGCTGCACATTACCTTCCAAAAATAGCTTGCTTGGGAAGGAAAGAATATGATACCAAGTACACTCTTGTCATTACTGGTCTCAAGACAAATTATCCATACAAATAGAAAGGAACAAAATTTGTCTGCCTGCTGAAAGCCTCCTTGGCCATCCCCTTTCAGGACTGCTCTAGAGGAAGAGTACTACTTGTGTATGAAGGACATCTCCAGTTTAGAGGTTGCTGAGCTCACTGACAAGTGCCAACTCACTCTTTATAAAGCAAACTGAATTGATCCCATGATGTTTTGTGCCAGAAACATCAGGCCTGGTAGAAAGGGTGTCTACATCCCTAGAATATGCTAGGTCCCAAAATTGTCCTGTCCCATGGGCCTTGGCACTGCCAGGTGGTACCTCAATGGGACCAGACTTTTGCCAGGTACCACAACAAAAATATCCCATTTCAAACAATTGCAAGCCAGCACTCAGGGCCTCATGTCTGGCCAGTATAGGTTTTTTCATGACTCAGATGTCTTTGAGGGTGAGTGTGTGTTTTGGAATCCAGATGAGCTGGGAGCTGAGGCTCCTAGCTAATAACCATGGTGTCAAGATTTGCAAGGTATCACTGAAGCTGAGGAGAATGTTCTTTTTCCAAACACAGAAAAGAATGTTGCATCCGGTCCTATGGCGTGACACTGTACACACATTCTTATATAATAGAAGAATACCTGCTGCTTTAAACTGCAGCAGAGATATAAATGGACTTGCTGGAAGCATTTCTTTGCACCCACAGCTCTGCTGTTGACCCCACAAGCAGCTAATGGCACCTTTGTGCCATGCTGGGACTGCATATTAAAAACATATCCAGCCCATGGGCCCCAAACACTGCTGACTGACCGCATGGGATCCAGGGTCCATGGGCAGGTCCACAGTGTCTGCAACAGCAAAAATATATCAGGAGGCAGGTGAGGGGTGATTCAGTTGAATATTCTTTATGCCCAGACTCTGAAATTTTACAAGACTGCATGACTACATTAAGATGCAAAGTTTTTCCACGGGTTAAAGAGACCTGTGACCAAAGGAACTAGGAAGGTGGGAGTTTCTTTATTATCACATCAGCCACCAGGTCCTGATGCAATTCCAAAATTATATCCCACACTGTTCTCATTACCTGCACAATAGCCTGAGCCATTCAGTGGACAGAAGAAACTACCTTTCATCACTATTTATATTTAGTGCTCAGACACGAGCTGAATGATAAAAAGCAGGATTGAGGTGCCTAGTATAATCCAGTCCCCAAATGTTGAATTCCTCACACTTATTTTAAATCTCTCCACATTTCCTTGCATTCTGACTAAAATGTAGCAGCTTTGTGAGCTAAACTATAGCTGCCCTTCTACCATTTCAAGTGCCAGAAGCTTTAGCTAAGGAAAATGATTTTGTAAAGACTTACTATGCTCTGCTAGTCTTACCAAGTGCAGTTCCTGCCAATACCTAAAAGGAAGCTGAGAAAGCTCCTGAGAACACCTTGTAGCATGAGTCACTTGCTGTAATTATTTTTTAATTCTTGACTCCTGAGTCCCCATCCTGGGAGACCTTCTGGCTTGTTCCATCATCCAGGCATGGCTGGACTGGATTTGTTTTTTCCCTGCAATGAGACCTAGTTTCTTTATTCACCACTCATCTGAGCTCAGAAAATAGAAGGCAAATATTGGGTCTGGTTTCTGGTTGTCCAGAAGAAGTCACAGGGATGATTTCCCCGAGTTGGGAACACAGGAAAGGAATGGAACTCTCCTGTCAGGCAAACAGATGTTGGGAAAAGTAGCCTGTGCTGCTCTGCCAAGAAGAGTAGCCCAGACTCATACAAGTGAGCCCAAAGCAGCCATGCCTGTACAATGGCAAGCAAACAGGAGATAAGGGAAGGCTGCAATTAGGGTTCAGTCTCCTTACAATATTTTTATATAATTTTGTATTTCTTACTGAGTATTTATATATTATAAATATTCTAGTCAACATGAACAATGTCATAAGATTTTCTCTCAAAATTTGGAGGTTTTGGCCTTTAAGAGGGTTTTTCACATTAGATTTTCTATGGTTTGTGTCTTAAGAAATACTGAGCTGCCCAGTAAAAAACACCTGGCTTGCATTTATAATAGCCAATTTCTCTCTACGTTTAATTAAAAATTCCGACCCACTAAAATCTGAAATTCCAACACTGTGGTCTGTACAGGGTGCTAGCACAATTACTATACACACGACTCAGTATTTTCATTTCCTCTTTCCTGAACTTCAAATATCACAAGATCTGAAATAAGGACATTCTTCCTGACGCTTGAGCACAAGATACTAAATTCAGTCTGATTTAGTGACAAAGCATGCCATTTTAGGAGATAAATTGTCTGTATAATAATTTGTTTACAAATGCTATCTTCTGAAATACCATATTTGAAATTAACCACTTACTGTTTCTCTTGGGAGTTTAGCACAATGGTATAATTTAAAGGACTAATGTCAGTTCAGTTAACTCCAACCCTTGAAAACCCATCACATAACTGGCTCTCTCTAATGTTTACCATTGGCAGGACTTTGTGCCCCAGTCTGGAAATAGCTGCCCTACGTTACCCAGCAATGGTCTGTGGTGGTGGGAGGAGGAAGGAGATGAGTACAGCCAACACTGGTATGATGCAGACACTGCTCAGATACTTTCTGGTTACTTTGCCCTCGCCTTCATATCACAACTGCTGCCAGGTCTGCCTTACATTAAGCAGACAGAAGTTATTAGCTTCACACATTTTATTTTCTATATAAAAATACTGTATTAAATAAGAGAGTTGTCCTAACAGCTACCAGTAAAAATTCTATCCTGAACAGCAATGCCAACACAAAAGGCCAACCTAGTCTGAATTACCAGTCAGCACTTCAGCAACATTCCAATTATTTTCATCATTTAGAATGACCGAAGCAGTATTTTGAAATTACATCTAAAACTGGAGCAGTTATTAATCAAGGAGCTCTAGCAAGCCAGGTCCATGATCAGCAGAAGGGTGGAGACAGACACTATATCATTTTGATCTTACGGAATAATTTGCTTTTAAGCACAAAACTTCTTGCAACTGAATTTCTTCATCATTTGAATGTCCAGAATAAGAAGCACACAATCTTGTGGTGGTTTAGATGGCTTTTAATACATCACAAGAAGAAAAATTAAATTAAATTGCATCTACCTCCTCCAAAACTGCCTGAATTTTTTCATTCATATACACCAATTTTTGCATTAAATGTCAATTTCTTAACCATTAGGATGCACAACAGGACCTGCAGAAGCTCTAACTGTAGCTTAGCAGAGCTCAAATGAGTTGTTAACAGCACATGTTTAGGGCTAATGTTTTCTTACAGGAAATAAAAATAATTTTTTTTCTTTAATTTATGGAACACCATGGCTACAATTTTTGTTTGTAACATTCATTCACATTTTCACTATGTAAAAAGCAATAGTGTTCAAATTTTCTTGATAATATGACATAAATTCTTTTGCCTTTAATAGTAAAAAATATTTCCCTTTTTTTGAGCAATTTTTGGACTCTTGCATTCATGTGCTCTAACAGGCATCCCCTTTTCTAGAGTAGCTTAGTTATGTCCTGAGCATTGTCACTTGGGTATTATAAAAAGAAAGACCTAATTTTACTTCATCTTATTTCTTATCCCAAGTCAAATAAATGCCTAATGGTGTTACCAGTGGTTTAAGTTGCTTCTCTACTCCTTTAAAGTTCCATGGATGATCAATGCCTTGTAACAATGCTCAGTAAAATCTGGCCGAATTTACTTATATTGTCTTAAAACTGAAAGGTCCGTAAGACTACTTTTTTTGAGAAATGCTCATAATTTTTTGTAATCTTAAACATTAAACAGAATAATTTCTTTCTATGTATTAAAAATGGGATCTTTCAAGCACTGGGTTTACATAATCCTATTTCTGATTAAAGCGTCTCACTCAGAGAAGCTAAAAGTTCCAAAAACTGCAGACCATAAAGTGTTATTTGAGGACTATTTTATTTCTCTGACACACATTTCACTTCAGACAAACCCTCTCCATGTAATTATCCTCACAAAGAGCTGCTGGATTCTGTTTTATTTAAAAAATCAGAAAAATAGTAAAAGCTTTTCTCTGTATTGAAGCCACTTCAATGCCAACAATCCACACTGTACAAAAACCATTAAAATATCTCCTCAAAGATCTGTAATTCAGTTAGGTTCTGAAGAATGAGGTAGAGAGCTGCTCATAGAATTTCTTTGGCTATTACAGTACTAGCCTAAAAAGCCTGTCTCATCTTTGGTATCAGTCAAATAATTCTATTTGACTGTTGCCACCATTTGCAGATAGGAATGAATGCTGCAGGTCTGGGTAAATGTTGGCCTCCCTGTGACAGTGAAGCATCGCCACAGCTCTGGTGCTGAGAAGGAATCATGCAGAATTTCCCTGTGACTACCAGAAAGACACTTTACCCAACAACCATAAATCATTCCTTTAGTGAGGTAGTGCCACTTGGTTTTTCCAGAAGCAAGTGGACTGAGGGAAAGAGCCTTCCATGTCTTCCATCATTTAGGTACAGTCCTTGTGCTTGTGCTACCAGCCACCACCAGAGCTTCACCTTTGGACTGAGCTCAGCATGGTCTGTCTATGGCTCATTGACACCCTCTGCTCAGATAATGTGAACCAGTGAATCTTCTGCTCTTCTTCCTTCCACACTGGTTTCTGGAGATACTCTTGATCTATTTTATATAGACAGGAGACCTAGAAATATTCTTGCCAGATGGTTACCTAGCATTCTTATTAATTACTAGTTGAATGTACTTCAGTTATCATGACAGGGGGTGCACAGGTGTCAGAGACTTCAAAAAAACCTTTAAAATATTTCAGACAGAAAAATCTCATCTCATTTACAACCTCTTCTGCCAAAGCATAGATTTTGAGAAAATTCAGTCTGAACCACATGTTCATGCTTCAGGAATTTTCACTAAAACAGCATAGCACAGCATTCTCCACAAAACAGAATTTTTTGTGACATTCTCTGATTTCCCAATGCTTTTCCATAAGACTTGACTCTTCCAAGTATGCAATAGCATGCAACCAAATGAGAAGTAAATACAGTGTGCCTAAACATGTTGTTTAAACAACAAAACAAAACCCAATTCAGGCAATATTAGTAACACAGCAAACAGATGAGGAGAGGATATGTAAGGCTGTGACAACCAATCTAACCATGTGTGTGAACAGATAATGTAACACATAGGAGAGAATGAAGTTAGTTATTGCCTGCAGCTCCTGTATGACACCCAGATATAAGTCTCCTCTTGTGCCATGACATGTACATGTTATGGTATTTCCTCATCTGAAAACAAGTGGATTAAGAAAAAAAGTGTCTTGCTAATAAGCACCTATGAGGAGCTTGGGTTTTAAACTATAAAAAGTGGCAATGGGACATGTTTTAATTAAAGCTTATCTAAATTTATGCAAAGCATTTGACACTGTTCCTCAGTGTCAAACATCTTTGTTTCTAACAGGAGAGACATGGGTTTAACAGATGGACAAGAAATTGGCTGGATGGTTGCACTCAGGTGTTGTAATCAATTACTCAATGTCCAGGTGGAGAGCAGTGATGGCTGGCATCCCTCAGAGGTTGGTACTGATGCTGTTTGACACCTTTGTCAGTGACATGGACAGTGGGATCAAGTGCACCCTTAGCAGTTTGCTGAAGCCTCAAGCTGTGAGATCTGGCTGACAGGCTGGAGGGAACGGAAAACATCCGGAGAGACCTGGACAGGCTTGAGAGGTGGGGCTGTGAGAATCTTGTGAAGTTCAGCAAGGCCGGGTGCAAGGTCTTGCATGGGGCAGTGCCCAGCACAAGTATAGGCTGGCTGGAAAATGGGTTGAGAGCATCCTTGAGGAGAAGAACCTGGGGGTATTGGGGGATGAGAAGCCAAACATGAGGCAGCAATGTGCACTCACAGCCCAGAAAGCCAAAAGCATCCTGGACTTCAAAAAGAGGAGCAGCCAGCAGGTCAAGGGAGGTGATTCCGCCCCTCTACTCTGCCCTCACGAGACCCCACCTGGAGTGCTGGGTCCAGCTCTGGTGTCCTCAGCGCAAGAAAGACATGGAGCAGTTGGAACACGTCCAGAGGGGGCCACAATGATGATCAGAGGGCTGGAGCACCTCTCCAGTGAAGACAGGCTAAGAGAGTTGGGGCTGTTCAGCTTGGAGAAGGATCCAGGAGACATCTAGCAGGGTCCCAGTATTTTAAGCAGGGCTACAAGAAAGCTGGAAAGGGACTTTTTTACAAGGGAATTAGTGACAGAACAAAGGGGGGTGGCTTTACACTGAAAGAAGGTAGGTTTAGATTAATTATATGTAGCTGGGCATCTCACCCCACCCCAAGGAAAGCTTCTCTGTTGCTTGTTAGCTAATGAAATAACCCAGGGCATCTCACTCTCAGGAGCCTCACATAAACCTTGGTGAAATAACTCAGTCAAGATAATCTGTCTTGTAGTGAGCTATTTCAATGTTATGGAATTGATGTTTTCAGCTACCAGTAAACCTCTTGCTATGGAAGCAGATGTGAAAAGATAAGCTGGAATTTCTGCCTGACAAACATTTCATTCTACAAACTACAAAAGCCAAATTTTCACAAACCAGAAATCTTCTGCACATTCCATGGGAATCTGTGGGGGTCTCTTGGGACACCACTTTTGTGGTTATTCCCTCGAGGGTTGAGTTAAAGGACTCATTGTACACTATCATCATTTCAGTGGTTGAGTCACATTGACTCATAATCTATTCTGTTTCTTTCCTAGCTATAATATAGGTACCTTGATAATGCACTGATTTATGTAATCTGCTAGTAGTTCTTGTGTTTTATAAGAGTAAAACTCTGTAATTTACTCTGTGGAGTAAATAACTCTGTTTAAAGCCTCTTCTCTGATATCTCCTGTCTATTCAATAAATAACTCAATTTATACTAGACCTGATCTGTTATGCTTAGAATTTGCAAGCTGGAATGATTTTAGGTGTGGGCCACCTAGATTCAAGCTGCTGCCAAAAATCTTATCTTTGGGCAGGGCTTGTCTGAAGCTCCAACTTGATCCATAACAATATAGAGAATAAATTCTTCACTGTGAGGCACTGGAACAGGTTGTTCAGGGAAGCTGTGGATGCCCCATCCCTGGAAGTGTTCAAGGCCAGGTTGGATGGGACTCTGAGCAACCTGGTCTAGGGGAAGATGTCCATTCCCATGGTATGGGGGTTGGAATTTGATTATTTTTAAGGTCTCTTCCAACCCAAATCATTCTATGATATGTTCTGTGATTCAATAAGTGTACAGCTATGCCACCTCAGGTAAAAGGCACCTTCTTTCCTTCCTGCTACAGCTGTATTCACAATTGTCAAACTCAATTTTCTTGAGTATTCTTGAACTATTCAACACAATAAACACACACTGAGGAGAAAAGCGAAACTGCAACTTTCAGGAGGTATGATAGATTTACAAAGTGCCACACTTGACCTTGAAATATTGCCACAGTTTCTTACACTCATTACACAGCTGGTTTTGGCCTTCTTATGTATCTGGGGGATTTGGTTTCTTAAGCAGATATTTTGTGTCTAAATATAAGGATGCGCTTTAAAATTTTTACATTGAATTTTACATTTTAAAGTGTCTGGTATTGTTATGCTTCTACTTTTTCTCCATATGAAAACACTGAAATTTATTTTAAAATACATTGCCTTTAGAATGAGAGTTAACTTCACTGTGTCTTGTCCCAGTAGGTTGTCTAATACCCCCTAAAAATAAACTGGAAATTCCTACTGACACAGCTGAAGAAGATGAAAGAAAAAAAAACATTCACCCCATAATAAGATTCAGGAACTAATGTATTAGAGTATTCACATCCATAACATATTGTTATGCTATATTGAGGACTCTGAAATGCAGTCCTAAATAAGCAGTTATAAACCCTTAGTTGGTTCAAGGAATTCTAACAATGGGATACTGCATGAGTGATAAACAGCCAAGCCAAAAGGGTAAGATTTACTTTATCCCCAAAGCTAACACAGAGTCTTTCAGCATCAGAAACTCTACAAAATTGGAATATATGGATACACACTTTTGAAATATCATCCTTTCATGTGATCAAAGTAAACAAACATCTAGCACACTTCAGCAATGAATTGAAGAGTTTCCTTTTACTCCTGGGATGCAAAATGAGAGCAAAAATAAGCACTGCATTCATAGTTTGTAGTTCAGAAGCAAGCAATTGTCTGCTTTATTTTCTCTGAAAAGCATAGTAGAGCTTGCCTGTGTAGTGTGTGGAATGAAATCCAGAATACAGCTATAGTTAACATATTTCAAAAGGCATTACAATTCCACATCATCTGCCTGATGTTTTCTGCTGGAATAGCCAGTGAAATATAATGTCACTGTTCTTTTGGGAGATTTTAAAGTGCTGAGTGAGCCTGAGCCTTGGGCTTTCAAGTAGTCCAGTTCATTGATGAATCAGGAAGGAATGGGCAGACTTTTTAATAGAGTGAGGTGGTAAAATATTTCTTGCTTTGTGAATATATTTCACAAACTTTCTTCCAAGAATAGGAACTTGCAGGCTACTTCTACAATGCTGGTAGCATAAGCGATACTTCTTGTCAGATTTTACAGCTTTGTCCTCATTAAAATAAAATCAGTTTAAAATCTCATTACTTCACCCCCATTTAAACCCATGAAGGCCAGAGTATTGTTTGTTTCAGTTAAAGGGCTTCTGGTAACTGCCAGTAAAAATAAAAAAATCTCAAATGACAGAACACTGTTTCTGAAGGCTGTTTGGAAAAAATCACATTTCCAAGGGCATATGTAAAAATACAGTGCAATGCAATTGAGTGTGGTTCTTCAGCTACAGTAAAAATGTGTGTTGTGAGCTGTCTGTCCCTGGTTCTGTCACCTACACAGCTACAGTGCTGCAGCATCTGAGTGGAGGTGACACAGTATGTACCCCCCAGGGCGCACCAGGCAGCTGATTTCTCCCCAGAGCCCCTCTTCACTCTTAGTCTGCCCTCAGAGATGCTGTTTGCCACCACTCTATGCCTGTTAGCAGTTTCCATATCTGCCCATCAAAACTGACTCTGCAGATCTAGAACAGATCATCTGCCTTTGCAAGGACCTCCACTCACCCACTGGGCCAGACTGAGGAGGAGATGAAGGAGAAGAAAGAGGAAACTCTACTTCCTTTCCCTTTGACCCATCACACATGCAACATGGGCTGGAATGCCATGTACCTCCTCATAGCTGTCAATCAAATGGCTTGTAATTAGGGCATCCTCAGAAGCCACCATGAAGATGAGGCATGGGATGTGTGATGAGCCAAAGCCTCCAAAATACAGCCCTCACTCCAGAATTTTGGATCAGCACTGGTCATCCATGATTTTTTAACAAATTATTCTGCTCCCATTTCAGATGCCTATGACTTCTACTTGGGTCAGTGTCCGGCTGTATTTGAAGAAACTCTGGGTGAAAATGGTTTTTGACAGCACAATGTCATATCAATTGAATCTGTTGTGCAACTACATTTTTCAAAGGTATTCTTTCTCAAAGGTTATTTTAAAACACTTTTTCCCCATCTTAGTCTTCCCTACTTTAAAAGGCCACACAGGAAGATTTGTTGGCAATTTACTGTATAGATAGAGGGGGAGTGTGAAAAACAGATTTCACTTGCCACCTGGATGGACAAACATCCATAAATCCTGTTTGAAGGTGTGCAGTGCTTGATCCCACACCAAGGCAAAGTCTCATTTCACTCTGTTTCTGCCATCAATTCTGCCACTGATGTAAGCCCTGCTTTTGTACTGGCCCTCAAAGACAAAATGCTACTTTCTGCATCCTGTTCCAGTGATGAGGAAAAGTGACAGAAATGTGATGTGGGGTTTGACAGGCTGTTGGGATTAGTGCCTTGCTTATGAAATGGTTTTGAGGCAAAAACCTAGCATAATCAGGGGAGCAAAGGTCAACATTTCTGTCAAAACATTAGGTCCCATTTTTCAGCTTCCTACATTTTCCTTTTTACATATCTATTGTAAACACTTTCAGCAGTAAAGGTACCCCAAATTAGTATTTTTTAAGAAAGACACAGCCTTAGTGAATGAAGTCTTACAGCCTGTAAGTATTCCAGCCATATCTGATGTTATGCACATAACACTTTTCAGAACTATGTGTCCTGTCAGGGCATATAAATTCAACAGACTTGGTAAACAAGGGGCCCAAAGGGAGCTGCTACTGGCTGCATTATAAATATTCAAGATCCAGTCAGCCATAATTAGTTTATTCCCTCATGTTGACTCACATCCCCCTCTTTTCAGTCTGTATATTTTGTAAAAGTTCTACCTTTAGAACAAAAGCTTTCTTGGGCAGTTTTATCCTCCAAGCACAAAGAAAATCTTCTGACTGGGCAATAGGACTGTAAGTATATTCCGTACATACTGGAGGGGATAAAAAGTCTGTCCTCCTTTTTGACGGGAACACAGGAATTTTATTATTCTCCATCTTTCTTGCAAAAGGAAATGTCACAGTTTATATGCTTTGCTCCTCCAAACCTTGTCTGCTTCTACATTTTACTTGGTTGTTAAATTTTTAAATATGAAAGTGCAATTTACAGTCTCATCCCTATTAATAGTAAAAGTGGCTTTGCTTCTGCGTGACCCAGAAATTCTGTGAAGTGTCTCTGTTAAAATCAGAAGCATTGAAAAAATTGGAAAGTATGAAGTGTTGGGGTTTGTCTGTCACACAAACTATTTTATTTCATATTTGCAAAGTGAAGCACAAACACATTAAAATTAATCTGTTGTACAAAGCCAGAACAATCCACAGAAAATTTACTTCATTGAAGGGACAAGAGATAAATTAATAAAGATATTACCTCTTCAAATAGTTATTTCCAGTGTTCAGCACTTGAAGCAAAGGAAGCTGGACTGTTTCTTGGCTTAAAAACTTTAAGTCCAGATAAAGCATTGCCTTCCCCTTTCTAAATACTGGTATTGCATCTCAGCAAGCTCATGCACTGTACCTCCTTTATCAGAAGCTGGCAAGTGGGGACATGGCAAGCTAAGTGGAGGATGATGAAACTATCTGGTTATATATACTGGTATCTATGTCATTTTCCTGTTTGAGAGCCTTTTCTAATGTAGAATTAAGGTTTTCAAAATCACACACTGAAATTACCATGACATAGGGCCCAGGCCCTGGAAAGGAATACAAACTAAGCTCCTTTTGTGGAGCACATAGCATTACAACAATTCTTAGCAAGAACAGCTGGATTTTATAGGTGATTATTCCACTTTGAAACCCCATTTCAAAATGGAGATATGTTACCAACCATACAACCATAGAAATACCATTAGAAATATTTTATAGTCTAATCACAAAGAGGAGTGCTCTTAAATACAGGAGTTGGAGCCATGTGCAACTTTCTTCAAAGCTCAGGAAAGTTCTGATTAAATGTTTGGTATTGATTCTTCTCCGTTGATTGTAAAAAGTGTAATCATTTTGCAGCTAGAAACATTCAGAGAATAAGCACTGAGAATAGCTTAGATACAGTCAAAACAATTGTCAATGGAGTGTGATATTCAGTCAAGCTGTCAGGACCCTGCAAGTGCTACCATCACTTTCTGTCCTGGTGCAGACCCCCAGCACCTTCACTCCCCTGTCTGCAGCCCAGGACCCCATTTCAGCCCAGCCTGGGGCTGCCAGTGCCTGCACCAGAGATGCTGCAGCAGGGCCAGCCCCTGGCCTGCCTTCTGGACAGCCCTCAGTCCTCCACTACAGCCAGATTTCCAGACTTGTGCCCAGCTTTTCCTGGCTGGACCCTAAACATGACTCATTATCTCACCTTATCTAGGACTATGGATGGACTTTTTCCCATTACACTGTCTTGCTAGATTTTGCTCTGGCCAGTAATTTCATGTTCTTTTCTTGTGCTGTGGTTGCCCTTTCCTCGACTCCTGGCTCATCCTTCTTTGAGAAGCAGCTCTGCTATTGCTAACCCCCTTAGGGTGGGACTACAAGGTAGATTGCTTTAGTCAGAGAAAAAAAAAAACTAAAAGAGAGTAAAATGAGAGTAAAAAATATTACTGACTCAATTTTGTAACCAATGACAAGCAAATACTCAGTTAATCTTTCCTCCTGTTCTCAAGACACCTTTGTGATATTTTGATAAGCCTTACTCTGATTTTTGTTGCAACAAGTGGATAAAGACCCTTCACTGTCATCACCCTGCTCTCCAGTCCTACAAGACACCTCTCCACATCACATTTAATGACTGCTTTCTCTCTCAGAGCTCTCATCCTGCTGCAATATCAGGACTGTCACGATGTAGAAGCACTTGCTTCAACATCTCTCATTTCTGCTGTTAGTGGAAAGTGCTGTTTGTCTGTCCTCTTTGAACTTCACAGTGCTTTATGATAACAGTGTTTGGCTCGTAATTGTTGCTGTTAAACTTGCCATCTCACCTTTCATGCTATAGCTGCATCTGGTATTTCTGCTACCTAAACCTTTACAGTCTCAGATTAACTTATTGGCACTTGAGACAAATAACTGATGCAGTCTGACTGTAAATTTGGTCTATTTACTTCCCATTTAATTTTGATCTAACTGAGCCTGCATTTCTCTAATGAACCATGGAGTTAAGCGAATGATAGATTAATACTGAAGGAAATGATGATTCAAGTTGTCAGAGAACCAGACAGTGAAAGCAAGGATAATTGTTCTGGGAATAGTATAAGAATAGTATAGGGATGCTGCCTGATTATGTAGGGATGAGGTTAGGAAGGCCAAGATGTGGATGGAGCTGAACTTGGCAAAGGATGCAAAGAGTAACAAGAAGAGCTTCTATAGGTGTGTCAGAGAGAAAAGGAATGTCAAAGCAAGTATAGCCCATCAGACCAGCAAGATGACAAACTGCAGACAAGGCTGAGGTAAACTTTTTTGCCACAATCTTCAACAGCAAACTCTTTCCACACCTCTCAAGAGGATGGACAGCAGGGTGGGAACTGAGGAAGCCAAGTGCTTCCCACCGTATGACTAGAACAGGTTTGTAACTAGCTGAAGAACCTGAATGTACATAAGTGGACTTAGGGACTAGATGACCTCTAAAGGTCCCTTGCAACCCAAACTATTCCCTGATTCTATGATTATACTTCCTTTTTCTTTGGGTACTGCTTATTAATCACAGCTGGCATGTTGCATGGGAATACACTGAATGGAGTTAAAAAATTTCTGTGCCTGAACAAGAACAAAGTAGTTCTGAATGCTGTCTGCCTCTGCCTATGACAGAAATACAGAAACACAGGGGAAAGCATTCAGTCCATACAATCAGACTAAAGCTTGTCAAAAGTGAACAGCCCCAAAACACCAGTGGAGCATCAGGTCATCAGTCAGGTGTCCTTGTTTAATTATGCTTGACTGCACACTAATGTAGCCATAAGCCTCTTTACCAGAATTGCTGTTCAAAACAGGTTTTTCTGATAACAGCAGAACAAAAACATGCAGCAAACTAAATATATAAGTTCAGCTACTATAAATCCAAAAACACCACTTCGTTTTCATCCCTTACACCTACCTGTCATACATTAGAAATCTGCCAGAGAGCTCTGTCAAATTGAACTATTGAACTCAAAGTGTCAAAAGGCCCTCCCCAGGCAAGACATTTAAATCATTTCCAAAGTTAATTTCCTGCTCCCAGACTGAGAACAAATCTAATTGGGTCTGCTTCATTCTCCTGATGAAGAGGAAAATGTTGCCTGCATACTCAACAAGGGAAAGTGTCCTAGAAGGCAGCCAGAGATCTTGCTCTGCAGCACCAAAGAAATCTCCCCTGCAAAGCAACGCTTGTGCATCAGCATGAGAATGGGAATTCTGATTTAATTGTCAGATCTTCCTGGTCTCCTGCTAACTCTGTTTTATAAGGAGACTATGAACTCTTTACAAGCTAGTAGCGCCCATGGGAGACTGAAAAAAATCAGAAATCTATAGTTACAGGATTATGTTTCAGATGGCTGGCTATGCTTTCAAAAAGACCCACCTCTAGTCCCTCTGGATTCCTGGTGACCAAGGATTTTCACCAGGTTCTAAGGATATTTCACAGAATCACAGAATAATAAGCTTGGAAGAGACCTCTAAGATCATCGAGTCCAACCTATGTCTAACACCTCAACTAGACTATAGCACCAAGTGACATGTCCAGTCTATTTTCCATAAAAACTTTCCATAAAACCTTCTGAAGTCAAGTACCAAAACTTCAATAAGAATGGAAAGAACTGAATAAGATTACTAGATGACCAAAGAGAGTTTGTAGAAGAACAAACAGAAGTGCATGTGCACATGGGAACAAGAGCATACCCGTTTGTGGCACAGCAAGATAAAACAGGGTTAATTCATATCTAGATCACTGCATTATCAAAGGTAGAAGACAGACATTATTAACTCTCTAAACAGAAGAATTGTCAGATTCAATCTCTGCATTTTTACAACTCCACAGGAAAAAAATGTACTGAATAGCACCTGAGTTCCTAAGAACTTCTCATTTACTTTGAATGAAATAGTTGTGTGGGGTTTCTTTATTTTGTTTTGGTTTGAATTTTTTTTTATAATTTGGAAGTTTTTGTTTGTATGTTTTTGGGGTTTTTTTTGGTTTGGTTTTTTTGGTTTTTTTTTTGTTTGTTTGTTTTGTTTTGTGGGGTTTTTTTTTTGTGACAGAGCTAATAAGTATTTAAGTGACATTTTTCCCAATTTCAGCATGTGATATATGACTTTCTGTCACTCAACAGAGCCAAATTCTATATGTAGGAAAAAAAAAGAAAATCCTGGTGTTGTCAATTTAAGTTTGCTTAGCAGTTATGAGTTTTTAGTCTGTGCAGAGATTTTATTTTCATTGCTAAAAGCATAAATCCTCATTAATATAAATTCTAGTGTTTGTGTTTTTATTTGTGCATCAAAAGTACAAGGATGAGTTACTTCAATGGATATAGAGTTCTTAAGTACAGTCTTTCAGTGAAATAAGAAATAAAAAAGTAAATTTCATTAGACTAATGTCATAGGGTTGAACAACCATAGCAATAACAATCTCACAACAATTTTTTATTAAAAAAATAATTCATTCAAGTCACTGAAAACCTATTTTTCAAGCTGTTGTAAACTAACACTGAAAAATAGGTGTTGTGGTTTTACACTAGGCACCCATGAGAGTCAGTCACTCACCCTCCCCTGCCTCAGCTGGACGAAGCAGGGAAAAGGAGAAAAGTTATGAAAGTTTTATGAGTGAGATAATGACTGGGAGAAATATTTCAAGGGCAAACCAGGCTCAACTTTAGTTACAAAGTGAAATTTATTACTAACAGAATATGAGGACGATAATGAGAAGTAAGATAAGCCCTTAAAACACTGTTTCCCCCCCCAGCCCCTCTCTCCTTCCCACCGACAGAGCAGGAACATAGGGCATGAGGGTTTGGTCAGTTCATCACCGAAATTTTCTTCTGCTGCTCAGGGAGAGGAGTCCTTTCCCTGTGAGGCTGTGGGGTCCCTCCCAGGGGAGACAGCTCTCAGTGAAGCATGGGTTCACTCTCAGAAGAAGCTACCAAACCTCACCTGCTGCAATGTGAGTCCTTCCCATGGGCAGTCCTCCCAAACCTGCTGTGATGTGCATGGGTTACTCTTCCAGGGGGTGCAGTCCTCCAAGGACAGGCTGCTCCAGCCTGGAAACAAGGGCTCTCACTCCCCACTGGGTCTCCCACTGGATCACAGCCTCTTCTGGGAATCTACCCGCTGTAGCATTGGCATGTCCCCCATGGGCTGTGGGTGGATCTCTGCATTCCTGTGGATCCCCAAGGGCTGCAGGGGCACAGCTGCCTCACCATGGTCTCACCACAGCCTGCAGAGGAATCTCAGCTCTGGTGCCTGGAGCACCTCCTGCCCCTCCTTCTGCACTGACCTTGGTCTCTCCATGGTGTTTTCCCTTACATGTTCCCACCTCCTCCTCTTCTCTGACTAGAAGCAAAACCCGTGATTTTTCTTTTGATTTTGTTCTTAAATACATCATCACAGAGGTGTTAACAACATCTCTCATTGGCCCAGCTTTGGCCAGCAACATGTCCATCCTCAGAGCCATCAGCCATTGGCTCCTTCTCACAGGAGCAGTCTTTGTGGCCCTGCTGCCACCTAAAACCAGGCCATGCCAAACCAATACACTGGGATATTTCCAAGTAATCTGTTCATATTAGTTGATTCACTCAGAATATATCTCAGTTTCTTTACTCATTGTTTTTCTCTGTCCAGAAATTTTTTCAGCATCCAGCTTTAACCCTAGTGATTGACAGATATTTTTCTTTCTGTTGAGCAATAATATAATTTAATACACAGAATTAGTCTTGCCACACGAATGGAGACATTTAGTGCCATTGCTTACTTCCTTAATTTTATTTTGTCCAACAAGTGCATAAACTCTTGCATAACCAAAAGATGCATATCTTTAAACTGCTCCTCAGCAAACCTTAAATTATCCATTGAACTAAAATTGACTCTTCTTGGCACTTAGCAAGACGGAAATCTTTTTTCAAATATGCTGAAACAAGCTCAGTATAGCAAACTATCATGCCACATTTTCAAGGATCACTTCTAGAGCCCTGCTATGACAAATAAAATTGCCTGAGTGTTATGAATAGGACAAGGAAAACAGGAGCTTAACTCAAAACTGTAGGATACTTTTCTTCCATACTGACCTTCAGGAGTATATAATGAAAGAAGAATCATCCCAGTTTCATTACTCTATCTTCAGATTTCTCTGTTCCCTTCTTTTTGTAGGTACTACTAAGTTTATCTTCTTACAAATCATAGACTATGCTCTAGGTTTATTATGTATAATCTGCAATAAAATAAGAGGGATTTGCTTAGCTGGTAAAACTTTGTAATTAGCATTTCCCTAGCTTGCAGTAAAAAAACTCTCATTTAAAGGTCTTTTTTTTTGTATGTGTGAGCTTCCTCTGTATTGCAAATGTTTCACTAGGTCAGACTACATTTTGATAAGAATTGTTCTTTGAGCAACATTTATTTATCTGCTCTATTGCTATTAATGGAATATTATATTACCATCAAGAAGCATTCTAAGTTCAAAAGCCAGGACAGAATTGTTTTTTAATATTGCTTATTGTCCATCAAAAAGTTTCAGGCTCCTTCTCATTCTATTACTTAAAATTTTGTGTGCTCAGCAATATTGTCTTTAGATCAAGTTATAAGAATAATACAGTGTAATCAGTTGGTTTTATTTTTTAGAGAAACTTCAATGGCTGCAAATTAAAACAAGTCCATTTTGTGTTAACAAAACAGATGAAGACAAATCCCATAATGTCACCATTACTGTGCATCATCAGCCACGTGATTGTACCACTGGGTATTTTCATCTTCTGACTTTAAAACACAGATATAGTTAACAAAGATAAGTAAAAATTTAAATCAAGATGTAAAAGGAGGGAGTAATTGACTGTTTCAGGTAATTAGGAGTTTAATTTTAAAAAAATTGAACCCTGTTAACTATTTAAGTACCTTTATGAGAGTGAATGCCTTTTTGGACAACTTTTAGCAAAATTCCAGACACTGAACTTTACTGTTCCTCACAGCACATTTTGCGGCAAAATTTTTACCATAAGTCTTTAATTGTTTTTGGAAGCTTCAGTTTCATCCAATTATTTAATAGCATACATTAGGGGAAAGAAAAAGAAACCTCATTGCTTTATAATTCTTCCTGACAGATGGTACCCACAAAATACCCACTAGCATCACTGAGATGACTATATTACAAAAATTCAGGGAAGATTAATATCTAATGCTCACCCAGTCATCCACAGCTAGATCATCATTCAAGAACCAGGCTTAAAAATAAGAATAAAATGACAATACATATGACATATTCATTTAGGTAGCAGGCCTGAAGAGAGATAAGGAAAATCCCAAGTATTCACTCCTTAACAGAAAAGGGTTGAAGTAATCTACTCATAGAAAACAATGTTCTCATCTTGAAAATCACTAATTGTCTTGAAAATCACTAATTGGGTTTCTATTCCCTGATCACCTGCCTTATGCCCAGAAATGGTTGCTGTGCCTTTTGGTAGATCTGGAGAGGAGGAGCCTTGGGGCTGTTGCCTGGGCTTTTTCAAAGCTTCTCTCTCAGGTGCCCTGTTATGTCATTACTGTGCTGCTTGAGCTTGCGTTTTTTGTTAGTTTAGGCAAGAAGGCTTTTTTTCCCCATTTCCCTGGCCTTGGAGACTGTGGCAGCAATCCTTCAGCAGCTTTTGCTTTTTCCTGGGCTGTTCAGTTTGATTTGGTCTGTGGCATGAGGGAATTATTGACATGAGAAGCAGGTCATTGGCAGGGAGCTGAGGAACTGCTCCTTCCAGGTCCAGACCTAGGAAAAACTAACCCAGTGAAAGAAAGGACACAAAATTCACCAGCTTCATCTGCTGTGAAGAGGAGACAAACATCAGAGATTCACTATGTTCCCATCTGGTTTTGCTCAAGCTGCTGCAAGAACTCATTGGTTTTTTCCTTCCCTGAGACAAAAGCTGGTACTATATTTTTTTTTTTTTTTTCACACCACATTACAGCCATTGAGTTTTATTTTTTTTTCCTTCCCTGGCATTTAGGGGTTCTTCATTTTTCTGTGGAGGGGTTAACAGTTCAATATCTAGCATTTGTTCACCATTTTTTCCCATGCAGTGTTGGCACTCTTGTCAATAAATGGGTTTTTCTCACTTTCATCCACTGGTCTTAACATCTCATTAGTAGAAAAGGATTGTTAGAAGCATTCTTTGTTAAAGGAAACACTCATTCCATAGTATTCCATACCTAAATTTGTTTATAAATCGTGAAAAATGTCCTCCTCAATTTCAGCAAAAGGCTGCTCATCTTAGGCTGGGCTTCAAAAAACCACAAAGCCAACAACTCCAAGGACACTGAAACTAAAAAAAAAAAAAAAAAAAAAAAAAAAAAGGCCAAAGGGAGCACGGCACTTCCATAACATTATTCCCTCAATAACTTCCTCCTTGGCACCAGCAATGTGCTGGCTGCATCAGCCTCAGAAAATGGCCACTTTACCTGCTCCTCTTAGGGTTAGAGTTACGCTTAGGGTTAGGATTGGAAAAACCACAGAGCCCAGAGCTCCAGGGACACTGAAGCTACAAAACAGACAACAAGGGGTGCATGGCACTGCCCACCTCAGCATGGCCCTTTGAACACCCTCCTCATGGAACCAGCCCTGTGCTGGCCACCTGAGAAAAAGGCAGCTTTTAATTCTTAGTTCAGGAATACAGTTTAGTGTAGGGTTAGGTTTCAAAATAACACAAAACTTAGAGCTCCATGCTCACTACAACTACAAAAAGCAGACCTAGGGAAAAATGGCAGTGCCCCAACATTATCTCCTTCAAAATTTTCTCATTTGCACCAACAATGTGCTGGCAGCTAAGCCTCAGCAAAAGCCCCCTTTTACTGCTCTGCCTAGGGCTAGGTTTATTCCTAGGGTTAGGATTCAGAAAACCACAAAGACCAGAGTTCCATGGACTCTGCAGTTACCAAAGGGTTACCAAGGGACACACAGGACTGCCACAACATGGCTCCCACCACTCCTTTCTGCCTGGGTGTGGAGGGAGCCATGTTGTGGCTCACCCCCATGCAGGGCTTACTGCTCCAACTAGGGTTAGGATTATGCCCAGGGTTGGGGTTTTGAAAACCACAAAGCCCAAAGCTCCAGGCGCACCGCAGCTGCGAAGGGATCGCTAAGGAAAACACAGGACTGCCGCAGCATGGCTCCCTCCACACCTCTCCCTGTGGTATGAGCCATGTGCTGGCCGTGTCAGCTGCAGCAAAAAACTGCTTTTCCTGCTCCTCTTATTGCAAGGGTTACGCTTAGGGTTAGGTCTAAGAAACCAACAAAGCCTAGGGACTCTGGAACACCAAGAGGCATGCCAAGGGGAGAATTGCACTTCCACACATTTTTTCCACCATACTTTTCTCCTTTGCAGCAGCCATGTAATGTTTTCTCGGTGTGGTTTTCAATTCCCTGATCATCTGCTCTCTGCCTAGAAATGGTTGCTGTAGCTTTAATCTTGAACAAAACCATCAGAGGGTGTACAGCATAAATTAGCAAAAAGCTGAGAAAAACACGAATGATGTCTCCAGAAACTTTATTCCAAGTCTTAAGAACAGGGTCTAAGAATGGCAAATACAGAATAAGTTACATTTAGTATTTTTTTTGCAATTATTAATATTGTTATTTTATTAAAAATGTTTGTTACATTATAAAAATCTAGCAAGTCATGAGGAAATAAACATTGTATCTTTATTTTCTCAATTAAGTTATCCTTATAATAGACTGGGGGAACACATCTGTCAATGTCACAGTTCGCATATGGTCTCTGAATTGTACAGTTGTTCCATACAGTACTGTAATTCTTTTTCCATTTTAAGCTTTTAGTCACTGTCAGTGATTCATTTAAACTTGATCATGTTTTAATTTAGAAAAAAGACTATGAACTTGTCTGAATTCAAAATAACCCATACTGCAGCTTCATGTTCTTACAACAGTACCTTACAATTTCTGTGGGTTAATCAAACAAATTTCATGACCACTCTGATATAATTAATCCAACAGGGCATGGTAGTTTAATAACTGAATATCAGTTATTGCCAGAAAGGCTGAACTCTAAATAAATCTGCTTACAGCGCCGTTAGTGTGGGTTCTGGTCTTCTATTTGTAAAACATGGAAGGAAAACACATGCAAGTAGAATCTCAACAGTAAATATGTGAGTCCCTATAGTACATAAACAGAGATCCGCTAGGTCATTTTTCAAATAACAGTATTTCTTTAAATTTCCATCTCTTTGGAAAATGATCTGTTGGATACCACCTACATGGAAAGATGAGAAAAACAAAAATACATTTTATTTGGAGACAGGAGAGCAAGCACACCAAAGAAAGCAAAGAGGCATGCCACAAATGCACAGTATTTTAAATTTAACCTCTGCACAATTTTTACCTCTTCTCATTTAAGATTGATAGTATGACCTTTCCTATTTCTCCCGACCCCCAAGAACAGGCCTTTATTCACATGTGCTCACATGTGCTGTATCAGTTGAGGAAGAACAATTATGTGTAAATGAAGCCAATTAATTTGAGGCAGATACAAGAGCAAGTGCACAACCAAAATCGCTGCAGAGACTGCTGATCTTTTGGACACAGATTTGTATCTTGCAAATCCAACTATAAAATGCTGCACAAAAGCTCATTCTCTTTCAGATATTCTAGAAATTCCCATGACACTCACAGAATGAAATAATTTTCTTCTACCTAGATGGGTTCTAAAATAGCTGCTTTGTAAAGTAAAAACTAGGACTATTTCAGACCAGTGTTTCTGAAAGAAAAGGCTATTTCTAAGCATAAATCCTGCCAGGAATATTCTGTTGACAGTGGTTATTTTACCACTCAATTCTAAAATTGTTAAGTTCAAAGTAGTTCTATGTAATAACTTCAGAAAACCTGAAATAAAGAAACAAACAAGGTTAAAGGGCTTATTGAGGGAAGATATAAGATGGCAGTACTTTACAGTATTCCTTTAGTAAAGTCACTTCATATATTTGTTTTCTTTAAGTTGTGGCAGAAGATTCAAGCCATTCTCTGCCATAAGCAGCCATCTGTCACATCACTGTCTTTCATATTTTCTTTCATTTTTGTGTAATAGCATGAGCTGACTGAACACAGAGCCTAGAACGTGGACAAATGTCTCCCCTGGCTAATATGAACTGTTAAAGGGTATTTGCTGGTATAAATCATTACACCTCTCATCCTTCCTTCAGGCAATCAGCTGTTAGCCCAGGAAAGCATCACAGGAGGCTCCAATTCTGTGGCATCTCCCTCATTACTCTCTGCAAGCCAAACTGGCCAAGGCAATAGTTAATCTGATTGGTCTTAATCTTTTTGCAGGAAAGGACAAAGGTCATTCTGCTTTTCATCTAAGTACAACTATTAAAAATTATAGCCCTAGTGAACTGGATGAATCCAGAAGGGAGGTATGGAAGAATAGAAAGTCGTTAAAGGTTTTCAATATTTTACCATGTGCCTCAAGTGTTCTGCAACAGTCTTAAGTAAGGAGAATATTGAGGAGAGATGGCTAAGTAAGAGTGGGATAGCTGGACATTCTAAACTTCAATACCATAAACAAATAGAGGAAATTCAACCTGCTGACATATTTTTATTTAACAGAGATGATGTTGGGTTAGATGAAAGAATAGGGTTTTTAAACCTTAACAGATCTGGTGGTAACCTTGATAAGCTGAAGAAGGAATGGTAGGGAAGAAAGAAAACCTTTCCTTACAGAGAGGGGGAAATTCCGTCTTTCACTACAAATGTTTTCTTAAAAAGTGTGTCCTTTCCTGACTTCTACTGTTGCACAACAGTGCAGACCACTGTTAGTGAAAAAGTATTTCTTCAGCCTTTCTTGTCCAAAACAACCACACTCTTTTGACTAATTCATATCAGATTCTGATTGTCTTTTGCGTATTTGTGAAAATTCAGCACATGCAAAAAGTGACTCAAAAAGGAAGCAGAAAGTACTATGCTTGAAAGAAGCCATCTTATTGGCTTGTTTCCAGGATTCCTTGAACTACATCACTTCCTATCAGCCTTATCATGGAGATTCATATTAGCAGAGATCTTCAGGACTTAGGGATCTTCAAGTCAGAGCTCTTGGAGAGGAGTGTTGCAGTTCTGTTATGTTGGGGTTTGGTCATAAACACAAATATGTCATGGCATACTCCTAATAAACCTATATGGGAACAACATAATTAAATTAATTTTATAGGATCACAAGGCACATGAACAGCTTTTTTTTTATACTTTAGGAGTAGGTTTTATATATACAGCAATAGAAGAAACATCACTTCCTTCAGATTTTCATACTACAACAATATATCTGGTGCTGGGTACTTTCCTGGTCAACTGTTATTAGAGTTTGTTACATCACTTGCCCAAGTATTTTAAATGGCAGATTACAAAAGCTATAATTCAATAATTACCTAATCAAAGACAACTTAGTAACTGCAGTCCTAGTCCCTGTCAGTTATGGGTGATAATTTTCTTGACATAAAATATACAGAGCCAGACTTGCCTATTAATACTACAGTCTTCAGCATGCTTATGTGATTTCAATAGTGATCATTCTTACTAAGTGTTTGAGGCTCTAAAGTGCAGCAAAGAAATGATGGAGAAGCTTGCTACATCTCAGACAAACTAATAGGGCAGCCCCAAAATATGACTACAAACTTTGAAAGTCTACAGGTGTTTGTCATCTAAGCGAATTGCTCCAGATTCTTTCCTGTGTTCCAGTTTGGTAAGTTGCTAAGAGTCTTTCAAGACACTAATGTTTTTTGCCTTATCTTCTCCAATGCTTTAACCTTCAAGACCATTTTAAAAAGTCAGAGTTTTGTTCTCAGGTGTGTCAGGGGCAAGTTCATTCACTGACTGGACAGAGCTCAACTGTCCCTGCCCACACTTGAATACAGGGAACATTGACTTCCCACATCTAAATCATTTTACCAAAACCATGGGCCAGTTTACAATGTTAATTAACCTTTTTGACCAGCTTGCTCACAGCAAGGCAATTAGAAGCACAAGTTAGTGGTTGATTCATTTTGATTTAATTGATATGTTCTGTTGCTTTTTACAGAGAATTTGCAAAGGCCCTAGATACAAGACTCAGCTTTCAGAAAAAAAGGAAGCCTGACATTCCAAGGTTTTCACTCAGTGCAGTCACCTTCCTTTTTGTACTTTCTCTTAGGGCCGTATCATAGTCTTAAAACAGGATGTGTCCTTCAATCTCTCTCTAAGATTTTTAAAATCTTTTGGAGGTGGGGGAAGGAGTTGGGGTGTTAAACTGCTCCTGTTTTCCTGCCCAAAGCAGAAAAAGTAGACTCTTCCCTCTACAAGTGTTTTTAGTCACCTCTGGGTTCAGCCATGACATATACCCACTTACATTTTCATCTGGAACCCTATACTGTCTTCTAGAATATCAGTGTTCTACAATTTGACATGCTTAAACCCATGCATACACCCTTCCCCATGCCATGTCCCCAGTTTTAAGTGTATTTAAGCCATTAATTATGGCAAGAAATTGAAAGATTTAAACAAAATGGCAATAGTTTTAAAGTCTCAGTTTCCTCTATGCTCAGAGGTCAAAAAATATTTTTACACCCTTACATCTACAATGTATTCCTAACACCTATGATGATCTCTGAGCCTAACAGAGTTACTTTCTAGACTCTGAATAAAATTTTTCTAAGGTAATTGCATGGCAGTAATTAGAAAACAAACTCTGCTTTCCTACTGCTGCCTTCCAATTTTCCTGTTGATCTTATTTTCCTTACATTGATTTCCCACAAAGTGGCAGATCTAGTTTAAAGTGTTCCTGTTAATATTGATGACAAAAAGAAAAGCTATTTTCCCTAGGAAATGGCCGGTTTGCTTTTCCTGTAGGAGAAAGACCAGAAAATGCATGGAGTGCAATTTTTCAGGTACCTATGTTTGTGAATGGGTCTCTTTTTTCTGTTTCAAGAGTTCTGGAGGATCAGGAAGCTAATTTCCCTCTCACCAGCCACTTCTTTTCTTAGAAAAGATGAGTAAAGGAGAACTGCCATAGGTACAATTAAATGGGTTGGTTTTTTTTTTTTTTAAAGGAAACACCCTTAGTCCAAATTCCTCAAACCTATCAAAGTGCCTGCCTCATTTAGAAATCAGTGGAAATTAGGTACTTGAATAACTGGAGATTATGCCTGACTGGCAGTAATTGAAGTAACTTTAAGCCTTTCCAGAATGAGTATTTAAGCTTCAAAAAGTGGCATTCTCACTGTTTCCCTATTAGAATAATAGACTTGTAGTGTAATTCAGGTATGAAAAGACCTAAGTAGATCTCCAGTTTAATCTTCCACTCAAAACAGGCCCAGACCTGGAATCAGACCAGGTTGTTTAAGGATTTACCTAGTCTGGTCTTGAAAATCACCAAGGAAAGAGATTACATAACATCACTGGGCAACTTGCTACACTGCTGGGCTATCCTCATGAGAAAATTCTCCTTATAAACCATTTAAATGTACTTTATTTACAGTTTTATGTCTCATCCTCTCACCAGGAAGCACTGTGGAGAGCCTGTGGCCTGAACAGCCCCCATGTAAGGACTAGGGTCTGCTCTTTTGTTCTCCTGAGACCGTCCCATCTCTAGGTTGAACAATTCCAGGTTTCTCAGCCTTTCCTCACAGGCTGATTGCTCAGCTCCCAAACATTTTGGCAGCCTCAGCTAACTCATCCTAATTTGTTGAGGTCTTCCTCATACTGAGGGCCTAAAATTGGATGCTGTGTTATAGAATCAGAGAACATGTTGAGTTGGAAGGGACTCATCAGGATCATCAAGTCCAACTCCTGGCCCTGCACAGGACACCTCAAGAGTCACACCATGTGCTTGAAAATATTGTCCAAATGCTTCTTGAACTCTGTCAGGCTTGGTGCTGTGATCACTTCCCTGGGGAGCCTGTTCCAGTGCCCAACGACCCTCTGGGTGCAAAACCTTTCCTGATATCCAGCCTAAACCTCACCTGATAAAGCTTCCTGCCATTTCCATGAATCCTGTCACTGGTCATGGGAATGAAGACATCAGTACCTGCACCTCCACTTCTCCATACAAGTGAGTTAAAGACCCCAATGAGGTCTCCCCTCAATCTCCCCCAAACTGAACAGACCAAGTGATCTCAGCTGCTCCTCATACAGCTTCACCTCCAGACCCTTCACCATCCTCGTGGCCTCCTTTGGACACTCTTTAATAGCTTAATGTCTTTCTTATATTGTGGTCACCAAAATTACACACAGTATTCAAGGTGTGGCCACACCAGTGCAGCAGAGTAGGACTAGGTTTAACAAATGCCAAGAAGATGAGGTAGTCTCCTCCCTCTGTCTACTGGCCGGGATTCTCTTAATGTGTGCTGTGACAGACACTGTTAGCCACCTTTGCTGCCAGAGCATACTGCTGGCTCGTGTGTCAAGAGCTCATCAGTTTTAGGCAGAGCCTGCTCCCCAAGCAGATCCAGCCTGTACTATTGCAGAAGGTTCTTCCTTCTCAGGTGAGTGCTTTCCATCTTTCCTTTAATCATATGAGGTTCTTGTGGCCCACTGCTCCACCCTGTCTGGTACCCCCTGAATAACAGCTCTGTCATTGGTGACAATCCAGAAACTTACCTGAGTTGTTTAAAGAAGGACTTGTCTGCTGAACCAGCAAGCATATTGAGTTTCTGAGCACAGACTCCTACCACAATGCCACCATCACCTGCCTCTCTTCTGGTCTTGACCCACGAACTCTCCCTCAGCCTGTTTTCTGTCCTATACAAGAGCTCCCCATAAGAGAGCTGCTATTTCATGCAGAGAGCACCTTCTGCAGGCCCCCTGCTTCTATCTTCCTTGACAATATTTCCCAAAGAGCTTGTACCTGTTTATTGCAGGTATCCAGCTGTAAGCTGTCCCAGCATGTCTCAGAACTCCTTTGCATTTCTGTTGCCAACAGGCACTCACCACATTTTGTCAAGTGGATCCCACTGCTCTCATTCTCAGGCTTTTAGTGTTTCTGTGTTTGTAAAAAACACTACCCCATCTAAGACACAACTTTTGCACAATGTGTTGACCTGGAGGATTAGTGTAAACCCCCTGCTCCAAACCCTTCCCTTAGATCAAGGAAGCATGTCCAGGGCTTCCATTGCCCATGGGCTCACCCCAGGAACCTGCAGCCATATTAAGTGCCATCACACAGAATTTACAGGATGGCCAGGGTATCAGACCCAGTCAGCATGCGTTTAGGAGGGGTAGGTCATGTTTAACCAACCTGGTCACCTTTTATGACCAGATAACCCACCTAGTGGATGCAGGGAAGGCTGTAGATGTTGTTTATTTGGATTTCAGCAAGGTTTTTGACACTGTCTCCCAGCAGCATACTCCTAGACAAGCTGTCAGCCCGTGGCTTGGGCAGGAGAACTCTTTGCTGGGTTAGGAACTGGCTGGATGGCCGGGCCCAGAGAGTGGGGGTGAATGGTGCTGCATCCAGCTGGGGCCAGTCACCAGTGGTATCCCTCAGGGGTCTGTGCTGGGGCCAGTTCTGTTTAATACTTTTATTGATGACATGCATGAGGGTTTAGAGTCTTTCATCAGTAAATTTGCAGATGACACTAAGCTGAGACCATGTGTCGATCTGTTAGAGGGACGGAGGGCTTTGCAGAGGGACTTGGAACGGTTGGATGGATGGGCAGAATCTCATGGGATGAAGTTCAATAAGTCCAAGTGCCGAGTCCTGCACTTTGGCCACAATAACCCCCTGCAACGTTATAGGCTGGGGACGGTGTGGCTGGACAGTGCTCAGGTGCAAAGGGACCTGGGGGTGCTGGTGACAGTCGGCTGAACATGAGCCAGCAGTGTGCCCAGGTGGCCAAGAAGGCCAATGGCATCCTGGCCAGTATCAGAAATAGTGTGGCCAGCAGGAGCAGGGAGGTCATTCTTCCCCTGTACTCAGCACTGGTGAGGCCACACCTGGAGTATTGCATCCAGTTCTGGGCCCTCAGTTCAGGAGGGACGTTGAGATGCTTGAGCGTGTCCAAAGGAGAGCAACGAGGCTGGTGAGTGGCTTGGAACACAAGCCGTATGAGGAACGACTGAGGGAGCTGGGGTTGTTCAGCCTGGAGAAAAGGAGGCTCAGAGGTGACCTTATCACTCTCTACAACTTCCTGAAGGGTGGCTGTGGTGAGCTGGGGGTCGGTCTCTTTCTCCGGGCAACAACAGACAGAACAAGAGGACACGGTCTCAAGCTGCGCCAAGGGAGATACAGGCTAGAATTAAGGAGGAAGTTTTTCAAAGAAAGAGTGGTTGAATACTGGAATCATCTGCCCAGGGAGGTGGTGGAGTCACCATCCCTGGATGTGTTTAAGAAAAGACTGGATGTGGCACTTGGTGCCGTGATCTAGTTGAGGTGTTAGAACATGGATTGGACTCGATGATCTTAAAGGTCTCTTCCAACCTAGAAATTCTGTGATTCTGTGATCCTGTGATATCCTCAGGATCTCCCATGGCAAGATTGCTGGTGATGGTCATCCACGTGGATGAGCAGCAGGGAAGTCAGTTAGCAAGAATGCAGAAAAGGGGAAATTAAGAAATGTGAATGTGTTTTTATGGGAATTTCTAAAAATGCTTTGCAGATTCATTAACTGGCTAGATTTCACTTTCAGAAAAATATCATGTTTGCAAAAAGCAGCTGCAGCCTTTCCATCTCCATGGTCTCTTCTCTCATATAGCAAACAATAAGACAACAGGAAAAGGCCTCAAGTTGTGCTAATGGAGGTTTAGTTTGGAAATTAGGAAACATTTCTTCTCTGAAAGGTTGTCAAGCATTGGAAGAGGTCACTCAGGGAAGTTGTTTAAATACTCCAGAGGTACTTTAAATACATGTAGATTAGGAACATGGTTTAATGGTAGATTGGGCAGTGCTAAGTTTCCATCCAACCCAATGATCTTAAAAGGTCTTTTCCAACTTAAGCAATTGTATGATTCTATGATACCTAAGGAAAAATATTTATAGCATTTAAGAGATTCCAAATCTGGCCCCAGTTCTGTTTTCAAGTTCATGGGGTGTAAGCCCAAAGACATTTCATCTAAGAAATGCATTGTTAATGAAGGTGAAGGTTCTCCTCAGTGAAGACTTTTATTTAATATGTAGCTCTTCTGGCTCTGTATGAGTGCTACTGAAAGCAAAATGTGATTCATTACAGCCATTCCCATTTTTTTTTTGGTGCCTTTTTTTTAATCCTCAGCTTTATCAAGGCTTTTCACATGTCATGCTGATGTTTACAGAATAGCCAAGGAGCATCTTTATTTTTAGTCAAGGTTCTCCTTTAAAACACCTTGCCAGTATAATGTGCCTGTGTTTGAGTATCTAATCTATGAGCAGATCAATCCTCTCAGGAAAAATGTTAACTTGCTCCCAGGAGGCCAGAATAGATGTTGTACAGATATTTATCTGCATTCATCTCTTTTTTTGCGTCTTTGTCATTTTGGTAAAATAGATTTCTTAGCAGCAGAAAATGCTTTGTATTTATTTCCTAGTTTCCATCCATGGATCTCAAAGCACTTTTCCAATATTAACAAAGATAATTGTTAATTAAAACAAATTAATCATCCAGAAAAATATGACTATCAATATTTTTTGGGTAGGGAAGTCAAAGTACAGGAAGCTGAGATGACTTGCTTAAGGTCATATTAGAGAAAAATAAGAAGATTAAGGTGTAAAAAAAAGGTTGTTAGAACTGTTAGATCAGTTTCAATTCCAAGCTTTAAGCTAGAAAGGCTAGAAAAAAATTATCTGTATTGTCACAAATATTTTGACATATGAATTAAAATAAGCAAACCACTAATCAATTTATATTTAACCCATTAAATCTTCTGGGAAAAAATGAAAGTATATCAAGGTACGAAATGACCTTTTTAAAAGTATTATTCAAACATGTGTCCTTAGGAAACATCCTATAAGGAGACTAAGAAGCTAACACCAAGATTTATGTCCCAGCACCATCATCACCTGCAATGCAATTTGTGTGCTGCAAATATTTATGTACCTTCTGGTAGACAGAGCTGAAGCAATTCTAACATCAATATTAGTACACAAAACTAGGAGCTATACTTCAAACAGGAGTGGGAGGTTTTTAAATTAGGCATTTGGTGTTTGCTACATGGCAAAGTCTGAGGTCTCGAGGGAAACTCACAGAACACTCACAAAAGAAACACACACCAAAAAAAAAAAAAGAAAAAAAGGTGTGGGGGGGGAAGAAAGAGAGGGAGGGAGAGGGAGAGAGAGAGAAAATTCTTGGCCTTCAGCTACAGCTCCAACAGAGAGGACTTGTCCCTTTGGTCCACTGCCATGTATGCCAGCCTTGTATAATTATTCTAGATATATCAAACTGTGTCAAATAGGACTAAATACTTGTATTTAGGCAATCCCAACCACCACATCCCTGTTTATCCTTCTCACATAACTCAACAGTGACACATAGGTGCCTTTAACAATACAGATACTAGTGTAAATAGCTGTTAAACCAGATGCTTCCTATTTAGCAAGAATACTTTCTTTATCAAGTACATGGGAAAAAATAAAAAATAAATCCACTGCTAGAATTCTCTGCAGAATCCTAATACCCAAACTGTATTTCATGATGGTTATTAAAACAGTTTTGTGGTGTTCTAAATCTCTGTCAGTCACATCACTACCCTTTAATTTGGCTAAGAAAAACTGACATTATTATTGTGAGTCTTGTATCAGATAAATAGAAATATACTGAAATTGAATCAATATGCTCCCTGTTACTATATCCACCATACTGGGGTTATAGAGGAAAAAAGCCTTCTGTTTTTCAGTCCTTGTTCATGCAGTAGCCAGTTTGCTGATTAGAAAGCAGATCATGCTTTCCTTGGCATTTACCCAGTTGCTGTCTGGACTGAAAGGTTATGGAAGCACACATACCATGGCTCTGCAAAAATTAGAAAGGCCAGCAAGTCACATATCCTCAGTGTCTGAGGCAGAGAAAATACTGTTCCCTTCTCAGAGCTTCTTCCCACCTTCAGTCTTCTGAGAGTGTCAGACATAAGTATCAACGTGCATTAGCAACTTTGGAGACTGACAGTTTTATTCATTTTCTTTGTCAGACTCTTAAATGCAATGTAGCAGACAGCATATGAGATTACTTCTCACTTAATATGCATACCAGAATTTCCACCTGGAAACCTAGCCCCACCTTTCTAGTCAATTTTCATAAAATGCAAAAAAAATATTAAACCTTGAGACAAAAGCAAAAATTCAATTCAAACTGATAAAGTTAATTTTTTGGATTAATGTTTTTTCAATGAGACCATATTCTTCAGTCATATGTCAGTCAGAAATTTTCTGATTTACAGGAACCTCCCTGATTAAATAACACAACAAGCAACCAGAAAACAAATGTGCTGAAAATGTTATAGCTCTGTTTGTAACAGGGCTCTCCTACACTGGCCTTGGAAAAAAATACAGTCCCAGCATCTTCTATTTTAGTGAGACTCAAAATTCCATAAGTCTGAATGGTCAAACTAGTTCTTTGGCTCAAACTAGTGCAAAAAACAATATACATCTGTGTATGTCTGCTCAAGCACAGGCTCTTGCAGTTGCACCCAGAGTATCCCAGGCAAATTAGCTCAGCTAATTTGTGACAAACAGGAAAGCCATATTAGACCAGCAGAATCCCTACCTGTACAGACCCCACAAGAGCAACAAGTCTGACATGACGCTGAAGTTTTTCACAGGACTGAATCCAGACAAAATGGTTGGAAATAGAGGGGTGGCTTAGGCTTCAGGGGTTTTATATAGCAGGGGATTCATTGTGAGCTGTGTCCTTACTGAGTCCAGATTAGTCAGAATTCATCAGACTGGGAGACAGATCACAGTTAACCTGTGGAGTTCTCAATCCTTTTTTGCTATTTCACAGTTCCCTTCCTGTACCAAGTCCATCACTGTCAGAATTTCTGCATGAAGTCTGTATCTTCCTTCCTAAACCAGGTTGAGATCTAACAGCAAGGTTAGTCTTATCATCCTAAAATTTTCACCCTTAGAAATCCTTTTCAATCCCTGGCATTTGTTCCAAACCACCTTGGTATTTCTATATAGCTCCTTAATATCTCCTCTGTCTGTGTAAGGTCTGTTGCTGATTTGATCAGTCAAGCACTTGGCTTATATCTGGGCACTGCCAGGATTCATTGTCTAAGGACTGTTGTGTCTGCCTTACCTTTAGCATCAGATCTGGAGGGTACATGTTCTGAAAACATCCTCTCTTGTCCTCAACTTCTTAAAAAAACCCATGAAAAGCTTGGTACAAGTGGTCATAAGTGCTGAGTTCTAAGATCTTTGTGTTTGCTGTATCAAAACCTATGCAGGGACTGGGTATTGAACACTGATCCCAGGAATTTTGAATGTCCACAGCATCAGAATGTACATCAGTAGCAGATAGTTATTTCCCAGGAAGACATTTAAAAATGTTTGGTCACTGTACTAACACACAATCCATAACAGTTTGATTTCTTTATATTGGGAGCATGACAAAGAAAATTGAATGCATTTTTTTGGATGAACTTAATATAGTTTCCTTATCACTTTGAAACTCGGCTTAAAAGATGATACAGCAACTTTCAGGTAGAAAAGGAAAGGCTAAAAAGCATGTAATTCAGCTCACAATGGATTTTACAGGCCTCAATGGAATTAATTACTGAGAACTTGCACATGTAGTAATTAATTTCATGCAATTCAGCACCATCTGCAGATGCATTATTTCCTTTCAAAGCTACTATAATTCAGTGTAAAAGAGAAATTGTGAGGAGTTTTTAGGCAGCAAAAGCTTTTGTATCTTGTTTATGCGAAAGAAATTAGATAAGGAAATTAATTATTATTTGAAAAACATAACCTTTTTTCCCATTAAAGAGAAAATACCTCTCAATTGTGAGTAAGGGAACTGCTTGCAATTACAGAGATTTGGGGGAATGAAACTTTGATTTAGGACTGGTTTCCTTGTTTAAAAAAATAGTTGTGGGTTTTTTCCTAGCAATCACTTATTGTTTGCAGGTGAATTGTGCTATTGCATCAACCTTTGTACCAACTACAAGCAAAACCTATTGAATATACAGCCCTCTGTTTAAGTATATTCCAAAAATACTTTATATTATTATTATATATTATTAAAAATACTTTATATTATTATTATAAAGTTTAAAAAGTTTAACTACTTTTCTCTTCATTACCTTGTATATAACTTACCCTGGAACAGAAAACAATTGACTGCAGCAAATTACATGATCTGTTTTTCTCATATTCAAGGGCAAGGAAGGCACATTTTTTTAACTCCCATTGAGGGTTCACATCTACTGAGAAGGAAATTTCATCAACTAAAATAAATTTAAATTAGGCAGTGTCCTGAAGCATTGAAGAGTATCCCTCAGCTGCATCTTTAAAGTCTGTAGACTTAAATGTCAGAAACACTGTCAAAGAGCATATTAGAACAATGTGCTCTGTGCATCAGCTGAACCATCAGTTTTGTGCTGAAAATTCTGGGAAAATCAATTCCAACTTTTTTCAGACATTCATGTAACACCTAACACAAGGGCTGATTCTGCTGTAATACTGTGACTGGGAAAGAGTATGTATTTGGGAGGGAGAGGCTATCCACAAAGCACAGTTTTTGTTCTGTGATGTGTTAGGCAGCATGCATTGTTCTTTGGCAATAATAATAATGAATAGATTACATCCCCATCAATCTCTGCCCATTTAACAAAGTCACATTATCACAGAAGGGTTCCCGTTTTGAAACAAAATAAGCAATTATTATTTGCATTTGTTAGCACTCACAATATTCAACTTCAGCTGAGAGCTTGTTGTTTTCTGTACAAAACAAACTCTGTGGTAATAGAGAGCTGAAAGCATTAGCCTTACATTTGTGAGAAGAGGCACAAGGCCAGTCAGGTTCTTTATCTTTTCCTCCTGCTGATAGAAGCCTGGATGTGGTTTCCCTTCCTGAAAAATGCCCATTGAAGCCTTGTGTCTAACAAGCAAACTAGATAACAGCATTAAAATTGCATTTGGACCTAAAGCAGATGCCATCATGATTGTCACATTATGGGAATAGTATAGGGCAATACAGATGATTGATTTTAGAGCAATCACTTACCAAAGCAAGAAGCCGTGAACAAGCACAAACTCTTTCCAATGCACCTTACAAAGAAAACATGAAGACTTGCAGACAACAAATCTATAGTTTTCCTGCAACAACCACTTTTAAACAAGGTGGGTATCTTTACCTAGAGAAGCCAAGATGGTGAATCATTAAGCAATTACCATGAGGTGTCTTTATTTTTGGATCCAGTTTTTTGATATGTACTGAAATTGAAATAGAGCTTGCATTTGGATATGTAAAGTCCCCAGTCCTTAAAAAAAAAAGTAAATTTGAAAGCACAAACATGAATGCAATATTCTGAACCCAAAGAGGGTCATAAGGTTTTCTAAAAAGGTCCTTGAAATCACACTTTTAAATATGCCAGAGGAATTGATTATTTTTGTACTGTTCTTACTGTCATTGCCTTCACTGATAAGAGAAGAGACGAATGGTTTGAGGGAGGGAAGACAAGAGAGATTCGCTCACTCTGCAGCCTTAAGAGTTCCTCAGGCCTGGATTGACTGTCATTTCCTGATCTTTATGTGATGTTTATCACAATAGGTTATCACTGCCATTTAATGTCTTATATATTCTTAATGAATATTGTCATTCTCCTTACTATGATAAAAGGGCAGAGTCATTTAGTAAAGGCAGAAAACATCACAGATGTAATACATTTGCATAGAAAGATCTTCATGCTATGACAGAAAAGGCTCAGAATATATGCAGTCTGATGATTAAATTGGGAATTGCCAAAACAAGCAAACAAAAACATCTTGCAAATCATTCTTCCTCAAGACAGATTTAAGATTATGATCTCCCAGTTCTTGGTGCTGCTGTACATGTACAAGCAATTCAACCTCATCAAAGTCGTGATTTAGGGGGCTTAAATTCAACTCATTGCTCACTTTTTTGACTGAAACAAAATTATTTAGCCCACTGAAATGTTACCATTATTTCTGGATGACCTTAAATAAACAACTGATGCAATAAATTCATAGTTACTTAGTAAAGCTTTCATTTCAGTTAAATAGGGTTCAATTTGCTCATTTCTGTTAACACTTTGTGGACTGTGTGGGTTCTTTTTTTATGATGTGTTGAATTACCCATTACCCATATTAATATATCATGAACCTGCTTCTTATGGAACTGTGTCTTTGGAATATTTAAGGTGACAGTATTGTAATCATAAACCCATGACATGATTACATGTGTCCTATGCTGTAATGAATGATATCAGAGCTTTTTCCACTTACTTAAAAGCTGTCTCATGGAGGCCTGAACCCTAGGGCAATCGTCTTGTGGGGATTACGTTGGCTTGGCACTATAAATGTGGACACAGCAGTTAATTGTGCAATAAATGAGGTAAACACACCTTTGACTGTCACATATGATCAAAGACAGATTCTTCTGGTCTCTGGATGCTGTAAATGGTCACATTTTTCTCAGCTTGGAGCATTATTACAAACTAAATATGTCTGTAATATCTACGTTTTTAGCCAAAAAAATGGTAGATTTTGACTCTAACTTCACCTTGCACATGATCTTGAAGTCATCTTTTAGTTGATCTTGTCACATTTTATGGACACACTGCGCAGCAAAAGAAGATGCCTGTAGGCTGTTTAGATAATGAAGTCACTCATTAATACCTTTAAACACTTTTACTTTTATTTGTCTCATGGTTTAGCTATTGCTGTGGCAATTCCTAACATCAGCGTTGCATTTAAGTTAAGGGTAGTGGCAAAAGGCAATCAAGTTTTCCATGTCATAAAAAAATAGCCAGTAGTTGACAATTCTCCTGGGAAACAGGAGCCCTGATGTTCTCAGCTTCACCCAAAGTCTGTTTCAATCCGCCTCAGATCATCAGGTGAAGGTGGTCAGTGCAGATAAAGTACAGTGCTCTTTCCAACAGCACACAAGAGAAATGTGGCCAGCAAAACATCCCCAGTAGTTGCTGATTCTTATAACCTGTGGAGTTCACAACTAAGTCCAGTGAAAAAAGTCCTCATCACATTGTGGACAAAAGAATATACTGATGATCCTAGAACATAAAACTGAGAGTTTAAAAACTGCTGTGGTAATTTAGAGACTTAAAGTAATCCTGACTGTAAAAAGCTTCACATCCGGCCTTATTCAACAATTCCATTTGTGTCCAAAAATGACAGGGGAGACTGGGGTTTTTTTTAAACAGGAGGCTGGTGTGTATTTTGGAGGCTAGGGTTCACTTCAAAATGGTCTTGACAGAGTTAATAATAATCTAGCATGTGAAAATAATCTAGCATGTGAAAATGGAAATAGCTAACCTCAGCCTGCTGAACAACTTACTGGTTCTTTGGAACCGCTTTCTTTGCTGTATCATTCCTGGTCTGTTCATCAAGAGCATGAGATCAGTTTTAGGAAACAGAGCAATTAGAAAAACTTTAGAGCATCAGATGCATAAAGAAAAGAAACCAAAATCAACAAAAAACCAACCCCCCCGCCCCCCACAAAACAATAAAAACAGCAAACCAAAACCCAAACAACAAGAACAAGAAAAAACCCCCAAGTTGAAACAAAACTTAAACCTGATGTTGTTTAGCATAAAGTAGGAATGTTTGAGAAAAAATTCCTAAAATAGTCTCCAATTCCCTAAAGGCTGCAGCAATAAGGAAGAAATTAATCTCCACTCAACATGCAAAGTTGATATGAGAAGAAAATACCTGAAGTTACAAAGAACAATAATAGAGGCAAGACATTAGTAAAACATTTTATGACCACAAGTGAAACACTAATAGATGACCATGACCCTGTGTCATCTTCATTGTTTGAGGTCTTCAACGAAAAGTTGACCAGATCTTAGAAAACAAGAAAAAAAAGGGGGAAAAAAGAGGTTACTTTAGGATAAGGCATTTGATCAGGTGACTTCCTAAGGTCTCTTTTCAGTTAGCTTTTTAAGGTATGGCATAATTTTAAATTATGCACTTTTTGTATACACTAAACCCTGTGCCCATTCTATCATGTCACTCCTACATATTTTCATCTCATATTTTTTCAAGGAAACTTTGGCTTTGCACCGCCCAGTTTTATCTTACACATCTCCTTCAGCAATAAAGCAGGGCAACAGAATTTAACTTTTCTTAAAGCATCAGAATACAGTAGTTTTCTCTGTATTTCAAAGCCATTCAACCAAGTAGCAGGATAACTGTGTTTATTTTTACCCTAGATATGCAATTTTTGTGCCTTTCTGAGTTACTGTCATGCATGAGAAATGCCACTCCCAGACCCCAGGGGCTTCCTCCCTGTTGAGCACAGCACCAACTTTGAGGGATGCTCAAGATCGTTCTAACCTGTCCTGTGGAAGCAATGTCAACTGAAGCAGGTTTAGGACAGAAGAGCCTGCACTGCATATTCTTTTCTGGTGCCAGCTGCAGCTTGCTAGCTCATGGAGAAGAGTGATGACCCCATTTCACCTGCCATGTGTGGTGAAAATGGTGCTGCTGGCTGCACTGGCCGAGCACTCATCCTGTCCAGGCACTCTGGGAGCTCCATGATTAAGACCTCAATTGCCCCCAATTTACACACCTGCACACCCTCACCTGGCTGCAGTCTGGCCCTGTGGCACTGAAAGAATGCACATGAGGAACAGAAAATTCAAATACTTCCTCTTTATGACAGAGTATAAATAAACAATAATGAAAGATTTATAGTACGTTAAACATTGAAGAATTCAACCACTATAAATATAGTGTACTCTTGAAATTACAGTGACAATTTGGAAGTAATTGAAGGATTCTATGTGTAAATGTGTCTATATACAGGCAGGTCTGTTCACCCCAAGCTGTAGAGAATAAATAACATGCAATACATTTTATACCAAAATGACACTCTAGAGAAAATAGAGAGCAGAAGCAGGATAATGTGACAGAAAAAGACAGACAAAGGACACTGTAAAAATGCTTAGGGGGGAAAAAAGGAGAAACAAGAAAAATGGGAAATGTTCTAAGGAAAAAACCTAGGCTGCAAAAAAAAAAAAAGAAATAAAGTTTGGTTGATGTGTATGCTAAAACAAAGAGATTCAAGGGGAAAAGGGGAAGACCATGAGGTCATAGGATACAAATCATGTGAACAGTGCAAATTGCCATAACACCCAGTGCAAACAACTAAATAACTATTTAGTGCAATAAAACAGAAAGGGATAGGTGTAACAGTGAGAAAAAATAGGAAGATAAAAGAGAGTAAAGGTAACAGACTAGTAGACAGGAAAACAGCTAATATGATTTAAATATAAATAAAGCTAGTTCAATGCTAAATGAGAAGAAGGGACTACTGAAGGGAGAACTCAGAGTAGACTGGACATTCCTTTCTTTAGGCAAAGAGACTTACAAGTCTACAAAAATGGAAAGTTTTAGGAAAAAATGGGGAAAAAATGAGGGAAAAACCTTTGCACGAATGTCATAAAAGTCCAGGATTTTTGGAAATGAGAAGGACAGTGGTCAAGGAAGGTGATTCTATCCCCCTAATCCAGTCTCAAGAGACCCCACCTGCAGTGCTGCATCCAGCTATGGGGTTCCCAGCACAAGAACTTAGTGCACAAGCACATTGATTTTTTGGAGAAAATCCAGAGGACGGTCACCAAGATCATTAGAGGAATGGAGTGTCTGAGAAAAGGCTAAAAGAACTGGATTTGTTCAACCTGGAAAAGAGAAGGCTTAGACATGACCTAATTGTGGCCTTTCAGTGCCTAGAGGAAGCCTACAAGAAAGATGGAGAAGGACATTTTAAAAGAGCATGTAGTGATAGGACAAGGAAGAATGGCTTCAAACTGAAAGAACAAGTTTAGATTAGATATTAGGAAGAAATTCTTTACTGTGAGGATGGTGAGGTACTGAAACAGGTTGGCCACAGTTGTGGATGCCCCATCCCTGGAAGTGTTCAAGGCTAGGCTGGATGGAGCTCTGAGCGACCTGGTCTAGTGGAAGGTGTCCCTGCCCACTGAGGCATTGGAACTTCTTGATCTATAGGGTCCCTTCCAACTCAAACCATTCTGTGATGCTATGACTGTATGATGGGGCATGGGAAAAGGAACACACCTCACAGCATACACTTGTGAATATCTGAAAGAGTATAGTTTGTACTGTTAAAGGATTTTTCTTTCTTTCTCCAGTGATTTTTCATGTGCCCATTCATTGCTAGAGGCCCAAGGTAAGGTGTACACAGAAGATGCAGGAGGCCATAGAGCATCCAGAACACTGACATGGGGTTGGAGACATGACATAGGGTCTGCAAGAAATCTTTTCAGTTTTAAAAGTAGCACCTGGAGCACAGGCATATCCCAATCTTGTCTCCCCTAAAATAGCACTAGATAGTTAGGCAGCCCATGACCTACTTTTTAGGGGGATAGAGCCTGAATTTTTTTGACATAATATCTGTTGTAAAGGTTTTACAGTGGTGCGAATAGAGCTGTATAAGGTCATTTCACAGATATGTTCTTAGCAGCCATTAACAGGCAGAGAACACTACCTTGACATGTTACAACCTGTCTGTATGTGATGTGACTGGGAAGTTGCTGGCAGGAAATTGCTGTGACTTTTACCTTCTCTGCTACTTCAGGAAACTGAAAACCTAGCTCAAATTCCACAACTCTTCATAAGCCTACAGCCAAGAAATAGCTCCTAATTAGGTGACCTTGCAAAACCACTGTTCTTTCTCTAAGGGCAAAACTGGTAGATGCATCAAGTATTGGGGGGGATTGGCTTAAGGCATCATCTCTACACATAAGGGCTACATATAACTTGTCTGTCTCTTACCTTCACTGTGTCATGTAACGGGAATTTTAGATGATATGAGCCTGAGCTGGAAAAGCAAAGATTACTTCTTATTTAGAAAAATTCATCCATACTGAAAATTACGTTAAGTAGATTCCTATCTAGATTTGGCCATGTCTTAAATAGATAGGAAGGCAAACTGTTGGTTAAAGTAGTAGAAACCACAACACCTTGTACCAAAAAAGTGAGCTGCAAAACTGGGACTGAGACCCCATGTGGGTGGTAACACTTTGGTCAGCCTTGTAGACCAGAAAAAACTTCTGCTTGTTAGGTGGACATGGGGACATATTCGATTCACATTAGCCAAATCTAAAGACAGTTTGTTCTCTCTGAGCCCCAGATAGCAGGAGAATTATGTATGGCCCTTAAGATATTAGAGGCTTTGAAGCAGACAAAACAAAACAAAACAAAGTCCTCTGCCATATAGGTACTTTCCTCAGATTTTAGTCTGAGATGTTCTGGGAAAAAGTGAGAACAATCTGGTAATCACGGTGAGCAATCCATCATTCAGGCATGAAAGAGGAGGGAGTTAAGGCCAATGCATGACTATTCTTACTTCTTCTTAGAGCACCCAGTCTGGAGAACAAGACAACTATTTAAAATTAAGGGATGAGAAAATTCTTCCAGAAATAAGAATTGTCCATAGGAAAGAACATGGAAAATAGTCGTTTCAAGTTGTTTCACAAGTAATAGCCTTCCTCAGCAAATCCAGGGCAACCCTGTGATCATCCCATTGAACACCTGGCATTTGAGACTTGTTACTCCTTGCTGACATCTCTCACATAAAAATAACAACAGGATATAGAAAAACAGAATATACTTCATCCTTCTTACTTGGACTTTTCAGAAGAAGCAATTGATCTCACATCTTCAGTGGGGGTACTGATTTTCAATTTTTTTTCAGCTTTTTATTTATTTGTGGGAATCTTTTTATGAGATTAGTGCCTGTTTAGCACCTTCATACCCTTTTGTTGCTTCTGTCAAAAGAGCTGAAGCAACATCTGTGTAAGTAATATCAGATGTACAACACAGGAGTAAAACATAGCAGAATGCTGTCATTAAAACCCTTAAAATGCTGTATTTGTGCCAGAAATATATACTCTACATCAGATGATGCATTTTTCTTTCGATTTTTAAAAATCTAACAGATTTTTACTACATTTAAAAACATTTCTAGCATATCCAGCAGGGTGAAGATCCTAGAAAAAAGCCCTCCTTACAAGCAAAAGTAAACTTGGTTTTATGGGTTGTTAATCATGGGGTAAGTACTATCCAAAGAAGAGGAAAATATATAGATTTTCAGTAATTTCACATCTCCTTTTGAATAAAGTTGGCAAATAAAGATTTGTTAAATACTTCAAAATTAACCATTTCTGGTATTTAGGCTTGTCAGTGATTCTGATGTGCAGCTTTCATTATAAAGCAATAAACACACACACCTTCTAGCTAGTAATTAGGCAAGATTGGTAGAATATGATTCTAAATGGGTGCATTTGTCTGGTGTAGTACCTTTTCCCCATTGTATCTCACTGGAATCATGCCATATTCAAGAAGATAACTCAGTGAATACACTTCAGTTAGCATAAACACCAAGTCTGGTTATTTTATTATAGCATTTTAGGGCACATTTCTACTTTCCCTGTCAGTCAGCAGTTTTAAATTCAATTGCCTTTCCTAATTATTCCCGAATCAATTATAAGTAAAATCTTATTAGCTGCATGTAAAATGTATTGCTGCATTTGGAAACCTCAGTATTCAAGTGAATCCTTTTCTTGCTTACTATAAGAGAAATTGTAGGTGTGCATAAGAAGGTGAATCATTCTATTGATACATTTCTTTCAACTGTCAGCTGAAAGATTAGGACTTTCTTTGAAAAAGCTGCTTCCCTGATGATGTTCTTGTACACTGTATTGGATCAAAAACCTGCACTTCAAACTCCTTAAGAAATACATCAGACTGGAACTTGTGAACTGGTTCTATTTGTCATCTTCAGAAATAAATATGTGAGCCATAGGCAAAGAATTTTCATTTCAGTGCATGGTAATCATGGTTTCAAAAGCAGCTGAGTTTCATGCAATGGGACAGAGGGAGTAAAAACATGAAGCCAGTGAATGCACTCTCATGTCTGTGTGTATGGTCCTTAAGGAGTATTAGAGGCCAAAAAAAGCATGACTGGCTGGCCTGATTTCTTCTGTGAGAAGCACTAAAAGAGTAACCACAGCAAGGAAAGGTCATTATTGTGAGATTCTTTACCTCTTGTGTCTGCTTTTGATGTTTTCTCAAATCAGGTTTAAGAAACCCTGCATAATATTTCGTTTTAAATCAGTTCAATTGAAAACTGTAAGTGGCTCCAGTGGAAGGCCAGGGTAAGATACCTGCTGTCCATAGGCAGTGCAATGATTGGGGTCAGATAAATCTGCTGTTGTAAGCTGAGGCTTTTTGAGTGCAATACAAATTTTGCCTGCATTTTGAAATATATTATATTTAGAAATTCAAATTTTGTTTTTAAATTCCTTCCTTATTTGTATTTTCTGTCAAGGCTATTCTTAGCTATTCTTTGCCTCTAGAAAGGCGATATTATGGATAGAGAAAGCTTGAAAATTACTAGACTATCCAGATACTCAATGATCACAAATGTTGACATGGATGTATAATTGAACTACTCCTTGAAAGAGACCTAAAGGATATGGAAGCTGTCCTTGAAAAGGAGCTAGAGTAAATACTGTTAAAAAATCCCACAAAACAATACCAAAAATTCTTCAGTCTGTTTTTTTTTTTTGGGGGGGGGGGCAGGCTTTATTTTTTAATTAAAGTGTTTCTTCAGTAATAAAATGTAATAAATAATTTACCCATTTACAAAATAATAATACTATAGGACTTTATAGCTGGAAATTAACAAAATAACAAATGGTTGAAATCTAAAGTAGCCAAAGTGCAAAACCATAATGCAGTAATCCTTATGAAGCAATCATAATTGTAATCACAGGAAAAAAGGAAAACCAAAGAATATAAGTGCAACCACAATAAAGATTTTGTTTATTTTGCTTTAAAAAGATTGCAGATTAGAATTTACTTGTTGCCAAATAACACGCTACTGGATAAAACACTTTGATCAATATTCTCTGATATTTTCTAGGAGCTACATTGCAGTCTTTCAAGATGAAAAATGTCTTTGAGATTTGTAATGCATTTGTCATTTGGTGAAGGGAATTCTACTCTCCAGTTTATTTTCTTTTTGGCAATCAATAAAGCTATTTGTACAAAAGTCCATTTGAATTTGTCTAGTCTGGTATTTTCATTTCTGTGAAGTAAACAAACATGGGATAAATAGGAATTTTTATTTTAGCTATTCTATTTGTGGCTTGAGTCATCTGAGACTAATATTTTCACATTTTAGAAAAAGTTCAAAATTTATGCATGGGGTCACTTTCATTTTTTTAAAAAAGTCTTGGGCAGCAAAACCTAGTAACCTTTGCTGAATAAACTATAAGATTTGTAGTTGTGAAAAAAGTATTAATAATAAGCACTGATATTTAGCAGAATTTAATACATTAAAACCAATTTTCTTTTGGCTGTCAGCAAGTGTCTGCAGACTTTTTGTACTTCATGTTTTGTGATTAATTTGTAAAACTGGAGTAAATGTGAGTTTGAAAAATTGGCTATCTCTATCTCTACACCAGTACTCTTTAGCGCACAATGTGCCTGAGTAACATTTCTGCTGAAAAATGGATTTTCTGACTATTCAAGGATAGATCCACTTTATACATCAGCACTGATGGCAACTCCACCATCATATTCCTTCTTCCTGCCTCCTCTGAAGTGTTCTGTATTTCAGTGACAAAAGCCAGTATCTAGATGGCACCCATATGATAACTCCTGCTCATTCTAGTCATTACTTTCTACTCAATTATATTTGTCTATTATGTCTTATTTATGTCTTATTTTAGGCTTCTCTTCATGCAGAGATGCTAGAATCGTGTAAGGGAAGAGAGACTAGCTAGCTTCTCACATCTGAGACTTGGAAAGAGGCAATAGAGTCTTCTAGGTTATGTTTGCTTCCCAGCAACCTAAATACTCCACCAGTGGCTTTTCTTTCGAGGCTTCTGGATCACATTTCTACATGACCTAATATGTGTGAACACATGTACATGTGTACAGATACATCTTTTGTTGGTTTCTGTGTCTGTTAGTAACTTTCAATGTGCAGCCACTTTCACAGCCACTTTCTCTTAAGATGACAGAGCCATAGGAATTGTAAAGTATGTGAGATTACTAAAAGTCATGAAAATTAGCAACTGAGTGAAAACCAGGGAATGGAAAAGGCTGGAGCACCTCTCTTTACCTTTCTCACCCTGAAAAGTAGCCATGGCACATAAGGCTGCTTGCCTAGGCAGAAGAGGCAGGAGGGATTTGTGTGTAGAAATAAGAGTTGGGAAGGAGCAGTGAAGAGGGAGAATGAAGGAAGACCTTTGACATGGCAATAGCAGCAGGGGCACATGAGACAAAAAACTGCTCCCAAGACATGAGAAACTGAGCACCTTCAGAAATAACATCTTCATTTCTCCTCTGCTTGAGGAGACCACAGTTAGTTAGCTGACTAGGTAGCTGGATGGAAAAAGGACACATAGTTTGAACTGCTTCATAACCCAGAGATTTTAGGTGGTCTGGGATATCTTAATTCTTGAGCAATTGGGACCCTTATTGATAATGGCTCATTGATAAGGACAGCAATAAAACAGAAGGCTGCGATGACTCTAATGAATGTACATAGTTAACTAAAATAAAGCATTTTGATGGCTGGTATTTTTAAATAATTAGCTCATTAACCTTAACTATATCAACCTTTTCTCTTTACCAAGGTTAAATAATTGAAAGGAAAGACTTCTGGGGAACTTGCAGTCTTACACAGAGGACAGCCACATATTGACATGGTAGAAACCTGCTTAAAGAACCTGTTTAAAGAAGGTGTTTGTAAGAGAGGGGAAATATTCACACACACACAAAATCAATACATGATTGCATTTTAATTGTGAGGGAACATAAAAGAAAAAATTGTGCAGTTCTGAACAATTTTCAAGCGTTAGTCATACATTTTATGATGTATTTATTTTTTCAGTGATAGAACCTATCAATTTCTGCTTTGTTGCTGCAAAGATTACTCTCTCTCCAGGCATCTTCATTTCCTAGCTATGGTTCTCAAAATTGTTTCTAGGAGACCTGACAGAACCTGAGACCCCTGGTTAGCAAACAGGTCCCTGTCAAGCACATCACCATTGAAATTCTCATGGGAAACAAATAAAGTCTTCTTCCAAATGAAAGAGAATGAAAAAGATGCTGTCCAATGCTCATAATACATGAGGGTTGTAGAAACACCAGTTTTGTATTCTTTGTATCATCTGCATGTTACCAAAAATGGATTAAAATGGACTGGTGTAAGACCAGTATGTAGCAACATGGTGGTGTTGCAGGGCAGTGCCTGATGGTAGCCACTACTCAGGGCAAAGAGCTAAGGGCTGCCATCACTGCTGCCTCATTCACCTCATCAGTGGGCTGAAACCAGTTCCTTCCCACTTTTGAGGACATCCTCAGTTGCTGAGGAACTGCAGACCAAAACTGAGGGAGCGTTTTACAAACATCCTTGGACTGGCAGCAGAAAATCCTGGTGTGAGCAGCTGGAAGGGGCTTGAAACCTGAGAAGTGACAGTGGTTGAAGGAGCAGAAATTGCAGAAATATTCTGAATTTCACTTCTCCTTAGGACTAAGGTGTGGAAAGGTGAATTATTCATGGCACACTAGGCTTAGCAGCAATTCAAGGAGAAATTATGCAGACAGGGGGCATATTAGAGAAGTCTCCTTGGAGTGGAGGGAATCTCCTGGGTTAGACAGTGTATTCAAATACGCACAAAGGTCTGAAATATTTCTGAGAGATCAGTCCAAACAGACACCTGTAAAGTAGTTACATGGGATAAATATGGAAATTTAACTAAGGAGTGATATATCCATCATCTGGTAACCTTACTTGATATTCCAATTAAAGCTATCAAATCTGAGAAGCCTCAATAAAAAAAAAAAATTAAAAAATTTCTCAGCTCATCTCCCTCTTCCCAACAATGCTTCAAAGCTGTTCTTCCTATCTTTTTCTTAAGTTGCTTTGGCTCTCAGTATATCTAAAATAAATAAAAAATAAAAAATCAACACCACCAGTAGGATGTGGTGGTTTTGGAAATCTGTGCTGTATAAATGATCAAATTAAAAGGTAAAGGTCAGAATGGTGTTTTGCTAAAATCTGGCATTTAATTGGAAAAATGTTAACTCTGAGCTCAACTAAACTCCCTGTTGTATTTCTTCAGATTGTGTCTGGTGTTTTATTTATGTGTGTAGTGTGCTGTGGTTTTTTTCTGCTATGATTTGTGCTTGTTTTTCAGCCTGTTCTTGCATATTTGACATGGATTTAATCCTTTCTGCAGCTCATCCTCCCCCACTTCTTGCCTATCTTGATTTATAGCTTGATATTTGAAATATTTCCTACAAATAATTTTATCTGGAGTGGGAGGATTATAATAATGTTCAGGACATTGATCTCAGTTAAACTTACAGGGCACAAAGTTGCACAGAGAGTTGGGAGTTTACCCAAAGGCACAAAACATTAAATCACTCAGAAGGTTTATAAATATGTAGTGAGGGATGTATAGTGTTGAACTGGGTGATGCAGTTCAATGGATAACAGGTAAGGTCCAAAGAATGGGTACACAATGCATCGCATTTTTAAGTTATTTATTATAAATATCATATTTTCAAAATGGCCTATGACTAGAAGTACTCTTTGTTTATGGATGAATAGTAACTAATCTGAGTATTCTGTATCTACATGTCTTTGGACAGAACTCTGAATATTTCAGTATTGAAATCCTTTACATTTTCTTCAGATAAGCAGTTAAATATACCAAAGTGTCCAAAATATTTTTGTCACTTCATTTGTTTAGTCATGACTTGAAAATACTCTAAATAAAGGATTTCTTATTGTTGAATGTGGTGAAGAAACAGATACTGTCTACAATACACGTTTAATACCACACGCAGGTACTACAACCATCAAGGAAACCTTGTGTGATTCCCTTCTAAAAATCACTGGAATGATAAAGAAAGTGCCTTCATATTCTAGGCAATAAATATTAGTTTCTGTAAAATCAGGGGAAATCTTTAGTCACTATCATACTTTTCTGAGAAGGGATGGAATACAACCTTTGAATTTGTTCAAAATTACAATTTTCTACACAAGAACTTTCCTTATCATAGTATGTAACAACCAAGGTCGTGTAAAAGCACAGATTTTAGTAGCAAGGATGATTATAAATCTCTCAGGTGTCCAGACCTTCAACAGTTTTAGTCTCTTCAAGGACACACTTGAAGATGCCACTATGGAAATTGTGCACTATAAAAGAAATGGTGAGTTTCAAGTGTCTATTGTAAGTACCACTGCTTTTATATAAAATATATACACACATTTTTCATGTAAATACACACACAAATTCTTTTAAAGAAGATTCTTTTCAGAAGGTGAAAGGTCAGAAGAAGCAATCCATTACTTAGGCGTTTACTAAAACAGTAGAAATTTTCTAAGATGCAGACTGTCCTTTGCAGAGTTGTGTGCCTTTTGGTTTACTGGTGTATTTATTCTGTCTGTCTTAAGGTTTCTGTTCCAAGAACCACCACAGATGCTGGGGCTTCCACTTGACACCTGCAAGTCAGCACTCCATATTCGGTGTTTTGGATCAATCCAATCAGGTTTGCTGAATCTGGTAGCCAAAGAGGCACAGAATACATTTTTTATGATACTAAGACATAGAATGAGATTGCAGGACTTCAGAAACATCCTGTCTATGTCTGTTTAGTCTTAGGCAAAAGCACTGTTGTACAAAAGTTCACACTCCAGGAAAGGACTGCTACAGCAGATATAAGGAAACCCCCACCACCACCATAAATCCCCATTGTAGACACAGAAAGGGTAACTTTGGAAAACATCTGCCAAATATTTTCAATAAAATTGTTTCTCCCAACATAAATGTTAAGATAAATAGGCAGACAGGCAGTCACACAGATAAGCAGACCTACACTATAAGGCAGGGACCATGAAAGAGAATTCAAGAGTTTTTCATGCTTCTGAGAAGGTTGCTGTAGAGAAAAAAATATAAATTCATACACTTTATCCAAATCACTTACAGTAGATACCTCCTAAAAATATTGCTGTTTTACAAAGCAATGTTAACATTATATTTCTGTAAGATTTTTGTGAATGATACATATATCAACACATGAATATTCTGCTTACTATACACTTATCTGTAAACTGAGGTATGAATACATTGGTTTCAAACCAATTTCCTGTTGCCAGATTAGAAATGAAATTGTCTAATACAAATGAAAAATGAAAATTTCACCTAGAAAATGTTCAAGATTTGTTAATCAATTTTTCTTTTGTGAAAAAAATTCAACAGTTATGGGAAATAATTTTTTTTTCTTTAAAAGGACTTGACTGGTTACAATTGTGTTCATCATAGTTTATTCATAATTGCTAACATCATGAATACTTCATAAAAACATAATCTAACATTTAGATAGAACTTTAACAGGTCACGTTTAGCAATTACGGCACAAAAGAAAAAGACCCTGAAGATTATTTTTCCATCAGACTTTGAGGCCATGGATTCTCTGCAGATCACAGCAGGGAATTGATCTATCCATCCTACAGATGAGGGTATTTGGGAGGGTATTTGAAGAATAAGCACTATAATTGAGTTACTTGGTTTCCAAAGTGAGTTATGCATACTCAGAACCACAATCAGATATTCCCCACAGCTCCAGAAGCTACAGATATAAACTCAAATCCATAACGTGGAGTTTCTTCTCTGTTCTAGAAAAGATGCAGTGAACAAACACCACTGGAAACAAATAATTCAGTAGACAAGAAATAAAATGTGTTCAACAGGTAGCAATACAAAGTTTGCAAGAGAATTTAGGCAATAACGCGGATGTGGTTGCTCAAGGGCTGTGGAACTGAATCTCCCTCCAGATAACATCACCACATATGCAGTCTTTGGTATTCATACACTATTACATCTAAAACAATCCTAGCAGGCACAGAGAGTCTTGAAAGTGGCCTTTGCACTTACAAAATGAGAGCAGGAGAGGAGACATTCAGGCTTTAGGTGATCTTCCTGAAGACCAGTACTGAAGTATCAGCACCAGTACTGACTGTTTCTGAAGGGGTGTCAGAAAGGACATTTTTATTCCATTATAAGGCTCCATATTCTAAGGACAGTTTTGCTGAGTAGTTTTACAAAAATTCTTGTTGCTTATTTGTTTTGCTTCACAACTGATTTGGACCAGGCTATCATAGACACAACCTAGTTGTGTGAATTTCCTGCACAGCTTGCTATGCAAAGAATTTCACACTGAGCAGTCAGTGGTATCTGCTCCCATATACATGCCAAATTTCAAAAACTAAAGCAAGCTACCATGGCTTGGGTTGCCTCCCAGTAACTGAAGGCTGAGCATGTGCACATGAAGAGTTTCTACACAGCAACTGGCACTTAGCAATGTGCTCACATGCTAAACCTTGAAGACATGTCTGTTCTTTAAAAGCCCCATTCATGTAATGCCCTCAAAGTGCTTATAATATCTATCTTTTTTTCTCTCTCTTATTGCTTTAATAGCTTAATATGGATTAACCTAACATGTACGTGAAAAGGCAGAACACGTAATAAAAGCAGCAGTATAAATTCCTCATTTACTTTAGGAAATCACACTATTTTAATTTTGCCTTACTCACCCAAGTAGCACAAGACCCTAGTGTAAACAAGGACAACAACATTAAAATGTGTTTATCTCAAACCAAACCATCTAAACTCAGAGTTTGACTTTTTTTCATCCAAGCTGTACACTAAATGCTGTCTTTAAGTTAACCATCTTACATAGGAAACCTCATTTTTCAAATATTGTCAAGATCATTAATTTCCTATATCCTGGAAGCTAGGATGGCTTCACCAGCAAGCCAGAGATCACCAAAAGGCTTCCTAATGATTTTGTTAAAATGAGGGAATGAGAGAAAATACATCAGAAATACATACATACAACAAATAGCTTGCCTATTTATTAGAAGCACCCCTTGACACCAACAAGGAGCAAATGAGAGACAGACTCAGAGATTTTATACCAAGCTGACATAGAAATTGCAGACTGTGGTTGCAGATAGGAACAATCACGTCAGATGAATATGCATAGCCCTCAACATTATCTGAGCAGAGTCCACTTTGCAGTTTGAGAGTTTTGGTAACATGGCACCATGCCTGTGAGCCCAGCAAGCAAATCACAGCTCCACACAAATATGCTCTGCTTTCAGACAGACTTGCTAAAGTCTTTCAGCCAGAAACACTCAGTAATGGAGCTCTGGGAGAGACCACTGAATTCACCACCTCACTTCTGGCATAATCTACTACACCTAAAGCCTTTCTACGGCTATTTATCTATTCAGTTGTTACCATTTGAAGACAATTTGGTTCTTCAGAGTCCACTGTGTGTTATATTGCATTAAAATAGGTCAGCTGAGAGTGTCTGGAGGGAAGTTCTTTCCTGGAAAAATTAGCTATGATCAGAGCTGTCTGTGTAGCAAGGAACACATGAGGATTGAAAGCCATAGCCATTAGGAAGGCTGCAGCATGAAGCTTCACCAGACACTATCTGGTTTAAAAATCCACAGCTGGGCCTTAGAAGGAGAAGCAAATAGGATATTTTCCAGGAAAGCCAGAAGAGACTACATAAAACATGTTGCTAGGTAGGTATCTACTGAAAGTTTCTAGCCTGGGAACAAGACCAGAGCAAAGCTCCCCCGCAGTGTGGGCAGAGGGAAATGGAGAGAAAATTGAAAATTCTTTCATTTCACCTAGCAGATCTAAGCATGCCTAGAAACTTAGAGCTCCTAGTTCTAGTTCATGTTTAGTAAAGACTACATTGGCAGGCTATAACCCAAACAGGAATTTTTGTTCACTCACTGAATTCAAGAGTCCAGCCACAGTCACTGTGGCTGGTGCAGCTTCCCACTGTGCATACTCAAAGATACACAGCTCTGTGGATTTCCCAGATTTCCTATGAATGTTTTTCAAAAGACTAATGGTTATTATTGAATAAAATATTCTGATGTGAATTCTCATTACTGTTAATTAAATCAAATTACTTCTTTTTCCTGTGCTCAGAAGATGTGGTGGCACTGTCTTTTTATAAGAAATATTTTACACATGATCCCATCTATCTTCTCTGTAAAACCTTCTTTTGTACAGACTCACCAAACTGAAGGTTTTCCATCTTTCCTTTGTAGTCATATTTTTTTAAATTTAGCTGTTCTCTCAATTCTTTCCAGCCTGCATACATCCATCTCAAAATATGGTGCATAAAATTGGCACAGAACTTTATCTGAGATCACAGTGTGACTGGCTGTCAATGTACATTAAACAACAGCAGTGATAGATTTATTTTTGACATGATACATAAAATAGAAAATGTTTTTACAGTTATCAGAAATTGTTTATCTAGCATGTAAGGGGTCCTTTCAGTGATACAGAAAAATAATTATCTTCTTGCATATGATACTCTTATTAATACTTTAGAATATGATCTTCCTGCTATTTGGAGAAGAACCTGCCATGTTTGTTGACTGGTTTGCATCATAACATACAGACTGGAGCTCCTGAATAGAAAGACCTTCTCCATTCATTCAATTTACACCCTAATTTTTGACATCTTGCTGATGTAAACTCTCTCAAATCCAAAGGTAAAGAAAAGCATTGGAAAAGGAGAAAAAGCTTGCTCTAAGTTTCGTTTTAAGTAGATGTGTGAATGGAATTAAATCTACAGAACTAGTAAAGACTATTGAGTTAGAGAGTGTGAAAGATGAAAAATATTAATAAGTCAAAAACTTCATTTTCAACATACATTGTCATTCATCATAGGCACTGAATAGCAGAGGATGTGGAGGAAAGTTGGAGAAGAAGGTGGCATCATCCATACTACTCAGCTCAGCTAACTTCTACTCATGCTTCTAAAGACATCTGTAAGGCCTCCATGATGCTGAAAATAAATGGTTCCCCTTTATTCCAGCACTCTAAAATATTGGTGAAAATATTGACTCACACTGAACTAAGATTAGGATTTTATCATACCACATGAGATAAACCTTTCCAGTTTGACAGGCAGCAATTGATAAAAACTATCCCACTACAGTTTTTCAACAACTTTTGTGGCAACTTTTCTGTAATTTTATCATGCACAGTTGCATCATATTTCCCTGAAAGTGTCATAGGGGATACCATCAAAAGCCTTACTCAAGCCAAGAATTATTATGTCTTCTGCTTCTCCTTTTGTCCTCTAAACCAGTTATCCTGTCAAAAAAGGAAATTAGTCTGGTTTGTAGTTATTTGCTCCTAGCAAATCCATATTGGCTGTCTCTTACCACCTTATTGTTCTCCAGGTACCTTCAAATTGATTGCTTAATAAATTGTTCCAATAACTTTCTAGCATTGAATTTAGGGTCCCTGCTGTATAATTCTCTGGAATCTATTTCTCTACAGATAGGTACTATGATATCTGTCCTTCCCCAATCCCCTGGAGACCTTCTCTAACTGGGAGAAAAATGCTGATGGTGTATTCAACTCTTATGATTTACTATTAGAAGAATCTATGCTAAAATTAACATTTCAAAGCAGAATATTTACAATATTATGTCATTTCAGCTTCAAATTAAGACTTTGCATAAATGCATTCTATGCATTCTATCATTGTCCTCAAGAGAAGTTTCTACGTATTCCCTGAAATGGTATTACTTCACTCAAAAACAATGACCTAAATGATTGTAGGTGGATTCATAGGAAAACATGAAAAGCAGGAAAGAGGAAAGGCAGGAAGAAAGGAATGGAGGGAGACAGGGAAGGAAATACATTTCCCAAAAAGTTAACACAGGCATGTATGAAGAAGCATCACAGGATGATTCTGAAAACAGTTTCTAGAAAAATCTCCATCAACACAGTACCCTAAAAAGTCAATAAATTTTTAAAATAGACAATATTTTTTGAAGTAGAGCACACAACAATAGTGGAACTAGTCTGTCTGTCCTTGCTTCTACTTGCACATGTGCATGATTTTTTGGACTGCTTCAAGGAGGCTGATGCAGATAAACCAAACAACTTCTTCCAAAATATAGCTCTCTCTACAGAGGTGTTTCTTATCAGTTTAAGATTACGTATTTGAGGTGTTGTGTATGTTCCTGGAAACAGCTATGAAGTTGCCCAGATTAAAAGGAGAAAAAAAAAAAAACACAGCAGCCTGAAGCTAAAAGACTGTAGGCTGATTTTCCAGACAGCTTTGTTTTTTTTTAAAGTTGTCATTCTGTTTTTAGGTGAGAATGAAGTACTCTGCATGGGAATATTTCCTAATTTAAAGAACCTTTTGCACATTTTTAAAATATAAACACTGATGAATGTTAAATACTTTGTGCATATTCCTAACTGTTCTCATACATAATTTTTTCCACCAAAATAACTGTAGTTTCATGATGAGCACTGCAAGACCATGGTATATTATATTCCTTGTTCTGTGAGAAGAGAATTCCTCCTGAGAAATCCTTTCACTCCTGTAACAGCCAGCCACAAAACTTTCTAAAGTATAACAGTGGTAATAGTTCAGCAACTTAGAAGAGTCAATGATGAAATTCTCTCTTGGTGTTTAATTGAATATACTCAATAACACTGGCAAGTAAGTACTGACTGCACCTCAAAATGCTCTTAGGTAGGTGGAAGCAATAGGACAGAGGGAAGTGAAGCTGTGTAAACAGAAGGTAAACGTCAAGGTCATTTATCAAATTAAGGGGGGAGAAAAGGAAACATTGCAAACACAGCTGGCTTTCAACATTTACTTCTCCTTAAAACAAATTTGTCTTTTATAGATTACAGTAAGCTTTAAGGAGAGTAAGATGTCTGGGAACTGCAAGAAATCCTTTATGAAACAGGGCAGGGAGACAGTGACAACTGGCAAGAAGTGAAGACAACTAAAGTGAGAGGGATATTTCTAACAGGCATCTCTGTTCACAGCATGTGTCTTGTGGATGTAAAGAATGGCTTGACAATGAGAAAGACTCTGGTTCTAAGCCTGATTAAAGGAGGAAAATTCAGTTTTGTTGTTTCATTTTCTGGCATATGCTCCCACATCTCATTGCATGCAGCCTGCACATACAAACACTCAAAGATCTTGTCTTTGTCTCTCTCAACTACAGCATTCTTCTCTTGCTTTAAAATATTAACATGAAGTACCTTAAACCTATCCCTCTCCATTTTCTCTGGAGAAAAGAAACAGAAGGCTATGTTTAAGGGGTCTTTTTTGTTCCATTTAGTGTTAATTTTGAATATAGCTTGCACAGCATTTCTTCACCAAAACAACTTTTCATCCTGTCTCATAGCACATCACTTCCTGTTTTCTAAAACACTGCTACAATCAGAGATAACCTCTGTTTCAAACTGCATCCATTTTAGCTCTCTCAAGCGTCTTCCTGTCCCCCACAAAATGTTTCTCATTGGAATTGGAGATCACTCTCTCACCTATTTAGATGTTCAAATCATGTTCAAGGTGCCTTGAGAGCCAGGATTGCCTCCAAAACCTTGAAGCTGTCTGTTTAATTGGGAAGATGAGTGAAAATATGAACATGTGACCTTACAGCCAGTCATGGAAATAATAACTGGGAAAGCCAAGAAACCATGGCGAGATTACTGCTCATTATGAAAAATTCATCAGACAACCTAGCCAAATCCAGGCGAGGCAGAGTCCTGGATGTGACAGATGTGACACAGGTGTTAGATGGCATTGTCTGTAGAATTGCTTAATATAGCTAAGATAGTGTGCTACATATGGAAAAATATGAATTTTGTACTACGAAAGAACGTAACAAGAAATTAATTTCATTGTGACAAGCAGTATGAGAACTGTTCCAGCAGTCCCAACAGTGCCTTGCAGGACCAATCTTTTTACAGGAACTTCTCTAGAGATAAGTAGCAATATTTGAGGAAAAAACAGTCAAACTGCAAACAGCTCTTAGAAGACACAAACAGGGCAAATAATAAAAGAAGCATTTCACTGGGGAAAAATGGGACAGCACAAAACCTGAAAGAAATCATAATTTTAGAAAAAGGCAGAATGTTTTTGGAAAATAAAAGGCTCAATTAAAAATAAGGAAAAAACCCTATATAAATGACATGCATAAGATTAAGCTATCTGAAAGCATAGACCAATCAAGGGTGCAATCAGTAAAAAAGGCTAAGTGACAACAAGAGCCAAGGACAAGCCAGCAGGATAGAAAAAACATTTTGACAAGGTGCTAATCCCTGCTGACCATACAGATCCAAACAGTCCAGGCACGCTGGAAGGACAGGACAGCTTTCAAGGCAGGAGGGAGGAGAGCACTATGGTGCCAACAGAAAAAGGAGGCAGAAGGAATGTTGATGTAGATCAGAAGAGGAGAGTTGATGGTGCAGACAGCAGAACTGCTGAGCTGTAAATAGCGAGAAGGACAAGTGTGAACAAAGCATCAGAAGTAGAAACCTTTAAGCTTTTGAGCAGAGGTGCTGTTCTGTGACTGGCAAAGCACAGCAGCTGTGTCAGTCTACAAGGCTACCTAACTAATTCAGGCAATAACAGATATGAAAACATTGTCACTTTCTAGGGGAAAAAAAAACCATGAGGAATAGGACTTTTAACAGATTCAGACAGGTTATAAAGAGAGTTTTAGAGGAAAATTATCATTTCAGATCAGGTACTGCTTGGAAGTACTCATCCTGAGCTGTACAAGGACAAAACAAGAAACAGGGACACTTCAGCATCATGAGAAAAAATAAAAAGTATAATTTTCCCTTTTTTTAAAATTTATTTGAAATACATTATTGAGAATTAAAAAAAACCCCTATTAGATCTCTATTTGCTGAGGGTAAAGCTTAATTTCTATAGTGTTTGATTTATGTGTTTCAAAGGGTCTTAGCAGAAACAATACCTCCATTAAGGACAGGTTAAAATGCAAAAATACTATTCCAGTTCAACAGATCCATATAAACTAATAAAAAAGCAGACACTTCAAGAGGACCCATTTTCACTGTTTTTTTCTCCTTCTCCCACATGAGTTTAATGCAGTGCTAGAAAGGACTACTTCAGTTACCTCACTCAGGAGTGAATGAACTCTGAACACATTAGGCATTCATGCTTGATTTCCTTGAATCACTGATTCTAGTTGGTATTCAAGTTCTGGGGCTAAATATATAGCACTTTTCACTAATTTCCACAGTAAAAGTGACTGTGAAGTGATGCACAGTGGCTTAGCTACTGGAAAGCTTTATGAACAATGAGGATGGAGGGTAATTACTGCAGTGCCACTTTAATGTCAATGCTGTTTCCATATCCTGTGGCATGATTGTGTTATGGTCACACTTTCTGGGGATTTTAAATAAATGTAAACCTTCATGGTTTTCCCTTAACTTCTACCTGCCAGCATTTGAATGCAAATCAGCTGCAGAAGATTCCCTGGAGTTATTATCAGAACAACCACGTTCCTTATGTGCTTCCTCTGAATGTAAATGTCATCTAGATCACTAAGTAGGCCAAACATCAGCTTGGTCTGGAAACAGCATCCTCTTTCACCACAAGCAAGGATCAATGTTCCAAGTGTCAGAAAGTAGAGGTCAACATGAGCACCAGAGCCTGCCAACACCCTCAAAACTTGAAGATTTCTGTAGGATATTTCTGTGCTGTCACAGCAGTCAGGACAGAGAAGAAAATGTAATTCAATTTCATTGTATCTTCATGAGTTTCCATGGCAATGCAGGGGAAAAAAAATACCAAAAAACCTGCAGTTACTCCTCCCTGCTGCCAGTATCTTGGGAGACAGAGGTAGAGGCTTATGGTGAGGAGCAGGAGGCTCACAGACATTTCTCTCCTCAGAGACATTGCAATCCTGTACAGGGTGATGTGATACAACAGACACAACCCAGTAATGCCAGAGGAGCTGTTGCTATCACTCATCAGTACTGGGGTACCTCTGTATAAAACTTATGTGTATACATTTATTCCAGAAATTATTTGTCTCTAAAAAGAAAATGGAAGTCCAGCTAGCAGCAGCTTCAAAAATTAAACTAGAATATTGCCATCAGTCTATTTCCATCTGTTCAGACACCTGTCTTAGGCAATAGGAATGAGAGTACTTTTGTGAATATTCATTACTTAGCAAAGGAGCAGAGGCAGATCACACAGCAAGGTCTTACACCCTTCTATTTTCAGGTCATGATTATGACAGAGACAATGCCTCTGCAGGACAGTATAATGGGTTAAATACTTTTTAAAAATATGGATGATATTCCCTTGTAAATCGATGAAAGACAAGGGTCTGAAAAGCTACAAGACTCAGCTAAATTCTACAAGCTACGCCTGTCAGGATGCTCAGCACCCCAGGAATTTGGTTTAAGCATTCTAAGACAGTTTTAAGAGAGGTTTTTTTAACCTAATCTGAAAGTTTAAAACCTCATGCTAAGGACTGTTGATCACTTGCCATTCTCACTAATAGCTCTGCTATTAGATGTGTCTTGTAATTTGGTTATTAAGCAATCAGATAGATACTCTTTGGAGAAATAGAGTTCCTTATAGCTCTTTGAAACAGCACTATGGATTCCATGTTATGATTAATACAATTTGCATACTTTGGGTGCTATTTCCTACTTGTCCCTTCCTAACAGAAAACATTAATATCACTGATTTTTTCAGCAGGGCAGAGAAAACCTGCAGAAGAAAACATTGCTTATTTTCCACATTAGGAGCATTTGAACGATCCATAAAGGAATGTTTTTAAACATGAGAATAGCAACTAACACTTCAGCTGCAATAAGATACATACATTAATTCTTGCACCCACTAAAAATGTAAAAATAACAAATTTGGCATTCAGGCTTATATTTTTGATAGTACAATAATGCAATCAGAACATCATTGCAAACTGACATCCACCCTTTGAGTGGATGTTTATGAAGGACAAACTGCTCATAAATATGACTGGAAGGTCCCCTACAAAAATTTCCTAGTGTATATACTTCATCAATGTCATCTGAATAAATTATAAAATTCAATTAAACAAAACCCTTCTTTTTTGAAAATTAAATACTTTGTAATATAAAATAAACTTTCTAATAGTTGCTAAAACATAACTGTTTCTTCAATAAACATCAGCTGGAGAATGTGGAAAAATTTTGTCACCACATCACAGACCAAAGAAGCAAACGCTGAAATATGTAAATATTTTAACAAAAACACAAGAAGATGTATACAATGTTCTTAGAAATATGTATAACATTTATGAAGAGAGATCACAGAATCAAACCAGCCAAACTAGAAATTAGGCCCTCGGTGACTAAATTTTATCATTACAGCCCTATTGGAGGCCTGTGCAGTGAAAATCAGAAATGTGTCTTACTAAAACCAGTTTTCTTATCTCTATGAAAATATGCTTGTATTGGTTAAAGTTAAGCCAAATCTCATCATCATTGGATAGATGACATTTATGAGCCCAAAAAACACACATTGAACCAGAGTACGTGGTGTTCCCACTAAGAATGCTGCTGGCCCCCGTACCAGCACAATATGGTGCAGCCTCCAGCAGCAGCAGAGAGGAAAAAATTGTGTAATTGGCAAAACTGTATCACTTATTTTCCTTTTTTTTTTTTTTTAAAGTAAAAAGACTATTTTTTACAATGATTTTGAAGCAAAGCTATGAAGGCAATTTTTGACCCTGGCACATTACGCCAAGGGAAATGATGCGCAAACAATGAATTTATCCTTATTTTGTTCAATATGGAACATTATATTATTCTGGAATTGAAATGATGGTGTTTTGGATCCTGACTTTACCCAAAATATCACTTTTTTATTTCAACAGATAGTTCCATATTGCTCTGTACGGGGGAAAAAAAAATCTTAGCTTTACATGTGTACACTAGTAAAGCATCTTTATAAACTGGTACATGACACTGCTGTTTTTACAAAACAGCAATTCCATTTGACCCTCATCTTTTTCAGCCGCTACTGCAACAGCTTGTGTTGGTGCTATTAGGAAACCATCCACCAAGCAAATATGGGTTTAACCCAAAACATTCCTGCTGCCTCTGAATGACAGCATTCATGGTGAAGCTTGGGAATGGCTGAATATCCAGGGTGTTTGGGCCTGCCTCCTCACTTCTGGAGCAGCTTTGGGTCCTATGCTGGCACAAGCAATAATAAGTGAGTTCAACCCCTCTTTTTTTGTAGTACCTTGGCAATGCCACTTCACCATGCAGGGAAAACAGGTTCCCACCTGTGGGAAAATAACAAGATTGACACCTGCAGGAAAATGACAAGAAAGATGGTAAACATACCCAAGTGACAAGAAAGATTGTAAGCACACTCAAGTGACTTGCAGCTGGGGTGTTGAAAAACACACACATCATTCTAGCTGTTGTTTAGTCTTACATATTCGACAAGTACAAGATCTGAGTTTAGATAACAGAGGCCTGTGATAGGCATAGAGGTACCCTACTGAACATGCTTGAGGTTCCTGCCCTGCTGTGGGAAGGATCAAAGTACAGTGGTATGTTACACCTGTGTGAATCCCTGATATACAGGAGGAACCAGCAGGTTGGGTGATCTCTAGCATGGATCATGGTGCCTGCATCCCTGCTTGTGTGCTTCTGTCCACATCCTGCTTTAGACATCCCACAGCTGGCAAGGGAACAGGGCTGTGGTTGTCCCAGCATCCTGCCCGTGCCAGCTCACACATCACTCATGCTGTAATTCTTGTTTGGATCACCCTTTAGTGGTCTAGCTGCTCCTGTGTGCTGTTTCTTCATGCAAAACAACTGTTAGTACCCCTGGGATTCTGTAAATCACATATTATTTCCCCTGCCTGTATTGCATTTCTACCTTTTCAATTGATATTCGCCTGAGAAATGCTGCTAAAGCTACATAGGTAGAGATTAAAGGCAGGATCTGCTGTGACTTAAAGACATCAAAAGCCAAAAGCAGTATGACTGGAGTAAATTGCATGTTACTGGCTTTTGTTAGCCTCCAAAAGCCTCTTATTATCATTCTTGCTGTAAGTGTTTGCTACTGCTTCTCTAGTGATTGTAGCTGCCCATCAGAGGTGATAAATACTACCTCCCAAAAGAGCACAGGTGATTTAATTGACATGCAAGGGCAGGAACTGAGGCGGGTGGGCTTAGTGACCTGTGAAAGCTGTTGTTCGTGACACATCGCATGTTACATTTCCTGGTTAAATTACTGTTTGCAGAAACAATCGTCGTTTGTCTGGATTTCAAACAGAAAAAAGGAACTATTGCTTGTAGTTTAAATACACTATAAAGCCATGCTCCCACCACTTTCCTCTCCACTTGATGTAATTATACTGGTGTAAAAACACACCTTTATGCTGATATACCTCTCTTGCTCTCAAGTGACAGGTACCCATTCCAGTGCAAACTGCCTTGAGAGCAGCATAACAAAATGCTCTCATAGAACTGCGCCCCTTGAATGCATGAGAATGAGCATACTGTGTTTTTTAAAGGTCCATCCATCCTAGTGCCACATCTCCAGCACCAGCTGTCGGCAGATTTGGATGAAGTGTGAGACTGGAATAAGAGCATACAGTATTCCCCTGAGTGCTGTCCCATCTCACCAATCCCTGTTGAAGGGGTTCTCTAAGCTTGATATAGCACTTCTACATTTAGAAATTCAGGTTAGAAACCATAAGATAGTTTTACCTAATAACTCATTCAGTGAGAAGACCAGATATAATTGATTGGGTTTTTTTTCATTTCTCTGCACAATTTACTATATTTTACAGAAGTTGTCTACCTGCAGTTCTAATTCTAGGTTTCCCTGCTGGTGTTTGAGATGGCTTATGGGATGTTCATTCCCTTCATATCTAGTTCATCACTCTCCCAATATTTCATTCCTTTCTGCCCATTTCGCACAAATTTCAGAGGTATTGCTTTGTTGTTTGCTCTGCCATGGTGATCTCATTTTGCTCACTCACCTTAAATCTTCCTTCTTTTGTTCTTCAGTCCATAAGTGACTTTAGGTCTCTAGGCATAAAACTCTTGCAATAACCTATGTGCAAACACCAAGATATTTTTTCTGTAGGAGCAAACGAGGATTAACTATTTTTGTATGTTTCCTGTGGGACTCTAGACTTGTTCTTGAATTTATTGTAGAAATGTCCCTCAAAGATGCTGAGTGCTGGGGTTTTTTACAGTTCAATTAAAAAAAAAAATGTTTATAACATCTTTGGATGGCTTCAAAAATTTTTATGGTTTTTTAGCTTTTACTTCTAATTTTTTGGGATAGTAATAAAGTTATATATATTTAATTGCAAAATCTGGTTTAAATATCTTCTTCAGAGAAGATATTTAAGATATGTGTAAGTAAAGCTTACAAATTAGCACACCCTTTTGCAAAATTTTATGTATGAAGAAGAATTTAGTTAGTTGTTAACTAGTTCAGTTAACTAGTTAACTATTATGCTGTAGACAAAATTTTATGGCAAAATATGGAGAAAAAAGTAAAAAATTAGTGACAAGAACAGGATATGTATTGTATGACGATGGTGACATGAAGAAATAGTCTGGAGAATAACAAGTCACACAAAAGAAGTTTGTGAAAAACTGGAGAAAACTGTGAAAAACACATTTGTATGAGTTGCTATTTGTTCACGCTAAATATTCTGTATTAATTTCTGCTGTATGCAATGTCATTATTTACACAGATAAAGACATTGCTCTAGTATGATATCTTCATTTTTGACCAACTTGTACAGAGTCAATCATGTGCAGACTGGGTGTCAGATCCTTTTTGGAGAGATTTGTCACCAAATGAGTGTGTTGGCTGCTTAAAGAAACACAGTGAAAGGTATTAGCAAAAGCAGGGGCTGGCAAAGTTCATGGCTTGTGCTAGGGTCTAGGGACGCTTCAGTGCATAGACAATTCTGTCAAGGTTTATCAAGAGCTTCTGAGATCAGGCCCAAGGATGGGGTAAGAAGGGCAGGGGGATGCACCACCACAAGACTGACCATTTCCACACAGCCTGGTACTTGGCTTGAGTCTCTTTTCCTGAAGTAGTTATCCAAAGCTTTTAATTATTTTCTGGGAACTTTTGAAGATTAAATAATTTGAAATCACCTGAGGTTTGCCTTCAGGGCTCTAAACCAGAGTTCTTCTAGTATTAGACTATAGATAGAGGACCATGGGACATTTAGGGTCTCTAAGTCAGAAAATATGTCTACAGGACACAGCAGAGATACCACAATATATCTACAGTTCTGGGAACTACCTCCAGAATTACTCTTGGCTGGTGAGGGCACAGTGCTAATAATACCAGGGTTGAGGGTTGAATCCCCATATAGGCCATTCTCTTAAGAGTTGGACTCAATGATCCTTGTGGGTCTCTTTAAACTCAGAATACTCTGTGGCTCTATGATTGACACCAAAGGGGAGTACAAGAATGAACACAGTATGTATGAGATTGGGATAAGTAGGGGCAAAACAAGGAAGCAAATTATTTTCCAGTGTATGTATGCTCAGTGAGTTCTCAAATAGACTGTGGGGGTTTCCAAAGAGGGCCTTTTCATGCAAAAACTTGGTATTATGGGAATAAATTAGAAGATATAAGTAGTGGGCACTATACTTCGTGGCATAGATTTGGACAAGAGGAAAAGGATAGTAGCAAATGTGAAGGTAAATGAAAAGAGGTTTGCATGGTCACAGTGGGAGAGGAATACAATAGGAACAAGAACTCTGAAAGCATGTACAGAAACCTATGGTGATATCTTCAAATTGAGTTTGTTTACAAGAGAAAACTAAATCAGATATGACACTTGTGGGTTACAGGTTCGTGGGTTTCTGTTACTATAGAATATATAAAAATGCATAGAGGAACCTGTGTGCACTGTTGAGAATTACCATATTATCTTACTCTACTTTTTCTGCATAGAAATTTCCTGTATATTTATTTTTGTCTAGTTTCAACACTATAGCAAAATAACAAATTTCAGAAAAGCAAAATAGAAAATTCCTCTCAGGCTATCAGTTTAGCAGGTGGTAGAAAACCCACCACTTGCCAATTCCCAAACTCCATTCTGATTTATTTCCTTTTTGCTCCTCTTATATGTGTTGGAGGTTATGTTAAAACTGAAATGTAATGGGTAGCAACTATCTATCCAAACAGTCCAGTCTGACAAACTCCTGAGTAGAGCAAGGCACAGGAAAGAATATTCAAAAATTACCTGTTAGAAAGATGAAATAAAAGGTAAATACAAATCTCTCTTTCAAACAACCCAAGAACTCAAAAAGCTGCAACAGCAAACAAGACCTCTGAAAAACAACAGCAAAAAACCCTGAAATTGTTGGTTGCTGCTCTTTGACGAACCTTCTTTTCTGTTCAGAAAGAGCTTGACAAGCATAATACATCATCACAGGATTTCAGAGCAGTAAACCAAGACAGGAAAATAATATTTTGTTCACTTAACAAAGCAGTCTAAAAATTTCAGAACAACTGTTTACCTCTGTGGTAGGTTGACACTGACTGGACACCAGGTGCTCACTAAAACTGTTCTGCCACTCCCCTCCTCAGCTGGACAAGAGGAGAGAAAACACAACAAAACACTCATGGGTCAAGATAAGGGTGGGGTGAGATCCTTCACCAGTTACTGTCATACAGAAAACAGACTTGAAATAAGGAAAAATTAATTTAATTTATTAACAATCAAATCAGAGCAGGGTAATGAGAAAATTCAAAACAAACAAACAAACAAACAAATCTTAAAAACACCTTTCCCGCAGTCCTCCTTTCTTCTTGGTCTGAAATTCGCTCTCAAATTCTCTACTTACCGAAGTGGCCCAGTGGGACAGGGAATGGACACTGCAGTCAGCTCATCACCCATTGGCGCTTCGTCCTTCTCAGGGGAATTCTTCACACTCTCCCCTTACGCCAGTGGGGGATCCCTCCCATAGGGGACAGTCCTCCAGAAACTTCTCCAACACTGAATCCTTCTCACAGACTGCAGTTCTTTACAAACTGCTCCAGGGTGGTCCATTCCATGGTGTGCAGTCCTTTGGGACCAGTCTGCTCCATTGTGGTCCCCATGGGCTCACAAGTCCTGCCAGCAAGCCAACGTGGGCTCCTCTCTCTCCATGGTTACACAGGAGCCTGCTCCCAGGGATCACAGCTTTCTTTGGATCCACCTGCTCTGATGTGGGGTTCTCTAGGCTGCAGGTGAATCTCTGAATCCCTGTTGATCTCCACGAGCTGCAGAGGAATCTCAGCCCCAGTGCCCAGAGCACGTCCTTCTCATCCTCTTCACTGACCTTGATGTCTGCAGAGCTGTCCCTTTCAAAGCTCTCACCCTGCTCTCCTTTGGTTGCAATTGCTCATGCACCATAGCTTTTACCCCTTCCTTTGTCATCCCACCACCATCGCTGAGGGGCTCAGCCTTGGCCAGCAGCAGGTCCCTCTTGGAGCTGCTGGGATTGGCTCTGTCACAGCCAAGGGAGCTCTGACAAGTTCCACGGAGGAACATCCGTGAAGTTCCATGGAGGAACCTTCTGGCAGCTTCTCAGAGAAGCCATCCCTGCATCCCCCAATAGCAAAATCTGCCATGCAAAACCTGTACTACACTACAATATTTTACAAAAGGGTAGGATTGCAGAACACTGTGTCATACCTTTCATTAGTTTCCTCCTTTCTTGAAAGGCCTCCATAAATGTGAGGGTTTGCAATGGGGTTGTTTGGTTAGGGTTTTGGTAGGGTTTTTTTGATAGTGTCTCTTGTTGAGTTTATGTTTTTGCTTAGTTTAATCCAAAAGTGCACCTATCCAAATTTAACAAATACATTTCTGGACATAAGGTCTCATTATATGATAAAACCAAGAAACTCAGCACAGTGCATAGCTGAATGATCATTTTGTAAGTTTATCTGTAGAAACATGAACTGCAGAGCAATCTAATTGTTCTTAAGGAAGTTTTATTCCAAAAATTACTTCAAAAAATCAGATAACTCATATTTGGAATCCAACTCTGTGAAGTTAAATAAAAAAAATAAACCCAAAGTTTTCCATATTATTTTAACTGGGAAATGAGAAATCATGAAGATTATTTTTTCCCATTGTAGTACCTTTTAGAATTGAGTCTTGAACTCAAACTGAGCTGCATCTATGTTTTATCTTGAAAGAAAGAAATCTTGAGAATGATTTCTGGGTGGGACCAAGAGAAAAATACTTTTTTTTAGCAGACATTATCTGATTTCTGCTAGTAATAGCAAAATCCTGCCACATGTCTAAAACACTTCTTTTTAAAACCTTCTATTGTCTATTCAAAAGGTATTCTAATTAGCACTTATCTGTCATTTTGAAGTCTAATTAGTTAGCCTTGCATTCTTATTAAATTATGAAGAGTTGAAGGTCATGTCATACATCATTTCCAAAGTAAATGTCCCCTAAGATTTTAATACAGTCTTGAAATTTACCACTTTTAGAGATGTGACATTTGGCATTAAAAATTTCAGCATCATTAAAATGTAGGTTTAAAAGAAAATTCCAGGTTTTATAAAGTCCATTGATTTTTTAATTTCATAAGGAGAAATTTGATTTTCCCCTTTGTAACCATTTCCTAAAATCACTGATTACCACAATTCATCATTTTCAGATGTTTCACACTAGCTTTTCTCAATTACTTTGTTGCAGTTGCTCCTGTGCGTTTTGAAATGATCAACACAGAAACAGGTCCAATTAGCTATCTATGCTTTTCAACATTTGCCTGGCCATATTTGATTAACAACACAATTCTTCTGCTCCCTGCCCCAACAATTACAGAAGAAGGATGCTCAAATGGCAATGGAAAGCCCAAGTGATTTTCTGTGCTGGAGGAAGGTTCAGAGCTGTGAAAGTGTCCAGAGAGCAGGCAATCTCTGAGACAGAAAAATCCAGAGGTGTGGGACACAATTTCCAAGTCTCTTGAAAGCAGACATGGGGACAGGGCTCTGGGTCACTCATGGGACAAGGTGGCAGCCTGCAGGTCTGACTCGTGGGTGTCCCCAGGCAAATCATTGTCTTGTGGAAGGGGAAATTGAAGTCAACAGACATTGCCTTCAGATTTTGCACCCCACAGCTTTGCTCAGACACTGTGAGGCCCCTTACAGCCTTGGCTGAGGAGTCCCAGCTGCTCAGCACCTACTGGGTGTTCCTTAGCCCAAAAAGCAGCCTGATGTCATCTTTCCTTTGCTTCAGACTTCTGGATATGGACAGAACTTCACATCAGCCTGAGAACTCATGGCTGAGTTTGCAAGCTGCATCTCCAGTTTTAGTACAGGCTGTTAGGGGAAGACTTTACACTTGGAAGAAACTGTACATTTGAGAATCAGCAGCAAAGTTTCAGCAGCTTTGTTGGTTCTGTTTATTCCTAGAGTTACCATAGCTGAACTCTCAACATTTGTTTATACTGAATGCAAATATCTGTGCAGTAGAATTGTTCCATTTTTTTCAAAATAATTTTGAAATAAAAATCCATGTTCTGATTTGCATTTAGTTGGTGCTTTAGACATTACATTTGGGTTTCTATTGGTATAAATGAAACCTATAGATTTAACAGGATAAGAGGAATTTGGGGTTTTTTCTATAATTTCTTGTTTTGGCAATCCTTGGCTCTCTCATGGGGTTTTATTTTCAAGGCTTTACTGTGTGTTTTGGTGCCAAGGTAGCAAAATAAATGGTGAAAACATGCCCACTTGCACCACACCTGCCTTCATTAGCAGCATGTTCAGAGGGAAGAGACAGAGATGAGAAAGAACGCAGCAAACCAAGTTGCGAAGTGATAAATCCAACTGCATGTCAGCGAGGGGAAACCTTAGAACCCCTTCAAAAGAAGGTTGGCATCTCTTCCCTTTCTATCTTAACAAACTGACAAGTGTCTTGATTGGCTTGAGCAGATGTTTCAGTAATTATTCCAGAATTATGGTCCTTAATATGGTTCGCAATTTCTACATGGAAATAAGTGGAAGGAAGAAAAGTTTAAAACTGGGACACCTGGGAAGAAACACGATTTTTTCCTAACACAGAGGAAATTATAGGCTATTTCAGTGACTTGGAAAGAAAAAAAAAGACAGCATCTCCTTCAGAAATCCAAAACCTTAAATTTAGGGCCCAGAGATATCAATCTGAAACCCAGAATCTGACCACAGAATATGTTCATCTGCTGTGGCCTCATTGCTTTGCAAACACAAGCTCATATTTTCACCTGTAGTTAAAACAAAAACAAACAAATCAGACAAAAAGAACAAAAACAAACAACCCCCAAAACCAAAATAAAACAATACCAAAATCAAAACAGACAAACAGAAAACCCAAACAAAAACCAAACACAAACAAAATCATAATCTCAGATAAATCTCAGTTTAAACTCAAAATTAGACTCAGGTCAACTTTAACATCTCAGCTTCAGGCAAGGAAAGGAATATTAGGTAAATATATAAGGGCACAAATTTTTGCCTGTGGCTTGTGCATAAAAGTGGTTTTTATCACCATGCCAAATTAAAGACAAGGTAAATGATGTAGGCCTCCCTAGAAGCAGGGAAAGCTAAGTCCCCATGCATCTCTGTTTAAAAAAGAAAACAGGCTTTCTGCAAAGCCTATTGCAGCTTTCCATCTGCTGAGCTGAGAGGCTGAGGATGACGTGAATGTGCTGAGTTTCTTTTTTCCCCATATGATAAATTTGAACTAAATAGTTTTTGACGTTCTTTAGGACAAGTCAGAGTCAAAGCAAGCCTGGTTTGTGTCTTAGGCCTAGATAAGCAGGCTAACAAGGGGACAGCCACTAATCACCAACAAATTGCAAAGCAATCACAATGCCAAGACAAAGGTAAAATCAATTACAGTGACAATTAAAGTGGTCAGATATCAGAGCTGAAAGCTTTGCAGCTAATAAATATTCTCCTACAAGACAGTAGACTGTAACCTTCCAAACTTTCAAGCAAAACCGTAAATTGTCCCTGGAAGGAATGAGGCTATTGGTTAATAGAAAATATTTGTACAATAAGTTAAACTAAAAACTATGTATCGAAATTAAACTCATGAACTAATCTACTCCCTTGCAAAGAATAACTGGTAGTTAAAACAACAAAAGTACTGAATGTTACAAATCTTTCAATAAGGACAGTTTCATTTAACTGCTATTATATCACAAGGAAGATAAGAACAGAAGTAATTGGCACCTTCATTTTCTTTAAATTGAGTTATAAAAAGGCAAAAGAAAGGGTGGATTTCTTAGTGGCCATGTTCAGGTGTATAAATGGTGCCTTCCTGTGCTTGATATGATGCAATGTCTACCAAGATTTCCAAACCCACAACTCTGCAGAGCTAAACATGTCCTTCCATTAATATATTACAGTTGAGTAGTTGGATTGAAAATATTCAAGTGAGATCACCTGAAATAAGAATTCCAGGTACAAGACAAATCAACAATCAAAAGGGAAAATGAAGATCCTATCATGTAGAAACATTCTGAAATTCCAGGAAAATGAAGAGAATTCAGATATCAGTTTCCCATCCAAAGCTCAGGCAAACCATCATGCTGCTATAAACACAAAGTGTCTGGTTTGAAGATAAATTTTCACCAGTTGGATTGTCTGAGAACATGAAGGCTGCAAGCATATTCCTCCTGAAAAGACCCTACTGGAATATTGGAAAACTGCTGTCAGACTGCAGTGGGAGGACCCTGGCTAGATTCCAGACACCCCCAAAGCTGCTCTATCCCACCCCTTGCAGCTGGACAGGGGAGAGAAAATATAACAAAGCATTTATGAGTGAAGGACAGAGGGAGATAATTCATCAAATACTATCATGGGTAAAAGAGACTAGAATTAGTGAATTAATTGAATTTATCACTAACAAAATCAGAGGAGACTAATGAGAAGTAAAATAAGACCTTAAAAACACCTTACCCCTACCCCTCCCTCTTTCCCAGCTCTAACTCATCCCCTGCAGCAGTGGAGGGAGACAGGGAATCGGGATTATGATCAGTTCATCACAGGTTATTTCTGCTGCTGCTTGGGGAGAGGAATCCTTCCCTCTCCATTGTGAGGCCCTCCATGGGAGACAGCTCTGTGACAACTCACACCTTCCCCAATGTGAGTTTGTCCCACAAGAGACAGTTTTCCACAAACTGCTGTAGAGTGGGTCACCCTTCCATGGGGTGCAGTCCTTCAAGGAAAGGCCACTCCAATGTGAGTATCCATGGGGTCACAAGTCCCACTAGGAAACCTGCTCCAGCATGGGCTCCTCTCTCCATGGGTCCACAGGTCCCAGCCAGGAGCCTGCTCCAGCACAGGCCTCCCATGGGGTCACAGCCTCCTCTCAGGCATCCCCCTGCTCCAGTGTGGGGCTCCTCCCCAGGCTGCAGGTGGATCTCCGCACACCCATGGCCCTCCATGGGCTGCAGGGACACAGCTGCCTCACCAGGGGCTGCACCAGGGGCTGCAGGGGAATCTCAGCTCTGACACCGGGGGCACCTCCTGCCCTGCCTTCACTGACCTTGGTGTCTGTGAGCTGTTCCTCTCACATATTTTCACCTCTCTCTTCTTTGGCCACAGTTACATCTGCACAACAACTTTTTTTTTTTCTCTTCTTAAATATGTTATTCTACCATCATTTCTGGTTTGCCCAGCCTTAGCCTGTGGCACGTTAGCTGGGATTGACTGTGCCAGACATGGAGGAAGCTTCTGGCAGATTGCCACAGAAGCCACCCCTGTACCCCCCCATTACCAAAACCTGGCCACACAAACCCAATGCATAGACCAAGACTCCCAAATGCAGTTTCTCAGCTGAAAGAGGTATCTCCTCGAGAACCCTATTCAGGCACTTAGACTTCAGATAGGGTGTGAATTTCTGAAAAACAGCAGCCCTAATTCAGTCTACACTTACATCGCTTCCAAGGGACAGCCACAAAAAATGCTCTTTGGGTTCAGCTCATTAGGGATCCTTGCCAAGTCACACATAGCTAACATTAGCTGAAAAATATTTCCTGCTCTATGGATGACAAATGTGGTACACAATCAAATCCATTTTCTAACAAAGTATAAAAACAACAACAAAAAAAAAAACTAAACAAAACCTGAATCCCATCATGTTTTAGTAAAAAATACATTTTCATTCTGTCTTTTATCTAGGCCCTACTTCTTATTTCATTCCTAGGACCTCTTGCTCTCTGAACTTCTCTAAACTATGGATCAAAATGAATAGGCATAAAAATCCATTGTCGTTGTGATCTGTCCTGAATTTCCAAGCAGGAAGGGTCATTTAATATCACACAGCTGATGGCCAATGCATTCAAGTAAATGAATATTTTCATGGACTCACACTCCATGTCTATTAGAAATAAATCCTCACATTAGTGGTTTGTGTTTTTTAAATGATTACTTGAAACATTAGGAAAACCTAAATGCTTTAAAAAGCAACTGCCAATACAAAAACTTGAAAAAAGCTAGTTTTCAAAATGTAAGAGCATAAAAATGCATGGAAAAGGCAGTATTAGTTTAAGGCTTTAATCATGTAGAAAATTAATCTGAGATAATCTATAACACTTTAAAATACTTACATGTTATTATTAAAACCTTTATCTTACACAGTTCACTTATCTCCAAATAATAATCCATTCATATGTTGGTGACTAGTCAGAATTTTGAGTAATTGCAAGCTTGTAATTTGCTTTTCCAATCAGATATGGCATCTTATTTGGGCTGAGGGGTTATTTTTATTGCTATTGGGTGCCAAAGGTTGAAACAGGTACATGCATGAGGCATTGTACCTGGCTCAATAAACTGTGAAGGGTTTGGCCTCACTCTACATCACATATGTGCCCTTGTCTACTTTTCCATTCAGTAATATCTCTATCTAGGCAGTTTCTGCTTGTCCTCTGGATTGAATGTATTCCAGGCCAAAGACATCTCCTTTCCTTGTGAATTCTAATGCATAAGCCACTAGACAACCTTCCCTGTTTTACATGTCCTTTGCATTTTCCTTGTTCTATAATTTGCTTCAGTAGTCAGTTTATTCTAAATTGTTTCTTCCCTGCACTCCTGTAATTCATCTTTTAATAACTTTTTTCTTATGGAAGTAAAATGACCAGTTCAATCTAACAATACAAGATATCTTTGGAACATGAAAAATTATTTTAAAACTGGGAAATATTAATATTGTTTATTTAACTTTATTTGTGTCATTCAGCTTTCCTAATTTCTATATTCTATCTACAAAACAGTAAAAATCATAATTAAATGTATTCCGTCCATATACATATATTTCATGTTACATGTGAAAAAATTTCTTTTAAACATTTTACAATCATTACTATAGGTCTGTCTCTCAAGCTTTCAATGTTATAACTAGACTGCAGTAAACAGAAGTGGTTAATCTTATAGAGGGAAAACACTTGTCAACTGGGTGAGACAAGCTAAAATACAGAATCACTCTTCTACCCACCAAGGTTTTGCAGGATAAACCTTTTCTTCCAGCCTTTCTTTCTAGTACAAGAAATTTCATATTTCTCCCAAGCAACAGTAAAATCTGAAAAAGCTGCTGTGCACTGCCAAGATAATTACCTACAAGTGCAGCAAGGTTCCTCCTCTGCTCCAGGATACCTTCTTCTCCCATTGCCCACTGCACCCGCATCCCCAGAGATCAGCTCTTGCAGTGCATGTTCAGGCTTTGCCCAGCAACAAAATACCTCCTCCAGACAGAGAACTGGCCAGAAGAGCAGGCAACTGCCAGAACTGCTGCTTGCTCTTCTCTGCTTTACAGCTCAAGATCTTTTTTTTAACAGAAGAAATACTAGCACACGAATCTGTGTATGGGCAAGATGAGACTAAACACACCATATGCTCTGACAGTTCTCTTACCCTGAGTTTGTAAAGTCCTTTGATTTATAGGGAACTGCTAGGTCCAGTGTGGTTTTTATAGGTCTCTCTTCGCAGGCAACTTTGTCCTTCAGCTGTCTCTTGGTGACCCTGTGGTTCTGAAGCTAATTTACTTGCTTTAGTCTTGCACTTTCAACAGTCTAAGAATTAAAGCTCCTTGAGCCACTGACTTCTCAGCCAGACTACATATGTTCTGTGACAACCCCCCAAACACCAATCTGCCAAATAAAAATAAATTGTCCTGACATGAATGTTATGGAAACACCTACTAGCTAATAGAATATCCTTTTGTTACAATGAAAAATATCCATTGCATTGCAACTCACTTTTTCTTTTTCATCTCTGAATGATAAAGGCTCAGGAGACTGATTTCTTCCTGAAGAGCAGGAAGGTCATTCTATGAACTAAAAGCTGTGAGGTTTGGATATGCTAAGGCTACATTAGGGTTTAGTTACTGACACTTAATGACACAGCAAGAGTTTGCAATTTCTTTTACAGCATATGCAAAGGTGTTCCATGAAATTTAGATACCTTTACCATTATATATTTGGATACATTTCTAAAAAAAAAAAAAAAGTGGTGATGCTGTAGACATAACATAGACAGTGAGAAAGAGAAAAAAAAATGAGTTTATTAAAGAAAAGACAGAAATACAGGGCATCCAGAGACTGCAGGGTGGATTAAAAAATTGAACTACAAGATAGAATAAAAAAAGGAAAGTGAGATAAGCATTGATGATTAGGTGGGAGAGAAAAAACTACTAACAAGACTCCAACATTGCTAAAATCAATATGTCGATTTATTATTGAAATGAAAACCTGGACAAAGAATTTTGTAATGTGGAGTGTGTCAAAACCTATTGACAGAAGAACTACCACCAAAACTAGATTAAATAATGCAACAGGTACCTGGAACCTGCCTAAAAAGTTTGCTGATGGTCAACAATGTTCTCTGTAAAACAGTTTACAGTGCAGAGGTGGAAGAAGAGCAATTCAGCAGCTAAAAATATTAGAAAGTCCAGTGAGATATTCATCCTGAAAAACAATGTCCAGCCACCAAAATCTGTGTTATATGTTGATATAGATAAAGACATATGTTCTCACTCTAGATTGCAGTGTGATGTTGGAACAACTTGACCTCATTTTAAATGAGCTAGCTTAGGTACTGGAAGCCATGTGAATGCTATGCTACTCTGCAGTATTTATCCTGCAAGGGCAAATAGAGCTCTCTGTTTCCATGGGTGGCTTTCTTCTAGTGAGTTTGTTTGCTGTTTGCTTATCAAAGAAATTCAGTTCACTGAAAACTATTTCCAATATCTCTGCAGCCTTTAAAAGGTATATGTACTCAAATGTCACAGTTAATGTGAGACTGAAACAAATGCTACTGAGACTATACTGCCAGTTTCCTATCTGTTAAGAAAAAGGTTCATGAAGAAATTCTACTAAAATAGCAAAAATAAGAAAATAGTCAGAAAAACTATGTGAGGGCAATATCAGCTATCCAAAATTATTGTCTTTGTTGAGGGCTGAAAATCACACAGGCAAATGAGTGGCTTAGTTACACTCTGTGAAAAATGTTGCCTGAGAGAAAATGGCCTTTGGCCTGATTCCACTTCTCATTACCAACCTCTATAACACAGGTGAATTTGAAGTCAGGCTCCCTGTAGAAATTTCATCTTTACCTGGAGTAACTCTAGAGTAAACTTAAAATGTACAGGTTCCAATGTGGAGGGAACCTCATCTTTTTGCCAAGGCTAGGCACCACTGGCATGAAGGCAGATCGCTACTGCATCCCATCACACCCAGGAGAAATGAAAAAAGATAAAAGATAAGGAAGTCTGGAAATATCAGCTTGCTAACTGTTCTTACACCTCACTCACATCAAAACTTGTCAAGGGATTATTCCTAGATCCCTGGTCTGTATGCTAGCTCCACTAATTGAATCTGATTCCATATTGGATGGACCAATTTGCTCCTTAATATAAAATAGCAAGACATCTACTTTGAAGGCAGAAGTCATTGTCAAAGGCTAATCAAACCTGCAGTAATCTGGTTAACATTTATGTTCACCTTCTATTGGGCTTAAGCATTTTTTTACTTGACTGTTAAAGAGTTTCTTCTTTAGGTTGAAGTAAAAATAAATTATACTTCAATTGCCTTTAAGAGCCTTGCATTGCTTTATCTTAATAAGCCCTATAAAAATCCCTTTTTACCTATATTATTTTCTGTATTAGTGAGAAATCTACATTGCTTCAGCATCTACTTTCCTGGTGCAGCTTAATTTTGACTTGCAAATAAATTCTCTACCACTGCAGATATTAACATCTTCTAAAACATATTTTATGATAGTTTCATAATAAATATTCTTGAAACTGCCTTCACAGTAAGGTTTATATTGATGACAAGAACAAGTAAATAGAAGAAAGGATCAACATGAATTTCACTCTTTGTCCTCAGTACTTCCACAGACGACTTATGGAAAATTGGACTTGAGCCAAAAATGTGTGCTCACAGCCCAGGTAGCCAACTTCATCCTGGACTGCATCCAAAGAACTGTGCCCAGCAGGTTCAGGGGGGCAATTATTGCCCCCTCCTCTTCTCTTGTGAGACAGCACCTGGAATACTGTGTGTGGGGACCCCAGCAAATAAAACACTGTTGGAATTAGTCCCAGCAAATAAAACACTGTTGGAATGAGTCCAGAAGAGACCACTAAGTTGATCTCTGGGCTGGAAAACCTCTGCTATGAGGACAGGCTGAGAGAATTGGGGCTGGTCAGCCTGGAGAATAAAAGCTCTGGGGGAACCTTAAAGCAACCTTCCAGTACCTGAATGGACTTAAGAGAAGGCTGAAGAGAGACTTTTTACAAGGACATGTAGCTGTAGGACAAGGCAGAATGGTCTTAACCTGAAGGAAGGTAGGTTTAGATTAGGTACTAGGAAGAAATTCTTTACTGCGAGGGTAGTGAGGCACTGGAAGAGGTTGTCCAGAGAGGCTGTGGACTTGTGGACTCCCCATCCCTTGGAGATCTTCAAGACCAGGTAGGATGGGGCTCTGAGCAACCTGCTGTAGTGAAAGGTTTCCTGCTCACATCAGGGGGATTGGAACTAAATGATCTTTAAGGTCTGTCCCAACCCAAACCATTCTGAGTCAATTAATATCTTCCCAGCAACACATAGAAGTTGTGAAACTAATCTTCTGCAATTTATAATAGACTTTGTTAATTTAAATAAAGGTTTATGGTGTAGTCAGTCATTCTGAAAAGGGAGAAGTCTTCCCTGTGATGCCCAACGTGTTAAAATTCAGTCTAAATAGATAAAATTAAGGAAAAGCAGAAGAAACTGAATATCATATCTTAAAATGGAAATTGCCATAGTAATCAATTTCTGTCACACAAAGATGTACATACATACAGAATCATAAAATAATCAGTCTCTGTAATGTTTTTATTCTTTCCTACAACACAACAAAATTTTACTATATAAGCAGCCATATGGACAGTAACATTATATTATTACATGCACTGCTAGCTCACAAAAAAATTGGATCCAAAACCTTGGGTGAATTCCATCCCTAGCTACATTTTCTTGTTGAATTAAAAAGCAATTGGAAAATGAAAAGAAGAAGCAGTGCTATACAGCTAACTTAAATCCATATAGTGATTTTCTTTCAAAGAAGCCTAAAACTTTAATAATTATAATCAAAGCAAAGCTAGAAATACAAACCAAGGAAAAAGAAAGAAATAAAACAGGCAATGCTGAAAAAGAAGGAAAAAACTGGAATAAAAGTAAAAGAGAGTAATAAAGGAGAGTGAGGGTTAGAGAAAGAATAGAGGGGATCAGTCAAATGGACGGGCAGAAAATAGGGATGGAGACAGAAAAGGGAAACACAGAAGGGAGATGAAAAAGGATAAGACATAACTAACCCATTTATTATGATTAATCCAATTTATTTCAAAGTGATCAAGAATTATATTAAATCCCTAGTTTATGATAATAATACTCACTCATAATTCACCATTGCTTTTGTAAATTTTTAAAGGCAAACACCAATACAATCGTTCAATGTGTAGTAAACTAAAATAGTCTACAGGTTGATGACATTAGTATTCTATTTTTGTGGAAGCTAGATATATTCAGCATCTCCATGGAAAAGCATGAAAGCAAAGGCATTTGTTTCATTAATTATGTCTGTAAAACTAGTCAAATTTTGCAAAACTCTGTCAGTAAAAAACATCAGGTTTTAATATCCAGCTGCAATACAACATGAAAATGTTATTGTAGCAAAATGAGTCAAGAGAAGACATACACTCTGAGTTTCTATTTTTTACACTATTTCTATTTGATCAGCTTCGTAGATAGTTGAAGTAAAATTTGTGTCATTGTGGGAGCATTGATGACTGCAATCTGAACTGAAGAAATCCTGATATCTTAGTTTGAATGAAATGTGGCAATAACAATTTCATTCAAGAGGCCTTGTTTTTGTCATTTGCTGTTCCTTAGTTTTAACCTATAGCAGATTCTCTAAAATTGCTTTATGTAGAAAGAAAAAAAAGGAGCTATGAAATGTTATCAGCTTGTAAACTATTTGCTGAATGAAAATATAAAATGGGCCTGCTGAGTCTACGCTATTTCTGCATTTTGTTCCTGAAATTATGTAAGAAGGCAGTTTATAGCTAAACAAGGTATGTCCTTCTTAGCAATTATATGCTGCCATAATCCTATTTTCTGGGGTAAAATCCATTTTATGGGGAGACAAAGAATATATAGGCATGTACACTGATGGCATATAAAACATCCCAATACACAACATAATACTAAAATCAAGTTGCCACTTTGATTTTATTGCTTTCTCACTACCATTCACTTCACATTTTTGTATGAGACACTATGTAAATTCAAGATGAGTTTATTTCACAGTGTTTGTGAGAGGAAAGATCCAGACTAGCAAACAAGAGACACGCAAACACATTTTAAAATGTGATCAAATTCACCAGTAGAATAGGAATTTCTCATCTCTGAAATTTAGTTGGTGTGCTCATTTTAGACAAGGACCTATAAGACATTCTGCTGAATGTCAGATACTGATACTTAAATAATAGGGTCATGTCTAAAATATTTTTTCAGCTTTTCAGAATACACAGCTTCACAGCCCTTTAGCAAGAGATGGTTCCATGTTAGAAGAAACCTTTTTCAATATACTGTCAGAATTTCATTTCTGGGAAAGTGCAAAAGTACATATTCTGGTATATTTCACTGCGCAAGGGAATTATTCACAGTAGATCCAGGGGCTTGTCAACTTCTTATGTGTGTCTAGCTATATAAATTTTTTTTCACTTGGCTCTATCCTAATAGAAAAGAAACTCCATTGCTTCTGCTCCCAGAGAACTGGGACAGGAAACACCTGACTCTGCATGTGTGTGAAGAGGTCTGAGTACCAATCACAGGAGTGAGGCTGCAAAGCTCAGGGCATTCAGATGGGCAGATGGATGCAAACAACTGGAAGACCAGGGATCTGAGGCCAGCTGCTGGGTTGATTGAGTGGCTAAAGTCAGCAGTTAGAGTGTGCATGTGTGTATAAATATGTGTGTGTTTGTTTATATATATATATATATATACACACACACACCTAGCAGACTTCAATCCTAGGAGCAGGTGGGTCCCATGTTTACACAGACCTGTACATCCATGTAGGAGCAGGTGGGTCCCTCCTTTCCATCTGTGCAGAGCCAGTGTCTGTGTGCACACAGATGTGCGTGACTGCCCATAACAATGAACTCAGCCTTGCTGCTGGCTGAACCTGGGCACAGGGAACCACAGCAGTCCCACAGCTTGGGGGTTAGTGAATACAGCAGCCACAGTGCTGATGGAGCTGCTGTCTGCAGAAGTCCAGAGCATCCCTTGGGAATTTCTTGCCAACTGACCACTAAATTTCCAGCCCAGCTCATCCTACTCAGGATTCCATGAGCCCTGCTGAGTGCAGTGGGGTCCCATCTTGAAGGAGGGCATTGCCACAGTCGTCTCAGGTAGATTACTGAAGGGTGGCAGCTTGTGAACACTAACAACCAGCTCTGAATTAAGAAATTCTAGACCATCTGGGACATCTAGTGCCCTGGAATATGGTTTTTCATGTTTTGGTAATGAAAACAAACTAATTCTTAATATTTTTATTTATTTCAACTGTCTCACTGGCAAATCTCTACTGAGATAAAACAGCTAATATAAGGGGGTGTTCCCAGAAATAAATTAAGGACATGCATTCATTTTGATATCAGAATTTTTTAAAATATTAACACTTTAAAAATCCACAAATAATTTTAAAATTTAGACTATAGAGATAAGAATCTTGTAAACAGTCTCTCAAAATAAGGCAATTATAGACATAAGATCAGCAAATTGCTTACTTTCCTGAAAGCAGCAGCAAAGGATGAATCTGAGACAGATCAACAGAAAACCCACAAGGAACCTAACAGAAATTTCACCCCAGTCAATGACATCATATTTCTGACATTAAATCTAAAGTCATTATGTTTCATTATCTGAAATTGTTGTAGGTGTATAGAAATATTTATTTGTGACAATTATTTTAGCTAATAACCAGAAAATCTTATTAGATTGTTAAGTCCATCTGCCTTCAAAAGCAGCATGCTTTCTATTGACAAGGGGACAGATCAGATATTAAACTAATAGCTTGCTCTTAGCCAAAAAGCTGGGAAAAATATGTGTTAGCATATAATTTTCTTTATTGGAGTAACTGCAGTTCTAAAAGAACCAAACAGAACGATTAACAGCATCTTGTCTTTTGTACATTTTTCTCATCTGCTTGTTTGGGTTCTTTTTTAAAGAAAAAGCCTCATAGATGCACTGTGAATACATGCCTCACCTTTATTTGACAAATAACATTGACAATTATTCATGGAACTTCACTGAAAAGGGACTCTGAACTTAAAAGGCGCTCTGGGCTATAAAAACACATTGGTATTTTCAGTGGTCTATTAACTGACAGTCCCATTGCATGGCTGAGGCCATGCATTAAGAAACATCTCTCGCTATGCAAACACACCCCAGCTCTTTTTATTTTTTTATGTATAAATGCCATCTATTTTATAAGATATAGCTATCTATTGTGAAACCACAATGATATTAATATATGTTCTTTCATTTCCCATTTCTATCCAAGACATTAAGTAATTCTTTACTTTTGCTCAAATTAATTTCCTTCCTGTTCCTGAGCCCTCAGCTCTGTTCTTTCCCTAGACAGATCTCTCAGACACTTGTGTCCATAATGAGCACTTACCTTTTCCCATCTTTCTCCTCTCAATCTGCTCTCCCAATCTGCCCTGTTTGCTTCTTTCATCCTTTCATCTTCCCTGTTGTCAGTGCTCTCTTTTTGTCCTGTTTTTCTGTGCCTGCCAAAGGTACCCTTTCACCACGTCTGTGTTAACAATTCCAGTTATTCTCAATGGACAGTATCTTAAAAGGAAACCAATCCCTGAGTCTATTTTACATGTCATAGAAGAACTGATGGTGAGAAGAATGGGTTTTTCCTTGATAATTTTTATATGCACGTACTTCTCTTCATTTACTGAGTATGTTATATTAATAGGAATAGCTATTTCTCCAGCAGATGTTACTGGGAGCTTCCCATCTAAGATTTTGATGAGAAACATAAACCAGTCCAAATCTCAGTTAATGTGAACAAACACACATGATTGTCTCAAAACTAGAGCCTTTCTGTTAAGGGTTGTTGATTATCTGGAATTTGGTTAGCCAAATTTTAAGCTTGGTTTTTTCCCAAACTAAGGGAATTGTTTACCTTTGGGCAATTTTATACCCCAAGCACCATAAATTCTCAGACTGAAGTAAAAAAGAATCTTTCTCTTCCTTCTTCAAACTCTTTGTCTTCTTCACCATTTCTGGACACAAGAAAGCTCTTACTACAGCTTCTGTTGTACCAGAAAGACAGAAGGACACAAGAAAGCTCTTACTATAGCTTCTGTTGTACCAGAAAGACAGAAGGACACAAGAAAGCTCTTACTATAGCTTCTGTTGTACCAGAAAGACAGAAGGAACTACTTTGCTTTGCCTTTCAAGGCAAGAGCTTGAATCAAAACCCCTGCTGAATGACACTGACTTGATAAACAAAGATCCTGACTCACTAATGAAATGTCTTGAAGCACTTTTACTGAGGATGAGATATTCCCATGAAACTGCAGAGAAAAAAGCTTTGCATTATATTTTACACTTTAAATAATGTGAAAATATACCAAATATATTAATGTCCCAGTGATCAACAGGATGAAATATGGAAAAGTTACATTCATGTAATTTATCTTCACTCATCTCTTCTTCTGTGCTAATTGTTTCCTGGGTGTGTCAGCCCACCAGCTCTGGCTTCAGAATAGCTTGACCATGCACAATGATGTTGATTTGTGTGACATCACTGAATAAAGAATCTCAGAATTTCAATGCTTTATAGTTTTCCCTGGTGAAAGAGGAAAATCTGTTTTTCTGAGACCAATGAGGTGGGATGGAGGAACAGTTATATTGTTGCCTTTTCCTGATAAAGTGTCATTCCTTATTCCACTGGCAGTAATGCTCCATCCATCTGTGAATACCATCCAGTGTAACTTCTTTTTTTGTGCATTGTTCAGGATTTCACTGTCTTCCTAACTCCATTCAGAAATGAATTGGAGAATTTATTCTCACCATCTGTCTAGTTAGAGAGCATTCACTATCATGTACTACTATAGCTGTGGAGAAAATGTCATTTAAAATGGCTTTAGCTCCAATTTATTTTTCTCTGGTTGTCAAGCCGTTCTCTTTCAGGTGCTAATGAGAATCGTGAAAGCAACTATTTCCACTAGCTGCTGAATCCTGAGCATCAGGTAGTTCTATACATCCAGTCTTCTCTGTAGCTAACAGTAGCAAAGGTAGTAATTAATTGGTACTTTGCCACTTTTTTGACTTCTGGGGACAGAACTATTAAAAAAAAAAAAAAAATAAAAAGAAGAGTTCCAGCCTTTCTTTTTTTTTGGTTGGATTTTAATTTTAGAACTCAGTAAAAATAATATTTATCTGACTAAAAGTAGCAAATAATCAGGGCAGACATAGCTTGGATTATGTTTGGCATAAAGAACAACTGACTGGGGTGACCATGATGTGAGGTATTTCATACTCTGGAAGAGGCTTTTCTAACAGAATAGTAATTGAGTCAGCACTCCTTGCTTCTCACTTCTTGTTTATAGTGTCTCTTGTTACTTGATAGGTGAGACAGAGTAAAAGGGTTTCACTGAATAAATCGTACATTTTAGAGATCATGTTTGAAACCCTTTCTCTTTTCCATTTCTTTGCTACTGACATATATCAGAACTGTGATCCAAATTTCAAAACAGGTTCATTTTTACCCAGCTGCTACAACTCAGTAATTGACAGAAGGCTGCTGCTTGTAACTCTGCTACAGTTAAAAGCAGTATTTTGTAAAGAGCATTCTCACAAGAAAGCAAAGCTACTACTCTAATTGAGTTTATCACTGACACCAATGACAATTTATTTCTACTTTGAAGTCAGCATGTAAGATCTACTTCAGGGAGAGCTGTGAAACTTGTTAGTGCTAGAAATCACTTTTCTTTAAAAGAAAGAACTGCCTTCAATCTCTCTATTTAAAGACTTCACTACCACCACACCACAATGACCAATGTTCACAGGCAAGTTTTTTACATGGTTTCTCACCTCCAAGAGTCTCAGCTTTGCTTTTCAGAGTCAAAATGATGTCTGCCTCATCATGTACTTAAAAATGTCTTAGGCAGCAGTGCTAGCTGGTTCTTGCCTTATTCTCCCATCACTGGTACTTTTGTCATATAGGTCTACCCACTTTGAATTTCCACTTATGCTGTACCTCAGTCCCAAAGTGCATCTTATGAACACTTCTGAAGGTCATAAAAAATGGAATATTACAGAGCAGTATTCCATAGGTGAGATGGACAAGAGTGCCAATTACCACTGTCCCAGAGAAAAAAACAAACATTACTTCATTCAATACAGAATGCAGACTTCTCTGCTTAGAATTAAGAACATCAACAGACCAAAAGTACAGACATTAACACTGAACTACTTAAAATTACAGCCCAAGTCCAAGCTCCATTGAACTTAATGGATAAGCTCTTGGCTGATGTGTTTTGACACAACTGCTGTAAATTAAGAGCTTCTACATGTCTAGCATGAAGGAAAAAGAGCTCTTGCAAAAGTATTCAGTGTAAAGATTTTTAGCAAGCATCTCTGACTTCTCAGCAGTGAGACAGAATGTTTCCAGCCATAGTTGTGAAATTGTTCCAGATTATTCCATGATTATTCTTTTATGAATACATTTTTCACTTTTGCTAAAGACCTGCTTTTTTCCAATTACCTTAAGACTGAACAGGATATGTATGTTTATTTAATAGTCCTCCATCTACTATAACACTCATGTTTACATCTAGGCATGCTAATCAATAGGAAATAAATCAAGGTAAAGATCATCTCCAGAACCAGTCTTCTTTATGATGTGAAAAAGGGGATGTGTATTTCCTGGCATATTCAAAGGCACCTTTTATTTTTAAAGCATGAACAAAAAAAGCCATTAACAAGGAGTGAATTATTTTGCATTTTGAGAAAAATATATACAGAAAAAATGGGCATTCATATTAATTATTCCAATCATCTTTTATGTTCCAAGATATAAAATGCAGTTTCATGTTCAAAATAAATTTTAGCAAATGGTTTATGTGACATCAACATAAATTCTCACCAATACACTATTTAATCTCTAATGTATCTTAAGTGTTGCTCCAAAAATATAACTTTTTAACACCAGCAGCTATATGTCCTGTAGAGTGTAAAAATATATCACTGACAATTCCTGTGTGAAAGAATAAAGATCTCCTTTACCCTGTTCAACAAAACCTTTGGAGGTTTCAGAAGACACTTTAAGGCATTTTATTGATGTAGAAATTACAAATTAACAATTAATATTATTTCTGTTATTTTATGAATCTCAAAACTTTGAGACTGACCTGGGTAGTTCCAAAAGCACAATGCCATGATATATGACGTTTACCATTTGTCCTCTTTGTAAACAGAGAAAGGCCCCAGGGAAGGTTATTCCATCTTTTACTACTCACAGACTTGGAATAAAAATTTATCTGGTGCAATTTTATTAACTCTATGCTCTTTTTCTAGTTCTATTGGCAGATGCATATTGAAAATTATAGACAAAATGGCAAAGATTTCATAAATATAGTACTCCACTGAAAAGGTTAGCAGAAGTTTTCTGTCCTTGGGTAAACAGACAACAAATTTCCATGTCTCCTGTCTTCCCCAGACACATTCAAATCCTTCTACAAGAGTATCTTCTCAGGGCTCTAGATTAAAATTAGCAACCTGTTGATTGCAATTATTACATGTCTACAGCCCATCCTTTCAGAGTTTATGCTCAATAGGTACAAGTTGCACATTGTCTGCTGTTCACAGGCAAAGCGTGCTGAAGCACTGAGCTAGCAACTGCCAGACAGGTATATTTACTGCACCTCTTTAGTCCTTCCCAGATTCCTACCACAGATATTTAGTTCATAAAAAGTTTAGTTCCTACATCTGACATTTTATTATGTAGTGCTGGTTATGACTAAGCACGACTTGTCTCAGACATTTCCATTTATAATATAGAGCAGAGCAGCCACCAACACAATGAAGCCAGCAAATTTTCCTATAATGTTAATTTCTGGCTGTAAGCATGCACATTTATGTGTGTTATTTTCATAAATAGAGTTATATTTATTTGTATTTTAATAAATCATAGTGGTGAAAATTACCAAGAAAGATGTTTAAGTGCAGATCCTACCTGAAATTTTGAAGAATCTCTTCACACAAATCCATTTAAGTGTTTCCACATAAGGAACAAGATTTTTTTGCCCTTATTTGTAAATTAAAAATTAAATTCTTGAATTATCTGAGTGTACATCCACACTTCTTATTATATAAAAACTCTACACTCACATTCAGAAAATCAAATGTACAAGGGTAAAGTAAAAATGAGGAATTTTTATTTCATTTTGCATGGAATAAATTTTGCTATGTTTTTCTTTGAGGTTTGTGATCAAACCCATTTGTGCCCTATTAACATATGTCATGTTTTGCCTGGAAAAAAACCCATGCATAAAATAATTCTGCTAGATCTTTCACTTTTGGGAGCAGATTTACCTTGATAATTGAAATCTGCTCATTTCCAAGTAATTTCAGATTTCTTTATGAGTACTTCACGTAATGCATCAGATAAAAATTCAGAGCGCAGTTATACTGGACATGTCAAGAGGGACCGTGTTTCATTCCCGCCCCTCAAATATTAGTGAATACAATGTTCTGTCAACTAACCCCTGTGTTCATTTAGAAGCAAGACTCTGAGAAGCAGTCTGCATTGCAGAAAGCTTCAGTAGGAAATTATATAAGCAGAGATGATGGTTGAAGATCTCTTTAGAGTGAATTTGACTTTCAGATACTTTCAGGAAACAGAACATCACAGAGCAGTAATACACAAGTAAGTTTTACTGTAGCAGCTATATATTTAAACTTCATGAGTTACCATTGCATAACACCTTGCTTCCAATTGCGCCATATATTTCAAAGCTTGGCTGTGTACTTCACATTTAAAAAGTTCTTTTTCAAGCAAAAGGGATCTTTCCTTCTTTTTTTTTTCCTTTATATTTATGCCATGTTTCCTTTTATCTAACAGTGAAATTCCTTCAACATGAGCAAAAAAGCCTCCCTTCAAAACTATTCTCTCAAATTTTAGTATTCATTCACACTCATTAACAAAGCAGTAGATGAAATATCATCTCTGAAAATATTGAGTAGGAAATATCTCCTTCCTTAGATGGAATCTTTTCAGCAAATTGATTTTTAACTCACTCTCAAAAGCCAAGTTGTTTACTATGTGTTTGAAATTACATTGTCTTACTTAAGACATGAAAGTGATTTTTGGAGGTCTTAGAAGTGACTTTAATATAGTAACTTCCATATCTAGTATCACCCTTTAATGTTTCAACCAAAGCAAATGGCATTGAAAGACTACTTCAACTATGAAAAGCAGCTAAAACTGCTGCTAATATTTTCTTTCATGATTGTTTTAAGATACACTATAGTCAAATGGCTTGCATACAACAAGTAACCAATTTTTAATAAAATGCAGATTAGCATGACAACTAAAATCACATGTAAAGACAATTGTTCGTCCTGTGAATTAGCTCCAGACCAGGGTCACATTCCTGATCAATATGCTGCCCAGTTTCTGTTTTCCAAGACACTGAGATTTCAAATCACAGATTCAAACCAAATAGATTTTAAATTTTGAGCACAGGCTGCTCCCTTTTTACAGCCAAGCTGAAGAATAGAACCTCAGGCTGAAGGAAAGATCATTCTTTAAGGATTCCCACCATGGAAGTTGTCTTTCTTGCCTTTCCCTGTCTCTACCTGCAGCCACGATCTCCTTGATCTCTTGGCCCAGCGACAAAAAACATCTGAGTCTTCACTTAACTAATACAACAAAAAAGGTGAAGAGTTTTATGAAACTTCTCTCTTGAGATATGATTTGCAACAATGCTACCAGGAAATAAATGTGAGCCTCTGACCAAGTGGAAGATCAGAGAAAAACTGTCGCCTTTCAGCAGTGACAAACATGACCATCAGGCTGCCAGCACTCTCTGTCTATTCAAAGTGAAGCAACACAGTATACAAGAGAACCAACTGTGAAATAGCAGGGAATACATGATTTTTTTTTTTTTTCTCTAATGGAGAGACAACAGCTATTTGAACACAGGCAAATATTATCTTGAAAATATTTTCTTGTTCTGTATAATAGCAGGTAGGTAGGCACAGTAATGTTGCTGTCCTCATCACCCAGCAAGACACAATTTCTTATTTGAGTTTGGATCTTTGAGCCAATTTATACAAAATTGTTCTATAAAAAAGAGCAACCCTTGCTACATAAGAGACGACAAAGCTGACAAAAAAAGTTGTCATGAACTCCCATATAGTGGCTTAGGAGTTCCATTGAAACAGGTGTTACAGACATCTCTAGTTTACCATGCTATTCTGTGAAATTTTTGGCAAAGGCTACTGGTATAGTAGCTATTAGGGTCCTGCTATAAAGTAAACTTGTTCAAAATTAGTTATCTAATGAACATATAATATCTTTCCAGTATGATACTCTTGTGATAATTATGGCTTCAAATACTTCTCTGGATGTAAATATTAGGCAGCTGTCAGAACAAAAGCTATAATTGTAATAAGCAGTCTTTGGTTTGCAGGCTAGCATAACTCCTGTTAAATATAACATGATTAAGGAAAATTTTTCTCTTTTTCCTTTTTTTTTAAATACTGTACTTTTGGTGTTGTTGTCAGTCTCCAACAGAAAAGAAAATTACATAACTCACAATATAAATTTATGACTAGCATTATAGAAGCATCCATCCTGTCTTGGGCTGCTCTGCCTTTCACACTCCAAACATCAAGTTTTGCTACAAATTTACTCTATTTTCACTAATACAAATTTCCCTAATAACAAAATATTTATTTTGCCACCTGTTTCCATATTTAGTATCTTAATTTGGAAAAGCAACAAGCTGCAAAGAAACAGAGTGCTTTAAGTAACACAGGGATGGAAATGGAATTTCCCATTAGAACTTTAATTGTTCATTTCTTCAAAACATAAGCTAGAGAAATGTGAAATAAAAACCTCAGGAATAATTGACCATAAGGCTGATACTGAGTTCTAAAACCTGGATTTGAAGTGTAAAACTTCATTATGTAAATAGGTTCTTTCAGATTCAGCAAACAATCAACTGCTACAAAGGCAGCTGCTCTGATGTGTGGAATGTGACCAGCCTACAGAATCACTGCTCTCCATGTGATGGTAACACCTACTCAAGCCAACTTTAACATTTTTATGCTTTATTGCAGCAGTACTTCCCACAGGGATAAATTACACACCGTCCCCATAGTGCAGTGGTTGTAATCACTGATCAGCAGAATGTCTCCTCTGCATCCAGCACTTGTAGTAGACAGAATAACCAATGTTAGCATTAGTAGGGAACCTTGGCCTGCAGGACCTCAGGCCAGAGCACCAGGGATATTATTGTAAAGTCTACAGGATCTCTAACAATTTTTGCAAGTTTGGCTTCACTTTCATCCTGGCACAAAAGGTTGCAAATTTAAGTATACTGTAATTTCTCCTCAGTGCTATGCTAATTATTGACATGCTGGCAGTGAAACTTTGAAGTATTATGCTGTTTTGCAAAAGTGGGAACCATGGGAACTCCCTATACTTTTAATCCTGGGAGTTGCTCAGGTAGAAAACTCTATGGATTACTAGGAAAAGTTCTGATATTCATGATTTGCACTTTGCAAAACATTGAAAAACGTACAGAAAGCAGAGAGCTATCCATGCCTTTCAGAGCTTATTGTACCCCTCAAGCTACAGATCCTTTAGCATTTGATTTAGAGCAATTGTAGGATTTGAACTGCAAGGTGCACTTATTCACCATCCACACTTAACACATTGAAGAGTTCACTTCCCAGAGCAGGTGTGGTACCCACAGACAAGGTTTGTTTTGGAAGCCTCTAATTTAGGCACACAACAACTGTGCTCCATCACCTTCCGAGAGTGGAAAACATAATGGTCCAAAACAGTGTTTGTCCTCTTGGCAATTTTAAACCACATGCATGATAAAGACATCCAGTTGAGGATACTGGACTGAATTCAATCAAAAATAAAAGCCTCGGGATGGAGCTAATGTGGTGACCCTGGCACCAATGACTTCACCCTGTGGTCTGTTCCTACCCAGCCAAATGACTTGCAAGTGGAGATACAGCCTCAGCCTTGGAGGGGGTCATGGGACTCTGAAAACAGACACGTTACACTGCCAATCAAAGAAGTCATATCCTCAGCTTTGCATGAGGAGGCCTGCAGTCCTCTCAGGTAGTTGTCACTCCTACTCTAGAGAATGATGCAGGTCCTGCATCCCTATCCAAACATCTAAGTATAACTATGTATTAATTTTCCTTACAAGTTATTGATAAAGAATTTAGAAGTGCTTACACACAACTTGAGGAGAAACCAGTATGGGAATTTTACACATAATCCAATATAGAAATGAACTTTTAATATAGACTTCTTGGCATCTCAGCTTTCATTCTAATTATCTCATAACTAATGGAGTAGGCTTTTTTTTAATAATAGTGCACTATTGAGCCAGTAAAATCAGTGCAACAAGCATAAAAGTCACATTTCTAGGGGAAAGAAAATGACAAATCTGCAATTTTCAGAACTACTTCTTTAAAATCTTATTGATGTCTGTACACTCATAATCCCCACATCAAATACTTTCCAAAATACTGCTTGACAATTGTGTTAGGTCAAGTAATATTAACCAAAATTATTAAGCAAGACCTATACAGAAAATTCATTAGGGAACTAATGTAAGAATAAGTTTACAAGGTGCATTATGCATAGATTAGCTGTAAAAGAACCACTTAAATTCAGCCCAAATTCCTGAGCTACAAAACGAAATGTATCTCACCCCTTTTCTCACATCTTCCATTTGTTTCTGTGAATCTGGCACCTTCTGCTTTTCTGCCAGGGACTTCTCAGCCAGGTGAGTTCCCACAGCATGATTGTCTGACACAATATCTGCCCTGACTGTCACTCTTTGGTAGTTAGGCTGGCTTTGTATGGGTTATCTGATTCTGCATGTTACCTGAAGTGTATACTGTGAAAGAATGTTATTATTTATCAGACCTTGGATTTTCACATTTTCAGATGAGTCCCCAGCCACTTCATTCCTACTTGTGCTGTGGTAATCTGTCTTTTCAATAAGGTTTATCTTGTGTCATTTTTCTAATTTCTGCATGTTATGCATTTCTTTGTGACATTACAACTGTAATCCTGGCAATAAATTAGAGAGGGATTAATTCTTTTGTTAACATTTATAACAAAAGGCCAACCCTCAGCAGGTCAGTTGTCTCTAGAGTAAATTAGGTTATAATCCATCAAACAGATGTCAGAACCCCATAAAAATAGGAGCATATGTGTATACTGACAAATTAATTATGTGAAAATCACACAGATGATGGCACAAGAACATTTTATTCTTCCCTTAAGCACCATGCATGAAACATATTTTCTGAATTGCAGTTTTCCATATTTTTCTGAATTTTTGATAATAAATAACATTATCTGTAATTGGCAATGTAAGCACAGCATGTTCACATCTTGCGATAATGACAGCATTTGCCAAGACAAGGCAAAGGCAAGCCTAGGACCAACTGAAGAAATCAGCTTTCAAACTTCAAGATTTATGTTGCCTTCATCCTTTTGTGCACTCCCAGAGAGACATCCAAGTTCCCATGAATTTTCTCTCTGATCCCCACACAAAGGGGATCCAAGCCCCAGGCTGGAAAGGAGCTTTGCTGTGGGCAGAAAATGGCTAAAAGGTCATGTTTCTGGGGTGCACCATGGCACTCATACCGCTTTGGGTAGTTGTAGTCTGATCCCTAGATTCCCAAGAGTACCCTGTTTAGCTGCAGACAGAAAGAGCCAGCTGAACAGCTGGCTAGAAGCTCCAGGGCCCACTGAACACACAAAGCACTTGCAAACAGCAAACAGAGTAATCCCATTGAGTAGGCCCAGGGAAGTCAAAAAAACACTGGAGCTCCTCACAATGGGACTTTGGAAGTATTCAGTCCCTCTCTGGACACTCTCAGATACTTTGCATCACTATTATTGAAGATATAATTAAAAATTCAGCTTACATAGTTTTGTAGCCATATCATGACCTAAAATAGGTGCCTAACTTAGGTACTAAGACTGCAACAGCTCTCAGATTCAAGAGAGCAAAAGGAAACACACTGTTCATCCTGCCATACGCTGGCTCCCTATGGAGTCCCTCCGACTGGGCACTTCTGGTAGCTGCACTTCCTGTTTTGGACACCATAATGAATTTATTCCTGAACTGCATAGGGAATCAGGGTCTAGCACCTCTGGTGAGAAAATAGCCCAAATCATAAACCTAATCACAAGGTGGCTGTCATGCAGGCCATTGCAGTTGTTTGCACCTGATGCAGTGGTACAAAACCAGGAGTGTCACTTGTTGTACCCATTAACCCTGCAAACCATCAACAGATTGTATTAAAGGGACTCTAAACACCACAGGTAATTTTAAGCAGTTTGCTTCAAATAATGCCTGGCCTACATTTTATTTTCAAAATTAATGATAACTCATGAAAATCATAGCATTAAAAGATTGTTTTATAAATAGCAGCTACACAGAAGCATTTAAATTCTTTTAAAATTTCTATACAGTTCATTTCACTGACTTGAACTATTTACAGTAAATAATTTTCTGAAACATCAGGCAATGTCATAGAAAAATGTAATGGTGGTTAATAGAAAATAGAGACCCAGGCACTCAAGTGGCATTTTAGATAACTGGCACTCAGCTGTAATTCAAAATATATTATAACTAAAATGTGAACATTTGCTGGAAACCTAAAATTATTTTTAACTTTCTGTTTAACTGGAATAATATCACCGGTGGATGTTTTCTTCTAGCAAATCAGGTTTTGATTAATAAGAGACATTAAATCTATTTTACATGGTACTGTTAACAAGGTTTTTTAAATTTGTTTCTATTTTGGGCACCTTTTGAGGTCTTTAGTTTGTTCCATCAGAGTTGCTTTGAATTAAAACACATATACTGTGTTTTAATCCATGAAATGCGTGATAAAAAGCACCTGACAATTTCAAGAGGTTAAGTGGCCGTGATCTGTATGTACTGCCGCTGGAAAAAGATGCAGTTTGACACAGTATCTAATTTGCTGTGACATTCAAGTTTTAAGGGATATTCAAGGAGATGGAAGTCCTGACTCTAAACATATCCCAACGTGTGCTGGTCTTCTGTTTGTTAACTTACTAATGAACCATGATTGAGTAAAGTAATGAAGAGTTTACAGAGAGCCCCAGGAAACCAATTTCCAATTTTGCAACCAGCAGGCTTTAACTTCACTGCAGTCTTTGCTAATTTTGTCTAGGAGGGGACTTGGATACTAAATGCCATTTCTGCTTTGTGAATCAGACAGACTTTTCCAGTCCCTGAATATTTACTTGCTAATGAATGTCTCTTCTACAGATCCATTTTATTTCCATCTGTAGTTGTTAAAAATAGGCTGAATAACTAAAAAATTATTACTGAGAGAAATGAAATTATAATCACTGAAAATCAGAGGCACTGTTAGAATCATGGTGAGAAGGAAATTTTAATCTTCAGTCTGATCTGGGATGAACCATGGAAATAGGCATAAGGAAAATATAGACAGTTAATTTGGAGGGGGAAAATAATCAGTGTGAAAATCTTTTATACATAATGCCTCTGTGTGACTGAGGAACCAGTGCTCCTACCTACCCTGCATACAAAACAGCTCCGTATGCAGTGCGAGAAATCACATTTGCAACAAAACTGTTTCTCTTGAACCAGTATCCCCAATGTTTGTCACACAGGCAGCTGGAAAGAACAGTAAAATAGGAGAGAAATCAAGTATCAAGAGAAAAGATACATTTTTAAGTACAAGTTTGTTACATATTTCTGGGCTGAACAGCAGGGTTTCTATAACCAGGTCCCTATAAATTGCAAAGGCCTCATGTTTCTTTTTTTTCCTCAGTAAAACATAATTTTAAAACACAGTTTTCAAAGATGTTAATACTAGTACAACATTTCAACAGTTGTGTCTGTAAAGAATAATGCAGAAACCCTTCTGTATTATATCTATAAAATCAACTGCAAAAGCAGTCTCTGTATTTCAGCACCTTTTAACTGAATTAATGTAGTTCACATAAATTTGCAATCCCAAATGCTATCCATCAAACAGAAGGGCTTTTTCCTCCTATTTTCTCTCAATCCTGAGGCTGTAATTTAGGAAACTTGCAACTTTTTCAGGGGATGTAATCTTGCAATCCTCAAAACAACTTTGTCTTTTTTTTTTGTACTCGTGTGAGTGCAGGTTGAGATGATTTAAAGTCATAGAGCACTGCATATTATTGTCTTAGTGAATTACACTATTGTATTGACAGAGGAGTGACTTGAGATATAATGATTAAAAAATGCATAAAAGTGAAATTGTGAATTCTGTGGACAATGGAGCGAGGAGAAAGCTATAATCTAAAAGCCATAAAGTGTGTGTTGGTAACTATGCAGCTCCTATGGCTGAATATGACTCATTCAGCTCTCAGGAATTCCGGGTGCTGCTTTTGATTCTGTGTTCTAAAGGGCACTTAAATATGGGGTGTATTTTAACATTTCAGAGCCTCTCCAGTGTAAATATTTGAGACCATCACAAACTGCAATCTATCATTGAAAGAATCATACTGCATAATTATCAACCAGAAAAGAGCCCTTTTTAGTCTGGTTATGTAAAAAGTAAAAAAGCATTGCCAGGACAACATCAGTCTGGCTTTCTGCCTCCAGTGCTACCATCTCAGGCAACCTTTTACTTATCTTAGTTGAGTGAAGAATTCTGTGTTAGTTTAGGTCCTGATGGCATTGAAGCACATATTCCATTTATTACCTTCAGGTACCTAATACGCATTCCAATTTCGTAACAAATCCTGATGGATCCATAATCTATACACAGTATTACTTACTAATGCAACAGATTTCACTTTCCAATCTTAAAACATAAACAAGATATTCACTAATGAACAGAATTCTATCAGAATCTCAAGAATCTAAGAGAAACACTGTTAGAAATTATAGACATCTTCTTAAAAAATTTAAAATCTTAGGAAAACATATCCAGGCAAAAGATACTATATTTTTCCAAACAACTGAACCACTGATCAATGTGGGTAGGCTGCAAAGGTGAAAGAACATAGATGGAAGAAACAAGACTGAAAGAAGGGAAACCTGAATCTCTCAGATTATGTCTGTTATCTTTCAGATAAGGAAAGGTAAACCATTTGTCTTAAGAGCCTGTAGAAGGCAAGTCCTTAAATGAAGAAACTTTTTCAGTAAACAGACTAGTGCAATAATTTTTTGGTGAAATAAAATTGATTCAGTATTATGGAACTATTCTTAATAGTTTCACACTGTAAGTCTCACTATTAGCCACTACTGTGTCTATTTAGAAATACACAATTATTAAAAAAAACCCCAAGAGTCTACTTTGTATAGAATTCCAAAACCACTAATTGAAAATGCATTATGAAAAAGAATGCATGGCTGAGGTACTTTATTCAGTCCAGTAACAGATTCAATGACATTTGCAGCAATAGCTCTCTATTATCCACATTGTATTACTTGGTAAATTTAGCAGAAAGAAGAGGATGGGAAAATATGAACACAAGAAATATTAAAATAATGAAACTTTAATGTAGCACAAAAAGTGTGACAGATGTAATACCACAAAGAGTCATTAAATACTTCCTAGTCCATCTCTTTTTATCTCTCACATCCTGCCACTATCAATTATTCCTGAAGTTTCTCCATGTTCCTGCAAGACTTAAGGAAGCAAATTTAATTTATGTTTTTTTCTTGTTATCTCTCCATCTAAACTGGCTATTGACACTTCAAGAACCATGTGATGCAAAATCTCTTTCAGTGGAGGAAAACATAAACATTTTATTACATATGCCATGAGCATATTTAGTATTTGTTTGTTTCTAGTGTTCACATCCTAAAAAACATGTCTAAACAAAGCAATGGTTACAGTTCTTATCTAATCTCCTTATCACACACTTGCTTCTTGTTTTCATGCCCACAACATATTTAAGTAGAACTCATAGTAGTCTTTTTAGCGTGGATCAATGAAGATGAAAGAGTGGTTTGAGCAGAACTCATTTGTCCTTGTCAGCTGTGGATAACCAGCTAATACACTTAAAATAAAGTTGTACTGCAATAGCCTGATCTTATTAGGCTTATTTAAATTAATAAGTACTATGAAGTCTTTAAGACCTAATTTAAAGTTGCAATAGTCTAGAGAGGTGTACTGAGTTCACCAGTATTTCATACAGTAAACTAAAATAGTCTAGCATACGGAATGAAATCTACTTTTTTTCCATAAATTAAGTTGCTCACTCTGAAGACAAAGTAATGCCAAAACCAAATTAAGTATCACTTAATTTTACTTATTCTTCTCAGCTCAACATTTTTCCAATAAGTATAACCCATGAAAAAATAAACAATAAATAGTAAAATATTAAGAAACCCATTTTCATTTTAGAGGTCCAGGTTATTCCAGACCAATTTATTTAAATATTTAGAGGGATGCACTATATATGGCAGTTACATAAGTGCAAGATTAGTCTTAGTCCTATTTCTACTGTGCAACAGAGCTGTTACTTTCTCTTCTTGACAGGCTCAGTTATGGGCATTTGTGCCTAGTTTCTATTTCCATTTAAAATATACTCCTAAAATAGCCATTCAAATGAGATTCAAGAGCACATTACAAAATAATAGGGAACATCTTATTAGATAATCTGAAAAGAAAATCTCATCATAAACAAATTAATATTTTACCATCTGCTTCACATTTTTAATGCACAAAGTCTTTTTTTAATGACTTATAATTGGAATAAATTGAACTGGTTCTATGTGAAATAAATATTAGAATTTTGGCAAATATATAGGGCAAATATAGTTCTAATGAATTAAAATTCAAAACCTGCAAAATACAAAAGCCCTTTGTAACTTATTCAAAGCACAAAATGAAATGCACTAAAAATTTTTGCTATGCAGAAGTTGCATGATTTTGAAGAATCAGAAGGATTCATGTAATCTGCTCCATTGGCAAATTTGAGATACATAAGAAATCAATGTGTGTTGCCTCTTTCAGCTAGAATGATATCCTAGATATTTTCAGTTCACAGGCTGGGATTTCTATGCAAGTCACATTTCTGGTCATGAGAGAGGGAGCAGCAATTTTCAATAGCAATTACACAAGATATTTTATACTGAGGTAGCAAAAATGGAAACTTCTTAGGTTTCTGCAGTGGACAACAGGATCAGTTTCAGGAATTCCAGTACTGACTAGACTCCACTGAATAAAATATTTTTATACATGAATAGGAGCTTCATTTTAAGCATCCTAACCTTGAATAGAATCCAGCTCATCCTATACCACTCTACTGAGCCCCTTTTTGTACTCTGTTAAGTGCCCTGGTCTGACACCCTGTTTGAGGTTGCATTTGTTAGCAGACAGGCCTCTTTAGTGGAACTGATGGGCCTCAAGTGTTGAAGCTTTCCCCTCTGTGTCACAACAACCACTTTTTGTTTCTCTCTTTTTTTTTTTTGATTATCCAATTTCAAATATGGTTTCAACAGGAGGTCAACCAACAAATATGGTTTCAACAGGAGTACAAAGTTTAACTGACTTGCCAGCTTTCTGACAACCCAGATTTCCTCAGCATAAATAATTTTAAAACTTTCTGTTTTGAGTAACCTGAGAGATTCCCTACTCATCTGTACCAACTGGAAGTTGTATGAAACCATCTACATTAAACCTAATTTCCTCAATCTTCATAGAATAGCAACATGACATAAAAACATGTAGTCCTGTAAGTTAATAAAGCTCTCCATGTTACTCCCCTTGCCTGCTTCACTCCCTTCATGACTCTCTTCCTTTCTCTTAAGAAGATGATAAGTATTGACATTCTCAGGCTGTGTAGGGCTCTGACCTGAGCTAGTTGCCAGGTACCCACCAAGCCTCTCTATCACTCCCCCTCTATTAACAATGCAAGGGGATAAAAAAAAATACAAAAAGCTCATAGGTCAAGATAAGGACAGGGAAATAATATTTCAGGCAAAACAAACTCAACTTGGGCAAATTTATTTATTTGTTGTCAGTAATGGAGCAGGAAAACAAGAAATAAGAACAGGTTAAAAAATTCTAAAAAGCCCCCACCATTCCCCCACCCTTCCCTTCTTGCCCTGTTCAGCTTTGCAGTCAATGTCTCTGCCTCCTCACATTGAGTGCCTAGCAGCATGGTGAGCAGGTGTTTCAGTCATTCCATCCACATCGTCTCTGCTGCTCATTCCTCCTCCTGCCCTTTCCTCCTCCTGTGCTTTTTGTGCTCCAGCATGGGGTGTCTCCTGAGGAAGGCAGTCTTTCACAAACATCTCCAATGTAAGACCTTCCCAGAGGATGCAGATCTTCAGGAAAGCTTCAGCACAGGCCCTCTCTATGAGAGACAGTCCTTCAGGAACACCCTGCTGCAGCATGGCTCCTGTCTCCATAGGGCCACAGGCCCAGCTGGGGGCTGAAACAGAATCCCTGCTCCGGGTGCTGGAGCATCTTCTCCCTTCATCCTCCACTGACCTTGGTGTTTCCAGACTTGTTCCTCTTACACATTCTCACTTCTTTCTAACAACAGCTGCTGTGAACCTTTTTTTTTTTAAATGTGTTATCACAGAGTTTTCCCAACAGCACTGTTTGGCTCAGCTTTGGCCAGCAGCTTGTCCATCTTGGATTTGACTGGCACTGGCTCTGTCCAACACAGTCAGCTTCTGTAATCTTCTAACAGAAGTCACACTTGCAGCTCTCTCCCCTCCACTATCAAAAGCTTGCCACATAAGCTGAAATGCAGACAACATATCTGTGGGTCCTCCTGAAGGAAGTGATTTGTATTTTGCCAAGCTGAGAGCAATATTCATCTCAGATGTCCAGGATGTCCCTTTCTGAAAGGTTTGAGCAATCCCTATCTCTGATGGGGGCTAGAAACCCACAAGAGAGACAACATTGTAAGGACTTTTTTCTTACAGCAATATCCTGGAAAACCAGAATGGTTTTTGAATTCAAGACTGAGTTGTATTTTAGAACATAAACTAGCATAGTTCATTCTTAAATGAAAAATACTCTAAGGAACTGTATCAGGTAAAATATTAATAGCTTCTTATTTTGTGCCCTACTACTCTTGGATACTTTAGGCTTGCCCCATGAACCTCTGTTTGGTGACTTTGCTTCAGCTGCCTAACTCACAGAGTGTCTGAGATGCAACAAAATCTGTCCAATCTTCTCTGACCCATGGGATACTCTTCCCACCCTCTGTGACTCCTGAAGCTTTTCTGTGCCCTCCTTCTCCAGTAGCTGTAGCCTGTCAGAATCTGTACTAACTGCAAATGGACGCATCTTTAAATATGTATATCCCATTATACCTCTCTTTCTTGTGTCAAGCCTTTCCTGAGACCTTCTCTCCTTGAGGAGCTGCTGTAAGAAAGAGCAACCATCCCTTCTTGGAAGGCTTCTGCCCTATCTAGTCCTGTTTCTTACAGAAATATTACATGAAACTTGAGAACAAGGTATATATGTTTTTGTCAGAGACTTCTAGGATGTTTCTCTTCCTCTCTATTCTTCCTTATTCTTTTCAGTCTTTCTGTCAGTGTGGATGTCTCACAGCTCCTAACCTTTGTAGTATGTTTTGATTCAGTTCTCTCTATCCATCTTAGAAGGTTTAACATCATGGGATGTTTTATGATTAAAACCATGAACATTCATCACTGGATGGAATATTTAGTTTTTAAATAAACTAAGCCTGTCAAATGAGATTTTTTAATACTAATGCCAGACAGATAAATAAAGAACAGGGATGACCCTACAAAACTATCTTTCTCAAAGTTAAAAATGATCCCTAGATAAAATCAGCAAAATTACATGCTATGTTGAAGAAAAAGAGAACCATTTCTGAGAAGCTATCTACCTGGAAGACTACACAGTTAGGGAGAATATTCCAGAAATATGAGAACAGATAGAAACATGTTTTTGTAAAGAGGCATTTAAAATGTTTTTGATATGGTACGTTAAAATTCCTCATTATTTTCAACGCTTTATGTCAGTGAATGGATGTCTCTATTTAGGGTATAACCTCTGTGGTGTGTTTTAATTTTTTTAGTCTATCCATCTTAGAAGGTAACACAGAGTGATGTTTTATGCCCCCAAACAATTAACATTCATCACTGGATGGATGGCATTTTGGTTTTTTAAATAAACTAAGAAATATGAAATGAGATTTTTAATACTAATGCCAGACAGATAAATAAAGAACAGGGATGACATACAAATGCTATCTTTCTCAAAGTTAAAAATGATCCCTAGATAAAATCAGCAAAATTACATGCTATGTTGAAGCAAAAATTGGTGAACAATTTCTTGAGTGCTATCTACCTGGAAGACTACACAGTTAGGGGATTTATTCCAGAAATATGAATTTGCAGATAGAAACATATTTCTAAAGAGGCATTTAAAACTAAACTATTGATATGGTACGTTAAAAAAAATGTGTCCGAATATTTAAAACGCTATTATAAATGTGAATAAGTATGAAATCTATTTATGGGTATACCAAACATATGGTATATGTCATCTAATTTTTTTGGTGTCGTCTATTTTTCTCTTTGAAGATGTTAAGAGCTAATGATTAGGTTTAAAATTCAGACTCTAAAAAATGCGTAAATCTGCCTTCTGTAAGATCCTGAGATAGCATTTGGGATTTGGTTACAGCCTCAGGGAAGAGCTGTGTTGCTTTGCAGGAGGAGGAGCATTGTCCAGAGGGACAGCACGAGCTGCGGGCTCCCTTGGGTCCCTTGGAGGAGCCAGGGGCCATCTCACTGCTGCTTTCACACCCATGAAAAACAAATGTTTTCCAAGTGCAATACATTCTTATGCACCAGAATTTGAAAACAAAAACCAAAACCAACTAACCAAACAAAAAACCCACCAAAAAAAACCCCTGAAGGTTTCTAAAAGGAAACACTCTTAACCAGACTGCAGTTGTTTGCAAGCCAGGCTGATCAATGTTAGATATGCATGGTACCCAGTAATGCATAAAGTCTAAGAATGCAAATTCCTGTCTGTAAAATTCCATATGAGAGCATGACTTTTCATTTCCCTACATTAGTAAGGAACTCATAAAAGTTGTGTTGTTTCAGAAAGTTTTATTTATTGTGGCATTTGCCTTACTTGATCCCTGGAAATTTTACCTGAGTTGGAAACCTTGTTAAACAAAGTATTTATGCTGAACTTTCTCAAGGCAGCCAGAAGAGAGCAGTAGATTTATCCTTTCTCAAATTTGCCATTTAATAAGAAACATTGAAATTGAAACTTTCAATCAACTCCTAAACAATAAAACTGTCAAAAGATGGATATCAATACCAAAGGGTCATAAGACTTGACAGAGAAAAATCTAAGTCCTTCTCTGCTTTGGAAGGGAGCTAAGCATGTGCTTAAATATACACAAAAGGTTCGGTGCAAACAATTCTGCATTTTTTCCTCTATGTGTTCATATTCTGGGCACACTCTAGTTGATGACTGTTACCAAAAAATAATGAGATCTTTGTCCTGGCTCCCGTTAATTCAGTGGGTTTGAATTAGTCAGCTGAGAAACTGTGTAGGTATCTCTGTACTATCGGAGAAACCCAAAGACAAATTATCTTTTCTGGTCTTTTTCTCTTTCGCTCAATTTTTTACATCAAGTATTTAATCTAAAAGATCCATTCTTATGAATAGCACTATTGTATAGCAGACTGGCTAATGCATAATGCATTTTTATATGAATATTCTATATTCATATTTTTCAATATTCATATTTTTCCCATGGCCACTGCTGTATGGGCACAGTGTCCCATGCTACTAAATTGTATTTCAAACAGTTTAATATAAAAATATATTCTTTATGTGTATCCCAAACACTACTTCAGTGTTACTATTTATCTTGTATTAGTGAACATAATTTTAATTAAAAAGTTCTAAAAATGTCAGTTTAAGTATGATCAAAGCCATGATGACCTATGGGTCTTCAAACAATGAACTTTTGGGGAGTGAAGGCATGAATTGTTGTCCAAATGTCTTCTGGCCTCACAAATCTAGGGCTTGCTTGCTTAAGTTTTAAAATATATTTTGATCATTTTCCAGTGTAAGATGTAAGAAAAAAAATTACTTTTTTTTTTTAAATATATAAAACTTCAGCTGCACACAAAACAACAGGAGATGGTTTGCTATGTTAGCATAAGACTGAGACACAAAAGCCAAGATCTTAAAAATGGTTTGGCACTATGGGGTAAATATGTTTTCCCTAATTTGTAGGTGTTTTGTGAGGCAGTCTCTATATTGTAAAGTCCTGAGTTATCTATGCTTTCAATGAAGAGGAGGATATCCTTTCTGATCATCAGAGCAAGATCTGACTGCTGGTTTCCACTTAAAATTAAGTGACATATTTAACAGCTCTGCAACCCATTGCTAATTCTTGCACAGTTATTTCAGTCCTAGTCTGAGTGATAGTAAACAATGGGAAGGAAGGGAATACGGAATATTTTTCATGTTTTCAATGCACCCAACATGATGACTAATGCCAGCTAAATAAATAAGCAAAAGCATTCTGAGATTTCACAGAGAATCAGTACAAGGAGACCTGCTTTGTAGCAGAGGACAGTTTGCCTCATGTAATAATGGGACTTATTTGAGCTGACCAAGAGGAATGAAGTGCAACCCCAGCTCAGATGACTTTGGCTGTGTGCTTTATTCCTACAAGCTCCATAAGCAGGAAAGAATTGGAATTTGGCAATCAGAAAATAGTATCAGAAGGCCTGTTAAAAAAAATAGAGAGAAAACTACAGGGGGAAATAACCACACAAGGACTCAAATTGGTTTTGTCCTTAGTGTGTGTGTCTGTAGGAAGGCTTTGCATGTAGAGCAAATTATTTGACAACCATAAAAAATGAGCTAAGAATCCAGAAACCCCTGTGGTAAATACAAACTGACAGCATCCCTCAGATGGTAGGTTTGAAATAACCTTTAGTCCCTTATAAAAATGCACAAGGTTTTTCATGCTGTTCTGAAGCAGAATGTTTACATATCTTAGTTCATCCATCACCAGAGGATAGAGAAAAACTCACAGCTGTAATTCAGAAGTACATATCTTGGTCTCTCAACCAGTTTGGTACTTGCAGCATGGGTTTTCACTGCACTAAACCAACAGGTGGTTCTCAAGCACATTTGCAAGTAATAGAAAGAAGCTGATGTGTAAGAAGCTAAAGTATGCACCTTTTGCATCCTCATTACTGCTAACAACTTTTATTACATTCTGTAGGCATAAAATTCGGCACTTTGTTTCTGCACTCACTTCTGCTGAAAAGGGTAGCGATATTTTGGCACTTCTTTCTATATATTGTAGTGGGGGGAAATTGATGAGACAGCTGAAAATCTTGACCAGACAGCTGAAGATACTTTAAAACTTCAGAAGTCATAAAACTCTTTTAGTCTGCTGTACGTATGTCTGTCATTCACTAGAGCTGACTGAAACACTACCAGTTTAACAAATCTAACAAAAGAGTCCAAGAGGATCTGGTCTGGATCCCTTCCAAATGGCCTCAGGATTCACTGCCCTAGTGCAGCTTATCAAATCCACACCTTGTGGTGGTATGTTTGGTGTAGGGTGTGTCTCCAGTCCTAGTACAGTGCTGTGACTGGGGCAAACGTAACAGTGCAAATGGCTCAAGACCAGAGACTGTGCCAAGTCCTCTTGGCCAAGACAATTGCACAGACTAAAGGAAGAAAAAAGAGTAAAGGGGTAATGTTGCTTGTATTTATTTATTTAATAAGAGCATGTGAGCCTGAACTAGTCTACCCAGGAAAAAGAAATAAGAACAGCTGTGGAATTTGATCTTCTGCACCTTATATGCCTGTCTTAGAACAAATGTTTGTTCTTTCTTTAGTCTACGGGAAGACATGGACGTGTGGGCAGACTGCCAGATCTGTCTTGCAACAAACAATCTCACTTAATCTCTCTACTTCTGGTTAGCCTAGAAACCTTGATCAGAATTTACAGAGCAGTAATGCCAAGCAGCTGGAATTCTGAGAATATCCCACCTCAGAAGCTGCCCGTGGAAATACTTGATGGAGAAGCTCACGTCTATCAATACTGATAATTACCGGAGAAAGAATCAATGGAATCAATAGCATTGTTTTAGAATTATTTGGGCCAGTAAAAATTTTTTGAAAAGCAAGATTTTTGACAGGAAGGAAACACCCCATTCTAGTCACTTCTGATAAGGTATCCCTCTTCCAATGCAAACAACAGGCACTGAGGGGAAAAAAACCTGAACTCACAACTCACTAGTATGTATCTTTTCTCAGAATACAAAAATCAAATATATACTCAATATTCTTTTGCATCTAACCCTGATTTATAAAGAATATTTATTTTAGCTTATATTTTAAAACTATTTTAATTTCTCTTAGTAGATAAATAAATATATGAACAGGTATATTATGTTAAATTTTAAAAAAAGATATGTCCACAAAAATTGCTGTGAAAACAAAATTAAAATAGATGTTTTTTCTCCGCTATATTTTGTGGTATTGTCTGCTGTCATATTTTTTCACAGGCAAGTTTTAGGTGTGTTGTCCTCTACAGCACTTCAGAAATGACTTTGTAGAATATAAATATGACAAATCTTCCATTCTGTCACATTTGAATAAATTCCAAACACCTTTGAAGTTTTCATGACCTCCTTTTGCAAGCTCTTTGAGAGCCATAGATGAAAAGTAGTCATGATGCTAGATAGATATTAAAATCTCTTTTTTTTATGCACTTAGGGACAACTGCCATTTATTTTTCACCTATTTGTCACATCAAACAATATTTAAATTCCAGATTTGTTAAATGTTCAAAAATGTTTTCCATCTGCATCTTTGAAAGTCACTTTTTGTCTTGGGGCAATATTATGGACAAATTCCGGAATCATGTGGTGAAAAGGGCAGTTTCAACATCTAATTTTGTTTTATATTGTTTGTCTATAATTTCTTTGTATACAAATATTTATAGAATGATAATTTTTGGTTAACTATTCATGCTTCAACAGCAATTTTTTTCAGTTACCTGCCTGTAATACTCTCCCAACAGTATTCACTGTCATGAAATAGTACAAACTGTCCAAAGACCAAGGACTTGATAGAGTAGCGTCCATACAGTACCACAAACATGTTCTGCCTACACATCAAACAACAAATTGCAGATAGACTCCAATATGCAACGCCAGGTGTGGGTGTATTGTCTTTGACTCAGTACAGCACTAATTTCCAACTTAATCTATACTTCTCTTGGTTGAAACATGCTTATATCCTACTATTTTGGCAAATGAGCAAAACCAATTTGTAATGATTGTGTTCAATAATCCTTGTAAATGTACCATAAGCATTATTTTTTAATGACCACAAAAGAACAAGGAACTAACTTCCCTTTGCAAGACAGAATATATGAAACGGGGAAATTTATTGTCATCCCTTATCCTTTAACTATTATTTAGGAGTACCAGCTAACACCTGATTTGTTAGTAGTTGGCTAATCAGAACACAATTTGCCACATGAACTTTTAGTAGGCCACTTTTAGTTCTTTTACCCAAAATAAAGAAATTACCTCTAAGCTCTGCTCAGGGACACACCCAACATGGGAGTAAGCTGCAGCATTTTGCCTAACTAAAAAAAAGAAAGGTCACTTACTGTCACTAACTGTGTCTTCTGCTGTATTTGCAGCTATACTTTTGCTGGGTTCAATCTCTGTTATTAAAGTGAAGATGTAATCTTAAGCCTTCACTGGCTGACATGGAAGTGCCATTGCTAAATAAGAAAATATGATGCCTTTATTTTGCATATAGTATACTGCATTTCCAAAAGGAGGGCTATGAGATCACTTATAATTTTCTTATAAAAATAATGTAACCTAAATGTAAGGTCCTCTGGTCTTTTTGCCTGAGAAATATTCAGATGTCATGGCACTGTCCTAAAATTTGTTGGGGAACAAAAGCAAATAACAAGTTCTTCTGGTATTACTGAGTAGAGGAAATGAAATCTATTTGTAGGAAATTAGCCTACAATTCAGAAGATAAAATCAGATATGCCAATTCAACTGTCTATGGTCTGAAAAAGATGAATTTAAACAACTACTGACAAATTTGTTTAAGCACTATCAACATCATATTATATCTTGCAACCCAGGTATAATATCTGCTAATAATATCCCCATTCCTTCCTAGAATTTCAACTTAGAGGTGATCTAAATTTTATTGGTCTGTACCCCAAATGGCAAGAAATAATTTTTTGTAAACAGTATCATCTTTTTTGCCAAAAGAATTTTGAAATTTTCTTCAAGACACATTTTAAGATTTCAGGTGCTTCCACAGCATGACTTGTACCAAGGATATAGGTCAGGAAGGAGCAAAGTAATCTGAAAGGCAGACTATGTGGAAGTCCAAAGAGGGGCAAGCTGCTGGTGAATAAATCTAAAATATAAAATAAAAATTAAACCAGTAACTGAGGAAATTCTTCTCCTCTGTTCACACAGGTAACAGATAAATGTATAGTTCAATCTGCTTAGACAACAAAATATAAGACCCTGTGGAAATGGGCTTTAAAATTACAGCAGGCAGTAAATACCAGGAGAGGAACAGGGAACTATATGAGCTAACAAATACTGAAGGCCTGTGAGCAAATAACAACAGGAAATTCTCTCTTCTTGCATCTGAATATTTCAGTGGACCAGATAAGGAAGTTCTGAGGCAGTCTTCCTCTTGGAGCAGAAAGAACACAAACCAATTTAATATTAGTTATCATATTGATAAACTTATGAAAGGAAACACATACATACTTGTCCGTGATTGCTTTGAGATCTCTTTAGTGAATGAAAGATCCATCTACTATTCTGTGTCCTGAGTATGTTTCCAGCTTCTAAAATGACACCATGAGATATTTTTCTTCAGTAGGTAGTTTCAGCCTAAAACTAACCTACATTAGAGAGCATAAATTAGGGTGGGAGAATGCAATGGCTATAATGCGCAATGTGTGAGTAAGAAACAAAGGCAGGGGAGAGACCCCATTGCCTGACAAGTACAAAAATTTAAAAATGTCATCCTGGGTCTACCAAGCACAGCAGGGACTCCAGAAATATTATCAGAAGAAGCAAAACCAGAACGCAGGAAGCCACAACTCCTGTGTTAGGCACCAGAAGCTGCACCCCCCCAGCAGGGACTCACCCCTCGTGTCTCTAATGGAATGATACCCTATGGATTGCATCCACACAACTAGACTGACTTACCCTCCAGAACATGGGAGCTTCTCCAGACGGACCACTGAGAATGCTCCCCTGCCCATGCCAAAGCTCAGACATGGTTTGGGGCTCTGTCTGGAGGAGTGCAAAGCTGGATACATGTGCCCTGTCATACTCCCTAACTCCTCACCTCACAACTTAATATTACAGATGCAGCCACTGGGACCAGTTAAGCTGCCCACTGTGCTGCATTGATAGATCTCCCCTATGAAGTTCCTATAAATTAAGTAAAACTTCATAATTCTTACAATTTTTACAGGATTTCTGAAAATATTAATTGTATTTAGAAACCATACTTTTCAGAGCATAATGCCATTTTCCTACTTGGCAGTTGAGGGGTTTTGATAATGAAATAATCCCAAAATTTTGATTTCTGTGATTATTCTCCTAAAGTTTATTTCCAATATCTTTACATCTTAGCATGCAAAGAAACTAAATATTAAGCAGAGAAAAGCAGCTGTAGTTTTAGTTGTTAGAATCTATTTGACAGAAGCATTTACTGCTTTGTTACTGGATTGATGACATCCCAAAATGAAAATCTGTAGAGTTATAGCATGACAGCCTCTGGGAGACTGCAAAAGTCTTCATGGATTGTCTGCTCTGCTATGAAGGAGTCTGAAAGTTGTTAGAAGATTTCAGATACTCTCGATCTGAACTGCATTTAAACACCTTGTGATACCTTTCTGACTTTGCCATCTGGACTTCAGTGGATAGAGAGGTCTCAAAGTTAAGAAAGACATTTCTCCTGTGCAGTGCACAGTTGAGAGTTTGTTAGATAACCAAAGTAAACCCAACTTGTGTAGAAGCAGCCTGTATTTGCTTTGAACCACTATAGCCATCCCAGTGGCTGCAATTCCTGTTATGTAAGGCCTGATTGCAAAGGAGAGTCAGTTCATTGTTTTCTTGTGCGTTATTTCAGTGACTGAAGTTACTTTAAAACATTGGTTTTTCTAAGACTCATGAAATTTTGGCTCTTCTGTTTGCTTGCCACAGCCTCTCACCCAATTAAGATGTCTCTGTAAGGAATATGTTACTGTAGTCTTGTTTTGGAAAAGCCAGAGATCAACAAAAGAGCCCTGACAATATTTAAAAAAATATCATTTAGATGCAAATATTTGTGTTTAAATTAGATCCTTTAGTATTTGAGTACTGAGATAAGATTTTTCACTGATACAATCAGAAACCAAATAATGATGCATTTGCTTCTGAAGATTATCAAATAAGTTGAATTTTGATTGACAAAGCAGAATAGAAACAGTTTATGCTATGAATAACCTTTATTGTTTCAGTAAGTTGCGCTATCTCTAAATTTCATAATAACTAATCCTGTTCTAGAAAGACAGATATTTAATTATTTATATTTTATCTCTCTGAGATTATTGCAGAATTTTACTTTTCCTCTACTGATAACCATGTTGAATGTATACATAAAAAGATATATAATAAATTTTTATACTAATTGAACATAGCCAATTTTGACTAAGAATGAGGTTGGAAGATTGTTGCTTCATGATTTTATCATTTTAATAAAAATGTGCTTATCTTTAACTTTCATTAAAATTAGGCAAGTATTAAGAAGATGGATCTTAAATTATTTATGTTTTCTCTCTTCTAACTTAGCAAAAGTATTTTTTTACCTCTGCTGATATAGTGAAGAATGAATTTTCATCACTTCACAATGCATAGGCACCAGAAAATGTGCAGCACTGAATTACAATGACATACAGGCTCCTCTGAGACATTACATGATATATCATCAAATGTCATACAGTAGCTCCTTTTTGCTTCAGGGGACCATTGTTCATCCTGATAATTAAGAGGACCAGTAAAGTTGGTGTTTCTGAACTGGAATGGGAAAAGTTAAACTTTTTCATGATAAGCAACTCTTCTAGTGGAAACTGGGTTTCAGTATAATCATACAGTCCTTAGTCCATTTGTAAAAGAAATATGAAACTATTGCTTAGATGCTTAAATATACTTGTGTTTTCTAGAGCCAAATTTAGGGGTAGAAAACAAAGCAACTTTCTTATGAATTGGTGTATTTTTTGCAACATCCTTTAGCAAACTCAGCACGGCAGATCTGCAGCAATGGGCTTTTCAGCCCAGGTACAAAACAGGCTAATGCCCTGCCCCATGATGTTCATGCTGGCCTCTGTTTCTCATAAGGACTGGCAGCCTTGCCCAATGCACAGATTCTATAGGGATTTAGGTTTAGGCAGTGTATATTGACTGTGAGGACAAATACAGATAAGAAATTGTAGGTTCACAATAGGTTCTGGTAACCTGGAGCCATTAATGAAAATGCCAATTAACAGAGCACCAGTAGAAGTGGAAGAGCTGAAGATGACACAGTGTGCTAGCAAGCTGCCTTGTGTACTACCAGAACCCCAGCAAACATATTGTCATCACTTCTGAACTACTGAGGCCCCCAGAGGGAACTAACACACCAAATGAGATGCTGCTGAGTGGCACTCACCTGAAAAAAAGGATTGGAGATGAGTCTAATGAGATGATACCAGAGGGATAAATTCAGTCTGCATCCACAGTAAATGTTTTGACTGACTATCTGTCCATGGTCTGGACTGCTGGCAAAAATATTAATCTTTTAAGTCTTGAAAATGTCAACAAATCCATATTTCCTAGATTGCTTCTCTTCCTCTATTTCTCTTTGTGTCTGGCTATTTTGTTACAGGAAGATAACAGCAGAACTTAAAGGTGAGTTAAACATCCTCCATTAAGAGCTGTATGACAAATCAGAAAACTCCACTGGAGATGTCTTAGTCTAACACTTTTTCCTTTCCAATAAACAGGGAACTGAAAGCAGCATTTTACATTGGGATTTTCCATTCAAGCTTCAATTTCCTGAGAGTGATACACTAATACTGCTAAATTTAAAAGCAAGAAAGCACTTCAATTTCACTTGCAGGAAACAGCAGGCAATATTACTGTTATCTGTTGGAAAGAGCTCAAGGTATTCTCAACCTTTCAGTCTTCCTTCTAGCTCCCACAATTTTAAGCATAGTCTTGCTTGTAAAACTCTCCAGCTATGCCAGAGGTGGACTAACTTTTTCCTGGCTTGCCCTTCTTCTAAGTTAGGTCAAGTTTCTCCCTTTTACTCTAATTTCGTGTATTTCATTTCTTTGCTTCTGGGGATTTTTTTAGAAACTGGGAAACAGTTTCTCCAGTTAGAAGAGTAACAGGATTGATTCAAAGTCCTGTTCCTATTTCCCTTCTGGACTGAAGAGAATTGAGGCACAGGAAATCTATTGCTTACCATTCTCATATCTTTGTTATGTCTCCTACATGCTTTATTTGATTTCTAGATTATTGCTGCAGTCTACCCACTGATATTTTTGTCATCTACTTAGCCTGGAATCTCCTCATAGCAGAGTTATCTTTTATAATATTTAAATAATTTTCTATTGGAAAAGCTTTGAAGAAACCCAGAGATATGATAACAGTAAATATCAGTACACAGAATTACATCTTATACTACCACCATTTGTATATGGTGCTAATATTTATAGCTACAATTTCTATTAACAATTAGACTCTAGTATCACCCTTCTCTGAGCCTTCTAGAATTTACCAAATGTGCCTTTCATCTAAAAATGATGTGACTTTGAGATGGTTGACTAACTTCTTTTCCACTGCCTGTTTTATTTTAAAAATGCTTTATTCTGGTTTGGGGTAGTTTCATCTGTAAATGGACATCAAATCAGGTAAATGGGTAAATAACAAGCAACATAAAATCTTAATTTCTGTAGAAATTAAAGGACAAAATAGGAAAAATATAGTATCAAGATTGCTCAGCTAGGACAGTGATAGTGACAGAGAGAGGGTGAAGGTGTTTGGGAGCTAAGGAGAAAAGCCTGGTTATGAGACTCCATCTATGATATGGACTGGATAGAAATAACTTTTCAAGTGTGAAATCAAGACTGCATTTCAGCCAAAATGACCGCTTTGCAGACCTGATTTAAAATTTACTTTCAAAAATCCTGATGAATAAATATCAATTGTCTACTGAAGAAGTAAAAAAAATATACAGGCTCTCTAGCACCACTTAATTTCAAAAAGAATTACATTAAAAATGAGAAAAACTTCTAGAGAGAAAAACCCTTAAACCAACAGAACTGCAAAACTTTGGCAGATAACACATTAGAAATTCAAAACAAATGTGCATCATTTGCCAAAATGCTTGTGGAAACATCACAAATAAAACCAGCAGGGCTAAACAACAAAATAAAGAAGGCTATTTAAAATAAGAAGGCACACTTCAAGAACTTCAAATTATATTGCAAGGGGAAAAAAAAGGAAAAATGGTTTAGATACAGAATATCAAACAGCATAAACACATTTACTAAAACTTTGTTCCAATGTGTTTATGGTTAGAGAATCCTATCCAGGGATGCCTTTGAAGAGATGGCCAAGGTATAAAAACACAGAGAAGACAGGACCACAACAGACACATGATATTATTCTTTTCATCCAAGTTTACCAACAAGCAAGGTAAAGCTTAGAGAGACACCTGTGTGACAACACTTTAAAAAAATAGAGGATTTATCTAGAACTGGACTGAGAGCAGAAGTATGGGCAGTCTTAAAATGTTTGGGGCTTTTTCTTCATTTTTCTGAACACCCACATTCCACAGATATTAACTCAATTGAAGTCTCCCAGATTTGGAGATGCAAGATTAACTGTTTATTTCTGACAGATTTTTGAGAATTTAATATCTGAAAAAAGACATTTTTTATATTTTTAGAGATACTTTTCAAGCTTAAACAGTGTGGTGATTATCTATATAACTGTTTGAGAATAAAATGAGATTGTCATGTCTATAAATAAAACAATGTGCCACTTACAAATGTTGAAGATCTTTATAGACTTATTTATCAGACATACATAGATAAACCAATATTTCTTTGAAGCAAAGGACTGTCCCAAAATAAAAAGTGCATTTAAAGCAAATGGTAGGGCTGGGGGAAATGGAACCAACAGCTTATTCAATATGTTTGTTTAGAATTTATATGTAGGTGATTTAAATATTTTCACAGGAGTTTTAATGTAAGGAAGAAATTCAGTAGGAAAGTGTAATAGAGTGTAATACTCTTTGTCTACTTATATAATGTGTATGTTGTGATAGAGAGATACATCTTAATATCTTAGCAACAAGTAATGTAAAAAGTAAAGAACTGCTTTCATCTTCTGGATATCATTCAAAAGTTGTTCCCTGGACTATTAAAGGCTGACTGTTTTCCTTCCATGAAGGAGAAGACATACATCTGAAAAAGCTGCAGTAGTATTTGAGATTCATTTTAAAAATTGGTAAAACTGATTACACTTTTATTTTATGGTTCCATTAAAACAGTGGGCAACTAGAAATATTCTTGCTGTGGAGGAGAAATAATGCTTTCCCCTTAATTAAATTTTCTTGTGTATACCCATGCCTTTTTCTTGCAGTAAGATTGTCTTCAAATAAAACTGATTTTCTCAGTTCTATCAACAGGGCCAAGGCTTTCCCCCAGGCTAAGGTCAGCAATGTAGAAATTCTTGAGCCTGAGATCTTGAATGAGCTGGAAGAACAGGAACACTCTTGTTGATGAACTCCTGTTCATCTCCCCTTTTGTCAGAGCCAACACTGGTAAACTTAAAAGCCTCATCAGAAAGATGGCTTAACCTTTTTTTTAATATGTCCCAAAAGCCTATTAAAAACCATGTCATAAGGGATGAAAAGGAATAAATAAACACATGTAAGTCATGTATTATGATGAAATTGTCACTGTGCATGCATTCAGAAGTAATGTGAAAAACAACCTTGCAAAGACATGATTCAATTACAAGAATACCTCTCCCACAAACATATAAATAGCATTCCTATTCTCACACCTTTTAAGCAATCAGTTCTACTTTCACACAGCAGTCTCAAGTGGACCTTAACTCCTTAGTGCCATAATTCATTTTTTAAAGCCTAAAAATAGAATACATTAGGACTAGGGAAGTGACATTACATTTGTGTTTAAATCAATTCTACAATGTAGCAATGAAGACTTTGCAACTCTCTTTTGCTGGAAGATGTGGCAATTGGGAGGTAAGAACCAATAAATGAAATAAAATCCTCCTCTTAACTTTGCTTTCATTTAAAAGAACTGACTGAACAACTCTCCATCTTACAGCTACAGAGTAAACATGTCCAGCCAAAAGCTGTTATTGTTTGTAAACAAGATGCTTCCGAAGGAAATCTGATTTCACATTAGCTGTGACTTGTCTGAAGGAGACAGATTTCCTGGAAAGGCATACAAGGGAATGATGGCCAGCTTTCTCTCCAGAATTTCCAGGGATCCACCTTTGGGTGCAACACAAGCTTGTGGTGGGCACAAATGAGCAAACAAGCACAGTATAGCAGAGGGGAGGGGAAACTGATTGATATGTTTAATAACTATTCAGGTGTTACTAGTATTTTATAAAAAGATCTGACACCAGAAGATCCTTTCTCATTTTACCTAGACCAGTATTAACATATTAAACCTTGGGAAAACTTTTTAAAAGTAAGACTAATCAAGCACTGATATAATTTGTAATTTTAGTTGGGACTTTTCATAACAGGAATTTTAGGGGGTAGTGGGTTGTTCAGTTCAGCATTTTCAAAAACAGATAAAATAGAAGTCTGTCAGGAATTGCTTAAAAACAGTTGGTTCAGCTGTGGCCCATGAGAAGGGTTTGCCATTTTCCTTTCAACTGTCTTTCCTACATGAAATTAACTCCAGAAATAGTTTTGCTTCATATTGAGCAGTTATATAAGAAAAGGAATAGAAAAATGTGGTTCTTTGGCAAATTATAATTGTAAATATTTGTTCCATTGGTGACGAGATGTGAAATGGATTTCTGTTGCAAAGATGGTTTTAGTAATCTAATTATTAGGCTCTACCGTATATATATATGTATTCAAAGTCAGAAAATGGAGACCTGTGGTGGCTTGTACTCAAGAACACTTTTTTCACCTCCTTGCTATTATTATATATCTCTTTTCTATTTTGTTATTTGCATTTAATTTCCAGTCTGATTTAGCAAAAAAATGCAATGCAACAATATTGGCTGCAGGTTATTCAAGAGACTTTTAAAAGTAGTATATGCTTCAAGGAAATGCCCTGAATTTAGATGCATGTGTTATTAAATAAGATTGTGTAATACTTTTATTGCTTTTGAAATTAATCTTCCTTTGTAAATAAAATCTAGTAGACATATATGCTACTTAGTGAAAGACATAGCCCCCATTTAAAGCACAGACTTACAGATCTTCTGAATAGATAAGATATTGATCCAAATGCTTTGTTACTAGTATTTTTTCTACTGAGTGGCAAAGATACCTTATTTCACCAAACAAAAATATGTCTGTAGATGCACAGCAATACAGAAAAGAAGTTGGGGATTTTGATTTATGAAAGAAAAAGAGTACAAAAGACAGATAAATTAGAAGATTACTGAAAGAAAGAAATAAAAGCCTAATGGGGAGCAGGTGGAGTTGACCACAGAACACAAGCTGAAAACAATTGGGTTTTGTTATACTTTGTTATGAATGGGGACAAGAGCTCAGACAAGCCCTGCTGTGGACTTGGATTTCTGGCAGTAGCTCTGCTTGAGGCAGCCAGCACCCCAACTGTGTCTTGATTACAAGTTCTTAATAATGACTGATCAGCTCTGTTGCAACAAGAATTATTTCTTGAATAGACACAAGGAAAACAGACATAAGGCTTCAATGGCTTCTTATCATACAAGATAAACAAAAGAAACACTACTAGTAGGTTCATAGGACAGTGCAGGGTAATAAAGGTACCTATATTACAACTAGAAAGGAAATGGTATAGATTAGGAGCCAATGTAATTTATCAAGGAATGATGGTGATATACAGAAGTCTCCCTTCACTCAACTTCCAAAAGAGTAACCCAGGACCGACATCTCCAAGGACACTTCCCCCCATGCTCAGAGAGTGAATTAGAGATTTCTGATTTTATGAAAATTATAGTGGGCTTTTATATTTTATAGAAGTGCTGTATCTGTCAGTCATGAATTTTTGCTTATCCTTTCCCATGCATTCTGGGGAGGATGTTTATTGCTGGCTAAGGATGTTTTTCAGCTGAGATAATTCACCACAAGGCAAGCTATTCCAGCTTAACTGAGCCATGAAGGGGAAAAACTATAAGCTTTTTCAGTATCAGGGCTGAAAAGTCCTGTCACACACTTGAAAGAGAAGAAGCAGCCTCAGCCAACTCAACTGCCTCTCTTACTACAGAGTACTGGGCACACAGCTTTAAAACTAAATACCGTGGAAAATATCCAAGGAGGACTGGGGGAAATTGCCCCAAATCAACAGGGTTTTATTGTTTTCTTTAGCCCAGTTGCACTAAAAATGCTTATCAAGACAGACAAAAAAAAACATTGAGAGCCAACTAGATACTTAGAAAAGCATGGCAAGGGAGATCATTGAACAGCAGGGATCTTACTGCTTTTCTGGTCTTCTGTACTATTCTTAAACAACTTCCTCAATTCTTCCTTTCCCTCTTTCCCTCTTTCCCTCCTTCTTTCTCTCTTTTTTCCTTCCTTTTTTCCTTCTTTCTCGTGGTTAATTTTTCAAATTGAAGAGCTATTGGGATAAAGTATGCCTCATTACCTCGTGGGAGGTAGTAGTCTCCATTAATTCATTTCTCACTTCATTTGCTTTGCATATAGTTATAATTAGCTTCAGAATAACTCTGGTAACTTCAGCAGATTTATAGCTTCAGTTTTATTCTGCATTTGGTTTTTCCCTCTTTTTTCAATGTGTTGTATGACTTTTAAAAAATCAAAACCAACAATGATTGCTTTAGGGAGTAATTTAATGTTGCACTTTTAGAGTGACAGTCTGTTTACACCCCTCTGTCTGTTGAGCTACATAAACAGTTAAAACACTCTTTTACATAATCTACAATCATGTTTTTTTACAAATTCACACCAGGCAGAAATTCACACTGTCTGATGTGCATTCTCTGAAGAAGCAATCCTATGCCATGTATGCCAATCCCCACCAGAGTGGCTGTGGCAGCACAGTAACACACCCCACTCCTCATACTATTCTGAGCTAAGGAAGAAATCATGTCAGTATTTTAGTGACATCCTATTGTCAAAAGAGGATTTGGTCTATTCCTTGGGGGCAGACTCCTGTAGTAAGGATACACACACAGCACTGCACAATTCAAACTTGTTTATGTAGGCTGTCAGGGCAGCAATGCTATTTTAAGAAGGGCAAAGAGTTAAAGACGACAGAGCCACAGCATCTTCTGACACCTTTGTTAGGTTGATATCACAGAACCACAGAATTGTAAGGGATGGAAAGGAGCTTTGGAAATCATCTAGTCCAACCCCTCTTCATATTCCCATACAAACTGTGTGAGGGTACTTAGTACATCAGCCCATCCCTGGCCAAGCTGATGATTGATTTCTTCTTGTGGCAAAAGCAAAGTGCTTTATGCCACTATATTGGGCCATATGGAATGAGAGGAGGGAAATTAAACTTTTCAGAAAAGTTCCAGAGCTTTATATAAATTATCATTTTCTTGGCACATGCCTACATATCATCACCAAGAAAGATGCAAATACTTCCAGAAAGATGCCACAGCTTCTACTAGAGATACCCCTAAGGAATATCTGATGTTGTAAAATGTTTAAGTGAAAAAAATATGTGGCAAAAATAAGATGTCTAGTCCCTCAACAGACACCATTTGAGAACTGAGTGGGTCAGCACAGGACAAGAGTGGGGGTTATAGGTGCAATGTTAACAGCAATGCTGCAAAGACTGCTGTTTTCCTGGCTTAAATACAAGTCAGTCACAAAGCTCTGGAATCTGTGTGCATCCACAGTGCACTTAGCCAGCCTAAACGGTCTGCAAAGCCCACTGAGAACTCCAGTACTTCCCAAAGAAAATCAGAAATCTATGGGTTAATGCTCTGTAACTGTTACACTGTTATACTTCTCCCTTATTTCAAAAGCCAACAAGGAGACACCATCTAAAACAAAATCAGGCTGTGAGGAAGTTCTACCAATAAGTTACCAGCAGTTCAGTTTATGGTAAGCAAGAAGTAAAGTGATGTTGTAAATGTTGGTAACCTGTCAAAATCCTATCAACTTCTTCGCATGGACTACTAAGTTGTGCCTTCCTGTAGCAGTCCATATGCCGACTCTCAGATGTTGGAGAACAACTCTCCCCCATGGTTAGCCAGCATGGGATCATTCCACTGAGCCAGAATGGTGGTGCTCCTGGCTCACTCCACATGTTCCTAAGAAAAATGTTTTATTTGCTCTTCAGTACCATCTTCATTACAGGTCAAAAGTTAGACTCTCAGGGATGTGATCAGTCACATCACTGCCACCAGCTGAGCACCTGGCAAGCCCAAGCCCAACACTCAAGCAGTATCCTTACATCTGCCATAAAACCCATAGATAATTTCACCCTGCATGCTCACAGAAATGATTAAATGACATGTCTTCAACAGCAGACCACCTTGCAGAACAAATTGTTGATGGAAATCCAAACATGCAGAAAATTGAGCTGACTTAGTAGTTGTAAGACTCCTGGCAGAGCCTTATGAGCAGAAAGTATGTTTGAGCAGCTTGTGCTGGTCAGACTTCAGACGGGTCCTGGCATCTGGAAGGATACAAGAACAGTCTATTTTCCATACACCTTGGGTCACCTGTTCCAGATAGTTGATTTTGTGATATCATTCCTCCCATACAAGAGTCTTCCCTGAGACGACCAGTTAAAGAATTTTGTATCATATTGGACCTGCTTCATTGTGAGCACAAAAGAGTGTTAAGCTATGTCATTGAGGAGATGGTTATGAAATCATTTGTGATCAGTTTTAATGCAGAAATGTCAAGAGTTGCTTATATGTCTTGACAAATGCAAGAGATTTTCATCCTGCCAGCACTTTTTTTTTTTTTTTTTTCTCATTTGTCAGATAAAGTCTCCAGCCTGGAGAGATTCCAGAGAAAGATGATCCAAGGACTGGAAAGGCTGTCATATGAGGAAAGTCTGAGAGAACTGGTTTGGTCAACATTGAGAAGAGAAAGAGAGACCTTATCACCATGTTCCAGTATTTAAAGAGTGGTTTAAAAGCCTTTTTAGGAGTCACATGGAAATGAGATGGGGCAATGGGTGAAATTTACTCATGGGATGATTCCAGTTGGACACAGGAGGAATATTTTTCACAATAAAAACAACATCTATTGGAGTTATCTTCTCAGGGAACTGTCATATTCCCCAGTACTGGATACTTTTAAGATTTGGCTGGACAAGTACTTGATCATGTCTAGACTGTGCTTATGCCAGAAAAAGTGGGATCATATGATCCTAGAGGTTCCTTCCAATGAGATATTCTATGATTATATGATATTTAAAGAGGTGCCTTAAAAAATAGAAAAAAATATAACACTTCAGATGACAGTAAATCTTATGTCCCTTCAAATGCTGGGTATCTCTCCATGGATGTGTTCTGTGGCACCCCATGGGAAAATCTATTTGGTGTCCATTTGGTGCTTTATGAAATCAAGGTGATATCCAGAGAGAGCCCTGTGTCATCTCTCCCCACAAGACTTTTTCCACCCCACAAGCAGGACACGTATCTAGACAACAGTTCCCACAGCACATCTGTGGCACTTGCAAGTTGTGCCCTACTGTAATGATTTCCCTGTGCAGGAAGACCATTCTCAATGACACGCTTGGCACACAGCCACAGGCTGCTGTTTTCAGCAGAACAGAAATGCCTGAAACCAATTTGGGACACTTTATTTCCTGGGCCTGTGGGAGCTGTGTCAGTTTTCAGAGTGGTGATCTTGTTTTTGCTATCCCAATTATCCATCACACAAATGGAGAGGTCTTAGGTGAAGTATCTAAGGTTACCCATGTCTTGGTCTGTTGCAGAACCTTCATTCTATAAACAATAAAACAGATCATGGCAGACCTAGAGGATATGGGGACTAATTGCTGAAAGAATCCATACGTTTAGCTGGAGAAAGCTTTGCAGGATTTTTATTAATATTTGAGAAATACTATTTCTCCCTTCTTAATGCATCAGTACTAGCTCTCTTCATGTTTTCTAGTTAGAGCAAAGTAGTGAGATGCACAAAGCCATAAGCAAATGATTTTAGCTGATTTTTCTCCACCTTTCCTAATTACTTCCATTTAAGAATTCACTCAAAAGACTTTAAAAGTTGGCTATAATAAGGTGAAGGCTGCAGCAGTAATAGACTGTCTCTGAGTTTTTTGAGAGATGCAACAAATTGGTTTTAAAAAAAATGCAAGCAGCGCTGTGAAAAATCCAACATCTGGAAAAGAATTTGTGTTGCTAGCTACCATGAATAGTCTCTAATTAGACAGATAGTCTTAATCCCAAGAAACAGGGGTTTTCAGCACAGGATGGTGGGCTGCAATCAAAGGCACACGGTGAATTCCAGTTCCAAGAAGTTAAAGATGCATTGAAAAGTCATAATGAAGGGTACAATTGGAAACATTTATCAGTGATTCTGTTCCAGCATGAGCCAAGCAATTGTCTGAAATCACTGGAAGCTGGTCTGTTGGCTATTCAAAATCTAGATTGAAGAGCTGATTGAGCTTGCATATAATTTTTACCAACTTAAGCTTTCTGAGTTCAAACCAATGGGAGTGCATGCTGCATGATTGAGAGAAACTTTGACTTAGTACATCCAAATTCTGCCATTATATCCTCACATAGTCCAGATTTTGAACAGTTCAAGTTTAATTTCTCATGCTGAGCAGACAACAGCAACACAAGTGGAGGGCCCAGGGTCAATCTACTTGTTCTTTTTCATAATTTAACATGAAGCAGAAAAATAAAGCAAGAAATCTGGACCCAGGTCCCCATGGCCTCTCAAAGCTTTTGTATCTGGGCTTTGTCAGCAGAAAAACTCCAGCCACGCTCTCCCCCATGTATTTTCCAAAAGTGTCATCAGGAGGCTGAAATAATTACATTGCCTTTTGCTACCTGAACATGCAATACCTCAATCATCTTATTCACTTCATGTTTTCTTTTTTTGTTGTTGTAGGATCTGTTACATGATGAATAAGTGCAATACTATTGCAATTCTTCTATCAATTGAAAGCATCAACCTGAACACAGTTCCTTCATAAAAAATCACCTTTTAAGATTAAAAAGTAGTCTCTTGTCATTGATAAAGAAACTTTCATGTACGAGAAAGATGGAGATAATATTTGGAATCCCATCAACTGAGTGTATTTTTTAACTGAGAAAAATCCAACAATTTTGCCTGAATACCAAAAATAATGGATATACAGGAATGGTGGTTACCAAGTATTGTTCATCATTTAACACAAAAATGAGTGGATTATCATCAAGGATTATTATCTAAAAGATGGTTAAATTTCTGCATTTTTAAAACATGAAAGAAGGAGGATTACCTATAGTGACAGAAAACTTTCACTTTTGCCCAGACAGCTAAAGGAGACGCCTCCTACTATGCAACTTTTCATCTGTGATGAGTTGAGTATTGTGAATTGAAACAGAGAATAGTCTGCACAGGACCTGAAAAAGGCTCTCAGGAAGCCATCCCTTGACCAGAAATTCTTTCCTTCCCTTTCACCCTGTCCAGACACAGCTGAGCCCATCTTCTGGCAGTGCTGGGCTAAGGTGTCCTGACAGAGGGGTTCTCAGCATGCAGGGCCCTGTTCAGTACCAAAGCCAGCAAGTGCTCCAAAGTCACCTGCCCTCCTAGAAGGGCAGGTACAACACAGCCTTTATAAAAGCACCACAAAAAGCCAAATGATAAATCCATGTGCTTTCAGTCTGAAATTAAAACCAATGTCAATTGTAATGGCAGAAATATATGTTTTAAATTGGACTCAAATTGCTTTCAGCAAAAAGACATTTGAAAGCATCATGAGCAGATTGAAGTTTCCAAAAACATAGCAGCTGCCAACATCAGAAATCCCTGGAGTGCAGTAGAGAACAAAAGAGCCTCCTCCATTGAATTTTGCCTGCAGAAAGCCACTGCAGCCTGGAGTGTCTGGATGTGTGGAAAGAATATATTTTTAAATGTGCGTTAGTACCAGACTAGGTCAAAATACAAACATGAAAGAAGGTTTGATATTTCAAAGACTATGGAAGTGTACCATTCATTTTACAATTGAATACAGCCTAAATTACAAAGCTGCAGATTTTTGCCCTGCCAGGATTCAGCTCTACAAGTGCTTAATCAGTCACCCTGACAATAGGACAAGGCTGAGAACTGCTTTGCTTTCTTGAGGGATTATGTTGTTGGCATTATCCTGTAATGACACAACAAATTCTATAGACAAATTTTGCTGCAAAAGCAATTTCTCTCATTTTCTCCTTAAGAAAACCTGCACAGTAATTAACTTCACAGCAGTTCCATTCGGCAAAGTAATACAGCACATAAAATAAAATATTCATTAATAATAGATTATGAAAACTGTAGTTAGACTATGATCAGCTAATGTAATAGCTAAGAGTTATAAAAATATATATGGCTATAAGAATGTACAGGGCATGGTTCTTCACAAAACCAAAATATTTCAGTCTAACAGTGTTTGAGGGATTTTGGAAAGAATAACTCTAGTAAAACTGCAAAGGACCCTCTAAAAAATGGGTTACCAGGAGTGCAGTGAGCACTTTTGACAAAATTTTGACCCATACTACAGAACACTTCCAAGAATTAAATCATTGATAATTTCTCCAAAAGCCAGTAATATATTTCTTCTAAAGATTTCAAGGACCAGTAAATAGTTTCTTCTCAGTGATGACTCAAACTGCAAGGAAACAGAACTGCATTACAACTAAAACCTGATCGTGATGTATGGTGGAATAGAGAAGGAAATCACTGATAAGTGTGCTGAATATAGCCTTTTGTTTTCACGTTAAAACTTTACTCTTTTACTTTGTCTTTCACAACCCCCTTAATTTCAATTTGTTGATGATTAATGGAAAACAAACAGAAGTCTGTTTGCCTGTGATATGGTGCATTTTTTCCCTCTTGCTTCTTTCTTTACAGTATCAAAATTTGCTAACTAATTTCTGCCAAAAAGAGAATTTGAAGCTTAATGGACCTCTGGTCTAATGCTTCAGCTTTCATATGTTAAGCACCTGCAAAACCTCTTAGTCGGGAAAGAAAACAAAGGCAATAGAAATATTTAGTCCCAAGCTGGTTTTTTGGGGTTTTTTTAACTGTGTAGATCACTTTTTATAATTATTTTACCCACACAGCCTGAATTGTGCTGGAAAATAAACCAGAGGCAGTGAATTGACATGTCCTTTCTGGAAAGAAATGTTAAAAACAAGCATATATGACCTCCAGAATGCAGAAATACATTTTGATAAGGATAAAAACCTACTTTAAAGGATATAATCTCTTGGATCAGATTTTCCAAGGCATGAGGCTGAATATGAGGTCAAGCTTTCTTTGGTCCATGGATAAAGCCAATACAATCTAAAATGCCTGCAGAGATACTGAGCTTACCAGCCACAATGGCATCAATATGCATGCCCATGCCAACAGATCCTGCCATCCATGTCCAAAACCTGCACATACTGGCAATATTATACAAGATCTATAGGAGAGACATGCATTTAAATGGCAATCTATATAATGTAGATCTACTAGAGACCCATGAATTTAGGTGGCAGCACTTTTGGATGAGGTGAAAGACTCTCCAGCCTCCCTTGCCTGGGAGCAGGATCTAGCTACCACCACCACAGTGTGTCCAAAGTGTCACAGGACATCTCACACACCTCCACAGGACATGATGTAGGACTCACAAGAGATCTTTTGTCCCTGGACAGGCTGCTCCAGCCCAGGCAGCAAATCTCAGACAATTAGGTAGTACAGTTGCTGTTACAAAGTAGATGAATCCCTCACTAGAATCTTCATGCAGGATTTTTGGCAACTGGACAGCTTGTGGACAACTAAAATCAGGAGGTTTTGTTTTGACTTAAATCCCAACATGGAGGTCTGCATGGGAACCCTGCTTCCCCAAGTTTCAAACAAACTCAAAGGGTTCTGATTCATACTATAAATTTGTCACCAGAGTCCCAAGTAAGTAACCAAAATGTTCATAATGAATAAATTTAAGCCTCAGTTCCCAAACTTCTCTCTTGCATTCATGCCAACTGTGTATCCTATCAAAGAGAATCATCTCTGTCCCCATCTGTGCATCTTGTGCTTCTCAGCTAGTGATGTATGGAGCCTTCTCCTTTTTTTTTTACCATGAAAAAGGCACTGATGTTAATCTCATTGGAACCAAACGCATCCTTTTCTTTTTTGTTTCAAAACTTCTGGTTGTAAAAGGAGAAAAATAATCTCTACAATCATAGAATAAAAATAGATTTTGCTTACTGACACCAGAAGTTTTGTAAGTGGTATTGAAAGGACAAAGTCTATTCAAATCCTCCTTCAGACAGCAATTCCAGCTGCAAGGGCAGAGAGTACTGTCTGTAGGCATTTTGAACAGTTGCATGTGATCACTGTAATTGTATCACTCCTTAGATCCTGTAAATTGAAGAAAACAAATTGAAAAAATTCACTAAAGGGAAACATAAATATGCACTTATTCTTTGGGGTTTCTAGGAACTCACATAATCACCTTTCATCACATACATGCTTCAGTTACATTTTCAAACATAAAATAAAAAGCATTAGAAGTGCCTATTGTCTAGGTAAGAGACACTTCTAACAACAGAAGAACAGAAGATCTTTAATAGTACATACAATATACAACTGTTTTGGATAGTAAGTGAGAGCTAAATTTCCCACTGGGAACATGGGATGAATGTGGATTACTTGTTTCATCCTATATTGATTATTAACTAGAATCCTTATCAGAAACTACCTACAGTCATTCTAAGGCTAGAAGTACCTGAGACATCTGTCTTTTTCAAAAGAAAATTAAAGTTTAAAAAAAAAGCCGACTAGAGGGATTATTTACATTTGTAATATACCTCTCACCTTTCCTAAATTATCATCAAAATGCCACCCCATGAGAAAAAAAATCCCTTTTTTGAAGCAAATATTTAAAGTATATTAAAATCACCTGCAACTAGTCCAGCCAGCTGTATTTTGATGCTTTTGCAGCTCACTAGCAAGGGAAAGTTGCTGCTACACCAATAAAGGATTCCTAGAGATATTCAACTGATTTTCCTAACATCACCTAAACCCACTATAACAGTACAAATCAACAGCAAAGCAGTAGAGAGTCCAGCTAATGGGAAGTATTAGGTTTCTAAGTCTTAAGCAACACTTAAATTTCATCCAGTTAAAGACAGAACTGCGCAGAAGTGCAGTTCTGCTCCACTCCAAGGGCAAGTAGCATCATTTTTCCCTAGAAAAGAAAAGCAGAATGGATTTACTCCAAAGGGAGATAATCTCAACAGTTCTGCCCACTGATAGCTAACATGAGAATTAGGGCAAGCCCTCTAGCCAGGAGGCACAGAGATTGTTGACTGGCAACTCTGCTAAAAATTAACAACTGGACACCAAAGGAGAATTTCTATCTGCTGAGAGAAGTTCATAATTCACACTTAGTTTTAACCAGGGTATTCTGCAGTCTTTTCTAGTGAAACAAACAAACAAGCAAACAAGACTGAGATTTATTCCTTTATCAGTATATTGCCTGACCTTCTTCTTGGCTTGATTCTTCTTCTTCATCCCCAAAATCAACTGCCATGCTAATTACATTAAAAGCAAAAGATCTAATAGATTATTAATGAAAAGAGAACAGAATAAGAGGCCATTGCATAGACTGCAACATTGCAAGGCCATTGCAAGACAGGCAACTTGTTGAGCAGCAAGAGGTAATTCTACTAAGTGCAAAGATAACAATTATTCAGTCTTACCTAAAGAGAGCTTTCATTTATTTTCAAACTCACAAAAATTTTAAAGTCTCCATAACATTAACAAGAGAGACTTCTATCCCTAAGTAAACTAAATAAAGACTATTTTAAAAGTAATAAACTCACTAGAAATTTTAGGTTTTGTTTCTTTACATTATCAGTAAGAAAAAAAAAGTTATAAGTAAAAAAAAAATTTAAAAGTTTATTTTAATTCCTACTTTTAATTGCTGTTAATAAAATTTTCTTTATTCCCTTCTAAAGGCTTTACCTTTCTCCTAATCCTATCTCACAGCAGGCAGTACACTAGTCATTAACCAGCACTGAAACCCACCACACTCATCAACACATTAGTTAAAAAAATCTCAAAATTAGAAAAATCTTAAATTAGCAAACCAAAACGACTACATTAAATTGATATTTCCGCACACTTTCAAACTGAAACCACCACATCTTTATTAAGAGTTTTGCTTTCTTTCCTGTTGCCTGAAGATTCTGGGTGTGCATACAAGAGATATTATGTTTCAGGTCCGTGTGTCCTCGGAAGGACACATAAATTTTCTGCTGATTAGGCACTTCCAGACCTTGTCTGCCCATTCCAGGAATGAGACTGCCTGCAATAACAGCGTTAAAGCTATCAAGGCAACATTGCTAAAACAGTTTGGGAGAAAACAAAGGAGTAGAATTTCATAAAAAAATACCTCTCTGGCACTGCCAGTTTTTACTCTCCAGCAGTGACTCTAATGTAGTTTTACTCTTCCATGTGTCTATATATACACTCTATGTGAATGTGGGGAGAACTTAGACTGGGTAAGTCAGGGATGCCACAGTCAGATGCATCTACTGGTGGGACACCACTAAACTTTTCACCTCTCTGTGGCTGCCTAAGAAGACTTTCTTTTCTTATCCATGCTTCAGGGCCCTTATGGAACATGAGGTTGTATTCAGAAATCCTAGCACTAAAAATATTTTTTATTCCACCTCAGAAGCCAGCAAACATGAAAATACTAATTGAAGGATGTGGGGATTTCAAACTCTGTTACCATTCCATGTTGTCAGCAAAGTTAAACTAAACTTTTATTTTCTAAGACCTTTACCCGAGTTAAAACAGCATCTTATAGTTTTGGGGGTTTAACACAGAAGACAACACATGACCCAGTACATCTGATAATAAAAGCACAATATACTGAAGTAAAATGACTGCTATGTAGGACGAATTTGTCCATCACTGTTCTTTTAATAAGTTTTGATTCACTTTCCTGGCTATAAATGGGACTTATTACTCCTCTGTTATGCAAAATTTTGTATTTTGGAGGATAATACATTGCAAACCTCAGTTTCTCTGTGTTCTTTGAAGACATCCCAAGCAAACTAATGATTTTCATTTCAGACTCTCATTTCACTCTGCACTTTCATTGCTATGAGGGCTTTGTAATGATCACAAAATGCTTACCCAAGCAAAATAAAAGTCATCTAAGGTACACAGAAGTCTACTACACTATCATTGAAAATGTGTGCTATTCTTTTCAATATTTTGTTGGCTTAATGAAATGTGACTCTGTAATCTTTTATTTTTCTTTCATACAAATTCACACTACTATTAACAACAGAAAAATTACATATTTTCAGGTGCAAAAGCAAGATATTCCTCTTTTTATAACTAATCAAAGTCAGCTTCATGTCCATTTTTAAGCCAAAATCTGTAGCAAAATTTGTCATGTGCTTCATTACATACACATGCCATTTGTATTTCATTGCAAAATTGAAATTAGTTTACAAATTCTAATTTTTGCTTTATTATCAAATGCTGATTCCTGATTTCCTAATATTTTTGAGCAAAAGTTGCCTTTTAAATTTTCACATTTTTACCAGGCTTTTTTTAATTAAAATCCTTCCATAGATTTGTTTTCTACCTGCATATTTAAGTGTGGTTTGAGGGTTTTTTTTAATTTAAATATTTTAAAATATTGTCTCTTATGCATTGCAATTAAAGCGCACCAATATATATTTCTAAACTCTGAAGCAGTGTGTTTTCTTACGGTGACAATTTTGTATCAGGAATAAATCACACAAAACTGCATAAACCTTCGATATACAAATTAGGTCATAAAAATAATGACAGAGAAGCAATCTAATTCACACATAGCCAAAATTGGTCCAAACACCACCTACCATCCTCTGAACCTTCAAACAGACCTGTTAGCAGGGAGGTTAATGACTGTGAGTTATCTAGATATGTACTGTTTCCAGGTTTGTTATTATACAGCAATAGCCACAATTCATAGGCAAGCAATACCTGAGATGTTATTACAGTTGTTAAACTTAATTGCTTCCAATCCTTGTCAAAGGCAATTCAACACATGCTCAACACAAAAATAGCCATTGGACACTAATATTGCTTTAAAAATAGGTTCCATGCCCAGATAAATGATTTGTGAGTATGCTGCAAAATCTGGGTTTGTGAGTGTTAGTTACCCCAGTATAGAAAAGCTATATTAAGCCTTTAAATATTTCACATTAAAAGTTTATGAAGACAAAAGTGACAAAAGAAAAGGTCACAACTTCAGTGTCCAAGCTATTTTTTCACAAAGATGTCTAAACACACATTAAGAATGACTTCCTTATATGACATCCGTGAATATTCCTTTCAAAAAGAAATTTATCTGTGCTCTTTTTAGAGTTAATAACTATGGAGAAAAATCTTAAAGTTGAAAAAATAATATAAGAAGGGTAATAAAATGAACTTACTAACATGTACATGGCAGAAAGGAGAGATGCTGAAGTGAAGACTGAACAAGAAAGAAGACAGCAGCAAGTAAATATTCTGAACAAACCAGCCATTAAAACCACTACTGAAAATGCTGTTGTTTTGTTTTCCCTCCAGCATAAAATTTCACTCCTGAAATACGTTTTCTAGGTAATACAATTTCAAAAACCTATAATAATTTGCTTGGCAGTCACAATTTAGTGATCCATTAAAGACTTATCTTTAGGCTCCAGTCCTCTGAACCCATCAATCAGAGCTGAAGCAATAAAAGCTTGCTGAGGGCAGAATATTTGGGGCTCATTTTGAGAGCAGCTAAGCACCCTCAACTGTCAAAGTCACAGGTACAGGTCCCCAGCACAATAAAAAATACCCACTTCTCACATTCTGTTATGCTGGTTTCCTTCACCTACACTGTCACTGAGCGGAGAAAATCTGCTTTAGTGTAATTCAGCTCTCATATTTCCATGAGTAACATGCATGCCAGTGTGTTAGGATCAGAATCAGTCATTCAACAGTGGTATCATATTTTGCTTGGTCACAGTAAAGAACTGCCTGAAGCTACAGTAGGCAAGGAAAGAGCAAGGAGGAGACAACAAAGTTGTACTATCATGACAAGGAGCATCAAGGAGGAGCTGGTCACTCTCTCTCGCCACTGAACCAACATCCTCCTAGGGGGAGGAGCTGCCAATGATCCATGAAGAACCTCTCTCCAACAACATTGAAATTGTGTGGATTTAATGCAGGGTCTGAATTTTCATTAGGGAGAGTTAGAATGACAGTATTTTCATTTGCATTTCAAATATGTCTTTCTTTTCCCCATAGATTTAGATCTGTTTATCCCAAAGATATTGACTTAAAACTGTTTGGACATATGAACTGAAATTCAGATCCAAATTTCAAACCTGAAATTCTGATCCAGAGCTAAGAACTGCTGCTCAGAGTTCCAAAGTGTCTGAACTCAGCAATTTTGTCCAGTACGTGCATGGTTCTGCACCATCCCAGGTAGGAACTGATCAAGCTGAATGTGTTTCACCAAGCTACCAGGTGCTACACTGAGGCTGAAGATCTGTTCTGGTCGACTAGAAAACTTTTCTGAACAAGCAGCTGGGATGTGATTGTCAAGGCTCCTAAGATGCATACAGATAATAGTGTTGCCAGATCCCCCACTGCTGGTATTTATTTCCTGATAATAGTATTTCTCTTCAAGCTCCAGTTCCTGAAATTAATGCCTCAGTTTTCATTTACAAAAAAAACAAAAACAAAACAACAACAACAACAACAAAAAAACAACAACCAAAAAAAAAAAAAAAAAAAAAAAAAAAAGGGTAAAAAATGAAACACCAATCCCTACAGATTTCTAGCTCTTTCTGTTGCAGGAAAAGTTGGAAAGTGAGACTTCAGAAGACATGAACATTTTAGAAACCCCAAAAAATATTATTATTTGGAGGTGTTTTATTTGGATTAAATAAACGTACTAAAAATTAATCTGGGAAATGTAATATCCTGTTTGTTAATGCACAAGAATGGTAATGATGAGAAATACACAGAGGGTCCCTAACGCAGGTCAATGGGACACCACAAGAGATACAGGAGGTATTTTGGTCTTTTCTCTGCAAGAATAGCTGTAAACTAGTCATTAAAAATTGCCAGTGGGAAGAGAGTTGCTGTGACTTGCCTTCTTTATGTTTTATTTTCCTTTCAGAGCAGAAAAAGAGCATGCATGGTAGGCCTGTGTGAACTGCAGAGCTTGCATCATGAGTAAGCAGTACAGCCCTAGCTGGAGACTAGCTGGAACACACCTGGAAAGGGCTGCAAGGGGACATGAAGTCACTATCAATTTAGTGCCAACCAGCAGAACTACAAAGACACCAAACTCAAAGACAAGAAATTGTTTGATCTCTTGGATACCAAATGCCAGGGTAACAAGAAGAGTGAAATGGAAATTCCCATGGATAAGGGGAAATGCGATTTAATTGGCAACATTAAAATTAAAAAAGAATAATTCTTATGATTGGAATGGTAAAATCATTGGGATGGGTCTGAGGAAAAAAAAAAAGGTGTCAGTGGGTGATATGGTGTGCTACATGAGGAGAGAAAGCATTTCTTGTGGAGTAAATGAGGACACTGAGCAGCACATTCTGCACATATCAGTTTATGAATCTAAGTGTTAAGGAAGGCCAAGACAGTCTAATAACAGTCTGTGCAACAGACCACAAAACAGCCTGGTTAAGAGGATAAGTCCATCCCCCATAATGAGAAAAAATAAAAACTGTATACAGAGCAGTTTCGGTTGGACAGGAGACCACAAGCAGCCAGTGGCAAACAGGATTAGAGCTGCTTACAGGTACAGAGGATAATGGCCTAGCACAAACTCCAACAGAGAACTTACACAACTGGGGTTTGTTTGAGCTGAATTGGTGGACTAAAGGCATGAACTGATGCCTGCGATAGGGGCTGTTGCCTATTACTAACTGTTAAATTGAGTTAAGACTACTTAGGGCACCACTGTCTCTTTGTTAGAAGTTCCTCCAGATGAACCCTGAAATTTTTACAGATCACCAATTGGTTTCACCAGTAATCAAGAGTACAAGTCAAGATTTTGGCGAAATCAAAGCATTTGTTTATTTCATTTTATCTTAACTTACTGTGCCAAAATATGGCTGCCATTCTGGAACAGTCTTTAAAGAAGAACCACCTCATCAAGCCTGTGCCATGTGCCTCACTGTCAGTTGTGCCTTTGTAAAATCTTTTCAGTACCAGATGGAGCAGGCAGGCAGTGTGCATGACCCCACAGAAAACACTGGAAGACAGAAATAGAGCTATCTCCATTTTGAAAATGTGGCCGCTTAAAATCAAACCAGAGGGGACAAAAAAATGAGGCAGAGTGCAAAACTCTCAGCATCAGATAACACCTAGGGATCTAGGGAAGCTCCTGGGACAAATACCTTGATCAGACAGATCTGACAAACCTGGGACATGTCCCAAAATCCGTATATGACATCTGCTGATGTCAATGTAAGGTGAACAGGGCTGGAATCTCACTCCATCGACCCTGTATGCTCCTTTCTGATATGACCAGCAGGGGAGCCTGAGAGAGGCAGCTGGGACATGGTTCTGTGCCGTAAGACAAGGAGAACCTTTTGCAGTCCTTTTAAAGGATAACCTGAATCTGTGTTGCAGTAAAGAGGTTCTTTTACTAATCTGGAAAGCCCACAGCACTGCACATTCACATACTATCACTTGAGTCATATTCTGTTGGGGTGATCTCATCAATCTCCCAGCCTTGTTCTATGCAGAGTTAAAAGCTTCATTCTTAAGCAGCATTTTTACGAGATAATTACATGAACTTGTTTTTTTCTGGGTATATATAGTTCTAAAATAGCTGGACATGGCATTCAATTTTTTCTTTTTCTAGAACATTCTTCTTTCAGATTGCAAAAGAAAATGGCTATGCAAACTGTGGAAGCCATAAACCAGCTTATTCTAAGCCATTTGGGATTTTATTTTGCCAATTTGTATTCTTAACTACAACCTCCAGGCAGAAATTTGAGAAGAATGCTTTGTGTTTGGTTTATTTTGTCACAAGGTAGATATGGATTGAGTTTTTTAAACATACCTATCTTATTTCCATAATACCTTTCCCTTTAATATGCCCAAACTGGAGTTGCCCCATAAAACCAGAAGTATGAAAATTAAAATCCATCAGTAACAGGAAGAGACAATGAAAAAAAATTATCTGCCAGTTACAGGTTCTGGGGAATGCTGGAGAATTCACACAGCAATTCACAGTCATTTATTCTTTCCTCTACCATAAGTGCATTTGATGAAGCTCCAAGAAGTATGTCAAGGTCACGTTTACCCACTTCTAATGAAGCAAAGCAAAAGTCACAATTTGTTAGCTATCCACTGGGAATAAAAGTGTAATTTTTTTTTTTACAGCTAAGTAATTAAAAAGGCAAATGTGTTCCATATTGCAAGACTGTTACTATATTAGATAAGGGAATGGTTCATGACCATATGACACTGTTAATATGACCAAAAAATTATCCGGTCTCCTAAATTACTATATTTCCCTTAGCAGAATGTTAATTTCAGGTTAGTAATTTTAATTGCCCTAGTATCTGACTGCTTAAAATTTCATTTCATGTCTTTTTAAAGTTGCTCCTCTTTGAATTTCTTTTTCCTCCTACTCAGGGTTCTGTTTATTTTAATTGGGAGTTACTTATGCCAGATTGTGTATTGACTCCCCATGACTTTTTTAAATAAGCAATTTTTTTCAAACACACCATCCTGTGGAAAGAGTCACTATAAATAACAGAAAGAATTTAAAATCCAGTCTCCCTTGAACAGAGGATCTCTCTCTTCAAGATGCAAGATGACCTAATAGTTACATGGCACTACATGTTTTTGCTTGATTCTGTCACCCTGCTTCATGCTGATGAAAAATGTCTTTTGTAAGCAGTGCCACTGAAATCAGTGTAAGAGGAAAATAACCATTTTTACTTAGTCATCTGTTTTCCAAAATGGTGCAACCATAACATGGCTATTTTATCCAGTGTGGAAATACAATAGGATATCGTAGTTAAATAACTTCTCCTTTTCTATTAGTTTTGCTATGAAAATTACAAAATAGCTTTACTTCTTTCCCATTAAATACAATATTTGCAAAATATTTTTTTTTACCAAAAGTTTGTTTCCTTGGTGAGTAAAAACTTTACCACAAACTCCAAAGAATGACCAGCAAAGGAACTAAGTAGTTAAAAAAGATGATTAAACCAGGAGCACTTACCATGGGCAGCCATACAATGGTACCTAAGACACCACAGTTTTCTTAATCAAGTGTAGGTTCTGCTCAGGTAAAAATGCAGGGCAGGTAGGGGACAAAGAGACAGAACTGACAGAGAATTGTGATTAGTGCTGAAGGGGAAAATTTGGTACCAATTTTTCTAAGACAAAATGTTTCCAGAACTCCTAGGAAAGCTGAACTGAAAATTATGCAGGACTTTTTGCTGAAGATTTTTACTGATCTCTTATTTATTATTGTTAATTAGGTACTTATTGGGTACCCACTGGGTGCATACACACATGCAGGACACAGCAGAGGTGACAGCAATGAATCTTTCTAGCTGGTGGTGTGACGTGCCATTTTGCACTCTTAACTTTTTGACATCTCAGTTAACTGAGTGTATTCCTCAGTAAAACAGACACCCGAGGGGTTGGCACCCACTGTAACCACCTCTGGCCTTGCTATAGCACTCTCCAGTGCAACACTGAGAAAACTGCTCCAGGAATCACATCAAGGTGCTATGATGCCCCCTTTAACCATGCCAGCATCTTCTGGCAGAGATTTCCCTAAAATAAAATATCTCACTTGAGTAAAGATGAATTAAAATCACTAAAGACAGAAGTATGTAGATAAATGGTCATAAATTAATCTTGTAGTTTTTACCAGGAACAGTAATGACTGGAATGCTGTGTATGGTGTCTTTGTAACCCAATCTCCATTTCCATAGGCACAAAAAGTGAGAATGAAAGTTAGATAAAAATGTACAAAAAATTATTCTCTCCCAGAGCATAGATGACTTTTCATTGTACTTGAATCCTCATGTAAGGAGCAAAGAGGGATTTTTTTAACATTTTCTATAAAGTGTATTTGCATTTGGAGTTGTTTTCAAGACAAAATAAATAAGAGCTGCTTAAATAAAAGTAGTTAAACACACAAAATGGCACTGATATTCTTTGATATATGATTCTAATTCATAAAGGAAACTAATAAATTCACAGATTTTGTTGAAACTTAATTTGTGTTCAAATACTATAAGCACTGAATTGCTTGTGTACTTCAAGATAATTATATGAGTCATTCTGATACCAGCAACTGAAATAACTAATGACAATCACAATATACCATCTACCAGACATTGTAGCAGACAGATGTATGTTCCTCAAGAATCAAGCAAAAGGTATAGGTGTTGCTTTTTCAACAATATATTAGATATACAGGTAGTGTTTCCAGTTAAATCACAGTCTCGGTGATTTGTCATACTGTAACATTTCTTTAAAAAAGATATAAATGAAAGGTTTTATTGGCACAGAAAAGATAATAAAAATGCATACTGATTTTAAAACTTCAAAGATTCAGGTGAAATCAATTCACCTCATGAATGGGAGGATCTGCAAGAGCAGCTTTGGTTACTGTTTTGAGAGGTAGCAATAATGGCAAGACTTGGCTAATGGTAAAAGAGATAAAATAACTCCATAATGAGTTTACCATTATTAAATACCCATGGAAGAAGTAAACAAATTTTTCTCTTTAAGAACAAGTTTAAATTGGGTACACCACAGTATTTGGAATTCTAAATTGACAAATGGAGGATTAAATTTATCCATAAAACATTATTTTTCTTAGTTCAGATGCACTTAATGTGTCTTGGTCCTCTGATTTTATTTGAAGGAACTGAATAGCAGAAACTTGCCACTCTATCATGTGAATGACACATAGTCTGGGGGAGTCTCAAATAATGTACAGACCTGCAGAACAAACTACTTAACACAACTTTTACAAAGAATATGAAAAAGCATAAATTTGCTTTGCAACCCTATATCTGAGTGAGCTACAATACCTCGTCTACTATCTACCCATGTTTTCCTATTTCAAGAGAAAAGGAAAGGTCTGATATTATTGCAAGGTCATGATTGTGAGGAACTTTTTTGTTTGTTTTTTTGGTTTTAACTACTGTAAAAAAATATGACTGAACCAGCAGGCAGAAAATGTCATTGAATGATGAGACCTGAAGCCTCCACAAAGTATATTCATTATTAAAATTTGCTGCTTGTTGCAACGGATGGGGAACTGACGCTGAAACCCTTCACAGCCTTTGAACCTCAAGAAGTCTGAAACTTTTGAAGAGACACAGCTCCATTTTCTAGCTTGTTGCAAGGTGAATGTTAGAATCCTAAAGGAAGTATCTTTGGTATTTTGTGCGCACAGAATTATATACTGCTCTTGATTGTGTGCTTTCAGAGGCCCCTGAGAAGATGGTGAATCTTTGTTAAAGCTCCTGAACATTAGTGGCTAATGGAGGCTGGTGAGTATTGCAGAGTAGTTATTAACCTCACTGGGATCCAGTAACAAGGTTTTCACAGTATCTGGTTCTTACAGTGAATCCTTCTCCAAGGAAGTACATTATTAATAGGCAGAAACTCTACAAAGTGCCATAGCATTTGAAGGCAGGAGAGTGTGCTGGCATCATCCAGTCCTCATGACAGACAGGGAGAATTCCAACACCATATGCTTTCAGCTGCAAAACGCCTACTTCTGAGTAAAAGTGCCCCATAAAATTAAAATTATCTTCCTGCAGAACTCAAAGTCATTTGCAAGTCTGCTACTTTTAAACAAGCTCAGAAGTAAGATTAATGGAGTAATGAAATTAACTCTGCTCCAAACCAGCTTTATATTCTGACTCTTCCAGCAGGTTCTGAATTTCCGTGACTCCTATGCAAACATATATTCACAGGACTCAAGTCAAAACTGTTTATCATCTTCTCCATAGCAAACACTAGTTCTCTTTTGCAGCATTGTTCTTTTTGTGACATCTGGAGATTAGACAAAGTCAAACATCATTTAAAAAAACAACAATTCAATGAATAGCATCACTCTTTTTTCACTATTTCTTCAATTACTTCATGTCACTTACCCTGAAAAATTAAAACAGATCCTAAAAAATACCTCAGAAAAGTGATGATTTCATGATGTATCACAAGTGGTAAATCAATTAAAAGTGCTAAAGTTATTGGCAGACTAAAAAATAAATACTGACAAATGTGGCAAATTGAGAACCACTTTTTGGTATCAAAGCAAGAGGCATGGTTTAAGGGAGGTCTAACCAAGGGTTGAAAACTACTGCAGAGGTAGCCAAGGGCAAAGTCATTCCGTGAGTGCAGCCCACAGGGATGATAATTCTCACTCTTCTAAGAAACCAGTAAGGCATGTACACCAAAAAAGTGCTGCAATGTTTAAAAGAGAAATGAAAAATTCAAATGCAAACTTCTGAAATGTGACATGTTTACATTTTTGTAGATATATAATATTTATTGCTGTATTTTTCATTGCAGGGATGGTAGGATATCAATAACAAAGATATATTTATTTTTTTATACTGGGTTTGCATGAGGAGCTCACAATACCTGAAAAAAGCTATGAAAACCTATCATTCAAGCTGTATTGTCCAGGACACTTTGTGGCTTTCCAAAGTGGTCTAAACAGGGCAATACAGGCCCAGGGATGGATTGTTATTTCTTTTCTCTGACTGACACAAAAGGTTTGCAGTGGGAAGGAAATTGTGTTGTGAATCACACACCATCAAATGACTGTGGCATACAATGGGCTCCATATATCACCAGCAATATTTAAAACAAACAGATTTCATAGCATTGTCAGCCCATCAGGAAGTGATTCACCTCCAGAAAGTCTTAATTTTCATTTTGAAAACCCTGCCAAATGGGCTTTGTCTTTCTCTTCCATTGCAGCAGACTCAGCTGCCTGCAATGTATTACACAACGGTTTCACTTAAACCCAACAACTGAGCTTTGTTATCTGAGCTATATTCAGAAACACTACTTCAGCCTAAAATTGAATGAAAATCTATTTTCACCTGTTATACTGAGTGCATTTGCTTCTTCACTGGGGTAAGACTATCAGAGGCACACACAGCTTAAACGTATTATTGATTTTTAGAAATTAAAGCCAGTTTCACATAGCTCAGGGCTTCAATGAGTCATAAAACTCCATCAACAGTTAGTTCAAACTTTTTTTGTTCCTGGAAGATATGGATGCGTTCATGCGAACTGACAGGTGGAAATGTATTCAGTGTGAAAACTTCTAAAGGAATTTTTGAAGTACGACTTAGCAGAGAGAGGTTGATTTTAACTAACCTACGACCAGCTGAGTACAGAGACCAATTTGTAGAGAAATGAGGTCATTGCATTAGGGAACTCTGAGATTCAACCTGCAGATGTTCATGCTGAATGCTTAACTGAACCTCTGGAGTCCTCAAAGCTGTGCTTTAAAAATGTATTTTTGGGGTTTTTCTTATGACATATCCATCTCATAGTGATGCAGAAAATGCTCAGACCATAGTCTCCAGTTCAATAATTTTTTATCTTTCTTGTTTCAGGATATCTAAAGATGCTAAGGTGAAAACCTGATTTTAAAATGAAACAAAAAAACCCAGCTTACAGAAATAAAACCATACATTTCTTAAGAAAAAGTATCTTGAATTTGTTCATGGTGTTTCTATCACGACCCAATGCTTTCCTTTAGCAGTTATTCCATTGCATACAACTATCTAAAAAAAGCCATTCATTTTCTCACAAATAAATATGTATCTTATCATGCTCAAACATGTTCAGATATGGAAAACGTCTGTTCCCTAATATATCAGTAAGTAGAAGCTATAAATACTACCACAAAAATAGTTATTACCCAGACAGAGGCCACAGAGTCTCAGTGTCCCACTCTATATCAAGAAATTGTCAGGTATTCTGAGAACAAGGAAATGCATAAAGCTATCCAGCAAAGAGCAAAGAAGAACCCCTAAATTTTTTTTTTTCCTAGAATTCTTTGTAGATGCTTGCCTCCCATCACCAAAAGTGCACTTGTCCAAGTCGTGAGCAGCAATGAGTTCCTCCAGGAGAATGCTGGAGGAATCCCCATGCTCTGGGAAATGGTGTTAAAGGCTTTACTAAAGTCCAGGTAGGCAACATCCATAGGCTTTTCCTCCTCAACTAGGCAGATCAGCTTGTCATGGAAGGAGATCAAATAAAGAAAGACCTGTCTCTCATGAACTCATGCTGGCTGTCCCTGGTCCCATGGTTGTCCTGTCCACGGCACATGATGGCACTCAGAATGACCTGCCCGTGATGGCACTCAGCACCAAGGTCAGGCTGACAGGTCTGTAGTTCCTTGGTTCTTCCAACCCACCTTACGGATGGGTGTCACACTGCCTAACCTCCAATCACTTGAACTCCCCAATTAACCAGGATTGCTTTTCAATGATGGAAAGTGGCTGAGAACTTCTGTCAGCTTCCTCAGTACCTTTAGGTGGAAGCCATCCAGTTGCACAGACTTCTGTGTGTTTAGGTGGTGTAGCAGGTCACTGACCACTTCCTCTTGGATCATGGGGGCTTCCTTCTCCTCCACATCCCTGTCTTCCAGCTCAGAGGCCTGATATCAAGCTCTTACTATTAAAGACTGAGGCAAAGAAGGCATTAAATATTCTTTTTCTCATCCTTTGTCACTGTGTTTCCTCCCACATTCAATCAAAGACAGAGATACTCCTTAGTGCTCCTTCTGTTGCTGATGTATCTATTATTGATTAATATGACATTATTTATTGTCTTTTACAGCACTGGCCAGATTAAGTTCTAGTTGGGCCTTGACCCTTTTATTTTTCTTCCTGCATAACCTCATGACAACCTTGTAGTCCTCCTGAGTTTCCTGCCTCTTCTTCCAAAACTTCACAAACTCTCTTTTTGTCCCTGAGTTCCACCCAAAGCTCTCTGATCAGCATGTTTTCTACCCAACCCTAAAGTTTAATTCTTCCACCCTTCAGGTAGAGACCATCCACAAGACCTAAAAAATTAAGTGAGTTTTCCCTTTCCCTTATTATACTTTAACAATTGGTATAATGAAGGGATCTAAGATCATCTATGAAATGGCACTCATGGGACAGCAGGTCTAGGTTACACACACTGTTTTCAAAAACTCTCCACTCATATGAGCGATTTGCACACCAGTGTAAATCATTGCTTTCTCAGCAAGTACATTCCTGTAAACTAATATTAATGTCAAGTTTATACATGAATGCATGCAGACTGAAAAGAGAAGTGACAGGCATTGATTTAATTTCTTGTCATGCTTATATTTGCATAGTATTTACAGATTAATAAATGAGACATACCCTTTGTAAATCAATAGCTACCCTGCCTGTATAGTGTAAACTTCATTATTCATGGTCTTATACTATGTTGAATGAAACATTAAAGATACAAGTAAAACTACTATGGATTGCTTTGAAGGACATAGGGAAGGTCATTGACTTTGAAAGAACAAACAGGGATGTACATGATTTCACAAAATTCACTCTCTGACCTTTCCTCGGTTCTTTCATAGTTTTTTATCTATTTCCCACTCTGTCAAACACAGATGAAAGCATCTCAAAGGGTCATCGTGAGAGGTTACCAGTTAATGTTTGCAAATGTCTGAGAAAAAGAATATTTTGCAGGCATGGATGCCTTCTAGTTTACAGCATCATTAGGCTATTCCCTAACCTTGTAAGTCCATACGAAGTGATTACTTCCTTCCAAAGAAAGGAGGCTACCTGATAAATAGAGGACAGCATTTGAACCTATCTTCTCATATCATTTTATTACCATACATTGATATCATGATTAATTTGTGATTACTGCTATAGATTATGACAACATAATTTCAGCCTCTTTCTGTTCCCTTTACAGAAACACGACTCTGTGAAGAGTGCTCCATGTATGTGGAAACATCTGGAAGTCCCTAAGTTCATTTCTGCAAAGCACATTGGGTACAAGTAGAGTGAGGAGACAGGGAGAAGAACACTTATGATACACTCCATAGAACACAACAACAGCTTTGGCCCAGGGGAGCATTGCCAGCAACAAGAAATTTGGGCAATCTAGTGGTCATGCTGGAATGCCTGCTCCTGGACAGCTGTGTAACATAATGGACATTGGGCTAAGGTTTTTCCAGCTAACACTCAGGACAGAAATAGCAGCATTCACTGTGACAGCACTTAGCTCCTAGCCTGCTTAACAAGGCAGAAAAAAAAAGTGTTTGGGACTGGAATAAGTTCTGTGATGAGAAAAACAGGAGATTTGTAGTCCACTCAGCCCAGAGCCTGTTCAAGCATCTGGCTTTCTGTCCTTTCCTCCAGGAACTAAGGCAAACCAATCCCCACAGCCACCAGAATCCACTGGCTCCCATGGACCAGGAAGCAGAAATCCCTCAGATCATAAAGCTGAATCGGACCCAGTAAACTCAAGGATCTCCCCGTACAAAAAGGATGAATGTGCTCCTCCCTCACCAGCACATCAAGTATTCCAGAACCCAGATTCTAACTGAAAAATATCAAGTCATTCCAGTCTGTTCTTACCACACCATGAGCATCTGGTGCATTTTCTTCCTTTCTTCTTCCATAATTGTTATCTTTGTGTTATCTTTATAACAGAGATGGACTGAGATGAGATTAGGAATTGTATTAGGTTTGTGTGGCCTGGTTTTGGTACCAGGGGGGTTACAGGGGTGTTTTCTGTGGGAAGCTGCCAGAAGTTTCCTTCATATGCAGCAGAGTTAATCCCAGTCTGTTCCAAGATGGAAACACCACTTGCCAAGGCTGGGCCAATCAGAAATGGTGATAACACCTCTGTGATAAGATATTCAAGAAGGAAAAAAAGTTATTGCTAAGACATAATTGTGGTCTGAGAAGAACAGACTGAGAACATGTGAGAGGAACAGCTCTGCAGAGACCCAAGGCCAAATGCAGAAGGAGGGGCAGGAGGTGCTCCAGGTGCCAGATCTGAGACTCCCCTGCAGCCCCTGGTGCAGCCCATGGTGAGGCAGCTGTGCCCCTGCAGCCCATGGAGGGCCATGGGTGTGCAGAGATCCACCTGCAGCCCTTGGAGGAGACCCACACCAGAGCAGGGGGATGCCTGAGGAGGAGGCTGTGACCCCATGGGAGGCCTGTGCTGGAGCAGGCTCCTGGCAGGGATCTGCAGACCCATGGAGAGAGGATCCCATGCTGGAGCAGGTTTCCTAGTGGGACTTGTGACCCCATGGATACCCACATTGGAGCGGCCTGCTCTTGAAGGACTGCACCCCATGGAAGGGTGACCCACTCTACAGTGGTTTGTGGAGAACTGTCTCCTGTGGGATGGACTCACACTGGAGAAGTTCATGGAGAACTGTCTCCCATGGGAAGCACCCCACAATGGAGCACAGGAAAGACTCCTCTCCCCAAGAAGCAGCAGAAACAACCTGTGATGAACTGGGGTTGTAACCCCCTATTCCCTGTCTCCCTGCACCACTGGTGGAGGAGATAGAGCTGGGAAGGAGGGAGGGTGGGGAAGATTTTTTTAGATCTTTTTTACTTCTCATTATCTGGCTCTGATTTTGTTAGTAATACATTCAATTAATATCTCTAGTCTGCTTTGCTCATGAGGGTATTTGGTGAGTGACATCTCTGTCCTTATCCCAGCACATGAACCCTCCATTATATTTTCTCTCTCCAGTCCTGGCATACAGCTAGTGTCAACCCACTACAGGAATATCATCATGCCATAACATACACTATGCCACTGGTCTACAGACATGCTTTTTGTGCCCAGATTCTATACATATTGTGTTTGAACTTTTCTGGTCTTCAAATCTTCAGCAAAACCAGTAGAAGCCAGTCTACTGTATCAGGACAAGTTCCTTTAACATGGTATTGATCAAACTTGCATTATTTCCAAGCAGTGAAATGTTATCACATTGAACCTGGATCCAATTTTGATTTTCCATAACTGAAAAAAAAACAAAGTAGATGAATCATTGGTGTTGAATTCCAGTAAAGAAAAGACAATCAGCAGAGATCACAGAGTTTTTCAGGAACTTGTCTTTCATCTGAAATTGTGAGCTGGGAAGCAGAGGAAGGATACTGAAGGGGTAAAATGTTCTTCTGCTGGAGACAATGCAATGGAAACTGTGAGCCCTCATTGCTCAAGCCAAGCACAGAAAACTGATGCTATGAATTTATGAAGATAAAATGCAACCAGAAAAATCCTCACCATGCCCTGCCTGATCCTATAAAACTTGGCCCATTGCACCACAAGATCTAATCTTATATAGTTGACAGCACTATTGGTCTTTCATAACATTAAAGAAAATAAATCCTCAAAGAAAAAAGTAAAGCTCACATAAAAGCATTGTTTAAATTTTGGGTTATTTCTCAAACACCTTTTGCTCACCCTGACTGATCTTAGCCTGATCAAATGGAAAACAAATCTCCAGAGAAATAACACAGCTGTCTCACTGGGCTCTCAGATTCTTTGGAGGGGTGGAGAGGGCACTCAAAACTTTAACGTGTTGTTTTCTGGTTCTCTTTTACCTCCTTCTCAATATTAAAAAAATTAAAAAAGAGCATAGAAAAGGGGGTGAAGCCCTTCAAACTTGGAAGAGAAAAATTCCAACTTTCTTAGCAAAATGAAGAAGTTAAAAGAAGGTTAAAGACTCTAGTGGTAACAGATGGAAAATTGAAACACAGTGGTTTCTAAAATGCCTTAAATAAAAACTTGCAAGCATGTCCAGTCTTAATATTCGGACCTCAAATGTGCTTCTGAGGACATGAGAGGGAGAATAAATGCTGTAAGAGGGATCAGAGGTCTTCTGCCATCATTCATCCAGGAGTTAAACAAGGATGAAATGGACAAAAGGATGAATGGAGCAAGAGGCAGGCTGTCTGGTAGTCATATACATCTACAGCTGTCAAATGTAAGAGGTTGAGGAAGGGATGGGGAAACAGAATGACAAGACTTCAGCCATTGGATCCTACCACATTTCTCACATGAAGTGAATGAAAATGGTGAAAGAAGATGGAAAATATCTCCATTGGGAGAAATATTAGACTGTACATTGACAAAAACCCAATAAAGCAACTTGAAAACTAATTGCTGGAAAATAAAGGACTGAAAGTACAACAGTCAGGATTTCAAGTGCCAAACTAAAAGTCAGAACCTAGACACCTGAAGGAATATTTTTGCTTTTTTAAAGCCTATACACATGCACAGACACCTTTGCAGGAGCCCACCATTGCTAAAATAAAACACAGTTGCAGCAGAAAGACAACTTGTTGAGTACACAGCCAAACTGATCCTTTTCCAGGCATCATAAGTCAGAGGGGACAAAAAATAAGTTTTCTTTTTATCCCATGATCCTAATGGCTATTTTTGTTATTGTTCTTCAGCAACAACAACAAAACCATTGGAAAACTGTACTGAACAGCAAACTAAAACATGCCTGCGGCAAGAAGCAGCTTTTTAAACTTCCAACTCACCAGTGCTTGTCTATACTAATAATGTCACCATGTCACTGCTTTTCCTGCATTCTGTTACAGAATATTCTTCCCCCAGTTTTATTATGCAATTCTACTTCAACTTGATGAATTATCTATATTATATTTTTTGAGAAATATTCCCTCTAGGGAGGCACATACTTAGTTTAGAAAGTTTTCAGCAGAAAGAAAAAGGGAGGAAAAATAGAAATTTCCACACCTCCAGTTTTTTAAGCTACTCCTGGGACTAGGACCTAATCATCTACATTCTGCAATTGCCAGCCAACTGTTAGCTGAATGATGAAAATCAGTGGTACTAAGAAGTGATGTTCAAGCAAGTCTAGGCAGAAGGAAAAAAGAGTCTGTTAGCAAAGAGCAAGAATGGGAAGCTGAAATCACAAGGTGGGGGACAAGTTAAATAGTTTCTGTGGCACTGAGTTTGTTTTTCTATTCCTTTCTCCATGGTTCCAAAACCACTTAGGCATTCAGCCAAAGATAAAAGGCTCAACAACCTTCTCTTTGAAAGTGGCACAAAATAAGAAAATAGCTATTCCCACAACAACATTTAATCAGGAGAGTAGGTGGGTATGCTCTGAATTGTGTAATAAAACAGATTTCATGTCTGATAGACACCGATTCAAGGTTAAAATGTGTGACTCTGTGAATTTAGTTTTCACTTTTTCCTCATCTCCAACATGAGAAATAAAAGGAAATAAAGAATGCCAAGTTGCCTTCTCTTTTTGGGCATAGTTATGAATAGATTTTATTATAATACTTCATTTCAACAGACTTTAACAAGCATTGCTAAGAAGGTATCTTCTCCCTTCTGCAATGCTAAGGACCCCACAGGCCAAGCATGCATTGTTTGGCTTGTCTGCTACACTTACAGCAGTCTATACTTCCATGTGAATATATTAACTCATTCCCGTGGTGTCAGCCTAGAATAGAAATTCAATGCTGAACATGTAGCCTGTTCAGTTGGGTTGATGCAGTTATGCTTTTATGCTCAGAGATCTGTTTTGTCACCAAAGTAATTTTGGACAAGGAGACCCTACAGATTTTTTTTAAATTAAAACCAAAACAATGGCAAAAAATCATTTTGGGAACATAAGTTCCATCAGCTGAGTTAAGTTTCAAATAATATGTAACTAATAATATGTGTTCTGCTACTGTTGCTACTGTGAAAATCTTTCTAGGACTAAACAGTCCATGAGGAACTGTAAGTCAGCATTGCCATGTAGGAAAATAGTAGTACAAAACCTCCTACTTACCCTTTCTTCATACTTGGTTGCTTTATTTCTGTTGACTACTAATTGGTTTTTAAGAATTGTAAATACTTAAAATTCAAGAATGCTTATTTGTTTAGAATCAGGAAATATCTTTCCATGCATTCAGTTAGAATGTAAAACATTTAGCAAAAAATCTTCACAATTAAGCATATATCACAAAAATTTTACATGCTTAGTGCTGTGTTCTTTTTTCCTTTTTGAAGATCTGGCTTGTTGGTGTTTTTTTGATGTAGAGGAAAGGATCCACCTAGAGAGCCTGGTAAGCTTTCCTTTGCTATCCAAGTGTCCAAGGCTTAAACTGCAAACTACAACAACAGTTCTTACTGAAGACACATGACAGCAAGTTCTACACTTATAGTCCAGCTACAGTTTTGTCTCATCGCTTGTTTTAGGGTATTTCCCTCATAGGGGAATTTCATGGTTCTGGTTCACCATGGATTTGGAACTTTTGAGTGTATTTCTGAAGTGGCTATATGTTCTTGTTTCCAAGTTGCTACTTGGCTACAATAAAAAGAAGAAAGACACCAGTTCTCTGGTGATTTTTCCTTAAAAAAAAAAGGAGAGAGCAGGGAGGTTCACTATTGCCTTATTGAGAAAAGATGCTTACATACCCAGGGCATGTGTGTTGCTTCTTTCAACTTGTAGGTTCAGGTCAGTTGTATGACATTACAATGGATGCAAAGAGGTTGACAGTGGGGGAAAACATTTCCTCTTCAGGCAGCAGGCCTTCAATTTTCATTGCCCACCACAGGCAAAGACATTTAAACAAAAAGAAAAAGCAATTAGCCAAATTTTAAAAAGCATGTTTATGACAAGGATTACATGTTTTCCTAACCATGTAATACTCACTAGCTTCTTTGCATGGAGGGGAGGAGGGTATACATTTTGGTAAAAGTTCATACATCAGCATCAGAATCTATTATCACATTTCCACGAGTTTTCACATATGTTCTCTTGGGATGAAAAATTATGACACCATTTAATGGGCTTAGCCTTTGCTTGCATTAAAAAGATTATCATATTTTTAGCTGAGAGTTTCATTACATATAATCTTGACACTTCTCATCTGAGTTTCACAGAGGGGAAAAAAGAAAGTCTGAAGGTGTCTTGCAAATAGTTTTGTTTCTTTTGGTTTACCTATGACTGGAATCTGTTCTTAGGCTCTTCAGGCTACTCATTTCTGTACTGACAGTCTTTACATTTACACCATTCCCCTCAAAAGGAAAGACATTTAGTCTTGCAACTACTTGGAAAGAGTCTGAAACATCACTACACACAAAGTCATTATTTTAATTGCAAGAAGACAAAAGGAAAAATGGTGATGGTGGAATAGCCTAGAGGTAGAGCATTTGGCTAGATTGTCAGACACCCAAATGAACTGGCAACTGTAGGCTTCCTCAAGGAGACTGTCTGTTCTCTAAGGCCACCTTTACTCACTTGGATATAGTAGGGGAAATCAGACTGGAGCTTTAGAGATGGAACCTAAAGGAGGAGGACCCAACCCATTAGGGGAGGCTCCACACCTATTTAAAATTCATACTTTCCTTGTACCTTGAAATATTCTGGTTCTGATGGCCTCCAGATTGCATAACACTATTTTTTCAGAACTTTATGCATAGTATAATGGGTAAGACTAAAAGTGTTCAAAGGAATGATTTTTCAGCAGGAGTGACTTTCAGTTTTGCACTTATGATAAATTCTATATTATGCCCAAAGTTCTGCATTCAAATGAATGTTTACTGTTTCAAAAATCTAAATAAATACCTAAATTCAGACAATATAATGAACTGCAGCTTTCAAAATAAATATGCAAGTTATGTATATATTTCAAGTAATGACCTTCTCATTGAAATCTGAATAATGGTCAGGTAATGACTATTTCACAATACTACATTTAAAGAGCAAAAATTGAAAAACCCAAAAATTGTATTTACAGATTCTTAAAAGATATTTTTTAAGTCTTATCATCTTAGCAACACGTGTCACAAAAAAGAAGATGCAAAAACAAATAGCTTTATATACAGGGCACTTTTTGGCAGTCTGATTTCTCAACAGTTTCTTGGCCAAAAGAAACTACAGGCACTAACTTTATGAATTCCATGAGAACCATCAAAAGGTAGTTCCAATTAATAAAGGTGGTAGGCCAAGATAATTTAGACTCTTTCTATCTTGTAGAGGTCCCTGAATAACGTTCAAGAATGTGGCACAATTTTAAAGAAGCTAAGGTAATACTGCCTTGCATAACCAAATCTGTCCCTCCCGACCCTACATTCAGCAGCAACATCTGTTCTCTTTTGACCCACGATAAGGTAATAATCTCAGGGTGGCCTGTGGTGGGTGAAACTATGCCAGTTTTGTAAAATAATTTTTCTCCAGAAACAATGCTGCACACTTAAAACACACAGTGCACATAAACCAAAGTTAATTGGGCATGTAATGACTCTTGAGTCATAAGGTTAAGTACTGAAAAACAAGGAGATAAACAAATCCCATACACCAGACCACAGAGCAAGCCAAGTTGGAGCTCAGGTAATACACTGCTCAGCTTTCCTTCAGAGAGAAATAAGTTTTAGGGAGTGAAGCAAAGCAAATCATGCAATACCTCAATTGAAACAATAGTCATTGTATTAATTTAAAAGAAATGCTATATCAGAGAACTCCTTCTAATCTTGTAAAAATTTATTTTAGGACTATTTCACAGATAGAAAAACCACAGAGGTTATTTCTGTCTCTAGCTATACTCACAGAACCAGATATTCTGAATGCTGGGTTACTGTTTAGTGCTAGTAAGTCAGGGCCTCACAGTTCTGTCTGCCAATATTTAAATCTTTATACACTACCCAAACAGTCAAACAAGTCTTATTTTATTAGATTACTTATTTTTCCAAGATGTTTCCATTTTCCCCTTCTTTTGCTGCAGCTATTATTTTGATTTGAAACTGAAAGCTGTTCTTTAAATACAGAAAACTTCTGCTGCTTCCTAGTAATATAAATTTAGATTCCCATTCATTTTATTTAGTAAGTATTGTTGGTGTGCATTTTTTAAACATTTAGAAATCTAAAATCTCTTCTTAGAGCTCAAGACAAGTGATCACAGATATCTCATTTTGTCTATCCTTTCATCTAGGATTGAATTCTCTTGTTCAGTTTGTAACAGAAAACTATGCTACTAATGAATTTTCTTGTCAAATAAAGCAATACAGTAATTGTCATAAATTCAACTACTAAAATAATGAACATGCTTTCATAACAATCAAATCCAAAAATTTTGTAGTAGGGAGACAAAATAATAGTTTGAATCATTCTGGGATTAAAATAATTATTTTATTATACACATGTAAATGATGCTTATGAAAAGCTCATTAACCTTGAAAATTTAAGCAAGAATCCTTTCTAGATCCCTAAGATAGAATTTTGAGGCTATAGGCTGTTACATACTTCAATAATAAAAACTGCTTGTATCTGTCACCTTCCCTTCTGTTCAGAGTATATTTATGCAACTTGACATGGGGTGACGTAAGTACTGTATTCTAGAAATGTGGGTATGTGTGCTACTACCTAAATGTGAAAAAAAGTCCAAACAGCCCTTGCATTGCAGAGGTAAGCAGGCATCTCACATGACATGGCAGGAGGTGCTGTCTTTGCTGCAAAGTACAGAAAATAAAAGAAAAATAAATCAGTGAGGTTGTCATCCAAAATAGCATTTATATGCCTGAAATGCCATAAATCCCTCAAATTTTCTGACTAGAATCTTGCACACAGATGCCCACTTCTTTTACTGCTTAGAAACTCTGTCACTGTGGCTGAACAGACTATTAAATGAAACCTACCTTTTGCAGGGGCGGAATTTCTTCCAAAGTGAATGTCCTAGAATCCAAGCCCAAAAGAGGCTTGCTCTGACAAGTATCCAGGAATTTTATCCTCCAAGTTGCTGCAGAAAGGCCATTTAAACAGCCAAACAATGAAAGAAAAGAATGGTGCCTTCCCTTCCTCTTGCTGCAGCTCCATAACTGGAATACCTTCCAAAAGCAGAGAGAAAAGACACCCCCTGACAGCTGCCAGTCTAAAGGGGTAATGATCATTGCTCCTCTCCCTTCCAGAGAAGCTGCATGTGCCTGTATAAAAAAAAAAAAAAAAAACCTACACAAAACTAAAGGCATTTTTCATGTCTCATTTGCAGCAAAACACAAAGAACTGGGAAACAGTATGGAGAGCAAGAAAGGGGAATTCTGATTCTGGAGGACACATGGGGAACATGATTCTGATTCCAACCCCTGCTCACAGAACTACTCTTCCTGGGATGAAAAAATAGGAATAATCCAGCTAGAGATGATTGAAGTGGTTTTTCTCAAAAATTAATTGGGGCTCTACAGGGCTTATCTAATGCTAAGATGGTCAGTCTTGCAATGATGGGTTTAATGCGGCCCTTTGGCATATTATTAAGAATATTATATTCTCCTTTTAAACTTACAGATTGTAACTACAGATAGCAGAGACAGTCAAAAATCATAAGAATGAAGGGCTGGAAAATGACTAAGCCTGGTGATATATTTTGAAGTATTCCTAGTCCATCACTAGCATTTGTTTCAGCTCTTCTTCAAAAATTTCTGATGTCACCAGATCCTTAAAGCAGCCTCTTCTGAATTTCCACAATTTTAACAATGAGAAAGAATTTTTATATAAACTTTCCATCCATCTTTCCTTCAAATTAAATAACTTCTTTTTTCTTTTGCCCACTGACTATGTGGAAGAGTTGATCACATGTATCTTTATAAAACCCTTTAGCATCTCAGAAAATTCTCCAGTCCCTCCTTTGTCTTTCAGAATTCAAAATAACAGGCACAGTTCTTTCAACCTTTTTTTTATTTTTTTGGTTTTGCTTGGGCTTCAAAAATTTCTCATAGGTACCAATTTTTTTTCCTGGATGCTATCCAGTTTGTTTGCATCTTTTCTGAGGTTCAGTATAAAACACTGGACATGGTTCTCCAGATAACCTCACTGGCATGGAGTGGGGTTCAGCAATTACCTTCCCAGTCTGACACAATCTCTTCCTTATAATAACAATTCTGGAATGACATTAGGTTCCTGGCAGCAACATCATTTCTTAGCCTGTTTTATATGCCTCTTCCATTATAATCCCCTGCCTTTATCAAAAGTGCTGTTGTCTACTTATTTCCACCTTTCCATGTTTGTGTTTGATACTTCCCTGTGGAGAACTCAGCGTTGTGCTCAGGCTCATTTCATATTGCAGGTATCAGAGCACTTCCTCAAACCATAAGCTCAAATGAAAGATTACGGAGCCACTGTTTTAATCTGCTTTCCTTGTAATAATTTAAGTGAAGATTACATACTTTTCTGTGATTTCCTGTATGTTCTTGTCATTGTCAAGATCTAATCATAACTAATCTATTTTCTTACTCCCCTTGCACTTTTCACCCAGCCAGCCGCATTTTCATTCTCTCAATTTTTCCCTATTTTTTCTTAATTCTTGTTCTTTTTTACTTGGAAAAAATTGGAGAAAGACTAATATTTTTTCTTTCCTTGTGCTATAAAGATCATTCTTGATAACATTAAAGTATTACAAAATGTACCTGTGCTAAGAAAGAAAATAAAAATTTGCACCAAAAATTGAAAGATAGTCAAATATGGGCTCAAGCTTGATCAAAAGATCATTTAGATCATTTAACTAAAATGAGAGACTTTGTGGGTTAATTCATGTCACAGGACTACTTAATATAATGTAGACATTACCTTGTCATCAGGGAAGATGTCAAGGAGCATTGTTACCTCTCTAGGTCACCAACAAAACTAACTGAGCTGTTAGGAACTATTTTTCATAGGGAAAAGACCACAGGTACTGTAACAGTGGAGCTTTTCACACAGAACCAAACCAGCAGAAAATTTCTTTTGAAAATAAATATTTTGATTATTCTTTAGACGATTGTTTTGAAGTTGGATAGCACAAAAAACCATCATGAGGATCTAATCAGCAGGGGAAAAGTTATTGCAATACCAAGGGGAAGGGCATCTAGGGAAAAAAAACAAGAGTGAAATGACATATTTAGAAAAAAGTAGAATGGGAAAATTTTTAAAAAAACAGTATTTAAGAAGACAGATTTCAACACATTGAAAAAAAATTCAAGATTTAATCTCCTCTTCCAAGGAGGAAACCTGTTAAAGAGACTGAGTTCCTCAAAGAAACTCTTAATGGTTAATACACAAACTATTCTACCAGAGACAAAAGCAAAGAAGTACAGCCAACAGATTGATATGATTAAACCATGGGAACTTTGTAGATTTCAAAGGCAAGGAGGATGCAAACAGACATGGTGAGAAGCTCAGCTTAGACAAGACAAAAACCAAAATTTTAGCATGACAAGAAGTGAGAAAAAATAAGGTGCAAACTGGAAAGAAACTAGCAAAGAACATGGAGAATTTTCCACACCTGGAAGTTTCCATACCTTTTTTACTCTCCCTTGCTGCATTTTTGTGCTTTTCCTGTATTCTCAGCCCAATATGAAGAACAGGGGTTTGCATCAGTCTATCACACATCTAAAAACCTTCACCCTGGTCTCCTTTGATCTTCTCTTCTAATCCTTAATTATATTATCGTTTTGCATTTTCTCCAAGGGATCACAACTTCATTTAGTTCAGCAGTTGTTATTCAGTATTTTGTTTCAACCTTCTTGTTCAGCTTGTGATTCAGATTTTTTCTTCTCCTTTTTTAATAAACATATGTACAAAGGTTTTGCCCAGATCACAAAATTGTTTGTTTCCTTCTAGTTTTTCCTTTGAGATGCACTGCATTTGAACACTTTAGAAGTATAATTTGTTTCCCTCCATAATGCAATTGTTGTGACATGGATGCTAAGCCCTTTTAACTGAACAGTTGGGACCTGAGGCACAGAAAATGAAATTAGAATTGCTAAAAGCATTCATTAATCACTGATCACCAAGTTTAGCCAAACATGACTATGATCCTTCTGATTTTATGCAAGCTCAACACCCAGCAAAGATGTTAAAAATCCACCTCAGCAGGTTGTTCCTTCCATGTAACACACTGGAAACATGTTTGTATGTATAATAAAATATGTTTTAAAAGTATGTGCATATGTACAATACACTAATAATAATGCTAATTAACAAATAGTGTATAAATTGAAAAAAACTTATTATAGCTCCAAAAACAGATTACAGCTTGAAATTTGTTTTTAACTTAAGACACCAAGAGGAATCTATTTGTTATTAGCAACAGAATAAATCCTCAAACTCCCCATACACTTATCTTTGTATTGTGTCCAGAAGACCAGGTAAGATTAAATTGTCCTGGTGTCAGATTTTTCTTGATGTAAAATTTCCATGCTGTTCATATACCATAGTGCCAAGCAGAGTTGAACTAGGAATGGAAGCAGTGTCTCACTGGAAACAGACTCCTGGCTTTGGAGTGAGAAATGTAATTTGCTCATAGCTATGGAAGGACACATTTCTTCCTACCAGTAAATTTTATCAGTCATTCAGATTCACAAAACCAGCTCATCACACATGGTTCACAGCCCAGCCATCAGGGCAGCTGGGCAGTTCCTCTGCCAGCTTGTCTCTCCCACAGTGTCCTAAATAGGAAAAATCAAAACATAATGGGTATAGCAAACCCCTCCTAACTGTAGAGGACAGTCTGCAGTCCCCTCCTCTGGCTGGTCACCCCCCTGAGGGCAGGTGGAGCCCAGGGCTGTCAGCAGCCCAGGAGTCACAGCACAGGACAGGTCCAGAAGAGGGAATCACTGAAGACCTGGCCAAAGCTCAGGAAATCAGGGTTTGTCTCCAGTAAGCAAAGGTGCTGTGCAAAGGGAGCAGGCAGGAGCAAGTGTTTCTAGGCAGGTCAGGACTCACAGCCAAAATAAAGTGAGTTTTGAAGCTAGAATAGAAGCAAGGCTTAGAAGGTCATTTCAAGCCAGTTGGTCTCTAGTGACAGAGGGTTCAATGTCTTGAAGACATTTAGTAGTTAATTTAGTATAGGCACAGCCTGGGTGTCTGTAAGTTGCTATGATCTAAAACTGCAGGAAGCTGTGCTTACATGGATTTGTTCAGTGGCCAGAATAGAGAAGCAATAAAACTAATATAACATAATTTTAAAAATAAGCTTTCCTCACTATAAAGAATTAAACCAAATTAGAGAGTGGCAAAATTGAATGTTTTTGTATTTTTGTGCTACAGCTGCAGGTAAAGGAACCAGAAAAGAAACAAAATCATAAATTATCAGATTACCTTGGGTAAAGTAAATTAACTGCATCTTCCTTTCCAGCTTGATCATATCCACAAAAAGATTTGAAAAATAACCTTTTATTATCCTTCTTAATTATTCAGTCCTTCCCATGATTCTAATTTAAGCCAGCAGTAACTGAAAATAGCAGAAATCCAAGATGCATTATTTTTAAGTTATGTATCTAGACCATCAAAACCAATGAATATAGAAAGCTTTGCAGGTTTTCTCAGACTGTTTCTATTTCAATCCTTCTTGGCATACTATTAAAAAATAAAATCTCCTGTCATAACAAAATAAGTGTGCAGATCTACCAACCTCATTTAGATTCTTTTTACAAATGCCAGGTAAAAATTAGACACATTGTCTGGTTTCATCAGCATTGCTCTACGTCAGGTGTTTGCAACCTGCAAATCCTTAAAAAAGTTTCAGAGAAATGTGAAGACCCTCGTAGAGCAAATTTAAGCCTATTCTAACTTGGATTTTGAGACATTTTCAGATACTCTTAGACAAAAAACAATTGACCATCACATTTTAAGTTTCAAGTCAGTGTTCAATTCAAAACAAAAATATGCCACCTTTCTATTTCACCATTAAAAACAAATGTTCAGGAAAATTACAGCTGCCAGGACAGCAGTGACTTTTGTCTCCATGTGATCCAACCTGTTCACTGCTTCACGATGGTTTTGCATGACCAAAAGCTTGAGATGTGCACACAGATTCAGATCAATGAGGAGCCACGTGCAGACACAAACATGCAGGTGACTCCTGCCCACCACAGTACAGTACAACCTCAGGGTTATCCATTAGAGCTGGGAGGGAGCCATTAGCATTGACCTTAGGTCCTGTGCTGTTTCAGCTTTATGAATCAGAAGCTGAGTGATATTTCTACCATGCAATCTGTATAAGGTATCACTGTTTCATATATATAACATATAACAAGTTTCTACATTAAAATGTGAATTCCTCCTCCATTCATCCATCTTTTCTCCAGAGAAATTATTGTTCTCTCAATGGTCTATGATTTTCTGCATGTTTTTCTTCATAACAGAAAACTCATTATGCCTTTCTCTGTTCATATACTCCTACCCAAAATCAGGGGAGTTTATTTCACAGACACAGAGAAAAGTTCCTGAAAAGCTGCCTGATCTTCTCCATCTCCAAGCCTTGAAATTTCATTCAGTTCAGACCTTTTCAGTCACTTCTGGCATGCATCCTCCAGTCCCTCCTTGATTCAGTGAAATACTACCTCCCTTACAGGTATGGTGAATTCCTGCCATCCCTTCTCATGGCCAGCAATCCTCTGCATGGTCATGCCCCCCACCAACCCAGCCCCACTCTGTGTCACCCCCTGGCAGCCAGACATGGCTGGTCCTGCACCTTTTCCCTGCCCACTGCTTTCTGCCCCTTGTATCTTTACACTGAGGAGCCCTGACATTATCTTCCTCAACCAGACTCTGTTCACCTCCTGCGGGATCCACCCTCACATGTTATGGAGCTCCAAAGTTCTTTATAAATACAACCCAAAATTTGAAAAAAAAAGTTCATAGCAGATTTACTGCAATATATAATTTGCAAGGAGAGACACAATAAGTGCATTGTTTAAATATAAAATCTGATTTTCTTCTCATGCAAAATACATAATCCTCCCAAACAACAGGTAACACTGTAGGAAATAATGTAGCAATATTTTTGCAGCCACATAGGAAATCACAATAATGGACAATACAGGATGGTTTTATTTTTAAACAAAACCACTTTCAGTTGTTGATACTCATCTTCTCCTATCTACATATTCACAACTCTAAAATGTGTGAGCTCAAGTCATTTATCCAGCATCCAGACAATAATGTACATGCAGGTGCTGTATCTAGGAGTCCTTGCAATGACATTGGGAAGAACTCCAGCTGTCAAGTGGTTCTTTCATCTTCTGTGCTCTTCTTATGTTGGTGACCATGTACTGGCTTTAGATAAACATTTTTATATCTGTTAGGAGGTGTCAATTTCTCCATCCCCTGCTCCATTAGGGTTTGCTCACTGCCCTTTGTCTCCCAGTCCTGGTGGGAAGCTGCAGGTAAATGTGTGCTGAGATCTTGCTGACCATCAGCACACACCATTCTCATAGCCCTTCTCCTGACTTTTCCTCAGTGCTTCCACACCCAGACATTCCCAGGTTTAAGATTTCTATAATACTTACTCTGACACCATCTACATGAGAAACTTTTCAGTGCTGAAGGTTGCAGGACGTATTTGGAAGAGGGCCTGGAGTTCAGTAATAGCTACTTCTTCAGAAGACGGTGCCTAGAGTGATTTTTGGGCATGTAAGACAGTTTGAGCTTGAACCCAAAGGCTGCATTGTTTGGAACTCTGTTCTGTGAGTTGGACATGCACCAGTGTACACGGCCCACTGTCAGTAGAGGGGGATTACAGGAATACAGACTGAGTTTTTCACTTGCTGCTCTCAAGGTTCATTTCTATATCTCGAGTCTGTGTAAAATTCCATTTAAGGAAATGTATTACTCATAAATAAATTGAGTGTTAGGAAATTTCCATTAATAATAATTTTTACTTTAGTACTAACTAAGACAGAAACATTCCTGTAAAACATTCTCAAACAATTCTTTCCACAGAAGATCACACACATCAACAAAAACCAAACAACCAACCCTGAAACTAAGAAAAACAAACAAACAAACAAAAAATCTATTGATAGAAAACTGCTAAACATACAGGTTTTCTATGTTCTCATAACATTCAACCTAACATATAGAAATTGTGAGCAGAATAGGAAATAATATTATGTATTAACCATAAAAAATCTAGAAACAAATGTTAACAAGCAATAGATGACTCACCTGATATATTTGCTACTTGTTCCAGAGCCATGTATTTCCCTGCACTCAAAACTCAGTGTCTGACTATCAGGCCTCCTGATACTGCCCAAACACTACCATGGACTGCCTTCCCCTCAGCAGCTCCTGCCTCAACCCTAAACCGTCACTTCCAAGTATCAGCAGTAGTATTGCTATAAATTTGAACTTTACTGGGCATTACTTCACCCATATTGCTCATCTCAGACCCTGCTTTTTAGAAGAAAAGGTCACAGACCACAATGTGCCCCTAAAGCAGCTCACAGAACTGATGATGTTACCAATGAAAAAACAATGACTTCTCCCTGATAGAGTAGTTAAAGATCAGCCTTCTTATAAGTCCAAGCTACCATGGCTGCATACAGAATCAACACAGCAATATATTATCTTAAAGAAAACAATTGAGGGTCTAGATACCTTTCTGCATGTCCTTCCAGCTGGATATATATATATTAAAACAGTATGTGGGTGATATTTACTTATCTATTCTATCCTATTATAATTTGTCCTATTCTATTCCTTTCATTTTATTTTGTCTGTGCAATGTTCTTTCTTCCAGCTACCAAAAAAAAAAAAATCTTTTTCTCTTTTTCTTTGTTATTTCAGTTGTCCAGCATTCAAGGCAGTTTGACTGCAGCTTGTTCACCACCATGAGAACAATTATATTGACAGAGAAGTGCCTCTGACAAAAAAGTATCGATGCCTCTGAAAGTATAGCACTAAGTGCATTGGTATATACCTCAGGCTTCTTTGGGGCTAATAATAATAATAATAACGACAGAGAGATGTGTGATGCTCCCATGATGAGAGCTCTGGGCTCTAAGAGCAACTCATTTGTTCAGCTGCTTTTCTGACCTTCCTGCTTTGTCATTCCAAAATAGTAGCCCAACAGTGAGCTGCCATGGCAATACACCACATTTTCTGGAAGTAGGTGAAAGACAGTGCTACATCCCTGAAGGAAAAAAAAAAGGCTTAATCTAAACATGTCAGCAGCTCCATGCATGGCCAGAGGGCTGCCTGCATTTAACCCTCAACATGAATTTTGTCTTGAGAATTGGTAAAGGGAGTGGTTCTCAACATCATATTTTAGAAAGCCATGGTCAGTTTGGGACTTGGTTTCATGCTTTTACAAACAAACAAAAAAGAAAGAATTCTGCAGAACTTTTCTTTTTTAAAAAAAGGCATAAAAACCATTCAGCGGGATCTCTAGAAATTCCTATTTGAAGCAGACATTTTGCTAATATAATGCTTCATGTATAAACTGAATTGGTCTACAACAAATTTGTACAATTTCATTGAAATTTATCCTATATAATACAGAGACTATGATACATAACAGAAGAAGATATCTAATTGATGTCATATTTATACCATCAACACTTTCTTTACAATAGTTCTAAATATGCATGGCTTTTAACATAGCACCACCACTACACTACTTCTAAACATGACATTTCATAGCTGCATATGCATATTTGAAAATATTTTTATTTTTAATCTGCATACAGTTGCACTTATGTATGATGCACTTGAAGTTAGTGCAGTGGAACACATTTTACCCAAAAGGATTTGTGTCAGCTAATCTCCTATATTTAATGACAGCAGATCTTCTGCTGAAGAAGTTATGTCTCCAGATTACAGATAACCTATTCCATTGAAGTGGCTGTGATTAAGGATTTGCTCAGTGTCACAGCAGTGATGGCCAACAATATGTTCCAGTTCAGTTGTGGAAAATCAAAAGCCTGTGCACACTGGAAGAATGAGTCCTTCAATCTTCTTATGAATAAATAACTTAAATTATTGTGCAGATAATCATACATCACCTTGCAAGAGGAAAACATCTGTATTGTTCACTTTTTATACACTGTCCACATGGGGTTTTCATCTGCTTGGTTAGTTCATGCTCTTTTTCAGACATTTCATAATATTGCAGCCAATAGGATTGAAGACTTTTTTGTTTCTGCATAAATCAGGATAAGATTACATCTGCCAGAAATGGTGTGTGTTTGCCTCCATGCAATGCATTGACAAGCAAAACCCAACCTGATATGATCTGTACAGGTGTGAGGGGGTGCTGCTTTTCACACAGCACTCTGATTTATCTCACTGCCATTACAAAAAGCTGCAAACAAGAAGGCAATGTAAGGCTAACCCCTCATCTGCAAGCACAGAGAAACACACACCATTCCAGCTGGGAACAGCAAGGGAAATTTCTGCACAAGGCCATGCTGCTCGCATGGCTGTTCTAGGGCTTGATCCCACCCTCTCTGCTCACATCCCACAGACTGAAACAGAGGTGAGGAAGAGCCTGAAGGAAAGATTTTACTCTTTGCAGACATAGATGAACATGTCATTTTTATATCCTGTATATAAAATTATCATGAAGCCTGAGTAGTTGTGTTACATGTGCACAAACAATAATAGATATTAGTATGGACATGAAGGTTAGTCCTTTTAAAGAAAGGTGTTACTATGAAGAGAATCCTATTTAAGACATTGAATACATTAATAACATCATTCTTAGGGAGAAAAACATTACAGAGTTGCCATTACTATTTGGGCAGGCCAGGAAAAGTGTTTCAGGGATGAAAAATTATCTTGTATTATTTAGTGAGTCAATAAAAGTGACAGCATCAAACATCACCCTTTTTGCTGTGCATTTCTGGATGAGCTTTGTCAGAACACATGATCAGAAAGCTATAACAATTTAGTATTGCAAAGAAGAAAAGCACAATGGATCTGCACACATTACATTGCTTGCAAGGAAATGGTAGTAGCTATAAGAAGGAAAATTCAGGAGTACTTAAGATACATCTTATATAGATATAACTGCAGGATTTTCCTTTTTTACCTCTGAACTCAAGTGGGGATCAAAGGTGCTCAGCACCCTGCAGGAGCAAATCCTTTCCTTCCTCTGTTTGCTGTGCATGTCTGCTTTGTAGATATTCTCTGCTGCCTCTATGGCTTCTTCCTGCCACCCCTCACTTCTCTATTTAGATACTCCAGTGCATGTCATAGACAGCTGTGCTCACACCTTAACTGCTGGTTTTCTTTTCAACCCATGTACATGTCACATTTTCTGTTGACTTTGTCTAGAAATGCTCCCAGTTCAAGCACTTACACATACTCTTTCCTGCAGTCCCCCTCAGCTGCTGGAGCAAAACCACAGCTGTATTGGTGGAGACAGGGGGCTCCAAACGCTCAGTGCTGGCTGTACTGTGCACACCAAAGACCAGGCAATAAGCACAGCTCCAGGAGGAAGCATGTGCAGGATGATTACCCTGCTCTGTGCCAATCTCTGTCAGAAATTTACATGGGATGGTTAACTATCTCACATTGCACAATGGACAGACCCACTTTTACCCTAGCTTTTGGGTTATGTGTCAAGATACATATAACGTTTCTTTTTGGGTCTGAATAAAAACCATGGAAAGAAATCCAGATTTCCATGTCTTAACCTAGCACATTTTTGTCAACCTTCACATTACCAGGAAGGTGTCATTAAAATGTGCAATGACATAAAGCTCACAGTGCCAAGAATCATGCAAGCAGAAACCATTTACCCCAGATCTTCCACCTTGCACAAGGGCAGCAAAGTCTCTTAATTTGCAGCAGGATTATTTTATGTCCTGAGTAGAACCAACTACATGTCTTCTAAACTAGTTGGGCAAAAACAATCCACAGCAGGGGAGTCTTGAGCTGTAACTAACCCATAGAAGCTATTGATTTATTATGTGGCCTTAGGCAAATCCCTTCATTCCTCGGCTTTCATTTAGGCACCTGTAGAGTGAAAACAGCAACATGCACTTTGCAGGGATGCTGTGGCCATGGGCTGCAGTTGTGTCAGTGACTCCCAGCCACGCTTTCCAAGAAAACTTTAGCCCACGCATGCAGAATGCAAAGCCAGTTCATTCCCATGGCACAGGCTCAGCAGAACAAAACCAGAATTGTGTGGAGGAAATTACCAAATTAGAAAGTAGAGAAAAGACCCTGAAAAACAGAGGCTGAAAAGGCATTGCACTCAAAAAGGCACCAGCTTCTCTGGGATTTACTGAGCCCCTGGTGGATCAATATTCCTACCTCTGTCTGAAAATTTTGGGATCCATGAGGTGAATATTTTACCCAAGGTAGAACACAAAAGCCATTTGATGTGACTGTGATTCTGACAAAAGTCAAAAGGGAACTTTTTATGCAGACATTTGAGCCAACATTATCAAATCCATAAACAATATCTATTTTCTGTGTGTCATGATTCACTTCTGACTGGTTCTCACTGTAAGCAAAGGGCCTTCATTTTTTACAGAGTACTGCAAAATACAACAGGTATTATCAAGTAAAGGAAAAAACAATTGACGTAGTCTATCAAATCTTGTCATGTTTTAACAGAGTCAACCACAGTAAACAACAAAATATGCCAATGACAGCAGCTGAAGGAAGATGCACTTACAAGATTAAGTTCAGGCTTCATGATAAAGCATCCACTTGAGCAGTGAAGGGTGCATATGATCATTGCTTGGAGCATGTGTCTGGCAAGAAGGTGTTCTTACAGCCACAGAATTGGGCAATAATTAGATGTGTGTGTCCCATTCTCCATCCCTATGCAACAGGACACCCGTGATATGTCTTCTGACTGCCATTCTCTGCCAAGCCAATTCTCTCATCAGTTTAGTTAAACACCTTTCTGTGACAAAAAGTAATTGTGAAAGAGCAGCATCAGTGTGTTACACTCCCCTCTCGTTACAAAGCCAGCTACAAGTACCACAGACCTAAGAGCAAGTAGCACAGCCTGAACATTGCCATCTATTTCAGCCATTTCCTTGTGCCTGTGGCTTGATCTTATAAAGTTAAAAAGGAACAGGCCTCCTATTTTTCTTCTGGTTGTTGGAGGGAATGCTAAAATCATTGGAGTAAATTATTCCAAACAGCTAATCCACTTTTTATACAGCCTCAACATTTATTCAAAGAAGGAAAAAAGTTCTTAAAAAATGTTTTACATGTAACTGTACAATTATTTGCATGTAATTGTTTCTCTGCTCTTTGATGCAATAAATTCTTCTCATTTTTGGAAGCTTCTTTGCAGGCTACTTGAATCCTTTTCAATGGCTTATGAATCTTCTGCACTTACCTGACATGTAGGGTCATGACTCAAATGATTCCCATACAATTATGATAATTACACCCATTAATCTGCCAATACCCCTAGAGCTCATGTTCCCACCTTCAGTGTCATTCATCCTATCTGTTTACCTGTCATCACCTGGTTTTCCCCATAGCTGAGTCACCAGTCCAAAGTGGCACAGTGACATTTCAGGTCTCCTTGACTCTCCTTCTGACGTGGACTCTGTACCTGTTGTATGGATTTTGAGAGGAGATCTGTTGTGGCTTTGTTGGGGTAGATTTATAGAAAACCATCTGTTTCTTCTTTCAACTAGCATTGATCCACTGGGAAAGCAAGGTGGAGGACATGCTAATCACATGCCTGGCTAGGGCATTTACACAGAGTAAACCTTTTCAGGAATGTACCGAATTAAAATTACATTATTGCAGTAGCGAGTGGCATAGCAAGTGTCCCAAATCACACAGCTATCAGACTGGCGTTGCAGCTGCCTGACAACGTTTGAAGACAATTACCATTCAAAGCAGGAAAACACCATCTGACAGCATGAAGGTTTAACCAAAGATAAAACTATCCACGTTACAGGCAATCACCCTGCATCACACGCTGTGATGTTTCTGTACACAGACCCCTGTCTAAGTTAAATAGCCCTTCTGCTATAATTTTGTCTGCAGTGGGAACTCCATGCTAGATTGTGACAGGAATAAGAGAGACTGTGAGGGGAAGAGTAGCTATTTTCATTCTGTTTTACTCAATGCATTAAGTGTAGTTTTTATTGTACTTTGGTTCAATAATTTATAGTGTATGCAGTGCCTTCAAGATCCATTTGCAGGATGTTAGGTCTGAGATCATTCCCTTTGAATGGCACAGCAAATCCTCCTTAGAGTCCTCAACCCTGCCTCTTTCCTGCCTACACAGAGGGCTAAGGATAAGCCAGCTGGTCACCAGGACATCAGGAGGACCCAGAGGGATTTGGGAGTACCACAGAGGAGAATAAGACTGAATCATCAGAGGCCTTTGTGCACAACCATTGGAAAACCAGCAGGCTCAAACGCAGCAAGAGCCCCTTCACCTGCCACTGGGGTCTGAGGCAAGCCACTGCAGCACATGAGGCTTCCTAAAAGGTTAAACCATTTATTTTTCATATTCTTGAAAGTCCACGGGCCTTGAGAATACTTTCCATCTCCCTCATCAGTTCATGCCCGCTACACATTAAAGTACATAATACACAGCTAAAGCCATTGCCAGGCTGGCTCACAGCTCTCTGCTGGCTTTTCCAATTTCAAAACATTAACCATCTTTGAAAAATGTACGAAAGATGTATTTGACATATATTCAACAGTAAACAGCTGAAGGGATAAAGGGGTGATTGTGCAGGGAGTTCTCATTATAGTCCCTGATATAAAAAGCCTGGAAAACAAGATTAAGTCATTGAGCAATTGTTTCAAACCTAAGATGCAAAAGGAAGTGAAGAAACTGGTGCTTTAATTAAAACTCCAGATAGCAGCAGCAATTGTGAGTGCATTAATCACAATCCCTAGTACAACAACAACTGATGCCTTGGTTTTGTCACAGGACAAAGTGCTGCTGTACCATCACGGATACTGGGGGATGGATGCAATGGCTCAGGAGGCTGTTGATCCTTCCTAGATGCCAGAAGAAAGATGTCCATAATGTGTTTATGCCACCCATGTTGACCTGTGGAAGAGCAGTGGGATTCTACCCATTCTTCCCAAATGAGGGAAACAAGAAATATTTCCCCATTTATTCCAGCCTGACTCACAAATTTCTTTTAAAAAGGCAGGTAGGCCACAGTCAGAAGACCCAGAGGTTTCCAATGCCTGAGTTGTCTAATGCTGTTCTGAAAGAAAAGTCTTGCAACTCAGGTATGATGCTGATGAAATATTATCCATTCCTTTTGGAAGTTAATCTGTTTATCATAATGTTGTTGGCTTTTATTCCATAAATTCCAGATACAAAGTGAAAAATATCATGGTGCAAAATATTTTGCCATAATACATAAATATACTCACTGGTTTAATACTATCTATAAAACCTTTTTAGGAGAAAATTGGTATTCTTCTAATATTGTGATATTCCTGTCAGTTGATTGAAATACAAAATTAAACAAAAGAACTTCCTTTAATTTCACAGACTGTGAGTCTTGCACAAAACTTTTAAAGATCAATTACCTCCCATCAGTGCAGAAGCCAGGCTGAACTAAGTGATTTATGCATAAATAGCTTTATACAGTCAGCTACTATAGAATGAGCAAGTCATCTGTTGCATGCAATGTGCATGCAAAGCACTGTTATTTTTGTACATATTTTATCATTACATTAATCTTTCTGATGCTTCGTATTTCCTGTCATGCAGCCATCCTGTACGTATAGCTCTGTGTGAGTTTCATAAAACATGTGTAGTTGAACAAAACAGAAATTGGAATACAAGAGCAATTGTTTATGAATGGGCATGTATGACATCCCAAAACCAAAATGAAAACAGCAAATTAATGCTCTTCAAAGTCACCCTCAAAAATTTTCTTTCCTTTCCTGTGGAATATAGAGGAAGAGTTCTCCTTCCAGTAGAATGCCTGGGTGTGGCTTTTGAAGAAATGACATTGCAATAACTTGTTGGGACTTTCAGATTAAACTGATGGCTTGCCTAAAAACTGAAGGCACTCTTCCTCATCTGGAGCAGGGCTAGCAATACCCAGGCAAGACTTTGAAAACTCATTCTCCAACTCAGAGAATCTGGAAATATTAAATAGCCAATATATTTTGATAGAGCTTGTGTGCTCTAGTGAGAGCTGAAGAAAATTTTTTCTGCTTTATTTTTAGGCCAACAGTCCTAGCAGTCAGTCATTTTATCACCAAGTCCATCTCAATGCAGGTGTGAGACAGCAGCAGTACTGTGGGCAGTACCCACAGCTAATGGAGAGTGGGGAGGAGCAGGGAGCCCTTCTGGATCTGTCATTTCCCTCCTGCCGCAGGGAAGCTGCCAAGCTCCCTGCAAAGATAAGGTCAGGAGAAGAGATGAGGGGCAGGCTATGTCCCAGTGGGGGGCACAGCAGAGTTCTGTCACAGTAAAACAAAAGACTGTTTGTTGTTTGCTCAGAGAAGCCAAAACCATCATAGCAGGATGCTGGTATTCACTGGAACATTTGTGAATCTGGGAAATGGTCTACTAAGTCAGAATCTGACATGAGAGCTACAGAAATATTTGGGGCTACCTTATAAAATATACCTGCACAGCAGTGAAAAATGTAGATTCATTAACAAGTTCATTTCACTTTTTTAACTGAAGAATTAGAATCATATTCATGGTGGATGGCTAATCAGGCAGAAATGCCATTTTGCTTTCCTTTTGAAGAGTCCTGAAAGTCTAAACTCAAAACAGTACACAAAGAAATCTTGTAACAGAGAAGAAATAAGAAATATCTGTTTGGGCAGTGTCTAACAGAGCAAAGAATCAACATTCAGAAATCCTTTGTGTAGTCTCAGGACTTTGATCATGCAGTGGAGTAAATGAGTCGAGGTGCACCTTTAAAACCCACCTGCAAAGGCTGAAGCAGACTGACGCAATACAAAGCTTATCACACAGCTAAATCTATTAGCTACAAGGAGCAGTTACAGCACTGTCATACCCAACAAAACCTCTCCTGAAAACCAGGAAAGAACAGGCTTTTCTGCCAGCTTTAAGATGGGCATCTGGAAAATACCTTTCTCTTTGGGCCTGAGGTACTGTTATTCATCCAGCAGCAGCATGGCCAAGCCCCTGGGCTCTGTGCTCTCTCCAGACCCTACAGGAGGCTTTGTGCCCCATCAGTGGATGTGGGACCATTCTGTGCTCAGTCTGACTCAGCTCCCTCTCTTTCATAACCATGTTCTGGGTAAGGAGAACAGAATGTCACTATCTCAGTGTGTTGCAAGACATTATAACCAAAACTGAAACAGAAATAACCATACAGGCTTAAGAGCCCTGTATCCAGCAGTCATCAGTCCTTAGGAGAATAATGAGGGAGCAGGAAAAGAATTAATCAGAAAACTCTCATCTAAGAACACAGCCTTTTATCAGAAGTACTTCCTCTGCTGTGTCCTTGCACTCTCTGGGCACAAGGTACTTAAAGAATTTCATGTTTTTTTGATCATCCCATATTTAAATTCAGCTAATGGATAGTACCAATTATTCAATGAGTTGGTCAAGGAAAGTTCTTAAGTCATGCTGAAACACAGATGACTTGCAAACTCATACTTTGCAGTTTTTATGCAAGTGCTAGAGCATCACAGCTTACACTTCAAACTCAGAAAATATTTTGAAAAACAAAGAACTGCCTGATTCCAGAGGACTCTACAACCTGCAACCTTTTACATATGTACAACACATAATGCAGCCAAGCAACATCAGCATTTTTCATCCATTTCCCAGTGACATCAGTGAGGTACCTAATCAGGCAGATCATTTAGGACCACATGCAACTTTCAACACACAAGCAATGCAATGCTACTCTCACCTTCCCAGCAGGGTAGACAGAGCTTCTGCTTTGGTAGATTTGGCCATAAATAATAGAAGACAAATGAAAATACAGTATAATCTATTCGATAAGGTGTATTAGACCGAGAAGTTCCCCACCCCTGATCAGATGCAAGGGAGTCGAGTGGCCAGTGCTATCCCCTGACAAGACACACGTACACACAGATCTGAGGGCAGAGATGGCAGGAAAGAGTAGTAACCCCCTTATTTTCTGAAAGGGCTGAAGTAGGATCATGTGTGACATGGTGTAACACCCCTAGGGTAAAGAAAGGTGAAGTCTCCATGATTTTTGTATTACTTGCATTACTATATACTAATGAGATAGGCAGCTTCTTTTGATCCCTATTTCTCTGCTATGATGATCTTCTTCCTGAATCACTCCTTGCACAATTTTTTGGGTTTTGCTGAAGTTTTGCCTTTGTGAAGCAGAAGAGCACCAACATCTCCTGTGACTTAGGGAGAACTGCAAAACCCTGATTTGAAAGGAGCTCTGAGTCTGCTGCCTAGATGCTTCAGGCAGCAAAGGATTCACATGCTATTCAATTATGGTCTTCTGGGGCTGAAGGGAGCAGCAAGGGAATGCCACTCTTACTGGCTGGTAGCACAGCTGCTGAAGCATCTTTTTTACAGATTTTAAACATCAGGTCTCTCTTCTATAGTTACAGTGTTGCATAAACAGCACATGCTGTGCCTTGGCTTTCAACCTTCCAGCTGCTGAGAACAGCTTAGCCTGATGTCTGGGGAGGTTACTCTAAAAGTGTGTAACCACTGCCTTACAGAATGATGTCATGCACACATATAATCATGCAATCACATGTTCTAGAAGGTGAGCATGTTTGCATGATGTATCCCAATACACATACCTCTAAAGTCCTATGGAATCATCCATTAGTACAAAGCAACATCAGATACTGTAGAAAAGAAATCATTTTTGTATTATTTATAGCTTTTTGTTTTAAAATTATATATGTGCAGTCTTTACAAAATTATTCAGTTATGCACCGAATCCATAAGCATACCCCTAAAATATCACATATCCTGTACATATCAATTTACACATGTATTTATAGATATAGATAATAGATACACACACACATTCCCTGCAACATGAAGGTATTAGCGTATGAAAAGGGAACATAACAGCTTGTTTCCAGTGAAATTACAGCTAAGGCCCTTAAGCACATCTCCACAGTGCCCATGTGAAGACCATTAGTGGTGGGGAGATGGGGGAATAAGACTCTAGCACGATCTCACACTTGCATGCAAGACAAGTTTACAAGGTTATGCAGAAGGCAAGGTTACACTTTTTTCTCCAGCTACCAGTGTCTGCTGAGCTCACTGTGACCCAGGAGGCATCTCCTCTCATAGAGACAAGATACCACTGAACTGTTAGTGGCTCCCATCTTGCTCCTCAGCAAAGCCTTCCATCAAACTGAAGATCTGGCAGTGTTTTAAAGGTAGCAATATTTCAAAAGCAGCAGTACCGTGCAAGTGATTCTACTTTCCTCTTTCTTTGCAACCTTACAAAACACACACCCATACACAAAGCAAATATCTACCCCTATTTTTTTGAATGCATTTCTCTAATGCATGTGTACATACACACCAACACAGAGTGGTTGTATAGGAGCTCAGAACAAATGGGTTTTAAAGCACTTAAGTACATACCCACTCCTACCTGTGCAGACTATCCAGGACTCTGTTACCTATAAACAGAACAAATGCAGATGAATGGAGAAAGCTGCATAAAGCTGTGTTTGTCACCTATTTTATTTCTTTATAACATTTATAGAGGATTTTGCCAAGCTAATTCTCAATCGTTACTTGCCATTTTGCAAACATGTTTAACATCTGCTGCATCAGGTAAATGTGTAGCTATTTACCCTTCTGTAGAGATGGTGCTGATTACATAAAGGAGCAGGTGTATTTCTTCAGTAATGCAGCTGAAACAGAAATATTTTGTCCCAGGGGAAACCAGCCATGATGTATGAAATGTGCTGAGGATACAGGATGCAGTGCTTACTAGGAAAGTCTCAACCAATTCCCTTGCAAGGTGTGTACATCAGGATCATTACCAAGTGGCACCTGAATGTGCTGTAATGAAATTATTGCACCAACAATTGCAGACTCTGTGCTTTCAACAGAAAGGCCAACAGCATTTTTTTTATCAGCAAGAAAGACTAACTAAACCTTTTTTTTTCCCCTTTTGTCTCACACAAACACAAAAACTTTGCACAGAACAGCCCCTTGTGTGCTCTTCTTTCCTTTGGCAAGCACAGATATCCTAACTCCATGAGTGAATACAGCAGGTCAGGAACTGGCTGTGCAATTTTGTTGCTACAACGATCATGAACCAGGTCAAAATCTACCACTCTCTGCTCCTGGGCCAGTACCATCATTTGCTGTAGGTGCTCTTTGCCATATTTAACCTCAAACCCAACCCACCAACACTCTCTGCCCTGATGTTCTTGGCTGATTGGCATTCAGGTCCCAGGTCACGCTCACTGCTACCACTGCAACTTCTTCATTTCAGCTTAGCTTGGCTTTCCTTTCATCCAGAGAAAATATAGCACCTTCAAGCCATATCACACATAGGCAGCCTGGCTTTGGATGAAGTTACCTCACAGTTTTTACTTCATAATTTGCTAGCTAACTCCTTAATGGGCTCTTCTCTGGCTGCAGGCAGATCTAGTCAAAGTATGTTAATTAGCAAGCAGTCAAACCTATAAAATATTGGCCTTGTAATTATCCATTGAAAATTTTCATCTTACTGAACCACTTTTGAGTCCATCTAAATTGTTTCCCATCAGCCCAGCGGGGTTGCTTGAGAGGTGGGGACTGCTACAGTACAAAGAGGGTGAACCTCACTAATGAAACTCTCCCTTAGAGTAGTATGCAAATGAGATTTGTTTCATCCTTTTTAGTCAGCAACTCTAAATGCTGTATGGCTGCCCCACTCATTAGAGCAAAGGCATCATGCTGGATAAATACATTGCCCTCTATCCCTGTTGCTTCATTTCTCAGTGAAATTCACACTCTGGAAGAACTGAGCAGTCAATATTATTCACTGAGCAATGCAGCACAGAGGAACAAGGCTCTTGCAGAGAATATAGTGACATACTGCAGCCTTCTCACTTCTGAAAGCCAAAATGGTTTCCAGATGTTGTGCTTGCAACCTCTGCTCACAATCTGGAAATTCTTAAAAGGGTGTCAGTTCAGACTTGCACAGAAAGGGCAATGAAATACTGCCCTGCTGGCAATTCCAAGTTAGATGCTGCTCTGACTTAATAAATTGTGAGAGACCACAGGCTCCTGCCTGATGGAGATCTTCCTTGGTGGGTTTTTAACAGCTCTTTGATCTGAGGCTTCACAGTGTGGGGCAAAGATTGACTGAAAGACACAGTGATGTTACTGAAGTTTGAATGTTGTTTGATTGCTGCTGAATTGTACTATCTCCCCTTGTCTCCTGTGTCACTTAATTTGATCTTTCTTGCTCTTCCTCTCTGACATTTCTAATCACATAGCACACTTTTGTAAAGGCCAGGGCTGTGGAGGGAATGCAAGACATGGGATTGTTTTCAGTCTTTTGCAGATCCAGTCACCTACCACAGTATTTCTCTCTTTTGCAGTGGTGTTTTCCTGGAGTTTTCCTCCATTCTTCCACTGCATTTGTACAAGTACATTCAGAGATGAGAATTCTGAAAAAAAAATATAAAAGCACAGACCTTGCAGGAGGTGAGTTTCTCATTATTCTCTTTAATGGCATTGATTTCCTTTTCATTTTCACTGCTGAAGAGAAAGGAAGAACTGTAAATAAGAGAATAATGCTACTGTCACTCTGACATACTGTAATGAACAGCACAATACACCTGGAATGAAAAACACGGGAAAGCAGTTCTGCAAAACTACCATTTCCAGGGTCATAGGTAATATATTTATGGAGGTTTCATTTTTTTTCTGGCTTATCATGTAATGTAACTCCAGAAATGTAGAACCAGAAGATGCCCAAGGGGTCCTGTAGGACAGCTCCCAGTGAGACATTTAATGTCCTTCTCTGAGGATAGGGGAGTTTGGCATCTCCTACACCTCTCCTGGCACGCAAGGACCGAGGCTCAGGTGCAGAAAGCCCAGTTTATCAAAGTGCACGATGAGCTGCACCCACCCAGCTTGTTCCTTCTGTCCCTACAGCAGCCCTGGACCCACGTGGTTAGGGCAAGCTGAGAGGACTTTGGCCCAGAAGAGACCACTTCTGCACCAAAATGAGTCACCCTAGCCTCCCTAATCAATGAACTTTTGGGCAAGCCAGAGGCAGACACCAGGCTGAAAACTTTTGATCTGTCCTGTCCCTCCTTGTACCACACACAGTCCCCTGTCTCTGGACCCCCACACATCCAATTAGCTTGCATGAGCTCAACAAAAGACACTCCATGACTATGCATGCTGCATTACTCTAGAGAGAAACCTTTTCCTGATACCAAAACTAAATATTCTCCTAATGTAAATTAGACTAATTTATTCTGGTCTCTCAGCAGAAAGTAAAGCATAGCATAAATTACTTGTTCCAGAAAGATCCTCTTCCATCTTCCTGTCATACTTCAAGATAAAGCCTGACCCTAAGCAATCTGAGGCATATTTTTGACATAGGACTGTCACAACTTAATCCAGCAAGAGGGTAAGGATAGAAAGCTTTGCCATTTCTTAGTGAGAAAGCTGCTTGGAAATGCCTCTTCTTGGGGTGATGCTGAGCTACAGAAGAGTCACTCATAGCAGTCTTACGTGGTAGGATTAGACAAGATGACTTGAAAAACTTGATCTGGTGATGAACTGTGCCAAGAAAAAGTAAGCCTCTTTTAATTGAAATATTTCCTGAAATAACTGTTTAGAGACATCCAAGTTCATCGGTGAGTCAGACACAAAAGGAATGAAGTTATTTGCACTTACTCAACCAAATCCTATTTAAAAAAAAATCTCTGTTGCAATGGGAGAAATGGGGCTTGAGGAAGGGCAGGGGAATAACCACCTGCTTAGGTTAAGCTAAATAATAGTGTTTTAAAAAATTTAAACATTTTTTTTAAAGAAAAAAAATCCAAAATACTCCAACCCTCAAATGCATTTCTTTGCATTGAAGTAGAAACCCAGAAGATATTTTGAATTCTTCTCGATTTCAGCAGATTATCAGTCATAGTGATTTTGTCCCTCTACTATTTAACAATCAAATGCTCACATTTTACTTGATCCTGAATGCAGTTTTTTAATCCTTCTTATAGAGAAGACTTTACTGAAACAGATTGTTGTACAGCCAGGTTTTTGGTATTTCAATGGCTGTATTTATCTCTCCATAGATTTCTGAATGAAAATATTCAGAGCATCAGCTTCTTTCCATCTGCACAGAAACAGGAAAGGTTATGAGTTTCACTGCTCAAGACTAGGTCAGAGTCCAGTATTTTAAATGAGCCCATTTGAAAGAGAACCAAACCTCTAAAGATGCCATAAACTTCCTTGAAGAGTATGAATTCTTCTACAAGTTAAACTTACTTGCAAGGCTGAATTTACAGTTAACTTTAGTATAGACTTGCAACAAAGGGAGGGAGTAAATGTCAGGATGCCATGCTGAGAAAGGCTTCTATGTGAAAGAAAAAAATACATATGTGAAATTCTGAAGTACTTGAAAAGCAGTGAATCTGAGCATTAGTGTCCAGAGAGGGAATTTATGTGACACGCAGATTTATCTGCCCTTATGAGGTCAAGTCTTTTATACTGGTGGCTTAACAGCAGGAGTTCAGTTTTCGTGCTCACAGGAGTTTTATGACACTGGCTTTCTGAATATCTCTTTGCCTATCAAGCACTCACAGACAGGAGTAAAGATCAATGTATTTTTAACTTACTTACATGGTACATTTGTTACAGATTATGCCATTTTGAATACAGACAAGAAGCCTCAGAGCAGGACAGTGAAACAGACCTTCAGCCAAAAAATGAGTTCTGCCTATAGGAAATGATTCACAAGAAAACTTAAATGAAGAATTGTTGTATGTCAGACAATAAAAACACAGAAGGAAAACCACAGGGAGAAACAAGTTAACTGCACACCAAGAAATGCAAGCTGGGTCTAGTCAAACACTGTCCAAGGAGAACCTAAAGAGCTGATACACCAGACAATCACTAGCTCTTCCCCTCTGCTTGTGCAGACAGTGTGACCGTGGGCTACTGCCCAGGCCTCTGTAGAATAAGCTCTACAAGTAGATGGGAATTTTTACAAATTTATGTTAGTCATCAAAGGGCAGAAAAAAGGAGAGTAACCACTGAGCAGCAGGACAGTCCGGGTCCAGGGTAGAAAGGCAAGCAGGAGGTGGTGGGAGTCACAGGGATAGGTGCTCTGGGCCACACTGAGTGTGCAGAACACAAACAAGAAGAGCTTCAAAAACCTCATCATCACACAGAAGCCCAAGGTAAGGCAGAAAATGTCTGAAGTCACAGCAGCAACCTAAGGAGATGTGACAGACTAGCTGTGCCTGAAGCAGCAGCACAGCAAGGGCCAAAGAGGTGTGAGATTGACATAGAGGAAATGGGCTCTAACTCTGGGAGGTCAAGTCGGTAACAGGGATGTGTTTGGATGATTGTAGGTGAGTAAAAGATCATTCTGACCATGGTTTTATCGACTTGAAACACTGTCTGCTTCAACAGATGAAGTGGGCTGCTCAGAATTTCCAGGTCCAGTAGGATCACCTCAACACAGGGAGGTACCAAGGAAACATCACCATGCACTGCAACTCAAACTTGGGTACATCACTCTGAACCAGATGCACTTAGAACAGAAATTACTCACACTTGCAGCTCGTATCTATTGGTTCATTAATCTTTAATGCTTCTCTTAGGGAGTTTCTAGATATCAAGACTGGTGTACTGCACACGAGAAACCTGGTACCTGGAAGGTGGTACATCGTGTTTTAGAAGCAGAAGACAAGCAGTCCAGCTCCTCCTCACAGCTGAGTCAATACAGCAGCACAATATTAGTAGGTAGCTTCAGTGACATGAAATTTAACTGATGTAAAAATGTAACCAAATAGCTTGTAGGTGTCTGTCAAAATCCAATTGCCTCTCACTCCTGTGTGCTCAGAGGCATCACAGACTGGCGCCTGAGCAAGAGGAGTACGTCAGCACCACCTCCTGGCAGCTGGAAACGCCAGAGATTTAAGAAACCAAACAGAACATGAGAGAAAAAAAATATCTCTTTGTGGGAAAGACAGCAAAATCATGCTGTCCAAGCACTTATGATAATATTTCAAATTTCTTTAATGGTCTTTGGGTACCAGGATATACACCTGCTGTCTGGGAGCAGTGGTCTAGTCAACGCCTTGAATGAATACAGGGCACCATGGTAGGAAGAAGGGTAACATATATAAGACATAAGCACACCAAAGCACAAATCTTTGATATGTAAGCACAAGGTTGAAGTAACCCCAAAAACTCTCCTCACATCACATGTTGTCATCTGAAAACCAAAGCACTCTGAAACTTTAGTGGAATGGCCTGAAAGAGGATTTGAAATGTGTATTATCGGTCTTTGCAGTGTCTGAGTACATTCATGCTTTACGTGGTCCTCACAGCAGCTGCAACTGAGACCGTGGTCTCCTCACAGAAGTCAGAAAGGCTTTGTCAGCATTTGTCTTGAGCAGAGAAAAAGCAATTCAAAGACAAGGGCTGGCAGCTTTCTTCAGAAGGTGCTGGATCCTGTACTTGAACATGATGGCCTCACAAAGGGCAGCATGTGGGTTACCAGCACTATAAAAGGACCAAACAGCTCTCTAGCTCCTTCTTTACCCACTTGACAGTGCAAAATGATGATGTGGGAGGGAAATCAGTGAGCATAAAATGCTCCCTGACTCTGAAAAACCATGTGGAAGAAAAAAGGAAGAAACATTTGCAATACTAAATGAAATTATATTACTTTTATGCCAGTTCTTCAAGCTGTGAGATTACTCAAGCAGAACTGCTGGTAATCAGGAGGGCCAACTGGCAAATTGAAACCTGTTTATGTCTATGGGGAAGACAAAGGTCCTAAAACAGATGGGAAATAAACCTTATAATTTTTAACCCGAACTGAAAAATATGGTTCTGGGAGAAATTCTGACTTTAATGTCTCAGAAAGAAGCTGCAAACTTCAGCATTTCATGAAAGGTAAACAGCAAACTCTGAGGATATACACAGAGGGCTTCTAATTTGGAGGTTAGACAATTAATTTTCTCACTCCTGAACTTTAGTGAAAGGCTCTCAGAATCCCTCTTCTTTTCTTGGTTTATATAGCTCATTTCATTTGCTTGTGGCCAAATGCAACTTCTACTTTACATCAATAGAAAAGCTATTTGCAGGCATTAGCAAGGTCTAGAACCCTTTTTTTTTTCCTGACACAGAAACAAGACCTTTATTTTAATAGTGGATTAATTTATTTGTAATTTTTAAATGTTTTTGAAGGATAAATTCTGCTTACTCACTAAAAAAGTGTTACAGGTGAATTTGGTTTTTTGGGGAGTACAGAATGGCATTCCAAGGATGGACTTGATCCCTCTGCTCTTCAGCTTTTGAAGAGTCACCTGAGTAAATCCTACTGCAAAGCTGCTGTCATGTTACGTTCTATTAAACCTGGCAAGAGGGATGCTCAAAGCTAAACCTCACAGATCCACTTCAAAAAGTTAGTTTGTGAAGAGAAAAATTCAATATCTACATTCTGCTGGAATCAGGAGGAGGGAATATTAGTGAGATGAGTCACAAATTCTGTGTCTCACCTACCCCTTCCCAGGCATACTAAATACAAGGTATACCATCTTTATCCAAAAATTATCTGAATGAGTCTGTTTTACTAGTTAGAAAGAACCAGAGGAGGTGGATACACTGCACATATAGCCCCAAAAAAGCCAGGTCAGCTTTTGCTGAGGTACAATACGTTTTGTATTAAGCCTTCTGTTAAGGCTTAACATCTCAAAGCAATATCAAGTTGATTTCTTGACTGGACATCCAGCTCCTGTTCCAAGTTTCAGAGCTTCCTCCATTTTTGACACTGAACCTTAAAATTCAGGAGGAGGGGATGGATCATTCCCAGAGCTGTCCATGGCTTCATCTCAGATGGGCATTTGTTGGTCACAGTGAGAACCATAAGACAGAAAGCACTTATGGTGAACCTTCCTCTGAAACTTCCTCTGAAATTGTTCAATGTTTTCAAAAGCTGGGAATGCAGTTTTTCTTTGCTTGGTGCAACAAGCTCTTAGGCAAACCAGAGGTTTTTGGGACAGAGCTGAGACAACCTGCTTCACTAAGATGCTCAAAGCAAACAATCATCCAGACAGGACTCCTCATTGCAGCAGATGCTTCTTTGCTATGTGTGCCTTTAAACATGATAATGTATAGCATGTGTTTGAAGAAGGACAATAGGCATTCATGCTCCCAAGCTAAGGGAAAGTTATTCAAGTCTTATAATAAACAGTGTGCAAGAATTTGTATTATTCATCAGTCCTATAAAGAAGAATAACTATCATTGTCAAAAGGCCTAGACAGATGGAATTTAATTAGAGTAAATTCTGATGAACAAAAGCACGGACCCCAAATGTTTTGCTTGCACTAATAAAAATTAATAAAAAATTTCTTAATGACAAAGAGCTATAAACATAATGGTTATTTTCTCTTAAATTGTGTATAAAGATCAACTGAGAAGTTTGGCTTAATAAAACATGCTCAACCTTTTGCAATCAAATTATATAATTCAAGTTAAAAACTTTTAATTAAAAATGGTTTATAAATTGCATTCATTATGCATATTTGCAGTGATATATTTCTTTGCCCTCTGGAGCAATCAGTTTTCCTTGGTTTATTTTTTTTTTTTTTAATAAATTATCCTCATTTACACAAAATGTTAACACCAAACTCTTTATTAATAGGATAAATATGGACTTCAGTAACAACAAATTATGTGGTGTCACTATTAAATGATCTTACTCTTCCCAGCCTAAGTTCACTGTTCAACACCAAGCCTGCAAATGGTTTGGCAGCTGCTTTTATCAGCACAGCACAAGAAACATTTAAAGCAAAGATTTCAGGAGTTGCCCTTTTGGGATGGTCTAGCACAATTTGAGGTTTCCTGTGCCTTATTTTGAAACAGGACAGTGAATTTTTACTGCACTGGCTTTCTTCCCACAGTGCTGCAGCAGATTAGGATGCACAGGAAAGCAAGTGGCAGGACAGACTGCCTCTGTTTCTTAGCGGACATGAAGAGCTTGACATTTAAACAAATTTAGACCATGAGCCCCCAAACATTTTGTGTCCCTCACAGATTTTGGCTGCTATATCAGATGTCCCATCCTTACAGAGACCACACAGAAAGAGGCAAATCAGTGGAAATGGGCAAATACTGCTTTCATGGTAGAATTGCAAGTGGCAGGACATATCCAGGGATAGCAGTGTCATATTTTTCTTATAAAACCTTACTTCACAAGAACAAAATTTCAGGACATGGTCTTGAACATTCCCAACTCTGGGGCCCAGGCAGCAAGGAGAAGACTGCCACCTAATGAGGAACCAGGGACAATAAGGACACAGCTGAAGGACCAGGTTAGGACAAGTAATAGCTGAAGATCCAGGAAAAGCTGGTAAGCCTGAGATTAGCTAAGAAAGAGGACTGACTTTGGAGGACAGATGAAAATACCATAATAGAGGTAGCAAAGAAAGATCTCTAACCACCAAAGGACCTTTCTCTTTAAGATGCAGAGCATTGTTCTAATTTCCCAATTTTGGTAACAGCCATGGGCTATAAAGCACCTTGGAAAGGGCACTTTTCATTCTCCTTTACTGCTGGTAAACAGGTGATGACAATCTGATACTGCTATCAGTTATTCTGCTGCTGAAGTGACAGAGATCTCTGCGATAGAAGGTTCTGATTCTGGCAATAGATAATTCCTCATGAGAAAATTTCTGTTATTTTTGTCTGTCTTCTAAAAACTCAAGACTACACAGACATTTCTTCTGAAGAATCAGTCAGGCTGCAAAGTCAAGGATTTAAAAGTTAATGAATAGTAGGATTAAGGATTTACAGACAGCATCACTTTGTGCAAATTTACTATGACACAGTTAATAACTGTGGGGTCAGAAGAAGCCAAGGTGCAAACGTCAACACTTGGAAAAATCCCTTATTTACAGGCTTATATATTTTCCAGAGTCCAGATGCTTAGCTAAGCACATTTTTTAATACTTTCAGTGGCAGTTGTTGGGTGCTCAGCAGCTTTGAGCATTTGACTTAAACATATTCAGTCAAGTACAAAAACATGAGACCTTTCCAGACAATGGCCATGTGAGAAAAGTGAGTGGACCAGCAATGACCAGGAATTTTGTGGCAGAGACCAGAAGACCCTGTCCTTCCAGGGCAGTAGCATTCCCTTATCTAAGTCTTTTTCCTTATTTACAGTTATCCCTACTTCCTTTTCAACATTTTCTGTTTCTAGGTGATTTGACAGTTCAGTGACCCTTAGGATGGTGGCCATGCTTGTGGATAACAAAGGTATGAGAGGGAAGAGGAAGCTGCTTCACTGCTGTTGCATGTGAAGGCACTCCTGGTGAGAAGGGCTTGAAGCCCTCTGCAGCCAGACTTTGGGGGTTGTCATCACACTGGTGTGCCTTATTTGCTCTACAGAGACAATGGATGCTTTAGAGCCATCTCACAGCTGTTTACTATCTTTACCCTTATGGAGGAAAAGCAGGTTGGAGAGTGATGAAATTGTAGCCTGAGAAGAGAGACAGACGAGGTTGTAAAGACCTGCACAAAATCACATGCTTGGCTTCCTTAAGGAAGAGGGCACTCCATCTTTTGGCAGGACTGTTTCTGTCTGTCCCTGGCCTGACCTCACAGAAAAAATCCCACAATTTTCCCCCTCTTTACAGCCATTGATTTTAGTAAAATATTGGGGTGGGTTGACCCTGGCTGGATGCTGGGTACCCAGCAAAGCCACCTTGTCACACCCCTCTCCAGCTGGACAGGGGAGAGAAAACACAATGAAACACTCATGGGTGGAGATAAGGACAGGGAGAAATCACCCACCAGTTGCCAATTAGTAAATACGGCAAATGGACTTCCTTGAGAGAAAAACTGAATGCAACCACAAAGCTAAAGGGTACTTTCACTTTGTGTTTGTTCATACTTCCTCATGACATTTTTGACATGATGCTTAGCCTGGAATGGAAGACATATAAATATGTATTACATTTGGCAGCCTGACCTAGATAAACAGTGTATCACTTTCATGGATACAGGATTTACAAATGTCTCTGGAGACTAGAAACTTGCTGGCCTTTTGTGTTCATATCACTTTGGTCTCTCATATGTTAAATTATTCACCCGTCTATTTTCTGATAGCAAGGAGCTAGGCTTGACTCACGTTTTCTTCAGCAACATGGGCCTGCAGAGCAAAGAAATGGTAGCAGCAGGCTCCTTTGTGGTAAATCACTTTTGTGACAGCGTTTTGTCCTTGCTGTGAGCATGTGCTACACTAGCGCTTATTTACCTTTTATTCCATAAGCCAAAGTGTGAATTCCAAAACTAAAACCAAAAAATGTTTCCTTGACGGGGAAAAACCAGTGATTCTTAAATACATATACTTATTTTTGAAGATATGACTAAATCAACAGCATGCCTAATCTTTACTAGGGAATGGTATCTGTGTTATTCAAATATTTTTTCTTCTCCTCTAATAAATTAGAGGATGGAAGGTCAGGTTTCTCTTCTTTGCACAAGAGCTTGATGCAACACAAAAAGTATTGAACCACTAAACATGGATTCATTAACCATTTTCCCAGTAGAAGCAGCATGCAGTATCCTTGCACTATGTTTTACATTTTGTGTGCATTAACCCCCATCAAACAAAGTGCTTCTCATAAACACATAGGAGGGTCATTTAGTTCCACCATAAGTAGAAGTTTGACTTGAAAGTATTTGGAAGAAGAACACTGGTGACACCCTGTCAGTACTTACCACACTTTCAAGAATTACCTGGTTAGTCTTCCAAATCCATATGAGCGGTTCTAGAGTAGATCTGCAGAAAATACAGCTGGAAGAAACCCTGAGATATCCCTCAGCTTGTGCTAAAAGGGAGGTTGTCTGACCCTTCCAGGGCAGGCATTGCTGTACAGAATTGCACACCCCAGGCAGACTTTCCCTGAGCACAAGCTTGTCCTCACCAAGGAGAGCAGTGGGGCCACCATGCTGGACATGATGGCAGCAGCCAGGGTGCCTGTGTCCCCTTCCTGCTGCTCTTGTGCCACCCTGAGCCCTGTGCCATCACTGCCTACCGGGTGCCTGTGTTTCTCAAGGACCCACTCATATCTCCACACCCTACTGGAATTTCACACTACAAACCAGCATCAGGGTCTATGTACATTGGAGTTAAGACCAAAGAAGCAATGAACATGTTTAGCCTAATAAATACTTCATAATATTAAAACTAAGAAAAATTCTTAATGCTGCCCCCACATTTCTAGGTAGCCTTAAATGCTGACATAAGTAAATCACCCTTCACTTTTTCAAATGATGGCTATTCTAAATATATAGCATTAAAAAGCACAATAGAAAGGGCTATTTTTAACATTTTCATAGGGTGGTGGATTTTTTTTTTGCTAGGATGTGTCTGTTTAAGATTTAGACTACAATATTTGTATATTTGTATACAATATATGTTACAGTGTTCAAAAGGCAGGTTCAGGTTGTAGTTTCACAACAGCCCTCCTTGGAGCCATACTCAGGGTTATCTGCCTTTGACGCTTTATGCTCATGTTATCAGCATGTTCCTCTTGTCTTGGGGTTTTAGCATTCTGAATGTTTATGGTACGGTGTGCTCAACTCAAAATAATGAGACACAAGCATCTTATATATGTCATTGTCAGTAATTGACAGGGACTGCTTACGTGCAGACCCTCATGGCTGTAACCCCAGCAAAGAGCTTAAACTCTATATTGAACTATAACTCTAAATTTAGAACCATTATAGTCCTTCATTAATAATAGCAATACTCAGCAGTTGAGCATAGCAGTGCCTTTTATAGGAGAACCTTGAATGTGCAATGAAAGCACTAAACAAGTCACAAAACACCCTTAGGTAGTTCAGAATTATATTGCCCCTTCATTTCAAAAAAAAAGAATTTAAAGAGGTCTTTTTATAATTTTTTTTTTCAATATCTTCATCTAAATGTTTGAAAGGAAAACCAGGTCTGCTTAGCTTAGCTCTTAGTAGGTTTTGTGAACCATTCTGCTTCTACTCATAAATTTTAAGGCCATGTGGAATAACTATGATCTGGCTTCATGGACAGTAAAAGATTGCTTTCTGCCCAGAAGATGGACATTTTCCCGAGTTCTATAGAGCAATATTACATCCATATCCTTAATACACCCATTATTCACTCTATACATATATGCCATATACAGTCTAAGTAAATCAGTCCTGATGGAATGAAATCAGAGTTTCTAGGACCCGTCTGTCTCTTACAAATTCACTTCACAGTGGATCTTTCTCAGCTGAGTACATGTTACTGCCACCACCCACACCGGAGCACGGTGGTTTATGGACTGGGCTCTATTCATACACCTCCATGGCTAAACACTGCAGAGGTTTGTTGCAATTAGTGTGGCATTCAGCTTGGTGTCTTATTGCCCAGAGTGAATTACATCCTTACTGTGAGCAGAATATTGAGTGTTCAACAATAAAAGATGATGGATGTCTGCAAGGAATATTTGTTAACAATTACCCTGTGCCACGTGTTCCCCATTAGCATAGCAATGAGCTACTCTCTTCTGAAATAATGTGAAGGAAAAACCTGCCACAGAGGTTTTCTCTTTCCTTTTATATTTAATTTATTTCAAACATGCATGATGTGAGAACAAAACAGACTAAGCCATTATGACAACACATGAGGATATGCATAAATTCACTGGAAAACAATAGAATGAGGGAAAAAGTCCAAAATAAACAGCAAAGGTACAAGTATACTAAAAGGATGCATACATAGCACTGCAAACTGAAACTGCTCTTTTTACTGCTTTGCTTAGTGCTATAGAGGAGTAATTATATACCCTTCAAGGGAGATAAGTAATGCGTAAATCACTGGGCACTGTATTTTTAGTATTTAAAAGTGTTTTCTATCAGGATAGAATCTTTCCTATTAAAACACCTTTTCCTGGGAACCTTTCTGTCTATTGTTGAAACAGTGGCTGCTGATGTATCAATGAAAAGACCCTCTTTGGACAGCAGACTGTGCTTCTAAATATATCTCTTTTTCATCAGAACCTGGTGGGATTTAAAAGTAGCAGTGTAACTATAATATTCCAGGTATGTGGAGAACATTCTTGTCAAACTGTTTGCAAATAAAATCCAGGAAATGAAAAGAGAGGATATGAAGGAATGAGGGGGGATATGCTTTCTACTCAGAGCATCTTGCCAACATATAGAAATGCTTGAGGAAGGTTATTTTATTCAGAGATATAAGTGGAATATATCTTGGCAACATTATTTTGTTCTGTAGATCAAAACAGAGTGGCTGTTGTTTATGCGTCCTATGAGGGTCTCATATATGAAGAACAGAAAAAAATGCATGTATCAGCTACCAGTCTGCCTTCCAATAAACCCTGAACAAGAAAAGCAACATGACAAGGCATATGTTAAATCAATACTTTCAACACCCGCAGAAAGGAAAGATGTTAAATATTTTGTTGTTGAACCAGCTGTAATTATTATAACAAAGAAAGGAATGGGACAGGAAAAACACAGCACCAAATTTAAGGCATATAGAAACTAGTGACTTAAAAAGAATTTAGAAAAAAAGAAAGAAACTGTCAGGCTCATGATGCATCTGCATTACACCAGCAGCCTGAATACAAGGCATACAGGTCCATGCAAGGAGACTTACACAAACAGAGCTGCTCCCACAGCAAAATCTCCTGTGGTTACTGAATACTTCCTGCCCACTGTGTGGAAAGGTTTGTTTTGCTGGGAATACTCCAGTATCCCTTCTCAGCCAATGGTGCTAGGTGCAGACCTCCCCTGCCCCAAGACTGCAAGCATTTACAGGATCCCTGAAAGTAGCTGGCGCTCAGCATGACTTTAACCACCCCATCTGCCACCTGAGAAGTCATGGGTTAAAAAAATGGTTAACAACTGTGGGCAGTGTTCAACAATAAAAGATGATGGATGTCTGCAAGGAATATTTACAATTACCCTGTGCCACGTGTTCCCCATTAGCATAGCAATGAGCTACTCTCTCTCTGAAACACGAAGGAAAACCTGCCAGAGGTTTTCTTTCCTTTATATTTAATTTATTTCCAAACATGCCGATGTGAGAACAAAACAGACTAAGCCATTATGACAACACATGAGGATATGGAAAATTCACTGGAAAACAATAGAATGAGTGAAAAGTCCAAATAAACAGCAAAGGTACAAGTATACTAAAGGATGGCTACATAGCACTGCAAACTGAAACTGCTTTTTACTGCTTTGCTTAGTGCTATAGAGAGGAATAATTCTTCAAGGGAGTATAAGTAATGCGAAATCACTGGCACCGTATTTTTTAGTATTTAAAAGTGTTTTCTATCAGGATAGAATCTTTCCTATTAAACACCTTTTCCTGGGAACCCTTTTCTCATTATTGTTGGAAACAGTGGTTGATGTATCATCAATGAAAAGACCCCTTTTGACAGCAGACTGTGTTTAAAATATATCTCTTTCATCAAACCTGGTGGGATTTAAAGTAGCAGTGTAATCATAATATTCCAGGTATGTGGGAAAATATTCTTGTCAAACTGTTTGCAAATAAAATCCAGGAAATGAAAAGAGAGGATATGAAGGAATGAGGGGGATATGCTTTCACTCAGAGCATCTTGCCAACATATAGAAATGCTTGAGGAAGGTTATTTTATTCAGAGATATAAGTGGAATATATCTTGGCAACATTATTTTTGTTCTGTAGATCAAAAACAGAGTGGCTGTTGTTTAAGGCCTATGAGGGTCCCATATATGAAGAAATGAAAAATGCATGTATCAGCTACCAGTCTGCCTTCCAATAAACCCCTGAACAAGAAAAAAGCAACATGACAAGGTATATGTTAAATCAATATTTCAACACCCGCAGAAAGGAAAGATGTTAAATATTTTGTTGTTGAAACCAGTTGTAATTATTATAACAAAGAAAAGGAATGGGACAGAAAACACAGCAACAAATTTATGTGTTATAGAAACTAGTGACTTAAAAAAGAATTAGAAAAAAAAAAAGAAACTGTCGGGTTTTATGATGCATCTGTGACATACCAGCAGCCTGAATACAAGGCATACAGGCTCATGCAAGGAGACTTACATAACAGAGCTGCTCCCACAGCAAAATTCCTGTGGTTACTGAATACTTCCTGCCCACCGTGTGGAAAGGTTTGTTTTGCTGGGAATACCTAGTATCCCTTCTCAGCCAATGGTGCTAGGTGCAGACCTCCCCTGCCCCAAGACTGCAAGCATTTACAGGATCCCTGAAAGTAGCTGGCGCTCAGCATGACTTTAACCACCCCATCTGCCACCTGAGAAGTCATGGGTTAAAAAAATGGTTAACAGCTGTGGGCAGAAGGCTCAGGTAATAGGCCATGCCAAATGAAAGGCTAAAATCACAAATTATTCACTCTGTGAAGTCAAAGTCTTGACAGTTATTTGTAAAGGCTGCTGAGTGTCCTTTCTGACAGGTCTTTTTAGGAGAGACTGATCCAGAGAGTAATGGAGGTTGCACTAACTTTTGAGGAAGGCAGGAGTACAAGAATAGCAGGGGCTTCTACACAGACAGCTCTGCAATGAAACTTACATCAGTGAGCAAAAAAAGGGGGAATATCAATTATGAGAGGTTAGGACTTAATGCCTAGTCCTGTGGTTTCACATAGAAACACATGGAGGAGGGATTGTTACATTTATTTAAATGCCATCGCTGCTTTTTTCAGGTAGAGAAGACATTGGTTTTCATACACTTTAGAATATATTTACCCAAAAAGCAAATCATCTGTAATACAAGACACGTCTTATTACCTCCAACACACATGCACACAGTCCTCACTCCTATACATCGAAGACCCTGTCATTGATTTTTTTACTGAGGGCTCCCATGAGGTCAATGAAGGCTGGGAAAATGGGACCATATGTTTCAATCTTGCCCTTGGTTGGGTAGTTACTGACACCTTCTTTATCCAACATAAAAGCTTCTTCATCACATTTTATGTTTCAAAGGTATAAGTTATTTTAAAGTAATTGACTGAGATAGTGATCTCTGGAATTAAGATAGGTTTAATTTGCATACACATCTGCTTTGCTATAAATTGCTGGCAAGGAAATGCAGTATCTAAACTTAAGCTGCTTCGATTATCCCTGCTGTATTTATTATGTTTGCAGTTAAAAATCTGTGGAAAAGGAAAAATTATTCAACCCCTAAATAAAAGCAGAAGGACACTACTAAAACTTATACAAAGACCCTTATTTAATTTTTATCTTTTGGATGATAACAACATTGTAGTTATAGCTGAGCCTCCAGCCTTATAAGGATATTTTTAAGATATAACTTTTGGTTTTAGTTAGGTGTTGCTCAGATAGAAGATAAACCAAAGAAGAAAAAGAAGCCCTCACATACAGAATCCTAGTGTCATAAAATCACTTTGGTGGGAGAAGACCTAAAAGATTGAGTCCAGCCATTAACCCAGCACTGTCAAGCCCACCATGTCCCCAAATGCCACATCTACACATCATTTAAATACCCAGGATGGTGACTATTTTTTTGCACTTTTAGCTTTAGCCAAAATACATTGTTCGACGTGTGTATGAACTTTAGGTGTCGCTTTTGTAAGACTCACCTGTAAAGGAATTAAATCCAGCACTGGAAAAATTCCAGGTAGGTCCTACTTTTATCAATGAAATTCAAGCTGAATTACCCTGTACCCTGTCCATTTTAGAGTTTTCATTGTAATGAAGTTGAGCAAAACACTAGTATACGTTGGGTAAACACTATGAATCATATCCAGCATCAAGGAAAATTAGAATTCCCCTTTACTTCCCCACCCCCTAAAAAACCCTATTCTTTTTCTTGGTAAGTTTTCAGGATATTTAATTTTTAAAGTTCAAACCAAAAAGTCCTCATTATTCTATTTTTGTGTATCATTAGACTCAGATAGAAGATAAACCAAAGAAGAAAAAGAAGCCCTCACATACAGAATCCTAGTATCATAAAATCACTTTGGTAGGAGAAGACCTAAAAGATTGAGTCCAGCCATTAACCCAGCACTGTCAAGCCCACCATGTCCCCAAATGCCACATCTACACATCATTTAAATACCTCCAGGGATGGTGACTATTTTTTTGCACTTTTAGCTTAGCCAAAATACATTGTCTGACGTGCGTGGTATGAATCCTTTAGGTGTCGCTTGCGTAAGACTCACTCAAAAGGAATTAAATCCAGCACTGAAAAAATTTCAGGCAGGTCCTACTTTTATCAATGAAATTCAAGCTGGAATTACCCTGTACCCTGTCCATTTTTAGAGTTTTCTATTGTAAATGAAGCTAAACATAAAACACTAGTGTATAATGCTGGGTAAAACACTATGAATTGCTATCCAGCATCAAGGAAAATTAGAATACTCCCTTTACTTCCCCACCCCCCTAAAAAAACCCTATTCTTTTTCAGTAAGTTTTCAGATAGTTTGACTTTTTTGTATTCAAAACAAAAAGTCCTCATTATTCTATTTTTAGTATCATTAGAGAAAGGTCTGTAACAGGCATCTAGGTGCCAACAAATTTAAATCCTTATTAGCAGGCACTGCAAAAAATCTGAGTCTCTGCTTTAAGAATCATAAACTTTGAGAAATAACAGGCAGCCACACAAAACAAGCTTGTTGCAAACCAAAAAGAGAGGGGACACAATGAGAGGTTAGGACATTCAAAATAGATATTTTGAATAATGACATAATAAGAAAGACAGTATCTAACCAGAAAGGATTCTTGAGAGACAATATAATCCATTTCTTCCCTATAAACAGGGTCAAATGTGCCTACACTGTGCCTGGCAGGCACTTGTCTAAGCTAATCTTAACAATGCATTTAAAGATTGTGCTCTCAAAACTCTCTAAACAACCTGTTTCCATTAATATGTACCCCTTTAACACTAGAAAACTTAGGGATTTTTTTTAATGTTTTACTGTCTCATCCAAACGTACTTTCTACACTGAAAGCCCATTTAATTTTTGTCCTATCCAGACACTTTTGTCCTATCCAGAGAGAACAAAAATTAATGTTGGAGAGACTTGTTTTTCTCTTTTCCAGAATAAAGAAAAACCATCTATTCTTAACAAGATAAAAATAGGTACCAAGTTCTCATTCCTTCAGAATTTAATTTACCCTCCACAAACACCCAAAGATTAATAATGACTTGTGATTGATTCAGCCAGTTTTTACAATATCCTGGTGCAGATGTTATGATCCAGATAATTTGTTAAACTGCTTTAAGTGTTCTCCCATCTGTCTTTCAAATTGTCTAACTTGAGCTTTTGTCCAGTTATTGCCTGTCTAAATAGCAGTTTGTCAAGTGATAATCTGAGAAACAGAGCTAAGAAAGATTTAAATATTTCCATAATTTATTTTTCATCTGTCCACAACTTTCCCTCTTCACTGAGTGGAATAGGTTTTTTCCCTGTTGTTGTACTTATATAATATGTGGTTTATACTGCATGGTCTTGCTTTGTTTATCTTCATTTGTCTTAATTTTTCTCGACTTTTTCTTTCCTTCCTATTTAATTCTTTACAATTCATCCTCAGTAGCTTGACCAAATCTCTACATCCTCTCTTATTACACTTGGAATTTGTTTTTAGCTAACCTTTTTCTTATAGCACTTCATATTCTTTCTCTTCATTGAAAATTATTAATATCTGAAGATTTAATATAGCTTCTCAGAGAACTGCCAACAATTCTTAACTCCTTTTTCCATCTCAGAGTTGTCTCCTGTGATTAGCAATACCACTGCAGCCATAAATCTGAAACCACATGCAGAAACCTAACACAACCTTTGCACATAGCAGGGAATGAATTTCAGAAGTGAGAAACGACTCACAGAACAAATATGAACTCCTTCTATAAATATGAACTGGGGAAAGTCTCCTTTCAGATAGTACATGAATTTGACAATTTTTGAAATGCATAATGATGGATTAATGTTACTGCGTGTAACCCCAGCAGTCAATGTGAAGAAAGCATACTTTCATCAAGTATATTTCTATGGTGCAGGAAGCTGCATGGAGAATTAGAAGCCATTTAAAATCTTAAGAGAGCTTTTCAGAAGGGCAAGAGTCAGCCACTCTGAATAGCCACACCTAACTTTATTAAAGGTTCTCTTGTTTGGACATCATATTCACCAGATGTCAGAGTAACATGCTTTAAATAATAAATGTTAATATTAAGCTACTTAACAGATAACAGACAAAGGCATGTCTGACTTACATATTTCATATAAAGGTTTGGGTGTTCCCATGGAGACAGAAATGAGGCTCACTGAAGTCAGTGCAAAGCCTCAGATTTACCTCAGTGGTCTCTAAATCCACCTTTAATGTGTATGAAAAGATAATGTGAAGTGAAAAGTTTGACAATAAACATAATCAAAACATGACTGAAGAGTGCTGCAGTCACACAGACTTGTTAACCAAGCGGAGGTACATGGCACTGCTGCTCAGATATAGGGAAATAAATAAAGTCTATCCCATAAGTCAGGTCTGAGAAAAGAATAAATAGGTGGTGATGTAGAAAGATCTATGGACCTGTTTGTCCTGTTAGTGTCGAGCCAAGCTATGACTTGGAGAACATATTGGAGAACATATAATTCAAGTGACTTTTATACTGCTGTATAACAGACCGATTAAATAGGCTTATAAAACATTTAAGAACATAGAAAAACTATTACAGATTAACAAAAATGGGAAAGGGAAAAAAGATCTGAAAATATACAGAGGACTCTACGGCAGACACAGAGCAAGTTCCACTTCTCAAGTCACTGACACCCTCAATACTTAGAGGTAAGTAGCCTTGGAGGTCTGTATATACTGGTGGCTTGAAAAGAAATTAAAATCCAAAAAGGCAAGCTAAAATTTATCAAGAATATTCATTTAAAAATGGAGATTTGCAGACTGCATGTTAGGATATGAATATGCTTTTTTCAAAAATTAAATGGTAATATCTTTTCTACTTGAACATTTAAAAGGTGATATTTAGACCACATCTTGTCTTCAGGACATCAACAGAGCAACAGATTTCAAATTCCATAGAATTTCAGAATTATTAAGGTTGGAAAACAGTTCAAAAATCACCAAGCTCAACCTTTGACCAAACACCACCTTGTCTACTAAACCATAGTGCTGAGTGCCATGTCCAGTCATTTCTTGAACACTTCCAGGGATGGTGACTCCACCACTTCCTTGGGCAGCCCATTCCAATGCTTGACAAATTTTTCCTTTACAAATATTTGCCTGATATCGAACCCTCCATGGCAAAGCTTGAGACCACTTCACAGCACGATATCTATTAACAGATAATGCAAATTACTCAGCTACCCATCCCAAATGAACATGGAGTTTAGTGTCATTAGCAAACAACTTAATGCAAACCAAAAATCATAAAAATAATAAAAACCATAAATAACCATAAAACCAAATAATAACAAAAGACAATACTAGTCTGGGAGAACATAAAACACATTGCTCTATCCAACAGCGGCTCAGCATTCCCCCATTCGTGTAACTGCCCAAATGTATTATTTTTCTCTTGAAAGACTGCATATTGCAAAGTGCTATACTGAACAGACAACTGAGGCACATACAGCTTTCCATTCTGCAAAAAGTTACATAAACTACTGTCCCTAGGGGAGCACTAGATTATTCTAAACTTGAAGAGAGCACAATGCTAGGAAATGGTAAGAAATAAATAGGTATTTCTTGGCAATATTTTTATTCACTAATTTTGTCCTAAGGTACTCAGAAATAACTGACTCAACACTAAAGATATTGAGAAAGTACTTCAGTTTTAGAGAAGTTCAGGACATAAAGGTACTTCAAGGGGAAACACCAAAAGAGTAATGACAGCTTTTTTTCTTCTAATGTCAGCTAAAAACATTTCCTTTTCTTTTTTAATGTCACAGAGCTTTTCAGCTTCTTGGCAAAAATAAATAATTTCAAAGCCATTTCAGTGGCACCAGACGGTTGCAGTGTGAGGCTTGCACCCAGCAGCTACAGGGGTTTCCTATCCTGTGGCAGGATGAAGGCCAAGCTCCTTTTACTTGCATAAAGTCTGATCTTAGCATCTAACAACATTAACAGCAGTTTCTAAACATATATAAAACACCTACCTTGGCACCCAGGCTTTGCTTTAAGCTGTGCTAGAGATACTTCCAAAACAGAAAGATTATCCTTTAGGTTACTTGCTGCCCTTAGAAGAGTCAGACAGATAAAAATGTGGCCCAACAGTGCTTGTGTAAGAAAAATGGAAGGACTGAAATGTTTTTTTTTCTTTTCAAGAGCATTATCTGTTATCCAGTCTGTTCACACAAGAGTCACGGTCTACTTTTTATGCTTCTTTTAGATCTATTTCTTCCAAAATAAACACATTTGAATTCAGCTGTTCAAAATGCTTCTGTTCAGACCTCTGTAAGTTCCAAAATTATCAGATTCATGACCCAGAGCTTTGTCATATATTACTGGAAGCATTTGCAGTACAAAGGGTTGTGGTGCAGGATTTGGAAAGATGAGATAATCTAACAGTACAGTGGTATTTACACAGTCAGTTGCTTATGAAAAAATTAGAAAAAGGTCATATGTCCCATGGGGATGACTCAAGAGGAGCTCAAGGTACTCCCAGAGCACAAAAAGCTGCAGGTTACCTCTTCCCAGCTGACATTTGGCAGCAGAGCACATGCACTTCCAGGCATTTGCATTGCAAAATGAACAACAGGCATATAAATCACCTAAAATCTCGGCTGTTCACCTGACAATGCAACAAAGAGTAGATGATTAACAGCACTTAGCTGTGACTAAGCAAGAAGTGACATGAGATTTACTTCATGTTTTACAGTCAATAGTTCACTTTGGTTTTCATCTCTGCTTTGCTTTGCATTATACTTTGTTAATTGCTTCAGGAAATGGTTAGAGTCTACAGGCTGCCTGGAAATTGGGATGTTTTAAGAGAATGTACTGAAGTGCATTGATCTGAGTGATATGGAATCCATTCTTCCCCGATGGCACAGAGCAACTGACCTTACCTGATTGCACCAGTCAACCACTGGCATTAATAGTTTACAGCTGGTGGTTCCAGCTTTCATCTGGTTTATATACATCATAAATCTTTTAATTGAGAAGCAGCTAGCCAGTATGCAGGACTCTGTAATACATTGAAACACCTCTGTTATTTGAAACTGTGGTTAGCTCCCAGGCATGGGTTTTATTCTAGTCAGAAAAGTGCTTTCTGCTGGCATATGCTTTTAGAAAAAGCAGTGACATGTAGACTTCCTAATTATGGAAAAACACATCCAACAACACCTTTAGGCAAGTCATTATGAATATATGAACACAAGCATCTACCAGTAATCTCTACTGAACACAGGTCATCCCTCTAAACACAGTGCTGGTACAGGACACTACCAGCACCCATCTCTGTCTTTAGCATTTATTAAATTACATTATATCACAATCAGTTGCTTCACAGATATATAAAAAGTCGGAACTAAGCTTGAAGATCATCTATCTCCAACTCAAGCCAAAGGCAGGTGTGCCAGCCACTAGACCAGTTTGCTCAGAGCCCAATCCAACCCAGCCTTCAACACTTCCAGGGATGGGGCATCCAGAGCTTCCCTGGGCAACCTGTTCCAGTGTTCACCACCCTCACAGTAAAGAATTTCTGTTCAGTCTGAAGCCATTCTCCTTCACCTTATCACCACAGGCCCTTTTAAAAAGTCCCCTTTAGGTGCTGGAAAGCTGCTATAAGCTCTCTCCAGAGCCTTCTCTTCTCCTGACAGAGCAACCCCAACTTGCTCACCCGTGTGTCTAGGAGAGGTTCCTAATGCTTTTATCACCTTTGTGGCTCTCCTCTGGACTCATTCCAGCACGTTCACATCCTTCTTATGTTTTGAACCCCAGAGCTGGGTGCAGCACTGCAGTGGGGTCCCACCAGAGCAGGGCAGAGGAGCAGAATCACCCCTTCACCCTGCTGGCCATGCTGCTTTTGGTGCAGCCCAGGATACAATTGGCTTTCTGGGCTGCAAGTGCACGGTGTTGAGACATGCCCAGCTTCTCGTCAACCAATACCCCCAAGTCTTTGTCCTCAAAGCTGCTCTTAATCCATTCAGCACCCAGCCTGTTCTTGTGCTTGGGATTGCCCCAGCCCAGGCACAAGACCTTGCACTTGGCCTTGTTAGGTTTGCACAGACCCACATCTCAAACCTGAACAAGGTGCCTCTGGACGTCCTCCCTTCCCTCCAGCCTGTCAACCACACCACACGGGCTGGTGCAGTTGGCAAACTTGCTGAGGGTCCACTTAATTCTATTGTTCATGTTGCCAGTGCATTTAACATTATGTTTTTCCTTTGGTCTCACATCCCCCCACAACTCAGTGCTTGACAAAACACCCCTAGGCATTCTTTGAAATCAGACATGAAACAGAGACACAAACTAATTGTCCCTTAGCATTGCAGTTTTATCTCAGACATAGATATTTAATGATTTGGTGGGGTTTCATCTGTCATATCCATTATTTCTGTGCCATTATATCTACAAAGCATTTTCAGATGATCCAATAAACTAAGTAGCAGAAGTTCTGTTAATTACTTGATGCAACCACTGTTCACAGAAGAGGGCAATTTTTGTCCTTGCCATTTCAATAATTTGAAAAATATATGGAAAATTTGAGATTTTAGCTTCTCATTTTCTTTCTGAAGCAGCAAAGTATCAACCACCATTAACTATGTGCAATGTACCTGAATACAAATGAGAAAGGAAATTTCAAGTGAATCTTATCTATATTGGTACTACCAGAGACTGCAGTAATTCAATACCCATATGGACAAGAGCAGCCAGAACAGAGGCTACCACTGCTTTTCAACAAGGTAAACTCCACGTAGTTTAATCTTTAAAAAAAAAATTCTACTCAAGTTGTAGTGTCAAGTTGTAACCACTTTGTAGTTAATAGAGATCAATATACATTTATCTACTTCAGTTCTCCATAGATGAAAATTGATGAGAGAATAAAAGAGAAATGGATTAGGATTGCAATTTTCAAAGGGCTTTCTGTTTACTTCAGAAAAGGTGCCTGCAAATGTTCATGAGGCTGTGTTGTTTTGCACACAAGTTTGAGAAGTTTAAAGTGGGATTGGCAGGGCAGGGAAAACTGAACTGTGAACTGTTTTTCTCTTCATAAGAAACAGTTATGATAATTTCAGAATGTCCTGCTAGGAATACAGTTATCAACACACAGACCAAACTGTGCCATGCCCCCTGGCAGGAGGATAAGTGGTGCCTGCAGTCCTGCTGGGGCAGCCCCAAATCTCAGCCTTATGGACAAGAGATGCACAGAATCTTCTCCCACCTTCCCTCCTCTCTCATTTCCATTTTTATTTATTAAAGCTTCTATTTGCTAGGAGATCAGCCTGCAGTTTCTCCATAAGTTGCTCTTCCCTCTCTGAAGCTTGTCCATAATGGATTGGAACAGAACCAGGGAGGAACAGCTTTCCTGGGCTGCAGCTGGCACCTGAGCAAAACCACAACTGCTCAGCTGGATCCATGAGCCCTGCATCCCTCAGTGGAAGATGTTCATTGCCAGAGCAATCCATGGGTCTGAGAAACCAGAGTTTTCCCCAGGCACATGAGTCTACTACAAGTAAATCAGTTTTCTAATAGTAACCTTTTTCATAAGCTTCAAAAATAAATTTCTCAGCCAAAAACACAAGTGTTTTGTTCTTCTCATAAATATTCTGATAATTTGCAGGTAAGTCTGAAAAAGTTTTAAAATTCCCATTTTTCAGTTCCAATACCTGTGACTTGATATGATTTTGTATGTGAGTTTAAACAACATTTTATACTTTTTAAGGGAGCCTTAAAGATGCCTGAATATGCACTCTCCTGGCTAACAAAACCCGTGTTTGTTGCTATTTTGCATATCTGATTTCTGATGCTGTGGCACAAACCACTTGTATGCTTTGAAAAATAGACACTAACAAAATTTTCTAATAAGACTGTGCTGTTCAAAACCCAAAATAAACCAAAACTCCAGAAGCCTACACAGATTTATTTTCAATGTTCACTAAACTTGACAAATTTTCTGTAGTGAACCCTGCATACCACCAAATTTTGAAGATCAAAGGCCTACTTTATGGTGATAGTGCTGCTTGACAGTTTCATTCCTTTGCAAGACTGACTCTAGAGCAATGGAGGCTCTCCTTTACTCACTGGAACAATGGCATTATGCTGGCATGGATTATATTAAATCTTATCAACAAAAAAGTTTTAATGTATAGAGTGAAATAATCACTGTCCTCTGTCCTTGCCTTCATGCCTCCTACCCTGAAATTATGGACATATGACCATGAGAAAGGGGAAATGTACTGCTCCATATTGCTCTTTCTTATGGACATAATTCATAGCATTCATATCTAAAAGACATCTAAAACTGACCATAACTTCTACAATAAAACTGCATGCTGCAGAGGAAATGGTCTCACAGTAAGAAGTGTTCTTCATCTGCCTGAAAGTTTTATTCACTTCAGGATGGGGTCCCAGCATGTCTCTAACAAAATCGTGTTTCAAAAACAACTCAGCTTCACAGACCAATTTGCATGAGCAGCATCAAAGGGTTTGTTGTGCCTTTGTGATTTACCTGAGATTGTAATTTCATGAATGAGAAGATGGGTATTTCTGACTCCAGGTAACCCAGAGCTCTCTCTGAGTTAATCCAGAGTCATACATGCCCTCCATCACTAAAGTTTCCACAGGCTACATCCTTTCTCTGTGCCTTTAGTGCTCTTCCACAGATGTTAGTAGGGGCTCAATTTGGCACCACAATCCAGACCTTATTTAATGATTCTTTTGTGCTGGGAAAGTCAGAAAGAAACCCACTTCAGTCCTCTCTAGGTGCATCTCCAGGGCAAGAGAAAGAAGAAAATATGCAGGGAAAAAATAGGAAATTCATCTGCAATAGTCAAAACTAAATCCAAATCTGTATACACAGAGGAAACAAAACTGCTCTGTAAGAATTTACCATTTTTTTATAGATTAGTTCTCTAGAGATAAACTGCCCTTTAAAACATGAATTCTGGGTATCACAGTTAACAATGAGAGAATGAAATTCCAATTACTTGCCTTGGGCACTATAAGAAAAACTCAGAAAATAAACACACACCATTTCTACTGTTCCTAGGAACCCTACTTATACACAAGGGGCAGAAGGAATTTGTGATAGAGGGGATTCCTTTCAAGGTCATGTCACCATAATGTTTTGCATTTTTGTTTTCCTTTATCTTGAGGCTATTCCACTTCCAGTCACTGCAAAACAGGGCATGTTTCTACTTAAAAGCAACAAGTAACCTAATACAGCTTTATTACCATGCTCTGGGAACCTGGGAAACAGATAAACAATGACTCAAGAAACAAAAAGCTTTTATCTATTTAATGTAGCAAGTGAGCATGCGAGCAGAGGCCAACAGGAGTCTCTGATGGAAAGCAACCAACTCTGAACTTTGTTCCAACACAATGCTCACAAGAGATTTTCATGGGGACTGCAGCATGTTGAAAAACAAACTTAAAGGAGGACATTACATGGAAGAGAAGCATATAGGAAGTATATTTGCCTGTTTGACAGAAATGCAATAATAGAGGAAAAAAGGAGTTCAGTTCCTCAAGATGTAAAGAGAGGACACCATAAAAACTCCCAGAGAAAATGTTAAACTGTAAGAAAACTTACCAGAAAAGACTGTTTATGCTTAACTAGGCTAGATGTAACTTCACGTTTTCAGCCAACATTTGTCTTATGTCACACATTAAGACACTCACCTGGGAAGAGTATGTGTTTGTTTACTTACAGTCTTTCCATGGATCGGCTCCAGAACACTTCCCACTGTCAAAAAGGTCCCCAGAGCCCCCCTCTGGCCGGAGAGCCACTGGTGCCTGGGTCCCTCAACCCAGCATCACTGGTGACACTGGGAGGAAAACACCATCCCCTCTTTCCTGTACTCTTCCTCCATCCAGGCAGCACAGCCACCCACAGAACTGTACTAAGAAATGGATTACAGAAATAATCTGGGCTGAATCAACCCTCTCAGATGAGGTAGGAGAAGCAATGATGTCAGGAACTTTACTTCTGATTATCTGTTGAAAACCTTTTTTTCCTATTTTTTTCCCACAGCAGAGCTGTAACAAATGTGTAAGCACACTACAGTTTGAAAACTAACTTTGCAGATATGTTTTTTATGTAGTTTTGCACGTATCTGCTGGGAATTCTGCTGTGGCTATTCTGAGCTGAGTCCATACCAGAAAGGACTATAAAAAAGTGTCTGAAAGAACAAGATAGAGAACTATGTGACATGGAGAAGTCTTCTCATCTTTCAATACAAAAGGTAAAACTGCATTGTGTTATCTTCCCAGTTAGCAACACTTGCTGAATAATTATATTTTACTGTGCCTCATTCTTTTAATACAACTTTTCTAGAGAAATGGGGAGAATATGTGATTGTAGGCAATTGACCTCATCTGCTCCAGTATGTTCCATGAAGTAGCATAATTAATAATCACTGTTTATTATTAACCAGATTAGTTTCTGGACAGTAAGAGCAGAACTCATCTGTTTTTATTCTCCATGGCAGAGGATTAAGCAAAGAGGGCTAGCAAGGGTTATAGCAGCATCTCTGAATGACCAACCCTCAGCTCCATTGTGCAAGGGAAGCTCCAGCGCTGCCTTGCAGAGTCTGCAATCCAACACCAGAGCCCTCCAAAATATTTTTGGCATTTTACCTGTAAATACACAATGCTTTTGAACAGTAGAGAGCAGGAAAGTGGGCAAGGAGATTTCTGTTTGGCATGAGAAGAAGCTTCCCCAGGGGCCTCTGTGCCAGGCCCAGTCAGAATGGAAAACTCCAGAGTTGACAGAAATAATTTACAGCTCTCATTCACTTCTTTCCTTCTCTCATAAATAAGATAACAGGCACATCAGTGCTGTTATCTTATTTATCCCATCCTACTTAAAACATCCCATCCTACTTAAAACTGCTGGCATCTCATAGCTAAAGACAGGAATCACATGATTAAATGGATCATTAAATAAAGCAGATGCTTTTATTGTAGCACATTAACTTCTGTGTTATTCTGGAAAAAATGCTTATGCTTGGGCTGAGTACATGCGCTATTCCTCCAAAGTCAGCCTGAGCTTAAACCATTTGTCAAGCATTAAGGGAGTCAGATACACAGTATCAGAGGTCACTGACTGCCTCACACCTTCATTTGCTATAATTTTCTTTTTTTTAAGCAACCAAGTCACTTTTTCACAGTAACCTGCACTTGTTACCTGGCTCCTGTCTCTGTAATGTCATATAGCATTTATGGCATCTGTAGCTGCTCCCAGAGCAATCTGGAAGGTTACCCTCAAGGAATAGTGGCCCTGGTCAAGAAACAGCTTAGGGCTGGGGACTCTGGGTTTTAGGCTTAAAGTAAACATACTGTACTTGCATCTGTCATCCCAGCTGATTTTTCCAACACACAGAGAAACAACCTGTGGGATTCCTAGAGCAGGTGGTGCAGAGGGGGGTCTGGGTAATGGGACTGGTGCTTTTATTTTCCAGAAAAGACACAGAAAACATCTTAAGAAGGACAAGAGGTTGCAACACAGAAAATACAAAGGGAGATAAAGGCATGCTCACATGTTTACATAGCATGCTCAGTGGTAAAATCAGATCCTTTCAGCTTCTAATCAGATGGATGCTTGGAGCTTACATCTTTGTTCTGCTTAAGGAGACTCTGTAATGCTCAGGTGAATGCTCTTCCACTTAATATGTGCTTTCAGTTTCTGGAAATTCAACCTTTAGCATTTCAACTGCTCATATTAAAAGTCATTTTGATGTCAGATTGGCATTGCTCAGCACTGTTTCGTTGGAAGGGTTGTTTTTCCCCAGCACCAAAAGAAAATTTTCATAGCAAAGGAAAAAAATAATGCAGCAAAGGTAAAAAGAAAGTAATTCCACAGAATGGCTGTGCAGTGGGATTCTTCAGACTAACCTTATTAAAAGAATGTTGTATTGGGATGTCCACCCTCTTATTTTACAGGTTTTTTTGGAATGTGCCTCTAGATTTTGGCATTGCAATTGGTCAGACATTTGTTGCACCACAGGAGCAAGTCACAGATGTGCCCCAGTCCAAGGAAGAGACTTAGAAATAAAGGTGCAGTGCCTTCATTCACTACAGCAATGCTCTGTAGCCTAGGGGATCCTCATCAGGTGTTGCCAGGGCCATGGGCACATCTCCCTCTCCCCTGGCATGGACACAAGTTGGAAAAGCCCCTGCCAGATGAGAACACAACTCGCCCATCACCCTCTTTGCACCAGGAGGTGTGGGCAGTGAGGAAAAGATTTCCTTGTGAAAGGGAAGAAGATCAACACAGAAAAATAACTGCAGAAGCCAGAAGCCTGTTTCTTTTAAGCATCAGTAAGGCAGGAACAGGTTTCCCTCCCACTACAGTAATTTAGATTTCACTCTGCCTGCCAGACCCATTTCCTCACTGCAGCATTGCCTCTCACAGCTGCCCAGGCAGAGGCCAGGGTGGAATGCCCTGTTGTGAGCACATGGCAGAACTTTCCACCAAAAAGGTGGGAAATTTCCTGCTCTGTCTTCTCTTGCAATAACCTCAGAAGAAAACACGCTGTTTAAGGTTGTCCAAGCCATCAAGTGTGGAGCTGCCAAGGTGCCTCTCAGTGACACAGGCAACCCAGTCCTATGGGAGAGAGGAGTAGCTGGGGCTAGGACAGGATGGAAAGCATCCAGGAGCAGCCTTGGAGAGCTCCGTGTGGTCTCAGCACAGACAGAGGGTAAGGGAGTTGCAGGAAAAGGGGTGCCAGGGCTGCCCCCACCACCCACAGCCCAGGGGTCAATGCTGCAGCTCTCCGGCCTCTGACAGGGACAGGGTTTGCAAACAAGGTCATTCTCATAGCCCTGGTTTTCTGGCACACACCTCCTTTACCTGTGCATCAAGCTACACTTCCTGACCTTTTCTGGCCCCTTTTATTTTGTCTCCAGTAAGTTAAAAAATCACACAGAGTGGGGTACAGGAGGGGTGGAGGAACTGCATGCTCCTCTTCAGCATGCTCCCAGGCTGAGCAGCATTAGGTTAGACAAGCCTGCTTCTCCTGTGTCACTCCTCAGCTGAGGTGGAAGTAACTAAAAACTGTGGGTTGGTACTTTTTAAGCCCTTCTAAGCGAGGGACAGAGTTCCTGCACTCATACCCTTCCACAACAAAAAATAATTATACCTTAATCCTCCCAGTTAAATGCCTATTTCAACCCAAGATCAAAAACTTTAGTGACTAACCAGAACCTTAAGCTTACTCCAACTAGGAAATTTAGTAACTGCTACTTTGGACCGTTGAAATGTAAATTAAAATCTCTTAGGGCACTTCTCTAGCAATTTAATTTTAGGCTGTGCAGAGTTGTGGAAGAATGCCAGGAAAAAAATCTCCTTCTCCTTGCAGAAAAAAAATATATTAAAATATGGAAGCTGATTTGCAGTCTATTGTGCTGTCATTCACCACAGGCTACCTGTGCCAAGTAAAGGGCTGGGAATCAGGCAGCCAACAGTAAGTCTCAGAAACATCAGTGAACTTTACATGCAGTCTTCATGCTTTGTACTGGTACCAGAAACATTTGACTGCATGAGTCCTCAGAGATGGGGCAGAAGAGAACCAGTGCTTTAACCCTGTGGGACACCAACCTGGAATAAAATGGGTAAGGTTTGCTGCAGAAAGGTTATGTGGGTGGGAAGAGAAAATATTTTGTCTAATCCAGGGGCTTGGATTCACTCTATTTTAAGTCTGTTTTCATTGCTTTTTGGGTCCCAAAGGCCAAAATAAGGCACTCAGGGCAAAAGCTGCAGCATCAGCCGTGCAACCTATTGCTTTACACAGTGCAAAGGATGCACCCATGGAAGGCAAGACTCAGTCTTTACCTGTAACAACAAGGGCCTGGCAGTCCTTCTGCAACAGAGACTCCTGAAGACAGCAGGGCTCAGCCCGTGCCCTGCAGCATCCTGGCCAGGTGGCTTCTCCTGCAACAGCTGGGAGAAAGTTTGGAGAATCTTGAAAGCAAGACCATTAGACGTGCATTTCACCATTGCCACCTTCAACAGCAAAAATAAGTCTGTAATCACAATAAGTTTGTCTTACTGTGGCGCAAATTGAATATGCTGGAAGTACAGGGCAAAACAAGTAATCTGATTTATCACAACAGACACCAGTTCCCATTTATAAAAACCTGAATTTGTGCCGTACAGTTGTTCTACAAAAAGCCTCAGTAAGTCATTCTCTATCCAATAGCTACATTGAGTTATCACAGGAGCAGCCATTACTCACAGTGACAGTCCCAGCACAACAAGCCCCTGCTGAGAGCAGGAGTTTCTGCCCACATGAAGCAGATGAAGCTAATGGATATCCATCTGCCTGAGCCCTGCCCCGAGCCTGGCTGCGCACAGGGGGACAAATCCACCACAAGTGCATCTCTCCAACAACAGCTCCTCTCTGCAGCAGAAAACTGACACGTTGCTGCTTTTCTTCAGACAAGCCTGGGTTTTGTTGATTTGGGGGCCGGGGGGTGTTCCTTTGTTTGTTTTTGTTGGGTGAGTGAGAAGTAAAAATAACTCCCATTTAACAGTCACCAGGCACGTCAGGCAACACAGGAGGGACAGGAGGTAGGGAGCAACCTTTCAAAATGATGGCAGCAAGCTTGGCTTTGATGTTCTCCATCAGACCTGGCCTGCCTGGAACACTGAGGCACCAAGGTAACCAAAGGCCTGGCTATGAAGCATTCTTTTGGTAAGAAAGGGGCTGTGCAGGTTAGATCAATCCTGGGGGCTATTCTAATCCAAATCTATAATCTTATTTAAATTAGTCCCCAGACCCTCCTATATTATCAAACATCTTGAAAGGTAAGTTTTCTAAAGCTGCTACCTGAGCAAGATCAGAATTTCTTCTATGGCTGTCTCTTGATTAGGTATTTCCTGGCTGCAGGCAGACTTTGCTGGATTTGAGCTGATCCCAAAGTATTTTTGTTAAAAACTTATCACCAAGCCTTAAAGCGAAAAGAGATGATTTATTCTCTAAACAAGAATAGTAAAGAAGAAACAAAATGTACACCAGTTATTTTCCTACTCTCAAAGTTGCTTCATTGTAATTTTATAACTATTTCTTCCTTCTCCTAAAAAAAGTAATGGAATTCAGTGTCTGAAAACAGAATATTCATCTTCTGACTTTTTGTACTCCAGTTTTAGGATTTTATATCTTCACTGCATATTAGGAGGAAGAAAACCCCTGTAAGTAGCTAGTGAGATTGATTTCTGGAAATGTCATTTAATCTCTGGGGGTTTTGCAGCTCGTAATACAACACAGCCAGTAGGGAACAGCCACATTTTGTGTTCATTCATCTGAGGAAGGAGAAAAAGTCAGTTCCTCATGCCACGCATTTAGCGGGGGATTGGATGAATTACTATGGTCTGAGTCATCAGGGCCACACCTGTGCTCCATCAGCCTCTGCACACCCTTCAAGCAGGGACCTGCATGGCATAATTCTGCACCCCTGCACCCCAGTTTCTGCAGTGCCACCACCCCAGAGCAGCCTCCAGCCATGGCCAGCTGCCACCGCTGGCGGCTGCTCCAATCCCATGGAGAGTACTGTTCCCAAAGAGACAGGAGGAAAGAAGGGGCTCAGAAAGTTCTCCTTGCCAGAGGCACCAAGGAAACATTGCCACTGACAACAAGGAGGAAAATTATGCCCACCTGGACTCTTTTGTTTGAAGCCTTGTTTAAGAGGAACACGAGGCAGATAGGGACAGAACAAATCTGCACTAAGAAATGAAGTGGGATAACAAATAAGATGACAACACTGAACTGTGCTCTTCAGGGAGCACAGCTACATTCTTTCCTAAACAGCATGTCCCTTTAATGATAATTCACTGGAAACAGTTCAAAATCCCATTAATATAAAAAAATAAGTTCTTGCCTTCAGTTTAAATGACAAAGCTCTCTATTAATGTGAAATCCTTACTATCTCCTTCCCTGGATGCATATATCTAATTTGCAATTCCATTATTCTGGGGATTTAAGCTATAAATGACCCCACCTGATGCTGCAGTACTTTCACCCCCAGAGGGGTGGGAGGATGAGAAACAGGTTCTCTTCTGAACCATTGCCAAACACCACAGCACAGCAACTTCAGTACCTGATCAGGCAAAACCTCTTTCAAAAGGCAATAGTTATTTACACAGACAGTGAAGAGCCAAAAGAACAGAGCTCTGTTGAGTGGCAGAGCCACAAGAAATTACACTGTCTCTTTGCCCAAAGATGAAGAACAGCACTTACAGAAACCACAGCAAAACTGGTCAAGTCATCCTCTATCCATGACATCTGCAGCTACCTTTGCGAGGCAGGCGAGATGATAATAAATATGGCATGAGGGCATTAAAGTGTGTCTTTTTCCTGAACCACAAATAAAACTGCCTGCAGGATCTGCCTTCCCAGAAATAAATGTCAAGGAGAAATCCAGGGAAAACAAAGGGAGCTGGTTAATTGAGTGATGCCCACATCACACAACAGACATGATCCTACAGAATGGAGCATGCAGTTCCAATCTGGCACTGTTTACAAGCATGATGTAACTGGCATAATTTCAATGTTGTTGTAACAGGTGAGAACACATACAGCCTGGGGAGGAAATAGCATTTTTATTCACTGACAGATTGTGGTACTACATTACATTGAACATCCCTACGAAAAGAAGAGTGAGCCTTGCCTAAAATACGGCACTGCCCTGTGCAAAGGTTAGCAGTGCAGTGGTCACTTTATCAAGGTTCAGGTTGCCCTGCAAAGCTTTGCTGGAACAGCTGTGCTGGTTATGAATGTTAAATAAATAAGTAAATACAAATCATATCTCAAAGCTTAGCACTGCTAACCCCTGGAGCAGGTAGAGACATGCTTTTATCAGATCAGCTGGGCTGTTGGAGGAAGCAGCACAACAAAAGCAGAATCTCTATGTGTGTCTGTGCTGCAGGGCTCAGCCAACACCTGGTGCCAGCACAGCTGCTGCTCCCACAATCAGCAGCCCCAGCACAAGCTGCCTGCACCTGTGTGTGTATGTACACACACACAATGTGTGTCTGCAGGCACATACCCTGACCCTCCAGCCTGGTTGCAGCTCTGCCCCTCAAATGTTTCTGGAGCACACACAGTCCTCAGCAGCTGCTGGCAGTGCCAACAGCCACCCCAGTGCCACTTCCCTTCAGGCTGCACTTCTGGCCTCTCTAAAACCAGATCAGGGAAGCACAAAGCAGAGAAAAAGTTCTTAGGCACAAATTGGACACTTCAGATTTTTCAGAGATCTGAATTGCATCTCTGCTAATCACACATCTAGTTTTTCTTACTCTGACAACTTCATGGCTGACATTCCTTTGTCTCAGATTTCTGCACTGATCTTCCACCCCTACAGCAGCCAGTGCTCAAGTATTCATTGAGTAGCATTACTCATCAAATACCATTGAGAGTAAATGTGTAAATCCTGTAGACTGGCCAAATAAGTCTGGGTGGAATGACTTTCTGGTCTTGCAAGATTTCAAAGGTCTTGGGTTTGACTTTTTTCATGCACCTGGATGAAAAGTGATTTGGAAAAAACTAGATATAACATATTTCTCAGAAATAGCTACTGTACCAGTCAGAAAATGTATCCCAGATTAGAAAGATGTAAATAAAATCCCACTTTTGCTTCTTTCAGAACAGGAATTTCGTTCAAAAACCAATCCCTCTGAGAAAGACATTTCACAAATAAGTTAAAAAATAAATATGGATGTTTCTTATATTTTTGAACAAAAATTTTGCTCTGAACTATCAGACAAAGAGGAAAATGACAGCAACTCACATTTGGCTTAGAAATATCTATATATAAACTAATCTTTCACTGAAAGAAGACACCCCTGAGTGCAGACAGAGCTGACCATTTCATCACCTGCCTGTGCTCATGTATATGTGAAGGTGGGTGGCTTAAAACCTGCCCATTCCTGTCCCTCAAACAGCAGCACAAGAATGAAGCTCTCAAAATCCTCGTCCTCCCCTGCCATGCCACTTGTGCCTTCCCTGAATCCAAAATCTCGCTGTTCCTCCCCTGTATGACAAAGCTGATGTCAGCTTCTACTGCAGAGCCAGCCCTGACTCCTAACTGGCCATGGTGAAACACTGATGAATGAAAAATTGGAGCTATTTCTCCTGCTTGTTACGTCAGCAGCACGTATGTGGGCCTTGCATATGCTAAGGAGCAATAAGGAAACGTCACCAGAGTATTCACAAATCTGTCACTCCACCTCTTCAGACACTGCCAGCCACTGGTACAGCAAAAGCTCCACAGTCTCTCCTGGGTTGATAAATCCGAGAGCCTTTATAACTCCCAATATCCCTTAAACTCTCCCTCACATTTAGACAGACCCAGCAGAGCACTTCTTTCATGAAATGCAGATTACACGGAGCCATAAGTAAGGCTCCTTGGATGAGGCACAGCTGGAATGTATTCTGGGGAAGTAAACATTTCAACACTAATTATGACACTGCCCAGGAGCAAGGACAGGGAACATCAATGTTTAGACAACTAAAAAAATAATATTTACTACACATGGACGCCCTTGTTCAGTCATAGCCAGTAACTTCTCCTGAGCTTGGGGCTTTGATAGCAAATGGATGAGTGGAGTGTGGCATCTGAAAATTAATCACTGTCTGGGAAGCTGCTCTCTTAAGCAGTATACACTGATATTTCTTACAGGAGAGAGAAATGCTTTCTTGGCTTCCCCTTTGACACAGGTAAGCCTGGTGGGAGCAAACAGCAGAAGGAAAATCCTGACTCAGGTGTCATGCTGTGCATGCAGCTCACACTCTATGCAGGGTCATCACTGCTTCTGCTTTCAGAAGCCTGCACATTCTTGAAGAAACAGTGTGTTTGCATTAATAAAGCCCCTACAGTGTTGAAAAGGTGGAAAGTATGAAATTGTGCATGGGAAAGTAGGGGGGAGGATTACCAAAAGTGTTTTTCAGTCTTTAATTTCTTCCATAGTCTTAAGAAAAGCTAACCCATATTATCTCTGCAGTTGCTTCAGCCAGTTCTTGTTCTTAAAATTTATGGAAATAATAATTTTCAAAAGTGCATTTAAAGGCCACCCAGAATTCCAAGCCTTTTTTTAATCATGAGACAAAAAATTAGCAGATCACAAGAGATAAAGCTAGAAGGAGCCAAAACTCACTGAAGTTTTAAGATATCTCCAGCAGATCCAGAAGGATTTGGTCCAGAGTTTTCCTTGTAGTCTAATCATCCTAAAGGCTGCTGGCAATGACAGAATACAATTTCTCTTTTTTTCATAGTGAGAGTCACATGAATTGATAAATGCTGCCTCATTTGAAAGCTGGGTGCTTAGTCCCTGGCTCTAACAACACTCTGCAGACTTAGGACTGATTAATTGACAGGCATTTGGGATACCTAGGGATAAATATCAACAACGAAGTGAAATGTCAGCGAGTGAAATATATTGCAAGGCTTGTGTGGATTATGAGAAGCTGTATTATCAAACAAGAGAATGAAGTCAAGGGATAAGCAAGTGTAGAATCCGAGCATGCAGCAGGATAGCAATAATTAAGTCCAGGGAGATAATTTTGTAAATGTAGATTAACAGCTTTAGTCAGATGCTCTTCTCTTCTTGTATAACCAGCAGGTTTATTCAAAGATCGTGTTGGTAATCAACTCAAGTAGAAGTGGCAACGTGAGGAGAAAAGGGGTCGCACAGTGGAATGGTTAGGTTGAAGAAAAGCAGAATGACAGTCTCCCTGCTGCCTGCTAATGATTTAACAACCTCAAATGTGATCCATAGGGGGCTGCAAAAGAAGCTGTCTTTTGAAATTCAAGAAGTTTCACATCTGTTATGCTCATTTCCAGACATAATTGTCACCAAATTAATATATTAAAAAAATTTTGTCTGTCACTTTGGGCTCAAGTTGCAATCCTTTTCAGAAAAAATATATATACATATATATACTATATACATACACACACACACACATATATATACACATCAGCAAGTAAGCAATAATGTCCTTTAGGTTAGAATTGTGACCTCAGTGTCACCCAGAAAACAAGGTGTGTTAATTGCCCAGCTGCAGTGCCATGAAAATAAACACATCTATTTGTGAGAATTGCCTGTTCTTACATACCTGTTACTGGGTGCCCCAGAAGCACCATCTTGCTTTGATAATGAGTCTGGCCAGAAAAGAAAGCAAAACAAAATGAAATGTTTTATATTTCACCACAGAGTTTTGCCCACTGTAAGCGCAAGCTGGACCAACCATGCATGGCTTTGGGAGAGGGCAGGAGAAAAGCAATAATAAGATAATAAGATAATTGCTGTGAATATCCAGTGTTAAACCACCATTCCTTGAGGTTCCTGATTTCCCAGCAGTTCCTTAGGTGCAATACCATGTGATCATTGCTCCACACTCCATGTACAAATGAAATTATGGGCTTCCAATCTGCAGCCTCCAAACCCATAAGGAGTCCATGGAGTGATTTTAAGATGTCCAAGAAAGGGGATTACAAAAGCAAGTTCCTGTACTCTCTGTATATGTTGGAAAGGGAGTTTTTTGGCCCACAATTGCTAGAAATTGAAATTCTCTGAGTAAACTCTTTAAACAGCCTAATGGAAGTGGTAACCACAATCATAAGACCATAAGATCAGCACAACTGACTGGGCCATCAGAGGACCCCTCAACCTTTCTTCTGCAAACACCAAGCCAGAACCTGAGAAGCCTTTGCCACAGGCATCTTGCTAAAAGGTGTGCCCAAAACTTGCAATTCCAACTGATGATAATTTCCCTACATCCATAACTTGTAAAAAAAAAAATAAATAAACAGAGGCATATACTGTTTGCACAAAGCACTTCAGTCTTTGGAATTCATAAGCTTAGAACCAACTGGAAAACTGGAAAGAAACTTCAGTGTAGTGAGAGATTACAACCAGAATTATCATAAATTGCAATGAGAATAAATGTGTATTCATTTTTAAAATTGTAAAGTCTGATTTCACATTTAAGCTATTCTTTCATTATGATGGCTTTTAAATACCTATAATTACATGTTAGTTACTATTGTTCAGACCATTTTATACAAACACATAGGGAAAATGCTCAGAAATAAATCCTAGGCACTGATTATTTTTAATAGTGTAATCCTTCTTCTATGGTAATTACTGGGGTACAATACCCATTAACCTATTCAGCATTCCTAGAGGAATTTAAGTCAAAACCAATCTGATTAAGGTAAGGGCTTCCCATCTCTGCTTTCTCTCCCCCTTCTCTGCTAAAATAAATATAAATGTGTGTTAGCTATGCAGAGAATCAATGAAATTATATTCAATTTGCAATTCAGCCAAGTGTCTGCAAATTCAACTAATTATTTATATTTTGAGTCTTGTTGATGCTGCAGTTATTGTAAAGCTCAACAGTCCATCTCTTTATTGTAACCAGTACTTGAGGCTTTTACATGTCTATTTCATTAAATTTGAAACATTTTGTGACCTACTTAAGTGCCATAGGCAGTTTTCTAATTATTTACCAGAATTTGTGAAAAATGGTTTCATCTCCTGAAATGCGTTTTACAAAGTAGCATATTTTCAATAGGTGCCGATAGCTTAATACACTTGCTTTATAAAAGCAAGTGTATATACACTTTTGTTCATAAACAATCATAGAATGGCCTGGGTTGGAAGGGTCCTTAAAGATCTTCAAGTTCCAACACCCTTGGCTACACTGGGACACTTTTCACTGGATCAGGTTGCCCACAGTTTAATCCAGCCCAGCCTTGAACATTCCCAGGCATGGGCATCCACAAGTTCTCTGGGAAACCTGTTCAGGGCCTCACCACCCTCACAGTAAAGAATTTCTCCCTAATATCCAATCTAAACTATCCTCTTTCAATTTTAAACAGTTCCCCATTGTCCTGTTACTATGTGTCCTTTAAAAAGTCTCTCTCCGACTTTTCTGCAGGCTCCCTTGAGACACAAAAGGCCACAAGTGGGTCACCCCAAAGCCTTCTCTTTTCCAGGCTGAACAAATCCGATTAGCCTTTCCTCATAGGAGAGGTGCTCCAGCCCTCCGATCATGTTGGTGGCCTCCTCTGGACTCACTCCAAGGAGCTCCATGTCCTCCCAGTTCTGGGGACCCCAGAGTGGGATGCAGTGCTCCAGTTCCTCCTGACTGCATGGATGATGCTGCTCCTGATGCGAGCTGAGCCTTCTGTTCTGCTGTTTGCTGCAACCGTCAGCTCAGACACAGCCATGCCAGCTGCACTGGGAGGGAACACAAGCACAGATAAACAGAACATTCAGAATAATTAGATACCCACAACACTGCAAATAATTTAAATAGGGGTTTTCACACTCTGAAGAGTGGGATGGAGATGTTCATGGCAGATTTTTAGTGGCTGCATCTGAACCTACTGTTAAAGCAAACAGCCAGAAGAGTGAACTCAAATCCATGCAGTCAGAAGGAAGATTTCCTTTTCTGCCTTATGCTTCCCATGCTGCAGCCCTCACACACCGACCATGCCCAGCCCTGATAGCTGAAGAAGAGGAGTGGGAACAGTGCCAGTTGCACTGCTGGAAACACAAAGATTTGAAGGGAGTATCAAATGGCAGATTGAAATCCACATCACTGGATCAACATGAAATCCAGAACATGACAGAATCAGGAACTAGGAGCGTCCCAAACACCCAGAACTTTTAGCATCAGGATGCTAGAGGAGGCTACCTGAAATATTTGTTCCCATTAAAATCCAAAGTTAATGTTCAGGTAAAATACCCCTTTACACATCATGTGCCTGAAAAGAGAATTTTCATCATTGCTCATTGTTGTTGCAGGCTGATGAGACAGTTTTCTCCAGATGGTACACAGGAGGAGATACAAACTGATGCAAATGGGCCAGAACTGGGTAAGGAGGAATGGTTCCCTCCCCCTTGCAGGTGAGGCAGGTAGACAATTTGCCACAAATCACCAGGGAAATTCAGGGCCACACCTCAAATTGAACATAAACTGTCCCAGGCTCTGCAGCATGGTTTCTGAGTGGCAAGAAAGGAAATGTTCTGTGGGACAGCCCTAAGAGCAGCAGTGGAGCTGTGCCTGCTAATCCAACATGAATCTGATACATTTATTAGGAAGAGAAAATAAATTGGTGAATAAATTCACTGTTGTCCCAACATACAAGGGTGTCCCCATAAAAAATGTGCCTCTGCCCACTGCTGGCATGTGACAGAGAGATTAATGAAGCAGAAAAATATGGTGTCAACAGCAAAATCTGTTACTGCAGCTGTACCCCTCCAGAGCATTAAACTGCAATTTGGATATTTGCCCCTTCCCCACAATTTCCCTGGGAAACCACACTAAGAATACAATGAGCAAAGTCCAGATACAGGCTCAGCCCTGCCAAAACTTCACTTAATGAAGAGAGAAGAGAGGGGTTTGCAATCAGCTTGTAAATCTGGAAATATTTGGCCTTAGGTTCATCTCTGGCATAAAAATGTGGTGGTTTCTGATAAACAGGCAAGATTATGTTTTTCTCATAATAACTTACTGGTCTTCCCATCATCTTCCAGTTCAGCAAGGCAAAACCCTATTCTACCCACCTCTGATAGAATTTTAAGCTTCTCTTTCTGGCAGGATTGCCTAGCTAGTCCCTATTTACCATCCTTTATAATGCAAGCTGGATACTGTACCTGCTTGCACATCCTGAACATGTGACTCTGCAGTTTGTCATTACTGCCTCTGAAAACCATCCTGCATCCATGTGTAATGCAGGTAGATAAAACTGTTCTCTCCCGCCAGGCCCTATAATATTTTAATTTTTCATATCTTTAGTAAAGCAACTTAAAAATCATATTAAGTGACTTGTATTACTGCTATTTATACCTAAGATATGCCATTTTGTGGTGCATTCATAAGAAATGTGTATGCCAGAACAAAGAATTACCAAGCTTCACCTCCTGTGCATTGTGACAATGCATTCATTTCTGGCTGTATTCAGCCACCACCAGTGGCTCACAGTGCATCCTGACAGCTGCCACTGGTGTGTGACCTCCTGAGCAGTCCTCATTAGCACAGTTTCTTAGCCTATCATTTCACAGAAAAGAAATTACTATGGAATAGCTCCCAAATGAGCACCTCTCCCTGCAACTCAAATTCAAGGGATGAGACAGGAGACAGAACATCTGCCAGAGAAGAGGATATTTTGTATGGTGATCAGCAGCGGAGAGCAAATAAACCATCTTCTGAAAATAGAAAATTGACTTCCTCCAAATCAGGAGAGCTTTTATGCTTATTCTGAAAAGGAAAAGCAACTGACTGACTCCGCATACAAGAGCACCCATAGTCAAAGGCAAGGTAGCTCCCCAGCCTTGATACTGTTCAGCAGGCAGAGGAAATGCTCCCTTTCCCACTCTCGGGTTGCTGTTGATGGTCTCTGCCCTGGGATGCGTAGGATGTCTCTGCTTTGGCCCATGCAACTGAAGAACGAGTCTGGACTCTTCACTTTTCAGTCTTGAGGTTGTTTATTAATTCTTATCTATAAAATTTTCTTTCTGCCCAGCCGAGATCTGCTCAGCAAGGCAGCCACAGGCACTCTGATTGCTCCCGAGGCGGTGTTGTCCTTTTACACTACAAACTGCGTATATCATATTTACACTTAATCCTATACCTATCACCTATGTTAGACAGTGCACTTCTACTCTAAACCAATCCCACAGTGCCAACATCACTGCAAAAAATGGAGAACAAGAAGAAGAAGGAGAAAGGCTAGACACACCCAGATTCCTCCATCTTGTCCCCATAACCCCCATACCAAAAATCCTAGAACCTACATTTTCACCCTGTGATCATTTTGTTATTACACTATTCAAACCTGTGTGACTTTCACATCCTCATACAAAGTTGGCAACTTGCTCCAAGGGTCAAAATCAAATCTCCAGGTGTTCTGGGGAGCATGCCAAGGTCTCCGAGCCCCCCGGCGGGGTCCTTGGCAACTCTGGACACCCAGAGGGATGTACTGAGTTCCGACATCCCACAAAGGCTGAGGTTTCTGGATGATGGAAACACTATCTCTTCAGTGCAGGCATTACTTTAAGGAGAAAAGTAAAAAAAATTAAAATAAAAAATTTGCCTTTCTGACTTTTTTGGTTGGTACCTTTTAGACTCTTGGATGCTCTGTCCTTGGAACTAAAAGTTCAAATGTGACTGCAGAAACAGATTTTTTCTTCTTCAGCCTTTTTTCAGGAACAAAAGCATTTGCTTACTGATCTACCTGCAGAGAAACAAAGCACTACTTCAAATACCCATTCCAAATCAGAAACAAAAGATAAAAGCCAAATAAGTGGGCGCCTGCTCAGGGTTCATAAATTTCTTTAAGTGACATAATTTCTACAACAAGCTTCTTTTCCTGAAAGTACTATTTAAACCTGGAAAAAAATTTTCTCTACTGTGAAGCAATTATGGAATGGCAGAAAATAATTAGGTGACCAGAATACTGTTTTGAACATGTTTCAAGTGCTCATCATGAAGTTTTTTGAATGTATTTGACTGAGCTCTGGAAATAAAAACTAGGGCTAGAAAGAGGAGAGCAGGTAAGAGAATATGCTGATTGTTGCACCCCAGACACATCTCTTAAATCAAACACATTAGGGGAACATATCTAGAGTGTGGAAGACAGCTCTGATATCATGTCAAAGATAAATAAAATATCAAAGTATACATTTTGGATATTCAAGTATCGAAAAACTGTTGCTAATTATTAGGCTGCATGTAAAAAGATAAATTAACAGAAAAAAAAGAGTTCTGTTATTCCCTAGTCAACGAATTCTGTCAAGCAAAAGATATTTTAATTTATTTTTTGGCTGGGTAGTATTTTTGTATATTACAAATTGTTAACAGTTAGATATGATTATAAAACAATTAGTAAAATATGAGATCAGTTTTATGGCATTAGTCCAAAATCATTTGCTACAGCACATAAGCTAGTATATGAAATTTGCTGAAGCCAGGGTTTCACTCCAGCTATAAAATCACAAGACTAGAATACAAAACAGACCATTCAAATACAAAGACATTTATGAACATTAACTAGCTGTACTTAAGAGAATATGAGACTAGCAATGCTCAGAACAGGAGGAAGTGTTTACAAAGCACAATCCTATTCTTTGGTCAATCTTCAATAACAGAAATAGTTTATATTTGGGGTATTTCATCCAATCTTCAAGATATCTCATAGAGGAGTACAATGATAAAACATGGGGCTGACTTTGGCTTTCACAACACTGAAATCAATCAAGTACCTGTATGCAGTCCAGAGGGATGATAAATTGTGTTTGTCACACCTAAAACCAATTTTCTGGGAAGAAAAAAAAATCTAACAATTTAGAGGAGCCTAGATGCCCTATATTTATTCTTTCCCTGAAAGCCAGAAGTGAAGACAGAACCCATCTCTCCTTTATATATATGTCTTGGTTTGAGAGAAGTGGGTTTCTGAGAGTGAGTGTGTCAGTCTAATTGAAGATGTAGATTTGCGATTGACACCTGTTTTGACCACTGAGAGTTGGATACGCTTCTGAGAACACACAGGAGTTAAAAGCAGAGCTCTGCTCCTGGGAAGTCCTCTTGGCACTTCGGCGTGGAAGAGGAAGGACCTCTCCCCCTGCTCCAGCTGTCCCGGCTGGGCAGGGGGAGGGGCAGCCATGTGGTAGGCCCGGGCCTGGATCGAAATGGGGGTAGGCCTGGCTTGGTTCCCCCTCCCCCCCAGGGTGGAGGAGAGAGAGACACCGGGAGAGACACCCAGGGTGGAAGGGTGGAGGAGAGAGAGAGACTGGGAGCTACTGGGCAGCCCCTCCTCTCTGGAGAGACAGAGAGAGAGACTGTGTCTGTGCTCGCTGCCTAGAGCTGAGCTGTGGCCTTGAAGCTCGATATCGTGGGCTGCCAGCCTGCCCGGCCTGTGGAGAGGAGGGGGGTTGAACCAGAAAGAGTCCAGCTGCTTGTGAGTTGTGAGCTGTAGAGTTTTAACCCTTTCTTGGACAATGAAAGCTTTTGCAGAGTACTGACTCTTCCGGGAGAAGAGATGAAGAAGGATTTAAGCAAGTTTTTTAAAGGACCGAGCAGGGGAGAGATTGTGAGAAGAACCTAGGGTAGAAGAGATGTGGAGTGGCATTCTTTGCTAGACGCTTTTTGTAGAGCCATAGACTGTTCCTGAATACAGAGACTATTTTCAGGGGGAGCTACCGAGTCCCAGAGTTAAGAAAGCAGTGTGAGAGCCTCCCGGCCCAGGAGGTGAAATAATGGGGAGACAGATGTCCCAAAATAGAGACTGTGCCTTTTTTTGGAGTGAGACGATAGAATCCTTAAAAAGACCACCCTAAAAGTAGCTCTGGTCCATGTTCAGTGGTGAGAGCACTGGACATGAGAAGAGGAAGTCACGATCTCCAATCCGAGTAGTGATATGTGACCAAAAGCCCAGAGCATACAAGAAAGACTCCTCCTCTTAAAGAATTGAAAATTGAGTATTTTTAAGAGTAGTTTTTACTAGACTGAAAGATGTAATTGTATTGAGAATTTGGTGGGGGGGGGAGGAGGAGCTGTATTCTGTAGAGTTTTCATTTTCCTTGAGATTGTCTTTTCTTTTCTTTCCTATACCTATGTAGTGTGTAGTTAATAAAGTTCTACTTTCCATAGTTTTAAGTAGAGGACTGCTTTGCTTATTCCTAGGCACATCTCACAGCAAGTACCAGAGAGTAAGTATTTTCATGAGAGGCACTAGCATTTTGCCAAGCTCAAACCATGACAATATATATATATTTTTTTTTTTTTAATGAACATTTTTTTAAATAGAGACTTTCTTTTTAGAGCTAGATTTCTTACTACAGCTGAAGCTTCTGCTTAGGGCAGAAGCTATTTGAAATGTTTGGAACAGCACTCTGGGCTCCATGTAGTGGTCTAGGCTATACTTCATGAAATGAAGTTATATTAATCTCAGCATTCATCAGGAACCATGAAAAAGGTTAAAATGCCTTGGATTTTTTATGAAAAGCAATATAATGAAAAATGCTTTCTATTATATCTGTTTAATTTACTACCTCCTTCTACATATATATTCTAGTTACAAGACATGTTTGTTTTCTTTATTGGTAAATATTAGGACAATATGAGATTTTAGATTAGAAAAAATATATGCTGTTGTGAGCTCTTAGTTACAGAATTACTTGTTTCCACTAGATCTCCTAGATACATCACTGATCTGTATAATCCTAATAAATATTTGAGCAGGTCAGTCGCAAACACAGTTGCTTACCAGGCAGATGATGTTTCTGGAGCTAAGAAAACAGAGGACAGTAATTTTCTCTGCAGCATGTCCAGCGTCCTTTGGTTATCCCCAGGCAAAATTACCAGGTACACAGAAGCGTTCATGCAGGTTTAGTATGAGAAGTGAACTTGTGCTCTGAGCTCAAGGTGTACAGTGAGACTCATTAGCTGCACTGCAACACTGACCAGACAAGTCTCTGGAGCACTGGGACTGAAAACACAGCCTGAAGTCCAGGATGGAAATAAATCACATACAAAAAAGACACAAGAAGAAGAAATATGAGAGACACTTCTGTTTACAAAAACCAGGACAGCTAGAACCTGCTATTTTGAGAAGCTGAAAACTACATTTCATATAATACAAAATATAATACAAAATCATGCATCATGGTAATACAAGAATGCCAAGATTAAAAGTGTAAGTAACTTTAAAAAACTGCTTTAAAATTCATGAACTACCCAGAGAAGGATCACTGCCCATTTGTTTCCTTCCTCTCCTAAGTATCCAACGAGTTGCAGCTGGCAGGGATGAGGTATGGACTAGAAAGTTACAGGACACACTCAGCTTCATCAGGCAGCAAAAATTCATTTCAATTCAAATGCTCAGGGAGTACAAAGCAGCAGTAATAGCAATGAAAATTTAAGATTTGCTCATCAGAATAAACAATATACAGAATAGGCAATAAGAATATATCAAGTTTGTTATTGCCATTCTATGCTATGAGAATTAGAGCTGGGAATGAGACATGGCAAGTAGCTCCAGTACACGTCACCTGAGCTACAGAGCTACTTTCTAACCAAAGGTCTTTAAAAACAGAAGGTATCATGACTAGTTTGTGGGCACAATATTTACTTCTTTTTATTTTGACTGAAACAAGCAAAGAAATACAGCTTTTAGATGCTGTGATGACTCATAAATGCAATTGAGTGCACTAAACCCCAATATATTAAAATAATCTTTACAAATAATTATGAGCTGACACCTAAGAGCTAACATGGCTGAAATGACAAATTGTCATCTCATGATGTGCATTAACCTATGTCACTCAAAGCCAATGTATTTTAACCCATATCAAATAAGAATTGTCAGTTACTGTGGACTTTTCTTTCCTTGAGCAAGGTACAGGTGAAAGGCCTGCCAAGAGAAAGCCACATTTCCTTTGGAGCAACCTACAAACCTTCTGCATGTGCCATTAATGCTGGATGTGGGAGCACGGCTGCTGCATGTCAAAATGCTTCGGGGGTGGAAGTGCTGCTTTGGAAAACAAACCAGGCAAACAAAAATGTGTTTTATAAGCTGAAAAAAATATTACAAAGCTGAAGGAAAGAGACTTGGACAACATCAGAAACAAGACGTGGACTGATCTGTCTCCAGAAGTCCCAGGCAAAGAAACAAATAAAGCTTTCTGAATACTGAGAACAGCATGATTAAAGACCTTGTCAGACACAAAAGCATCATCTCATGGACATCATCCCTTCTCATCCTTCTCATGAGAAACAGGCACATTGCTGTGCCTTTTGTTGTCATTGCAATGCCACCTCAATAATCCAGAATTAGGAGTCAGAAAGTGAAAGCTCGTGTTGAGACAAGATCCTGAAAAAGTTTGTGGACAGCAAGAGAACACAGAGTAAGAGAGGTACAGACTTCATCTCAAGGTTATTTTGCATATAATTTGATTTCATGTATTTTCTCACTTTGTATTAATGGATTTAAAATGCTTCCTCAGTACCCAGTTGCTCATACTGGATAGGCAAATGGCCAGCTAAGACTATGGACATAATTAACATCTATTTTTACAACCCACCTCAAACCTTCAACAATACATAAATGTAAAAATATCACTGGTCACAATCCTTGCCATTTTATATTTTAATCATCTGCCCCTCATATTTGTTACATTCACTCATTACCTCATCTCATAACTTAAACTGTAAACTGTTGGGGACAAAAAATATTCTGTTTTCCATATTCTTGCACAATGAGACTCTGCCACGATAGCGCCTTTGGAAATTAACACATGCAACAATATTGGTTTATCCTTCCAACCTTTTCTTTATCATTTTGAAGTATGTTTTTTGCTATATTTCTTTAGGAGTAGCAATGGAAGCTGCTGTCTGGTTTGCACCTCTTTGCATTTTGCATGATGTGCCCCTTAAAGCACTCATCTTCCATGGGAAAAGTTTGATGTAGGAGTAGCAGAGTAAATGAATTCGACAGGGTTTGTCCTTCAGTGGAAGATGCCTTGGTTTTGTCACACTCCATGTTTTCGTAGTGCTCTAAAGTCACAGGACAGCAACAGAAGCCTTCTTTACACCAGAAAGTTAAGGTTTTAGCAGTCACTTGCAAACATCCCACTGAGACTAGTTCAGAAGTATAGCTTTAATTTTTAGAGTTCAGTCTTCCACCAGGCAGAACAAACATGCAAAGTAACCCATGGCTTTAATAATTCACCCTCTGCAACCACAACTTGGTCATACAGCTAATTCATGCTGTAGACTTTGCTCAGTGAAGCACCACAAATTATCCACGCAGGCAAAAAACAAACAAACAAACAAACAAATAAAGAACAACAACAACAACAAAAACCACGATAACTTTCAGGGAGTAGATTTAGGTTAAGCAACATTCAAGGATTTGCATGCAAGCCTCACCACAGTGAACCATGAAGACATTAACACCATGATACATTAGATACACCAAATGCATTTATTTACTTAGAGCACAGAAAGAGCCAACTCCCCATTCCCAAAACAGTCATTCAGCAACTGTTAAAAAATAAGGCTCTACTAAAGTACCCAGGAATGGCATGTGTTGGTGTTGTTTGATTTTAATTGGAATATTTAGATATTTGGATTTTAAAGGAACACCAGCAACCTTCAACTTACTGGTTGAAATAAGTCCAAACCAAGTTTCTTACCTCCTTATGCAGCTACAAACTGAGCATTCAACTTGTGAATGAATTCCCACATGAATTCAGCTTGTGAGATCAGAGTTTTCTAAGCAGTTGGTCAATGCACACAGTACAGCCCACCTGTCTGTCAGACCCAAATTCCTGTCCTCACATGAAAACAGTCATGAAGAACAGCTCAGTCTGACACTAGCAATCTCAACCCTGTTGAGACAAAAGTTAATATCAATTGCAGAATAAACTTTGCTCAGTAAAAGGGGTCTATTCCCTTCTTTATAATGCCAATTTAACAGCTGTTAAAAGAGGTCCTTATTAAAGCTTGAAGTGCCCTTATTTAGGTAATTCTTCCAGATTTATGGACAGCATCAGCTCTTAGTGATTAAATTTCTCTATAGTTATGATGATTAAGAAGAGGACAACTGGAAGAATAACACTGTAATTCAGTGTTATTCAGAAAGTAGAATAGCACTACTTTCTGTTCTAAGATTTTGTTGTTTCAAGCTACAGAAAGCTTCTCAGGTGATTTTTTTAAGAGAAAATGATTATTGCAGTCACTCTCATTGAAGAAGACAGACAGGTTTAGGTCTACTAATATGAAGGGTAAAAAAAGTAACTTATTAGGAACAAACATCTGGCAATAAACTCCACTGAATTAAAAAAAAATCAGTAACAGACTTTAATTAGGAAATGTGGCATTTTTTCAGTTTAAATGCATTAAAACCTTTTTTTTAACAATTATTTCTTGTTAAGATTACCACAAAATACTGAATCACTACAGCTGAAGAGTGCAAATGAAATTTCTGAAACAGTATTAAATTCTATTTAGGAAAAAAACATTTCTAGAGTTTGCTTCTTGGTGAAAAATAAGATCAACACCCCTAGAGAAACTGAATCTAAACTGTGAACTGAGGGTGCTGGCGGCTGACATTAGTGCAGAGAACTGGGTTTAGTGCTCTAAATCTGCACAGTAGACAATTTAATAAATACTGAACTTATCAAGTTATGAAATAATCATGTGCTAAGAACACTTCTTGCAAAAATATGACAAGTCTGTTACAGTACAGCTGTTGTTATTCAGACATAAAACCCATTTAGAGAAAGCACTTTAGCAGAACCAGTTATACAGCTGGATGGCATACACAGAGATAGGATTTTTCCCTCCCAGATAAGCATTTAAGCACCTTAAGTAAGTGTCACACAGGCAAACTGGCTTAAATAAGTTCCAGCTACCTACAGGAGACAAGTGACTCTCCTCTGCCATCTAATTTGATACATGCTGGGAGCACACATTGCAGTTTAAAAGAGTGAATATCCCATCAAACTTGCTTGACAGCCAATTTAGATATTGCAGCTTGATGGTTGTGCTTCAGATAATTTTGGCCTTCAGGTTGGAAGCAGTTCAGCAGGCTGAATATTCTACTATTTTCATTTCTGATAAGGAGAGTGAGGTTGGTTTGGTTGTCCCTCACAACTGAAGTCCCATTTACATATGCTCCGAAACAATTCAGAAATCAAAAGAAGCTTTGCCTCAAGAACAGATATAAATATAGTCATAAGGCTTCCTCAGTGTGATTACTGTTTAGAAGAAAATTTACTTAATTTCTTTACTTATCATTTCTTTTGATGGAAACTTTAGAAGGTCAAAGGGAGGAGTTTATTTCATATGGTCTATGAAGGTCTTCAGAACTTTCATTGTGTAGGGACTTTTTTCCTAGGTGATGCATGAAAAAAAAATTAAATTAAGTCAGATTCTTTAATCCAAAACTACAAAATCCTGAGGATTTAAGGTAAGGCCTTACATAGTTCATAAGAGGGAACTTAAGCCAAAACATAGAGGCAAGAGACAAAAAAATCTACAAATATCAGTGATGAATTCAAAAAGGACATTCCAATGTATTTTTTCTACCGCGTAACAAATTTGAAATTTTTGCAAAACACAATTATAATGATCTTTAAATGAATGGTAAAAAAGGGAGAAATATACTTTTTAAGGCTCATTTCTAAACACACTAAGTAGAAATAACCTGAGAAAGGAGTACTGCACTTCTTTCACATATGCTTGCACTCCCCATAGATTACTATGACCGCACTACCAACATATTCAACTACTGTAACGCTGATTACACACCCTACAACGGACATGACAAGTATATTTAAAGAATTCTTTTTTTTTTTATTTGTATGTTGATTCAGATATTTGTACTTGTTCTTGATGTACTAAAGTATCGATGAAACTGAGAAGAAGACCATAGATAAATACCTAAATTCAAGTGAAAAGTTTCCCCAACTGTAAAAATTGTATTTCTATTAATGCCAGGTCCTGGAAAAAGAAGTTTCCAACCACTCCTTAGGATATCATAATAGAGAGACAAATTGGCTCAATGTAGATTAAAACCACTCTTTCACAGTGCCTCTGGATTTAACCAAGAGACAATGTAAGAAAACCTTCACCTCCTTCCTAAGCCACAGTTGACAAGGATTCTCCTTTTCTTCCATTCAAAATCATACAGTAACTGCAATTATTACTAGTTTTCTGCTACCACTTGTTAAGAACTTCACATATTTTTAAATTATGCTCCAATACCAAAGATCAGCTCAGAATCAAAGTCATTCAGCAGGTTCCCTGGTATTTTTCTACAGCCAAAAATTTCTCTGAAAACTCTAGGAGGCCAAACCACCGACAAGTCCAAGACCTGAACACTGAGTGGGTGAATCTCACATCTCTGACTCCTTCATCTCTCTTAGATTGCCTCAACATCCCACCCAAAAGCACTACAGAAGCTGCCTGAAGCAGGGACACTTTCAGCTTAGAAGATTAAATTTGTATTAAGCATAAAAATAAATCCACATGTCACAGACTTTGATGGCCAAAAGGGCCATCCAGGCCATCTACTTTGAACAGTGCAACAGAGACCATGACATTTCATCCAGTGCATGCTTGATGATGATGACCACTTGACTGATTCAGTTTGAGCAAAGACACTTCTGAGTTAAATTATTTTTACTGAAGTTCACTTTATGAGTCTGGCCATTGAGCATGGCAGAGATTTTCTGTGTGCATAACATCTCCCATGATACAACTCTGATCTTGAGTAGAATGCAATATTCTTCTGAAAAATAAACATTGTGCCGTATCTTCTTCCACCATACCGATTTCTTTTTCATTACCCCATGTTCACAAACCATCTTAATTAAAGTTTATGATTATATGACAAAACATCCTCAACTTGGCTGAAAACTTTCAGCTAGAAACACAGCTTCTCATGATGCTTTCATTGTGGTTGCAATTTTTATTCTAAGAGAAACTGGGAGTTCATACATCTTCCTTTTTTTTGCAGCCTAATCACCAAGTCCTGCACTTCTCCAACTGATACACACTGAAAACACTTTCAAGTCTCAAGCTATTGATCTGCTTTTCACCCACCCTCTCTTCTAAAGTCTTCCAGTGCTTCCTCTATTAATAGCATTTAGGTATCTATTCCTAATATTTCACGGCTATAATTCATTCTTGTCATTATCCCAACCATTTTTATACTTGTTTTTCAATCAATTTACCTATATAAACACTTCAGGTTCCTTGTGGGATTGAATTACACCCATTGATCATAACCTTTGTCCAATTCAAACACCGTAAATCCTTCAGCATTTGAGGGATTTAGACAAATCTCAGCAAAGAAGTGTGTTAAGGGTGAAAGTCTTTATTTTCCTTTCTGTCAACAAGATACCACAGGTATAAGTTTCAATAAGATAATACCATTACCAAGAGCAGCTCATGAGTACAAGCAGAAAAAAGTGAATCTTCTGTGGGTTTTTAAAGGATTCCAAATAGATATAGATTTTAAAATATGCTATATATGCTTTAAAAAAATAAATAACAACTGAAGTATCATGGTATAAAATACACCCAAAAGAATCACTTAAATATGGAGATCTTGAGTACATCTTTCTATCTGTCATTCGTTGGATTTCCCTGATATGTACTTGGGAAAAACAAGGAAAGCATCTCTAATTGCTTGCAATCAGTAAGCTTACCTGAAAGCTCACACAGACCACAAACTCCTGGAAAGGGATGAGGGGAAGGGGTGAGAATCAAAGCAAAAAAAACAAAAAAACCCTCATGGGTTGAGCTAAGAACTGTTTAATAACTGAAACAAAAATTTTAAATATTATTATTATAATAGTAATGGACAGAGAGGAATAAAACCCAAGAAGTGATGCCCAATACAACTGCTCACTACACACTGACTGGTAATTGGTGACTCCCAAGTAACTCCCCTCAGTTTACACACTGACCATGACATTGTGCAGTATGGAATATCCCTTTGGCCAGTTCGGGTCAGCTGTCCTAACTGTGCTTCCTCCCAGCTTCTTGTGCAGCTGCTCCCTGGCAGAGCATGGAACACTGAAAAGCCCTTGATATAGAGTACACCCTGGTCAGCAACATCTAAAACATCTGTGTGTCATCAACCTTATTCTCATTCTGAGTCCAAAACACAGCACAGTAACAGCTACAGGAAGAAAAAAGCCAAAACGAGGATAAACTACATGGACTTAAGACTGTCTGAAATGTTCACCATTTTCAAGGCAATCTCTCAAGTCACCTCCATTTGCTGTGCTGTGGCTCACGCTGCCAACCAGTCTGCATGCATGCAAACTGGGTCCCTTCTGGAAGAAATTCACACAAAAGGCACTTTCTGTACATTCCTGCACCTGCTACTGACCGCTCCAGCCACAGTGTAAGACAAAAACTAGCCCAAAGTACACCTCCCAAAACATGCACAGAAGGAACGCAGCACGCTCAGCATCCGGTGTGCGGCCGCGTGGATCAGCTCTTACACAGGGTGCTGTGACAATGGTGGCAGCTCCCGTCATTCCCCTTGCCAGGGCAGCACTCCTCACCTCAGCACAGCACTTAAAGCCTCACTCACTTTGGGAGCTCCTCAGCCTTCCTTCTGCTCAACACCCAACAGTGACATCCTCTTCACCATTAAATCCTGAAAGGCTTTGAAGTCAGACGTTTTATTGTTTTGGTTGCTTGCACTTCACAAGCTTTGGGCCAACATTCCTTCTCAAATATTCAACTCCAAACTGAACTGGGATACATTTGAGATTAGAGATTGGATGGAAAAAAAACTACTTCCTACATCAGCATGACTGCTGAACAGAAATATATGCTAATAAGCTTTTAGCTTCTTCATAATGAGTCAGTTGGTAGAGTATCTTTTTTTTATTACTTTCTTACATACAGGTGTCTAAACTCTGATTATGTTCTCTTCCAAGCATCAAAACCAGCTCTCTAAATTTAGTGCCAAGGTACAAATTAGGAAGCTGATTTCCCTCAGCTCCTCATATAGAAGAGACAGACTCCTCCAGAGGATAATTTTGATCATAAGAACTCCTACTTAATTACCATCCCAGTATAGATAAAAAGAAAACACAAAAAACTTTTGCTTTGCAATTTTTTTTATTAAGATGATACATAGAAAAGTGATCACAAAAAGGGATAAAAATAGTTGAAGTTTTTGAAGAAAACCAAAAAAAAGGTAAGTCAGACAAAAATTACCTAATAATTGTGAAGAAAGTTTCATTTACCATCCTTAAACACACCCTATAAAACAGCTTCCTAAAGCAGTAAGAATAAATATTGGATACAATTACAGATTCAATACATATCTTTTGTTTTTTCAGCCTTCTCAAAGCACTAAATGCTTCTGTCTTCCAGGTGGTGAAGTGCATTTTCCTCAGTACAGGAACAAATCCAGCTAGAGAAGGGAAATAATAAAAGAAAGAAAAAATAACACAAATAACACAGCTGCTTAGTCTTCAGTGAAGTATGCTTCCAGTCCTTCCAGTTCAGTATCAGCTTTTTCATTTGAAGAGGTGAGAGTGGAACTTGAAGTTATGCTTTCCTGACTATTATTTTTTTGTTGAAAGTTTCCCGAGTTATTGAATTCCTTCTTCGGTTCTCTACCACCATTTAACAGCTTCTGACTCTCTGTAAAGTACTGATTAGGATGATTCAAAGAAAAGCCAATGTCATCAACCTGCACATAAAAGGAAAGGAACACCAAGTTATTACACTTATTTAGAAAAATCATCTTTTTTCATATTCAAGAAGAGATTAATTAACAATTTAATAAGTTCCAATTTTGATGAAGAAAAAGGCATTGGTTGGTAAAGAATGTTTCAGTAAATGTTAGCGTAACACAAATCTAGTTTTACCAGAAATTTTCTTCCTTCATTGCAGAAATAAAGTAACATTGGCATATTCGAACATTATTTCACACTCTTTACTATAGTAAAGAAAAATAACACCCCAAAGCATCTAAAATCACATAAGTAAAATGGCATCTCTTTAGACCTGTAGGACTACTGAACCTACACCTGAAAATGGACTTTCACCATCCAAAAGAGGGAGTGAGGGAGGTCTAGAGTGCAAGTGAAAAACACTGCTAGAAGTTGTCGCAACTGCACAGTATAAACCTAGATCTTAAGTATCAGTGAAACTGCAAATGGAAAAGGGGAGCTGAGCTTCATGTCTTTCCCTGGTTTCCCAAGAAGGCACAAATGCAATATTTATAAGGGAGCAAGCTAAGACAGAAGCCCAAGAGATCAAACTTATCCTCACTCCATCAGTGCCACCATCAGCACCTGACTCTGGTACAACCAGTACCACAGAACATTTAGTCTTCGGTGCAAAAAATACAGAAAACTAGCAGCAGATTTGTATTACTACTTTTTACTTCAGCAGATGCATTCTTTCAACTCTGGAATTATTTTTAAAATGAACATCAATTAATGGTCTTCAAATATTTCAAATCAAGAAAGCTTTCAGCTTTAATAGCAAGCTATTTTATGTAATGACCAAGAACCAGAGTTATAACTTTTGTATTTCTTTTGGGAGGCTCAGAAGATGGAAATGCTTACTTTAAAAGGTGCTTTCTTGAATAGGTACCTCCTATTCAAGGCAACCTGCACCTTTCAGCTGCCTGCGAGTTCATGTGAATTGTAGGAACATTTTAAAAAAACCACTGCTCTTAAAATAAAAGACTTACCAAACATGGGGTACAACACACCATGGGAGACTAAGAGTCATATACCTGTAAATTTCTGCTCCCACTATATTGCTTTTTTCCCAAAAGGGAGTGGCCAATTCAGGCATAATAAGCAACTCTGCACACACACTGAGTCTCCTGAGGACATACTGTGGCTAATTTAATATGCCAAACCCCATCAATTTAAATTTCAGCTGCTTGTGAATAATCATAAAGCAGAGGATCAGTGTGTGCTCTAAATGGAACCCTGATTAAATGCATTACCACTGCCTAGCTTAGCTCCATTAGAAAATGGTGACACGGATAACAAAATCTAATTCAGACATGAATTAGCAACTGTACTCACTGACCTTGCTTAAAAAATCTTAAAAGTAACAGTCCTAGCACTCTAACTTGGTATTCAAAGGCATTAAAAAAGAAAAACAACACCTAGCCCAAAGTCATCACTGAATTTGATTTTAGTCTGATCTGGATGAATTTCATCCAGCCAGCTTTCATCCATGCTCCAATTTTCATTACATGGGAACTAAATTACTTCTTTACATGAAAAAAGCTTAAAAAGAAGTGAGATAGTGAAAAACTGGCTTTCCTTTTAGAAGCTCTTAATGAGCTCTGGTTGTTTTAACCTTCAAATCTTAGTTCTCTTCAGACCAATTTAAGAGTCACTTTGTAACTCTTACTTTTATTCTAAACTCTTCTCTCCCCAACAGTCTGGAATAAGCTGTAGAAGCAGCTCATTGTATGAACAGATCTTACAACCATGTTTTCAGAGGTGATTGATGGTATTTGTGAGTTTTAATTTGTGTGTTTTTAAAAGTTATTTACAGGTTGTTAGTTAAAATTGTTGTATGGTTCCATGCACCACTTTTTCCTTTTCAAACTTGAATGCTACTTAAATAAAACTATTATCAGATGAAGCTTAGACAACTCTTAATTAAAAGAGTTTCAAACCATCAAGTTTTTCTGAGACCTTTAAAAGAGAACAGGAAAGATTTTTTCATTATCTTCATTTGTGATATAGTGATATAGAAAGAATTCTGTTCTCTGTAATTTTCAATAGGGTTCAGTAAGCATTTCTTTGAATAAAAATATTCTACGCTGGCTGGAAATTCACAAGAAATTTGAACACAAAAATGGAAGTCTTTTTTTACATTAGACTGCTCATACAACTCTATGCAAGTTTTACAATGTTTTTAAGTGACATAGATCAAAGCATATTAATTTTAAAAGCCTTATCATTAACTTAGTTTGTAAGTCAGCTGAGACAAGAAATAGAGAAAGTAGATTTTTCTAACAGCTTTGCCAATTCACATTGGTAAATGTATCTGGAATCCACCATACCCAAAGAGAAATGAATTTTCTGTGCAGTCAAAACTTTAAGCTTTTAACATGCAAAAGCTTTAAAACTTTAAGCTTTTAACCAAGCAAAAAGACCTGGCACTTCAGACACAACTGTATAATCCATCTAAGTAGGTGATACTAACACAAGACTTTGGGTTCAGCACATTTTGCACATACTGGCTCTCATACAAACTCCAGTTTAGTATTCCTGCTATAGCAAATATTGTTTTGAAAATCCTGAAATAATCATTTTGAAGCTATAACATCTTAGAGTTTTAACCAAGAACTTTTTAAATGACAGCTTATAATGCTACAGCTGGTATTAGAGAAAAAACACATGGAGCAATCTGGGTGCTAGATCTTTCCTTTTGCACACTTACTGAAGAGTTAACAAATTGCCTACATGTATCTTAGCTCCTGCCAGTCCATGCACTGGGCCTCACAAATGACATCTGCTTTTGTTCTGTGATTGTGATAAAGTGCGACCAAAGTGCAGAAGAGTTGTAGCACTGAAGTTAGTAAGCCCAGGTTACACAGAATACACAGAGCAGCAGCTTTTTGTTAGCCCATGCTACTCGAACATAGCACTGAAGTGCAAGGACACAACCCCCATCACCAGCCCCCAAAAATGTATTGCAGCATTCTCACTCTAGTCCAGCTGCATGTGTTAGCACAGTCTCGGTGCCAAGCACTAGACTACTGAAGCTGTGACCAGCTGCTGACCCTGTGAACTTAGAGAAATAAAATCTTTAACAAGTCTCTGTTACAAAGTCATTCATGGTCAATCTTATCCACATATGCACTATAACTTTTAAGAATTGCAGGCAACAGCAATTCTTAAAACAGCTTCTTAAATTCTTAAAACCAACAGCTCTTCCTAACATATATAAAACACTTTCTTTGTAAAATTTTTACATAATTTAAATTAAAATTCTCCATGTGAGCAAGTCCATTACTTCCATGAAAATTTTACTTACGATTGTTCCCCTGCTCAAAGAAACAATCAAAGTTATGCTACTTGATTCTTGTGAAATTTCCTTCAATGAAAAACTTGGCTAGTGATTTACAGGAAAGCAAAGGGTTCCTTGCAAGTAAAGGCCATCAGCTTCAGAGACACATCTTTTACCTCCCCATAGCAAAAAGAAAAAAAAAAATTAATAAAGCAAAGAGTTGTAGAATAGAAAAATCAGTCCAAGCAGGCTGGTAACAAGTTATCCAGCTAAGTTCTGTAAAAAAATTGCCATCATAAGCATGTGCCAATTAAACTACAGTGTGTGTGTGTATTTTGCTTTCTCTTACTGAAATAATATCAAGGGCAAAGCAGAAAGATGATTGTGAGTGCAAGCAGCGAAGACATATTTATATTACTACAAAATTAATCAAAAATAATGTTTTTCTGGAATTTCCTAGAGAAGAATGGAAAGACTGCTTTCCTAAAATGCATAGTACTGATTTATCTTTTGATTAATGTTGACCTTGGGGTCCACAGTCATCTTGAAAAAAATATTATTTCTACTGACATGAGGTTACACAGAGCAAATGTTACCTAAATTTAAAACTGTATATTATTTTGAATTTCCTTCCAGATTAGTAGACTTTTTTTCACATTTTCCAAGACCATAAGAGAAAGTGTTCCTCTCAAAATACAGCTGCCAAAACAACACTGAACACAGGTTCAGGGTACACCTTTGCTATACATTCATACATATGACTGCTGGAAAAATGTGAAGACAAACAGTTCCACTTAAATCAATTGTGAAAATCAGTAAGAACAAAAAAGTCAGTGGTAAATGCCTCTGGGTGGGCCATCTAATCCTCATCCATATCCTTAGTAAGGCTGTTCCATAGTCTGCTGTTTGAAAGGGATGCTTCCATTTTTTGGTTTGTGAAGAGAAAAAAGCTGTAAGAAGAGCTGTGCTTCACTGGGTTTTTTTTTGATGACAAGGAATCCTGAACCAGTGAAAAAGCTGGTTCTTTGAATCAAGAAATCACACAGGAGATGGAGTGTAACCATTTATTACCTCAAAATTTTTTGGAGAAAATTTTAAGATAACTTTGCTTACGATTAAGCAAATGGGAAAGCTCTGAGAATGCCCATCTTGATTTTAAAAAAATAATCACACACGACTACAAATGTGAAAAAACACCAAATAAAAATTAACAAAAGGTACCATGAAAATGCTGGGAGATTAAATTAAGAGATTTTAGATACTTTCCCTTTATTTTTTTAAGGTTTTATGTGTTTCATCTAAACACATCAAACTTGCTCAATGTATGAAAGCCTACAAATTTTATTAAAAGCAGGATATTGAAAAAGCTAAATGACTTGAAATAGATAAGGTTCAACCATACCGACTTTTTCAGAAAGACAGCATAGTGTTTTACAACATCTTGTAATATTGAGGGTATTAATAATATCAATATATAAATGCAGAAAATTATGAAGGAATATTTGAAATTACCAAAAAGAAAACTAACAAGGCTAATGATGGATGGGCAAACTGAAAACAGTCTCTGGGCTTCATTAATGATTTCCAAGGCCTTCCTCATGACAAAGTGGGTGATAACAGCTGAACAAAGAGTAATAGCTACTCACATCATGGGTCAGCTCGAAGTACTTCTGACAGGCCAGCTGGTAATGCATGCCCTTCACCAGCTCCAGCACCTGCGTGGGGAGAGACACAAGACATGCTCACAAGCAGCACACATTCAACTTACTGATACCTGCAACAAGAGGGTGCTCCAGGACAGCCTTTGTGCAACAGCTCATGGACATCTGCAGCACACGACACCTGAGAATCCTACAAATAACTGACAACATTTTAAAAATGCCCTGGCTACGTTAAAAACAAGATAAAACCACAGCAAGGTACGCCCGACCCTTAAAATGTAATTTCAATACTCTTAACTTCAAGAATAAGTTGAATCTATATTTTGGTAATATCATTGTGACAGTTATTGTCAAACTATCATATTGCAACATCTCTTCTATAATTGCAGACATAAATCTAGCAATTCAAGTAGTTGAAGCATGAAGCAATCAAGGACATGATTTGTATTTTTATTTTCCACATTACCAGTTCATGCAGATGCACAGCAAAATACTACTGTGCTCCCATCAAGAAAATTTAATGCAAATCCTTTAGACAAGTATCTGTGAGAGGGGAATGCTTTTACCTTCAATCAGATTTGTCCTTTTAGAAATGAAGCTATTTCTAGTCAAGCTCAGCAGAATATCTGAGTGAATAGGCTGTTTTGAACACGTATTAGGAAAATCATGCCATCTTTTGTAAATACAATTTGCTTTCCAATTCTACTTCAGGTAATCTCTTCTGTGCTGCATGAAGTCCCATTCTTATCACCAGAATGCAATGCTGGTTGAAATATTTTAAAGTTTCATTACCTCCTCCCTCCTTTATATAATCAAAATGTATGCTCTCTCTGCTTATCAAACAGAGAAAATTGCTGGAATTAAGAGATAGCCTCAGTGGAAGGAAAAATAGTTTTCAAGAAATGTTAATTTCAAGCCATTTCCCAAGGTTGACCTTTGTGTCAAACCCAGCAATATACAGCTTAAATCCCTGCTGTACTCATTATCGGATGGTGCCTTGTATTTATTGACAGATATATAAATAAATTACATTTGCTGAATGGATAAAAACTGCAACACACTGCCAGGAAAGTACTTAGCCCCATTATTTCTCTGTAATAGCCCAACTGATTACATTTCTATCACTCTTGCCACCTCCTGCTAAACCTTCTGTAAAACACAAAGGCCAAGGCCAGCTAGGCAATGAAGTCTGAAATCTGCCACTATCTGTGTACATAAATATATTTCCATTTTTTTCTCCTCTCTCCTTGAAATTGACTGAAAAAATTAGTAGTTAAGGATTGAAAAAACTCATCTAATGTTAACACCTCAATTTCATATTGCCCTACATTTCCTTGTTTGTTCTTTACAATACAATCCATGCCATACAAAAGAGCCATCTCTATTTTAAAGAAAATGCTGACCATGTTTTATATTTATATATATATATATATATGTATGTATATACTTTCTTTAAAAGTGTTTTTCACCTAATATGGAGTAATTATCAGAAGACCTATTTGTCTGTTGGTTAGTTAAAAGAAGCATTCATTATATTCTGTAGCACTCAGACCTAACCTGAATTTTCCAGTTGAATTAAGTCAACTAATTCCATTTAGTTCATAAATATTTAAGATTTTCCCAAAATTCTTCTTATTTCATCAAGATTACATGTAATAAAATGACATAAATAAAAAGTTTTCTAAATTTAGGTGTAAATACATTTTAAATCTCAGAACCTTAATTGAGCAAACAAACTCAGGTTTGCACTAATTCTTAGTGTAAACCCTAAGAGATAAAAAAAGTTGGTATATATATCTAAGTTTCAACTGTACATGTCCTGGAGAACCAGGTTCCCCTTCTGCACGTATGAAACGGAGGGGGAATAAGTGGCACATTTAACATATTTAAAGAAGAATAGCTTTAGTAGATTAACTTGCTTTATCAGGGAAGAAGTTGCTAAGAGGAAACCAAAAAGGTTAAACACTGCGATAGAATGAAGCCCAGCTAAAAAGGAGTCCTCTGTATGAGACAAACTGTTAAAATAAAACAGATTTACCATCCCTAATAAATATTATCTTTTCTACTACATTTCTGTCCATAATGAAAGCAAGCTTGCAGCTGTTTTTCCCCAGTATATCCCAGAAACAGATCTCCACTCAAAGCTTCATTCACAGCAGCAATCTTTTGCCTCTACCTACATTAAGCCATTTACACTGCATTGCTTTATTTTGTAAGCAAAGGTACATACTCAAGGACTTTTCCTGTTAGTCCTTATGTGCTTTTTTTTTTCACTGCCATCTGCAACTTGCTTTTCTGATGTTGCTCTACTGACTGCTAATGAGGCTGAGATGATGTTTGGCAGATGTATGCAGCCACCTGCTTTTATAGATCCTCAGCACTCAAAGAAAAGATGTTGCAGAGCAGGACAGTTGGGGCTCTATAATTATCCACTGTTATTTTCAACTTACTCAAAGTGAGTTTGGGTTGGGTTTTTTTTTTTACATTGCAGAATTAACTTACCATGAAAATCTTTCTATCATAGACTCAGTTGTGTGTGATTAATTTCTAACTTTTCCTGGAAACTTTCTTTAACTGCAAGGGAAAATATTTTTATGGACAGCAATAACATAAAACTTTTTAAATATTTTATCAACAAGGAGAGAGTTAAGGTGTTTTTCACTGTGGTGGTCTCATGGTGGGTTTTTTGGAGGTTTGGCTTTTTTTTACCTAATTAGCAGTATACCAGTGACAGAAATGAAAAATTATACACTATAAATTCAAATGCCATGCACTTACACATCCACACATCAGATGCTCAGCTAATGCTTCTTTCTCCAAGAAGCATTAAAAAAAGCTACTACCACAAATATAGACTAACTTAAGAAAAATGTGAAATTAATACAAGTTGAATAACTCAGTTCTTGGAATAAACATCAGGATTAGCTCTCTGCTTCAAGCACTTAGATTACTAGACAAGACCTGTAAGTCATCTGCTGCATTGCTTTGAGATGATTTCTTCAGCAGATACAATCCTAGACAAGATACAGCCTCAGAAAATATAGACTGGAACAACAGGTCAGATCCAAATACTTCACAGTAAGGAGATTCACATATTCAAATGCTTTGATCCTTTTTTCATTACTGACAGCACTACAAAATGAATGCAATGAAAGCAGTCTAATGCTCAGACTGACTACTGAAGTCATGTGAGGTCTGGCAGTATTTGCTCTTTACCATTATCACATCATCTTTCCCTTTTCACACCCACTCTTGTGGAAAAAGCCCTTTAGGATGAGGTTTGTTCCTACCATGCAGCAATCAAATGCTTTATCTGAATTGGAAAAATTCAGAAACTCTTACAAACCTTAAAGGAAAGGGTGCATGTCAAGAGTATGGACAGCCCCAGACACAGAAGACTGAGAACAGCACTATAAAACTGAGCACCTTGGGTAAAACCACAGCCATTAGGGCTAGACACTAACTAACCCCCATTGTGTCTCAAATAATAGCCATGAGAAACAAGCTTCAAAGACAAGGAAGGGCCTTGTTTGTGGGTTTGGAGGGAAGACATAGAGTACTCTAACCAAAAGAAGGAAATCCGAGTGGGGGACCAATTCATCAGTGCATAGCTAAATTCAAAAAAATGTTTGACAAACTATGCATCATTTCCAGAATTTTGGAACAGAGTAAGGAATGAGCATAAGAGGTCCTGAGCCCCCAAAACCAATAATTTTTATTGAAATGCATAGCTGAAAGGTCAAGCTCCAAACCATTCATTAAAATAAGTATCCTACCAGTCTGTAAGGGAGCTCTCATTGGACCTGGATTTAACAAGAAGCCTAAGAGTCAGAGGGTATTGTTTGAGTGAATGCCAGTCTAGCTACATGAGACCACTGAAAGATTGGTAAACCATCCACCCCTAATATCTATTCACAGAGCTAAAGGAAAAAAAACATTTCTGATACTCAGCAACCATCATCAACTTCAGATAAGACTCCTATAAGCCCTGTCTGGACTGAAGGATCCTGACCTGTTCTTAGTCACACAAACATTACTGGACCATGAAAACAGAGCAAAAAGGAGGGGCAGCAATAATGACAACTTGGAGACTGATGGCAAGTATTTTTCTTTCTCTTCTCCTACTGGATATCGCAAGGACTTAGATTAAAAGATTAATTTCTCAGAAGCCAGGCACAGCCAACATTTCAGTTTATGTTATTTTATTTTATTTTTATTAGGTTTTGCATGGAGGGTGTATAATTTTGTGGGTTTTTTTGTTTAACACTAGGAGTGGACACTGAAGAGCCCTTTGCCCTAATTGCACTTAAACACCACAAAAGTCACGGACAGGACAACATCCATTTCTGGGCAGAGATGTTAATGGAGACAGTTTTTCTTAGTCACTTCTGATAAAAAAATATAAGACTGCTAATGAATTCAAATTCTATTTTACAAAAAAAACCAAACAAAAAACCCTAAACACATACACACACAAAAATAAAACCACAAATCACATTAAATAAGGAACTACATTAAATATGAAGATACTGTCTTACTGTGCAAATTCACTGAAGAAATAACCTCTACTAAATCCTACCCACACATGCAGCAAGGCATCTAAGCCAGTAAATCCTCACCAATCTTTCCAATGATTAGTAGGATAAAAAATCCTAGACCAGCATCAATTCTTTAGATAGATAGATAGATAGATAGATAGATAGATAGATAGATAGATAGATAGATAGATAGATAGATAGATAGATAAAAGGAAAAAAAGCCAAAAGAAAGTATCTCTAGGGCCTGTCAGATATTTAGATGCTTATTGATATGAACCAGAAGAAAACAGGGAAAAAGGAGAAAAAGGAAAAATACTCCTAAGAAAAAGTATGAGTATTTCAGGAATTTGTCAAAAATTACTATAGTGAACAATAAACTCTTTAAAACTACTATCTTTTAATTTGTATCTTAATTAGTCCTTCCAAGGGAGACTGCTTTAAGTGGAACTTTCACATTCTTTTCCATCTTGTACAACAGTCTGTTGATTCCTGACAAACAATGGTGACATTCCATATGAACTAAATACAACAACTTTAAGGAGGTTTTTCCTAAGGATGTAAAGCAGGTTCCAGCCAGTAAATACACAGAACTGTTTGGTCTCAGCTTAAATCTCACCTCTTCTTTCAATGAAAATTATGACATCATCCTCTTACTGCCTTAAGATCTTGCTAGAGAATGCAGTAGGGGACGCAGTTCTTTTGGACACATTTCAAAGTTCCAACTCTTATTTTTTTTTTTTTTTTTGCTATATAAGATAGATTTTTCAATTTAAGTTTATGCTTTTTAAAAGCTGATAAAAATTTCTGCTTAATTTCATTAGGTGTTTTATGTGCTTTTGTTGTTCAGAGGAAATCAGCACCTGATAATGAGGAATGTAGGGGTTTTAGAAGTTTATTATAGAAAAGAATTACATTTGTGTACTGACTACATAGTAGCCATCCACAAGTCACTGCAAGAACAAAAATAAGTTCTCTAAAACACTGCCATATTCATTTAAACTTCTTTTCTAATCACAGTGCAGTAAAACAAAGTATTAAAAATTCTGGATTTTATCCACTCTTGGCATAAACCTCCTCACAATATTGAACAATATAAAGGTGGTGACAGTAATCATCACGTCAGTGGGAGCATTGCAGCCAGAAAGCCAAAATTCTGGTATAAAACCTTTATAAGAAGAAATATTTCACAATACACAGTGACAAATTGCATATGGCATTCCTACACAAATAGAAAGTAAAATTGAAAAGCAGTGCCTTACTAATGAAAGTATCAAATGCCTTACCTGAGCTATTCCACTGGGAGGGATCTTGTATGACTGCAGCTTTTGCTTCAGTAGCTCGGGATCACTGTGGCGGAATGGGCACCCTGACAGTAAAAAACAAGCAAGCTCACAAACAAGGCTGTTTACTCAGGAGTTAGTGCAGTAAGGCACTCAAGAGACCAGCTAAGCTGTTCCTAATTGTCTAACAGCTTATTAATAGGAAAGTTAATTACCCATGTGTACAATTGCCTTTTTTTTTCTTTAAATAATTACTTTACTGCAGAGTTATCAGGGCACCACAGGCTCAAGAGTCACATAAAATATCCCACCATAAAGAGGCCACAATTCTTATTCACTGACAGGAAAAGAGTTTAAATTAGTTCCTTACTAACAATGACAGTGTTGGTACATTTAATAGCTGTGGGAAAAAACCCAAGAAAATAAAAGTAATGAGGGTCAACAGGTCTTTAAAAGCACAGTCCGTTGTAAAAATAACACCTTATAAGTAATTTAGAAAGTTCCACCACCTAAGTGAATTTTTTTGTCCTAGAGTGAGTTTTAAGACGCAACTGGATGAATGACTTAAGTGTTAGCATAACAACAGTGAAGCAAGTGGAGGTTTCCCATGTTTAGTCATACAGTTGTATGAGTGTTTGAAATACCCTAGCAAACTTCAGACATCCTGTACAATTGAATTCATATCTCAGAACACCTCTAATTGTTCATTTCTTAAAGCATCTGCACATTTAAAGACTCCCTGAGCTGCATGACACAATGTTTGTAAAAACAGCAGTTATCAAGCCTGATCTAAAGAGAAGAGTTAAAGACCACTATGGTCTGGAAATTGAATACACAATTTAAGAAACTACGGGAGGGAGTAACTTCTCTAGCCAAGAGATTTTGTTGTTTGTAAATGCTTGGGGTTTTTCCCCTTAAGGAACTCACCATGATAATCCCCTGGCTTGGTGGATTGGACATGATAATCTTCATGCAGCTGTATGGGGTATAATCAGTCCTCCTTCCTTCCTTCCCATAGCTGTGGCGAATGCTGTAAGCATATCCTTTGTCAAACTGAATAAAAACAGAAGAATAAATTCTTATATATTGGGTCAGTCATTCTACCTTCTCTGCAAACAGAAATATTGTATAACAAAATCATTTTTCCAAACATACTCAAAGTGAGGAAAATAAAAACCTAGTTGCTTGCTGCTAGCTTTGAGTTTTACATTACAGGATCTCACATTTGTACATAAATGTGCTTTACAGACACAACTCAAGAGAAGTCTGTAACTTCACTGATTTAAGGTCTTTTCAGCTGATTCTGTAATGGCTTTAAAGATAAGATGATATAAGAACCTAAATTTTGGACTCCACAGTATTAGTAAATGGAGAAAACATGGTAATTTAAAATATTTCACAACTGTCCACCAATTGATTGCCTGATAAGGGGAAAAAAATAATAGAAATTCAGATTTCTTTACTCTGATTCATGTTCTTGTTCTCCCAAAGTATAATGTGGCACCTCGACTTTGCTTCAGCTCTGAAGTTCAATTCTTCAGATTCTAAAATGAAGTATACTTTGCTTGTATAAAAAAGATTTTCTCTTATTTCTACCAACAGACTACCAACTCCTCCAAAAAATGAAATAATCTAAAGTATATAGATGTAATCAAACAGTCATCTTTACAGCTGAGCACAAAGCTATCAGTGTATCATTTTAGATAAGTCCTGTGGAAACCATTCAATTACATGAGCTTGTGTCATTTTTTACGTGGTAATAGGTGACATAAAATCTGTAGAGCAATTAGATTACTTAATATACATATTTCCCTAAATTGCATTAGCTACTGTAAGACATCAAGGAAGATTTGTTCAAATAACATACCTCAAGTTTGAAAACCCACAAATATTATAAAATAATGAAGCATCATTTTAGAATTACACCTCTTTAGTCTCTCTAAGCCTCAAAAAAGAACTATGACAATACATAAAAGGAACAACTCTGCTCTTGCTCAATTCAAAATTATAGCATTAATGTCAAATTCTCCATCTAAATATAGACAATTCCTCTAAGAATTTAAGTTTTCTTCTCAAAAACCATTTTAAATTAATTTTTTACTCTGACTCTAGTATTTTACTAATAGAAGACAATGTAGTACACTGAGGAAAATCATTCAAACATACCACTGCTAACACTACTACTGCAAGGGTATTCTCATTTCTGCTGATAAAAGTAGGTCCCTATTTTGGACTGTGGATGTCCAAAGAGTACTTCAGAATATTCATATACCTATGAAATCTCTTGACTGGCCTAAAGATGACAAAAACAAAATAGAAACATAAATGTATTTTTTTAATATAAAACACTTCAATGATTTTGAAAATATAGCTACTTAAAACTCCATAACATAATATGCAAATATACATGATAAATGTGTATAAAAATATACACAAACTTTGAGAATAAAATCCTAAATTGCACCTGACTCAAAGAGTAAAAAAGAAACTTCTCCATCAAGATGCTGCTCATAATCAAGTCAATACAAGAAGACTGAAATTCAGCACTCATCCCTAATAAGGCTTAAGACATCCAAAGCTCTGAACAAATATTGACTAATTAATCTATACTGTGCATTTGACAAAGTGACTTTACTTCAAAAGACTTTTTAAAAAGCAGGAAGGGGAAGAAAAGAGAGAAAATAGCATTTTGTTTTCCAGCATAGCCACAGGCAGGATCAAGCAGGTGGGAATACTCCTTCCTATCTAGTGAACCTTTCTGCTCAGGAGATAAAAGAACATCACTTTTCCCACCAACTCATCATTAGAAAGAATTCTCTGGGTGTGTGCCCACACTCGGAAGGGCCATGGAACAGCTCCCCACCCCTTCACAGGACACCAGCAGCTGCTGGTCAAGTCCTGCTGCTGCTCCTGTTGGAGCTGCAAATGGTCTGGTTACTCCTGTAAAACAGCAAAGATCAAATACCAAGACGTCTGCATTTTAATTTCCAATCTCTGCATGAACCTGTTAAACTGGAGATGGAATCTGTGATCCTGTAGCCACCTGTTCTTCTACCCAGAAGCTCTGGAATATTTCCTCCTTTACAAAAGATGAATTAAAGCACATTTCATCTTCTTAAAAAAGGATATTTGAGCAAGCAATTAAGTTAGACTAATTTTTTTTTCCCAAGGGTAAAGCAAATCATGAATGCTTCAGGATGTACTGCTTAGTTTCCTAGAAAATTAACACCCCTCTTTAACAGCTCTGTGTACTAAAATCTTGAGCTGTACTTTTCACATCACTTGCCTTAATGCCCACAGAAATTACTTTTAGTACCTAACTCATTACTTTGTGCTGAGAAGCAGCAGTAAATAGAATCAACAGCTACATAATAACACAACACAGCCTTGGGACAGGTTGGATATTTTTTCGCTGCTTTCTTGTAATCCTGTTTGGTTCTCCCTTTTTGCAGTGGCAGATGGCAGAGAACAACACAGCTACGTGGTGCAAGTTGGCACATGTGCAGTTACACACACCACTGAGAGCTCTCTCATCCCTGTGATTGAGCTTTTCTTATCACTGATCAAGGAAGCAGGATTTTAGCAGGGCCAGCATCTGACAGGCTGTGTGGTCATTCTCAGAGGGAAGAAGCCATGAACTGGGACATTTCATTACAGAAAACCATCCTGCAGAACAGCCTTCTTGTACACTGGGGACTGAACTCCATGGTCAGCCTCATTCTTTCCTAATACCATTACACTAGGATGTGCATAAAGAAAAAAAAAAAAACACAAGGAGCAACCTGTTTTGCTAGAAAAAGCACCGAGGTAAAATTAGACATGTTTGAAATCTGTAGAAACAAGAAGGCAGAGGGATCTGTTCCTTCTTATTTATTCTAACACTCCAAATTCAAGTGGTTCAATTAAAATTCCTTGAGCAAAATAAATTATAGACAGCACATATCATGCAGGTAGATGCTTGCAGGATCATTCTAATTGCTTAGTTTTAAACTATTTTAGAGAAACAGCTTAAAAACCCACAAAACTACTATTACCATCCATTCTAACTGCAATCTATTAAAAGGGCATTATGGCAACAACCTGTAAAAGGTCAGACTCAAATTAAGTGATTTGGAAAATCACCAAAAATTTTTGGTGATTTTTGTAAGAACTTTTGAGGGTCTTACTGGACCCTGATATGAACTTGCTCAACAGTAATGATGCTGCAGGAGCAAGTGCATTTCCCTTGTACTCTGTGTGACAGTTTCCACTGAGATGAAACGAACACAAAACAAAAAAAATATTCATAGAAAAGCTGGGTATGTTCTACACATTCCACCACTGTTGTGCTAAATATCAACAGAAATTGCCAAAGTTACTATGAAACAGTAATACTGAAGCAACATCATTACACTACTGCCATGACCTACTGCTGTCACACTTGACAGCAAGGATTCTCTCCAACTTTTTAACTGTCTGGCCCACATCAGGACTATCTCACTTACTTTGCCCCTATTTAGCTCTCTGAGCTTTCTAAATCTACAACACATTTATAATTTATGTGTGAGGTGAATGGGCCATGGCTTTGGCAAGGGAGAAAGAGATCAAGAAATATGTCTCATTTAAGCAATGAACTGATTCACACTGAGGCCAAGAAGCTGAGGCAAAGGCAGCCCTACCAAAAATTGTCACTTGGATCATGGAATCTGCAAGTCTAAGCATTAGCAGCAGTGTGAATTTTTGTTTTCAAAAAACCTGCAAGTCAACTCTCCAAGCTTTAACTTGATTGCTAAAGATACAGATTTTTAGGGACCTCTCCTTTAGGCATGGCTGCAGGATGCAGGTGATGTCACTGCAGGCCAGACAAGCGGGTATTTCTGAGGTTTTCATGCACCAGCGTCTGCTGTAATGAACTGACACATCCATTGTACGATACTTAATGTGCTAATGGTGATACTGGGTATCCTGATGACACTGAGGCTTTCTTAGACAACTCCTCCCTATAAGAAACAAAACTCTGGGTAATGATAAGTGGGACAAAGCCAATGGTCCAAAGCCAGAACCAAGGAGGCTTAGAAGACAGTTCACTTGGTATAAACAGTAAGCAAGGAATTTATCTTTTGCTTTTATGTGGTACATTCACATGAGTATCCGGGTAATGCAGGTCAATTTGTCTAATAAATGTTAGTCAAGACACACATACTGTACTAGGTAGCCTTCACTAGAAGATACAAAAAGTTATAAATTATAGTAGAAATTAAAAGGGATAGATACAGATACAGACATCTAAAAGCTATAAATCTGCAACTGGTATAGCCTAATACCAGATTCCCATATTCCCGACAGGAAGTTCCAGACAGGAAAAGATCCAGATAGGAAAAGCTTTTTTCATCAAGTTCTGATCACATAAATGCATACAAGATCTTTAGATATGGAATGAGGATGGACCTCAAAAGGACCATTTGGCAGGTGTATGCTCTCCTTCAAAGGAAAGTTTTCAACAGACAGAGCAGGAAACCATGGGTCATGTCTGCCCATAATTATCAATTTGATATTACAGAATACACTTTCAAAGCTACAAGAAATTACATTCCCCAGCCACTCTAGTCACTGAACAATGGGCATCATGTCAGCACTGACAGCGACCTTCCTTGTATCACTTGCCACATTTGCAGATTAGTATCTGTAAATATAACGAGGTGCCCTATAAAATTTATTATCAAATCTGATATTCAGCATGCATGTTAGGATGGAAAATAATTTGCTGAAAGGTCTTGCAAGCCCTGTATGCTCAGGTTCACACTTCCACAAAACTTTCATATTTCAGTTAAAACTACTTTTATATATTCCTGCAAGATTTCTGGCATCTATTCCTTCCAGTACTGGGAAATTTATTTATTTAAAGTCTATTAACTAAGCAAAATGGTGCACTAACTTTGTCTAGCTTCTTGACTGACCATCTGATTAGTTCCAAGTCTGCAGAATTCAAATAAGTAGTGGCTTAACACCTTTTTTTTAAACAGCCATTGGGTAATTTCCTATCTAAAATTGTTGAGCCTGTGTAGGTAACAGCTTCAGATTCATAAATTTATCACACACAGTCATGTATCTGCTGAAATAATTGGTTCACTTTTTCATTCATTTCCTAGGCAGTCACTCAAATCATTATTGTTGACACTGCTTAGTTGGCATATCTTTATCCAAGCAAATTTTTTTAAGCTCATTCTTAAAATAACCTCAACTTGAGATTATCTTTTTGCAAGCATAGTTGTATTTAGGAGCACAAATAAATGCTTCTCTATCTGCCAACAACAAAAATTTGTCCTAAATTACCACCCTGTAGCCCAATTTCTACCTCAAAGGTACAGATCAGAGACATCACCTAAAACCGAGCTGGAAAATTATTACATTGTGTAGCAGTCAGCACAGACCAATTCACAACAGTGTAAAAAACCTTTTCCCCTCCAGTTCCAGGATTATCAAACTACATGAGGCAAAAACCACATAGTGCTGGAGATGGGTTTATCTACTATAAGAAAATCAGAAATTTTTTATATCAGTCAAACACCTTGTATACTAACTACCCATATGAGCATAAAGTGTGGGGCTGATGAACTAAAATCTGATACCATAGGATTTTAATTTCAGCAGTCTAAGCTTGCCTTCATATAATTTAGCTAAATACACTATTTATGTACACAATTTTTTCACACATTTACATGCACCAAGACTTTGAAAAGGAAAAGTAAAACATAAGCCACAACAGGCTGTGTTCTGCCTCAAGACACAGCATCAAATTATCAGCACAGCACATCTTAAAGCCTTCTCTGTAACAATTTAATTTTTCTTAGGCACATGCTTGGTCACCTACAAAAGAGTTTATTAGCTACTTCAAAACATTGTAATATTTCTTTATGTATCTAAATTATTATGATGGTTTCAGTTGGGATAAAGTTAATTTTCTTTCCAGTAGCTGGTACAGTGCTATGTTTTGGATTTAGCATGAGAAAGATGCTGTTAACACATGGATGTTTTAGTTGTTTACAATTAGTGCTTACTCTGAGTCAGGGACTTCTCAGTTTCCCATGCTCTGCCAGTGAGGAGGTGCACCAGAAGCTGGCAGGAAGAACTGACAGGACAGTTAGCCAAGGGATATTCCAGACCGCAGAAATCATGTCCAGTACATGAACTGCTCTAAGCTGGGTGGGTGCTGCTGGTCACTGCTTAGGGACTGGGGGGGCATTGCTCAGCACATGGTGAGCACATTTACTGTGGATCACTTGCGGCTTGTTGGGGGCGGGGGGGATAGAGGGAGGGGGTCCTCTCTATATTTTTTGTTAACTAAGACAGTTCAGCAGAAGTAGAATAGTAACTAACTGCATCTGCAGAAATAAGATTTCACTCCGAACATCTAAATCCAGACATCTCTCATTATCATCAATGGTGGTCAATGCAATCAGAGGAGTCTGGGGAGCAATTCCATTTGCTCTGGAGGCTCATTAAATAAATCATTCTCTAGACACTATTGACTGTATAGGCTAAATTTCAATTGGTCATAATGGCAGTTTATAATCCAAGTGTAAAGAGAATGTATACTTGGGAGAAAAGAAATTTAGTATGTCTGTATCAAAACTGAGAGAAATCCATACTTACATGTATACCACAGCACCGTGTATTAGAGATTTACAGAGAAAAGGGATGAAGACTGGACAGGGACCCAAAGTCCAAAACTAATTTCCTACTGCTAATTCAAGCCCTATCAATTCCCTAAAACAAGAATGCTCTCATATGATGTTCCATAATTTTATTTGAATTTTACCCTAAGCCTCAGGCTTTCAAACATGGCAGCATCCCTCAAAGACATTCAGTGACTGAAAAACTGAAAAACATTCCTTCAACCAAAGTGACACAATTATCAAAATTTGATACAACTGTGACAAAAAACCCTGGCTTTTACTGAGACATGGTTAAACCTCCTGGATCAGTGACAGAACAAAAGGATATTCAGTCCCAATCACATGATTCAAGATGTCAGCAAATCCTCAGTATAAGTGCAAATTTAAAAAAAAAAATGATTTATTTTCTAGATTAATTGATCATTGGGGAAAAAAATCTAATAATTCTTAAAATAAAATTACAAAGAGATTGAGTAATGAATAATTTTCCTCAGGCTGGTAAGTAAGTTCCTTATGTCTATTCCAGAAACATACACACTTAGCTTTTTTGAGGCAGTCATAAAAGAATGACAAAAGCAAGGCAATGAAACACAAAACAGTACATGGATAGTCGATGTTTATTAACCCTGTTGAAGATAGAGTAAACCAGATATTGGTGCTCTCCTAAGAGCATAGTTTGGCTCAAGATCACTGGCATTCTCTCTATAAAAATGCTGCTGTAAAACCAGATTTTTTTTTAATTCATTAACAGGACAATAAAGGACAAATTCACATTTTAAGATAATGATCAAACAGAAGTGCAGAAAACCAGGTATCAGCCCTTGCTGTCATAATAAAGAGAACTGCTTACATACAAAGAGCATTTTATCTTATGCAAAGTGCACTATAATCAAGACATATTTCAACTCTAGACCGCAATTACAACAAGAGCCTTTCTGCTCTCAACTAAAGAAAGCTTGTTTCAAAAATACACAAGACTATTTTCCTATCCTTTTAGGTTTTTTTCTGACTAAAAGATTACTTGACTGCAGAGAAAATGGGAACAGAAGAATAAAGAAGCTCCACTACCAGACTGCTCTGAACTGTTTTATAAGAAGTAACACAAATCTCATTTTCAGTGCCTGCTGTAAACTTTTAAAACAGGGAAATAACTGTGGTAACAAAGTACAAGAAGAAGCCCAACTATTGTAATTGATTTTTTTTTAAAGTTTGTTAGAATTCACTAGTATTGCTCCAGTTCTCATGATCCAAATTCAAATCCATTAAGTACATGAAAAAAAAAAACCAAAATAAATTGGAATTTAAACAGCAAAACTTGCCATAAAGACCACGTTTCCACTCCTACATGTATAGCAGGTGACCAAAAGAAAAACAGGGAAACAAAAAACAAATGAACAAACAAAAAAAGCCAAAACCCCAAAAACTCCACAAAACCCCCCATATTTAAGGATATTTTGTTTTTCTTCTTTGTAAGTGGATTTAAGAGGGGATGCAAGGAGACATAAAAGCCTAGCCTATGGAATTCAGTTTCACAACTAAATAGCATTGTATATTTCATACCAAATTAGAATCCAACCTTTTTTTAAGAAGTAGTAACACCTCTAACATTGAAATACTTGAGCCCTAGCATCATTTCCCTTTCCTAAATCTTAATATATTAAATTTCCAAAACATAAATTGCACATAGAACAAATAATGTATGAAGAGCTGTTCTGTTTTTATTCATGAGATCCAACAGATTTCAAAGACATGAGGCAGAATGTTAAATCAATTCTGAAAGCAAAAGTACATTTTTATTTACATCATGCCTATTGTGATATATCAGCAGAGTGCACATTTGATACAATATGCTGCTTTTCTGGATGACTGATATGAAACATAGCCATGATTTATTGGCTGAGTATAGACTGAATATGACAGCTATATGATGTTACAGCAATTACATGGACATTATCAAGAAAGTATCCCGAATCCTGGGTTTTGTTTTTGTAAACAGTTTATACAATTCCAGGATATCTGAATTTTTGATAAAATTATTTTAAAGCATTGTTTCAACTAAGAGTATCAAGTTTAAAAAAAATTCTATCTAAACTTTTCTGTTCAAAAAGCACAGGAACAAAACTGGAAGACACCTGCTGTGTCATTCAGCTTGTCCTGGTAGGTAGCAAAAAGATGTGGATGAAAAGATTTGCACCTCAAAAACCACTCACCCCTGTCTCAGAACTTGGGGTAAATAGCCAAAGAGCTTAAATACATTACCAGTGGTGTGTGCAGCAATGTGCAGCAGGCATTTTTCAGCAGCTGGTTAGAGCTGTATGGTTAAGAAGGTATTCAAAAGAGTCTGCTAAAAGCTCTGTATTTAGTGATACTCAGATACTTCACTATCCCTAAACTTAGAAATTTATCAGCCACATAGGCAAATCCATCTATTACTTTGCTTAAAATGTCACGGAATGACTTTCTTGCTGCTGCTGCAAGGGCCCATAAAACAGAAACCTCTTCTGACAAGTACAGTCCATCTACAGTGATGATGAAGTGCAAGGACTGACAAGTGATTCAAAACTACAAAAGGAATCTTAGAAAATTAAAGGTCTGGCTTTACCATTCATTTTTATACATGCTGTTCTAACAAGACACTACATCAAGCAATTATCTACAGCAACGTGTGTTGCTGAGAATAAAACAAGTCATAAGAGAACAGATTCTGATCTAAATTAGTTTTAGTACAGGGAAGATAATTATAGCTTTCACTCTCTTCACTGGAAGAACCTTATCGCCAACCAGTTCATACAGTAGATTATTAAATGCAGATTTCTGTGTCTAATATGTAACAACAAAAAGTGATCCTCTTTCTTTTTACGGTAGCTAGCACAGTTAAACATCACTAAAACTATGCCAGCACTGTTAATGTCCTGGAAGAGAGATAATAGCTACAGCTCTTCTCTACCCCTAAGACACGCCACAGGCTGAAAGACTGCCCAAAATCTTCCTTTTTAACATAATTCAGAAGATGAAAACTGAAAATCATACATTTTAAGAGGTTAAAAAAATACTGAACAAATTAAAGCACTTTAAAGTGCATAATCATAGCCAAATGTCAGTATAACTTCAGCATTACAATGAAGACTGCAGAGTTCCAGTTTCAACTAGAATAATTGGGAAAATTGAAAAGGGGATTGAGTTTGAAGTGAAAGAGTACACATTTTTAGTGTCATTTACTACTGTGTTTCCTCAAATATTTATGTGCACACTATAGCCTTCATGTATATTACAGCCTAATACTCTTCACTGTTTTCTAGTACCTCATCTTCAGTTGGGATGCATTGAAATAACACCAATGAAACAAAAATAGGGTGAAAAATAATGTGTCTATACCAGATCCATTTCATTTAAGAAATACTGCTTCAAGACTTTTAATATATTATGCAAAATCTAGTGGTTTTTTAATTAGAAGTTTCTGTAACAAAAATACTCTCTTATGAAAAATAGTTACAAAATGAAAGTGAAACAGATTTTTGTCAATATTCCTAAACTTAGATAACTGTAAGACACTGATATGCTGGGTTTTGGCTTGAGAAAGGAAAGTTTCAGAGGAAAAGACACAGAAATATGATTGAGCTTAATCTGCATCTACATTAGCTGCAGGGCATAATTAAAACATAATTATGTCCCACAGACATTTCTTCCTTAGCACCCTTAACTTCACTGATAAACCTTTAAGCACCCTGGGTTTAAAAGGTCAGGCAATGCTGTTTAAAACAAATTCTTACAACCAAAATGTAAAAAAAGGGTTTGCTTTGTTTTTATTCCTTCTAATGCTCAGAACTTCCAGTGTGTCAGTCAAAATACAAATTATATGCAAACTGAAAGAAAACAGTATCAAGTGAAGTTACAGTTTATTCCCTTTCCAAAAGGAACTGGTGCAGCATCTACCCTTGGAAGGGGTGTGCATGTGTATTTAGGTATTTATTTTACATAAAGTTGTAAGTTAACAGTACCTTTACAGTGTTGATTACATATATAGCATATGGGCAGAAATGGTGAAAAAAAATTACTTTCATCTTACTTTCCTGAAATAAGTGGAACATGTACTCATATATCCACATCTAATTTTTCATCATCTGACTTCTTATGTCAGTCAAGTGAAATTATGATGTGCTCTGTTTACTTGTCTAATTTGGAACCAAAAGTAAAACAAACGATAAGAGAAAGCCACAGAACAAGTCTGTATTTTTTTGTTTAGTAAAGAGGTTAGAGCAGCAATACCTACAAACATATTTGTGTGAGAACTGTGAACAATGTACATGCTACTGGTAAATCTCTTTGCAGCAAAGTCAAAATTTTTTATCCATCAGGAAAGCAGAAATGGTTATCAACTGCTTTGTAAAACTTGTACTATTAATCACATCAGGCAGCAACATCCACAAATGCAACACGGCATGTTATTTTAATGACAGCAATTCCATACCATTATTTATATCTAAGTCCTAATAAAAATCATTATCTGATGCAAACAACTTTAAACAATTTTGATTTGATCTCATGACGCTTAATTAAACAGGAAAAAACCAGCTATCTCTAGCTCTGATTAGATGAGCTAATTTTCTGCAGTCTTTCCAGAATCACTGTGTACACAAGACTAAACACAAGTAACACTGACAACCCTATCAGGGATTCCCTCTAGCCACAGTTATGTCTTTACAGGCATTGCTAACCATCCCTACTTCTGATACAGCAAGGAAGGAATCTTGTCCCAGTTCCTTCCTATGGTCTGGCAGAATTTAACACAACTCTGCAAGAAGTTATTGAAGTATGATCACAAAAACATAGAATCATTTATGTTAGAAAAGACTTTCATGATTGAGTCCATAAATTTAACACTGCCAAATCCAACACTAAGGCATGTCCCTAGGCACTCTCCTTCTTGCAATATAATCAAATGCAACCCCTGTGTGCCTGCTTTCTCAGTCCTCTCACTTCCAGAATCCATTACAGATCTCCTTCCTACTGCTGTAGTCAATAGACGCACACAACAAATTGACAAAACCAAACCAGGCAGACCAGTGTGGCAGTAATCCACCAACAGGACTCCAACGAGCTTTCAAAATTCTGAAGCACTCCACAAGAAAGGGGAACAGAATGCTAGCAAGCATAAGCAAATGTGCCCAGGACACACAGGTCATGAAGGAAACACAGGACAAACTCCCACCTATAAAACACTTTAGATGGTAATATGACAGCAAGAATCTTGCACAGACTTAACATAAAAACTGTGAGCACTATAAAGCCAAAAACAACCCAATTTTAATGGCAGTTGAAGCTTATTTTCATTCAGCTAAAGAAGGATATTATGATTTTATGATTCTATGATTCTAAACTCAGTGACCAGATGACAGAGGTTTTTCAAGAAAATCCTACTTGTCAGGCTCAGCTCCAACTATTCATGTGGAACCAAACTGGTGAAGAACAATAGCTGCCCACAACATAAATCCTCAGGATTTTCAGTTATTTTAGTCTTACTCCTCACTGCTAATTAGCAAATTACCATAGCCAAAGGAAAAATAAAACAAAATCTTTTTCCAAACCCAACCAACAAGAATACTACTAATTCAGCTTAATTTAAATGTAACACCAGTAATCCATGTACTTATAGCTTGAAGTCATGATTTTAATTCTCATGTTAGGTTGTATAAATTTTTACTATAAAACAAATTCACTCAAAACACCTCTTCTGCATATTGCTTATTAAAATACAAAAGGGACTCCAGCCTATTCACTTCAGCCAGGATCAAGGCATAGATCTCAGCAGTCATCTGCCTTCATGTGAATATCACCTACAAAAACAGTTATCTCCCATTTGAACAACACACCTCTTCTCCTCCAGGCTGCAATTTGTATGCAAAAAAAAACCACTAAGGAAGCTATATGAAAGGAGTAGATGTCCTGATGTTTAATTTACTGATATTAAGCTGATTTCTGGAAACCAACATGAATAATTTTTTAACTTGGTGTCCAGTGTATCACTGTCTCAGAGGGTGTTCAATTCCTAACAAGCATCTCAAAATACAACTCAACATCTCAGTCAAGTCACTTCACAGTTATGCATAAATATTCTGATTTCATAGAGTTGGCTTTCTTTTCTTTACCTAGCTCTTTTCTTCAGCCTTTGGGGTTAAAATTTAAACTAAATATTAATTTTCAGTTCAAGCCTACATGCCTAGTATGTAGGCTTTGGACCATCTACTTACTGTCTTGAGACCCCTAACAACTGCACATTACTGCATTTTTCTTTGAACTTGCATTGAAAGAAAAGATTTAATGTAAATTAAACAGTATGCTTGGGAATAAAAATGAGTCATGCAAATGAAAAATGCATTTTCATGTTTCTTCTGACAATTAAATCACTTAAAGCCTGTTATTAAAGAAACTTCAAGAGCTAACTTTGTAGAATACAAAACACATTTTGAAACATACTGTTTAAAACATACAGTTATACTACGCAAGTATTGCCATTCAACATATAATGTTATGAACAGAATGCAATAATAATGTTATGAATAGAATGCAATTTTGCCAAAACATAATTAAAATTATTCACTCAAAATCTTTAAAATTCACTTGTTCTAGTTCACTACAACTAGAGTATGAAATTGTAAATTCCAAATTTACAAAGACAAATACAGAAGTGGTTCTACTGAAGCTAATTTTTACAGTCATTGGTGGAAGGAAAAAAACTTTGTGATTTTATGGTAAGTTTAACACAAACCCACAATTTAAACAATAATGTGAATATCTAGGCCCCTGATAACCAATGAAAGCAATGACATTCTTTACTATACTAATACTTTGTTACCATGACATAGTCCTTCACTGCAGAATTCAGGAAATGAGACTTTACTGCCAATACATGCTGCACTTTTATTACAATTTTGTTTTATATGTCCTGGAAGAGAAAACAAAACCTTCAAGTTCTATTTCAGTCTTTATACATCTCAGGAGTATTCAAGCCTGGCCACCTATTTACAATACAGTACTACTGATGTACAATTTTTTTAAAATGAGATTTTAATCCCTATAGAGGCATTTCAATTTTACCTTTATCTCTTAAACGTTAAATATTGTGGCTTGCTGTCCAAAATGTCATTCTAGCCTGCAGATTTGTAAAGTTTGAATAATTAAAGAACAAAAACAGCAGATAACATTCAATTAGAGAACTATAAAAAAATATGAGAGAATAAAGATCCTTTTCTGATTTATGAATCAAAACTTTCCTAAAATAGTAGCCAACAACACCCAATATAAAGGGGGCAAGTAAGAAAAAAGATCTAAGAGCAAAGCAACCCACAAATCTCTAAGAAATGAGAAAGTAAAATATCAAACCCAAATGTAACCAACTGACTGACAGAGAAAACATTCCTGAGGATTTGAGCAGGTGGAGGTTGTTTTAAAGAACCATCATATCATCCAACATCCAAGCATTATAAATTGCACTGGGGATAGTTGTATGTGCTTAAAAGCACTGACTTTTAAGATTGCCAAGTGCCTACTTCTACTTTCATTTAAATACAAAGGGCTTTTAAAATAATTGTATAGACTTACAACACATTAGAGCATGAACACTTCTAATTTACATCTATACGTTATATTTGTTTATTCCATACTATCTTGTCTCCCTCTAGTGGCTGACTCTCACAAACACGGGTTTCTACCTGGCTTCAGCCCTTCTGCACAACCGCAGGGTAACTCAGGCTGGACGGGACCTCACGAGGTCCCTAGTCCAATATCCCCCTCAAGGAATTTCTGGTTGGCCTTGGTAGAAACATTCATCAACAGCTGTTTGCAATCTAGGTAAAAAAAAGCTCACTCTTGAATCCAGACTCAAAAACCTCCTAAGATCATTTGGAAAAGAAAACAAAGAGCCAGGAAAATAAAGTCACTGGAACTATAATTTGGGATGTATCATCATCCCAAAGTTTCATTGCTTTTTAACAGAGTAGGAGACACATTTCTTTGCATATTGATGCAGTATATGGCTGTCACATTATCTGTCCTCACCTTCATACACAACCACCATGTGTGGAAGAAACATGTAGAATATATCAATGATCAACTCAAGTTCAAAAGCTTTGTGTGAAGGGTTTGCTTCTTTACCAGTAACAGAGCCTGAGCAAGGTTGAGTTTGAGTGAACTTTCCTCTTCCTCCTTCCAGTAAAACATCTGTCATGGGGACCTTCACTGGCAAGAAGGGATGAAGAGGCTTACCTCAGACAACTAGAGAACAACCTGCTCCTTGCTATTTGCAATGGACTGCAATAGAAAACAACGTGCCCCATGAAAGTACAGTAAGTTAATCTGGAAGTCTGAGTCAGGACGAATAAGAGGCTTTGCCAGCCTGAGTGCCACCACATCCCAAAGAAAGAGTCCTACAACACAGGGGCTAAAGAGCCGTAAGAGTCACAAAGACAAGAAAGCTGTTCCATCACAAGAATAATTTTGTAAATATAGTAATATTTCGGTTTTGGAGATTTATTGAATAAATAAACCCCCACGCTCTTGCACAATTTTAAGATATGCTTCCGTGGCTTATGCAATAATAATTAAAACTAGTGCAATATCAAACTGCAGCACCAAAGGAATTACTTTTCAACACAGGAGTGTATAACCAGCAACCCTTACTTCTGCACAAAGAGGTAAAAAATCAAGAGTACTAGAAGAGGGCATTTAGTACCACCATACACCAAGAACTGCTAAGAAAAAAGAACATGTATCACAGGTATATGTAGCAATGGGAAGCAAAAAGTGAGGAGCAGCCCTAAAGCCTTCCATCTGTATAAAAATCTCAGATCCAGGCTATTAACTAAAGAAGTAACTGAATAACACCTCAAAGAAACTGATTCTGCATTCCTTCTTTCTTTTGTTTGAAATACTGCATTATCTTTCAACTCCTCCTTTTCACATTCACAGGTTAATCATACAAAAATATCTGAAAACAGTAACAAACTCCACTACAATGATATCTGTTAGAGGACTTTATTTTTAACTATAAAAGCATTTTTACATCTGCACTCTAATTATTTAATTTGTCTTGTCATCTTACTACCTTTGTGTATTTTTAAATCACAATGGAATTACAACCCCCCACCATTTTTTGGTGGTTCATTTTTTGGACAAGGTTGGGAGTTACTTTTTAAGCAAGAATAGTGAAAGAATGTATGAGAATCACTATCTGTTTAGATTAAGATTTCAATTTATAGGAAAAAAAACAGTCTTAAAATAACACTGAAGTTATGAAGCCAACTGGCACAACCATTCATTCAGAAGTAATGCATCTACTCCTATCTGGCAGCTAATCCTTTCACCTGAAAAACAACATTTTACTATTTAGGCACGCTTAACCTAGCAATTTACAGAGTAATTTTATTTGCAGTGCCTAAATTAGAAAATGTTTTGGTTTGCATTCTGCATTTATCCCTGTTGTGAACATGCCAATGTCTGACCATTCCCTTCTCCACTCCACCAACTAAGCATCTCTACCTTCTTTGTTTGCAGATGTTACTCAATTTTTTACCCACTGACTACATGATTTCACACTTCATTCATACTTCATGGATTCCTCTCTGAAGGTAAAATATAATATCTTAAAAGCTTTTCTACCGTGTTTTTATCAATGAGGCCTGAGGTATGCCTCAATCAGTTATTCAGAGCAAAGGAGGAGTTCTTTTTGGTGCAAATTGTCCATATGCCTATGCTCAGCCTGGAGACCATGCTTAGCCAGTTTGCTGCTAATGTGTTCATGGTAACTTCCTTCCTGCTGAAGAGTGAAGACGTGTGCCAAGAACTCTTAGGATTGAAAATTGCCATAGATGTTGCAGCTATTAAAGACAAAAATGAACAAACAATTTTGAAATCCTAACCATTTCCAGAAAATTGAACACTCTCTTTGCAATAAAAGAGTCAATAGGTAATACATCATTAACCTTAATCTTTACAAAGTATCACACATATATCTTCACAATGCTCCAGTAAAATGAAACAGTGTAATTAATTATCTCCACTCTACAGGAAAGGAACAATGGCACGAATGCCAGAAAATAAAAATGTCAAAAGAAGAAAACAGCAATAAGAATTGCATTAATCTTCCTTTATTCAGGACATTAAACACTGTATGACACTACTGTGAAAAATCACAGGCCACCAACCTCAGTTAGAGACATGAAAAATTAGTTTTCTCTTTTATTCAAGATTGAAGTTGGTTATCTAAAACTTAAAAAGGACCAAAATTACATGGAAGTAGCAGATTGCTTGTGAAAAATGTAGTAACCAAACTCCTTGTTTGATTCACAATGCGATTTCTAACTCTTGAAGCTAAACACAGCATCATAAAACTTCATTTATTTCTAGGGCCTATCAACAGAGATGCTATAACAGAAAGTCATAACCCTGTGACTGAAAACAGGATCCAAGGTGCATACATGTCTCCATACATGTTCATGTACATATCTGGCCAAAGCACAAGTAGGTGGAATCAAATGTGTTCTCCCAATATTTTTTGAAAACAGAAATAACTAATGTGATGTTGCTTTATAGTTTCTAATAGTTTGTTTTAATTCTTTCATTCTTTTACACATGGGATATGTCAATTGAAAATTCTGGATTTTCCTGAATTCAGGTAGTGCTGTCGGTTGATCCTGGCTGGATGTCAGGTGCCCACTCCCCTCCTCAGGTGGACAGGGAAAGAAAATATAACAAAGGACTCAAGCACACATTGGGATCACTCATCAGTTACTGTCACAGGCAAAACAGACTTGACTTGGGAAAAGTAATTTACTATCAGTCAAATCAGAGGAGGGAAATGAGAAACAAAACCAAATCTTAACAACACCTTACCCTCACCCAGGTTTGACTTTACTCCTGATTTTTCTCCCTCCTCCCGCAGGTGGTGCAGGCTGACAGGAAATGGGAGTCCACCACATATTTCTGCCACTCTTCCCTTCTTGGAGGGGGACTCCTTACACTCTCCCCTGCTCCAGAGTGGGGTCCCTCCCACAGGAAACAGTCCTCCATGAACTTCTCCAATGTTGAATCTTCCCACATGCTAGAGTTTTCACAAACTGCTTCAGTATAGTCCCTTCCATGGTGTGCATTCCTTCAGGAACAGCCTGCTCCAGCCCCTATGGGGTCACAAACCCTGCCAGCAAAACCTGTGGGCTTCTCTCTCCACGGGGCCCAGGTCCTACCAGGAGCCTGTTCCAGGATGAACTTCCTACTGGGTCACAGCCTGCTCCAGGCACCCCTCTGCTCTGGCATGAGGTCCTCCATGGGATGCAGGTGGATCTCTTTCCCACCTTGGTCCTCCATGGGCTGCAGGGGCACAGCTGCTGCACCAGGGGCTGCACCAGGGGCTGCAGGGGAATCTGAGCTCTGGCACCTGGAGTACCTCCTGCCCCTTCTTCTTTTGCACTGACCTTGGTGTCTGCAGAGCTGCTCCTCTCACATATTCCCACTCTTCTCTCACTGGCTGAAGCTGTTATTGTGAAGAGGATTTTCACCCCCTTTTCTCAAATATGTTATCCCAGAGGTACTACCCACCACTGCTGATGGGCTCAGCCCTGGCCACAGGGTTCTCTCTTGGAGCCAGTTGGCTTTAGCTCTGCTGGACAATGGGGGAAGCTTCTGGCAACTTCTCACATAATCTAACCCTGCAGCCCCATGCACTACCATGGCCACATAAACCCAATACAACTAGTAATTATTTGGCATTCCACTGCAAGATTTACTGCCACTCTTCTGAGATGTTCTTGAGACCTTTATAAAAAAAATGCATTTTGAAGTCTTTTTTAACAAACTACCTATCTCCTTTTAAATCAAATTATATTTAAGAACTGGATAAACAGAGGTTTGGATACTTATTCAAATCATACTTTTAAATCCCTTTCTCCTTCCCAATAAAATTGCAGACAAGTTGATCTATCTTCTGGTTCTTGAAAGAGGCATGTGTACCATAACTCATTTTAGCCAACCTTATTTTTTTCCCCTGTATCTTCTATAAATAGCCATGGCCCAGAGTACTTAAGGTAAGGAAAGATTGTCTTCCAAGCACTCCAAAAATACTTCCAGGTATCCTGGAAGGCTGGGATCTCACAATATTAAATACAAAGTATCATACTCCACACGAAACAGATCAAGTCTGAAACTCTGCTCTAACACATACCACAGGCCAGGCAGAGAAGGATGAGGGAGGAAGCCTGCGTCATGGTACCTGAATTGTTCAAGACAAGGAGCAGTCCACAATCCTACAAAAATTAGACCCTACATCTTCCTCACCCACAATACTCTCAAAAATATTGGGAAGAGTGAGGTCAATGACTAGTACATCAGTAATACCTCATTGCACTGAATAGTATTTTCTCACTATTTCTTTGAACATATTCTTCTGTCTTCTGTCCCCAGTTTCTTTTTTCATTCTTCAACTGTAAATTTGCTAAGGCAAGACTACTTCACATAGAGCCGTCCAACCATTTTATTTTTTTTAATAAACAACAAAAAAGTTTAACCTTGTCTTTCAGACAGTACTGGGCTTGGTCACTGATCTGCTTGGTGAATTAGTTACATGGTACCTGTATTTCATGAAGGACACTGGTATCCTGGCAATTTACTGGTAAGGTTTTTCTAGTCCACACTTATAAAAGCCTCTTTATGGTTTGCCTTTTTTACCCATAGTTCAGGTCAATACCCAACAAAATGACTAGAACTGTAAGCAATGAGACAAAAAAACCCAAACCTTCCCACCTTTAAAAAGGTGTACCTTTTGCCCAATTTTCTACTTCAAAAAGCATCTATTCAAATCTGTAGCACAACATACCCATTAACTACATCCCCACATTTACATTTTGTTCAACTACCTTATCCGCATCCACTTTTCCTCTGATAAATTCTTTCTTCCAAAACTCCAGTGCCTGTTCCAGCGTGAGGCCGATGCCTTTCAGGAAGAGCCCGTACTGCATGCGGCCCCCGTGACGGAGGTGGTGGCTCTCACGGAGCGCTCTGTGCAGCTGCCTCATGCACAGAGGGAATGACTTCACAGAGAGCTGACAAGAGAAGAATTTCTGTTTAAGGAATGCTGATAATTTAATTCGTAGCTTATGTGTTTACTGCGATTATTAATTAGCTCCATTTGAAAATGCCAATGGCTGGAAGAAAAGATAGGAATGTACAGAAAGCCTTGGGACTGAATTCACAGCACAAGTGAGTCCATAAACTATCCAATTCAACAACCGTCTCAAGAACAAAATCCAGAGGACAGAGTAATACAGCTGGTACTATCAACTGCCTCCAGCTACAAAGTTACACAGGTTTAATTGCTGTCAGGAAAAATACACCCACACTTGCATTACAGAATTTCTTGACTCTGCTTTATTTAGCATCCGGAATGGCAAAATGACCTTTTAGAGTTTTGGGGTTGGGGAAGGGAAGGGGATTTTAATTCACTGCCAGAGAAACACTATCATGGTTAAGATGGATGCTGAAAACACACGGTTCCTAAAATTCAGACCATGAAGTTACGTTTTGAATGGACTCTGTACAATTTATGCATGATGTTTTACATCCCATGCTTTACTTCCATTTCATTTACTTCCTTGTTTTCAAAACCTTGCAAGTCAAAAATCAAAAACCAGCTTTGGAAAGACTAATACTGCAACACAATAATCATAAACTTCATGGTTTGCAAGATTGTTAAATAAGAAAATTTTGTTGTATTCTGCTTATAATTATGTTAAGTATTTGTGAAAGCACACAAAATTGAACAGCAAATTAAGCATTTCACTGCAACTGCACTCTGAGCCTGAATCCTGATTAGATGCATTTTCAGCTAATTCTGCTCCGTCTTGAACTTCAACGCAATTTCCTTCAACAGTTACAAAGCAAACATGAATAAAAAGAAGATAAAGGCTTTATACTTAGTTTGTACTTACAGTACTTGAATTCAAAAAGTTATACTTCAACATCATATATGACTCCAGAAACATAACTTACAGCATCTATTTGCTCTAGAGAAATTTTTCCAGTGTTCTTTTGGATGCTGTAATCTGGGCCAACATAAGAATGGCTGAAAAAGAAAGTAAACAGTATGGCATCATTTAAAGCAGTTCCAAAATATTTTAAGTTTAAAAATTGTGAAAGAAATAATTTATCAATTATAGGCTGCAAATATTTCATATCAGGCAAAAACTAGAAACCAAGTAATTAGGACTCATAAAGCATTAGAGCTTTATGAGTCATAAAATAATGTAATAAAACATTAGAGCAAATATAGCAAAGAACCCCTCTTTCCCTTCTTCTGAAAGGAGAGGTGAGGCATCATAAAGGGTTTGGATCAGAGAGACCACTGAAGATCATTTAGTCCAGCCCCTGCTCAAAATGGTGTTTGCTACAGCAGGTTGCTTAGGATCTCATAAAGCTGGGTCTTGACCATATCCAAGGATAGAGACTCATAACCTTCTGAGCAACCTGTTCCAATGTTCAACCACTCTTTCACAAAAAAAAGTGTTTTCTTACGTTTAGGCAGAATTTCCTGTATAACAGTCTCTGCCCATGGCCTCCTGGCCTATCACTGGATACCACTGAGAAAACTCTCACTCTTTTTTTACTCCTCCTTATCAGACACCTATTCACATGCACTGATAAAATGCACCAACACACTTCCTGAAATTGACCTCCTCCAGGCTGAACAACCTCAGTTTTCTCTTCTCGTGCGTACTGGGGAGCCCAGGATTGGACAAAGCCCTGCAGATGTGGTCTCACCAGTGCTGAGCAGTGGAAGGATCATCTCCCCTGACCTGCTGCACGTGCCCTTCCAAATGCCATGCAAGAGGACTGTTAGCTGTCTTTGTTTCTCAGGTACTCTGGTGGCTCACAGCTTGCTGTCCAGCAGGACCCCAAGGTCCTCTTCTGCACTCACAGCCATTCAGCCCTCAGCTTACACTGGTATATGGGGTAATCCTCTCCAACTGCCAGCCTTGCTGTTTCCCTCTGCAGAACTTCACAGGGTTCCTGGCAGCCCATTTCTCCCTCCTGCCCAAGTCCATGTGAAAGGCAGAGCACCCATCTGGTACAAACCATTCTCCCCAGTGTTATATCATGTGGATCTTGCCAAGTACACACTCAATTCCATCACCCAAGGCAAGGCAACAAAGTAGAAGCTAAAGAAGACAGGACCCTAGGTACTCTACTAGGGATTACTGTACTTAATAGATTTTTTTTTCATCAAACAAAAGGGATAAATAATTAAAGTATTTAAACCATGTGTGTCTATTATTGCCAATTTTACTATAGAAGCATCTAAATTCCCTTTGGTCACCAGTCTGTTCACTGCCAGAGGTTGCTTTTCAAGTTGCAAGATCTGATATATTTTGTTCATTTTGAAGGAACTTTCAAAGGGGCAACTTGGAAGCATTTGTATCATTTTTTTGGTTGGTGATGAAATAAACTGGAAACAGTCCCTCCATTTTCAAAAAAGGAAAATGGAAGTGATTTACCAGCTGTATAACATACATACCCAAGGTAACATAAGAATGTATAAAAATACCGGTTGGCATAAATGTGGGGTGTAGCATCCCTGTTGAAGTACCTTCTTTGGGAACCTTTCCTTTTCCATATAAAAAAAAAAAAAAGCACACAGACAGGACTGATGGTGATACTGAAGGACTGTTCCACTTACATAGAACAGAGCATACATCAAAAGAAATTTTCAATTTCTCAGTAATTACTCCTAGAGAGCACAGTTTATAAAAACCTAACTTAATTGCTCTTGATCTTCAAATTAAGAAAGGTACACCACTGAGGCATATTTTTATAACCCCAGTAAGATACAGGGTAATAAAATCATGGAAGGTTATTGGCATTCAGAAGTACCCCCAGCTATGCAACAGTAACAATAACACTGCAATCCTTGTTTTCATTCATTGCTCTTGAACAAAGTTCAATCATATGTAAATAAGCAGAGGTATGAAAGCTATTTTTCCTACTCTGATTTACACTAAAAACAACGTAACATAAAACTCTTCTTATATAATAAAAATTATGAGACTTCTAAAAAATCAAAATAAAATGTCAGGGTTTGGGAACACATAGCTCAAGCAGTAAAGCACTGTAGAAAATAATGAGCAGGATCCAACAAACTAGATCTGCATCCCAATTCCCCATGCAATGATGCCATGATGGAGCCTCAACACTTCCATTTCTAATACATCCAACATAATTTCAATAATCTTAATGCTAAGGTGTATGTGTTCAGAAACTGCTTTTATTGCTGACATCCCATATTTAAGTAAATTCCTATTCTTAGAGACTTTAAAAATTCTACAAAAACAAACACCTGAGCAACCTGATCTAACTAGATCTGCATTGAGCATGGACTAGATTAAATCATCTCCAGAGGTTTACTTCAAGCTAAATTATTCCATGATTCTAAACCAGCTCACTCTAATTGTATGGACCTTGTCCTCCTGCATATGACCACAGTAAGAAAAGTCTCCCATATTAAGTGGTAAAAAGCAATCATATTTATATATAAGAAGGAGACCAGAGTTCTCTACTTACCATTAAAGCAGAAAGCTTATATACATATATACACACACACATATATATATACACACACACACACACACATAACTCAGAGAGAGGCAAACTATTTACTCTAATGGTTAGCTTTCAGCAATCTACGTAAATCCATTAAAAAAACAAATTAGTACTCCATCCATCAATGACAGCAAAATCTTCCAAAAAGAGCAGAGAGCATAGAATATTAGCAACAAGGAAGACCCATGCTCTGAGCACTGTAATTTGGAATCTGGTTTTGTTTATAAAGGAGCTTAACAACATTGCACTTGCTATTAAAAAAAATAAAACCAACCTTTATAAAAGCTGCAACTATTTTTTGTTACTTAGAAGCAAAACTAGTTCTATAAACTATGTTCCATGTCATTTATAAAGCTTTTGTTAAGTTGAAGAATTACTTTTGGGTTTTTTTTCAAAGCCAGTCACACGGACGAGGTCTGTAAAAAACCTGTACCTAAGGCATTCTACCAAAACAATTACTTTAATCTGTATGAAGCAATATAGTCATGCTTTCACTTTATACTACCTGAGATGATTAAGCAGAGGTTGAAGTCTCTCATCAGACTGTATGGAAGGTAGTGATCGTGCTGTCAGCTGGAAGAAAAAAGGAATACAATCAATAAAAATTTAGCCTAAAATAATATTAGCTTAAATTGATAGCACAAGGCAGGAATTATGTTGGAAGTCACACTGTATTGTTACAACTTTATACACCATTGGGTAAGACATAATTTCTCCTATTAAAAATAACTAAGCACAGCCTTCCAGAATCTGAAGCTAGCAGAAATATTTACAAGTTAACAAACAGTGAAAAATCATTTTTCTAAAATTAAAATGCTATTAGAATTAAAAAGCAAGACATCATTGAAAGTGGTATATGTTTTTCCAAACGTATTTAAACGAAAAGTGATGTGCCTAGACAGACTTCTACCAATGTAAATATAAATCATTAAATCATATTATATATAATTTACAGTTGTATAAAAGCAACTGTACATAGTATTTAGCACTATGTGACTGTTATATAAACATGGCTCTGTGTACACTGTTTTCTTTTAAATGGGCATAACATGTTTTACAATTTGATTGTTCTAAAACCTTATTTTCTTCTAACTCATATGACTAATTAAAAAAATTCAACTTTTTCTGCAAAAATAAACCCAGCAATCTGTATGTCACACTAGTGTAGAATATTAGTTGACTGGTGCATTAACTAAAATAACTGGAAAAACGCATGTATTAAATTTGCTTAGTATCCGTATATAAGGTGGCTACCTTCACCTATAAAAGCTACAAACATAGCTCTTTGGATAGTTCTGACATACATCTAACTCAAAATACTGAACATAAATGTGCATTTCATGATTCTGTGGCTGCCATGATTTTTAGGCTGTATTTTGAAAACTACCTCTGAACAAAGTAGGATTTTCAAGATATTTCACACTGTATAAATACACATCAAGGTCTTAAGTATTTTACAGGTAACTCAAAAATAGCATGAAGTATTAATTAAATGAATTATTATGCATACTAATTAGAAATATGTAACTCCTGAAAGACCACCCATTTATTACGTCCATTTCACAACCTTTGCTGCTGGCAGAAGTCAGACTGGGATCAAATTTGAAATGTGCACCCCAAGCTCACAGCCCCATCCACCAAGTGAATGAGAGGAGGCTGAAAGCAGCTGTCTGTCAGGGAAGGCTGAAGCCACTGAACACAGGGACAGCAGGGAAGGAGGAAGGGGCCACTTCTGCTGCTCAGGGAGCCCTGGACTGCAGCAGTCACTGTCTCACAACACGGCTCTTCTCAGCCCCAGGTATCCCAAATGTACTCATCCAACCTGACTGCTGCAGAGAACATTAACCTGGCACCCTCAGCAACCCATTCACCCTCCTTTTAAAGAAGGCAGCTGTCTTGGCAATTACAGCATGATCCACATTCCCTTGTTTTATCAAACTAGACTGAGATGCATGATACAGTAAAACTTCGGTAAACTCTGCATTTATTCAGAAGTTTCTTTTAATTAAAAAAAAACTCATTTTCCTACTATGGAGTTTTAAAGGTCAATATAAGTATTATATATTCACATCCCCTATAAAGTAACCTCTCACTTTGTTTTAAACACAACCAGAAATTATTTCTGAAAAGAACTTGGAAGCCTTCTAAACACCAACCAAAGTTATCAGAACAAAGACAGAACCACCTGAAATACAGTATGCTTCTTTCTCCATTATTAACTTAAGAGATACAGAAAAGAGTATTTGTATGCATACTCAAATACATAGGTGTAATTTTACATGAGACAAGCATATTTTCCTCTATGCAGTACTTGAAATATTGCACTTCATCAGAAAAAAGCATGCATTTAATGACAGGATGTTTATGAAAGTCTGACTGGACAATGATGTAAGCAGCAAAAAAAAGTAACATTCAAAACATTATTTATTGTTTATTGTATGTCCAAGTTGTATATACAATAGACTAAATTTCTGTGTAAGCACTATCAATTAACAGAAACACTGGTTTAAAACTAATTTAGGAGACTTGTAGTAAATTAGGCAGAACCAAGATCTAGTGATCTTTAACCAAGGTTTTACTTGACATTGCAATGAAAGAATATGGAAGGGGTGGCCTGTGCTTGGCAGTTTCAGGATTAAAGGGCAAAAACAATCCCTTGAAGTCAAAGGCGAACCCACATGGCCAATATTTTTCTGCATCTGCAAATCTTAGGAGCAAAATTACACCTCATTTTCCTCTATTATGGTGCCTGGACAAGACAATGTTCTCTACAGACCATTAAAATAAGACCTAACACTTTTCAAATCTTAGAACAAACACTTAGTCCAGTTATTCCAAATGTTTAATTTCAGACAGATGTGGGATTCTCATGACACTGCTTTTTTCTATCTACTACTAAGGACAGCTTTCCTTAAACATAGTTAAGGAGACCTCATCAAATATTTGAACAACTTTAACTGAGAGAGCACATTTTCCTTCAACTTGCCTGGCTTATAAAAAAAAAAAGGAAATATTTTCAAGTATAAAGTTTCTTCTTATACCTTATCTTTTTATTAACAGAGACACATTGTAAATAAAAGCAGCTTTTACAAAGGTCATGGGAAATAATTGCTGGTGTTTTCAAACTGCTAAGAATTTTATGAGCTTTTTCAATAGCACTTCTCTAGAAGATGATCCCTATTCCACATTCCAAATTGAGATTCTGAAGACTTTTTCCAATGACTTTGGAATGAAATTTAGACAAATTCCTGCAAGCACGGCCTTGCTTCTACCTCTATATGATACTCAAAGATAGTCATACCAGAGAAAGAAGAGCAAAAACATGACATTTGACATTTCAGATACATGAAAGACATGAAAATGTTGTAAAGTAAAGAGCATAGCTCCATACTGTGATCATGTTGAAGCGGTTTAATTTACAGAGAACATAAAACACTGCTGACTTAAGATAACTGAAGTCCCAAGGCCTGGATGATCAGAGAAGGGGGCAGAGTGAGCTGCAGACAGACACCTCAGAGCTAAGCTGAGCTGGTGACCTCAGAACCTCACATTCAGCAATAAGCCTGAGGGGTAGTTTTTCCAAAGTTGCCATCACTCAAGACCTGGCTGGGCATCAGTCTGTGGCTGGCAAGCATTGCTTGTGGGGTATTTTGGTTTCCTTTTTCATTTAATAAGCTGTTTTTACCTCAATCCAGTCATGTCACTGGTCACAAGACTGAAGAGATCATTGTCTGCCTCTCCACTTCCCCTTAGGAGGATGCTGAAGACTGCAGTGAGGTCTTGTTCAGTCTTCTCCAGGCTGAATAGACCAAGAGAGACCTCAGCTGCTCCTCACACAGTTTCCCCTCAAGGCCTTTTGCCATCCTTGTGGCCTCCTTTGGACTCTAACAGCTTAATGTGTTTCTTGTATTGTGGTACCCAAAACTGCCCCCAGCACTGGAGGTGAGGCCGCCCCAGCTCAGAGCAGAGAGGGACAATCCCCTCCCTTGCCTGGCTGGCAATGCTGGGTCTGATGCCCCCCAGGACAGGGTTGGCCCTTCTGGCTGCCAGGGCACTGCTCACTTAGATCTGACTTTCCATTGTCCAGGACCTCCAAGTCCCGTTCCACAGCGCTGCTCTCCAGCCTCTCATCCCCAGTCTGTGCACACAACCAGAGTTGCCCCATCCCAGGTGCAGAATCCGGCACTTTCCCTTGTTAAATTTCATGGCTGGTGACCACCCAGCCCTCTAATTTGCTGAGGTCTCTCTGCAGGGCCTGTGCCCCACTTACTGCCTGACCTATCTGTGCCCAACAAAGGCACTATGGGCTATTTGCTCCCATTAAATGCATCACAAAGCTGAGTATGAGCCTGCACAGTAGCAAAGTGCAACAGAGAAAGAAGGTAGAATCTTCTTTCCATAAAAATGGAAACAAAGATATGAGTAAAATATGACATCACAGTAGTACCTGCATCAGTAACTCATCTAAAGGAATGGTATACATTTAGATGTTCTCTTTAGTGGCATGAAATAAAATAACTTTTTGCTCTACTAATCCAGCACTACTTTACCTATTCAGGTCTTTCTCTTGAACTTTTTGAAACAGAGACTGCCTTTAGCCTAAATACCCATTTAACATTAACAGGCACCACACTTGTTCCAACTAACTCATTAGTACTAGACAAACTTTATTCAAAGATCTGTTTGGCCAGCATTTAAAGATGTTTTCTAAATGTAACCAATCTAACAGAATATCAAATTTTTTGTAACCAAACCATTCAAGTTTTATTTATTGACTATACTGTATTCATGCCATATCTGAAAGAATAACAGATCCCAGTTTTCCCCTTTCACTGGGAGTAACTAAGAAACAAAAGAAGACAGTAAGATGTTTTCTATGAAAGTTTTTACCTTAATTCCAGATTTTTTCCTTAACCCTAGTTTATCCAGATTAGCTATTCTTCTGGAGTACACATTTGATCAAAAGAAAAAACAATCTCACCTTAAGACTGTGTCAGAATATTCACTATATTGTTACAGATACACTACACACATCTCAGAGTACTCTTTACGTATTTATGGGATCAACATAGAATCACAGGACAGTTTGGGCTGGAAGGGGCCTTAAAGCTCATCTAGCTCCAAACTCCCTGTCATGGGCAGTGACACCTTTCACTAGACCAGAGCCCCATCCAACCTGGTCTTGAAGAGGAATTCTGCAAATGTCCAGCAAGATTACAATAAATAGCAGACCTTCAAGTCTCAGTTCCACTTACAGAGTCCCTGAGTCCAGATATAAGGCCATGCCTTTATACAAAAATGGAAACTCTATCATACAATGACATTTGAAACATAAATGATTCATGTAAAATCTTTTTCCCACTGCAATCTGCCTTCAGCAACAAAAAATAGTTTTCATGTACATTTTATTCTAGAATTCAGCCTAAATAGAGGAAGCAATAGTCGGAAAAGACTTCTTAATGCATTTCTCTCTGATTAGAAGCATTGTTGATTAATAGAAACTCTAAAATTTTAAAACAAAATCTGCATTTTAGCTGGCTATTCTCTAAAGTGTAGTATTAAAGGATATGAACTCTCCAGTAAGGCATTTTAATGCACCAAGCACCAAAATACGTGCTTTAGATTAAATTTCAGACTGAATGTCCAGAAAGGTTTTGTACTGAGAAAGCCTTTATATTACTTTGGTTTGCCTTTATTTTTTTAAAGACAATTCAGAATTATATTACCTGGTTTGTATGATTTTGCAGTAAGAAGTCATGAGATGCAGATATTGCCAGAACCCAAGAATTCAAGAATTCAAGTTAATTATGCTCCAGAGAAACACCTTCAACATCCAACTAAGGGGCAGGCTGTCTCATACCAACAGAAACTGATTGATTTTGAAACATCAGCTATGGTGCTAATGCTGTTAGAAAATGTCACAATGCAAATGCTATGCAGCTGGGGAATCTGGAATGAGAGAGCAGTGTTTGCATGCCAGTATGCTGCTGTACCTAGACAGTTGACATTTTAACAGTGATCAATTTTCTTTTGAAAAAAGTTGGGGTTTAACCTTTCACAGCATCTTACAAATCTCAAGCACTGTACAAAATTAGTAAGTAATTTTTGCCAAGGCTTCTTCAGCTATTAAAAGTTATTTCAGCAGCACTTACACTGAAATATGCTCAATAAAAACTACACCAATTCATGTTACATCTATTCCACAACACACAACTTATATAACAGCAAGTAACATTCTTCAAAACTAACAAAACTATCCAAAACATGCTTTTAACTATATAAAACTTTTCTTTTTAATTGGTCAATATAATTTAATACATAAAGCATTTAGTATAATTTAATACATAAAGCATCTAGTACCACCAAATTTATGAAAGGAAGGAAATAATATAGATTAGCATTACTGGCTTCTATTACAAATGTAACAATTCTGACATTTCAAAGAACAAGAAAAAATTTCCCTCTTGAATCCCTAGTGGATGATATGAGCGTCAATATAAGGCTGAAATTAGTTTTGTGGGTTTGCTTTTGTTTTGTTATTTGATTACATAAAACTCCCCACCAACTCCTCACACACACACACACACACCTGTTCACAGTAACACAAGCTAGCCAAAAGAAAATAACACACAACACTAAGTGGCCTTCTTCTTTAAGGAAAGCAAAACAAAGGCAGCAACTAACTAATTTAAAAAAACAAACAAAAGATTTAAAGTTATTTTATTAGCACTCCCATTTTCTTTTTGGACTCTAAAAGGCAGGGCACAATAGTGATCAGTGTTGCTTAGATTCTGTATCTAAACATTTAAAATCTATATACGAGTATAATAAAATATAAATTACGTTGTAAAATACATATTCTAAATTATAAATGTTATATATATGATGTCTTCTTTTCATTTTGCCAGTTAATTCAAGCTGTCAAATGAAAAATTTTCCACAAGAAACAAATTAAGAGTTGTGCAAAGTGTCCTTGCTAGCATGTCCTAGATATTTACCTAATGCTTTAAGAACTCTGAAGAAACTGAAGTCCACTAATTTCAGCTCTGCATTTGTCAAATGCACTCAGAATAATAATTAATGTTTTCCCGAGGCACTTGCTTCTGAAAGTAATTGATTTCTTTTTCCCATTTGGAAATGTCTAAGCTTTCATATTCACACTGAGGTATAAATAACACCTGGATTAGAGTCTCATATTTAGTCTTTAAAGCAAAATTTTTCAATCGTTAAACCTTGTTTAATTGCCAAACGAACTGTTTCTGGGTTTTGCAGCATTATTACTTCTGCATATAATCATTTCACTTGCATTTCAGGTGACAGCATGTAAATGAACTCATCTCTTATAGTTTTTTGCATACTAAAATAAAGCTGAAGTTGACAGTTATGAAGATGCTCATTAGATATTTTCCCCCAAAAAATAAGTTATTGATTCCACCTTTCTTACAACAGTGCATAGTGTGTTTCAGGCTTCAATTATATGTATATTGAGGAAGATATTTAAGAAGCTACCTTGTTAGCAAACTCCAAATCTTCTGTTAAATAATACTGCTTCCCATAGTTGTGAATGTCTTTCAGTGATTTTATCAACTGTTTCACCACTGACTCGGCCTTTAACAGAGAGCTTTCTCAACTTTTAATTTAGTCCTGAGTCCTGGAACACTCGCCTTCACAGCAAGCATGGAAAATGAGATCGTTTCTTTTATTTCATTTTATTTCACCATGAACTTCTGATTCATGCAAACAGTTCTTCATCTCTTCATTAATGCTTACTATTCTTTGGCTGCCTGCAAATTTTTTGTTTCTTCTTCTGGCATTATTTATGAACAGTTTGTTGCTTTTCCAGTCCTTCTCCCACGTTCACAGACTAAATGGTTATACCAGAAATCTAAAGTAACCTGGAATGTATTCCTCAGTTCAACTATACAATGATGCTTTCATTAACTTGCATCCATGGAGCATTACTGATGTTGGAAAGGTAACTCAGGCAGCAGTGATTTCCCCAGGGTCTTAATGTTATGATTTTCAAGTTACACACACACACACTGCCCCTTGCACTTCATTCGTGAGAAGGAAATTAAGAAAGCCAAAATCACCATAAAATGTCTTCTTGGTAGAAGCTACTAGCCACTATCACATAAGAAGCAATTGGCTAAAACCTATGAAAGATTATTATTTAAAGAACCTCAAAGTTACTGTCACGAACAATGGTTTGTGACACAGACCTCATCAGTCTAGCACTGTGCTCCAAAACTGCCTTAAGAACAACCATACTAGCAAAAGTTCTCTGATGCTGAAGACTGTATTGTCAAAAAGAGAAGAAACAACTCTCCATATACTCATCCAATATACTTGATTAAAAGCTCATTTTCCACAGTCATCATTACTACTACAGGGCTTCATCAATGTAGGCCTTCATAAAAATCTTCAGTTAAAAACTCTTACATGTTTTATCTTTACAAACCCCATTACTAAAGCCCCATGCACTACAGGAAATAAATGTCTGCTACTACATTAAAATCAGGTACTATAAATCAGTTTTATTACAGAACTTCAGAAGAGATATTTAGATTTTATTAGTAATAGGATTTCACTACAGGGAATCAATTATGTGTCCAAGTTCTAGGCTCCTCTCTAAAAGAGACATGGACATACCAGAGAAAGACCAGCACAGGGCCACACAGATAAAGGGACTGGAGCATCTGCTATGAGGAAAGGCTGGGAGAGTTGGAACTGTTCAGCATGGAGGAAAGAAGGCTCTGGAGGAGTCTACCAATGCATATAAATACCTGAATGGAGGGTGCAAATATGACAGAGCCAGGCTCTTTCCACGGGTTACCAGTGACAGGACCAGATGAAATGTGGACAACAAACTGAAACACAGGAGATCCCATCTCAACACCAAAAAGACAGTCTGTATTATGGATTGTGCATTTGGTTTTCACCAGCTGTGATTCACCATGTGGCTGAGGTTTGAATGCACCTCTGAAGAGCATCTGGTCCCAGCCCTCAGACTGAGCAAGGTCATCTAGAGCTGTTTGACCAGGACTGTCCAGGCAGGGTTTGAGTGTCTCCAAGGATGGAGACTCTGCAATCTCCCTGCATAACCTGCTGAAAATCAAATACATAATACAGCCCATAATACAGCACCAAGTATTTCCGAATTCCTAAGCCTTCCTGTTTTGCATATAAGAGCTTCCATTCTCTAAGCAGCCTCCAAAGTCCACATTTTCATCTGCATTGTAGGGAAATTTTAAAAATTACTTGTGATGTTCCTAACAAATTCTAACAAGATTGTCAAGTCTTTTTTCAGGAGGATGAAATGAAGGGATTTTTTTTGGAAACAAGACCATTTCACTCTTAGATTTCCTTAAAGGAAAAATTATTAACAAAAGATCTTAAAAATCACTTGTTCCTAAAGACCAGGAGTACTTCCTGAAGTTGACTCTTATCAAGGCTGTGCTCTTAATTCAGTCCTTAAACAATAAGATAGAGACACTAACATCTAGGGAAAAAGGATACTATTGAAAAACATTTTTCTGTGTTTAATGAGCTTCTCAAATCTCCATATATTTACTTTTTTCCCTTGACAAATTTACTATACAATTTCAAATAAGTTTAAATAATCCTCTTGAATTCCATACCTGATCTTTAGAAACAAACAACATAGAAAAGATTTTATTACAACAGCCTGCATGACACCAATCTCTTAGTTTTCAAAACTCAGAAGGCAGCACTTGAATTTCAATTGTTTTGTCCTCTCAGTATGTGGTACTGCTTGAAAATTAATTGTTTTGTTCCTAAAATTTGGGAAAATATCCATCTTTTAAAAGTAAAAAGGTGTTTGGAACACTTTTGCTCATTTGTACATATTTTAAAATATTGATTATCTGTTATTAAGAAGCAAAATCAGATCTTGCCTTTGACAGAGTTTTAAGCCCCAGTTTCCCATATGTTCAAGTAGCAGTGATTACATTCTAATCTTTAGTGAGTAGAGCTAAAAACATGACAGGCACTCAAATTTCATATGGCTAAAACCCAGCATTAATCTGAGCCTACTTATCATAATTTTCCAACATTTTACTTCATCTCACTTCTCAGTTGCCAGTAACAACTCCTCAGACATGAATAAGAGTTAATGTTTAAGTCTTTTCTTTCCAAAACAGAAAAAAGACACTTGTATCAAGGAAAACTACTCCCAACTCCAATGACATGCAATGCTCTAATTTTTTTAATGGTTATTTGCATTTACAATTATTACAAATGTTCTGAATAAACAAATACCCTCTGATATAATAACACTTCCCCCCGAAGGAGTAAATTTCACGAAGCAGAAAACCAAGCCTTCAAAACAGCTACTTATTTATAAAACATAAATATTGCTGCCTTAAAACTTAACTATGGAAGTGGGACCTCTGTTTGAGGTGGGACCTCAGTGCCTTTCAGAGCAGAGGGGCACACAGAAAGCTGCTGAAGTGAGGCTGAAGCTGATGGCTTCAAGCCCCAGGGATGTTCTCCTTCCCAGCCCCTCATCCCAGCCAAGCCGACCATGTACTCCTCCTACACACACACTGTGAAGACACTGCTGGCCACCTCAAGAACTCCACACACAAAAGAACAGGCCCCAAAGACTACGGAATCCAGCAACCAAAAGTACAGGACTGAAAGACGTAAGTTGTTTGAAGCCAGATGAATATGCAAAGGAAAACCAACCCAAACAAATACTACATCGGGTACTGCAAGTGCATTTCAGAAGGTAAGGTAAACTACTTTACAGTAATGCCTTCAAATACAGGAAGTACTAAAAATGAGTTTTTATGAAGAATGCACCCTGCAAACATTAGTCTTTGAACATATCTGGTATCCATTTTCTGAAGCAAGAACATATTGTTAAGCAAAACCTGTTAACAAATATCCTTTGTATTCTTGTATCACTCTAATATTCTCCAAACCACAGTTTATGATCCATTGGGAGCCATGAAAATATACAATGGTATTGGCCAAGTGTCTGGCAACAGACTGCAGAAGTTTGGTTTCTCCTGAGTCACACCAGTTCAGCACCCTCAGGGCGGAGAAACAGAGGATGTAATTACTACTGGCAGAGGATCAGAGGCTGTAATCAGTGGTTCAAGTATTTATATTAGCCAAGGAACTCTTGCTGCTAGCATCAAATCTGTTTCACTACGGCTGCTGAGTAATTATAAAGCCCTAAAGGATCTCTAAGCTGCTCACATTTACTTGCAGCACGCTCCCATAACAGAAAACAACCCATGTAGAGAAAGCGTACATAAAGTACATAAAAAGCTACTTCCTACATAGTTCAGCGAAGCCATAGTATAAATCAAGTAAGGTCTACACACAATTAAAAGTTAGAAGTTACTAGATCCAAATACATATCATACCAGTCATGTTATGGGTAGTTTACCAACACAGCAACAGCAAATAAAAATTAAAATATCACTTATCAATGAGAGTCAGCTTACTAATTTTTTTCCAGATTGGTTTGGCATAACCCTTGGACACCAAAATGGCTCCAAAGCTCTCACTAAACTGGGATCAGGTGAAGTGAGTGACACTTTTTTAATATATACCCATTAGCTACTTTCTTATTTCTTGAAACAGTGTTCACAAGTCCTGCAAAGCATACTCTTCCTACAGCACTCAGCATACTGCATCACTCTTATGACCATAAAAACCACAGATTCCAAACCTGTGCACTTCTTTAATTTTGTTTTTTACAACACTTTCTCTAATGGCTACTGAAAATCATGTCAAAGCCCACTGTCCATTTTGCATAAGAAAATTAACTTCTTTTCACACAACTTGTGACTTTGTACCATGACTAAGCCTGTACAGAATACTTAAGCAGGAGGAAAATTATCTGGGACAATAAGGTTACCAAGGTTGGGAAAGTCATATTGTTTTCATCTATGTGCAAGAGATAATGGAAGAGGTTAAGAAAAAGCAGAAACCAATTCCCACAAAATGCCAGAGCAATCACAGTCACTCCTCAGCCTATACAGAATATTTTTTTAAAAAGCAAAGTTAAGTTAAATGAGAAATTATCTAAAATATTATCTCTTCTCTTTAAGGTCAATTCAAGTGAAAACAGAAGAACACATGCAACAAGACATCCTTATTTTCCTTTATTCAAACTTTTTGTTCTTAATGCCTTCAAGAAGTGACAGGAACAACGGTGTATTGTCCAAGGGCATTTGGAAGTGTCACTCAGAAGACAGGAATTTGACTACATTTGTCCAGCTCTAGCTCTTTAGATGATACCAGTATACACTGGTAAAATGGGGAAAGCACAGATGACTGGTGTAAAATTGCCCAAAAAACAACATCTACCATGTTCTAATGGTTTAGGACACGGTGGGACAAAAACAAGAAGAATGGATTAACTCATAAGAGCTTTGCATTCTTCGGCCAAAATGCAAACCAATGACAGCGCTTCAGGTAACACCAGCAGATGGGATTTAGATACAGGCAAGGTCAAAGAGACAACACCACCAAGGAGGCCACTGACAGCTTATGCCAAGTGCCTAAATTAGAATGCAACAAATAAATAAAAAAAAATAGCCCTGAATAGCAGGAGGTGACTCACCCATGAACACTGAACACTGCAAAAGGCTGAGCCCAAGAAGGAATCACTATGCAGAGAAGCCAAGGCACCAGCCAAGACCTGACCTTGCTGGGAGTGCCCTGCTCAGAGTCAGCCACAGCGTGACAAGAGGAGATTTGTTTGATGTAACTCTTTTCTTCAAAGAATGTGAGAGCTGGTCATAGAACCATTTGATGGGTAGACCTTGGCTAAGCACCAAACTCCTACTCAGCCATTCACACACTTCCCCTCCTCAACAGGAAGGTGGGAGAAAATACATCTCTAAGTCCATGTATTACTTATCAATTGCCATTATGGGCAAAACAGACTCATTCTGGGTAAATACTCATGCACTGATATCTATAAAAATAGATTTGGGTGGTGGGAAACAAAGACAAAAATCCAATCTTGCTGTGATCCTCCTCTTCTTCCCAAGCTCAGTTTCACTCCTGTATTCCCAATTTCATTACCCAGCCCCACCAAGTGATACAGGGTGAAAGGAAAATGAAGAGAGTAAATGTGTGCAGTGTTTTAGGGGATTGCAATGTTCTTAACTGTATGCTCTAAAAGACATACTAAGTTGTCATGCATATTTTCCAACTGTATTTTTTTAATTAGCCAATAATTTATCTTTTACTATATCTTTTAATGATATAATCTATACATGAACAAAAAGTACAGAAAATTTACTACCAGTGAAGCAGTATTAAAGATGACTGGCTCTTCTGTAATATCTGGTAAGATGCTGTTTTCTGCCAAGTAAGGCCAAATACCTCTTATTTTCAGAAAGAACCACTTCAGCTCTGTCTCTGACATCTCCTGCCACTTCAGTTGTTCTTCACTGAATGTTATATCTATAAAGTACTCCAGATGAAGAAGGCAATGAGTACATGGACTATATAATTTTGTTTGCCTGAGACAGTCTGAAGCTTGGATAAAGACAAAGATCACAATTTTCACCAAACTAGGCCCCTTTATCCACAGTACAAAGTGATATTGTGTGGGAGCATTTGCCTTGCTCTTGAGCTGACCATTGCTAAAGCACTTTTCAACAGTGTGAAGCTACCACTGGCCAAATCAATATTTTTCAAGAATATTCCCACTGTGGAAATACAACTGGATAGCAAGATGTGCCAGCCTTGCACCAAACAAGCATCAAAGAGACCAAAAGAGATTAGAGATCAAAAGCAATATGCAAGCAAAGTCACAGAATTCCATCAGGGCTTCTGGGTAGAAACAGGTGATAGAACACAAGTTATACAAGACTGAACAGTCAAGTCTAGATGCCCCAAAATTTAAAATAAAAACCAAGAAAATCTCCATAAAACATCATTGCTTAGCTCAAATACTACATTTCAAATCCTAAAAACATCTCAAGTATTTTTTGAGCCAAAACACAGCAAAGATGTTTAAAATAGCATGCTTAATTTTTGCATATCACCAAATAATCAGAAACAAGAATCTGTCAATTCCCACATGTGTTTTCAATAAAAATGCAACTATAATTTTCATATAGTCCTAATGATTAACCAAGTACACTTAAAAACACCCACCAGAAAACCAACCAAACAAAAACCCCTCCAATCAAAACAAAAAGAGCTTTACATAACAGTATATAATGCATTAAAAAAAGAAAAAAAAAAAGGGAATCTCTACCAAAACCCCATAAACTTTAAGTTCACAGAATGAACTATGTTGGAATGGTTGTTTGAAGTAGTCTGTTTGGATTTAATCTTCCTTATGTGTTCCTGAGAATTTTTATTGACTTAGTTGATATAACAAAGACTTAGTAAATCCTCACCTTTTTTGAGAAAAATACTCAGGACCGATGGGTAATGTGAAAAGGTAAAATAAGCCAACAAAAACATAAACCATTCTCACCATTCACCTTGGTTCATTAACGAGGCAAATCTTGTTTAAGGAATGACACATCCAGAACTTCAGTACTGAAACACTAAGTGAGTATGACTTCTCCATAATGACTGAATGACCACAGCAGTGACACGTATCTTCTACTTTAATTAACAGTGTACTAAATTCAGTGACAACACTGACAGGTCTGTTTCATTTTCCTAAAATTAGAGAACTACATATTCTTTTGATTCAAGTTTTAAATAACAAACCACAAGAATAAAAATATTATATTTGTGTATATATATATATATATATACACACATATTTATTAAAAACTCCATTAGTTAGTCATTACAAGCATTTAAGTGCACTGCAAGATACACCAACAAATAGCAATTAACTTTTTTGTAAGAAAAATATAATAAACATTTATTAGGACTAGGTTGAGAAACTTGAAATACCTGTTTTAACTCGTACAGTGTAGTTTTAAGGTTGGTTTAGAATCACTTCATATACCAAAGATCTTCATTTTGCAGATTATAAATAAAGTCTTTTTAAAAAGAAAAGCAAGTAAGTAAGTAAGTATACCTGACACTGTTCTTCATTACAGACCTGCAGTTTCATGGGTCCATGATCAGCAAGAGGCATGAAAAAATCTTTACAAGTGCTCAAAGTGTTTTCAGCTATCTGTGTTTTTTTAAACAGATGCCTGTTTCTAAAGACTTGTGGGGTCTACTAATTTAATGCTGCATAACCAGATCACAAGAGTTGATTAAACTATATTTTAAATTCAACACAGTACAAAAGTGTATACAGCACTGCCACTCTGAATGAAACTTCACAAACAAGGCTTAAAATGGCAAGTCCAGGAAAACACAGAAAACAATTTTTATTGTGAAGGTATCACTAACAGAGTTAGGATTTATAAAGTCAGATCTCTACTACTCAGGAAGTACTATGCCTCTTATTAGGTTTATCTTTCTCTATTTTGAGAAGGACCATCACAAACTGCAGGAGGAAATGTTGTTACAGGAGGAGAACAGCAAAACTGAGCTATATAGGAATCGTTGCTTACAGACAAATTATGTCAGAAAATGTGTCAAATATTTCTCAAAGCTATTTTATTGCTTTATCTTGCTGCAAGAGCAGACAACTGCAGAAGCATTCCAAACTGATATATTTTTTTTACTCAAGCCTCCATTTCTTCATTGTTTTACCAGCTAGAACATAGACAGTAACAAGGTTTCAGCTTGTTCCTGATGTGTGAGACAACCTAAATTTATATTGCCATTTAAATCAGGCAGACATGAGCCGAAGTAGAAACAAATCTGAACCATGTTTGTGCTATATTAAAGTTCACAAGCAGAAAAGCTGTATTATGTAGAATGATTTTCAGAATGTACATGCCTCCACATGTGCTGAACACACAGAGCTTTTACTAGAGATACCACCATAAATCCTAAGGATTAAATCATGTTAGCATGGTACTCTGCTGCTACTTTCATCTACTTCTCAGTCATATCTTGGCATAACACAGATATGCTGTGAAAGGTAATAGAGCCACATGTCACTAATTCTGTCACCTCTGCAGTAAGCTGCACAGTTACCACCTAGCATAACCATTTTTTAAGACTGTGGCTCTACAAAGAATAAGTAACATGGTTTGTTTATTTATTTTTATTGCAGCCTATAGTAGAATTGTGCTTTGGTTTTTTTAAGCTTGCTGAAGAATTGGATTTGTTGCCAGGCAGGGAACACACAACTCAACATGAGCGAGATTTGACAATGAAGAGAATTCAACAAGAATACAAGTCTGGGAGAAATAAGATTGAAAGATGCTACATCCTCTCCTTGAAAAGTTTTAGACATAACCTTAAGATATTAGCTAAAACCTGGAAAATGTATTTTCTACAAGGAATCTGACACACAAGTTCATAGCTGACAAGAACAAAAATCCGAGACTGAACCCCTGTGCCACTGTGGCTCCAGAATACCGGGAACAGGCTTTGCTCTTCTTACAATATTGAATGCAGGACAATGTTCTAAATATCCAGCCGGTAAAATGGTATCTATGGAGATCCAATACACAATATTTGCAAGAAAAGATCAAACAAAGAGATCTTAAACTAGAATACTGGTCATATTAAGTTAGGTGATGAATATAACCACACTGAGGTGAAAAACAATGCTCTGAACAGAGGATGACTTTTACAGCCAGCTGCCCTCTGATGATGATACATCTGCAGCATCTGAGGTTATAGAGGACTTGAGAGAAAATGATCAAGCAATGACCTCAGAAAGCTGAAAAGACAGGCAAACAGAAGCAGTTTTTGAAATAAATAACTAGCCAGTTAAGTAGTAATGGTTTTCTGCTTTTTTGGTTAATCCAGATAGCATTTTTTCAGGATCAACACTAATTGGTAAAAAAAATATTCAGAGAGAAAGAACCACTCATCTTTTAAAGATGACAAAAAGCTTTTAACATAGATTATTAAAAAAGGAACATATGTCCATTTAGTAAAAAAACTATGACATCAGGAAGAAAACTAACTAAAACACTAGGGGAAGAAAATAAGAACAAGGAATTGACCATAGAAATCAATGGTAAGCAGTCTCAACAATAATTAATAAGAAAAACATAATTGCTCATTTATGGGCAGATACTTGGTTTAGTTGATGCGAAGTCTTATGAAGTCTAATGATTGAAAGATTAACCTGTATAGTCCTAACATCACGGACAGAAGAAAATATCACCTAGGACACAGCAAACCTTGAACGCAGCAGGTGTGAGAGACGGAGCTGCAGACAACAAACGCTCCGAGCCCGGGGGAGCGCCGCCCCAGCGCTGCCGCCGCGCCCCCTGCCGGCCGCGCCCGGCACCTGCAGCCGAGCCGAGCGCCGCGGCGCTTCCGTGTTCTGCAGGGAAAACGCAGTCTCCCGAAGGAAAAACGCCCGGGCGGGCTCTGCCTAAGCCACACCAGGCTCAGAGGCAGGCTCCAGACCTCACCGCATCACCCGCGTGCTGACCACAACTAAACCTGCCACCGTGCCTTATAAAGAGAGTCAGCTCACAAAACATGAAACTGAGGAAGCCACTCCAAACTCCACACCCGGTGAGTAAAATGTCCGATTGGAACACATGATGTAAGTTGTGGAACTACAGCAGCCTGGAGAGAAAATTCATACAAAGAATTTGATTTTTAGTATTTTGCCTGAGCTTGCTTTTCTGAAAGTTTCCTTAAATTCCAGCCCAACACAGAAAACAGTACACTCACGGAGCTCACTTTAACGAGCTGAATAAAGACTTCAGAAGGCAAAACAATCTAACTTGAAAATTGACAATTATGATTATCCAAAAAGTATTTTGAAATTCCCATGCTCTGCCTTTTGAATCCTGCAAATACAGGAAACTTTTGAGTCCAATTATGCAGTCACTGAAATTTAATTGCGATAGCATTTCCAAGTAATATTTAAAGTGCAGAGTTTAATTATCTTTGCTAACTGAAAGGACATAGTAAACAAAAAAAAAAAAGGAGTATTGCATATTGACTTTCCAAACTTCCAAAAGTAAACAGAAATCAATTAGATCTTAAGTATTTTAGCTTCTAAGAGTAATGCCAGAAATTAGAGACAAATGCAACTTGAAAGCAATTCTAACCTTCACACTTTTCACTCATCTTTACTGATAAATTTCCAGACATTTACACCTTATAAAGATTATTTAAGGAAGCAAAGAACTACCAAGCAGTCAAAAAGGATTCAGTAAGAGATCTACCAAGAGATGTCCTCTAATGCCAAGTCTGTGAAACCTGACAGGATGTACCTGGGGGTACTGAGATCTGAAGTTATGAACCCACTCTCCACATTTGCTGGAAGGCGACTCATCAGGAGAGGCTCCCGATGACTTAAAGGCAAGTCCTCCATCCACCTTCTGATGGAGCAGTAAGGAGGAGTGGGGAACAACAGGCCAGGCAGACTCACTCTAGACCCTGGGAAAGTCGCTTAGAAAGAGCTTAGAATTCTTGAAATGCACTTGTAATGAATTTGTTTTTAACCAACATGGTTGCCTTCTGTCACAAAACAAGTACATCTGTGAGTAAGGAACAGCGGATCTCATTTGCCTTGGCTTTGACAAGACTTTTGATAATAGATTCCTGTTTTTAAACTGCAACTTTATAGTCCAGGTTAAATTAGATGGCTGAAAAGCTGCTGGAAGGCTGGAGTGATGCTAACCAGCTCACTGTAAAATGCAAGCAGCTAAGGATTCTATCTACAGTAAACCTGAGTAAGCCAAGCCTGGACTATTCTGCACTGCCTGTGTTGCCTGGGCTTGTGTTGTGCCAACCATATTCCTTGGCTGCAGGAGAAATGCAGGTGACTAACTGTATTTGAAATTCACCAAGCACAATTGAGAAGTCCTGTACACAGGATGATGGCCAACTCACTGGAGAACAGCTCTTCCAGAAAAGAGCTGACAATCTGGTAAGCAGTAGGTTCAGCTTTGGCAGTAAAGATGGGCAGAAAACACAGAAGGTAGAATTTTACAGAATTTGCCCCAGTTTATCAACATCTTGTACTGCAAGCCCCCAAACTAGACATAATGTTCTAAATGTGGTCTATTAAGTGTAAAGTAAAAGGGGAATCAGTTCTCTCTACCTACCTGCCACACTTCTGTCAATACAGCCCAAGGTACTGCTGACCTTCTCTGCTGCCAGGGCGCTTTGCAGGCATACACTGAAACTCCTGTTTGCTTAGATGTGAACTACACTCAATCCAAACCGCAACACTTGTACTGAAAGTTTAGGCAACAGTGTAACATAATTCCACCGTGGTCGCTTTTGCTACGCTATTTAAGAGGCTGAAGGAACACTCATCAGCGACCAGTGAAAATCTTGGTGACACCGACTTAGATTTCAATAGCGCTACCCAGCATTCAGAAAAAAAACATATAAAGAAAAGAGTTGAAGAACTAATCCTGAGCTCAGAGTAATCACTTGTCAGATGAGAGTATGTTAACATTTGCTATACAAAGTATTATGTTTCTGTGGTGAGCCACATCTTAAAAATAAATAAATAAATAAAAAAACCACCAAGAGCCGCTTCTTTCCCTGAGACATTCTCTATGGCTTCTGGACACTGTCACAAAGGCAAAGGATGCTATGAAAGGAAATAAAATATATTTCTTTTTTTCAAATATCTCACATCCTTATCCTGCTTGTAATAGCATTCATGCCTGGGGAAGGTTGTCCACCTGAAGAAGCGCCCACAACGACTCTCACAGCCTCTGCACAGATTTGCCAGCAGTGCTGGCTGAGCACCCTGCACCAAGCAAGGACAGGAGCCTTCATTCTCCACTACTCCACATCTGCTGAATACCTCAGCAGCAGAGCACAGATTTATGCTCATGCCCCTTATGATGTATTCTCCCTTGCAACAACTGAATTCAAATATCCCACATCTGTGCCTGAAAAAATCCAACTCTCTTAAGAGTTGAGTACCAAGTTGTGAACTTCATTTCATAAGAATTACCCATTGTCTTGGAGCCATTATAAATTCTCAAAGCCACAGACATAAACACGGTGCTGGTTTGAAAAACATGTAGCTTGAAGATTTTTTTAATATTGCCTCTCTAATTATTAGTTCAATCATCTCTGTGCCTCTCTAATCATTAATTCAATCATTGCAGGCTCTAACAGCAATTATCCTATAACATAAAAAAATACTTAGATTAATAGAAGTGTCTAATAGTTTTCCACTAGAAAGGGCACTAATGAAAAAACAGGGATTATTCCTCAGCCTAAATTTTGGTAAAAGCACATCATCAGAGGAACCACTACACTCCCCTCTTCATTCCTCCTGAAAAAACTTAAGTCAAAAGTCCAGCTGGATTTGCTATTTAAAACTGGTTAGTCTAAAACTGGCTAGTTGTGCCACGAGTGATGAAAGCACTGACAGGGAAGAAAGAAAGGGTAACTGTGGGCATCAAGATGCCTGCTCTCCAAATCCTTTTGTTTCTTAGACAGTAACATCAGAGATCATACCAAATTTGAAAGCAGATTCACCCCAAGATATTTGTTCAGTAGCAACAATCTAGAGAAAGAATTTCAGCGAAGTTTAGAATCATATTTAAAAATAAATAGTGTAATTAGCTTTTGAAATCACACATTAAAGTGTCAAACACAGCAAAATGTATTGTTTGTGACAAATAAGAGACTGATTTTAAATTTAAATATATGCTAAATTAATTCATAGCTTTTATTTTTTCCTATTACATTTCTTTTATTTACTTGCTCATGCAGTATGAGCTATCATCAACTTTTATTTAAAAACAAGTATTTGCTTTCTGTCAACAAGGGGTGTCACATGCCTAGCATTCCACAATACTGCCTGGGAGACTCAACTCTTCCAAAAATTACTTTAAAAGCCTGTCATCTTGAGTAAGAAGTGATTAATAGTTTTATTCATTTACTCTGACAACTGGTGGCATTCTTCTCACTTTGAAAAAAAGTAATTCTATATTTCCACCATCCCCGAAGAAGATTCTCCTTATTCACACTTCAGTTTTAAAGAGAGAAAGTGTGTTAGGATTTCCACATTTGAAAATTTTATTTTTTACTGTCTATAAATCAAAAGGATGGAGTAAAAAGAAACATAAATAATGTTTGGGATTAAGAAATCTGGTAACAGAACAATCTTCACCCCACTTTGCCATCATAGCTACAAAAAAAAACAGGGAAAATGCATTGGTTTTTCTGTTACTTACAGCTCTAAGCAGTACATCCAAATTTAATCCTTTTTTTATGTGTACATACATAACAAAGGCTGCAGTCATTAATAAACCAAGTCATTTTGCTTAATTTGCAACAGATGGTAATAAGACGACCTTTGCTTTCTGATATTTGTTCAAGAATACAGATTATTTAAATTAAACATCAATCCTTACAAACAGAAATACTAGTATTTACATGAAAAGAAATTTATTTACATAAATACAGAAAAAAATTACAGCCAAAAAGACCTTTCACAAGCTACATGTAAATCGGAACTGAGTATCTTCATTGGACTGTTCTTCCCTGATAGTTCACCTTATTTTCTGCATTCCTACAACTCCGACACTGGACAGCTAATTCAGTGTCCCTGCAAAAATCTACAGAGCACATCCAAGATTTTACAAATTTTCACATAAAACTGGAGACTTTTAAATACATCATCACCTTCCAAAATACATTTTTACAATAAAATATCTATACTATAGTACTTTGCTGTCTCCTCCCTCATATAGATATCATCAGACCAATGAGCTGATAGAAAACATTTATGAATGTTGACACTACCAAATGTACGTAACTCATGGAGGATCTATGGAATAATCCAAAGGGAAATCCACTCAAAAGAAGCCCCAAATCAATGATTACCCTACTTTAAAACATCCCTGCAGTCCAAACATCCAGGGATACAGCAGTACACTCCTGAGGCAGGTGAGTCAAAGGCAACTAGAAGGAAAGTGATGATCCAGGAGGAGCCTGGCAGCAGAGCACAGGCAGTGCAGAGGCACCTGATGCTTTCTTGGAGACAACTCATTATCCAAGCAGGGACCTGCTGCTTTTCCAGCCAGAGGTGCAAAATGAAGCCACAGCTGGGAAGGGAGGGGGGCAGGACTCCAATGCTACTAGAGCCGAGTTTAACTACTCTAGCTCATATTTACAGCCTAATTAAATCACGTTTCAGGAGTATTTTCTGTTGTAAAAATTCTGTTCAAATATACAGCCTCTGAAACATATCCTGTTTTCCTATTATTAGGAAAAAGTTACTTTGAAAAATAATCTTCATTTATAAGAAGTACAAAAAAGTCCACTTCCTCTATAGCACAGGTATGCAAAATAGCAATTAACTGAAGAAGCAATACATTAACAGATAAAATATCCTTTGGGAAACTGCAGTAAAATGGAAAGTCACCCAGTAAAGTGAGGCCACCCAGAAATTAGCTGCAGTAACACTGACAGTGACAAGCATTTCTAAAAATATTCACTTCATCTATATTTAAAGTCGGAAAATAAATATTCAGTAAGTTCAAAAAGCATATTGCTACTTTTTTCTTAAAAGCGTTCAAAACACTTGAGTTGTATAATCAGTAAAATTAGTGGGCCTTTTTAAAATTAGTTTACAGTAGAATTTCTTTTAAACACATCTTGGCAAAGGCATTGTTGAGATAAAACTTGTACATATTTTACTCTGACACTCACTGCTTTAAGGAGTGCTCCAACCTCTGAAGAGTCTCTAAGTTAATCTGCCGAGACCTGAGATGACTACCAGGTGTTCAATTTATTTCAAGTCTGATTTTGATCTACTGACAGTCATTTCCAATTTTTCCTCCTGACTGAAAAAATGATTTAAAATTTAGCCCTTCCCCAAAGGTCAGCCAACCTTTATCATTAGTAGGAATGGCAACAAACATGTTAATTTCATGTGCAATGTACTGGGCTTAGGGCATCATAACACTTTACTAAGGAGAACAGCCATTCTCCATATTTTATTGCAAAATGTGTGGAAAAAAAAAAAAAATCACGCAATTGGAGAGCTAGTCATCACAATTTTTAGTGATTCAACCCATTTCTTTTTGCCTGTTCCATAAACTTGCTAAGCCAGAGCACAGTGGATGAAATTAACTCCAGAGATACTGCTACAGCTATCACATAGCCAATGGCTGTGGGTCACAGGCCACCATAAGAAAATAATCAGGAAAAATACAAATTTGTAGCACAGTGTCAACCTGAGAAACAGACTTTTGTTTACTCACCAACTGCATATGCCATTACAGTTCTTTCTCACTGAGTAAAGTGCATCATTCACAAATTACTGTTACCAGCATATTAATAAATGACATTTAATAATGCCACATTAACTGACGAGTTTTCAGATATCATGCTACCACAACATAGAAAAAAAATTGCACTTGCAACTAATACATTCCATTCCAAATTTTTTCTGGAATTTGGGGAACAACTTAGGCAAGCCTTCCACTTGCTTCAAATACCGCAAATCTTGTTTTGTTAGCTTGACTATAATGAAATATTGATGTGGATTTGAAGACTGAAGCATTTTCATACACATCAAACCAGACAGGACTATGTAGAGACCACAGCAATTTTTTTGTTTTGCAAATTGTTTATGCTGCAAATTTTGTACTTAACAAACTCTTATACTCTGTATGAAAGATACAAGAAGACAAGAGAAGAAATAGAGAGAAAAAATACTGAATACAGTCAAATTTCATTTAGCCTCCTAACATTGTTTATAATTACTTTATGCTAGCAATCTATGTGGTCTCTAAAAGGAACACATGCACTTCAATTAGTAGAGGAGATAGAACACTGAAGGATGTATTTCAAAAAATAGCAATGGGACAACGGCCAAAAAAAAAGCCACAAAGGAAAGTCCAGTAACAAGTCCACATACAAGCTTCAGTCTTCTCTTGACACACACACACACTCACTCTAAATAATTTCCCAGAAGATCACTTCTCCCACTCCAAATAGCACCATTTTATTCAGCTGACCTGTGCCTTAGACAATGACCTTGTATTATCAGAAACCAAGACCAGCTGCTTCTCTGCAAAATTCTCACTGCAAACTTTACCTGAAAGACTCAGAGGACAAAGTCATTGTAATCACGTTTTACCTTACACTGCCTAAGTTATTACCTTACTAACCTTGTATGTGCATATTATAAAAATCATCCATTTATGTTACAGTGAATTACTTTAAGTTAACACTGGGAACACAACACCTGAAATGAATTTCAAGTGACAAGACCATCATCAATCATACTTTCTCAACATTAATGCCACCACATAAAGCCTTCTGCTCCACTGCTTAAAAATATAGGTGTTTCAGGAAGAAAATGTTTCACAGATGGTGCTATGTATACTGATACTTTTCTGTATTAGGAGGTTCTTTGTAAGTACAGCATAAGTCAACCAAAATAGAATATTTGTTTGACTAATATTTCATTTTAAAAGACAAATCATTACAAATATTAGTATTGGAACTTATCTGATTTCCATCTCTAACTGTTTAAAAGATTACATGCCAAATCAGGAGCAGAATCAAGAAAAAATGTACAAAATTAGAAAACACAGTGAGGTCTTCCTTTTGCAGCGAGTTCTCAAAACCCAGCAATTTTATTTGTAGACATTTTTTCAGATTACAAAAGATAGTAATTCAAAGTAAAAAAGTACTGGTATTAAATTAAGAAGAAAAATGCTCTATCAAGTTTGCATGTATTAATATTGGAATCAATTTCTTATGGAGCCAATTAGTGCTATTTCTAGGTTATATTTTAATTTGCGAACAGTAAGATGTTATATGATGTTCTGACAAAGAGTTTTCACAAAAGCAACTTTTTTGCAGTAATTTAGAGACCAGCCAAGTTATTACTGCAATTGCTAGGCAAAAAGGGGGCAGTATTTAAAAACAAGTATGATAAATCTATTGCTCAGTTATGCTAGCATAGATAATTACAAGTCTTTGTAAAATAAACTCTTCAACACACCATAAAAGCACTCACACAGCAGGAATATTTACACATTCTCAAGCATCAACTTACAGTTTTAAAATATGTTGTAGAAAAACCACTAAAACTTTAGGACAAAGCATTTTCTGAATTAAGGTAAAATAACAAAGATTCAATCTATTTGATTCAAACCCTTCTGGGAGGCACCCCAGTGAGAGTCGGGATTTTCAGTATCTAGGATCCTCACATCTTGAATTCATCAGGGAGCTGTTCCAGAGAAAGAGCCCAGGAAACGCAGAAGCTAACATGGCTGTATGAGCTGGAACCAGAGTGCTGAGCCTCCTTCCCTCCAGTATCCAACCTCAGCAGAGCCACAAGCCTCACGACAAAATACTGGAACAGCCACAGATAACTCACCCCAACCTAAAGGCCAAATTCTCACACATATAAAGACAGGGAGATTGAGAAACAATTACCACTGCAAGTGAAACACTCAATGTGGGGGAAACAAATGTAATTTACTGTCAATTAGACTCAGGTAGTGAGGAGCAGAGACAAACAAGACAAGGCTTTGCTTCCCTCTCTCATCAGCTGCACTGTGCCCCTTCACCCCAGATTCCCACACCTCCCCAGGACAGCAGGGGCAGCTGTGACAGGTCCAGAACAGCTCCTCTCCACAGCTCCTGCCTGCTCAGGATCCCACCAGCTCTGGCATGGGCTTTCTCCCATGGGATGCAGTCCTTCAGGAAAACAAAAATGTTTAAAAGCATGGGTTCTCCACAGGCTGTGGTTTCTTCAGGACTCTCCACCTGCTTCTGTGTGGGTTCCTCCTTCCATCCTGTGTCCATGTGTCGGCTGCTTCTTCCATCCTCTCCCTCTTTTGTCACACTTCAGATTTCCCTGGAGCAATCCTCTTTTATGCAGTACTGAGTCCAATACAGCTCTGATGTAGGTCTGTGATAAGTGTCTGAGCCATGACACTAAGCTGAATCTTGTGATTTTTTTTCTTTAAATCAAAATTTAAAACTACTTCCCTCAAATATGAGATGCATAATTTTGTATGTTAGTGTAAACGCAGTGAAACCCTCATGAATAAAACATTAAGCAAACCTCTATGAATTTAAATTGTGTTACATTATGAAACAATTGTTGAGCTAACATTACAGCTCACATGCTACAGAAAATGTTTCTACAGTTTAATCATCATTAATGGCACAAGGAAATTATTTACTATCAAATGGGTCAGAGAATACATAAAGAAGGCCTTTGCAGTATTGATTTCACACATAAAATTAACATCTTCAGCTGTACTTGGAACTGCCAAGAAGGCTTGACTAATATCAACTCCTTATTATAAAGCCTCAAGAAATAGCCACAGTTGGGATGTCAAACTTGTTTTTAAATGATGAAAGAGAACATCTGAATGCTTCATGGGCTTGACTAGTAAGTGATTAAAGTGTAACTGACTGAACTGAATTTCTGCCAGTGTCAACATAAAACTTTTAAAAAAAGTCAGTGCTATGAATTATTTACTGTTCTTTCAAAGCTCAGAGTCAACACATCAATTCACTCTCATTCTATTCCTCCCTTACAACCCCGACTAGAATCACTTTAGTATGCAGGATGGTGACATACATCTGCAATGTAGTGGGCAATGTAACAAGGCTAGGCAAGCACCCAAATTACTCAATCCTTTGGAGACCTAAGAAGAGCATCTTAAGCACAAGTACTTTCCCATAAGATGTACAATTACAGAACATCTTGGAAAAGACAGAGCAGGGCATCATAATATCATTCCTGCATAGGCATAACTCCTTCCAAAAACATGTGTATGTGACTACTTGGAGTAGCATGAATCAGCTCCATGAAGCAAAAGATGGATCAAGTACCAATAATCAATAATAGTGCACAGACAACCCATACTGGAAAACTATAGTGCTTTAACATTGAAAAATTGTGTCACTAATGAGAGCTGTAAGAAACCACGTGCTTGAAAAACCATCTCCCCAATATCTGTAACCAGGGTATTTTGTGCATTAGAAGTATACAGCAGACTGTCAAAACCAGAAGTATTGCCCAAAGTCACAGAATCACAGAATCAATTACACTACAAAAGATCTGTCAGATGATCAAGTCTAACCTATGACAAAACACCACCTCATCAAACAGATCATGGCACCAAGTGCCATGATAAGTTTTTCCTCAAACACCTCCAGGGACAGTGACTCCACAACCTCCCTGGGTAGCCCACTCCAATATCTAATCACCCCTTCAGTGAAGAAATTCCTGGTATCTAACCTGAACCTCCCCTGGTGCAGCTTGAGGCTATGTCTTCTTGTCCTGTCACAAATCACCTGGTCAACCTTGCTACAACCTCCTTTCAGGCAGTTGTAGAGAACAATAAGGTTTCCCCTGAGCTTCCATTTCTTCAGGTTGAACAAGCCCAGCTCTTTCAGCCCTTCCTCATGGAACTTGTGCAGCAGACTCTTCACCAGCTCTGTTGCCCTTCTCCAGACATATCTCAATGTCTTTTCTTGAATTGAGGAGCCCAGAACTGGACACAGGATTCGAGGTGTGACCTCACCAGTGCTGAGTACAGGGGGACAATCACTGCCCTGGGCCTGCTGGCCACACTATTGCTGATACAAACCAGGATGCCCAAGGCCTTCATGGCCACCTGGGCACACACTGGATCATGTTCAGCTAGCTGTAAACCAGCACCTTCAGGGCTTTTCTGCAGGGCAGCTTTCCAGCCACTCTGCCCCCAGCCTGTGGCACTGCCTGGGGGTGCTGTGGGCCAAGTGTTGGATCCAGCACTTGGCTTTGCTGAACCTCATACCATTCATCTCCACCCATCTATCCAGCCTGCCCAGATCCAGATCTGCAGAGCCTTCCTACATTCCCACAGATCACACTCCAACCCAACTGGATGCCATTCATGAATTTACTGAGAGTATACTTGAGTCCCTCATCCAGATCATCAGTAAAGATGTTAAACAGGACTGGGCCCAATACTGAGCCCTGGGGAACACCACTAGTGACCAACTGGATGTGGCTCCATTCACCACCACAGCTGGGACCCAGCCATCCAGGCAATTTTTAAGCCAGTGACATCAAAATAGCTAACAAAAGATACAATTTTTTAACCTAATTTACAAACCCCTTATTTAGAAATACCATAAACCTAATTCAGATTATCACACCATTAAAGTCTTAAATTCTCAAAATCTAATATAAGGATTGTCCACAGGAAAATGCTGAGAACAAAGCATGAATGCCCAGATGCTGCAAAATCACTAAAACAACTCCCAAAAGAACACACAAGTAATGCTTACCAAAGTGGCAATGTTATCAGATATATTCATTAAGAGACAAATTAAACAACAAAGCAGGTGAAGATGTTCAAGGCTTTATTACTTCTTAATTAAGTCTGGCCATGATGCACAACTTCTGTGCAAAGTCATGAAGACCTCTGTACCATCAGAGTGCCTGAAATGAAACACATTTCTCTTGGCTGACTGCTCTTTTGCAGTGGACACCAAAAAGTACCCATGTCCTAAAAAGCACAGCTGAACCAGCTGTACTTTTTAGTACTATTTGATCCAGGCAGAACTTGGGCCTAGATCAAATATTATTTCAACAACTACTTTTCACAAACAATACTTGAATTGTGCTATTGTGTCATAACTTCTGCCTCTTCAGTCCAGATATGGCTGAAGAAAATTGTCAAGATTATTCTCTGGACTTTATATATACACAATCCTTTCTTTAAAAGTGTATTCTTACAGTTTCACTGAAATGTAATTGCTGTTTATAGCTTTGTTCTAATGAAAACTACACTAAGTATCCAGTTACCAAGTATCACGCTTCAATTAAGCCTCTTCTGTAACAGACTTAACATTAGACTTACCCCAGTAAAACATGCTGGAACTTCAGCCTTCATTTCCAAAGACTCAATAATATCCCTAGCATCTCTCAGCCATGCACTGTGCTGGCTAAAATTAGCTAAAACAATTTAATAAATACAGTTTCTAAATTAGTAATCAAAACCCCCCAAGTTCAATTAGGAGCTTTGGAATAGGACAGAAATCACTAATCTTTTATCCCTTACCTAGAAAACAAAGCTTATATATTGAGAGACTAATGTGAACCAAGACCAATGTGAAGCACCACAATAACTTCTAATACAGCAATTCTGTAGAAAATCGTTTTCCTAGGTCATGAGTATTCAAATTTCTAAACCATGACTACTAAGTATCACATAAGGAAGTACTTCTTTCCTATAATGCAGTTATTGCCTTTAAGGAAGCAATCTGAGTGAAATGAATAATATGTAAGATAGTGTGCCTGTTCTCAGATTTCTCCTCAAACTGAGTACGAGCCTACTCATTGCAGTTCTTACTGTTTTTCAGACTTCTCAGCTATTCAACACAACACACAAATTTCAGCCATTCACAAAGCTTCTCAGAAGTATTTTGAATAGATGCAGATAATGTGTATATTTAGCTACATTTCTGTGGAATACGTTCATTCTTTTTAAATCCCACACAAGTGTTATCAGCTTTCAGCAAAAACATTATGCATCAACTCAAACACAGGCATCTTTAGCTGCAGTTCTGTTAAAGAGTTCTAATGAAAATGTTCATATAAGACTATCACAATTTTCACTGTACATTAAATAATTCCACAAACTCCAGTTATATTCAAAATTGATAAGACTGCAGTATGCTAATTTTCTAATTTGATAAAGGAATGCAATTTGCTTCCCACTGTTTGTTTACTAAATGTTTGTGGTCAACCTTGGCATTAATGTAACATAACAATACAAGGCTTTGAAAACATTTTTGAAAAGCAATCCAATGTGTCTTTCATGTTATTCAATGCTGTATTTTCTACAACTAAAATTTCATGTATTAGACATGATCACCCCCTTTTAAACCCTGTGAAGAGTCCCAGAGATACTGAGAACAAGCAATTCCTGAACTGATCACCAAATTTCAAACAGAAGAATATTCACAAACTAGATATAACTCATAAATGTTCATGCAACAAAAACTTTACCTTTGCCTGACATATTCTGGCTTATCCTCATTTGAGTTCATAGAATATTCAGTATTAAAAGGGACCCACAAGGACCTCAAAGCCCACCCCTTAGGTGCGTGACCTGTACAGAGACTGAACTCATGACCTTGGCATTATTAGCACCATGCTCCAACCAAGTGAGCTAATCTCAGTCCCTACCAACAGAACATAGAATAAAAATCCCCAACTATTTCACTTCTTCCAACAAAAAACTGTTGGAAAATGTTGGGAGAGAAAAGATAGATACTAGCAGAAAAAACAGTTGTGTGCATAAAGCTAACATGCTAAATTAAAAGGCATGTTACTGTCTCTGTGCAAAACAATAGCTAAAATCCTCTAGCACAAATTTCTTTAGAATGCACATTATATGCTAAATATCATCTGAAATTAATGACATAGCTCACAGCAAACATTTTTTTAGTGCTACCAGTACTTGTAGCAAGGTTTCCGATATTCTCCAGATGGAAGCATATTCATTTTAAACCCACAGAGGCTACTGTCCAGGAGTGTCACCAAGAAATACCATGCAAGTTGTGAAAATCAGACTTCATCTGACTTACCGCCAGTGCTTTAGACAATTTTGTTCTATAGTTATTCAAAACAATCACATCAATCTCCTTAAACGGCACATAGGCAAAGCCATCTTTAATAAATACTCTTCTGGCTCTAAATAAATCCACAGCATCTGCAAGTCCAACCTGAGAAGGAAGAAAAACCCACATTGTGGAATAGCAAAATAACACAGTAACAATGTTTACAGCCCTAGGATTCAAGATGGGCTAGTAAAGCTTTAAGTCTTTTTCTGTCTTTTAACATTGTCTCCAGGCAAAACTCAAAAGTCTGTGAAATTAAATCTTGACTTAGGAGTAGCTAATCATTATTTTGGTGGGGAAAATATTGCTTGCTTACAGAAAGTCATGCAACTAGGTAAAATAAGGTACTTCAAAGTTTGTGCCTACAAGTATTGATCCAATTATGAAGCTTTGCATCACTTACCGATTTGATATTTGAAAATGGATTTCTGTTTCTAACATCTGGAAATATTTGATTCACGTAAGCTACATACAAAAGGTTTTGCAAGCCCATCTGGAACACAACCAGCTTCACTCCAAAGAATCAGTGGGCCACATCACAAATTTTTTCCTCTCCCCTTGCTCTCTTGCAAAACAAATTTCTGACTAATACAATCAGACCAAACCTAATTTCAGCAACAGATATTTGACAATGTCTTCATCCTGAACAATGTGACAGCCAGGTAAATGAAGTCATTTGTCTAGGAACATTAAAACTTAAGGTAATTTTTGTGGTAAAAGTAAGGGATGGCAGGACAGAAGACAGTATTAGTAGTTTGAAGCTTCCTTCATTTTCCCAGTCCGTCTGTCCACCCTTATATTCACATGAAGTAGAGGAACTCTCATTAGTCTTTTAGATACTTGGATTTACTGTGGCTATTAGGTAAACTTAAAATTAGCAACTTTGCATTTAACTGAGAGAAAATGAATGCAGATCTGTGGGACTCAGCAATTTTTTACTTACCTTATAGAACATTTGTTCTTTCACTTTAAGCAGAGTGAAGCCAGGAGTTGACGCACTCAGCTCATTAGCCAATTGATTTTTCAGGTCTTCATCAATCTAAAATTAAGAATTTGTTTTAAAACTGTTAAAATACTTTAGGATAAAGGCTTCTTTATTTTATTAGCATTATCTAAAATATTACTTAACTTGTAATATTATCAGTTTAGTTGAAAAGAGAAAAAGAGCTACATATTCAGTAAGTGATCACTAATAATTAATTAAGCAGAAACCAGCAAAACATTAGTGGTCAGTAATGTTAAGCAACCTTACCTCTGAAGTAGAAGGGCAGATTTTAAACTACAATAATTTTAGGCATTAACAAAAACTGTAAAATACACTTTTTAGAAGTCAACTTCCCTAAAATAAAACCTGTGACAATCTTTGCTTGTCTCTGGATATGCATTAAAACAAAGCTCGATGAATAAATGGGAGTTAGTAAGGGCTTCATGAGGTTCTAAGAGAAAGAACAGGTTCAGCTTATTTTTAAATACAGATTTAACAAAACTATATCTAATCTTGTATTCAGGAATTTAACTTTCCTTTTTCTAAGGAGTGAGAACAATGGTATCTTTATTGTCCTTTAAGTGTTAGTGCTTTTGCAGTTCTTGAAACGAGTAAAGCAGCAATGCTTTAACAAATTGAAGCACTTGAAAATCACAATGTTACATTTCCTAATAAAAACACTTAAATAGTGCATATACATACATACACGTCATAGAATCATAGAATATGCTGAGTTGGAAGGGACCCAGCAGGATCATGAAGTTCACTTCCTGGCCCTGCACAGGACACCCCATGTACCTGAGAGCATTCTCCAAACACTTCCCGAATTCTGTCCAGCTGGTGCTGTGACCACTGCCCTGGGGAGCTGTCCCAGTGCCCAACCACCCTCTGGATGAAGAACCTTTTTGTGATATCCAACCTAAACCTCCTAAACAGCTTCAGGCCATTCCCTTGGGTCCTGTCACTCGCCACCACAGAGAAGAGATCAGTGTCTGCCCCTCCTCTTCCCCTCAGGAGGAAGCTGCAGACCCCAATGAGGTCTCCCCTCAGTCTCCTCCAGGCTGAACAGACCAAGTGACCTCAGCCACTCCTCATACGGCTTCACCTCCAGACCTTTCACCACCCTCATGGCCCTCCTTCAGACACTCCCTAATAACTTCCTATCTTTCTTACACTGTGGCACCCAAACCCACACACATTTGCACATAAAGTGCTTTTGAGGAAGTATAATGGGAGTAGTCCCTGACTGAAAGCATTTGAAATGTTAAGGAAGGCAGAATACCTTCTCAAAAGGTAGATGGACAGAAGTGTCACCAAAGCATAACACGCTGTGCGACACTGCTCTCCACGAGCTGGATGTGCGCTCCAACACCTATGGCAAGCTGACACAAGGCTGCAGTCACGGGGGTTTCTAGAGACTGGTCAGGAACCAAGCCCAGGCCACCACATGCAATAGATGTGCAGACTCCAAATGCAAGATAAAGTCACCCAATGTCTTTCCTCTCCATGGGAGGGGATGTGCTTAAGCAGTTTTATTCTCTGAATGGAGTGAATATCTAATTTGTTGACCAACACTGATAATACTGTTAAATGGACATTTCAACAAAACTTTTTTCCTTCTCAGCTGAAAAACCCAAGAAAACAAAAAATCCCCCACATCTCTTGGAAGTCATAGGAAGGACCATTTAATTTCAAACTTCAACAAGTAGCTTAGTGAAAAACAGTGATTTGATATATGCATATGAAATAGCCAAGGTAGCAATGTTGAGAAGGCTTATGGTTACCCTGTCTGCATCTTGATGCAATCTGTAGTCTCTCTCCCAGGAAAACCAGCTTTAAAAAATAATAAAGATGCCAGCAAGGCAGAAGAATGTAGCTCCGAAGAGAATGAAAATACACAATAGCATTATATTTCTGCATGTAAAAATGTAAAGCTACACAGCCTGTAAAGAAATCATTCTTCTTTAACAAAGTAGCTGTGTCAGAACAATTAAATGTGTTTCTGTAAATGCAACAAGAAAATACTTTCTATAAAACACTCTCATTAACAATCTTATTCTTGTTAGACTTTGAAAAATTCCTGCTTTTCATGACACATTGAAACTATATACAAATTTCACACAGTGGTACCAAAACTCCATTATTCCTTCCAGATGATCTATTTCTTGTCTAATTAAGTATAAATCGAAGCCACTGCATCAGCCTGCAGCCTGCCTTTCACCTACCAGAGACCTAAGTTTTCATTTTAATTCCAAAACAGTGGCTTCCATTTTCAAATGTAAGAGTTTTATGCCTTTTAGTAGAAATCCCTTAGGAGAGCCTGTCCACCATGTCATTCCAAACCCACACTGACTGTGTAAATACACTGACCAAATAAAAACAGTATAACATGTTGTATAGCAATGGTAGTTAAAATTCCACTATTTTTTCTAGGATATCTTACAAAAATAACTCCATCAAACAAACTAAGCAAAGGACAAAGCAGAGGTTTTTCCAGAGAGCTATTAAAGGAGTCCAGAAACTGTTTTACAGACAGGCCAGCAATATTGAGGAGAGAACAAGAAGAGGGAAAGGCAAGGATTCTTTATTTATTTATTCTTCCAAAACAAATTAGCTTAATTTCATCAACAAAACCATTTTTTTCAGTATTACACTTTATTTCAAGGGGGATTTATTCGAAACTTCAAAAGCTGTCTACATCCTTCTTTAATAGGAATTTGATTATATCAATTTTGTACAGATACAGTGACAGTTATTTTAGATTTTCTTGCATGTCACTAGCAAACAATTTAACATTGTTGAGGCAAAAGTGATTCTGGTGAACCCTCACAGAAAAGAGGTTAATGGGCCACGACTAAAGATTTAGATAAGACTGTGGACAGTGTGACCAAAAATACAGCTTTATCCAAAATTTTGTTTTTTAAACTAACGCAAATATTGTTGCAAAGCACTATTTATTATATACATAAATGATTCACATAAAGCTGTTAAATAATTTACTTCTTAAAGGCTCAAATATGTTACAGGTTAGGCAAACATTCAGCAGCCCCACAACCACCTTGTTCCTTGCTTTTTCACCAAATTCACACTGCCTTCATGTTTTCAGCTAATAGAGAGAAAGAGAAGAAGAAACAAGGATAATCCCAGCCCCCACCTAAAGCTGGAAAATTACTCCATGAATGCATTTAAAAATAAAACTGGCTTCCCTAAAGACTGAAACATGAAAAATAACCTTCCATTGGCATTAATGATTTCACCATTTTCACATCAAACTGACTGAAGGTGCAATGCAAAGAAATACACTACCCATAGTCTAAAGTCAGACTCAAGCTTTCAGTCAGGCCATGCCTGTATTGCTGCATCCAGAGCATCATGAAGATGCATCCCAATTTTTCTTGGTTCACAGAAGCTATAAAAGCTTCTTTTTTACTGTTGCTTTTGGGGTTTTTAATAATTTAAATAAGAGTACTACAGTTTGTGTATTTAATAATTTCATCTTAAAATAGCACCTGCAAATACACATTCCAGTAATCATTAAAAAATTCTATATAATTAAATACAGCTTTTAGGATTCTAATCAAGATTAGAAAGATAAACAAGCTGCTTAACTTCTGAGAGAACTTGGTGATCTTCACTGTGGGAACTCAGCACACCGCTTCGGATGCTCTGAGTCCCCGAGAGAACCCTTGGGGGGCTCGGGGGTCCTGGAATGTGGCAAAAGTGCCTGGTGGCTTGATTTTGATCCTTCTAGGAATGTGCCACCTGTATGTGAGGATCTGGGAATTTCTAAGGTTTAAATGGTGCAGGATGATATATTTACAAGGTAGAATGTAGCTTTTAGGATTCTGGTACAGGGGGGTCTATGGAGACAAGATGGAGGATTCAGGCCCCAGCCTCGTGGTCTTTCTCCTTCTTCTTGGCATCCATCTTCTCTGTGATGTTGGCACTTACAGATTGGTTTAGAGTATAGGCTCACTGTCTAACATGGGTGATGGGCATTGGAAGGTAATTGTAAATACTGTATACGTAGTTTTCACTATAAGAAGATACGGCCGCCCCGTAGGCGGCACAGAGTGCTTGTGGCTGCCCTGCAGAGCAGACCTCAGCTGGGCAGAGAGAAAGCACTCTAGATAAGGAACAATAAACAATCCGAAGACCGAACTACTGAAGAGTCCAGTCTCATCCTTTCAGCACGGGCTGCCCACGAACCATCCTACACGTGTCCGGCAGAGACAGACAGCCGATCGGACACTTCACCAGATACAACACTGTTGCTCAAAATGCTAAAAAAAAACAAACCAAAAAAACCACCAGAGTCCTTCTGAGGGTCTCATCAAGTCATCATCTGACCTTCCACACAGAACTGATTAAACTCACCTCCCAGAACAGAATTCACTAGTTTTGTCTTGTTCATATGTAGCCAGTTTAGTAAGCTGCTTATCACTGTGTTAAACTTTGCTTTGCACTGGCAAAGAACACCAGGAAAAGGATCTTCCCTTTTCAGTGACATGGGTCAGGTGCATAGCTTGAAACAATTCAACAATTCATTACAAATTCCTGAGACTTTGGAAAAATAAAGATAGAAAGAGAAGAAGGAAAAGAAGCAAGTACTCAGGATGAGTTCCATTATTTCTAGTTTTCTTGCTTTCTACATGCAGTTTATCCATTGACTTTTAATCACAGAACTGTCCTGGAAACACAAAGACACATAAATTTAGATTAAAATATGAATAATTAAAATGCAGGGCTTGGTTAAACAAACACAGTCAGTGAGGAAGTCCAAAAACTTCAAAATAAATTTGGTATCACTACTCTGTTTTAATGAAGAGATAAAGATGCATGCACACATTATACTGCTATGTATGTGCAACACTTAGTTTTACTAAGTCTCCCAGTAAGGAACAAGAACTCCATGCACAAAGTCCTTTCCCTTTCCAAGACTCAGCTTCAGGTATTTATGTGCACATGTCACTGGTGTCCTTAGAAAGTGAAGTTCCTAAAATTTGCTTTTAGTTACAAAGCACCTGATGGCACAACACCCTTCCCAAAAACAAGTGTTGTCAATCTGTACTTTGCTGATTTGCAACTCTAGGCATGAAGCAGAAAAAATAATAATTTCCTAATCAATCTTCTCCTTGCCACACATCACACTACCAACTAAGTTAGCACTAGAATCCCAAAGTATTAACCTAGATACCATTAAATTTGAGAATATAAAGTGTAATCAGCCAGTTAATGAATTGCTTGATTAGCAAAGGACACCATTCCCAGCTCTCCTACCAATTAAAAGAATGAAGAGCCTTGAAGGAAACATTCCAGAGGCTTGTAAATCTGTCATTCACAAACCTGATGATTATCAAGTTCATTTTGGCCAAGCACAAATTAAGAAGAAAATTTTATCTTCCAAAATACTACAACTTTCTATCTTAGCTGAAGTTCAGCTTGCTGGCATAGCTAAAAATAAAAAGGGCAGCACTCAGAATTATCTATTCTTATCCATCAATTGAAACATTGTTTGGGCTTTTTTTAGACTCAAGAGAGGGCAGAGAAAGAACATTTTATGATCTGCCTCACTATGCAGCTCATTCATGATTACCACAATGACAGGGAAACTCAGTGATACAGATTCAACCTCCTACATTCCTGACAAACATTTCCCAATATCCATTTAAAGGAAAGCTGAACAAAACAATTACTACAGAATTACCTAGAAACACTACCACATACAAGTTAGAGTCACACGTGACTGTAGAACTAACAAGAAGACTCTTCTGATAAATACATCAACAAGTTTTCTTTCATTTAAAAATCTGGATAGTAACATCAGATGCAATTTTAAAGAAACTTGTTAACAAATGTTTCTCCAGATTCAATCGCAGGATTAGCCAGGAAGAGTGTGTCAAAGTTGGCAGACCATTTTCTGAAGCTTATCCCAAACAGCAGCTAGTAAATTCTACTTGTAGAGTAATTGCATCCTGCAGAAACCATCCCATCAGCTTTTATGCTGCTGTATTAAGGAACAATATAAACATCTCCAAAGCTAACGCATTCACTGCTATGTAAAAAATAAATTCATTTTTCAAACATTATGAACTCCAACCACTACAAAAGAACTTAACTTTTGATTATTCAAAAAAAAAAATTCTTCTTGTACAACAGATGGGTATCATATTTTTAAAATACAGTATTGATTTCCCAATTTTCTCTTTTCTCATTCCCCAAAAGAATCTCTAAAAATTTATAGAAAAAAGAGAAGACACTTGATGACACCTTTCTGTTTGTCTATATTAAGTTTCTTCCAAGAATCCAGAATTACCAATGGCTAAGAACTGAAAATCTATAAGGATGATGCTAGGATTTGCTATTTTTTCACCTTTTCCAAGCCTTTAGATAAAAATGGCAGTCAAGTATGACCTGCTCAGGTACTGAGTGCTAGAGCACATAATCACACAAGTAGCGTGGTTCCCCTTTCCACTTCTACCTTAAGATGAAGAGCCTGGTGTGCAAAATCCTATTTTCCACTACATTTTTGGCACAGCTGCCATTTCAATTTTATTTTAGAAATCCAGAGTTACAGCAGAACATCTGCCTCAGGATTCAGACTGTATTCCAAATGTTGTCTAGCTGCTTTCAGCTAGATTAAGAGGAAGAATGTTTTTATTCATCATATCTTTACTGCAGCCTTTTCTGCAACTTTTATTTCAAAGCACATAACTTTTTCAAAGCAGTTGGAGATGTACTTCATCCAGAATGAGCATATATAGCACCTAGGGCAGAAGGATTCAGCCTTACAGTGGTCTGTAAAGTTCCTATTTAACTCAAATGATAAATTACACAAAGCCATTTAGTAAGAATCATAGTGCCCCAGTGCTCTAAAGGGGCCTAAGTAACTGCACATTTTGTGGTGTAGTTTGACTTTACTTCCACAAGTCAATTTTAAGCAATAAGGAAGGCCTTCGAAGGGTCCATTTAGATTTCTGCAGATAATCAGCATCTGCTTCTAATCAAACTGAGATGATTGCCAAATTAAAATTTTAATTAGCATTCTGCATCATTTACAAACTGTTGTTCATTAAGTTTATGAAGGTGAAAAAGGACATCCCCAGTAGCTATATATTCTTTAATCACATCTATTACTCAATTCTACAATTTCATAGAATATCACCAACACCATATGTGCAAATAAATACATGCAACTAGGATTACTGCAGCAAAATGCACCAGTTTTCTCCATAACTAATAATAAAGTAATGCTTACAGCTCAAGGATCCATTAGAGAAAAGGCCCCATACATCCAGCCAGTGCACAAAAAAAATTTTTTTTTTAAATCAAGCTTTATTTTAAAAGTCTGTGAGAGAGTATTACCACTTACTTTAAGCTTAAATATTTTAATCAAACCTCATCCCATCTACCCATCTCTCAAAATGTTAGCTCACTAGAATACCCAGGCTTCTTGGCAATCAACCCAATTACTTTTAGATGAGAATAACTCACTATGTTTGTTAAAGCACTAATAGTATATGTCTCACTGTCTTATTTAACAAACTCTAGGACTTAAAAATCCAGCCTACTCTTAAGCTTTTCCACATACAATTTTATTTCTGTTATGACTCTAATCATGAAGTTAAATGACAGAATACATACTTTTGGCAGTAAGGCACATTTCCCACTTAGGCATGCATCCCTTATGACTTCTGCTGTCAACTCTAAGCATCACTAGTTTTCAAGCAAAGGGACAAATACAAGATTTAAGCAGTGGAAAAGCAAGATACAATTCAGAACCATTTCCTTAGCAAATGTAAACCACAGCCTGCTTGCATAGTTATTGTCTTATCTTGGCATAAGTTTCCACACAGCAGTATAGACTCCAGACAGTTTCTACTTTTCCCCATTCTGTTTGGAAAGGAAGAAATATTATTTGATGCCCCAGAAATGAAAAGCCATAAACCCTACCAGAAGAACATTGTGGATTAAACACCTGTTCGAAAATGGATATAGTCACAGTCCTTTAATGGTTAGACATGATATTGAGTATTCTCTCAAATGTATCTGTCCTTAATAGTGACACAAACTAGTCCCCATTCTCACTAATCCACATCTGACTTTAGGATATTCTGTACCAAATAAAGGCAGTCATAAAACATTTTCTCAAGAAGCTGAACTACGAATATTTATACAACTGCCCTACTACCAAGATAAATGTTTTTGAAGAAAGCATAATAGTGATATCAGAAAGTCTCTCATAGGACTACTCTGATCATAAAAATGGAAATTAAAGAAGTTTAATTTCTACTGCTTAAAGCAGCTAAAAAAGCACTTCAGCTGCATCAAAGAGCTACTGTAGAAAAAAAATTCCATCGCTAATGCATTTTGCTCTTTCCATTTCATTTTGCAGTTCTTATTCCTTCCTCTCAAATGCCTGCAGATGCACTGAAGACCTTTAGCTCCCCCAGCTGACTATTCCCATCTGCCATTCCTTCTCCGTTACTATGATCCGAAGCATTTCTTAAAATACTGTGCTTTATAATGGCATCTAAAAATTAGGACATCTGATTCTGCAATAACTGGCTGTTACCCAAAAAACAAGGCATCTAAAATAGAAGTTATTTAAAAGGTCATAATATTTTTTAAATTTCAAGAGGCTCTTCAGAAGTAAGAAAGTTCAATTTAAACGTGAATTTTTTTCTGCTCTGTGGAGTGAAAACAGCAATGCAGATGTATTCAAGACGAAATATACTACACTTCGAATTTTTTTATTTTGCACAATGCAGAAAGATAATAGTGAACAGAAGAATTGCAGGAGATATAAATCCAATTATACAGCATCCTTACACCACAGATTAAGACACTATAATGCCTATTGATTTTCATTTCTTCTGGAAGCAACAAAGAGGTACTAACAGTCTGAAGATAAAGAAACCAGAACATTCAAAATGATGACCAGAATAACACCAAAAAATAAATTCAAAATTAAATTTTGCATTCTACTCCACTCCATATTCCAGTATTTAAGTTAAATTCCTGGAAAAGTGTAGCAACAAATCAAAGCATCCAATAGTACTTCGGAAAAAGACACGAGACAAGCAGCAACGCACCAGTGTCAAAAAATCCCAAGTGTGTTAAGCTGATTTCACAGCCTTTAACACAGTGCACAGACCTCAGGGGCATAAAAAAGCAGGTGCCATGTTGTGTCAACACCCTTGAAGTCACCAGAACACACTTTCACATGCAAATGACCAAACAGTTCCAGTGAATCTTCTATACCTGGGTTCAAAACCCATCAGAAAAGACATGGGTAGAAGAATTTAACTCAAAAGAGAAAAATGATGTCTTAAGCCAAGTTCCACAACTAAAGTAAAATTTAATACTTCAACTTCCTAACCTGTATATTAAAACAGGATCAGATCACATACTAAAATGCCATGAGGCTGGAGGCACTGCAAGAGCTCTAGAGAATGGGATCAGAGAAAAAAAATCTGATCTAAAATTGAAAATTGACTGATCTTTGATGGCAAAGGACAGTCACAGAAATGACAAAACACCACACAAACAAAGGCTTAAATAAGAAACAAGAAAGCACAATGATAGACAGAACGCAAATATGAAGAGAAGGAAAAAACAAACAAACAAACAGGAAAAAAAGCCCTACCCTTATCAACCAGTGGATAAAACAAGAAGAAACATGTTAGGTTTGACATTATTTTTAAAAAGTTAAAGAGGAAAGTAAAGCAGCAGAATGATGACCACCACTGCAAGACCTGAATATACAGACGCAGGGAACTTCGCAAGCAAAGCTGTGATATTTTCATGGACAAGGCAAATGGAACTACTGTCATTTTCAAAATGCTGTCAAAAGTGTTTAAGAGGAAAAAAACCCCAAACAACCACCCCCCCCAGCACTTTGAAAGTAACCACAGAACATTTTGTCCATCTGAACAGAAGAGACCCTAAGACCATCCCCTGAGAGAGAAAGTGTGACTGCTGAACTTGAACAGGTTTTGTGGCAAGTTTTCACAAGAACCAAGTGGAATGGACCCAGAAGTTTATTGAATGCTCCAAATCAGCACAAGATGTATCACAGACCGACAGCTGCAGATGCTAAAAGGACAAATTTTCCATTTGATGCCTAAAAACAAGTGGCAGGACTTGGAGACTTAAAATTATGTGAGGCAAAGCATACAAAAGGCTGAAACTCAGATTGAGGGCTTCAAAGGAGGTATTTCTGACCATGTCAAGAAGAAGCTTTGTTGCTGAAGCCCAAGTATCAGTTACCTGTAAAACTATTTATTTTATATAATTCCTTCATATCCTGAACAACTTACTTTGAGATTAAAATATTTTCTTCAATGACTATAATATTTAAAATATTCACAAATTTCCCTTTAAATATCTTTAAATCTGTTAATGCCTTTTACTGCCAGAAACTGTCAGGCATCATTGATGTAATTACTCATTTTTAGTAAGATTTTAATATTTTAATCTCCTAAATTGATGTAAATCTCAACTGCACACCTGTGTTTGCATATTCTCTTTGATGTGCTCTGTCACCTGAAATGTCAGCATTTACTCCTCTTGAGTCCTGCTTAAGGATTTCTGATGCTCCCTGTGTGACTGACTTTGCACACAGACTATTTAATATGCCTTGAGTGCTGAAAATTATATGCCATACATAAAAAGCTTCCGTATTTATCTGGATGATGAGAGTACTATCCCTTTATCTTTCCTTTTTTTAATATTTAAAGCATAGAGCAGACTATAAACATTCTGAAACACCTTCAGAACCACTCCATTATTCTCCTTTTACTGTGATAGAAAACCAATCAATGTATCAGGGGAAAATACTCTTAAAGCACAGATTTATTCTTGCTTTCCTTTTACCCTCATCCTTCCTTGACATTTTATTCAATACCATGCACTTTACCTCTTGCTCATGCTGGCATACATTGGTAGGTATAAACAATAATATTTCAGAATAGTGTAAAATTCTGAGCACCCAAGCCATGTTCCACCAGGCTGGGCAGCACCAGTCCAGGCATCTTCCACCCTTGCCAGAGAACAGGCTGGCCAAAGCTGTTCCTACAAGTGATTAAAATGCAATCTACATGTTAGTAGTTCAAAAAGTATCTCAACTACAAATTCAAATCAAGCTTCATTTTTTTTCCCCAAGAAATTCAGGTCCCAGAGGCTTCTTACAGAATGCTAAAGATGGACTAATTTAATCCAGTGCCAGCTTTGTAAAAACTTTCCAAGGAAGAACTTACATAACCTTCAAACCTCCATGATTTATATTAAATGTAGAGAGGCTTATTTTCACAAATATTGTAAAAAATTTGAATTGTAATAATTCTATGCATGTTCAGACATATTCATCATACTGAAGTCATCATGTTTAGCTTGTTTATCACAAAGTTTACAGCCTTCCTTTTTCAAGTGAAGGGCATCTTTATAATCAGGTAAAACTCCCCAGAGCAGGCAATTACTAACTGTAATAAACACTGTAGCATATATTTTGCTCCATCAGCAATACGAATGTCAGCGACTAGACAAAAGAAATCCTATTAAAAATTTAAAACATTAGTTTTCCTTACATTCCATTTCTTGCTCTTACATTCCAGCTCTTGCTCTTTGATTAAAATTTTCTTTAACCATGAGATGAGAACTACTATCATATCAAACCCTCTACAGCTAAGTATCACATAAAAAAGGCTTTGGAAATCTGGGGTTTTTTTCTTCTAGCTGATAACAATCTCACTCTTTCCAAAATGTGCTAAATAAGACCTTTTTGTTAAGTATTCAAAGACCCCAGGTACAGAAAGATCCTAACAACTTCATAAGTATTATCCGTAAGTGGGATTGAAGATTTCTTGATTCTATAAAGCAATAATTCTCAATCCACAATTCAAAAAATCTCAGAAATTAGTCTGCAAAACAAGTATGCAAATATCACTTTCTTATGCATGTAAGGAAATAAGAAAAGGTGAGAGGTCAGTTATTGAATTCTCAATTTCAGGTTCAGTTGGTTGGTGCTGTAAAAGATGACAATTGTGACAAAACTGTACAAGACAATCCATTTATTCCTCCTCCCCACAAAAGAGTTGACTCTTTTAACAAATACTGAGAATCACTTCTTACAGGCGTTCTTAGAATTGTTAACATTGCTATGCCAGACTACACCAAGGTCAAGTTTTAGCAGCTGTGACCTTTCTCAGATTACAGTTCTGAAACCAGAACCAGTATCTAGAAAATGCAAGGCACCTCTCTTCTGGTTAAAGAAATCTAACTACAAGTTTCTTAGTGCATCATAAGCAATTGAAAGATAGAAATAAAATTTCTATCCATTTACCCATATAGAAAACAGACTGTAACAGCACAACTTATTTCCTTCCTCTGAAGACCATCTTTTTTTCTAACAGGTAGAGCACAAAGTTTGATTTCTCTCTTGTTTTATGCATAATAAGGCATGAAAACATTCTAACACGGAAGCATGAGGAGAATAGTTCATCCTAATTTCCTTTTCAAAGGAAGAGTCTCCTTTTACAAATAGAACATTGAGAAAAATAATACTGCTTTTAGAGTGGCCTTACTTTTGCAGTGGACTCTACATAGCTCCACAGCATTTAGACCTGTTTCAAATACATATGGAACTCATTAGTAATATTCAAATATTTTATACATGATAGTCCAAGGAAAGATTAGTTTTGCCTAAATTCCCATGAGAATTGGAAGCAGAAGGTGAAAGCAGAAACAGGGAAGTAGATTTTTGATGAAATTATGCTTTTTTTGCCTCAACAGGACTAAGAAAATAACACCTTCCTAATCATTTTGACATATTGAAGGCACATTCAGTAGCACGGAATCAAGCCATACTCCCAGGTATTTCCAGCAACCTGCAAACATTTATTTATTCTTACAAGCACAAATGCTGTGACAGGAGAATATGAGGCTGGAGAATAAGCAACAAAAATACAGTTCCACAAAGACACCTTTCACTGAAAGGTCTGTTGAACCAGAGAATGGCATTTCTAACAGTCTCTCAAAGACACAGGAAAGCCTCTGTTACTCTTAACATTCCACAAATCCTATTTTACCAACATGCACTGACACCAGATATTTCAGTCCAGCAACACATCAGCCACATATCTTAGAATATTTAAGTCATTCTAATAAGCAGTATTTTAAGAGAAAGGCTTTCTCAGTGGAGTGATGATTGCACAATAATTTTTATTCACTCAAGTTTACAAGGAGAGCTACAGGCAAAGCTGGAGTTTCCCAACAAAACAGTTCATAGCTGAAGTGCAAAATGCTATTAAAATCATTAATGAAGACACTGCAATAGACATTTTCCTTTAATCAACTCAGACAAACAAAACAGCATATAACAGCAGGAACTCTTTTGTAATATCCCTAAAATACCAACAACAGTTGTTTGTCTAAACAGATTTTGCATTTTCAAGGTTTTTCATCAAAAGAAATAGAGTGAGTTTAAGTCAAAAGGGAAGAAGTTTTGAATCTAAGTTATAATGATAGAACAACAACTGTGGAATGAGAGCATTCACAGAATTTTGGACAATTTATATTCTGCATTCTCCATAGCACATACTTAATGAGCAAAAATCAAATTGTCTATTAAAAGAAAATAGGATCATTTACATGTATGTGCATGTAGAAAGTCTAAGTTACAGTGAAACTTACAGAATTGTACATAATTTCTTTTAAAATTATAAATAATAAATAATCCTTATATAAATACAAATAATCCTTAACCACAATTTGTAGCTACTGTATTTAACACCATCTTCTAAGTTTGTGTTATTTAAGCTAACTCATGGTCTATAGCTCCAGTAACTCCATAATATGCACAAACAACAAGAGTCAAAATGGTTTTTAGCATGCACAAACATTGCATGTCCCCATGGTGACAGAGCTACATTTTTGAGCAATCCATACAGGATTTTCATACTTGGATTATTAAATTTTAACTACGTCCTCAACTGCTATCATAGGGATTAATTGAATGCACTTATTTTTCTTTTCCACACACTTTTTCAGAAGTCAGTGTTCACAAAAGGCACAATGCACAAAGTCCCCAGGTCACTGTAGTTTGCTGTGGTTTCTATAGCAAGAAGCCACATCTTAATAGTTAGAAGATTGTAAAGGTTCTAGAGCAAAGCTTATGAATAAAAACATATTTTAACCACAATTATTTTTCAACTCAAGTCAATAATGTGATGAGAACACACTGCACATTCAATTCACATAAGAATCAAATGCAGCCATTGCTTTTCTTATTACTGAAACATTTAGGGTGAATTATCACACAATTCATCAAGAAAGCAAGGTATTTTTAACATCAGTGTTATTTGGTCCAGATGGTCAGATAAGGTAGGTAAGCACTTATCAGAAGAAGCCAAACTACACTCTTATCTGTAGAACACAAACTAAGGACCAGATAAGATGCATCCCAGAGTCCTGAGAGACTTGGATGATGTATGTTGCCAAGCCACTAGCCGTGGAATTTGAAAAGTCATGGCAGTCAGAAGTCCCAGGTGAAGGGAAAAAGGCAAACATTGTACCCATCTATAAAACCTTAGAGAAAACCCTGTCAACTACCAACCAGTCTGCCTCACTTCTGTGCCTGCAAAGATCATGGAACAGACCCTCCTAGAAGCTGTGCTAAGGCACATGGATAACAGGAGTGCTTTGGGACAGCCAGCATGGCTTTACCAAGAGCAGGTCCTGCCTGACCGAACAAGTGTCCTTCTATGATGGAGTGACTACATCAGCAGACATGGAAGGGACTACAGATGACATTTATCTGCATTTCTTGTAAAGCTTTGACACAGTCCCCCACTGCATCCACCTCTCCAAACTGTGAGAGAGAAATGGATGCAATGGGAGGACCATTCAATGCATAAGGAATTGGCTGGACATGTGCAGAGCTTTGTAGACATTTGGCTAGCTGAGAGAGGGCACGTAGACACAGTACCATTAACAAACTGAGAAGGACACAGGCCTAAGAGTCAGCAGTCAGTATCCAATGACAAAACTAGGCCATTATAACCTTGCTGCAACATGAGGATGGGGAGAGTAAGGCCTTGCCACAATAAGGAGAATAGTTTCAATAGTTGCAATGAAAAACCCTAAAAGAATGTAGAAGTAGGTGCAGCTAGATGATAAGTAAACCAACCAATCCTGAGCTCAGCTTTGCAATATGTATGAACGTCATTAAGTCTAATATAAATGTATGTGACTACCAATCAATAAATGAGATCTGCTGATCATCCATATTAGAGTGCTGCTTTTCTCCCACCGACCCTACAAACATCTACATTCAAAGGACAGTGGCCAATGGTCAACTAAAACACAGGAAGTTTCAACTCTACATGAGGAAGAACTTAATGCTGAGGGCTGCAGACCACTGGAACAGGCTGCCCAGAATGGTTGCAGAGTCTCCCTCTCTGGAGACATTCAAAACTCACCTGGTTCCTGTGTAACCTGCTCTAGGTGACTCTGCCTTGGCAAGATGATTGGACTGGATGATCTCCAGAGGTCCCTTCCAACCCTAATAGTTCTGTGATCCTGCCCCTCTGCTCCACTCTGGTGAGACCCCACCTGCAGCGCTGCAGCCACCTCTGGGGTCCTCAGCACAGGAAGGACATGGATCTGTTGGAATGAGTCCAGGGGAGGGACACAAAGATGACAGAGAGACAGAACACCTCCTATGTGAGGAAAGGCTGGGAGAATTGGAATTGTCCAGCCTGAAAACAGAAGGCTTTGGAGTGACCTAATTGTGGCTTGCAGTACGTGAAAGAAGCCTAAAAGAATGAGAGGGGCTTTTCACAAGGGCCATGTGGTCACAGGACAAGGGGGGATGGATTCAAACTGAAGGAGAGTATGTTTAGATTAGAAGTAAGTTTAGAGGAGGAAAAAATACTTTATGTGAGGGCAGTGATGTCCTAGAATAGGCTGCCCAGAGGAGCCATGGATGTCTCATTGCTGGAAATGTTCAAGGCAAGGTTGGATGGGACTCTGAGCAAGTAGACTCTGGTCTACTGGAAAGCGTCCCTGCCCACAGCAGGAAGTTCGATTATATTTAAGGGTCCCTTCCAACACAAACCATTCTCTGACCTATGATCTAATCCACCCAAAATTTTGATTCAAAAATACTTAACAGCTTTAGTAAACCTTGTTAACTTACCTGTGTAATTTCACATTTTTTTCAGCTGTGTTTGTAGACTGAAGCAGACTGAGCTTCTCTTGCTGTAGCACAAAATTACATCACTTAATCCTCACACACACTATTCCTCAAGTTTAGAAGTTCTGTGTGGCTAAGTTTTTTTAAAACCATAACTGCACTTTCTGTTTTTTAAACGTGATTGCTAAAAGTATACCTTAATGAGAATTTAAAAACAACAGACGTGCAACATAAATACAGGAAGTAACATACTTACAGCTTCAAATGATAAATTAGCATGTTCGAGGAATTTCTGCATTAAACTTTCAGTTAGTTCATTGAAGCGATATCGGAAGAGATCCATTTCTTGTTGAAGAAACCAGCGCCTGAGATCCTCACTGCAAAAAAAATGATTTTTAAATTTGAATATACATTTATTTTTGTTATTATTTTGTTATTGTGTTTTGTTTTGTTGTTTCTTTGAAAATTAGACCACAAACCTAGTGAACACAACAGTAATGCTGACTTTGGCAGGTGACCCACACACACGGAGAAGCTTGGAAGTAAAGCCAGGAAACCTTCAGTAATGCACACTCAATCAGAAAAGACTTGTGAAGAGACAATACTTTTTACTCGTTTTGGATAAAAATAATTGTAGGTAACATTCTCCCTTGGTATTTAAAGGACAGGTTTTTTCCACAACATGGCACAATATTTCTTCATTGTACAATTAACGTCACAATTAATATGATGAGGCAAATATATTTTGATGGCTACTTCTTTTAATTCTCACTTTTGTTGTATCTCCAGCTGAAGAAATATGCATACATCTCAGTAAATTACAAGAGTGCACCCTATTCTAGGCAACAAATAGCCTGGAAACACGCAAAAGGAAAATATATGGCAATGAAGTTGGGTGAGGAACACAAATATAACATCTAACTCCTGACAGAAGAGAAAAAGGGGTTTAGCAACTGCAGGTGAACAAGTACAAGAACAAACAGGAACACAGGGACAGGAGTCAGAAGACAAAATAAAACAACACTGAAGCCAATCCAAGTACTTTAAGTACTCATGGAACTCTTCACATCCCAGTGCTCAGATTCCCAGGCATGAGCACATTACTCAAAGCTAGAGCAAGTAGGTACCAGTAAAAAAAGCCACCTGACATGTGCAAGCACAGAATGCAGATGATGCTGTATCTCACTACCACAGGGCACTCTCTAAACTGTCCTGAGAGCTACCCTGTGAGCCACTGCCCTTGGAATTCACAGAGCACAGAAATACTGCAGTATTTATATTTATACTTATAGTGTTCTCCTTACAATATTTAAGCATCTTTTCCCACAGGGAATATGTGAATCACAACAGAGTTGTTTGTGGTTTTGTGGACAAAACCTCTGCTTGAAATATGGCTTGAAGAAAAGTAATTATTACATTAAACAGCCAAACAGAAAGGCTGTTAAGGTGTTTTGTAAAATATAATCCTGTGGACAGTCTCAGTGCTTGGGACGTAATAGTAATTAGTGCAACTTAAAATGGAAGTTAACACTTTAATGACTGATCTGTTGCAGTTCTTCTGTGGCCATCTTGAACTGCAGTCAAATCCTGGGATGTGAAATTTTTTCCATTTTCCTTGATTTACAGTGCATTTGTTTTCCTGTTGGAGGAACCAAACAAAACACCAACACCACACATACACACACATAAAAAACAAACAAACAAACCACAAACATGATTATATGCCATTTCTTTGGAGGCCAGCCAGTCTGTTGTTCCTTTCCTTCAGGAAAGCAGATCAAAAAGCTGTAATCCCACCTATCCACTTAAGTCACCATAACAAGAAAATACTATTTTATCTTTTATACACACACCTATGTGGACTCTTCCTACAGCTAACAAAATAGCTGACAAGCTGACCTCACACTACTGTGTATGTCCAGCAAATACTTTTAAACTGACTTTCCTAGGATCATCATCATTAAGGCACTATACATCACTTTAAAGCGAAACCATATTTTATACTCATTATTCACATGAAAAAAATTGTACATTCTCATCTCAAATTCATACTGAGGAATAATATTTATTATCAAAACCCCATGCTTAACTGAAAAGCAATGTCACTGTCATTAGCTAGCTTCAGCAGCAGCTTGGTTAGTTAAGTCACTAAGTGTAGGTAGATGTTAGGAATATCTCCTCATTTTTTGCCACTTAACTTTCTGGTGTGCAGATTACTTAACAGTTTAAACCAGTTCAAAGATTCCCAACTTTAAAAATAATATAAGAAAACAGTCTCTTTCATACAGGGAAAAGCACTTGAGGGGCTGGGGTTGGAATAGAAATAACCTTCACCCCAAGGAGAGGTAGGAAAAATCAGCATAATTGGTAGGAAGCATGAACATATAAGTACTTTAGGGAAGGTATGCAAATGCTGATTAAATCTGGAATTTAAGACTAGTAGCTCACATTCCACAATTAATACAAGAGCTCCAACAACTTAACAGTGATTTATGAAAACTCTGGGCATGGGACTGATCACTGCTTTAACAATCTGCAATCAACACCAATGCACTATTTAGAATTTAAGTTTTAAAGACTAGACAGCAAGGGGAACATAGGTACAGATAACACACAAAAGGAAATGCTACTCAGCATAAAGAGGGAGCTATTTTAGCAGAGAACTCTAATTTACCATTTAGAAAAAAAAACGTTAGGGAGTAGTGAACAGGCCTTGCTAAGTCAGAAATAGAATTTATGTCCTTGTTATGTGACACAGACACAAATCAAACAAAAAAAACTTTTTAAAGGCACAAAAGTATGTTTGAAAGTTTCCTGGATAAAAGAGTTTTGCTGTCAGAGCAGAGGTAGAATTTATTTCTTCCATCTTAAGAAAGTAAAGTGAAAATTATGCTCCTGTGACTTTCAAGGTTCTTCATAGCTGATTTGCTGAAGTGACGAGAGCTGCAGTAGAGAAAAGAAAAATTCTCACTCCCATCCACATGCAAATAAAATTATCTTTACATCTGCATCTGCCATGAAAGCAAATTAAACAAGATTATTCTATTTCCTGGTCTTGACAGATCTAAGTGACATTAGAAGAGGTGTGAAAGAAGGGTATGAATGAGACTGTTTTGAGACTGTAAATACCCTGTCATATGGGAATAAGCTTTAAAGTCTTGAATTTCAGAAAGCAGAAAAGAAAAGTCAAGAGATGATGACTATCTCACAAATTTAACTGACCAGAATGGTGGAGCTGGTCACTTCAGATCACTGAAAACCAATTCAAAATAATCCAATTTACAAGTGAGGACTGAAAAGAGATGAGAAAAGAAAAATCTATATAAACTTATACCCCTGGATGGCACTGTTGGCCAACTGGAAAAGCACTATCACAGGAAAATGTAAGCACATGTACACACAGCTGCCTCAGGAACTAAATTCAACCTAGTTTGCAGTTATGTCTATTTAAGTGCACTTTTTCAATCACTCCTACATTCTTCCTCAACAACTTTGTTCTTCAGCTTTCTTCAATTAACCTCATGATTTGTGCCAAGCTTATTTTTCTGACCTAGTATGATAAAAACTTGAAGTACAGTATATTCTAATTGCCTCCCAATTTTATCTTTTGGGAACTTGCCAGTTGTAGATGATAGAAATATCCCCACAGTAGCTGCTTTTCAAGAGAGAATAGAGAACACTGGGCTATGGGCTCACCTCATAGTTCTTAGAATGCTGTTTTCCATGTTATGAGTAAGCACTAAATCCACCTTTTCAAAGTACAAGTAGAAAGCCAAAAAGCTAACCAAAAGCTGCTTTAGCAAAATGCAGCAAGTACATGTAAATGGGAACACAAAATGGCAACTGCAAGTTGTCTAAACAGCATCCCAGAACTCTATTCAAAACCCCTCCTATAAAGATGTCTTTCCCCCCAGATTACAAAGCCAGGCTCTTTCCAGCTGATTCTGTGGCCCAGAATAGCTTGTATTCATTTCTGCACAGCAGTTCACCTTCATCAAGCTGCCCATTTCTGCCCTGCCTATAGTCTAATTTTTAAGATACTTCCCTGAAACACAGCATTTGAACAGTATCTGCAATTTATTTACTAAGGAAGAACTTCAATCAAATTCTCACCTTCCACCAGAGCAGAATTTTCATCAACTACCAAGACCCTTAAAGCATCTCACCTCCCACAAAAAAAAGGAATGGTCTAAATAATAACAAAGTCTTCAAAGTAAAGTTTTGGCTTTGTAATTAAGTCAAATTGATTATTCAAAATGTCACTAATACAAACCACTGTATTTTCAGAGACCTTTTAAACCTCAGACTACCTGAGGATACTACCTTTTAGGAGGTTTTGGTAAACTTACAATACATGTAAAGAAAGACATTGTCAAAATCAGCAAGACTAATATGACTAAGGGAGTTTATAAAAATACAACAAACAGGGGCACTAGAAAGAAGACGATATTACACTTATTATTCACAATCACAAATTATACATGTAGAATATTTTAGAATATTTAGAATAGAAATCCTATTGTAGAATAGGATTTCAGTTGCAATTCTGTTATTCAGTCTGCTCCCTTCTTTCAGGATTTTGAGTTACACTATCAGAGACACTGGAGTGAAGGCTGGTATGGATCTCCCACCCACAACCTGATCCTCATGGTACATGCATCATGGATCTAGCAGGCTCATGGATCACACACATTGACAAACTGTCTTCAGCACAGCCCAGATGCCTTTTGAAAGGACAACAGGATGGGACGTGAATGATCTGGAAGATTTCAGGGTGTTTAAAAGTCACCCAGGGCTTGTCATGGTGAGGTTTCATCCATCTGGAGGCAGACTTTTGAGACTTTTGCTATTTCCTACTCTCATCAGATGTTCTGCAGCAGGAAGTCAAAGCCATTCCAGGTCCATATCCCAGCTTAGACCACAATCCCTCCTACTCAGCTTTCCTGCCTGTTTTTGTTTACAAATCTGTATCCATAACAGCACTTCATTCATATCAACTATCACAGCATCATAATACGCATTCTATCACAGTCACTTAACTTAAATGAACTGTATTGCAGCCTTAAGTGCAACTGAATCAACAATTCAACACACTTCATATCTGCCTGTTTTAATTCTAAAAAGACCACAGTGATAAGTAAAGAGTTCACACAAATGTATAACAAAACTACTTGCAGACATGAAGCACTGACAACCCATAAATTCATCCAAAAACTACCAGGGAAACCAAAGAATGTGCTTTACAAGATCAATATTTTGCGCGAAATTTCACATAATGTGAAACCAGCCACAGCAATAACTATGGACAAGAAACAGAGGCAGTAGATGAAACCTCAAACTCAGATGGCATTTTTAGTCAGTCAGAAAGAGTGCTCTCTATACAGCAATATAAAGCCTATTTAAATAGGCAGGTCTTTGGTCAGTTAGCATATACAGAAGTTAAACCATGCTATCAATCATTGCAAATGTGTGACAAACAGTTAATCCTGAAGTGCATTCACTTAGAAAAAAGTTATCAACAGACTCAAACCAATTGCATGTGTTTAAAACCCAAAAGTTTGTAAATTTATTAGTTAGCACAAAATCCAGATCTTAACTGATTACACATATCCATTTTCATCAGTTGAAATCAGATTCCTAGCAAAAAATCCTCTTTGAGCCTACCTCTCTCTTCAGGAGCCATGCAACATTAAAGCATCTGCAATGTCTATAATAAAGCACTGCAGTATCTGTATACATTTAAAATTAATAACAAGAGTACAGCATAATCCAAAAAGTACTTACGACTGGCAGTAGGCAAGGCGGAGTATGAAATGAGAGATATGATCTTTTCTTCTTGCCTCATAATCATCCTCAGCCAAAGCCTGTAGAACATATGCTTATTATTTCCGAGAAATAATCTCTCCCAGATTAAAAAATTCACAATCAATCTACCACTGCTTTCAACAGTGTATTAATAGTCATCTTTTAGACAATAAATGCCAACTTATTGAGGAAGGTGGTTACCCTAAAGGAAGAAAAACTTCAAACAAAACCCTTCAAAGAAAACCTACACCTCTGACAAAATGACAGAACAGCATTTCTCATCTTTACTTTTATTTGTTAATTCTTGAATATATAAAGAAAATAAAGTGCAAGAGAACTCCGTGTCTTGATCTTTACTTACTCTGTAGGGAAACTTCAGTTTCCGGAGCTCAGCCTCCAACTTAGTTTTGTATGCATCAGAACTTCTTACATAGCTCACACCGAGATTTTCAACTACTTTAAGCACTGGGCAAAAAAAGAAAATGCCCACGTTAGAGACAACATGCTGAAATCAAACTATATGTGTGACGGCTTGGGAAAGGCACAAAGTGGGGTAAAGCCACAAGAATTAATTTTAGTGGCATGAGGAGCAAAAGGGTGAGAAATAGGGAGGATAAAGTGTGGCCCGCGAGTCCTGAACAGCTGGCCCAATTCTGAGATTATGCCAACAAGGAAAGGGAGACAGCTAACACTGATGGACCGGTCTCAGAACATCGGATTCAACTCTAATGGAAATTTGGATCCAGTTTTCAGGACTTCGGGGGAACCCCTGGGTGCCAGCGACCATGACCTGAAATGCAACACTGAGACATCAAATATGTCACAACATCTACAGAACCTGAAACGCGCTCATAAACCGCCCCGTGTAAACCAAACCTACACAGTCCCGAGAGCTGCCATAAACGCTCATTGTGAAATCGGTCTCAGCTCTCCGAAACACCCAAAGCAACGCGTGTGCCATTAACGGGAGGGAGCTCTTGGCAGCAGGAGCAGCCAGCCCAACTCCCCTGTGTGCCAGGCGAACAGAGCTCCCGGGCCTGCCAGGAATACACACAGCCATCCCGGGAAGGATTCACAGCATCGAGGGAGGGAAGGGACGGGAGGAAGGAGAAGAGAAAGGGGAGAAAGGGGGAGAAGGAAGGAGGGAGGGAGAGAAACGCTACTCACGCCTCAGGCGGTCGATGGCAAAGCTCTCAAAGTCCACCAGGGAGATGCTTTCCGTGGGGGGCTCCAGGTAAAACTGCAGGCTGTGAGGGTACTGCTCCCTCCGGTCTCCAGCCAGCCGCACATACCTCTGCCTCGCTCGACTGGAGAACTCCATCTCCCTTGCCCCGGGGCTGCCTCCGGCCGCGGCCCCTCCGCCCGAGCCCCGCTCCCGCCGCTCCGCCCGACGCGACCCGGTGGGACCCGGACCTGAGCGCGCCCGACCCCGCGCCCCGGCTTCCCGCGCTCCGCCGGCCCCGCCCACTTCCGCACAGGGCCGCGCCTCCTGGGCGCCCATTGGCTGCTGCAGCGATGCCGGGGCGGTGCTGGCAGTGCCCACACCCGGCATGGCGGCCCAGGCACAAGCAGTGCCCACACCCGGCATGGCGGCTCGAGCACGGGAAGGGCCCACACCCGACATGGCGGCTCGAGCACGAGCTGGGAGATCCTGGCAGGTGTCCACACCTGGCACGGTCACTTCCGACACTGGCACATTCTCCACTGTTTTACAGTTTTATAATTTTGTCGCTTTTCGGAGAGAACTGAAGGATTTGCTTGTTTTATCTCTGTGTTGGCAGTTTTGCCGCAGCTGAGGGTATGTTGCTTTATGCCCCTGCCACAAAATGCGACTTACCAATTTTTCCCTGGAAGTTGTTTAATGATCTTGCAGGAAGTTCGGAGCGTAGGAGCGGGAAATCAGAACTGGCATACAGTTTGTGCCAACAAAGTGAGGAAAATCAGTAGTTTAGGCTGCCAAGTTCTTAAGAGCAGCGAAAGGATGATGGATCAGGACACGCACTAGTCCCGTGTTCGGGGGGCGCTCCCGGGCGATCTGACAGAGCGCGGCTTTAACAAACCCTGCCCTGGGAGATCTGACAGAGCGCGGCTTTAACAAACCCTGCCTCTGCACCAACAGATCAAACGCGGTGCTGAGCTCGGCTGAGGAGAGATAATCCACACCACCTTCAAAGCAGGTGGCCGCATCCACACTGCCCACAGTGCGTACTGCTGTGCTCCTGCTGATTCGCTGCGGCGTCTCCTCTTTGGCCTGGGCCAGACCACTGCCACGGCAGTATCGGAACGTTTTTGCAGGACAGAAAGTCAAGTTTTATTCTCCAAGATTCCTCTGTAATTTTCCTGAGCAAAATATACTATTTATATTTTTATGTGTTTATATTTTTAATATTTAGTATTTAACCGGAAGCAAGTTCTTATCTTTATATATATATAAAACTTTAACCTGAAGCAACATTTTTCCAAATAGCCACTGCTCATCCCACAGTTTCTTCCCTTCACCACCGGGCTGCAGCCTGAGTTGCTTAGGAGTAAGGAGTACATCTGCCAAAATCCTCCTAATTTTTGCAAGAAGGTGGAGCTTTTGCCTTTGACTAGTGTTTTAATACCCAAGAGATATTACAGAGACTGGCAACGCACCGTCCAGCGCGGGTCAAGGAGTTCCATCAGTTCCCACATCTGCTTGGAGTGCTGTACCCAGCCTGGCCCAGAGGGGGAGAAGTGCGACAATGCTGAGGAGCGCAGCGGAAACCAGAGATGCTTTTTATTTTAATTTCATTTCTACTCATGGTTTAGGGTTTGGCACATGAGCAGCACCACACCTTTGCAAACCATGGTTTGCAGTTTGCTGTCCATCGCTAATTCTACTGTATCCACGGATTTCTGTATGCTGAGCCACATGCTGCTGATTTTTGACAGGTCAGCAGCTATGTCTACATATGATATTTTCTTCTGTTTATTTTACTTCTGGGGATTTTTTTTCTCTCTTGCTGAATACTAATCCCCAAATTGCCTGCAAGTAGGTGAAGATCTACCTTGTTTATTTAGTTTTTTTAAAATTTTAGTTAACTGGTGGCACTAACAGCATTGCAAAAAGATTACTCCAGCAGAAATTAAGAATCAAAATTAACATCTATATTACTAGACTTAATTACTATATTACTACACTTAAATAAAACTTACAACTCAAGACCTTAACCCTTTCACACAAAAATCATTGTCTCGGGAAAAGAAAATAGACAAGTAAAAATTTTTCACCTTGGGGTAACCCCCTCTCCCATTTCAAACTTTATTACTGATGCATCTATTAAAACCTACAGATGGTAATATTTTGCACTATATTTTGGTTACATTTTTCTAAATGTATTTTCATTACTCCCACAGTAACATTACCACCGGGGGCTGATTTTTGAAGTGGTTTTTAAGAGAATTATTGATCTTGTAATGACCCACCTCACAAATGTTTTACAACAACATCCATATGCTCAGCTGTAAAGCTGCCCCCATCATCCCATGCAAACACAGTCCAATTCAGCATACCCTAAACTGTTCTGCTGCTTAATTAATGCACTCTTGGGAGGACAGGGTTAAAAGTGGAAGAATGGCAATGAGGAGGAGGATGAGGACTTCTCTCAAGTGACCTTGCAGCTGGGAATGTCAAGGCCTGGAGAATAAGTGAGGGGAGGCCTGTCTATTATGTCTACTGTTTATACTCTGTTTTGAGAAGTTTTTCTGTGCAGAGATGAGTGTTTTGAGAGACTTAGAGGCACTCTCACGGACATGCTTAAGCTCCCTGGTTTTGGGAGAGAGAGGGTCAAAGCTCAGAGATCATTAAAAAAGCCCAGAGGAGATCACAGAATGCTGGTAAACTACAAGTGCAGGACCCTTGATAAATTAGTGCAAACAGCAGGCCTGCCTTTCACTCAGATGGACTGAGCCTAACAGTGCCTGGCTTTCTGCTTGCGTGTCTCTGCCAGGGTGTTGCCTTGGGATCTTCCAGTTAGCAAGGTAATGCAATAAATTTACTCTTTGCATTTTAACTGTGTTTTTGTGCTTGTTCCAGCTGCCTGCCTGTGTCAACACAGACACACACACACACAAAATCCTTATTTGCATTAAATATGTGTCATTGCACAGTTGCTACTCCCACTTTTGTTATATTAGCTACCAGGGTGCCTTATGCTAATCTGCCAGAGCCCAGTTGTTCTCTATTTGTTTAACTACATCTGCTAATAAAAGGGTAAATATGGTGATGCTGATATGTAGTCTGTCTTTCAAACCCCATTCATCCCTCATGTCTGGGATGTTTGGATCTCTGTGGATGGCACTGATCAGCACAAAAGGTTCCTTGCCTCCTTCCAGCTCTCTTTCAGCTCTTATTTTTAATTGACCATCTTACTGCATGCATCATCAGCCTGACTGAATTCTCATGTAATTCTGTCATCAAATATATTGTATTAATATATTGGACTTTTGGTCTTTTCACATCTTAAAATGTTCTTCTCAAAAGGTTTTTTAACTTTTGTTTGTTCAAAATATTTACTTACATATTTTCCCCTTGTCTAACACTCTTCCTTCACTGAGCTGACCTTTTCAGAAATCTTTTCTTGTAGTCTATTGGTGTAATTCCTAGCCCAATTCCTATTGCTTCTTTTCTATTTTGCAGTTCTCTTTGGTTTTTATTACTTCTTTAAACGTTTGATATCTAGGTTATACCGGGATTTTACTTCTGACTAAAATGCACAGATACCTCTATACTTACTATAAATGCCATGGTAAATGTTATAAGGTGGCCTTTAAATTTCTGCAGGCTCTGAAGTGAGTAAAGCATTAATCATGCAGGGAAGAGAGGTTCAAAGAGTTGCTTTAGCTGGAATATGGTCTCAGTGTTCATTTATTTAAGTGGGGAGTAACAATGGTCACATTCCCCGGTGACACTCTAAATCTCTCTGGCTCCACTTACAGGACTTAGAAATCCTAGATTTATTCCCCAAACCCCCTCTCCAAGACTCTAGTGCAGAGGCAGAGAAAATCTAGATATAACCCTAGGCAGTAAAAGCAGCCTTGGGCTAAGGCTGGTTCCAAGGAAAAATTACGGAACTTCAAATGGCCTTCCATTCCAGTCGTTTCGGGAAGGGAAATGACACCTTGCAAAAGAGAAGAGAAAGGCTTACAAATGCTCTGGAAAGGACATATGATCAAATTAAATGCAATTGAAAAAAACCCAAAAAACAGAAAATCGGGACATTTAGTGACTACAAGAAGGTGGGAGAAAATGAGGTGCAGTGCAAAGGACCAAAACATGCCAAAACTACCCTGACAGATGTTACACAGTCAGGGAAAAAATCAAGGAGGAAGACACAATTTTGAAGGGAAGATAAAAGGGACATTGCATGGATACTTAAAAAAAAGGACAAAAATCAATCTTGGCCAAACTGAAATCCATCAAAATGCATTGCATACCATCAAGTGCAGGGACATGGACCAAAGTGTGCCAAAATTGATCAATTAAGTTCCCAGAAGAGAGAAGAAGGTCTTACAAACACTCTGAAAAGGAGATATGATCAAATGAAGTGCGATTCAAGGAAAATTAAAAAGAATATGGAGAGATGTAGTGACTAGAAGAAAGTGGTCTGGAAGAAAATGAGGTGTAGTGCAAACAACAAAAACATGGAAAAAACCTGACAGATGTTAGAAAAGCAGGGGAAAAAATAAAGGAGGAAGACAAAACTTTGCGGGGAAGGTATGAGGGACATGGCATGGATACTTTAAAAAAAAAAAAAAAAAAAATCTTGGACAAACTGAAAGACATCAAAAGGAACAACAAGGAATCAAGTGCAGGGACACAGACCAAAGCTAGCACAATTGATCCCCATTGAAATCACAAGATTTAGCTACCCATGCTGAAGGAAAATAACATTTCCTTTCAGGAAGGGAAACAAAATCTAGCAAAATAAAAAAGGAAGACATACACCTAAGGTTAAACATAGCATCTCAAAAACCACAGAGCCCTGAGCTCCAGGCACACTGCAGCTGCAAAAGGCACCCCAAGGGGAGCACAAAACTGCCACAAAATTACTGCCTCCACAGCTTTTTCATAGGAAACAGCCCTAGACCAGGGCTACTATTCCTGCCAAGGGTTAGGCTTACACCTAGAGTTAGCATCTCAGAAAACACAAAGCCCAGAGCTCCAGGCACACTGCAGGCACTGCAAAAGGCATCCCAAAGGGAGCGCAGAAGTGCCACAACATGGCTGCCTCCACAGCTTTTCCCTTGGCACCATCCCTAACCCTAGGCTGATTTACCTGCCCAGGGTTAGGGTTGCTTAGGATGAAACCACCCCAGAGCTCCAGGTTGCAGCTGCAAAAGGCATCCCAAACCACAAAGCCCTGCCTCCACATCTTTTTCCCTGGGACCATCCCTAACCCTAGGCTGATTTACCTGCCTAGGGTTAGGCTTAGGATCACACCTAGAGTTAGGGTTTTTTAAACCAGGAAGCCCTGAGCTCCCGGCCCACTGCAGCTGCGAAAGGCATCCCAAGCGGAGCGCAAAACTGCCACATCATGGCTGCTTCCACAGCTTTTTCCTTGGGACCATCCCTAACCCTAGGCTGATTTATCTGCCAAGGGTTAGGGTTCGGGTATGCCTAGGGTTAGAGTTTTTAAACCAGGAAGCCTTCAGTGCCAGGCACACTGCAGCTGCAAAAGGCATCTCAATGGGATCACAAAACTGCCACAACATGGCTGCCTCCACAGCTTTTTCCTTGGGACCATCCCTAACCCTAGGCTGATTTATCTGCCTAGGGTTAGGGTTCCACCTAGGGTTAGGGTTTTTTAAACCAGAAAGCCAGAGCTCCAGGCAAACTGCAGCTGCGAAAGGCATCCGAAGGGGAGCGCAAAACTGCGAAAACAAAAAATATAGAGCAAACATATCTAAAGCAGCATGTTTCAAGACAGAAAATGATGGTGAACTTTTCTTTAAGACTTCTTTCTTTTAAAATTGCAAAATTCAAGATTATGTTGATATTTCTAAAAAAGGTTGTCTGGAATTTTCTTGTCTTTTTCTAGTGCTGGAGGTTGTTATTAATCTGTACATGCTTTTTGTACATGTTTTCTGTAGCTCCTTATGAGAACCTATCTCTCCATTTGACATTAAAGACATTGTCCAGTGTGCCAGAGCCAAAAGAGCCATTAACTATCTTCAGACTGGCATCCCTTTAACAGTAACCTCTTTCATAGCCCAGACAAAGTACTAGAAAACATTCAGCATTTTTGAGAGATGATTAAGATGATCTAATGGGGCTGTTTCATCTCTGATGTCAATAATTTGATGTTTTCATCTCATTACTCACTTTGTATTGTCACAAATTTTCTCTTTCCTATGAATGTGGCCTGTAATTTCCATTATAGCATATGCAGAGTTGTCCATGAGTAAAACACAGTTGGATTTTGCTTTGTGCTGAGAAGCATAAAGCTGCTCAGGGACTTTACTGGTAAAAAAGGGTCAGAGAGGGGCAGTTGACCACTTTATCTGCTCACATTAGTACCCAACCCACATTGTTTGCATGTCAGCCTGCTGGGAAGCCTCCTTTGCACACCCAGGTACTGTCAGCTGACAGACCTTTGGTTGTTAGGGACTTCTGGCCACGTGTTCCCTGGGCAGCAGCCCCGTGGTGTTTCTTTCCACCCTTCTCATTGACCACAGTGTGTAGTTTAGGCTGCAGAGCAGTTTGGGGGTGCTGCTGGCCGGGCTGTTGCACTGGAAGTACAGCTGGTGGTGCCCCTGTCCTCCCATCCTCAGGAGCTGGGGAGATGGCCTCAGGGGCACATCATGCTCCCAGACATGAAAACAGGGCTCTTCCAGGTCCCCTTAACACCAGTGTACATAAATGGCAAAATCTTTAAGGAGCCTTTTAAATAGAAATCTGCAGCATTCAGCCTCACTCATGTGTACCTCACTCTGGCCACGCCGCTCAGCTGCAAATTCAATCACCTGCTGTGCCTCTTTTGAAGTCTCTGTCTGTGACAGTATCTCTGCCACCAGCCTTTCTCCCTGTTTGAAGTCCTTTGCCTGCACAGAACTTACTTTGTTCTCGTACTTCTTACAGATTTAATCTGCTTTCCGCAGCTTGGCATCGCTGCAGAAACACAAGGTGAAACAGAAAATAGATGAAAGAAAACCTCAGGATCTGAGAGATCCCATTTTACCTGCTGAGCATCCCTGCTGCTCAGGAGATATGGGTCTCCTTTGCCTTCTCCTGTTCATGTGTCACAAGCTGTGGAGCTTCCCTGCTTTATGCACATTTATTTTGTGTAAGTCAGTGTTCTGTAAAAGATAAGATGGTGAAGTAAAATGGAATAATTCTTGCTTTAAGACATTATTTTAAGATACCCCAGATCATCAGTAAATTAGTAGGAAGATTCTTATCAGATAATGAATAAAACTAGATGTAGTAGAAAAACAGACCTCACAAGTACAAATTACCTTCCTCCATGTGAAGCAGTTTTATTGCATCCGTGTCCTTAGGTCACAGGGTAAATGATAGTGATTTTGCTTTTAACTGGTAATTATTGACACTATTTATTGGTATTCCAGGGGATTTAGCTTTTCAGTGAGTTTAGCTTTTGGTCCACAACTTTGGCAGAATATCTCAGACCCTCTGCTGGGGTGGGTGCAAGCACCTCTGCAAGTTCCCTCTGCAAGGGTGACACTGGCACAGCCTGGGGAGAAGGTGATACCTGTGGAGTAGCCCAGGAGCCAGCACCTAAGGCATCATCTCAGGGAATGTCTCAAGGGAGGGAGAGGAAAATCCATGAGTCAGTGGAATGCCTTGCTGCCTTGCAAGTGGAAATAAAGGCCCCGGGAGCCTCCTGACGGCTGTGAGGGTGAAAGGCTCTGTGTGCGCATCCACCGCAGCATCGGCTTCCTGGATCTGGACAGATGCACTGTCCCCTGCCAAAACCCCTGCTGCTAAAGCTGCTTTTGACCTCCTGCTTTTCACAGCCCATCTCAGAGCCTGGTTCAGCTGCACTCCTGCTCCTTGCACCTTCCCCGGGAGACTCCTTTGATACAAATGCATCGGACAGCCCCAAACCCCCATGGCTGAGGTCAGGGGGTCAGCACCATCCCTCCAACTCTGAAAGCCTTGGTGTGCCCCCACACATCTTCTGCATCCCTGGGCCACACAGTGCCCTTCTCCTGCCTCACACCACCTCCTCTGCCACATCTGCATCACCAGGCTATGGTGTAACATATTGTACTCTTTAGAAAACAAGCTCAGCACTCCTGGAATTAGAATCTGAGTGATGCTGGCTGAATCATAACATTTAAAAAATAGCAGGGTTTGGGTTTTTTTGTCTATTTTTCCCACAGAGAAACAAAGCCGGATTTAAAGGTCTGCTGTGGGTGGATGATTGCAACCCTTGATCCCCAGCCAGAAGCATTACATTACATAAAGAGTTTTTTTCTTCATTAAGAATTAATCTGTGCTAACCAACTGTCAGCTGCTGGTAAAGACCCTTTATTAACATGCTGCCCTTTCTGGACTAGGGGCATTTAACTGACTTATTACATTAGATGTAATATGAAAATGCACTTATCCATATCCCAGGCATTCACGTGGCCCAGCTTTCCTCCTGTCTCCCCACGCTGTGCTAGTGCAGGGGAGCGAGGGCAGCCAGGCAGGGCAGGGCAGGGCCTCAGCCATCCTCCTGCCTCCCTGCTGCCTGGCTGCAGGGTGAAACCTCAGCTCACCAGCAGTTTAGCTGATGAAAGAGACCTGTCTGTAAAAAGTCCTGCTTTGGATTATACTTGGGAGCATCATTTGCCTCCATGTCAGGAATCAAAGTTTGCAGCAATGCTGTAGGCATGGAAAAGCCCTTCTATGCATTTATGGAATTCATGAGTTCATTGATGGTCAGGTCATTGGTTTATTCTGCCTGGTGGGAGCTTTTTAGATGTGCAAAATGAGTCCTTTCTGGGTTACCAGGTAATCTTAACAGGTCTTATGGAAAAGCTGGGACTGTTCTTGAAAGAGTTAACACCTCTCTGCAGGGCAATGAAACATTTAATGAAATACATGAAAAACATATACACAAAAAAAAACCCCAAGCAAACCAAAAGAACACCAACCAAGAAAAAAAAATCAAATTCCAATCTTACATCATGCAACTTCTTCCAGAGAAGGAAACGGTGGATGCAAGCAGGGCTTGTATAACTTGATAGTAATAGGACAGGGGGAAACAGTTTTAAACTGAGAGATGGAAGGTTTAGATTAGACATTAGGAAGAAATTCTTTACTGTGAGGGTGGTGAGGCGCTGGAGCAGATTGCCCAGAGAAGTTGTAGATGTTCAAGGCCAGGATGTATGGGGCTTTGAGTGACCTGGTCTAGTGGAAGGTGTCCCTGCCCATGGCAGGGGAGTTGGAAAAAGATGGTCTTTAAGGTCCCTTCCAACCCAAACCATTCTGTGATTGAAGTAAGGCTGTTGTGAGATTTTTCTGTAAACAAACTGAGGAACTCTGAGGAGGATCTCAGACAAAGTGGAGGTCACTTAGTCCAAGGAAGTGAAGAGCAGGGGAAACATGAGATGTATCTGCACAAATTTAGGTACATAAACTTTACTTCATACCCACAGGGTTTAACAGACACAGCAAGGGAGATTCAGCTGGGTTACTGGTGAAAACTTCCTAATTTTAAGGCTGGCTAACCACTGGTAGAAGCTCCCTGGGGAGGCTGTGGCATTGCAGGTTTTTAAGAGCAGTCTGCATGTGCACCTGCCAGAAATGGTTTAAATGTGACCAATGATGCCTTCAGGCGCAGGAGCCTCAGCTGCCCGGCTCCCCCAGCCCTGTTTGGCCTGAGTGTTGTGGCAGCACTTGGCAAGACAGCCTTGTCCTGGTGGTGGGGACGTGCCCCAGCACCATCATTCCTTGGCCAAAAAGGTGTCAGCACTGGAGCTGTGTTGAGCCTCTCTGTGCTGTGCCTGAGACCTGGCTGAGCCCTAGTGCCAAGTGTGTGTGCTCCACCCAAGCACTCGGGGAGCACAGCTCAGCAGCCTCACCCTCCTTGCTCTTCCTGATCATGGAAAAACGTTTGTCCAGCCTCTTTCTCTCTTCAGCTTGTTTCTGGGTGACTACTGATCTCCTGTCACAGCCTTATGGGGAGCAGAAACAAGGGTCAGGATCAGGGTAGACACCAGGAGGCTGTTATAGGGGTGTCTGTTTGGCAACAACTGCACATGAAGCCTTTGGCTCCATGAGCTGCTCTACTGACAGCAGAAGGTGGGGAGGCTGGGATGGGAGATGGGTGAGGTGCTTGAGGTGTTGAGGGACCTCCAGGTTCAGGGAGGCAGCTGGGAAGTGACACTGGGGCAGTTTAACACCACAGTGCTGAGCCTGGACAGGCAGCTGAGCCTGGAGGCTCATGAGGTATTAATATTGAGGCATTCTGCTCCATACAGGCTGAGCCAGGGCCCAGAGAGTCCAAGTCCAAGTCCATGCCTTGGGCTGGCCATGAAGCTTTGGGGCAGCCTCAGGCCTGGAAATGGATGTGCCTGGAAGCAACTGTGAGCACTTTATAGTTTAGGTGGCAGATTAGCAGCATGGGGTAGAGTGATTGAGGAATGAAACTCTGGGTCTAAGGTTCACCTTGGGTGGCTGCTCCAGTCCTGGGTGCACTGGTGGTCCTCCTGTGGGCTGCCTCCTGGGCCTACACCCACCATCTGGCCAGGCCATGACTCCTCTCACCATTGTGTGTTGTCCACACAGCCTTGATTGAGACCTGAAGTGAAAGTAAGACTAGGGCTTCTTTCTGAGGCTGCCTCCTCCTCTGTGAAATCAAAAAAAAAAATTATTATTTTTACAAGGCTGTTTTACATCTTCCTGTTTAAATTGCTCCAACTAACTGGATTCACATTGTAAGGAAACCTTACAGAGTTTGTATTTGTGAAGCAGCCTCAATGGTCCCTTCCCTTGGCAAAGCACCAGCACAAAGGCTTTGCACTGAAGATGTTAGTCACATATTTTTGTGTCTTTTGTCACCAGCTGAGACGTGGGAAGAATACTGACATTCTGTAATATTTACGTCAGCTGCCACAGAACTGAGGAGGAGAAAGCATAAACGTTACAGCTGTGATCAAAGAAAAGCTGGAGAACCAAGGAGCAGCTAATGGCTTGGCAAAATACTGCCTTTGACACAGTCACAAAAATCCTTCTTTTCATTTGTGAGGACTTTTTTTCTCTTCTTGCCTCTTTCCCTACTTTTTCTTCTTTTTGAAAGGAAGCCATGTTCTGCTAAGCACTGCACAGCTGCACCTGCAGGAGGGCCGATAAGAGAAGGGAAGAGCCCTTCCATGGGAGACTGAGCATGGGGAAGGGGAAGCTGATGGACAGCATTGCTCCTGGGCAGCATCACCACCAGACAGCTCCAGGCATTCCTGTACAGGTTAGTGAGGTACAGAACCACACACACAGAGCTCCTGCCCCAGCCTTACTCTGTGTGAGTGGCGGTGAAGGTTCATGGCAGCTCAGCAAGTGCCATTTCCATGTAGCAACTCAGCTCAAAATTGAATTGCATCTTCTCTGTCATTTAGGGCACACAGTGCCCAAGAGCCTGGGACAGATCATTGGGCACCAAGTAATCAGCAGGGCCTCCCATTTCAATCCTTTTATTTGATTTCTGTTCATACACCAGCTCTTCTCCAAAACCAGCTCTTCTCCCTTCGAAGCAAGAGTTCCTCCTCCTCTTCCTCTCCTAGGTCACTGATGAAAGGAAGGTCTGATGCAGCAGGAATCTGACAGGAAGATCCTGCAGACAGACACCCCCTTTTCAGACTGAGCACCAACCTCCCTCATGGATGGAACACACAGAGAGAGCCCCCACCTCAGCCTCAGCATAAGAGAAATTTCTTTCAGTGTGACACCCTGGGAGCACCTCAGAGACCTTTGGGGAAAGGGCACACTTCCCCATAAAGGAAGTATCTCACAGAAGCACAGAACCTGGACCAAGCCCTGAAGAAACGTCCTTTGTCACCTTCCCCAGGGTGGCAGTTTGCATCCATGGTGCCATCATGGATGGGGGCTGTGGTTAGGCTGATGACCGCCTCAGTGGTTAGTGCCTCCAGGTCTGGCCAAACAGGAGTTTCCTTTTCTTTGCTCTTCAGAGTCTCACAAAGTCCCGCCCAGCACCACCCCTGAGCACCCAGCAATATGTGTTAAATGTCAAGGCCTCTCTCTGGTGCAAATGATAGGATCTTTCTCCTCTGCAGCTCCTTGGAGAGCATCTTGTGTCCCTGCCCAACAGGTGAATAACTCTACCTTTCCTCTTTTGTGAAACAGCAGCTCTCCTGAAACTCTAGATGCAAAATGAGCAGTATTTTTACTTGGAGGCTGCTGCAATTACAGTCTGTGCAGAGCACTGAAGGTCTCCTCCCATCTATATCAATAAAAATGTGGTCATTATGCACCTTAATAAGAAAGGTTTAAAATTTCATGGTTGAAATTAATTTGGACCCTATTAAAAATCCAGATAAAATGGAAAGAGCCAGGAGGCTGGAGAGTTTTACAGCTCTAATGTTCTGTCCTGTTTCTCAAAACATATTTGTTCAAGTAATTCAAACTGTCGTTACAATTAACTTGTCCTTTCATTTCCTGCTCTGAATTCCCTCTAAGCTAAACACACAATTTTCTTCTATAAATCCGCATGACAAGTAGAGCAGTAAAATCTTTCCTTCTTTTTTTCCACATCATTTATATGCATTTTGCAGGGGTTGAGTTGTCAGGCATTTCTCTTAAGCTGATTTCTATGGTTGCAAGTGCACATATACAAACTCAGGGACCCCTAAAAGACTTGTGGAAGAAGTCCAGTTTGGACAACTGGCCAAAAGGAGTCTTCATCATTTTCTCAAAGGAAGGAAATATTAAAAATCAGGTGTCAAATTATCTTTTAAGGGCTTTGCTGCTTGCTCTGGGTGAGTGGGCAGTGCAGGACTGTTCTGATGCTTGGCTGCCTTGCAAAGGGAGGCCTGGGGCACACATTCCATGCCATGCAGTCTCCATCTGTTCAGTGCTGCAGGGGGCACACCTGGGAGCTGGGCATGTCTCTCTGCCTGATCCCATGGCTACTCCTGTGTGAAACCCTGACCAAGGACCAGCTGATGACACACATGGCCAGAACTGAGCCCAAACCTCTGGCCAGAATGGCTGCACCACCTGCACCACGCCACCTCTCATGACTGCCTTACGGCTGATGGGGATCCCACCCCTTCTGGCAGAGGATAACCTATTCGTGCCCAAATCAAGGAGTGCCACATGTGATGTGTGATTCATAGGCACTGACTACCTTGGGAGAATTGGTTCCTCTCACCCTTGCCTCCACAGCAGGCTGCTCACCCTGGTAGTTGCTCCTGTCCTTCCACAAGAGCTGGATGCCAAGAGTGGCGCCTTTTCTGTGCTTGTGCGCAATTTCCCTTCTCTCTCATCTGAAATGATAATTCCTCTGACCAGGAGAGTAATGACCCTGATACATTATTTCAAATGTCATTTGTGCAAAGTAATTAATCAGCTTAATGTGAGACTGGATTACATTTTAATCTTAATAGTGCTAAATTCTTGCTGTTTTTAAAATAAATGTTCCTGCTCTTTTACATTTCAGCAGGGCTCGTTTAGTTAGGCTGTACCTTGCTGTAATCTCTCCACTGTGGAAATATGACAGGCAATAACCATTATTCAGTGGTTCAGGCATCAGCCTCACCCATGCACATTTATTTTAGTTCCATAAGTCTGCATTAGGGATAATAGCTGAGATCTGGCAACTGGGACCTCGGAGCAGTTTTATCTTCCATTGGGAAGTGTGGAGACAGTGTTTTCAAAGGCACAAAGCAGGAACTAAATGACAAGTTCTCATTTGTAGTCAGATGGAGATTGAGATAGATACCTGCCACTTGCTCTTTTGAAAATGTGCCATTAACTGTAAAGCAGTTATTAAACTTTCTTCAGTTGTGGTTTGCAGTTTTCACAAAAGGTCTTCATAGTTTATAACTGTGATTCACAGCTCCATTCCTCAAAGAGTTTTGCATACTTCAAAGTACTTGCATGCTTCCACTACAGTTCTTCCACCTTTTGAAATTTTTTTTTTACTTGAAATCAATTACAAATGAGGTGTTTATTCAAATCCTTTGCCCCTGGGTATCAGCTTATAGGTAACAGATTTCCAAACAGAATTAAAATCACATTTTAAAGTTCACACAATGAAATTGACTCTTTTCCACCCTTTCCATCTGTTATTTTATTACCAGGTTTGATTACAGCAATCAGCACAGTGGATTGTACCCACTGCACAAGTTTAGCATCAGCATTGCTTGTATCCTTCTCAATACCTCCCTTTTCAGAAAAATAATGTAAGAGAACCCATATTTTTGCCAATAGCTCATCTTTTGGCCCCTGACTGACAATAAGAGCCTTTTTTCCATTCAACATAGTAAGTTTTCTGGGCATAATAAATGGTAATTTACATACAATATATTACAATTTCACATATGGACACTGTTGAACATAGGTGCACATCCCAGTCTCTTAGTTTGTTATACATTATGCTTGCACACACATTATACATATGTGCACATATCTATACAATTGCTTTTTCTCAAAGACATTATTTGGTTAGAAGCAAAATTACAATGGAGCCAGACCTAGAATGAGCCGAGCTGATATTTTCTCTCTTTGCAATTGGAACAAGTTGTCCAGAGAAGGCATTTTCATCAGTGACCGCAATTTGCCCAAATCTCCTGTGTACTTCTGAAAATCCTCTCCTTCAGTGGGTTCATTGTCCATCTGCTCAGTGCTTCAGAGAACTGGGTTGTATCCATCAAACAGCATTCAGAGCCCAGCTTCAGGCACTCTCTCAAAACACTGGTTTTGGGATCTGGCAACTGGAAGTTAGACAATGCTCATGGAATCCCTCGTAATCCAGGGGAAATCAAAGGTGAAATACATTGTCAATACCATACTTCAAATATCTGTTCTAACTTCATGCCTAGCCACTCTCCTCTGAATAAACAGAAAAATACATTTCATAATGCTGATTGAAGGAGAAGACTTGGCTTTATTTGCATCTATACTTTTAATTTGCTGTTTCAATTAACAATGAGCTTAAGTAATGCCTAAGATAGAGGAGTGAATTTTTTTTCACTTTAGTGGAAAAACACCTTCTTGATGGTTTTATAAGCTAACAAAAGCAGACATCAATTTTCATGAGTTATGTACACATGCAAATAAAATAACAGTAAGATATCCTCTCCAAAAGATGCCTATTAGATATTAAAACTACTGGGAATGCTAGTACAAAGATGATAGGACCTAAAGGGTATCTTCGCCATCACATTAACTTCTAAGGGAACAGGAGGTGTAATAAAAAGAAATGGCAAAGTAAAGCACCAGGGCTTCCTGGGTTTTGCATGCCAAGAGGCATATTCATTGACAGCCCTCATTTTTGGGCTGTTTGTCTACACTTATCCCTGGTTTAATATCATTGTAATGTAGGGGAGTTGTAACAGCATCATAAGGCAGGAGAGATAGATGCTTTCTTCCAGCTGGACTGGTTCAGAGCATGCATTTGAAGAACTCACTGGTAAATAACACAAGTTGTATTCCCACTGGGTGGCCTGCTGAGAAATCATAGGCATGCCCCACACATGTGCTATCTAAGCCTGCTGAGCCCCTTATGAGGTAGGCAAATCCTAGTGCTCCTCACTTCCTAGATGGAGGAGCCGAGGCACTGCGAGGTTAAATGGCACGTGCCGTGGGTAATGCCCAAAGACTGGCAAAACAGGGGGGCACAGGAACCAAGCTTCTCACTCCCTGAACTCTCTGGTGGCTTCATGGTAGTTCTGCTGCCTTTCCCCAGAAAAAAGTCTTTTGCTGCAGCTGTCCTGCTGCCAGCTGGGACATTGGCTCCTGTTTTACACTCAAAACTCCTAATGCTGAAGAATGCACTGTGAGCCAGACCTAGAATGAGCCGAGCTGATATTTTCTCTCTTTGCAATTGGAACAAGTTGTCCAGAGAAGGCATTTTCATCAGTGACCGCAATTTGCCCAAATCTCCTGTGCACTTCTGAAAATCCTCTCCTTCAGTGGGTTCATTGTCCATCTGCTCAGTGCTTCAGAGAACTGGGTTGTATCCATCAAACAGCATTCAGAGCCCAGCTTCAGGCACTCTGTCAAAACACTGGTTTTGGGATCTGGCAACTGGAAGTTAGACAATGCTCATGGAATCCCTCGTAATCCAGGGGAAATCAAAGGTGAAATACATTGTCAATACCACACTTCAAATATCTGTTCTAACTTCATGCCTAGCCACTCTCCTCTGAATAAACAGAAAAATACATTTCATAATGCTGATTGAAGGAGAAGACTTGGCTTTATTTGCATCTATACTTTTAATTTGCTGTTTCAATTAACAATGAGCTTAAGTAATGCCTAAGATAGAGGAGTGAATTTTTTTTCACTTTAGTGGAAAAACACCTTCTTGATGGTTTTATAAGCTAACAAAAGCAGAAATCAATTTTCATCAGTTATGTACACATGCAAATAAAATAACAGTAAGATATCCTCTCCAAAAGATGCCTATTAGATATTAAAACTACTGGGAATGCTAGTACAAAGATGATAGGACCTAAAGGGTATCTTTGCCATCACATTAACTTCTAAGGGAACAGGAGGTGTAATAAAAAGAAATGGCAAAGTAATGCACCAGGGCTTCCTGGGTTTTGCATGCCAAGAGGCATATTCATTGACAGCCCTCATTTTTGGGCTGTTTGTCTACACTTATCCCTGGTTTAATATCATTGTAATGTAGGGGAGTTGTAACAGCATCATAAGGCAGGAGAGATAGATGCTTTCTTCCAGCTGGACTGGTTCAGAGCATGCATTTGAAGAACTCACTGGTAAATAACACAAGTTGTATTCCCACTGGGTGGCCTGCTGAGAAATCATAGGCATGCCCCACACATGTGCTATCTAAGCCTGCTGAGCCCCTTATGAGGTAGGCAAATCCTAGTGCTCCTCACTTCCTAGATGGAGGAGCCGAGGCACTGCGAGGTTAAATGGCACGTGCCGTGGGTAATGCCCAAAGACTGGCAAAACAGGGGGGCACAGGAACCAAGCTTCTCACTCCCTGAACTCTCTGGTGGCTTCATGGTGTAGTTCTGCTGCCTTTCCCCAGCAAAAGTCTCTTTGCTGCAGCTGTCCTGCTGCCAGCTGGGACATTGGCTCCTGTTTTACACTCAAAACTCCTAATGCTGAAGAATGCACTGTTATGCCCTGGCTTTAACCTCTCATAAGATGAGCGGTCTATTTATTTAATATTTTTTGTGTCTTTCTTGTAGTGATCTCCACCTGTCAATGTGAGAAGTATCCAGGTTTCAGCTCCATGAGCACTGAGTGGTAAATGCACTCTCCTGGTGGCTCAGGAGACAAGCGGCAGGCTAGGCAATCCTGCCCCTCAGACACTGTCCTTCTCTTCTTACCAGCAACTTCAGGGCTGTGGTTTCTTACTTTTATGACCAGAGAGAACTCCATTCATGTCAGTTATTAACATGGCTGATTAAAGGGGAGCATAGTTGTTAATTTTAGCTTCTCTCATCAATTCTGTTTCCTCTAAATCAGTGCCATCATCAGCTTGACTTAGGCAGTAATATTTGAGGCACAAGGGAAAACCTGGGTATTGCTGACAGCCAAGAGTTGACATTTCTCTGCTACTTTCTACATCCCGTGAGATTTAGGATGTAAGAATTCCTGCTATGTAAGCAGCAAATTTCATGTGCTGACAAATAATTGTGGTTACAGCAGTATTTTTGTTTGTTTTTTCTTTATTCTAACCTCAGTCCTGGCTCTTCACACTTCAAGCTCTGCTCCTATTGCTCAGCTTCAGCTTGATAAACAAGTTTTTGATGTACATGATCTCCGCAACAGCCAAAAAGTCATGGTGTTTTCTTAAAATAAAGAGCACACAAATCTGAGCATCACTGTTGTGTTGCTATCATGTTTCTACATGTGGGTTTTGCTGTCAGTGTTGTTAGCAAAGGAAAAGGAGATATCACAGGATAGCAAAAGGACTGCCAAGCACATAAGCATGTTACAATGCTGTGCAGCAGCTTCAAAGGACTTACATCAACCTTAGACCCACAGTGTTATCCTTGGCCATTTAATCTCTGACATGCCTCTGTTTCTGCAGAGACGTTCTGGCAGACAAGTATTCCTTTTGATCCCAAATGCCTGAACAGAAGGGCGTTGTGTTGACTGGGAGAGGCACATTGGGATGTACAGTTTGTCTGTGGGCTGCACTTTGTAATCTAGAAAAAACCCCGCTGACTCAAACATCCCACCTGTGCTCTGTAACCAGCCCAGCTGATCCTGGCCAGCCAGCTGTCCTAGTGGTACTGATGAAGGTCCTGTCCAGACAGAAAGCAGAATCTGTACCCTTAAAGGAGGTGCTCTTCACAAAACAATGGAAAAAAGTTATGTTTATATGTCAAAGAAAAAACCAAAATAATTTTCTCAAAAGTAAAGGAAAGCACTCAGTCTCCTTACAGGAGAAGCACTGTCCAGACCTCCCCACACAAGTTTCATTTATTTAATTCTTTAGAGCTCACATGAGCAATGTCTTTGGTTGTCCATTGCACAGCAGGCACCACCAGTGTGGCCAGCCCCAAACGAGCATCCAGCACCTTTTGGCTGTATGGTGGACACATATTTTCAAGTATGAGAAATGGCATGTGTCATAAAGCACACGGGAGCAGGGGGTGGGCTAGAAACCAACCAGCATAGAGTTCCTCCATGAGGCCTGCACATGGAATTGCCTCCTGGGGGATGTGTCCTCCCATTTACACTTCAAAGAAGCAATACAATAATCAAGTTTCTAGCTTTGTGTCCAGATTAGACAAAAAAAAGTACCAACAAAAGAGTGTTTTGTAGACATCTTCTGATTCAGAAGTGCCAGCATGCTTAGCTAAAGACAGACCAATATATTAAATTAAAAAATATATATGTGCCTGGGAATATTAACCTTGAATATTTATCAATTGCATGAGTGTTCTGGATGATGCGCAAGCCCACGTGGCCCTTCAAGCCTCTCTTCCTTGATGAATTAGATTCATTGCTCATGGCTAGATGCACAACCATCTTTTCTGGTTTTTCCTCTTCTGGTGCCATCTGGTTTCTTGTGTACCCTGCCAGGCTGTTGGCATCAGATTCACTGTAGTTTCCATCCAGCATCATAGTTTTTGAGTGAGGTATTCCACATGAACACGAAAACTAGAGACATAAACAAGAAATATAGCTGAATATTGGAAAAACATGAAGGCAACTGAAATTATGCCTTTCTATTAACAGACAGCTTGTAAACAGTTGAGTTCAAAATTTTGCTTGAGATATTTTAAGTTTCTCTTTGAATAAAAGATCCTTTTTTTGCTTGTTTTCAAAAGGAAGAAACTGGGTTTCTTCCTTGGACAAACAGCTTCAGAAAAGATTAGAAAAATTCTTTAGCAGATACATAGTCTAAGCAAAAGGTCTTCTTATGTAGTTGTTGTTCAGCCTTACTATCATGAGATTTCTTATTATTCACTCTTTGTGTTTATAAATATTCATGGATAAGATGCAGTTTAATCTGTGGAAGTGGCTTATCCAGTACATGTTACAGGAAGAAAAGGGTCAAGTTCTGGTTTTACAGATACACATGTTTTTTTCATAAATCTGATTTTAAACCAAGCAGAGGGCCAGCTAAAAGCATAATGTCAAATATCAGTTGGAGCTAACAGTAAAACTTGTATAGACTTCAGCAGCACCAGCATGCATCCCACAAGCATAAAAAATTCCAATGCATACAGATAGAATTTTGAATTGGAGATGCAGTCTTTGACCATTCAAAACCTTTTCCTGTCCCAGCAGTATGGATTATGTATTTGCATGCAATGAAAATGGACTCCAAAATGTCATTTCTGCTAGAAGTTCCTGTCTCTGATTTCCCACAGACCAATTTCCTTACCCAATAATACTCCACCAACTTTGATGTGTCAGTTTTCCAAGAACTTGTTTTCAAGGATATGTTCAGCTAAAACAATATATATATCTGAATTCATACATCTGTAAAAATGTATATAAAATCAGTATGTAATATTCAGGATGCCATTGGAAAACCGTCCAGTCAAGGTTTTCCTTCAGATTATTTAAACAACCGATCACATTGCTTATTGAAAACCTTAAAATCAACTAAAGGATTGTTTTCTGTGTTCTTGGCATAACTGAAAGGGTTGGTATCAGCAGGTCATGCTCAGAAAAACATGACAAGTTAGTAGCCTTCTTACTTTACTTTTTTTGATCACTCCATGAGTACAACTGAAAATCAACTGGGTTTTAAGACATGTTTTATTCTTAGCAGGCACACTTTGAAAATCTCACACCTCAAAACTAACAAAATCAAACCAAAATAGAACAAAGACAGGGTGCAGCTCCCCAAAAAGGATTTAACCCCAGCTGAAAAATAAGCATCATGCAGTCGCTCACTCAACCCACCTTTCCCCCTGAACTCTGGAGGGTTGTGGAGAAGAATCAAATGTAAAACTTGTAGATTGAGATAAGAATAGTTTAATGATTGAAATGTGTTCTATGGTGTGGAATATCCCTTTGGCTCATTTGGGTCACCCCTCCTGGTCGTGTTCCTCCCAACTTTTTTAGTTTACCTCCTCACTGGCAGAGCATGAGACACAAAAATGTTCTTTACTCAGGATAAACACAGTTTAGCAACAACATCAGTGTTTTACAGCATTATCCTCACACTGAATTCAAAACACAGCACTGTACCAACTACTGAAAAGAAACTAACTCTATGCCAGCCCAAACCAGAATAATACCAAACAACACAAAAACCCCAGGGGAGAATTACACATCAGACTCTTTATCAGGAACTGACAGGTCCAGGAGATGGTGGCTGCGTGTGAGGGACAGCAGTTACAATAATAAGCCAATTGCTGCAGGACTCAGCAGAGAAAGCAATTCTGCAGATTTACTGTCAGCCCCCAAATCAAATTAGAGTTCCCATGGCTTCATGCACGTGTGATGACAGCCACATCTATGGACAAGAGACCCTGATGTGCTGGAAACCCACCTCCACAGAACCTAAAATTACACTCATCCTCACATAGGCACGTACACACAGAGGTGCACTGCAATTTAACCCTGCAGGAATTTTAGCCTATGTCTACAATAATAATTCAAAGACTGCCAAAGAGCCTCTTTGGACATGGGAATGCAGCTGACAGCACTATTAAAATGTCAGAAAAGTCTCTGGCCTCTCTCAGCCCAGCAAGCACAGAAAAGTTCCCAGGTATGGGCTGGGAATAAGCATGGGGCCACAGACCCTTTGCCACAGCATTTCACAGCAGCTCCTGTGATCTTCAGAGAGAGAAGGTTTAGTTTTGGATACTGCCTGTCTTTGTCCCTGGCAATTTCTTAATGTAGACATAACATAGATCTCTCTTCTGGGCAGCCTTACATGTTCATACTAGAACTTTTGGGGTCTTTCATAGGGGAGCAGCTTTGGCTGACAAGATCTACATCTACTGTGAGAAATGTCTCTTCTGCTTCTTCAAGGGCTTCTTCCTCAAATAATGCTATTGATTATCTCTGTTTCCATTTGTCCTGCTGAAGAACAATAGTGTCACACATTGAAGACTGGGTACAATATTTTCCCTTGTGCAGTAAAAAGGTGTTTGCTGAATGTTCAATGTGCAAGATTCAATACAGGGCAGATTTATTATATAAATAACAAGCTACACCATCACTGGATGTGGCAAAACATTCCAGAAAACTTAGAAGAAAATTAACAAACCATCTTAAGTTCATTTCATCCCTCCAGAACAGTTAAAAATAAAGGAGAAGAGCTTTAATCTTAAAAAACCACAAAAGCTTGTTCAAGGCAAGGATATTTCTTGTTACTTCCCACGACCTGCCAAGACACCATATTCTTGGGACATCAGATGCCTGAGCAGGGCTGGCTAAAATGCCACAGACCCTGCTCACATGCAGCAAGTCAGACACACTGGAGTCACTGTTTTTGCACAGACCATCTCTACCTGGGTTGCAGAGAACTGCTGGGCCCCAGGTGGGGGCTAGGAGGGACATAGATAAATTGAGACACTCAGGACCTGTTTAAGCAGCTTTCCAGAATGATTATGTTGTTGAGAAGGCCTTGAACAGAGGTAAAATTTCACCACAGAAGTCTGGTAAATTTATCAAATTGGTTTTTTTAAATGTATCTAATTACTTTTATTTTTTACAGTATGCCAACTGAGAAAGGTGCTGGGCTGTTTTGGGGCTTGTGCTGTTCTTCAAGAAAGTCAGAGAGAGAAAAGGAAGGGAAAGAGAAGGACATGCAAAACCAAAAGGGTTGTTCATATAGGGAAATAGCATGCTTAAATTGTATGAGAGCTGATGTCTGCATTGGCATTTCCAACAAGCTTATATAAATTTCTCCAGGAGTCATAGACAGTAGGTTATCAGTATTACCAGGAAACTAATGTGGTGTGGGAAGAAAGAAACTGTAAAACATGGTGATGTCCTGGTGTATGGAAAAAAACTGAGCACAAAAAAAATGAAAAAACTGAAAAACTGTGATTGAAAAAAACAGTGACTGAAAAAAATTTGGTTCCAAGCCTTAGTGTTCAAGAGGAAATGGTTCTTTGTTTAACCACAAAGAAGGGCCTAGAGGTCTGTAAGATACCTCAGGCTGGAAAGGACTTCAGGGCATCTCTAGTCCTGTGTCCTGCTCATAGCAGGGCCAAGATGGTCAGGATGTATCTGGTCTTGAAACTGCTCCAGGGATGCAGGATAAGACCTTTTGTAGCACATTAAGAAGTACAAGCATAAACTTGGCTGACTGTTGTTTGCGCTTGGTGATGGGAAACACCTCCACTATTAGATCCGTTAAATCCAGTTTCCAGAGTAATGTTATCTGTAGAGGGAGGAAACTAATTTGCACCAAAGAAGACCTCTAGCTTACTAAACAAGAATTGTGGCAGCTGCAGCAAAGTATCAGATTTTATGCTTTCCCCTCTTGCCAATCCCTCACATTTCCAGGTTACACTCTTTCCCAGTTCAGATCACACTCTCTTCTCTGATGTTTCTATGAAGATCCATATGATCAAATCCTGTTTTTCTGTGTTAGCAATTCAGCCTGAGGTGGAGCCGTCTAAACAGACCCAATTACACACATGGTTGTCAATGTTTTCCCATTAACAGACAGTCAATATAAAGACCAGATCATCTGTAAGGGAAAAAAGAGGAACAAGTGGATGACAAAAGTGTTTCTCACCCTCTCCCGGAGCTTCCTCTCCTTCCGCTCTTGCACTGTTGTCAGGTAATTCACAGCTGCGTATTCCAGCACTGAGAGGAAGACAAATACAAAGCTGACCCACAGGTAAATGTCCACTGCTTTGATGTAGGAAACACGAGGCATGGAGGCATTCACCCCAGTGATGATCGTGGACATGGTCAGTACAGTGGTTATCCCTGGAGAGAACCAAGAGAAAGAAATGTTATTGATTGATACAGTCCATGAGGGGTTTTGTCTCTAGAGAACAGAAATTATGGCCTACATGATGCCCTGAAAGATGTTCAATATGAGACAAATGTGTGTAAATTATGTCCTCTGGTAATGCAGAATTGTTCCTCTGCCCACATTTTTGTGCTCATGATGGGTTGAATTTTGAGGAGCAATGGACCAGTCAACATTTTGCATTTAACAAACAGCATTTAACTCCCTCCTTAAACTCCAGGGTTTAAACACAACACTGTTAATGTAGGGGGATATGGTATGGGTAAATGAAGGTGATATAGAATGTAATTTTATCCCCTAAAGAGTTGCAGCTGAACCAATTACTAAAGATTAGGAGCAGACCTGATGTTAACAGGCCACACCTGTAGCAAATAAGAACAGTGTTATAGAAGCGTGGATTGGTGGAAACTAGAGTCAGTTGGCTACTGCAAGAACAAGGGAGAGTCAGTGCTAGAGGAGCTGCCTGCAAGAAACACCAAGGAGATACAAAACTAGTAACATGGAACCCTTTGTGATATAACGATAATAGAACTCTTGATATATAAGACAACATGTTAAACCATAGTTTTAGACCCCTAATCCTAAGATCAGGTCCGGTCAGACCAGTGATGACAAGGACTCCTGTTTTCTGGTTGTACTATTCTGTGTTACAGCTTCATTTTTAAGACCAGACCACTTTGTGTCCTGAGCCACATATAAGTGAGGAAGACTGCTAAATGATGAAGGACTCAAGACAAAGTGCAAGTTATACATTGTATTAATCATCAGGTAAAACCATCCATTTGCTTGCACAATATCTTCAACCATCAAAATGAGCAGTTCCCTTTCCTGCCAACACCTCTGCATTCAAAGCTTTTCACACAGCCATGGCTTGTTGCAGCTGTTCTCACCCAAAGAGACTCTGGCAGGAACTGCTCGTCGGTCGATCCAGAAGGACACCCAGGACAGCATGACCATGAGAGTGGCAGGGAAGTAGGTTTGGAGCAGGAAGAAGAAGATGTGTCGACGTAATGTGAAATTTATATAGAGGCGATTGTACCAACCTTTGAGAGAGTAGGAGAGCCAGAATCAGTGAGAACAGCCTGGACAGCAGGTACAGAGAGACATGATCTTTCTTTGGCTCTTTTATTTCTAAGACTCATAAAACGAGAAACTGGGTTTTCAAACAGACTGTGGAGACTACACTTCAGTGACATAATCCCAAGAGCCCCCTCAAAAGCAGTTAATACAGTATTTGGTGTAGCAATAGTATGACATCAGAAAAGGCCAATACCTGTGCTACTGTAGAAAGCCAGTCTTGAGGTGGTGTGGAATTTTTGTATCAAAAACTGAGACAAAGAAATTTTTTCATCAGTTTTCAGAGATTCATTCCCATTTTTCCAATACAGCATCAGATCTTCATCAGTGTAAGCATCTTAGGGAAAGAAGAAATACAATGTTATGTGACTTTAGCTTAGAGGTTCAACAAAAGTTAATACATCCAATCTTTGCCATGAACTAATGCCACAGGTAAGTTTGCCAACAACTAAGGAGTTCAAAAGATCTTGTCATATACTGTGACAACAACAAAAATCTGAATTCAAGATTCAAGAAAACAAATCCTCTTTTTACTTCACATTGAAATGACATTTAGAATGGTACTCTTCTGAACATCACAGACTAAAAATAGATAATAGCTCAGGAAATAATCATGGGTAAAACACTTTAATTTAGAGGAAGGAGGAAGCGTGGACACTTCAAACTATCTTAGAACAATAAAAGCAAAAGGGACAGGTGAGAAGCAAAAGAAATATGTTAAAACTATAAATGAAAAACATAGAGAATTTATTCACTAAGTAACACAAATGGGAAATGAGAAGAGGGTTACCAAGATCATCAGGGACAGGAGCACATGGCTTAGGGACAAGAGGCTGGGGGAACAGGGCTTGTTCAGCTGGGAGAAGAGCAGTCTGTGGTGGGGTCCAGCTGCTGCACTGCTGACCCTCATGGAGAAGGTGGCAGCAGCCTTTTCCCAGATGCTTTGACCAAATGGAGAACAAAAGGACAAGAGGCAAAGGCTGCAAGTCTCAGCAAAGGATTGTTCCCAAGAAAATAAAAGGAAACATTTTCAGGATCAGGGCTGTCAAATATTGAGCGTGTTGCAGAGAAAGTTGTGGAGCCTGAATTACCTTGCTCAAAACCCAAACGGACACAGCCCCAAGCAACCCATCATGAAGAACTCCCTGCTCTCAGCAGGGTATTGGAGCAACTGACCTCAAGGTCAGTGAAAATTATCCTCTGATTCTGACTCTGTTTTCTGCAGAGGAACATTCAGTTAAATAGCTGGGAGGACCTCAAAACAACCAGATATTAGTCTTGCCATACACTGGAGAAAGTGTACAAAAAAATCCTACTGTTCACATTGCTTTCTCCACCAAAGAAGCTGAGCCCAGACCACAGTGTTTGCAGGATCAGGATTATGTCATAGGATATTTCTCTTGCAAATTCTGGACTTCCAGCACAAGGACTAGATACCCAATACTGCTGAGTCAACAGGACTCCTAGTAACTCTGATGAACTATTTTTTCAGGCTCTAAAATAGACAATATTCTGAAACAAGTCCAGTGAAATATTTGTGCAGCCAGCCATGGAGAACATCTAGTTAGAAACACGGATACAACTTACAGCTTTCCAGCTCCAGAGAACATGTCTGAGAGTCCAGGGGGAAGTGGCTGAAGTCCATGTTGCACATTGCTGTCACTGTGACCCTAGAAATCAAAAATTATAAAAGCTGGTCTCTATGAGGAGCAATCAAGAGAGAATCACAGATAATTATTCTGCAGCTTTTAAGCCAGAAACATTGCATGATGTTTGCAAAAAATCCACAGGAAAATGCCTACTAATTCTCCATGTTCAAGCTAGATGGATTATACACAGAAACTCCAAAAATGCAATTTCAGTATCAAGGAACTAAAGCCCAATCTTGGATGTTACTGTTATACTAATGTCAGTACAGATATTTCCACTGTGTTTTATATCCAACTATTTACCTACAAGACTGCAATGTAAAGTAACTTCACCATTTACATTTGTATATTCCCTTATGTGCAGTTTAATTAAGGTTTCTACATATTCCTCACTGCTCAGTTCCCTCCATAGTCATGCCCAGAATGGCCCAAGCCTGAGGAATATGACCATCCTTATTGCAAGCCACACAATTCCTTCAGAACACGTATTATTAAGGCAAAAGCAGTTTCTTACAGCTTTCAATAAACCCTTTTAATCTGAGGCGTGTTTTTCTGGGGCAGGGGTTGTAAAATGGGTGCAGCTGGTTTTTAGCAAGTGAGATTTGCTTCTGTTAAATTTTTGTCTTAGCTAAAAAGGTGCAGCAATCACAGCTCCAGTTTTTAAACTAGTCCAGTTGTGCACAACGTTACATAAGAAATTTTCCAGTGGGTCAGTGAACTTTCCCTGCAGACGGATTTGCAGTGGAGCTCCCGATTTAGGAGGGGCAAATCAGCTGTGACTCATCGTTTCAGAGGCCAACTTACGTTGGTTGTGATCATTTTCTAGATGCATTCCAGATGTTGATAAAGGACTTTTCCTCTGTTACAGAGATTGTGATCCAAATCCTACCCTGACCTATGCACTCACCACCCCTGAAAGGCACATGCTGTTCATTTTGACTATAAACTACAGCAAAATTTCGCCATTTCAGCAAAATTGAAAGAATGTTTTTGGGGATATGCTCCAGAAGGTATCCTGCAATGATGGCCTCCCCTAACTGTGTGCAGCATTTAAGCATTGTATAACTCAGTCTCATTAAAGCATATTATGTTCTTTCTCTGGTATCACCTGAACTGTGGCACAACCTGTGGTCAATAACAGTTTGTTAGTCAGGGGCAGAACAGAAACTCGGCTCATCAGTATGATATTCCTCAATTAGAGTGCAGTGTCCAGGTGGCTTTGAAGGCCCAGACCCAAAACAGGAATGGAATGCTCCTCAATCCCATGCAGACATCTCAAGATATCTGAGGGCATTCCCAGCACTGCTGGACATGCATGCTTTTTCAGCTGGATACTGTTCTGAGTGTTCTAAACACCAGCAGGCCCAAATGCCATGGAGATTTTCTTTCTCCTTGGATTTTACATATCAAATTATCAATTTAACAATTGTGCAATCGACTGTGGTTAGCTCACAGACTTCTCTCTTGTGGGTAACATTAAAAAGTCACATCACCTCCTCAACAGACCACAGAAGCAAACTTAATAGAAAACCTTTCCAAGTTTTTGAAAATCATTTTACCATGGCTGAAATGATTAAGTTCCAGAAAGATCCTAGAACAGAAATCCTTGGCTACAAAATATTAAAATGTCACTGAACACTCAGAGCATATTTTCTGTCCTGGGGAAATATCCATTTGTTTGGGCTCTTGAGCTTTTCTCCTCTGGCAGTGTATTTTTCTCTGCTTCTCTTTTTTCATTCTTCTGAAGGAAATTAAATCTGTTGGGATGCTGATGTAAGCAGTCATAAAGGTGGGCTGGTTAGAAGGGTAAACTACTGAGCAAAAAATGTCTGATGAAAAATATGGACAGAGAAAGGGAATAAGACAAATCCCTGAGAAGCTCAGCTGGCCTCTTTGACATGCAGATAGGGTACCTAGAAACTGGAAACATCCTGAAATACCAACAATAACTGCCAAAAAAAGGTGCTTTAACAGGCACTTTATTGTAAGAAAAGGTAAGAAATTATCTTGAAAATAAAAAAGGGTTTGAGAGAACAGAAAACATAATTATCTATTGGCTGTTACAGGTGAAAAATAAAAATTACCAGTATCTATTGCCTATTCAAACTGGTGGCATCCTACAGCCTTTTATCTCTCTGGATATAAGGAGGCCATATATTTATCCAAAATGAAGCCTTCCTCTGAGACCTTTCCATGCTCCACACACTTTTCTGCTCCTTAGAAGGTTGAATTTGGTGCATGAACTTTCTACCAGCTCTTGGACACCCACCAAGGACTCCCGGCTGACTCCACACCCTGTGACTCAGACCATCTCTGAAATGAGACATTGCTGTCTCACTGGTCCCCTCTGAGCCCACGCTGGAAGCTGTTTCAGTTTCTCCTTCCTTCCATCCATCCCTTGGATGATTTGGATCACTTGAAGGTGGTATCACTTGATATCAGTGCTGTGCACCTGCACAAGCAACCTGTCCTAAGTGTACCTGAGGGTATACTGTGGATAAAATGTAAATTCATGTAATGTAAAGTAACCTGTAACGGGAAATACCCAGGTTAGTTTCAATTGGCTGTTGCCACGTGATTGATGGATGCTAAATTAATGATTACTGACAGCAATTTGCAATAGAGTGATACAGATATACAGTCACTTTACTAATCACAGGGGTAGTTGCCAGTGGTGATTTTGTGGTAGTTTGCTTGCTAGAGGTGATTTTTGTGGTATTTTTGATAATCTGTAAAAAGGTAGAGAAGTTTAGAGGATTAAGCCTCCATGTCCTTGTGTATTACAGAATCCTGCAAACCCACAGTCAGGATCCGTGTACACCCGCAGGATGGATAACCCTCCAGGTCATGACAGGCATCCCTCAGGATTCCTCCAGCCAACAAATCTGCTAGAAAACCAGGATGTCTTTAATATTGCCATTTCAGCTTCAATAAACCTAAACATTTACATCAACAGGAAAGCAGAACAACTGAAAAAATTCTAGACAAACAAGAAGGAAAATAGGATAATTATAGAGGTCACCATCTGGTATATCAGCAGCTTCCAGTTTAATCACATACTGACCCTGGGATGAACATTCCTGTTTGACTAAGCCCTCCACTGACTGAAAAGAGTTGGGGGCATGCTTCCCCCAGGAGGAGATTATCCTGTTACTGCCCACAGCACGGGTTCTCAGAGTTTCCTGCACAACATTTTGTACTGGACATTCTGGAAACAGGGCTCTGCATCAGCAGCAGGAGTAGCAGGATTGGCAGTAGCAATCCTGGCAATCACCAAAGTCAAGGCTAGAGCCAAACTGGCAGCACAGCCCCAGGGGATGCCCAGGGGAAGCAGGGCTGCTCTGTACCTCATGCTGTAGAGGACATGCCCATCAGGGAACACTCGCAGCATGATGTTGTCCGTGGTGGTATCATGAATGAAGGACCTCTTGGAATGCACAAAGAAGACATCAGGGACCCAGATCTTCTTCACCAGCCTGCCATCAAAGGTCATGCTCTTGTTGTTGGTGCTGGGAAACGAGAGACGCTCATCCTTCCAGTAGTGCCTTAAGTACAAGGTCATGGTGAAATCCTTTAGAAAAGGGAAGAGAAGCAATAAAGGAAGAGAGGTCTGTCAGTGCTGCACTCTACAACCAGGGCACATCAGAAAGAAAGCTCACTCCCACCAGATAGATGAGATCTCTCCATTCTCAACTCCTGATTCTTTCCTAGGTCAATGCCCTCTATCAACAGATTTTCCTGAAAAAATAATTTCAGCCAAAACAATGCATAGCCAACTAATGAATTTATTACAGTATCCAGTAATGTTCAGTCCCAAACAGGATATAAATATGCCCCAAAGAAGCAATGCCCTGCAGAAATGATTTTTCAATTCTGGCAAAATTATCTTACAGGACTATGGTAGCAATAGGATGAATCAAGAGGAAAAACTGAAAGTTAGCTTAATGATCAGGCTAAACACTAAACAATTTATCCCCAAAAGGACTAAATTGTTGTAAACAGCAACCAAGTGAGGGAACTGTGTTTCCTACCATGTAAGTGTGTAAATACAGTTCCTTTTTAGGTTGTTGATGGGGCAGGATCTTCAGTGACATAAAGGAAAACATCTGTTTGTTGATCCCAACCTGGCAGTTGCTGCTTTTAGAGCTGAATCTACTCTCATGCTGAGAGATCAAATACACTTATTTTCTTTATATTCCCAATTAAGCAAGCAGTTATGGGGGCTGCAGCTGCTAAGCTTGAGCAGGCAGCAACACAGACCAGGGTTTCTCCCTAACCCACTTTCTCAAACCACAGCCACTCAGTTTGGTGACAGTGACAATCAGTTACCCCGACTGTCTGCTTCAAAGGGCTGTCTCACAACAGCCATGCATTGCCAGTAGGTTTTTCATTAATTTGCCAGAGAAGGCTCTGGTGCCAGTCCTTACCTTGATGCCTGGCACAGCACAGAGCTGGCCAGACCTCTCTGACCATGGCAGAGACTGGCCAGGGGGGACACTTCTGCTCACCCACCTGCAGGTCCCCACCTTATCAGACTGATCCCAGCCTCCTTCAATGCTCATCCCAGGGATGCTGCCAGCTCCTGTTCCCTACTGGACACGGGCCACCTTCCCCTTACATCTACAGTCCCAAAAAACACTTCCAGCAACTACTGCCAATGCAGAGCTTAGGTTACAACCCAGCCAGAAGAGTCAGCCTCAGGGGCTGGACATCAAGCTCATCAGTTTGACTAGAGCTGGGAAAAAGGGAACCAAGGAAGAGGCACAATTGCTGCTTTCTTAGAAGTCAGTGCAAGCTATGGTAGAAGTCAAAAAAGGAGTAAAGAAGAGCCTGGCAATTCAGGGTTGCCAGTTGCCTGGCCATAACATGAGACACAGGGACATGGGGCTGCCGGAGAGGAGGACCATTCTCATGGTGTAACTCCAGCCAGCAGCTCAGTACAGCACAGACACTTGCTCACTCCTCTCTCCCACCACCTCCAGCCAATCTGATGGGGAGTAGAACTTCAGAAGAAGTTGGGTTGAGATAAAGACAGTTTAACAATTGAAATAAATAGTAATAAGAAGAGTAATGAAAAGAAAGATGAAAAGAGATAGAGGGGCAAAACTCCAGAAAAACAGGTGATGCACAACGGAGTTGCTGACAGATGCCCAGCAAATCCTCCAGCAGTGATCAGCCCCTCCCAGACAACTCCTCCCAGTTTATACACTGGGCATGATGTTCTGCAGTGTGGAATATCTGGAATATCCCTTTGGCCACCTCAGGTCAGCTGTCCTGCTCATGCTCCCTCCTGGCTTCTTGTGCCCCTCCTCACTGGCAGAGCAGGAGACACTGAAAAGTCCTTGACTCAGGGTAAGCGCTGCTGAGCCACAAATAAAACACTGTGTTATCAGTATCATTCTCATACTAAATCCAAAACCAGCACTGTACCAGCTGCTAAGAAGAAAATTAGTTCTATCCCAGCCAGAATCAGGACAGCCAGGCAGCCTGAGGCTGTGGCTGCAAAATGCCTCTGGGCAGCTCCATCATCAGAGCATAGGGGAGTGGGGACCATCAGCCAGGCATCCTCAGCATTGCTTACAGCCACTCTAGAGGAGGGGGCAGAGGCTGTCTGAAGGCACAGACCAGGAGGGAACTCACTTTCCTGCTTTCCAGGCCACCCCTCTCCCTGTCCTACCAGACAGGAGCTTCTCATCTTTCACCTTCAGCCCCTTCCTCTCTCCAAACAGCCAGCACAGTGGCCTCTGCAATGGCCATCTCCTCTCCCTCCAATGGCCAACCTGGTGCACCAAATCCTGCCAACACAAAGTGGCAGCTGATAACAGCTTCTAAGTATGAAGTCCAACTTAAGGAGGCTTTTTCATGGCATGATTCAAAAGAGGCAGTGTGCTGACCGCTTGTTCCTTTCTGACCAGCACACACACTATTTACAAGCAAGAAAAGGGGTTTATTTCAGCACCCACAAGTAGGAAAGTCTCCTGGAAAACAAGGTTTTACAGCAAATTGGGAGAATGACAGTACCTGCCAGAAGCACAGCCAATGAGTCTACACAAGTACCTCAATTTTGGCAGCTTATTTCATGTTTGTTCCAAGCTCCAGGCAGCCTCAAGAGCGTGTCCTGCCACTGCACACAGCAGCAGGCAATCCACATCAACCAGACAGGCATCAGTTTTAAACCCACATGCTTTAAACAGCCCTGGCTGCTCCCACTGTCATGCACAGTCTTGCAGATACAGTGGTCTGAGGCTGGTGATGCTCCAGTCTGCTCCTTCTTTGGGGCACTGCTCAAGCCGTGATGGGCAAGGCCTGCCCAGCCCAGGGTCGCTGATCTTCAGGGCCACTTCAGAGCAGTTTGAAACCAGCCCTGCCTGCAGCCCTGCCTGCAATGAGAGGACAAGGAGGGCTCCCTGTGCAGGCACAGCCAGCCCTGGTCCCCTGGCCATGCAGGGAGCTTGCTGCCCACTCTCCTCCCTGCAAACACCCCTGCTGGGACAGTCTGTTGGAACATAACTCAGACTGACCTGGGAGAACATTCTTCCATCCCAAACATATGTCAGCAACTGCTGTAGAAAGTACTCATCATGAGCTGGGAAATAGGAACTATTGACAGCCAAGGGAGAGAGAACTGACCTCCAAGATGTCGGACAGGCAAGATTTTCATTGAATCCTGACAGAAAGCACTGTGAGTTTTTTACTTGCACTAATTAGGCCTCTTTGCTGCTCTGGCATTATCTTGATATATTAGAGCCCCAGTTCTCCTCCTGGCAGCCATTCCCTGTGCTCCCCTCCCACACACCTCGCTGTACGCATACCCCCAAACCCTCTCTTTCAATATCCAGGCAGGCAAGCTGCCTGGTTTTAATCACAGAACATAGAGTATTTTGGGTTGGAAGGGGCCTTTAAAGGTCATTTAAATCAACCCCTCCAAAATGGCATGAAGATGTAATTGCACCATGTTAAAAAACACTCAACCTAAAGCTCTGTCTTTATGTTTTGTCTAGACCACAAGAGGTGCACAAGAACAGGGAGGAAAAGGCAGAAAGAAGAATGAGCTCAGAAGCTTCCTCTTTTCCTCTATGTTCCCCTTTCCACTTCTCTTTCAAGTGTTTTTATTCCATTTCCTACAATTAAAAATAAAACATCCCCATGAAACAGCCCCAAACCAAACAGTAAAGCATGTGTGACACTCATGTGAATTCAATGGTTCCCTAAGGAAGAAAACTCCTGCAGCAAGCACAGCTTATGTGAATTTTACCATTAGCTTCAAACCTTCATATGCAGCTGTTTGTATTTTTAGTTGTGATAGATCCTTCACAGCACTGATTACTCTCCCATTCAAGGTCCCTTTTCTCTTCATGCTTTTAATCTTTTTCCCCTGGAGGTAGAAAGGTAAGATTTGGATCATCTGGTTTGATCAAGTCTTTGGTTCTGATTATCAGCCTCTTTGAATTTTGGAGATGCTGGTATTGCTTCCATCTGACCAATGATTACAAGCCCATGGGTTTCAAGTCAGGAGGTCTTTTTATGACGAGAATTAGCTGAGGCTTAGAAGAGCAATACGTACCATGTCAACCTCAGAAATACTGTCCAAGCTTTCAACTTGCACATCCACCCCAACAGGAATCGCAGGGCCTGAAAGAGAATGAGATTTAGATATGTAAATAAATGTTCTTTCATATAATCTGCATTTAATTAGCACTTCTAAGGTGACATGCAAACATTTCTGAGCTCATATTGTGCATTTCTGGCAATGGTTGTTCAGGAAGGGGCTGGGGAATGAGTTTGTGAATAACCATGTAAGGGCCCTTCTGAAACATTGTATTATCTTCCCCTTGGCATATGCTGCAATGTTGACACTTTGCCAGTTAGTCATCACAGAACATAGAGTATTTTGGGTTGAAGGGGCCTTTAAAGGTCATTTAAATCAACCCTCCAAAATGTCATGAAGATGTAATTGCACCATGTTAAAAAAAACACTCAACCTAAAGCTCTGTCTTTATGTTTTGTCTAGACCACAAGAGGTGCACAAGAACAGGGAGGAAAAGGCAGAAAGAAGAATGAGCTCAGAAGCTTCCTCTTTTCCCTCTATGTTCCCTTTCCACTTCTCTTTCAAGTGTTTTTATTCCATTTCCTACAATTAAAAATAAAACATCCCCATGAAACAGCCCCAAACCAAACAGTAAAGCATGTGTGACACTCATGTGAATTCAATGGTTCCCTAAGGAAGAAAACTCCTGCAGCAAGCACAGCTTATGTGAATTTTACCATTAGCTTCAAACCTTCATATGCAGCTGTTTGTATTTTTAGTTGTGATAGATCTTCCACAGCACTGATTACTCTCCCATTCAAGGTCCCTTTTCTCTTCATGCTTTTAATCTTTTTCCCCTGGAGGTAGAAAGGTAAGACTTGGATCATCTGGTTTTATCAAGTCTTTGGTTCTGATTATCAGCCTCTTTGAACTTTGGAGATGCTGGTATTGCTTCCATCTGACCAATGATTACAAGCCCATGGGTTTCAAGTCAGGAGGTCTTTTTATGATGAGAATTAGCTGAGGCTTAGAAGAGCAATACGTACCATGTCAACCTCAGAAATACTGTCCAAGCTTTCAACTTGCACATCCACCCCAACAGGAATCGCAGGGCCTGAAAGAGAATGAGATTTAGATATGTAAATAAATGTTCTTTCATATCATCTGCATTTAATTAGCACTTCTAAGGTGACATGCAAACATTTCTGAGCTCATATTGTGCATTTCTGGCAATGGTTGTTCAGGAAGGGGCTGGGGAATGAGTTTGTGAATAACCATGTAAGGGCCCTTCTGAAACATTGAATTATCTTCCCCTTGGCATATGCTGCAATGTTGACACTTTGCCAGTTAGTCCAGAGCTTGGATGAAACATTTGCCTATGTTTTTAAAAACTGACCCATCCCATTTTAAATTTTAGGCCTTTATGCACAAATTTAGCCCCAAGGAGAGGGGACTGAGATGAAGACATGGCAAGCAACGAGATCTTCCTTGGAGATTTCTCATTCTTTATCAACAAGGCCAGCCGCATTAATCTCTCAAGAGCTCATCGCCATCTTGATTCATATTATTCACTGATGATATTGCTAGTTTTCCACAGTAGTTTTAAAATTAGCAATCAGAGAGATCACAAAGAGCACAGAGGCAGAAAACATCCAATTATAAATGGACACTCCTCCATTACTAGAAACCTTATATCAAAACTTCACTGTAGACTGCTGCTCACTAATGACCAGGACCTGCTCAAGATCCCCATAGTGTGCCTTCATGCAGCTCTTCCCAAATTCTGGTGGCAACAGCCCAGGTGGATCCAGTGCAGCCTGGTGCTCCCAGGGCATGGCAGTGGGACTCACAGGGCTCACACTGAGGGCCCTGTCCAGACCATGCCAAAGGAAGCAGAAGCTCTGCAGACATGTCTGAGACTTGTCCATCAGAAATTAATTTGCCAAGGACCACAGTGGCCCCCATGAAGATTTGCAAAACTTTTTAGCTCCTAGATTTTGAATCTGATTAGCAGTCAGATAATATGTAAGGCGCACCACAATCCCTTTGTGGACTCAGACCCATATTTGTAGTGCCACAAACAGCAGGGCCTGCTGCATGCATACATTTAGCTGGAGTAACATCTTTCTGGAGACCACATCAAAGCTCTGAGTACACTACCAGTCTAATCAGAGAGCAGAAATGCTGCTGAGAGAGCGGCACATTTTGCAAGCTGCTATCCATCGTGCTCCTGCACCTGCAGCAGCATGTACACACTCCCACACATCTTCAGGGCTTTTGAACACAGCCTTATGTTTGCCTCTGCTGGAGGAGAAAGAGGCACCAGCTCAGCCTCAGGAGGGAAAGGCCGATCCCCATGCCCATGAGACAAGCTGTGACCAGCCCCAGTGCAGGTTTGCCAGGGCTTTGGTAAGCCATCCCCCCCTGATTACAGCAGGCACCTTGAACAAGCCCTGTGGAGCTGGACCAGGCTCCCCAGAACCACCAATTCCAGTTTAAGTCGCTGTTGCCCCCAGCAGTGAAGCTCAAACAGGGCTAACCCAGCACTCTGAGGTGATTCCCAGATCCTTGCAAACACCTACCTGTCCCATTCAGACACACAGCTGTGCACTGCACACTTTAAAATTGCTAGCAATCATTTGCAACCGAGAGAAAGAATTTTTCTGTGACATTTCTCTTGCTCGGCAAAACATGATTTGGTTTGTTGGGTACTTAACAAGGTAGCAAAAAGCACTGTATCTGTGGTGACAAGAGACACTTTGATGTGCAGTACAATCAACAGAGAAACAGCTCAAGCCGAGGGCTGTGTGCCCAACACATGCTGGGCAGCCCCCCACAACTTCCAGATTCTCTGTTAAGGACTATGAATCCTTAATTTAGCCTTGATTCAGGAAATCAACACCCACACAAAGTCTCTTTACTGTGATTTCTATGCTTCTCTGAACACTAATCACAGATTAAAAAAAACCAAAAAAACAACAAACAGCTAAAAAGCAAACCCATAAACATAAGAACACTGCCAAGCTGATATCTGTCCCACTCTCCTATTCCTTCCCTATCTGCCCTTGAAAACAAAATACCATGTTCTTTTCTTTGTTCATGTTCCTGCATCAACACTCAATAATCAGCATTTATCTCATTGCAAGGACAAAGCCTAAGGTTCAGTCTGGAACTGACACAAAGCTTTATTAAATCCAAAATAAAGGGTGTTCCGCGTTAAGCTGGATGGTCTGGAAAGTTCTTGAGAGAAGAGGTCCGAGGTGTCTTTTCTCCAGTTATTCACAAATTTGGGGGATGATAAAACAGTGATTGTAATAGAAAGAGGGAGAAATTATTTGAACACTGGACACAAATGTTTAGTGCTTAATACAGAAATGTAAAAATGAGTCTGTAAAACCAATTTATTAGCAGAAATATTTACTCTGCCTTTTTTTGGTCAAATTCCTACTACAATCAGCAGGAGTAATCACTGCTTTTTCCTTCTCCCTGCTCCTCACTCAGCACCTGGGGCTGAGGCAATGAGAGAGCACACGAATGCGAATATGATGAGACACAAAGACACTTTGGAGGAGGTTTAGACAAGAAGCTGGACTGAGCAGGGAAGGGTGAGTGAAGGGCCAGTGCAAATGCTGCTGCTTGTGAGGTAGCAACAGGAATCAAAGGACCACCGTGTCCTGCTCTTGGCAATGAGCCTAAGTGATAAAGATAATTGTATATTCACTCTGCCCAACATTCTACAAAACATCAAGATGCAGTTTTGTAGAGGTACTTGATGCAAGCAACCTTGAAAGTGCATGCTGCTTCTGAAGCAAATCAGAAGCCCTGTCTAGAAATTACCACAGAAACAAACCCTGGGATTCCTTAAAGGTCATGTTGGCTACAGCACATACCATTGAATTAAATGGCTGTTGATCACCCTGAGAGAAATGTCAGGAGATCTTTGATCTCTCTAACCCATGGAGTCAATTCGGAGCTGCTAGCTTTTTAATCCTGTCCCTCTGGCAACTGAACAGTTGAGCCACAGAGGGTCAGGGTGTTTTGCCAAATTCCTCATCAAATGCCACTAGGGATGAGCAAAAAGAAAAAAACCTTCTGTATTGAGAGGGAGCAGAGTATGAGGAGGGTGTGAATGTGAGGGAGCAAGAACAGCTCAGATGGTATATGACAAACTGAACTGGTAGACAGAACAACTTTGGTTACAGCATTAGACGCAAAAAAGCCCTCAACAACCAGGCTTTCTTTGTCATAAACAATATTTTGTCTATATTCACCTTTTCTTCAGAATGAGGAAATATAGAAGGATCATCCTAGAGAATTATAAGCAACAAAAGACTTGAACACATTAACACTGGAGAGATCTCAAAGCTCGGGCTCCTCTCTAGAACGTTCACTGCTGTACAGGAAGCTGAGTGGATCCATGTGAAAGCTGGGGATGTGGCTGATAAAAGGAAGCAGTGCTGCTTTGCTCAAAGCCTGCAATCCAGCAGAGTTTTCCAGATCACACTGTAGAGTCTCTGAAAAGTATCAGCCAAATTAATGGAATTTTGGGTTGGTTCTGACACAAAGAAGACTTTGTGGCTTGTTTCATATTGCAAAAGCTGCAGTTTGAGTATCAAGCTCTGCCCCAGATTGAATGGGATGTCTGGCCTTGGATTAACCTCTCCAGGGAACCCAGGAGGTTTCCAGAAGTCCTGTGCAGGAATGACTTCAGAAGGAGCCCAACACTGAAGCCTGTTACATCCCAGCGTGTCTCCACACCTAAAACCACCAACCAGTGAGCAGCATGAAAGCCTGTGAGTCAGTTCCCAGTCAGAACTGGGACAAATGTGGTTTTTATTTCTGAGCACTGTGGCAGACTTTGGAAGAGAGGGAAGAGCGTGCTGCCATGGAGATGCCTGAAGTCAGTTTTCCACTCCACCTCTGAGACTAAAGCTTTGTGACACCTCTTTAATTTTCCTCTTTGGCAGTGCTTTCAAAGGCTCGTTGTTCCTCTCTGAGACAGTGTCCACTCACCTATCTTTGAAGGAGGGAGGCAGATGAAGGCCCTGAGATAAAAACATGTCCATGAGAAACGAGTGGGTTTGAGGTTTCCTTACTGACAGGTATCTCATGCACACCCACGGAGACTGCAAACCACTGTGGGACCTCTTAGGAGTGGGCAGCTCCCAGGCAGGAGCACCAGGACGTGCTCATCACCCTCCTCATGACTGCAGGGCTGCGTCCCTCTGCGTCTCACGGACGGCTGCTCATCAGCAGAGGAGCATGTCCTATTCCAGCCCTTGTCACTAACACTCAGTGAACTACTGGTGCTTTATTCATCCCCCTGTTCATCCATCCTGGCAAAAGCACTGCCCAGAAAGGGCAGCAAGGACCAGCTGACATTAGGCTACTCGGCTATGAGCAAATATAATAAAAGCAAAGCATTAGGCTGGTCCTCAATAAAGAAGATACAGCTATTTTAAGTATCAACTAAAGCTGCTTACTCACAGGCTCCCTGTAAAATATGAGATGTCATAAATGAAATGCTTAAAATGGGTGTTTAAGGAAGGCAGCAAAACAAACATTTACATAATCTTTAAATATTAATAATAGTAAATAATACCTGAACATCTGCTACCTAGAACAAGGTCACTGACATGGAGATAACTCCCTAAGGGTCAAAAACCCTGCAGCCTCACTTAGCTTATGAATGCTCTTTGACCATCATCAAAGCAAAAACTTTGTCATTGCCTCTGTGCCCAATTGCCTGTCTCTAATGGGCTGAGGGCAGGCAAGACAGCCATGCTTATTGGGCTGTTAATAACACAACTTACACAACATTTGTTTGCTCACTTGCTCTTTACAAAGATAGTTTTTCTTGAAAACCCCTTCACCTTTCCCACCTTGCACAACCCCAGCCCGCTCTGCCCAGTGGTCACAGCTGTGTTGGGCTGGCAGCTTGCTGGCTGCTCTCTGCAGACCAGCAAGTGTCACCTGGCCACCATAAAACAGCTCATACCCCATCGCCTTTTTAGCTAAAGGTGGAATTGCAGGCTGGCCCACCAAACTTGGGAACCATCAACAGTATCAACTTTCTTTTAGTCTTAATGCCACTCACCACTTACTTATGGTATTATTTTCATTTTCCAGAACTGAGGTGCCTTTCCCACCTGCAAGGTAACATCACAGGCCCAATGCAATGCCATAGAGCTGGAATCTCAGTTAGACCAGAGAGGGTCTTAGGGCAGTGACCAATTACACTCATGTGTACCCCACAGGCTCCTCTTCTCCACTTTGGCAGTATAAAAGCCTTTTTATCCTCCCCAGGTCAGACCACATCAGTTTGAGTGGCACTGCCACAGCCAGAAGCTGGAAGGACTCATGGTGCATGGCAAATCACTGTGACTGCCTGATGAAAAACATTACAGACAAAACTATGAGGATCACCTCTTGCCAGACTTTTGTTCCCTTTCCTTTATGTTTTTTTCCACTGGGCTTATCATCTGTCACTAAAAACACACCGTGCAGTTCTGCAGTGAGCAAGAACCTGTAGCACCTGCTATCTCTGTGCATCTGAGTGAGGATTTCCAAGGCTGGAGTCTCAACAAAGCTGTTTCCATGCTTTGCTCATCACGTGCAATTTCAGTACAACTTTGCTAATACCACACCTTTGTCCCAAGAATCTCTGCAAGTTAAGGAGGTTTTAAACAAAAAATTTTTAAAACACATAATGTTTTTTCCTTTATAAAAAAAAAGAATAATCTTCCCAGCAAAGACTCTTAGGGTATTTCTCAGTTTTATAAACGTTATTCCAAATTTTGGCTCTATAAGAATCTTGATGCCGTGATGGGAGGTAGCATGGGAAAACAAGGCAAAAGAGAGATTAAAATGCAGTTCCATTAACACTAGAAGAGTGTCTGTGTTATTACATGTGTTTGTTTGGTGTGACCTGTGCTCAAATGTGTTCTTCAAGGACCCTGTAACACTGATGAAAACAGTAAAATTCAGATGTTTCCAGAAATACAGTGCAGTGGTGCCACTGGGTGCCAAGCCATCAGCACAACAGAACAAAACCCTGCAGCTTCCCCCCAAAACAGGCAGGATGCCCTGACATACATCCAGTTAGGGGGAAAAAAGTTCAAAAATCATCATGGCTCCCCAGCTGTCTCCAACTGAGGCAATGTAGGGAGTCCGAGTTTCCTCCCAGAGAAGCCCTATCATCCCACCCATCAGACCAGCAGGTCTTTTGTCCAGAGGACAGATCAGCTGCAGAGAGGACAGATCAGCACCTTCAGTTTGTCCATATCAGGCACTCAGAAGCCTGCAGCTAAGCTACAAAAATTGAGGTTGGCTAAAAAAAAAAAATTAAAAATAAAAGGTCAGAAAACCAAAGATAGCATCCTCTGACCTCTTAGCACAGGAGGGCATACCTGGGATTTAGGGAGGCATGTGCACTTTGGTGAATTCACACTTTTACAGCCAATTCATAAAGAAACCCAGTGCCCCCAGAGCCAGCTCCCAGACCTCATCCTTGATCCTCAGCTGCACCCAGGGCTCAGTGTGCTCCCACCTGCCCCAGGGAGATCGCCCATGCTCCACCCAGAGGGAAATTAAGGCACTCTTCAACCCCAGAAGCAGCAGACCAAGTTAATGTTGATTAGAAAAACGTTACTGCCAATGTTTAGGCTGGACTGCAACTTGCTGGTAAATAACATTGCAGGGGCAGGAAACTCTGGTTATGACAGCTTTTGAATTCTGGAGTTTGAAAATATATATATGTAAGTTGTGAGTAGGGGTCAGCATTGTGCTCTCAGAATGGCACATCCGCGCTGATGGGCAAGAAACATCTTTTCAGCCATAACAGGACTGGGCAGGTCTGAAGTTCTGTTCTATGGACCAGGGTTAAAGGATACAACACTCTGTGTCGCACTGGGCAGGGAGAGGTAGCCCTTCAGGGGGCAATTGACAAAGGATGCAGCACTAGTCATCCAGTGAAAACTGCAGAAAACTCTGACCTGAGCTCTGGGAGGATTTGGTTATTGATGTAATCAGAAGAGGGATTGCCATACTGGTGTTCCAGCAGGTTTTTTTCAGGTACCCTCTTATCTCTGCAGTAGTGAGTCTAGAAACGTCAGGTGAGCACATTCTGTAACTGGGTGTGACCAAAGGCAGAAGTGAAGCTGGCAGAGGTCTCCCCTCCCACTACTTTTATTTGCTTATGAGAGTTTGAGACAAGATTTTTTCTGGACAAAAGCTGTAGGAGCGTCGGGGGTAGGACGGTCGGGAGGGACGGAGATGAGAGATCTCTGAAGCCAGGTCCTGGAACTCGCAGAGGGCCTGGGTGCAGGGCCCTGCTGGGAGCCACCAGCCACAGCTTGGAGCAGGCCCGAGAGGAGACAGGATGAGAGGGTAAGAGAGTAAAAGGGTAAGAGAGTAAAGGGGCAAGAGAATAACAGGGTAAGAGCGTAGAAGGGTAAGAGAGTAAAAGGGGCAAGAGAGTGAGGTTCCCATTACATATTCTTCTGTGTTGAATATTCTGATTCTCACTAACCAATCTAGTACAATATACAAATCCTATAGCATTTACATACAGCCTATAAGAATCATTACATTACCATACTGTGTTACATTTTAAACCCTAAAAACTACTCTTTGGACCCCTTCTGCCAAGCTAGTAGGTGTGCTCTGACCCTTGGGCCTGTCTGCAAGCAGAGGGTATTGTTTCATCAAAAGGGGATTACCTTCAGCCAGCCACACCATTGTTTTCCAGTTTTTCAGCATCTAAGGGATCTCAAAGCTTGCTTTCATTTCAATCTCACTTATAGTTTCTACATTCTCAAAATCTTTTGCCAGGCAATCATCCTTCTAAGGCCTTCCTGTTTCATGTTCCCAAACATAAAGTATTCTGTTTTCTCCTAGTAATGGTGGGCTGTAATCCACCCAATGAGTTCTTTACTTTGCAATTTAATCACATCAGTTAAAAGCTCATTGCAACTTCACAACCATAGGTGAATATTAAAACCTGCAGCCTGTTCCTCTTCTCAACAGAGTGAAACACTTACTGGGAGGGTCCATCCTCAACCCTGGGGAATGCCAGCCAAAACCAAAGCCAACTGCAGCAACAGGAAGGAATGTAGGAAATGTACAGAGCACAGAGGGCAAGGAGGATGAGCATGAGGCCTCTCTGAATTGGCACCAAGCCTTTTCCCTTCACACTGATGCATCTGGACAGAGGTTTGTTTGCTTGGTTTTTAATTAGATTGTTAATTGGATAATTAGATTAATCTTAATTAGATTAGCACATACAAAAGAGAACCATTTGATCCTCACCTCCGAAGGCGGGCCGCATGGTGAAGTCGTGTTCATCCACTCTGAGAAGCTGCTCCGTCTTTCCTTTCCAGGCTTTGGTCAGGTCGCGATTCCTCTTGAAGATGTGACTGCAACAGACAGCAATAGCATTGCTCCGATGAATCTGTGCCCGAAGTGCCACAACTGCCAGCCCAATTTCAGAGCCCCAGGAGCAGCAGGGACTGTGGGGAGACTGCCAGCACCAAAACACAGACGCAGAGCTGCCTTTCCACAGCATCAGCTCAGACCTTTGTGCCCCACAGGCAGCCCTGCTCCCTCTGCCCCAGACACCCCAGCTCCCAGGGAGGCACAAGGCACAGAGCACAGCATCTCACAGGGAGCTGCATGCAGGGAATGCCTTTGCAGCTGAGAGCAGGCACCAGTGGCAGCAGCTGGGTGCCCCACGTTACCTGGCCAGGATTTGGCCAGGTACCAAGGCAACATTGTCATGAAAAAGCTCTTTTCAATGCTGGTCACGCAATGTCATACACCACTTGGAAACTGCCCCACTATCTTCGCCAATTCAGTGCCAGCAGTTTGTGTGGGCAGAGGGTCTTCTGGCTTTCAGCAACAACAAAACCACCCATTCCTCCCCACAACAGCAGGAAGAGAGGAGTTTTATCTAATGAAGCCTTCAGTCCTTCACTTTCCTGAACATTAAGGTAGGAAAAATTCTAACTTTTTATTTGGGATATTGTATGATAACAGTGGAACAAGGATGACAACAAACCCCTGAGAAAAGTGCAAGATAGTCACTAAAATCACATACAGGGATAACTAACCAAACAAATTGCATGCACTTCTGGAAGAAAATCCAGATCAGCATCCCTGACTGTTCTGCAGCAGTGTGAGTGGAAGACTTGGAACATTAAGGTTCCTCAATCCCTTTGCTCTGGACATAAGAGCTGACAACGTTGTTAAGTACTGCTGCAATTAGCTGGTTTCCGGTAACTTACTAAAAATTATCATGATAAATAGAAAGAACTTTATACAAAAGGTTCAGGTTCCTTTTCCTGTATGGAAAAAAATATGACTGAAAATAAAGAACAAAAAATCTTGGAGGAAATATAAAGAGACTACTTAGGCTTAAAGTCTTGATCAAGGATTCAGAATACAAGAATTCAGAACACAAAACAATCACCCCACTCATAAGTGTGGGTATGGAAAGGGATGTTCTTAGCTTCATTAAAATATTAAGCATGATAAGTATGAGCCAAAGGGAGCATAAATCACAAATCAGAAGAAAAGTTTCCCATCAGAGCACTAAGTTCAAGACAGAAATTATGAAATCTAAAGGGTGTTGATAGCTGCTGCTAACATCAATAACCCATTTCCTTACAATAAGAAGGGGAAAAGGAAGCAAAAGAATTTTAAAATATTTGTATTAAATAGATGTCTTGAAGGACTATAACCCCTTGTACCCCAGGGCACGTGCTACATAGGAAGAGTTGGATCTCCCTCAGGTTATTTTGGGCTCCTATTTCCCTTAGGATGTCAGAGCTTCTCTCCCTGCTGGCTGTGAGAAAGAGCAGCCGGAGCAAGCGCCCTCCCGACAGGGCTGCGTTATGCTTGCCTAAAAGCAGGGGTGTAAAACCAAGCACAGCCATTAACGGGAATGCTTGGAGGCAAAAGCTTGGCTTTTAACTGCTTGCTGCAGGGGGGAGGCTTTGTTTTGCTGCAGAGTTAGGGCTGCTGCCAAAGCGCTGCACGGCCTCTGTGCCCGAAAAGCTGCAAGTCAGGAAAAGGGATCTTCCTGTGTCTGCTTGACTTTAATTATCAGGGGAAAGCCAAAGTACCAGGGAATGTTCAATCAAGTCTCTGTCCTCAAAGAAGGGGGTAAAAAGTCTAATTAAAAGTCCAATAAAAAATTGGATTGCATTGTACAAGGAATTAGTATGGAAAACCCTGGCAGTATTATCTTGCAAATCAATGGCTCAGCCTCACTGAAATGTTACATTTTGATCAATTATTTAAAAATCATCAAACAGCAAAGAGCACACAGGAGAGCTGCTGAAAGCAGTCTGTGGCTGCAGAGGTTTAGAGGGCTGGCTGGGGACATGGATACTGTCTTAGGAAAAAAAAGAGGTTTTCAGGCACATACTGAGCCAGGGGTTGCATTTAATAACCATCATTTAATCATCAGTTCATGCCCAATCCTTCAGGTATTATGACGGCCAATTCAGATTTTACAGAAAGAGCTCTGACAGTCCCTTTTAAAATCAATTTAATCCATTTACAATGTTTTTGTATTGAAATATTTTAATGACAGGAAGTCTACGCAGCCTTTAAAATTTATTACTACTTTTGTCTATTTAATCCAATTCAAGACCAAGTTTCTTTGAAAAAAAAATTTCTTGCTAATAGCATTTGGGATCAGCTGTGCTGTATCTTCTGCCCCTCTCTGGCAGTACCCCATGCCAGCCCCACTGCTGTTTGGCATGGGGAGCATCTCATTACCTAAAGCAAAGGTGACACCAGCTGCTCTTGTGGAGCTGAAGGGTGCTCTGAGCACTGCTGCCCACAGGATGCCTTTACTGACAATCTGATCACCAGTATCTCATAAATCCTCCCTGATGTACTTATGGTCTTTAGCATTTCTGATTATAGATTTGTCAGGGTTTGTTTCAGCTTTATGCATTCTCTGCAATTCACCACAATTCGTTTAAATCCACCCATCTCCCTTTGTCTTCTTTTGCCCCATTTTTCATATATAATTTTATTGCTGTTTATATTTCATTCAATGGGCATAAATTTGACAAATCTGACTTCTGTGAAGAATTGTTTCTGTTCAAAGAGGAGAGCAGGTGACCAATAACTCATTGAGCTTCTGTAAAGGCTTCTGTATTATTGCCCTAGTTTTTTAAAATATATTTTACTTTCCAGTCACTTTTACTCAGAATTGTCTCAATTACAAAAAATAGATGTTTTTTCTATTGCCTAGTATATCAAAGAGAATTAATTCTTGATGGCATGAGAAATTACAGATAACAGCTCAGCAAAAAAGAGCAGGTGTCTCTGCAGACATTGAGACCTTTCCAGAACAAGATGAAGAACTTTCAGCTGGGAAACATTCTGCTTGTGCTGTAGGGCATGAGGCGATGGCTCATGTGGTGAGCCTGAAGGGAAACATGGTCTCCATCCTGAGCATGGCACAGCTGTTGGCAGCCAGAGTCTGGCAGGTTTCTGCACCTTCCCCTGGAGAATTCAGGATGGATTTTGGTCACGAGATGGTAACTCATGGCCATGGGACCTTGGCTCCAATTATATATTGGGATGCAGAGAAGTATTTCTACAGTTTCAGTGAAAATCTTACAACTCCTCAGGCTCCCAAAATGCATTAGGTGAAGGCATCATTCACTTTGTGTAGCAGCCACAGCAAGCTGGAGGAGGTGCACACTGTGGAAACTCAGCACCAAGGCAGGTACAAAGCTTCCTGTTTTTCTAACCACCAAAGCATGTGACTGCTGCAACACAAAGCCCTAGAAGCTGAACTAAAAAGAGAAGGTACAAGAACAGTTTATGACTGTCTTAATGATTAGCTCACCCTGTTTCAGCATTTTGGAGTACGAGATGGTAACTCATGGCCATGGGACCTTGGCTCCAATTATATATTGGGATGCAGAGAAGTATTTCTACAGTTTCAGTGAAAATCTTACAACTCCTCAGCATATTCTCTGGGGAGAAGAAAAAAAAAATCCCAAAATGCATTAGGTGAAGGCATCATTCACTTTGTGTAGCAGCCACAGCAAGCTGGAGGAGGTGCACACTGTGGAAACTCAGCACCAAGGAAGGTACAAAGCTTCCTGTTTTTCTAACCACCAAAGCATGTGACTGCTGCAACACAAAGCCCTAGAAGCTGAACGAAAAAGAGAAGGTACAAGAACAGTTTATGACTGTCTTAATGATTAGCTCACTCCTGGCTGAGAATTCCAAATATATTTTCACCGCTGTGTTATGAGTGCATCTTTAATCTTAGTATGCATGGATCATATGGGATCAGGTATGGTTAAGAAATTTCTGACAAGCTGGGAACATCAAGATGCTTGATTTTGGTGAAGTCTCTTTCCAGTGCCTGTCAGGGCCACCAGTTCAAGTGTTTTGGGAGCCCCAGCTGCCCAGGAAGGCCTGGCATCTCCACAAGATAGGTCTGTCTTGGGTTGGGTGGCCACACCAGTCTCTATTGCTTCCAGAGCCCATGGGGAGAGGTACTCTGTTGCCCTACCTCTGGATGTAACATGCTTCACACTTACACATCTGTGGGTTTATGCTGGGAGCAGGAAGGAAAGGAAATCCTTGCCAGATTTCTAGAAAAACTGAATCTGACTCTAGAAAAGGATGGACACAAACTCAAAGGGTGTGCACAATCACTGCTATCATACACATTCTCTCCCTTTTATTTTTTCACATTGTTCTTTGGCCCTGGCTGATTCTGCAGTGTTGGGAAAAAAGGTTCAGTAGACATGAAACCCTGCACCAGAGGTTCAGCAGTGCCCTGGACTGAGTCCCAGGCTAGCCATACACCTGTAAAAAATGCCTATCACATTTCAATCACTGCAGCACTAACAAACTCCAAATTTTTTGCGAGACCCCCAGTAGAGCAAAGAGGATCTGTGAGGGCTGGGAAGTACCACAGGCTAGAGGAGGTGTCTGCAGTATCCAGTTGAAAAATGGGCAAAAATGCAGTTCCAAAAGGGAACAGAGGGAAGTTGCTGCCGGCAGCAGCAGTTTCAGCAGAGATCACCAGACTGCTTGCTCCAGTGGAATGCTGTTTGGATAAAGTTTGTTTGCTGAGCCTTGTGCTGTCGTGTCCTGGTGATTGCCTTCTGCTTCTGGGTCCCAGCCTGAGGCTGGCATGTAGCATGCCCTGAAAATGGCATCTCTAATGAGATTCTCCAAAGGACTGACCACTTCCAAAAACCTTGTCAGGAAGTCCTTAGCTAAGAACAGGCCAAAGCCACTTCTCTATCAAAGGCAGTTTTTCTGCTGTTGAAGCACGAGGTTTCACATGGCTGGTAGGAGAGAGGAACAGGCAGACTCAGAGCAGGGTGGGCACAGGTCACTGGAAAATGGCATTCACTGGCACAACAGAGATGGTAAATGTCTCCTGAGTTCTCAATTTATGCAGAGTAATAAACATTACCAGAAGCATTACTGGCATTTTTTATAGAGCAGTAAATATTAACAAAACCATTCATTTTCAGAGTTTCTTTCTTTCTTTTGGAAATTCTGTCCAGCTGGATAATCTAGCAGTATTGCCAGCATTTGTTTACCATTTCTTAGAGGCAGCCACTGCTGATCTGCTGAAGAGTACCCAAAACTGTTTCAAAAACTCAGTGCTGGACATTCCAGCAGCATTTGCTTGGCATTTGGGATAAGGCTGATGCTCTGAGGAAGATGCAAGCACAGCTACATACACTGTACAGCCAGTTCTATCCTCAGCAAGTCTGACCTGCCCCGGCAGCACGAGCTCAAACTGTGTACACAGCTCTCTGGAAAATCCCAGCCATCAACCTAGCAACACAGACCATCTGACACACACACCTGCAGCTTTCCATATTTACACTGTTTCCTTCAGCACCAGGCTGTTCTTCCTTTGTGTAAATTTATTCTTTGGTGTGCAGGTAAGGCTGGGGCAAACAAAAATGCCCTGCCCAGCAGTCACCCAGGTGACTCCAACAAAACGTTTTACTTCGCAATTCATTTATCACTTGAATTCTCCAAACAAAAGGAAATGCAAAATTTTTTAACCAACAATGCTGTTACAGTTCTAGAGCCCTTGGTTTCGTGCACCATTTGTACGTCTTCCACATCAGCAAGAACACACTCAGCTTCATAGAAGCAAGTATCACTGATACCCTTCAGTTTCTCTAAGTGGCAGGGACTGCACACCATTGAAAATGTGAAAAACTACTATCAAAGGTAAAGGTAGGAGCTATTTGATGAGCTCCTACACAAAGCCTGGGCTCGCCAGAGCATAACATGAAGCAGTCTCAGGCAACAGTCAGGGCAGTGATGCACACCGGCAGTTGTTTCTTTATGTTATACCTATCTCTGTAGGAGCAGAGATGTGTTATCAGTGAGGGGGGCATGCAGGAGTAAGAGAAAATTAAATGCAAGGCAGTTTCTAATCAAGCAAGGATTATCCATTCAGCGTGCTGAGCGAGGCACCGCTCATGGAAAAAAATAATGTGTTACAATGTATTAACACAAACAACCAGGAGTAATTAAGGATGCACAGGCAAGTTAACCTGGCAATTCTTAATTTGGCTTCCTAACCTGACTTTCCCATGTTCCTTCCCCACTTAGGAATAGGCTCAACAACTTCTCCAGAGAATGGTGGCAGAGAGCTGTCCCAGCACGCTCAGGAGCAGCACCCCAAGCGCCCAGAGCTCCGGGGGAAGGACCTCTGCACCCCGCGAACCCCTGTGCAACGTCCGAGCAAGAAACTGCAGCGCTGAAAGGAGTTCTGCACCTGCACACCCCAAGCAATATTCTTGAAGTCCACATAAAGATCTTTAGATCAGACTGATTTATCACCTTAGTGGACACAAAATATCAAACTTATCAAGTGTAGACTCCCCAGTATATGAATAAATTTTCTTTAATGAGGAAAGTTTACTGTAAAATTTTCTCTGTTTCTTATGATAAGTCAGCAAGAGAAATACTAAGCACAAAATGTGATGGAATTATTTAAAAGACAATTCTTTCAATTTCTCTTACATGATTAGGAAACCAGCCTAGTTTTAGTTTCCTTTTACTAGAATAGTCCACTATTCATTGTTGTTTTAGGAACAACTAATTTTTTTTCTACGTAATTGATAATGAATATGAAATTTAAAATAAATACAATTGGATATTGAAATATAAAAATTGAAATATAATTGAATATTGAATTAAAATATTAACAACACTGCTCCACACACTTCTTTTTGTTGCAACATTGCATAATTCTCTGTATTTAAAATGTCATTCTCATTTGGCAATCCCTAAAACCTTGTTTTATAAAATTTTTAATAACTATATTAGAAATCGTATGTATGTGTGTGTATATATATGGCATATAGTTCCTCAGATCCTACCTAGATGGAAAATTGTTTATTTAAATCATTACACCACAGAATACTAAAGAGTATTGTTATTCTTTGTAGTATATTTATAAAAATAATTCTAGCAGTGCATTGACTTTCACTCTGTTACGACTCATGAAAATATCGGCACTGTAGAAATTTCTCCAAGTCCAAATAAAGCACAAAACTTTTAAAGCAGGGAAACTTTCACTTCAGGGCAAATTGATATTTAAAGAAGGATTTACAGTATTTCATTACTTCAAAGTATGTGATCTTTACTACACAGAAAGACTTGGAAGGAAGTGCTACTATTCAATCCCCCACATTCCTCACAATATAGACATTGGAATATTTTCAGAGTTCAATGACAGATCTCATTCAATAATTGAGATTCTGTGAACTTCAGTGGTAAAACTTCAGTTGACTATAGGATTTCCAGATCAAGCCCTGGCCGTTTCAGCTTTTTAACATTTACGTCACTAAAAGCATATGCCACTGTATTTTTTCAATAAGTAGTGTAAATCTGATAGCATATTATGTTTTCTTTGCTTCTAATTTATCATGTTTCTTTTCAAAACATTCAAGTAACAACCTATAAAAGTGCCTATAAAAGTGTTGAGTGATAAACCAAAAAGTCCACAAAAATAAATGAAAATTTGGAAGTTTACAGCCATAGTGAAACCATTTAATAAGATGGATTAACCCAATTTTATTTGTGAGCCCTTCAAACATTGAATAGTCTCGTAAGATATAACTGCCACTGGATGACATAACCACAAAAAAGGATAACATACTTTGGACTGTCTGGCAGGTTTGGAAGATTATCTTTTCTAATGTAAACCTCTAGACAAATCTCAGCAGTGGTAAATCTAATAAACTTTACTAAGACCTTTAACTCATTCTTGTGCTTTCACTTAACTTTAAAATACATTTTTTATGCTTCCATGTGTTTTAAAAAAAAAAAAAATTTACAATCCCTGGCTAACTTCCAGTGTTTAATTTGTTACCAATTACCACAATGTGTGCTAATCCCCATTTCAAATTTTCAGAGCATAATGGGTAATTCCAAGTGAATATAAGTAACACAGACATTGCAGCAAGCAGGTGAATAACCTGCCCAGAAATAGTGCTGAAACATTATTGTATGCACATTGGAGCATCTCTTTTAACTGAACTCCTCTGAATTCCCTCAGAAATTTGCAGGTATGGTTAAGAATAATTTACCACAATCCATGCCAAAGCAGTCAACTTCTCTGCAAAACTGCCTCGCTCACAGTTAATCAAGGATGGCCATAGAATTGTCCACTTACCAAATCAACTGATTGTACTACTAGAGACTGTTACAAAAACATTATCTGTAAAGCTGTTTGCACACACAACAAACATGAAGACATTGACAGAGTAGTTTTTATACCCCGTACTAATGTATTTGTAACACTGCAGGAAAAGATACAGACATGGTTTAGTAACCCTTACCTTGCCCTCTGCACATCTGGATGGGTCGTCCACCTCTTCCTCCTGTGCCTTCTGCTTTCCACGAGAAGAACTAAGCAGAAGATTAATAAAAGGAGTTTGGTGAAATAAGGCATCTTGCTGGAAATGGGAGCCGAGCACTCTGCACTCCAGTGACCTGCTGTAGTACAAGTCCCCCCGGGCTTAAACATTGAATCAACTCTGACTCTGGCGTGTCGCCTCGGCGGGCGAGCAGTGGCAGAAACGCTGTGTTCCCGGCGTGATGCATTCCACAGGCTCCCGGCAGCTTCGCACTCGCACTCGGCGCTTTTCCCTCATCACCGCCTAATGATTGGCCATTACTCACCAAGTCTGCCTCACTGCACATTGCCACTGGGTCCTAAAGGATACTTGCTAAAGCCATTATATAAAAACCCGCAATTCTGCACGCCGGCTTTTTGCTCAATCCCCTAATCTCAGTGCTATCCTCCTGCCAGACTGTAAAACCAGGCTGTCCCTTTTCATTAGGCTTTCTACATTTTTTGATCCTCTGTACGGCATCTTTTTCAACTGGTAACTGCCTGTGCCACGTTTCAGATGTGTATCTCATTGTAAAATGTATGTATTTTAATGGATTTAGGGCAGTTGAGGCTCTGACTCCTCAAGTTGTTGAAGAGAGAATATGAGCTACTTCCTCTGAAAAAGCAGACTTTATTACTGTTAACTTAAAAGGAAAATTAAAACAGTAACTCCCAATCTATGCATGTAATCCCCTTTACATAAACCAAGTTACAATTTTTTTTTTCCAAAAGGCATTTGCATAATCAGCCATTTTATATCAAAGGAGATCGAAACTCAAATTAAAATCAGCTATTTCTTTAATGACAATGACGAGGCTGTTTCCAAAATCCATTCAAGGCTTATTTCCTCACAGTTTGGTCACAGGGCAATGCTGATTTGGCCTCTGCTAACAGCAGCCAGGTGTGGTACAGGGGCAGCAGTCGGCCTGGCACAGCAGGGACTCTGCAGGACAAGAGAAGCACACTCAGGGCAGAGTCCAGAGTGACTCAAAAGCCAGCAGAACGGTCTCGAGGGTCAGAGCTCTTCCAGAGCCCTTCTCTGTCACCTCACGTTTGCAGTACTTGAACAGGGATTCAACACCACACCAACAAGGAAACACAGGGCTTCTATCTTAGAGGCTACACCATCTGAACAGGTTTTTAGGGGTTTTGCGTGGGGTTTTTTTTTTTTTTTGGTGGGGGGGGCATTTGTGTATTGGTTTTTGCTTGTTTTTATTCAATTTCTAATAAGACAAATTATGTAAAAATATGTTAATTAATATATTGACATCAAATTGGTCTGCAGCAGAAGTCTAACTGCTGAGCAAATACATACATTTTTTTGTCTGAACTTCTTACAAAAGTTATTTTTTCACCTTTTTTCCATTACACCTGCAAACAAGATTATCAATGATACAGAGAAACACTAAAAGACTCAGATTTTGGGGGTTTTCTAAATTTACACATCTCCCTTAGACACAAAATGGCTTTTCCTTATTTTAGAAGTTGTTATAGCTACTTTAATGTTGCAATACAGTAATATATACTGCAGTTGATAAAATTTAAGAAAGCTCTAGCTAGCTTGATAAATACTTGCTGAAAAACAGGATGAGAATCTCACTTAAGTCAGTGTTATTATGTTTGAAAGCAACAAAATGAAAGCTAGCTAAACCTCCTTGTCTTTAAAATAAACATGCTGAACAGTAATATGGACAATAATACAAAAGGAAAATTATCCCACTTTCTTCTACTTCAGCATTTAAATAGTCAAAGACAAAACTTCTCAAAACCCTAACAACTGTAGGTCTGCTGTTTGTACATGCCTTTTCATGGTATTCATGAATATTACAGGGACTTACAATAAGTAGATCCCTGGATACAAAATACTGATTGTAGGCCAAAAAAAACCACCCCACAGTGAACACCCCCCCAAAAAACCAACACAAAACAAAAAACCAAAAAAAGAAAACCAAAAAAACCCAAAAAACCCAACCAACCAACCAACCAAAAAAAAACCCCCTTACAAAAACCCAACCAAAAAAACCCTCAGACAAACAAGAAACAAACTGCCATGAGATACTTGAAACATATCCAAAGACTGGCTTGAAACTTTATTACTAGCAGGATTGTAATAAATACTTCTGTTAAGCATGTTCATATATATCAGAATTTAAGTAATAAGGCTTAAATTTTCTTTAGTAAATAAAACCACATACGAAACATTCAGTTCAACACATTATGTATATTTCTGGTATAATTAAAAGACAACAGCTCTGGGTAAATAATTATATTACATATTTATAACTATTGCAAGAATAGACATGTTTTGCATAATCTTCAAATTTTAAAAACAAGATATACAGTTGAAAGTACTAGAAGAGGACATTCAATTCTTTCAAAAGACTACCCAATCTTTCTTCCAAAAAATAAAAACCAAAATAATGGAAGTTGTTTTCTGACACCTACTTTTCTCCCACAAACCCTTCCCCCTTCCACACACACAACGCAAATTCACAACCAATTTGTATGTGTTTCTCCTCTGGAAATGTGTCATGGCAAATAAAAGTGGTTACAAAACTGTATTCCCTCTAAATCAGGAGTTCACCAGACACAAACACATAGCAGTGTTTCATTTTATCATCCCCTCTTCAATGTCAGATCTTATACTAACTTAGATGGGGTACTTATATGAGCATTTATGCCCCATAAAAAGTTGAATCAACCATTTTTTAAAAATCGTCTTTTACTAGTTCATAAATTATTCAAATTTAGTCCCATCCCACATGCCTTAATGTTACTATTCCACTGCACTGTTTCTCCAAGTATCTAGTGGGCACTCAATTAAAACTCATAGCTTACAGGTCCAACTTTGCTTTTCCTGCAAGTAATGTATCTGTAGGTACATTAACATTCATAAGGATTTAAGCGTAAATACAAAAAGTAACCTTTGTAAACAGTTCTCATGTCATAGCCAATACAGAATGTTCAGTGAAGCACTCAAGTCACTGCTGCTAGGACAAACAACCTTATAACTCAAACACATACTCGTTAGCCAAACATATTCTACGGAATATGAGAGCTGCCAGGGCAAAGGTGAGCAGGACGATGAGCACGGTGGAGCCCGTGTGGTTGGTGTTGCCTCGGGGCTGCTGTGCCCGGTTGAAGTCGGCTGAAGCTGGGGCCCGTCTCTGGCTCTGCTGCTGCGCGCGGCGCTGCCGGGGACTCAGCGAGGTGCTGGTGCTGGACACAGCTGGGGTGTGCTCCTGGACAGCTGCTGCACTGCTGTGCTGAGCTTCAGACTAAAACAGAAAGGTTGAGAGCTCTCAGACAATACATTTTATCTCTTGTCAGCAAGAAATACAATCACAAGGATTAAAATACGCTCTTCAGTTAACTGATAATACATGTCACTAATAATTACAGGATTGTTACAGCTGGTTGTTTTTGTCCATACACTATCCTGAGTAGAAAGTATATTTCAGGCTGAAAATCAGCAGTTCTACAGACAAGAGAAGGCTGAAGGAAGTCTGTCAAATCATATTTATGTTAGAGATTTCAAATATCACTGTCAAGGATTTTTTTTAACTCTCTGCTGCTCAAGAAATCCTCTAGGTAATTATATTGCTGAGGATTTGCAACATCACCTATACTGAAGGGGAAACAAGATGGGAAAGCCAAAAGAAGGATGGAGATTAAGTCCAAGTACTGCAATTAAGCAATGCTGCAGAGCTTCCTATGGACAGCTGGGTCCAGAAGTCTGTTCTCATCACCACCCCCATCACCACTGAAAAAACAAAACGAAAATCCTAACCACAAACCACCCGATGATCCCAGCAGGAGTTCCGGAGCACAGCACGTGCGCAGGCACTTACCTATTGCCCTCTACTGGACAAACTCGGTCTGACATTACAAGTACTAAAAAATACACTTTAGCAAATGATGTTCTGCTCATGAGAATTTTATGCTGAAGAAAACAAGTTTCAATCTTATGAGCTAGAAAATATGACATCTGATCTCCCATCAGACTAATCCTGCTTGCAATACTAAAAATCTCAAACTTCCAACGTTTAATATTAAAAATAGTAATACAGTGCAGTCATTAGAAATAAGCATTTTGACAAGGTTCTGTTTTAAAGTGTTTAAAAAAAACCTCTGAGAAAAACTGCAGGTTTTTAAAATTTTTATGTCTCATTTTCAGTCCTCAGAAAATAAGGTTTTCTGGTATTCCTACTTAAACCAATTTGCAGCTATTTTCCAGAGTTATCCTTTCTCCCCTTTCCTTCTAAAAGATTATCGTAACACCAAGTAAAACTAGAATTCTGGACATTTTAGATTTTTTTCCAAAGCTTTTTAATGGACCCAATATCCATAACCTTAACTTCAGCCTTCTACTATACCCATAAAAGATAACCCTTCCACATGACTAAATGGAGAATGCTCTGAAGCGCCTATCAGGTTTGACAATCCACAAGGCAGTGAATAGCACTTGGTCTTGTGACTCTTCTGTGTGTGGACAAAGAATTCAAAATTTCCAGATAGTCGGTGATCTGTGTCACCAAGGGAAGAGGCCTTCCATTCCTACCTCCCCATCATTAATATTTCCCACTGTTTATCATTTGCAAGGAAGTACTGATGCAATTACTCGCCACATTTGACAACTTGCCTGTTTACACAGGCGTCTAGCCTAAATAAGCAAAGCAGCTTGGGTAGCTTCAAAGAAAAATGTTTTTAAAAGATACATTTTATCAGCAGAGACAGCCAAGAACACCACAAGCAGCCTGTCATGATTTCCAGTACACAGAAGAAAGTAATTCTGCTTCTCACTTGAAAGCTCCTCATGCCAAGGAAAATGAAGACTTGGGGAAGCCAAGTCTTTGAAAAATGAAGTTCCTAGATTCATCTGCATTCCCATCATCCAGAAGGTGAGAGGGAGAGAAGTGAATTCAGGACACAAGAACTACCAATTCAGTAAGCAATGTTTTTCTTCTTCAAACAGTTTTTAAAGATATAAAAAAGTCTAGAAATATTCCTAATCCTTCATCTCACTAACAAAAGTAACTAGCACTGGCTGTCATACACATCTTCTCAATACTGCAAAACTTAAATGTAAAAATAAAACAGAAAGGCCCTGTTCTGGATAGAACAAGCTGTCATACACTGACATGAACAGATCTGTGATTCAAGAGAAATCTCACTGACAATTTCAAGGCTTTAAGTTATTTTTCTGAGGAAATTACAGATGGATTGGGCCAGCAGCAGACGAAAGGCTTCACCCAAAGCTCAGCTAATTCACCACCTTGGGATTCCCAACATAATCAATGGCCAACTATTACCAGACATGCAGAAGGAAGCTAAGGAAGGAGTCATCGTGACCTGAAATAAATTTGGGTCCAGGTGCTACAGTATCTTAAAAGAGATGATTAGATAGATAGATAGATAGATAGATAGATAGATAGATAGATAGATAGATAGATAGACAGACAGATAGATTGATTTTTTTATTTGTTTGAAGACTTAATTTTTAAGAATCCCAAAAATGGCAGATGGGCTTTGCTATTTAAAAAAAAATCATAGTCATCTTGTCTTCAACTTAATGACAAGTCCTTAAACTCTTTGTAAGCAAACATTACAAGATTTTTAGACTAACACAATAAATCACATGACACAATTTCCGTTGTTTCTGCCAAATAATGGTTTCTGCCAAACCACAGTGGAAATGTGGATGAGGGCTTAACAGACTAAAGATAGAAATATTCAATAATAGTTACATTATAGCCACCTTTAGCGTCTGATCTTTACAGACATTTAACACACACATGTCAGATTATTATATACTATTTATGTCACTACATGTCACATTATTTCTGAAGCTTCTGAAACTGTTAGGACTGATAGAAAACTTTGCTCCAAGGACATCTGAACAATTATTTGATGAATAAATTATTTCAGTAAAATATACTTATATTAGAACTAACAAAAACTTGTACCGTCTAAAAAAATGTAAGTAATGAAATTTGTATCATGTTCAGTCTACTGAAAAATGGTAGAACTCATTGCATCCTGTGTATCTCCAGGCCATTATTTTAAAAACTTTTATCAGAATACTAGAAGGCTTAAATAATCATCTTAGAAGGGATGTTTTAAAAATACAGAAAACTCAGGAACTCAGAAACACATAAATCCTCTGGGTTACTGAAGCCTCTTTGACTTATACTAGTGGTCTGGGGAGATATGCAGAAATCAGGATAGGTGAAATACTTGTTTGTCTGTACAACTTCCAACTGAAGAAACATTGAACTTTGACAGCATGGCTTAATGGCTTGTTGCAGTTAATTTGGGGGGTCCCCAGGGATGTCCCCTAATATGAAAAATGTCTGTTTTTTAATGAATCGAAGTTGGGCCAAATACTCTCAATTGTAAAGACATTTAAAATGGTTGCTGTAGTATTACAGAGCTAAGACATCACTTAACAGAGATAAAGGGTAACACTTTTTACCAATATATCGTTCAGAACTTATGATTAAAGGTAAGGGCTTTATAAATGTCATGTATCAGAACACAGCCTCATTTTCTGACAGAAACCTCCTTCATCAGCTCAAGAGTAGCTGGCTTCAGTTACAACGTTTATTTTACCACCCTCATAGTGCTTCATCCAGTCACTATTATCAGTGCAAGTTACTACTACATAATACTGCTTAATAACAGGTGTACTGAGGCTTAATGCATTCCCAAAGTATCCAAAAACAGTCTAACTACAGTTTTTACCTTGTTACTTAATAAAGTCCACAAAGCATCAACTTTATTCATTAGCTATAAGTCCCGAGGTGGGACATCTATCCCCATCAATGCACCAAATGTATTGCTACAGATTTGCTGGAAGTTCAGACACCCATAATCCACATAGATTTAGTCTGTGCAATCAGGGGGGGAAGACTGAAATGCAGCCTACCAGCCTCTGCTGCTGAGTAACCTGCACTGCTCTCCAGCCTCCATTAATGAGTCCCACTGTGATCAGAGTTTTGGTACCAAAATTTAGGTGACCACTGGACCTATACCCACAATATATTACTTCAAAAACATTGTTTTGCTCACATGTGGAAGGATTTCACCTTAATACTACAGCAATTACTTTTATCAAGCCAGCTTTCAGCAGCAGTACCTTGCTTGCACTTTGAATACTCAAACAAGAATAATGTGTCATTACTTTGCTCTGAGTAGACATCAACAACTACTACAAATAAAATAAAGTACTGTCAGAAGGAGTCTAGTCAGAGGTGTTCCCAGCACTGGGTTCAGACTACTCCTCAGAATACTGTGCTGCAAAATGCCTTTGGTGGCCTACTGTTTCAGTTTTATTAATGCTAAAGACTGTTCTCTGCAGCTCTGTATCCTTTTAGACGAGTTGCTGTGGTAGCATTTTCCAGAGCACCGTTGTTCCCTTCCTTGTTCTCATGCTGTTGTACTTGTTGCCTTGCACCTGGCAAACCTCTATAATGTTGTGACAGGTTTTCTTGGGGAGCAGGTCTCACTGGCATGAGAATCAACCCCCTCCCCTCCTTCTTCTTCCTTCAAAAAGCAGCTGTTTAAAGGCTGGATGAATGTTCTCTAATAATACAGGCACATAAAACTTAACAGCCAGTGTGCAACATCTGCACCAGTGTTGCACACTCCAGTCATTACTAACAGGATGGTGAATGGGAACAACCACTGCTAGTCTGGCAAAAAGACAAGAGAAGGTGGGGAGGAAGGGAAGTGACCTGGAAGATGTGGTCATGCAGGGAAAGCCCAGAAGTCAAGAGCTCTGAGTGCACCTTCCCCATAGCACACACAAACAAGACAGAAGGGAGAGCTAATTACAAATATCACTTTTTCTGATGGAATGAAAAATTCTCTCTTCAGGAATAAGGCCCCATGTGGAACAAAGAAATGGACACAAAGTGATGCCATTGCAGAGACCCATTTCAGAGTGCTCTTCACACAAGAATTAAGTCAGCCCTGTCCCAGGAAGGACATCAGAAATATCTTGCCATTAACACATTTCAAAAATCTGGCCTTTAAATCAACTTAAAGGTAACAAAATCATGGAAGACAGGACTGTTGCTGGAAAGAACAAACTCGACCATGAAGCAGTCCCATAATAAAACACAGACTACAGATTCCTTCACCTTCACCTAGAGGTGACCCTTCCCTTAGCACCTATTTACCACTGTGTCTTTAATGAAGACTGGTTATAACTGTTCTAGGAGCAGAAGAAAGGTAACATTCAATTTTTTCTGCATGATTACTTCTAATATTCACCTCTGTATTGTCTAGAAAGACAAAAGGTCCCATGACTTCAGAGTGAGACACATTAATCTACTGAATCAACAAGTTAATACAAGAATTCAGCATTAGCCCCATCTCTCCCCTTTTTACTCTCAACGAGAGTAAACCCAACAAATTTTCTACAACAGTTTTAAATTAAGTATATATTTGTAGAGTAAGTGGCAAACATTTTATCCACAAAGACAGAATATATGTTTTGGTGTTGCCCAAATCTAACACAACTTAATAAGGCAGAAGTAAGTCTTCACACAACAAGAACTCAATAAATGGATTTTACAGATGCAGGAAACCCAGCTGAGTAGAAAAGATCTGAGGTTTGCATGGGTACTCTTTCACACCTCTAAGCAGATCAACACCCAGAGTGCCCTACTTTGAAAATATTTCCATTACCTTTCACATGAATAAGAACACAAAAATAGCAAGCTCAAATTCCTTAAAACAGTCTTTCCTGTTACCCATTTCCTTCTCCCACTGTGTGGCTATTTTCCACTACTGAATGGCTCCAGATAATTCCTAACACTCAAAATGCTCAGAAAGCTCAGAAACACAGGTGTTGGTTCAAACTAAAACTAACAATCCTGAATATTAATTCAATTCCCCAAAACATGAACCCACTTATCATTTACAGTTGATCACATATATGAATACTTTTACATACACCTATATATTTATATGTTTAAAGGTCTCATTTCCCATAGGACTGATCTTCTGAAGATTAAATTAATCATTAATTATTAAATCAGTATAACTGATAAAACTAGTCTTCTTAAATATGTGATTAATTTAAAAAAGTCTCTGTCCTCAAGAAAATGCCAGCAATGCCTTGGTCTATTAGATCTTTCTACTATATTAGCCAGGATTTGTAATAAGAAGAATATAATAAAATGGTTTATTAAATCCAGAATAATCTGGAAGAATTTCTTCCCCCTTACTGTGAGGGAAAGAAAGTTTGCTATTAGCATGTTTATATTTCTACATAGCTAGAAAACATGTTGCAAACACACAGCAGATGTTATTGGACATGTTGTAGGTTTTTTAACCAATCTGCAGCCCCATCCTCTCTAAAAAAGACAGCTTAGCTGGGATTTGCCTGCAATTTATCAGTGAATTTAGACTGCATTTGCAACAGTCATAACAGCAGCTGCCTTGGCCCACCACCAGACCTCAGTCACTTCTGAAACCCTTATGTAAGCCCTACACCTAGCAGGATTAAAATGTGTCATATTTCAAATGGTAAGAACATTTTAGACTTACTTAAGAGGTTATAAAACTCAAGAAGATAGTATTGATTAATATCTAAAAGCTACAGGTTATCACTGAAACATTTTTTGCCTCGGGCTAAGAATTCTGTAGAGAAAACCTGTGCTACATTGCACAGATGGTAAATTACAGTGCTTCAGACACCATAAAGTTTTAATGAACACTTAATGTAATTAAAGAAAACACTGGGAAGAAGAACTGTTAGAAGAACATTATTTCTTGTTTCAAGAGAAGAAAGTGAAAGCAAAGGTTGTGATTTCTAAAAATGATTCAGCATACTATTTGCTAGCAGATTTTATATAAAAGTATGCAGGAGTTCCAGCATAAGTATATGAACTACATACTTTAATCAGGACTCCAATCAGCTTAAGAGGACCAATTTAATAATCAGACTATGTCCAATAAAGCTCAAAGATGGACCATACCGTTGCACTTGCTGGATCTGGGAATGCTCTGGCTGCACCATCCTGCTGGGGCTCACATGAAGCAGCAGACTGGTTCAGTCCTGATGTGTTTGAGGGTCCAGCATCAGATCTCCTGGATGAATTGACCTCTGCCTACAAGAAGCACACATGCACACATCACAGACAAGACCAAAATTGCTCCAAAACAATTTGGCTTATTTTGGAATGTGCATTTCATTGTAGAGAATATGAGGCTTACCAAAATGTAATAATCAGGTGTGCCAGTTGCATTCTTATGACACAGTAACAAGTTTAGGAAATTTATGTTCTTTAAAAATAAGACTGCAAATGTGCAAACAACAGTTTAAAAAACAATTTTGTTTGCACATAACAAATATAAAATTCAAAAAAACCCACAGATGTAGAGAGCAAAAAATAAAATTCTTTAGAAAATCCAGGAACATTATGCCAGAACAACACAATTTTTAAAACTTTTGTTTGGCATGTCCTTAAGACAATGTTGGCTTACTGTTGATACAAGTGAAGTAGCACAGCCTGTTCCCCCACAGGACTAAAGAGCCTTTAGTGAGTGCCAGTGTAATCTGGCTATACTGGTTTCAGTACCAAAGTTGCCTCACAGACAGAGTGGGCATATATGCATGACACTACACTGGGTAGTATTTGCATACCAGTGTCCACTATTTAAATTTCAGCACAGAGTAAAAGAAAAAATTCAAGTCTCACAATACTGCTTTCATATACATTTACAAAATGTCTATTGCACATTATTTCCCAGAATTTAGGTTTCATGCTTAGGAAATCTGAGACAGGAGATCAATAGGGACATGTAGAAAAACACAAACCCCAGAAAATATGCCAGTAATAATCTCCTGGGAATGGAAAAGGATATACCATCATAGTGCTGAACTGGAATACTTCTAAGATTTACACATGTCAAAAAAAAGAAAGTCTTGACCAGATCAATTTTTATCAGTAACCAAGTCACCTCTCAAGTCATGTGTGCAGATCTCAATTTATTACAACCAAAGATGACAACTTCAAATCTAGTGACTGTCTTCAAATGCAGACATAGGTAGTGGTGGTAGTAGTAGCAAGAAATACAAACAGTGTATTAGAAAACAACTAGTTACAGTGATCACAAACTGGTAAAATCACAGTATAACAGTCTTTCATTATACTATCTAGTGTGAGGAAATTAAGTTCTCTGTTTCTTTATTCGTATTACCTCAAGAGAATTCAACAAATACAGCACCAAAACAATCTGGAGATTAATTTAACATTTGAAAACTTAGAATCTGCTAAGAAGGCTGCCTTCTCTTTGCACTTGACTATTAGGAACTGTAATATTAGACAGGAAAAGTTATGATTCAAATATGGATCGTCACCAAAGCAACAAAGAATTATGAAACATTTGGACTGGAATGGAACTCCAGATGTCCCTGGTCCAACTCTCTCCAGAGTCATGTCCAGACAAGTTTTGAGCATCTCCAAAGCTGGGGGTTCCAGAGTCTCTCTGGAAAGTCTGCTCCAGCATTTGACAACCCTCAGGGTGAATCTTTCTTTCCTACATCCAATCTTAAGTTCCCCAGAACCAGAGTACCAATTTTCATACTCTTACTTCTTTCAAGATGAGCTTACTTAATCTTTTCTGTTAATCTCTACAAAGCAGTAACAAACGTGCATTTGATTTACTTTAGTTTATGAAAGTACTAAATCTAGTATCTAGACTGAGGCCAGACTAACATTCAAAAGATGACCAACATGTTTAAACATATGAGGCTGAGCAGAGAATTTTACTGCAAAATTTGCCTTGTGATGGCAACATGAAGGTAAACCATACTATTTTACAGTGACACATATGCTATTAGTGATTTCTTTTTCCTTGTTTTAAGCAAACTGGAATTTTTGCTATATAACACCTATAATGCAGGAAACTATTTAGAAGTCAATATTAAACTGATAAAAAATACAATTTATCATTAAAACAGACAGGAACAAAGGTGGATGCTCACAGAATCGGAAAACTGTAATGAGAAGATGTGTTGGGGTCTTTTCCCCCTTCTGAATTTTTTATTCCTATCTCAATACCACTTTTTAAAAAGTTACCGTCTTGCTTAAAGCTGTAAGAGACACAATAACCCTGGGATCATCTACACACAGTTAGGAAACCTCTTATAAAAGGATGAATGCAGAGGTTGCTAGTATGTTTGCTAGTGAAGAGACTCTCACAAATTATACACTCATAAATCTTACCCCATAAATTGACATGAAATGTATCCAAATGATTAAAAAGTTCTTTGCTTTCTGCTAGTAATTCATACTATTAGTTCATTACAAACACATCAATTGAACACCTCTGCCTAACAACAGATAAGAAAGTCAAGCAAAGCAGAGAAGCAGGAAGCTTTAAAAACCCCAACCCCTAAAATTTGATTTGAGAAGGGAAGAAAGGTGGAACCAGAGGACAGAACTGATTTACCTTACTAAAAAAAAGAAAGAAAAAACACACAATGGATGGTGAAAGGCTGTAGAAACCTAAGGCTTTTGTTCATTTTTTTTCCTGAGAAGTGCTTGTTCTTAGGAGGGGGTGTCAAGCACATAGATACATGGAAAGCACGTGTATTCTTTAAAGACTGATATCTCTAAGCCTTTAATTTTAAAACTGAAAAAGGTATGAAATATAAGTTAGGAGTTCTTTCTCACAAAAGAAAAACTCTGGCGGTTGTAGAATTTCTTTGAAGAGTAGCAGTTCTTAAGTAAAAATCAATCCTACAACTTTAAACCCTTATATATTGTAAAAAAGCCAGGAAAAGGCAATCCACTGTTTCTCCAAGTAGCTCAGCTTTAACACTCTGTCCCCGTTTTTTGTATCTTTGTAAAATATTTGGAGATGTTTTTATTTTAAGTGTTATAGCACAGGAATACGCATGTCCTGCAAAACTAGCAGGAATGCTCAGAAGACAAGTTTTACTGTCCTGGCACACGCAAAAAAAGTTAAAAAGTAGCCTTTAGGACACGATTAGAAGAACATGGGTGATAAAAGGGGAATATGGGCAGCCCTGACCTTAGCGAGGATGGGTTCTGCACTAACGCCACATTGTCATATTGTAATTGTAGCTCCCTGCCCTCATGCACAGTAGTCCTCCTTAGTGTCTGATTTAAGAGTTTAGTGGAAAACCCAGTGAAAAACAACACTGAGCATGCAAGACATGCAATTCTCTAAGGAATGTATTTGTCTAAACAAACCTTGCTTTCACTGAAACACAAGCTAGAGAACACATTTTTCGGTCACAGCAACTTCCATACCAGAGTTCAATTTTCAGTATCTTCAGATAGTAGCAGAGTAGTTCAAAAGAATTTGCAACCATTTTTCAGTAGTAACATGTTTTATTCCTTCCATAAGCCAAAAGGAAAAAAAAATCACAAAGGTAAAAAATTTAGGTTAGCTTTGCCCAAACTTTTGTCACACTTTTATGATAAAACTAATTCTGGAGAATTTAATCAAGTTATTCGTGTCAGAAAATGTGGAAGTAAAAGCAACATAGGCAGTTTTTACCACAGTGGTCACCACTAAAATTAAAATTAATCAATCAATGCTTGAGATGCACAACTTATTAACTGGCAAATTTCAAGAGATCCATTTTTATTTTCTCTTTCAGACTGTACTGAGAAAACAGGCTTCTACACAGCAATTGGTGAAGGTGTTCTGAAATGATTAATGCTTCTGTGATTTAGAAGTTTTTCCTCTGTATTTTCTTTTCTAATTCTAAATAAGAGAGATAAAAGTTTAAACAGCGACTTTACCTTGAAGCTAATTTGTCTGGCAAGTTCTTTAGCCTCCTTGTCTGCCTGGCTTGACACGCTTCCAGATGTCAGTGGTAAGAGGGCTGTCTTCATAGATGTGCCACACATTTCACAACAGAAGTCTTGTGACCTGCCCACAAATGACATAGCTCAGAATAGCATGTTCTCATTGTTCCTGTGTGCTTGTTTAATAAACTATTTGCAGAACAATCCACAGAAAGACAAGTGGTGGCAAGGCCAGTAGCTTAGAAGTACTTCCCTCTGCCTCAAATCACACTACCTTGAAAAAACATGATGAGAATTATCTACATTACTAATACAAATTCTCTCATGTCATTTAGGAAAGTATCAACAATTGACTTAAATATCGCTATACTTTATTAATAATTACACTTTATTAATAATTACACTTTATTAATAATTACACTTTATTAATAATTTCTTTATACTTTATTATAAATTTATACTTTATTAATAATTTCTTACAATTAAAATACTTATATCTGCAGCAAATAAAAACTATAAATTATAAAGATTTAACTATTATTACAAATGTTATACTGGACCCAGGACCTTGGACCTCCAATCCAGGAATTTCAGCTTCTTGGAGAACATAACCTTCCCACATCATCTCTCTATAGGGAACACTGCAAGTGGCCCTCCAGGTCAGTCAGGAACCACAGAGACTTGACAGCACAGTATCAAGACCAACCTACCCCACTGACTCACTCCTGTTACTGAATGCTACTGAAAAGAGCCTGGCTCTACCTTTTTTACAACTTCCTTTCAGTTAATTGTACACATGGATATGATCTCCTGAACCTTCTCTTCTCCAGGCTGAACACTCCCAGCTCTTTTACTATCTCCATGGATGAAACATGTTCCAGCCCCTCAATCACCTCTGTGGCACTGCACTGAATTTACTCCAGGACATCCTTATCTTTCTTGTACTCTGACCTGGTCACAGCCACACCTGAGCCCAGCACTCCTGATGTCTCACCAGTGCTGAACACTGAGGTAGGATCACTTCCCTTGACCTGCTGGCAATGCTGCTCCTCGTGCAACCCAGGACATCATCAACCTTCTTTGCTGCAAGGGCTGCCTCATGATCAGCATGGTGACCACCAGAATCTTCCCTTCCAAGCTCCCTTCTAGTCAGCTGGTGTTATCCCTCTCCAGGGGCAGGACTTTTCTCTGACATTCCTCCAGCCAACTGAGGCTCCTCTGGATGGCAGTACAACTTTCTGGTGTATCAGCCACTCCCCCCAGCTTTCTATCACCAGCAAACTTGCTGAGGGTGCAGCCTGTTCCATTATCCAGGTCATTAATGACACTGAATAGCACTGGCCCCATAATGACACCAGGAATACACCAATAGGTAGCAGCCTGCAGCTGGATTTTGTGCTGCTTATCACAATCCTTTGAGCCAGGCAGCTCAGCCAGTTCTTAATCTACCTTACTGTCCCCAACTACCTAGGCTGTACTCCACGACTGAGGATAAGGGAAAGGACACCAAGAGCCTTGCTGAAGTCCCTATAAAAAACACCCACTGCCTTCCCCTTGTCCACTAAGCTAATAGTTTCATCATAGTCAAATACCTAATCTTAAATTTACTTCCTAAAGATCATTTAGAAGAAGTTGCTTTAGAATTTTGAACTAATTTCATTATTACTTAAAGACAATTATACATCATTATTTTGGTTGTTTTCTCCCCCCGCCTTACTATCAATTCCATCATACCCACTTTCTCTCCATGCTGCAGTTAGTACTGTATCACAATGTCAACTACATCTCCAAGAATGAACTTTAGACAAACCTCAAATATGACCACATAATGCTGGAAGGAACGGAGTGCTCTCAAAATATTTTGTTTGACTGCAAGTTCCAAGTTTGCACAATATTCCGAGAAAAAGGTGACTACACATACAAGGCATCAAACTTGTTTCATTTGGAACAGGTAAGATAAAGACTGAAGATAATAGACTGAAATAGCTTATTTTCTACTCAATGCATTACCCTAAAAGTGAGTGAATGTAAATGTACCTACAATAACAAACTTAGCACTTACTTCTTTGCAAGAGCTCTTCTTTCTTCTGGTGTGTAATCTAGAGATCCTATTGCTCCTTCACCTTTGGTTGGCATAAATCCAATGATGGCTAGTAAAGCTGTTCTTACTAAAATGGAAAATAGAGATATAAACAAGGTGCCAGAAACAACAGCTATGTAATCTCATCCCACACTTGGAAAAGTTGCATTTCTCACTGCAGCACTTCATTCTGCCAAGTCTGAATTTCCTACAAGCAGCACTGGTTTGACGTTTTTTGGTACACTGCAAGGTTTTCTCAATTCTGTTTTAACATCAGGTTGTAAACAAAGAAAAAGCCAACATCCAACAAAGAAGAAAAAAATCAATTGTCACAAAAATATTGCATTCAGGTGAGTGTTCCAGACTTTAAAAACTATGAAAAAAGATAAAGCAGAACTAACATATAAAAAAGTGGTCAAGGGGAGAAGGGGAGCAGGGGGAGAGGAAAAAAATAAGGAGATTCACAGGGAATTATTTTTTTGCGTCTGTTTTCTATTAGACATGAATTCTGCAATTCAGTGCACACAAGCTCAGAGTTTTTCTTTTTTATGAAGTATTGCAGAATTTGTTCCTTTTATGTCATCATAATAAGGGAAGGAGCTCACTTAAAATATTAATAACTACTTGTAACAGAATTGCCATCTGAAGCCTCTCTTTTGACAACATCTGTACTTGGACTTTGGTTTACAGAAGTAATGAAATTTAAGAATTCAAGACAGTTTGCCAATAGATTTGGTAAATAAATATCACATCAAAATAAGTACCACAGAAAAGAGACAGCATATATATGACTACTTAGAAACACAGTATGTTCTACTCTTTAAAAAAACATTAGACTTAACAAAAGTTGAAGAGTGGTCTGCTAGAAAACTCCTAAAATCTTACTAATATATTTTAAAAGCGAAACTGATATAGAAATAATTGATATACTGTACTCAGCAAAACAAAAATTACTTGAACATAAACATATTGCCTTAGATAAACTGTGCCAGCTGCAATAACAGTATTTTTAAAAATAAATCTAAGAGAAGATTCAGCTTTTCTGAACTCAGACCACATTATCTTCCTCTTGAGTGCTCAGAACCACATCATTAGAATTTATTTCTATTATTATTCAAGCTGGCTTAGTGATCATGCAAAAACAGGGTAAAGTAATAGGATTTATTTTCGTAAGAAAAATTTTAAACAAAACACACAAAGAATATTCTAAGTAGTCTGAGAATTCTTAATGCTTATGTATCCAAGTAAAGAAGAGCTTACCATCACCCCTCAGCTTCTCAGCCCTGGCATTTACTTAGTATGATTTCCAAATCATTCAATTTCACTCTTTTATGACCTTACATTTGACAAATTCTCCCATAATTTTACACCCTCAAAATCTGTCTCCTCTTTCACTACAAACATTCTTCATGAGATTTTTTTTTTTAGTTTAAAGAGCAAGTTGTTTAATGGGGGTAACATTTATCAAGGAATTGTTACTTACTACTCCATGAAGGCTGCCATGTTTCAGGATGATGCCCTGAGATGCTTAAACAAATTTTCTTCCCCACTTCAAACCTGCCATTTGCCTTCAAAGGAAGAAGGAGGATACAATAAAGCATGCCAGAAGTTAACTCTTTTTGTAAAAGCTGTAAAAATCATGATCAAAAGAATTCCACACACAAACAATACATGACAATTATACTATACTACTGCCAACACCATAAAATTGGCATTCAGCTTGCTGAAAACAGAACTTTGTCATCTGAGTCTATTAATGCATGAAAAAATCTTCTACAAAACTATGCACAAAGGAAGGCCTTTGCCTCAAACTACAGGTCTCCCTTCCTATATCTGAGCAATGTATTCAACAGAAACCAAGAGGGTCCATGGGGAGAACAGAAGGCTAGAGAATCCCATCAGCAATGTGATTGCTCCCAGAGGAAAGAACTTCCATTTATTAGGCATAAAGTTTTATGCAATTAAGAGATTACCAAAATAATCTTGGAAGACTTTGGATCTTCAATTATACTGTATGTGCCACCTTTCTTACAAAAATAACATTATGTTAAATGCCAAGAATCTCAATCTCTCTCTCTACCTATGATAAAATTGATAACAATAAAAAGGAAAAATTAGTAAGCATGCTTACTTACCGTCAGCAAAATAATGCTGGGTGGTTTCATGGGATATTCAGGTGGTAGCACTATTCGCCCATGATAAATCCCTCCATCAAAATCTGAATCTGGAGGCCCTCTAACAGTGAAGTGCCATTCAAAAAGATTATCCTAAAATGCCCCCATCGATGGAAGAAGGGGGAGGGGGAAAAAAAGAAAAACCGTTCATCACAGAAATAGACAACTTGATCTCATTTTCCTTGAACAAGGACAGGCTGAAGAAATAGTACAAAAGCAGAAGTTTTAAGAAGCCAAATCAAGTAGAGAGTTAAGAGAATGCAGCACTAAGGATAAAGCATTGTAGACTTCTGGTAATTTTCTTGTGCAATAATATGCCAAAACCCTCAAATACATTATCCAAATTCTTTATTCTAGCTGTATAAATTATTAAAAGAGTTTTACTACCCAACAGATGGAAAACCATGTCAATTAAGAGTAAGATCCAAAATCTTTAGATCTTTGCCTCAACGAACAATAATTTCTGGGGAACCAAGGGAAGACCTACACCAAGAAAGAACACTAATGACAGCCTTCCCAAAGCTCTTCCATGCCCCGGTCAACACAGGGATTTGACTCACACCCCAGAGAACTCCTATTCTCCCTCCTCCACTAACAATTTTGTAACAGGTACTGCGCCTTATTGCACAACTTTGAAAGATACACTTTGAAATTTAGAGTTTTATCATCACTGGACATACAAATAACTTCTCTTTAAACATTATTTCTTTGGAGTTTTGAGCTGGGATTTGTGTATCAGAACTTGTGCTGCCAAGAACTTCCTAAATATTTACAAGCAGAACAACTCCTACTGCTAGTCCAGGAGCCTAAATGAGGCTTGCTGTCAGTGAATGAGATCCCTCAGCTAATGCTAAACACTGGTAGGTACTACAGCATTGGGACAGCCCACATAGTTGCAGTTTTTCAAGTCTAGGAGATAACTGTCAAGATTTCCAATGTTTCCTTTCATCTGCCACTGTTCTCTTCCCAGTGAGACACTGTTCTAATCCAGAAATAAGATCTTCATGTAGGTTAGAAATAATAGCAAGAATTAAACCTCTCATTTTACCACAGGAAGGAGAAGCAAGCTACAGATAAAAACCACTAGACAACAGGGAATATTTTATAGCACCTAGGAACATGCATTATTATGTCACCACGTCAAGTGTGTTATGCATTTCTGCAAACAGCTAAAACACCATAGAACACTGCTTTTTTAAATTAACCCAGTGAAGTCAGAAGGGATTTCTGTTTAAGCTTCTAACCACCAGAACGTCATTGTCCTCTCAGCCCAAAAACTTAACTAGATGTTTAGACAAGAAGCTATCCCTTAAGTGAAATCCCTCTCTCCTACAATGCATCTAGAATTGTACATATTTGTGTTTTTCAGAGATTTTCTTAAATACAAAACAGCAATCCTCAGAAATCACTGAAGTGTTTCAGTGAACAACTAAGCAACCAGATGTCAGGCTTGGGTACAAAAAGCTTGATTTACATATTAAGTATTTCCACAGTCTTGGGAAGGTGATGGGGGACTAAACACACCCATGCTATAAAACTCAGGTGCCATATAAAACTGTTACTAAGTGCTTTCACCAATACCCTGAACTAGAAGACCATTGAAGTTGAATTCTGCTGCTGCTTTCCATCATAGAGGAAAAAAAATCAGTTTGGTATCATTTAAATATGTACATTCTAAATATATATGCATTTTAGAGACATATATATTAATTAAGAGTATATATTAATAAAACTGCCTAATTACAAGCTCTTGCAAACATATAGAGAAACAAACCTCCAAAGGCTGTGCATGATAATGATCTGTAGGATCCTTCAGTTCTGCAGCCTCTTTCATCAAACGTTTGACAGCTGAAAAAAAAGAAAGCATAAGACATGAAAATGAAGAAAATAACGTAATATGCATTGCATAGAAAAATACATAAAACGTTTCCTGAAGAACTTTTTTCAGCTAACTAATATCCAGCAGATTCCAACTTCTTCACTGGAGGTCATAATTCAACACACTATATAATTACTTATGATGAATAAACCTTAAATGGGTTACACAAGCATGAAGTTATGAAAAATCTGTGCATGGTCCCAGAGTTTCTCAACACTGAACACCAGGACTAAAGTAGTTTTATATTAGTAATTGCACCGAACAGGAGTAAAAACATACGTATCATTAACAGAGTTTCAGACTACAAGATTTACAAGGCTAACAACCTTTTTACAATACATGTGCATCTTTAACAACTGCTGAAAAGCTTTATCCTGACACCTCCTATGACATTTACACGACTATTCCTTTAGTTGATCAAAGAGCGGTCACAGTAATACTTGAGAGAAATCAGTACATCACCAGGAAGAGGAGATGAAGTTTTATGTAAGATTTGAAAACACATATGCCCAGCCTGAAAAATTTACCCAGGGCCTCTGCAGTTGGAACCTGCCACTGGGTGTGAACACCCAGGTACTTCAGGATATTCATTAGTAACCTTCTCCAACCTTCCACTTCAAAAATACCAGCATTATCTGTATTTTCTGCATCTCCTTCTTGTGGCCTCTTTTGCAAGCTCTGTTACATCACTTATACTTCAGGAGCCCTCATGTGCACCATACGTTAATAAGAAACTCTGACCTCCCCACACAGGAATTCTCCTTCCAATATACTGTGAAAAGTTCTTTTCCTCCTTCACGCTTTGGGACAGCTATAAACAAGAGCTCAAAGTTTGGGAATTTCACTTCTTACAACCCAAACACAAAACCAATTATGTGGAAATCTGCTGGTGCCAGTTACCTCAGTTATGCTGCTGCCACAGGGAGGTGTCAGTTAAACACCCTACAGATCCCACCAGACCATGGCACAGCTAGCAGCATTCAGGCTCTGCTGAGTAACAGTTTCTTTCATCTTCATTAAGGTTTACGAGTTATTAGGGAGGAATACAAGAAAACCAGTCTGGACCAGAAAAGGCTTCGGACCCAGTATTGCTTCACAGCCAACACGGCTGGACACTTGCCTTTAGAAGAAGAGTGGCACGCACCCGATGAGCTAATTCAGCAGGGAACACCCCATGAAGCAAAAAGATGACCATAAGAAAACTGACAATGTACATAATAAAACCTAATAAAGACACAGCACTCATGGACAAGGCAGACAACTGTTACTGAGATTTCCCAGCTGAGAGACCAAGACAGAAAAGAAATACATTCCGCCGCAAGAGCATCACGTGGAGTCACCCATGTTCACCAAGGGAGAGATATTAGAGTATAATATTATTCCACTCTTGGGGCAAGAAACGTAACAAAAATCTAATTTAGCTCTTGAATATCACAGAGATAATTTGCTTACAAGAAGTTTTCAGTATTAAGCAACCCAGGACATTTTAAAAATTTATCAGGTGACCTAACTTCAGCCTTCCAATACCTGAAGAGAGACTATAAAAAAGATGGGAGAGGGATTTTTATAAGAGCGTGTAGCAACAAGAGAGGGAATGGCTTCAAACTGAAAGAGAGTAGATTTAGATTGTATATTAGGAAGAATTTGTTTCCTGTGAGGATGGCAAGGTGCTGGAACAAGTTATCCAGTGAAGTTGTGGATGCCCTGTCCCTGGAAGTGTTCCAGGCCAGGTTGGACACAGCTCAGAGCAACCTGGTCTAGTGAAAGGTGCTCCTGCTCATGGCATGGTGCTTGGAAGTAGGTGATCCTTAAGGCGCCTTCCAATCCAAGCCCTTCTATTATTCCATGATTCTAAGCAGCACACGTGTATGCAGAAAGGCTGAGAACTGGGCTTAGTTCAGCCTGAAGAAAAGGCTCTGGGGAGACTTTACTGTGACCTTCCAATACCTAGAAGATGCTTATAAGAAAGAAGTAACTTCTTACCACAGCCTGTAGTGAAAAGAGGGAATGGTTTTGAACTCAAAGAGAGTAGGGTTAAACTGGAAGGAATATGGAAGGAACATATGGAAGGAATTCTCTACAGTGAAGGCAATGAGACACTGGAACAAGCTGCCCAGAGAAGCTGGGGAGGCCTCATCCCTGGAACCCTTGCAGGTCAAGCTGGACAGAGCTTTGAGCTGCGGTCCAGCAGAAGGTGTCCCTGCCTGAGGCAGGGAGGCTGAACTACATGACCTTTAAAGATCCCTGCCAACCCAACCATTTTGTGTTTCTTCTTCCACATTGCCCAAAAATACCGAGAGGCTGCAAAGAAAAGCCCAGAGAGGTAAAAGGTTCATTTTGAGTACGTGTGATCCAGTGAAAAAGCACAAAATTTGTTTCTTCTTTAAGCACTGCTGCAATATTCATGAAACAGTTCTTCCTTTGGCTACCAAAAACTGAAGTGGAAGAAACAAGCATAATTCACAAAGTCTGCCTGCAATAAGTCATGATATTTCAACCCACTTAAGTCATACTGAGTCACTGAGTAAACATTTGGCAATGGCAATTCTGAAAAATCAGAATGGTTTGGATTCATTTGAAATAAAGAATTGCAGACTGTTAATAAAGTCAGAGTATTGCTAATTCAGCCAAAAAAAAAAAGTCAAGACACTGAATTTGTCTAAGACGGGTTTTAGAGACAAAATAATCAAGTTATATTTTAATGTGACATGACCATCAGCATGAAAAATAACCACACTTTCACAGATACACTCAGTAACACTTATCAATGTTCATCAAAATTAAATCCTGGAGAAATTAAGTTTCTGGACTAGAGATTACAGGAGAGCTCCCACCAAGCAGGAGGTGTGGGAGCTCTCTATTGCTCTGTGAAGGAAAGAGAATACTACAGGTCAGAAGCTCTGCCTGACAATCTGCCTCTTGTGTTACACTGAACAGAATTTTCTGAAAAGCAAAATATGGATATTAAAAATCTAAGAATCAAATTTAAAGCCACCAGCTTGCTTTGGATTGAGTGTTGGTGGAATAACAATTAATGAGCAAAATTTGTACAATAAATGCACATGTGATTCATAGATTTATTTCTGCCAAAAATCATGTCCAATCAAATTCCATTTTCATCATCCTTTAGTTCAAGCTACCCTGAAACTTCAGTTCACACAACTGCTTCTTTTGAATATATCTGCAGGTCACATTCAAGTACCCCTGCTGTGTGCCCAACCAGACAAGTCTGTAGCCAGTGGCTGGGGAAACCTTCTGGACACAGAAAATGCAAGCGATCAGTCTTTGTAAATGTCAGTGTAACTGCTTGAAAGGATGACAGGATTTGAACATCGGTGGTACTTTCTTAGTAAATCATTATGTCTTTTCACAAAAAAAAAAAAAAAAAAGCTGGGCATGACAGTATCTTCCTCAAATGTACAGCAACCTTTTCATTTTGAAATGAATTCTCAAACTTCAGCTTGAAATTTCAGTTCCACTGTTTGAGAAAGAAAGTACACAATGAACAGATAAATAATGGAATCCAGAATAGCTGGCATGTATGTAGGGATCTCTCAATCTTTCAAGTTGACTTATCTAAGCTGGGAAAAGAAGAATAAAACAACCTGACAGCTTTTACTGTTTTGGCAAATGTTTCCTACCTTTTTATTTATGGCTGCTATTATTTTTTTTCACTTTAAGCAAGATTTAGAGGCCTACTCAGAAGAAATACAGAAGAATAGTAGGTTTTCCCCTATGGCTCTGCTAACCAAAACAGCACAAGTAAGGATGCAATTTATTTACTGAATACAGGTTTTCCAATGAAAGTAAAACTCCCCTAAAACCCTTCATCTCAGAGAAACTTTTATAACTACTCAATCCACTTAAGTGATTAGTAAAACACAAGTAATCTTTGTTACATGTTTTTCTATTAATGAGGCTACTACCTACAATTAGGAAAAATATTACACAACAATAATAGAAAAAAAAATAAAATGAAATCACATGAACAGTTTGAGACAAGCATCAAGTCCTTTCAATAACATGGATGTGTCATGGATGACATTTTGGGAGGGTCTTCTTAAATCCAGCTGGCTTCGTTTTCTTCCCCCCTTCACTCTACAGCTGACCATTGAGCCAAGAGTGCCTGACCCACAGCTGGTGTAACCATCAAGTGACTTCAGAGGTCACAGTGCAGAGCCTCACCTGCAGAATCACCAGTCCCCACAGCAGCCAAAGCACCTGGGAACCCAAACTGCATTGGCATTTAAAAGAAAATCTCATTTAATGAAGGTAATGTTTAAATTTCTTGTAAGGGGAAAATAACAGTGAATCACTCTGTCAGTAGCTCCACTACACATCATTAAAAAGCCCCACCAGGATTAAGTTTATGTGTAAAGTACATGGGATTGCTCATAAAATGACAGCACTTGATGAGCTTTGACATTTTAAGTTTTAAAAAATCCTCATTTTAAGCGATGTGGTCACTGACACACGTAAGAAAACAAATTTAAAACAAAGTGTCACAGTAACTCTTTGATATGGAAAATGGTATTTATTCAATGGTATTTTTTTCCTGTAGTCTCTAGAGAATGGTTTATTAAATCTAAACATACAGAAACTCTACAGCTTCACAGCAACCTGCACAATGTCACTAGGACCTGTGTGACATGTTGTGGATGTGATTCTCCTGGACAGCTTAGAACCTGTGAATGATGTGTGATCATTTGTGAACTAAAAATAATAGAAATAAATGCAAAACACAGCACTGAACCAGCTACTAGGAAAAAAATTAACTCCATCCCAGCCAAGACCAGGACATTCCTCTGGCAGTTCCTTTGAATTCTGCTACAAAACAAATATAAACACCATTTGCCAAGAAACAGGCCAGCTGTTTTCCATCCTCAGGGTCTCAGATACATCCCTTCTCAAGACCCATATGCCTCCTGAATAGCTGCTTTACATCTTCACAGCCTCACGTAGATTCTTTCAGATGATCAACAAAGTATTAACAACTATTAAAAAAAACACAAAAACTTTTAGTAAGTCTTGTCTTGCTTTCCTCTCATCCTCAGAAACAGCCAACCTTTAGTCCTCATTTCCCTCAGGGCAGCAGGAAGTAAAGTACTCTTCTTGTAGTTGCAATTGAAAACAACTGTTCAGTCAACACAAAGGGAGGTAAAACTTACAAAATCCAAGGTGCTTGTTGAACACACTAAGATCAAACAACGAATAAATTTTTAACATCTGTTCAACGTTTTATTTTTAAACAATCTATTCTTATTTCATACATGGAACAGCTACTGGATATTTCCTATTAGCTCTGTTTAGTTAACAAAGAACTGACGCATGCTTGTTGGCATGGATCACTTATTGTACAAAATATGCAGTGGAGAAAGAAGTACAGTTTGCAGGAAAAACAGCAATTATATTGAAGATGACAGCTAAAAGGATCACAATCTATGCCTTCAGGCTCCCAGAGCAGTGCCCCTGGGCAATAAATGCAGGGCAGCATGCCATGCCTCCCTCCACATGCTCTCCCTAGGCCTCCAGGGCCCTCACTAATCAAATTCTCAATGAGTGGTCTGCTGAAAGCAAAACAAGCTCAGCCCCCCAGAAAACTAGAAAGCATGGTTGTTTGTGGGATCTGTGTGAGGCACGGCAAGTAGGCGTTCATAATTCTTTAAGCATTTGTGCTAATACCCACTCAGACAAAAGCGAGACATTGTCACTACAAGAGCAGAGACTACAAGATTTGGTGTCCGATATTACAGCAGGCTAAGGGTCACAGCTCCTGGGGGAAAAAAGTAAAGAGATTATTCCAAGTAGCTGTCTTATAAATTTCAGAAAATAGGGATGTTCCTGAGGCATGAAGAGGATGAGTCTGTACTTTGGTCAGCTGAGCTTTAATATTGATGGGAGAGATTTATCAGCCATGTGGAAGCAGGCTGATATACACTGACTAATCCATTTTGAAATCCTAAGACAGAAAAAAGCTTACCCTTTTACAACTGCCAAAAATACACAAAAATATGAAGCAACAGCTTACAAGGCTTTGCCTTATTGAAGCAATACAAAGAAACCTGAAGTGTGGAGTGTGAAATTTCATCCCTTCCAAAATTAATGGCCTTTTTGGGAAGAAATAAAAAAGTAACTCAAGTTCATAGGCAGTGTGAGAGGACAGCATGAGGTGAATGCCCCCATGGCACCCTGCTCTCACAGAGGGTAAGTGACAGGAGCTGCTTGGCCATCCCAGACCTGCACTGGCCATGGCCTGCACCTATTGCAAACCGAGACGGGCCAGAGCTGCGCTGCCTCTCATCGAGAGAGACGTGGTGTGCAGGGGAACAACTTGCTTTGTGTTGTGGAGAGTTACCATCTTTCAGATGTGTTGGGATGAACTAATTGGCTGTAGAATAAGGGATAAGGAAGAAGATGAACACATTGCCTAGGAGCAATCAGGAGCAGGACAAAGATGTGTAGTAATATTGCTCTTTTGTGGTCTGCTTGAGAGCACACAAAGTACAGCAGTGGAGAACCTGACTGATCCCCACTCATCAGTCTGGTCTAGCACATTCACAGAAGAGGGATCCAGGTATTCACCACAGATGGAACTTCAGCTCCTTCACAACTCTATAGCAGAATTTGGCTTGAAATAAAGATCAATAAAGGCACGTGTTTCTTTTAACAATATTTTCCTATTTAAAATGTATTTTCATCTACAACATTACATTAAAGCAACCTATACTAAAAGGGTTAGTAGGATTTGCCCTTTAAAAATTTACTGAGCAAAGTCACCGTTTGCAGTTTGCTCAAGTCTAAAAGCAGATTTCAACAGTAGAAGCCTCTTGTACAGGTACAAAACGATTACTTTTTCCACTCTGTCTCAAGATAGCATGTTCCAAATCCCTGAAGATGACCTAAAGGTTAGCAGCCTGGTTCTTCCTCTACTAAAGGCAAAGCAACAACAACAGGCACAAGGTCAGGTACTTGATCTAAAGCGCTAGAGGGCTCAGTTACCAAAGTAATCCCTTCAGTCCACAGATGACACAACCCCTTGAAATAGAAAATATGGCGGACTTCTTTTTATGTAATTTAGTGCCTTTACATTAATTGAAACCATCTTAATATTAGAATATTCTACAGCTCCATCATAAGCCTTCAGTTGAATGACAAGAGTAAGATATCAGTACTAAAGTGCACAGGTAACTGGAACAAGATAGGAATTTGTAAAACATACACAGAAATATTAAGTAATTGCATATGCTCATCTACCTGGTTAGCAAGTAAAGTGCCAGACTAAAAGCAGTGGCTATACATAATTACCATCAACTCATTTTAATGGACAACTGTTAAAGAAACAATATTTATTTAAAATATTTGTTTGTATTTATTCAACACCCTTTTGCCCATCTGTTCAGTGAACAATTACACATATATTGACTATTGAACTCAATGTTTTAAATCATTATAGAAATCTTAAAAGTTATTTATACAATTTACAAACTTCCGCTACCTACTTGGAAAGAAGTAGTTTAATAAATTAATATGGAACCAAGCATGTTTAATTTGAAATTATATTAAGCCATTGTATGAATTATTTATCTTTGCCACATAAAATTCATTTTGCTATGGAACAGCTGGTTCCACCTGGTTTTCAGCACCAACAGGTGCTGAAAATCAATTCCAATAAAGGTAATTTTCTCTTTAATGTAGGGGGGACAAGTAGCAATAAAGGGGAAGAACATTTCTAAATTAAGCCACAAATATTTGTCCTCTCCACCCAGATCCCAGGTGCTTGTCATACAGCACACCACCACTGTTTCCCATGACGTGGCGAACCACAACCAGGGAGCATGCTTGTGTGGCCATGTAAATTCACATATGCCACACATCCTGCTTATCTCCCTAAAAAACAAAGTATTCCTTCCTGATGTTTTAAATTACAACAAGCTCATCATTTGCTTAGTGAGCCTTCTTATCTTTCAGTTATGCAACTTGGGTGTGAGGCTAAGGGACATAATTTAACAATAGACGCTTTATCCACATGAGGTGTGTTTGTAAACAAGCGTGTCACTGACATTTGTAAGGTACAAGTCATCATAACACACAGTTTCTCCTCACCTCTCATGCTGGTAAGAGGAAGGTGTGATTAAAAACTAAAGCCACTATTCATCACAATAACATGAAGTGATAATGCCTATCTCTCAACACCCAGTTAGGGGAAAGCAGGGACAGCAACCCGCACACAAACCCTCCCAGGCCCTTACAAGCTGCGGAAGAGGGTTTGCCCCGGCAGTGTCAGTCAGGCCTCCGGCTGTGCAAGCAGCTCCCAGGGGGTGAAGCCCTGGCACAGCCGGTCAGAGGCCGCTGCTCCGACACAGCCATGCGGGGAGACACGGCCTGTCCACTGCCTGCTTCCCAGGAATCTAAACCTTCCCTTCTAGCGCTGTTTTCTCCACATCTCTTGAGGCATCGCTCTCACTTCAAGGATTCAAAAGAAAGCCCAGGAGTTACAGGCATGAATTTTAACATGCAAACATGCCAAACCAAACATGGGAGCAAACACAGACACGCAAGTAAACAGAGCCTGTACAGCAACACTTCTGCAAAACAAACTGACGCCGCACAGGCCAAGTCACCCTTGGCAAGCCGTCCCTCACACGCACCTATTCAGAGAGCAGGCGATGCCCGGGGGAGCAGGGCACGGCCACCTGACTAAACGTTCAAAGGTACGTTTCCACGATCCACCAAAACGCGTGGGCACACAGAACTGGCGGTCAGGGTGTTTTGAACCGAATTACAGCTCGGAGGGAGGTTTCAACGCCATCGCAACGCGAAGGCGAACCGAACCAGGCCGGCCTCCGCCTGAAAGCCGCCACCGCCCCGGCGCAGGGAACCCACCGCCATCGCCTGAACGCCGCGGCCCCCGGCCCTCCTCCCCGCCCCAGCCCCGGCCCGGCCCCAGCCCCCGAGCCCTCCGCGACCAGCTCGCCCGCAGCGGCCCGGGCAGCTCGTAAAGGCGCGGCCGCCGCCTACCCGGGCTCTTGAGGTTGTACCGGGCCTCCATGGCAGCGGGCACCGCTCGCTCCCTCCGCGGCGGCTCCGGCGGCGGGGGCAGGGGGCGGAGGAGGAAGGCCGGCCCCGGCCCAGCCCGCCTCGCCGCGGGACACTCCCCTGACGTGGCAGCGGCGGCGACAGCCCCGCCGTGACCGCGGGGGGAGGCACCTGCCGCGCCGGCACCGCCCCGCGCCCGGCCCCGGAACGGCAGCCGGGCGGGGACGGGGTGCTGCTGCTGCGGCGGCGGCCGGGCCGCGGGGCCTGCGCGGGTGAGAAAGAATGGCCCTTGTCCGCCCCGAGAATGGGCCTTGTCTGCCCCGACCGCAGTGATGGGCCGAGGTGTCTCCGGACCTCGGCGGGTTTGAAAACTGGGGGCTTGGAAAAGGGGCTTCCAGGAACCCACAGACCCAGCACACTCCACTGTAAGACTGAGTAGCATCTTGTTTGTTGGTTTTCAGGATCAGGAAAGACTGAAATGTTGTTACACGTAAATTATTTTAGCAAGTATTACCAGCAAGAACTTAACTTGATTGTCGCCTTTTCCATACCACAGTGACAAAGAGATATTTACATCTTAACTGCTTCTCTTCCACCTGGTTATAGGTGTAATACACTTGGGATAGAACTTTTAAGAACATATAGCTGAGGCAATATCTAAATTAAAGGGGTCAGAATCTCAGCAGTCTCTGTTTCCTTTTGTTTGAGTACAAGCTGTAAATAAGAATCGCCCTCTTACGTACTTCAACATGTTTGAAGCTCATATCTAGCTCATATTGTCCTTAATTTAATTTGTGAAATGAATTGTTCTTAATTTCATTTTATATTCTTCATAATCCTCTTTTGCAAATTAATTTGTTGTTGTTGGTCTTAGTTCTCCTTTTCCCACTTTGATTGAACAGCAATTGCAAACAGTTGTAGATAAAACATTTGAGTAGGTACATATTTTTTACCCCATCATGTTCTCTCTCAATATTACAAAGCATCATGTTAGTGTTTCCTTTCCTGTTCTGTTGCACAGTGATGTGGTAACAGCAATAGGTAAAGAAAGCAACTTTACTCTTCCTGAACAACTAGCAAAATTTTCAAAGGGGCAAAGTGATTGTTCTTTTTTACAGGACAAAGCACTATGGATAATATAAAGGGTCATTAATGTATAGAGATGGGAAAAGATGGCATCAGACCTTGGGGCTCCCTCTTACAACAAAAGCACCCTAGATACATTAAATGGCCAACAACTCCTGATGACATTTCAGCATTTCTAGCTAAGAATGGTTGATCTGACCACTTGAGATTGTGAGCTGCAGGCACTGGCTGTTCAGTTCACAAACTATTTTGGTCATAAGTATTTTTCCTTGTCTTCCAGAGCCACCTTGCTGTGCAGATGGAGAAGGGCATTGGAACAATCTGTCACTAAATTGTGCCCTTTCCCAAAGTAGGAGAGAAGTATTCTCCATTCAGAAATCTGGATTTGCATGTAAAAAATCTGGAATCTATTTTGGTTGAAGATAATTTTTGAAGTTGTATTATAACATGAATAGTATAAAGTGGTAGTTATTACGAACTACTTAAGCACAATGTGGAGTTCAGCTCTGCCTTCTGGGCTCTGGCCTTTGACCCTTGGATGTGCTTACAGTGTCATTTTATATAGTTCAAGGAGGAAACACCTGCCATTAATGTGAAACTTGGGCTTTCAGCTAAAAAAAGATACATAGTCACTTTAACTGCATGAGAGCTAATCACTGTTGAAAATGAGCTGAATAAACTGAAAGCGAGAGAAATACCCTGAAAGAAGGTGCACGAAATTTTCCCCATTTAAGTAAGCTACAAAGTGGCCTGGCTGGGAGCTGGGGGAATTGCCGTGAGGTATTGTGCACAGCTAGCAGTACAAGACTGCTTTAATTTTCAGATGTACTATCAGTTAAAAGTCAGAGCTGCGGGATGTGAATGCTGCCAGATGAAACTGCTGATTCCTACAAGGTAGTTAGCATACAGTTAGAGATCTGGGGATTCATTCCCAGCCCCACATCTTGGCAGCTGCTTGGGGCACACGAGGAGCTGGCACTGCAGAGCTCTTGCACAGTCAGTGTTGCCAGTCCAGAAGCAGCAGCCTCCCTCCTCTTCCTGCCTCTGGTTAAAAATACCCTTTGGATTTTTCATCTGTCTTTTGTTTAGACTTTTGCAGGAAGAAGCCATTTTGTACTAGAACTTGTGGGGTTTTAAAACCAAACACCAAATATAGTAGCAAAATTGCAGTCAAATTCTACATGCTGGCAGCACTTCATGTAGCTTGTGTATCCTGTCATATGATCTAACTTGGTGAAAAAATAAACAAGCTGAAGCACATAGAAACTGAAAGTTTGCCTGAACATTGCTGATTTTGTTGTTTAATGCCACACTGAATCTGTGCTGAAAGTTTTTACTCATGTTTATGTGTACTTTTTTCTCTAGTTATCTTTGGATGAAAGCTCTAATAGATCCACCGAGCTTCAGAGCAAAGTAGCATACAGGCCCTTTTGGTGCAAAAAAAAAAATAATGACAATCATAAGGTTTGATAAAATTAATAATTTTTCAATTGAAGGTGTTTCTACTGTGCAAGAAGGGCCAAGTCAAAGTAAACATATGGGCAAAATTCTGCTGAACACTTGCAAATTATGGGTACAGGTTTCTGAGCTGATTCCTGAGGCTCACTTTACAGGTAATGGAGAGAACTGTGAGCTCCTCTTGCCTGGAATAGATGTTAGCTGTACACCCAACAAATCATGCTATAAAAGTTCCTGTATTTTTCAGTAACCTGAACGGGAGATGAAGCTAAGTCCTCTGTGTCCTAGACTACCCTGGTTAGGTATTTTTATATGTTTGTATACATAGGTATTTTTATATATATGTATGTATGTATAGCTGCATCTGATGTACATACCTCTCTATACCTGAGAGAAATGTATCCTGCATTTCTCCTCAGTTTAGAAGAATAACAAGCATTTCAGTCAATGTAGCCTCTTATTTTTAACAGTAAGATCCTTGAAGAACTGACTTTAAAGGTCCAAGAAGGGAGCTCAGCCAGTAGGAATGGGAATCACAAAGGTCAGCATGCAGAGTTGGGGGATGCACACTAAGAAGCACCCAGCAGGAGCCCACAAAGAGGGAGTTACTCCCAAAACCTCCTCTTTCTCTGGGAGGCAGAGCACCTGTGTGACACAGGGGTTCAGTTTTTGCACAAAGGTTGGATGCATCAGTGTATGTTCTTACAAATCTCAGGGAATTGTGCTAGGTTATGTGACACTTAAATATATTTCTCTGTGCAGGCCATATAATGGTATGAGATGTATAAATATGTTAGGTGATTATCTAAAGTCGGGTCAGAGTGGAGTTTGTATGCTTTGTAGGCTGTCTCATAAATTCAGCTACGAATTATTTATTCTAGAGAAGGTTTGATATCACAGAAGCTTATGATAATACAATAGTTCTTTGTACAGAGCAATCACGCCCTGCTTTTATGAATTCACAAAATGTAGAAGGTTTTGCCTCATTTATAATGCTAGTCTTTCAATACAGACAGTTGGCTGCAGAATTAAACTCTTAATGGAATTAAGGAATCTAATATTCATATGCCTATATTGTCAGTGGGAACAGATATTACTTACTTGCAAGAGAAATCATCATGGTATTCATTGTGACTAATACAGTCTCAGCTTTTAAAATCCTCTGTGTGAATTCAGACCTTGTAAATCTGGATTCAACAAGTGCACCTCCTCCTCATCAATAAAAACAAGAGTGGCATTGTGTAACCAGTGCCCTGTAGCAATTGCCCAGATGGATGGTGCCTTTCAGGAAAGCAATTACTGTCTGTTTTTCAAGCTTAGTTCTAAGGCAACCATCTCACAAAACAGGGGGCTTTGCCAGCTGACTTTAATTAGCATTATTTCAGAAATGAAGAAAGATAATAGGGAAAGAAGTTACCAGGTTGCTTTAATTGATGAAACAAGCAAGTGCCCGATCTGGACCATTGGTGCAGAGTTAGTGTGAACTAACAAGGTTTCACAATGTGAAGTCAAAATAAAGGTAGATATGTTTCACTTTTCTTTACTCCCTGAAGAATGAGGAGAATCATGCCAACCAGTTGACTCACAGTCTTCTGGCACCATTGCTGTAATAGTTCAGATGTTTTCCTGGTTCAGAAGACGTGCAAAGACCCAAGTCAAAGCTGAATCTGTGTCCAAGTGACAGCTGTTCATGACTCTGAACCTCCCTGATTTAGTTACTCTGTCCTTAGCAGCTTACACATCAGGCAGGGACAAAGCAGTCAGGGTTATGTCTGTTGGACTGCCACCAAGTTGTCCTTCCACCCCATCCATTCCAAAACTATTACTCACCACTTCAATGTGCACTTGCATGTTCCTGCTTGCATACAGCTGCTTGCATACAGCTCTGACTGACTCAGCAATAGAAATAAAGGGTTGGTGAGCAGGCTGTTTATTTGAAGTTCCTCAAAAAGGATTTACCAATTGGTGTAAGCTTACTGTGTCATTAACCAAGATACATTGAGTTACCAGCTGTCTTCACCGGCCCCTTGTGGGACACACAGGAGTTTCTCAGATGGTTGGTGGAAATCTGGGGCTTGGTTCAGTTGTACACAGAAGCATCTGACGCTGTCTGGGGTATCATACCTAAGATATGCCAGATATCCATACAGAGCAGAAAGGTATGGGATACTGTTGCCATTCTGAACAAAGCAGCAGCGGGTGAAGTGCATAGAATGCCATCAATGACATAAAGGATCCACGTGGACACTTGGACTAAAGCCCTAATCACAACAGTTGGGAGAGCCTAGAGTGGCTCTGCTGACCAAATATGCCTACCCTCTGGCAAATTGCATTGCTCTCTGAGCTCCAGCTGACTGTACTGACCTGATCTCCACTGCCTGATATCATGTCACTCTCCTCTGCATTTTCAGCTGCTTGGGCTCCACAGCCCAGCCCTGGTAGGACTCAGTCCCAGAACCTTGGTTTGGCACTCTTAGAGAAAACTGCACAGCAGAGCCACATAAGGCAAGACAGACGCAGAGATGGAGGTAGGGCTATTGACATATGGTCCAGAGAAAAGGCAGCAGTGTTAAAAAGGTGTAAAATGCTGAAAGGAAAAGGCAGAGAGTCAAAAGATGGCAGTGTGGTGATACTTGAGCCAGAGAATACTCATTTGTTGTCTTGCATGGGGAGGTGAGCATGTTAATGCTTAGTCTAGTAGCTTGCTAGTTACAGCTACCTATATTAACCAATAAATTACTACTTTACTCTGGTAAATTGTTTGTATCTACTTGCAGGTTTTTTTTCCCTTGCTGAAAGGTCTAGCAAGGTGACTCACAAGCATACAGACTCACAGGAGATGCAGGCTGCAGAAGCTACTGTTACTCTGAAAGAGAAATAACAAAAGCTAAAACAATTGTGCAGTCGGGTGTTGTCATAACTATTCAAATTACAGATTTATAGATTTTAATTAGGACTATTAATTGTAGCAATATAAAAAGGGGAGGAAAGAAGGAAAGAACTTCTTCCATGATAAGGAACTTTTATGAATGCATTTAGTTCATGGTAGCTGGAAGCTTTCATGGGAGAGGGTACACTGAGTAAAGCAGAGGCATTTATAATCTGTCAAGAGAATACTAAAATTTAAAGCCAATAATCAAGTTTCTACATAACAGACTTTATGAAGAATACAAAAGTTGAATGACAACTGCTGCTTTATAGACAGAAAATGTGGAATTGAAATATGAAATTACTGAAGGAACAGAGCTGGAAACACTGCTGAGTAAGGGGAACAAGAATATTGGTAGTGAATTAATTTGTTTGCCTCTGCTGCAAAACTTGCATTCAGCACTTAGGGTATGAGACCAAGAGAGCATGATGGCATACTGACAGTCCAAAGAAGTTGAATCAGCTGCAAAGGGAGTTTGAAAGAGAAGCAATTTGTGGATCAGACCGTTTGGCTCACCAGAGGACAATTCAGTCATTGAAAAGGGCATTGCAGAGAAACAGAGTAGGGTTCCACTTCTCAGCACAGGTTTTGGAGACAGAGATGGTCCCAGGACCTTTAGATCTGGCACTACTGGATTCCCAGAAGGCACATCCGTTCTCTCTGCATACTGCCTTGCAAAAGGAGTTGAAAGAGTTTACATTTCCCACAGCCCAGATGGCTCTCATTATCAAAGTAGCCCCAAACCCAGATGTGGATGTGCATAAGCAAGGGGAGAATTCAATCCACAGCTGACTTAACCTCAGAACAAGTTGGAGTTGAATGATGGCCCTGGATGGTGGGGCTTTTAGAAACCCCAGAAGTGTTGCTGAAAGGTTTTATTTCTGGGGCATCCATCACTCCATCCCATCACGCAGTTTTATCAGCAGCATTAAGAGGAGCTCCAGCTGCAGAAGACAGCTTGCATCACTAGTTGTGAAGGATTCTGAAAGCACTACTGGCTCCCAAACTGTTGCATGATTGTTTTATCCAGGTAACACAAAGCTAAGGAAGGACTAGGGCAGTATTTATCTAGGAAGCATGGACTAGGTATGAGACTTTGCGTTTGTGTAGGAAGGAGTAAGGAGGCAGGCCAGTTTTTTGAGGACCAAGAATTTGCAGTGATGCATGGAATGAACTGGCTGAGGGGGCACCTACCTGACACAGAAACACCTGAATGCAAACACAGGTTCTTCTGGGTCAGAAACTTGCAGTGCTGATGAGAAAGTGAGTTAAGACTATAGCATTCCCTGATGCTAGCACCCTCAAGGAATTGACACGCTGTGACTTACATTTTCCCTGACAAGGACAGGTTCCTCTTGGATGTAGTCAGGCTCTTTGCTCTCCCTGTGCTGCTCTCCTGCTTTAGAATTCTTTTTGATTTCCAGCATGAACGCATTCATAGGTTTATACTTATATTTGTACTCACACTACACTTCAGTTTAGGACAGTTCAGAATGGCTTTTAGTTTGCACTGAATGGAGATAAAAACACAAAGGGTAAATCCTGCTAAAACAGGAAAGGCAGCTTTGATACTGTCCTGTTCTTCCCTGTCAACTACTTGGACCTTTGAGGACCATGTGGTGTAACTGATCTCACCCACACTACCTCCCTGGGAATAACCCTGTTGTGATAAGCCCATTATCTTTCCTTGGTCTACATTTTCATGGAACCACAGAATCAATTCAGTTGGAAAAGACCTCTGGGATCATCAAGTCCAGCTTTTGACAAAACACCATCAGGTCAATTAGACCATGGCACTAAGTGCTATGTCCAGTCTTTCCTTGAACACCTCCAGGGATGCCGATTCCAATGTTTAATCACCCTTTTTGTGAAGAAATTCCTCCAAATATCCAACCGCAATATTTTGTGTAAGGCAGCTTGAATACACTGAAATGTTGTGGACTATATGCTGTAGCTTTGGCCACTCAGTACTTTTTTTTCTTGCCTCTCATGTTTGTGCTCATCCATGTGTCTAACCCAACACTTCTCAATTTAGGCTAGCACATGTTATTAGTTGGCTTGTTCTTATTTTTGGTTTGGTTCTTTTTAAAGAAAGGACATCAATGGGTTTTTTTCTCTTTTTCTTCTGCTATTCAGCAGTCCTGAAATAAATAATCCCTCTTACTTGTAGCAGGTCCAGGTATTCAGGGGAATATTCAGTAGAGTATCTTCTCTGACTAGTCTCATGAAAATCTTTTACCTTATCAAAAATATGTTAGTTTAGTCCAAGAGACATTGTAATAAACTGCTGCACTATGGGGTTTTGTCCTGGATATATTTATATATATTTTAAATTTTAAAATACGTTCTGGACATGATTAAGAAATGTTTAAAATCTGACTGTGAACATAAACTGTAGTTTCAATATAAATACATATTTTATGGCACGCATACAAACCAGGATTACATAAATATGTCAAGTCTTTTTAGGGATGTTATAGCATGTAATGAATTTCTACAATTTAGATTTTTTTGTACTCAGTATTTTTTCAGTAGGTTTTAGCTCAAGACCTGGCTTGTGGCTCATAATGCCTACAAGCCAAAGGGAATAGGCTGGCAGGAACCAAGGAGATTGAGTACCAAACCTGGTTACAGCAAAATATGAAATTCAGAGACAGCAAACTGAGAAAGGTAACACAGATACCAGGGAGAAAACAAATTAAAAGCAGCAATCTGCTAGTGTCATTTTAAAATGTAGCTATTTGAAGATATGTGCATGAGCTAATATGCAAATATTAATACAGTGAGAAATCAAGTGGGATGTCAACCATATGCCACCATATAGAGGAGCCCAAAAGATTTTCCCAATCAAGCTTATTTCTGATTTTCCACACAGCTGAAATGGGAGAATTTGATATGTTTATCTGTAATTGAGTAAATTCACATGCAGCTATTAATAAACATTTAGAATCTGAGTAAGAAATTTTGGTGTTAATCTATCTGTCCATCTACCAGGACAAAGCTGCAGCACAAAAGTCATGACATGATGTCATGTACATCATCAGTACAAAAATAGGAAAATCTCAGTTATCAATTTAAGAAAAAATATTCTACAATGACTGTTGCAAATGACAGCACCATAAATATGCCATTAAAGCAAACATTTGCTACTGTATACAATTACAGGTTATTTTCTTTAATTCCTCCACTTACTCTGATGATGCATATAAAGATGGAGGGAGTTCATAGGTCAACATTTATTTCAAAAATTACTGCAGTACTTTCACAGAATGAGCTCCCTTAGTATCAAATCATCAGGAGTGCAATTTCACATGCAAGAAACAGAATTTTTGTTTTAGTGGGAAAAACAACCCTGTTCTGTCATGAAACATGAGAGCTCAAATGATCCATGTGAATTATGCTTTATCAGAGCAGTTTGCTCCTGTCAATTACACTTCCATGCTAATGCACAGCATGTTGGTAATCACCAGATTTTAGAAACATATTCCAATTTTAAATAGCCATTCCAGTGCATGCTCAAAGTTACTTCTTCCTCAATTTCTAATTTTAGAAAAGGTGTATCAACACTGCCTTAAGTGGCTCTTGTAGCACATGGGGTATTTAATTTCTTCAAAATAAAATCTAGAATCTCAATAAAATTTAAAAGAATTTTTCAAAGAAAAAGCAAGTTTTAGAATATATTTGTAAAAAGAACCTTGCATGCCTCACTCAGTGTTCAATCACTTCAGCTAGAACATTAGAAAATGATTACTCAAAAGTGAAATGAGTTATCACCTAATCTGAAAATACCAAAGTTAAACACTAAAACTAATGAATTTTTAACATTCTTTAAATTTTCTATTTGAAACATAAGTAACCTGATGAAAATTACATTTGGAAGTTTTCTGTTGGCTAAAATCACCTTCACTAAATTATGCTAGATAGTCTGTTCCAAATTCTAGATGGGACTACAAGAGGCAACTTCACTGTCTTAAACAAGTTGATAGTCTCTAATACAAGGGCATGTATGGCTACATAGAACTCAGGCCAAATATATGGAAGCTATATTTAATTATGATTCATACCATAGCCACTATGATAATTTACACATAAAAACGAACAAGAAAAAATTTGGCCCAGCCTGGTAGATGTTCTTAGTCCCACATAGCCACCTACACCTGGTGGGGCAAAGGGAGGACAGAGATTGTGACCCAATGGGGGAATCTCAACAAAATGAAAGACAAACACATGGCCAGAAATTACAGCAGCCCTTCAATCAAAGTCCTGTGGATACTGGAAAGCTGCCAAAAGGTTTCTCTTACCCATCACTGTTTTGGTGAACTCTGAAAACAGCTTTGCATTACTTTAATTGAGGGGCTAGTCAGAAGAATTGCCCTCAACTAAGATGATGTGTGGTGACAGTAGTAAAAGGAATCTGAACTCTGTTTTTTAAACACTCTGATTTGACTACAGCTACTGTCACTGTTTTTCATGCCAGCACCAGGATCAGTGATTTTCACTATTATCAGTATTTCTTACCTTCCTGAGCCCCTAGAACTGCATTATTTATCACACAAGTCTTAACAGAGCCATTGGTTCCATCTTCCTGCCTGCCCCCAGAGCTATTCTGGCTAGGGGCAGATTAGCTGTGAATAAGGTACATTTCCCCTTACCTGTTTCTGGTGTACAGCAGGCTGCCTCCCATTCACGTCAAGTTCTTCTCACTCCCAAAAGCTGCCAACAAAACCATTAGACTGCGCATGCAATTGATAAAAATTAGAGTTTCCCTTCCATCAAGAAATTATAATTTTGTATCACTAATTAAACAAAAACACTAAATACAGAGCATGGAAAGTAAGCGTTACTTCTTTGTAGGTTTGAGAGTCCTCTGCTGTCCTGGCTGATCCTGTGGTAAATCAGCCCATGTTCAATATTAAAATAAAAAGTAGTGATGTACACTGATTATTATAGCAGGTAGATTGTCCAGTCCTCATTTTAATGGTCTCGTCTTGATTTCAATCACAAATGTACCCCTGATAGAGGGAATCAGAACCCAGTGCTCACACCTTTACGACTTATCAGTACATCAGAATGCAAGGGTGGAAATACATACAGATTCTTCATTGCACCAACTGTACACGTGCAGGCTCTCGACACAAACTTAGCAACGTAAATCCAGCTGTACAGATACAACATACTCCTCTGAAGCCTTATAAAAATACCAGTGCAACATAGAGCCATTTTACAAAACAATCATCTTTATAGAAAGGTATTTTAGTGGTATACGCTGAGGTAAATAATAAAACCAGACCCAAGAGAGGGCATGACCAGTGTTAAGGAGAACTCCGGATGAAATTTGGCCAAAAGTCTGTTTTATAAAAGCTAATATTTACCTACCAGTTACGATTCCTGGTAAGGTGCTTATTGCTGTAATACTTCAATATTATTCTTCAGTTTACAAATTGAAAAATATATGAAATTAGATCTGTATGAATGTTAGGTATTAGCTGTCACAAATTTAAAAAGGCATTGTACCAAGTTTTCTTAATTGTTTACTAACCAATTTGATTGTAGCAGGTAAATAAACTACAGCATACATTTTACCTGACACCATGCATCAAAATCACCATAAAAACTAAGTTTATCAAAGTCCAAGTCCACAAGGAAAACATGAAAAAGTGCAAATTATGTACCCAGTATTTCTGTCACAGCTGTTTTTTCTTAATATGGCATGAAAAAGGTTTACAGCATATATTAAGAAAATTCTTACAAGTGCCCACCTCAATGTTTATATATACAACATTTTGCTCAAAGTGCTCACTATATGAAAAAAACTGATTGGATAAAAATATTAAAACAGTGCTTTCTGAACGTTCAGGGAAAATTCATATAATACATCTGTCCCATTTGTTTTCCTCTTCCTTCAGTGCAATGAGATGCAGAAGTCACATCAACTTCATGAAAACTTTGCTTGCCACATTGCCAGAAAACCTCAGTTACAGTGGCATTCTTGGTGTCCCATTGGGAGTGGGTCTTTTATTTTTTTGCAGGTGGCTTTGATGTTTTCGAGATCTCACTACTTTCATTCTTACTTCAAATACTTCTTGTATGGCTTTTCGAAAACAATGGAAATTGTAGTCTATTAATCCTACAGAGACAGAAATGTTTTACATATTAATAAAGACATTCATACAAATAAGGTAATGAAAACATTGCTTATATTCTATGTTTAGTGAAATACCATACTCTCTGTCTGGAGGTCATATTCAGTGAACTGTCCAGGAATTTTTTCTGTGCTAAGCAAAAGCACATTTGAGAAATACAAATCATTCAGTAAGCATTACAGCTTGATACAATGTCTGCTACTATATATACTGGTATGTTTTAAGAGAAATCAAATAGAAGTTCATTGGCAGATAACAGATCCTTAATTTAATAAAGGGCTTTGAAGAAGTGCTTAGTATACTAGAAGAAAAACTGAAGTCTTTCATAAAATATGGTGTCACTTTGGAAATCTATTTTACAGAATAACTGTAATAAAAATAAGTACCATCTATTAATCAAGAAATATTTGTTTTTTGACAATACATAAACTTTGAAATGGGTACTTGATAGAACTATTACCAAATCTTACCCAGCTGTATTTCATCTTACACTGTAATTAAAAAGTAACACAATAGACATGCTGTTAGATTAGATACTTACATAATAGGCAGATAACATTACCATGTCAGTGGGCTGAATGTAATCCCACAGAAAAGCTGTAAAGCCATATTGGTAGTCAATTGGAAGATTTACTGAATGCTACAATTCTGTAATACCACAATATAATTTTAGAATTTTGGTACTGAGCTCATGACCTCATTTAATATTAATGCCATAAGCTTTCTTAACTCAAATACTGCAGCATTTTCCACTTCAGTTTCCCTAAGAGGAGATGCATATTTTTAAGTGGTTTAAATCTACCATGTTACACTTTGGTTTTTTTCCCAGAAACTGTTTTCTATCTTCCTATAGTTCAAACAAAATATTACTTTGAATTCATGAGGTACAAAATTCTCATCTCTGTTATAATACTAGAACTGTACTGCAGAAGAGTGAAGGCTACCAAGTGTCCAAACTGTGCAGACACAACAACCTCACACAGTTATGGACTGGACTAAACCCTAAGGGATGTTTATTCAACATGATGTCTTTCTGCAACAGTGCTGTTAGTAAGTATGCAGAAATAACATTTCTTAAGCTTTCTACAGAAAGCAACTGCATCCAACATTCATATGCAATAAAGGTGGTAGGGGTATGGAAGAGACATTTGACCCATTTAAATTCTACCAAAAGCTCACCAGGCTGTCAAACAGCCCAGCAGACATGGTACAAGTGCTGTGTTCACAAACACACCAACACTGACAGGTGAAATTACTATCATAAGATGGGGCACACGAGCCCAGATGACAGCTTGCTCTTCCACTGCTGAGTTTTGGTCTCAGGGCATGTCACAAAGACCAGCAATTCAGTGAACATCATACTAGTGGGCAGAGAGGTCATGAACTAAGGGCTCGGTATTAACTTTGACCCAAAAGATGACAAAGAAATGTTATGCACTTTAACTGGAAAATTAAAGCACTCCTAAATAAGACTTGGTCCTAAATATGCAATTTTTCAAAAGCCAATTTTTCAGATGTAAGAAAAGCAAGAACAGTTTATCCGTCATTTTCAAAATTTTTCCCTTGGTTATGGCAGGCAAGCTGTTCCAAATGCGTATGCTGGTGTCAACAAGTACAAATCAGTGTCAGTCAATATAAACTAACACAGTCTACAGTTGCAGGTGGAAGCTTTACTGCATTGGATGTAAACTTTTAAATACTTTCATATCAGAAATTTGTCAAATACGTTTATGATTTCATGTCATCTTAATGCCTGCACAAGTATTTTCATCCCTTTAAAAACATTATGTAAGCTTCATCAAGCTGTACTTACCTCAATATTTATGATACAGTTAGAAACTGCTATCAGCTAATGACAACCTCAGTTATTCATTAACTGACTAATAAAAGGGAAAATTAATGCAATACTAGAAAAGGGGAAAATACCTTTTCTCTCAAAGCTTTCTTCTCTGACAAAACAAACAAGAGCGAGGAATTTTGTCACCTCTTTTAAATAAAGGACAGTTGTATTATTCAGTTTTATGATTGCCATTGATTCTTTGTCATAAGGGGTTCCAGTGCCATCATCTTTAAGCCTAAAGAGCAGTATTCAAACAAACAAACAAGAAAAGACAAGACACCAGATTAGCTAACAAAAGTACTGCTACATTGGTTCTCTCACCAAAGAATCTCAAACTTTATGAAATCTTCATTTTCATCTTTCAGGGAGACTCTTCTTCAAACTACACACTAGTAAACTAAGAAGACAAAGAGATTAAATTGTTTATCACATCACACACCAAACCTTAGATCTGGGGCTAGAAGTCAGATTCTTTGATTGTCAAGTGCCTGAACTGGAACCTTATTTTTTCCTCAGTAAGTTACCACTCATTTCCCACAAGGCTGCTTTTTTTTTTTTTAATCAGTGCTTTATATTATGACTTATCATAAACATGTGAAACAGTGGCTCTGTACTGATAACTCCAAACCCAGTAACCTTGCTTGAGTGGTAGCAGCTGACTGTTAAGTTTAAGACATCATAAGACTTTCCTCATGAGATGTTTGCTTTTGCAACATCAAAAAGAGATTTCTCATTCACAGATGCTGTGTCATGATGATAACTGTAGTATGTTTTTGTACATTGTAACATTTTAATTTTATCCTCATTCCTGAATGCACACACAGATATTGTTAAATGGATAGTTATCACCAACCTCCCAGAACAATTAGTCTCAATAATATATTAAAGTGGCAAGTTCCACAGATGCTCCAGGAACAGAGGACAAAAGATTAATTGTAATAAGAGGACAAAAGATTAATTGTAATATCATCTTTAGTCTGTAGCTAAAAAATGGCAAACAGATATCTGGTGATAAATGCTGAATGGCTACACAAGCACAGTGGCATAATGATACTTTGTAAATAAAGAGCCCCACAAGTGGTGTTGTACACATAATTATTAAATGCACACTCTTTTGAACTACACAGCAGAACCTTCCTCTTTACAAAAATCAGCATCCTTTATTTATACCTCTATAAAACAAGTTCTTACACAGCTACTGAAGTGATGACTCCAAAATCTGAAACACACAGTAGAATATACAAACTTCAGAGATTTTAGGTTAAGTATTCAACAGTTTATTGTTCCAGTGTTTATTGCATGTGTGCACCAGGACTATCTCAGAGAGCCAGAAGTCTGTCAGTGGGTACAAATGCAAAGCTAGCCCAGCCTACCACTCTCTAAGCATGTTGTGCATTGGCCTCCAAGTGTAAGCATCTTAGTGCACTAATTCTTAATGTGCCCCTGCCTTTTCCAGGAATGGTTGGCATTACATTTGGCCAAGGGCCTGGCCACTGAACACATAACTTGCAAGGAGATGTACATGCCAGCCCAGGAGATTTCCACTTGCTAATGTATAAGAAGGGGAAATTAAAAAAAACACAGAAAGGTCATATAGGGAATAGAGGACAAACAGAGAACTGAAGTGAGAGTGAAACAAATCTCTGAGGCTATTAGAGGCCACTGGCTATTAAATAAAACTAAATATGGCCTCACTTCTTTTTGAAACAGGAGGCATGCCTCTGTTGATTTCATCCCTAGGGGAAAAAAAGTATTATGTTTCCTTTTGTTTTTGGTTGGATTCTTCTGACTTCTTTCTCCAAATAAAATTATTAGCATAGAAAGAGGAAGATGCTCACAAAAGAGACTGAACAGAGAACAATGCTTGTTGCTGGGAAGGATCAGTCCCTCAGAAGCCAGCCATTTTCTCCTCCCCCGTCCTGGCAAATTACCCATTCTCATTATTGTTTATACCCACATCACTGGAATTTTGAGGCTATTCAGATTCTCAGTACACAGCTTTATGGAAAACATTCACAATTTACTTACCCATATATACAAGAAATGTCAATCACAACATCTATCATATCACAGCAGAGCTCGTAAGTTTGCATATCCACTGGAGTGCTGTCTGTTGCAATATAGATCTTACTGACTACATCAAATAAAAATGCTTTTTCAATCCCAGAATTCTATTCAAGAGAAGAAAAAAAGAAAAATAAAGTGGAATCCATGTTTTCAAATTAACCCCAAGCTTTTCTGTTCCCTTACTTGCCTGTTATACAAAAAGTCTAGGCTAAACAAATTAAATTGCAATCAAGCTCATTTTGAAAGAACTGTACATACAGCACTGTTGTATTTGTAGCAAACCATAATGCTCACAAACCTTCCAACATTTTCTGCCTCTGAGCAGACATAATGCCAAGTGACACTCCCAAACTGCTCCACCTGGAGAGATTTCTTTTCAGTGGAAAATGAGGGAGGGCAATGGGGGAGCAGAAGAATCTGCCAGGTTCAAGATTTTGGTGTTTTAATTGTAGCAACAGACTTAAAAGAAAGCTGCAATCTAAAGTTATTCTAAGTGGGCATGTGAGAAGATAGAAACAAGGGAAAGAAAATGCTGATGGACAAAGAAGACAGTACTGCTCAGGAACTGATTTCCAAGGAAATGAAGAAATTTTTTCATTGCAGTCTGTAGCTGTTCTACTGTCTAGTTCTGCAGAACACCTTCTAGGATCACAGGAGAGAGACCAGTGTTGTGATGGTGCCTTCAGGTTTCATGTAGCACTGGTAGTTAAAGCCATGTTTAAAATGCTAAGGCTTGCTAAAATGATGACAGCTATGTTCCTGTGATCCTGCCAAGCTGATTAAGACACTCTCCATACTGGAGATGTATCGTATTCACAGCTCTGAAAAGCTAGCCAGGAATGCTAGCTCTTACTCTTTGTATAGATAAGGTAAACTGCCATAAGCCTCTGCTTCCTGGAAAAAAAAAGTGTACTTCTTAACTGAAAACAGTAGCCTTGCTGGCTGATGTCAAAGGATTACACCTGCACACCTGTCCCAGCATGAAAAAAGGGCAATTTCCCAGAATTGCTAAAGCACAAGTTATAAAATTCTTTTCAGTATCCATCTATATGGGAAAACAAGCAATTTTCTCCATCCAAGTGAATTGTCTCCAGAAATGGGATTCCCATTTTAACATGGTTTGGGACTGTTGCCACAGTAGTCCTGTAACCACCAAAAAACACACTGAAAATTCCTAACGAGTCTTAATAGTTTCAGCTTCTTTTGTACAATTACAGAACTTTTCCATTTTTTCTTCCTTCTTTTCTAAGTCAACTGTTTAACACATAGTTAAATAACTAAAGTGACTTTCCTGCTTTCCGTATTTTCTCAAATAGGAAGACAAAATTTCCAACACTAGATATGCTATTGAACAATGGCCAGCAGTATTTTGGACATTTTCTTCTTAAAGAGGCATCATTCCTCCATCACTGCACACAGAGCTAAGGCTGCAAACATCCATTAGTAGTAACAGAGTATAGAAGTGAATTTCTTTTATTTCAGAAAAAACTCTCTGAGTGGCTATTTCAGAAGTCAGTAATAAAAAAATATTAAAAACAAAGTATACACTGTGAATACCTTATATATATGGGCTGAAGCACAGAATGTACAAGGAGAGTCTCAGAAAAATGGCTTTGTTCAACCTGAAGAAGAGAAGACCTACTACTATTTGTAAGGGTTCAGAGAAGCCAGAGCAAAGCTTTTCTCAGAGCTACAATGTTGAAGGACAGAAGCCAAAAGGCACAGGCTGGAATTCTGACTTGATACAAGGAAAAAAAAAATTAACAGAAGAGTGAAGGATTTGGAACCTGCTGACCTGAGAGTTTGTAGTGTTTCTATCCTTCCAAATGCACAAAGCTGAACTGGACCCAGCCATAACCAACTTGCTGTAACTGGCCTGACTCTGAGCAGCAGCTGATCTCTAAAGGTCCCTTTCAGCCTTTGGGGTTCTATGAGTCTATGTTCTTTGAGCACAAAGAACAAAAATGTATGCATATTTAAGCTGGCTGTTCTGGCCACATATGGGAGTTCTGTAATTTTATTTTTAAAATAGTAATTCTGACAGCATCTCACACAGTTCAACAGATGCTGTCAAATAAGATTAATTACAAGACTCTTTTGAAATATCATGTAAGTACATAGCTGTAACTCATTGCCAAAATTGTATTTGAAAATACAAGTCATTTTAGACAGAAGAAGCTGAAACTCGAGCCCTACAGTGTCAGTCATGAGAAGTCAATTACAAAGTTTTGTATTACAAAAAGAGAGACATAGCAATGATTTCAGCTGTACAGGTAAGATGCACTTTAAATTATTAAGATGCCAGTGACAATATAATAACATTTAACAATGAGAAGTGATTTTTTCATCTCAGAGCTCCAGGTGCTGCAGCCTGCCTGTACTTGCAATGACAGTTCAGAAAGTTTTCTGAATGTTTGCCATGAACGTCTTGAGACATTCTGCCATGCCAGCAGTTACACCTGCTGGTTAAGGGCAGAAATTGGTCTCTTAAACTATGCTTATTTTCAATTGCAACTGATCCATTGTGGTGGGACCTGCTGAGAAACTGCACATATTTGCTTCTTTAGAACTTGTACGGTAACAGAAACCTCTATGAAATGGATGGACTGCCAGGAGTAGTAACCACTAAATTTACCCACATGCCTTCCAATATTTCACCTGCCAGGGTTTTTAGTACAGCTGTAACCAAAAAGTCATAGGATTTCCCAGAATTTTTGTGTGGAAACTACTCAACACTCCACCCTCCACCTGCTACCCCTAGCCCACAAAAGAGCCCAAACAGAAATTATAGAAACAATAATAAAAAGTCATTAAAAACCAGGAAAAGGTGGATTAAAAATAATATTCAAATACACATTACATAATTAATGCTTAGGGAAAATTACAATAAGAAAACTGTTTCTGTTACTGGAGCTGGTGGGTTCCTCACTGAATGAAAGGCTGACATTGATTAAATGAGAGCAGGGCCTGAAAAAACACCAGCTCTCTCTGACACAACCCTACAGTCTGCAGAGAAGATCCGACATGTGCTAAAGGCATTCTGAGTTGATGTAAGAATATTCCATGGTTAATCTGAACCAAGAGAGCCTTTGTGAAAAATCTGGAATGAATATATGAGATTTTATTTTGGATAGGTAAAAACCATGAGGTATTTGAAATTCAAACCATGTCTCTCAACTATATGGGGTGTGATGATGTAGAAGACATTTCTATTCCTTAAATAGAATGGGTTCAGTAAAAGTGGTAGTATTCCTCCAATTCCTAGGATAGGTAAGCAGGCCTATCTTTTTCTCTCTTTAATGAATGAAAGTAAGCCAGAATTTGGCCCTAAAAAGCAACTCTCAAAAGAACTTAAGAGGATATTGCCAATCACATCCAGTTATGAATTTTGGACAACTATTTAAACAGGCCTTACATCACACAGCAGATTTTACGAATTAATTTTTATCACTATATTTAAGTTTACAGATTACAAAATTTAAATCATTAAATGATCAAAACTGTATATAGTTTTATTTTTACTATAATAATTGTTTGTCTTAATACATACTTCTTATTATCCCTCAAAATAGACCAAACAACCTCAAATGAAAATACACTTTCCCACGTCACAAAACTTGATTGGTTAATAAGGCCACAGTAATTAAGAAACAGGCATCCTTCTATATGAAGCTGGTGTATTAGTCAGATAAGATTAACGTGGATTTTTAGTGCCAGTTGTTTAATGACTTACAAGCTGTTACATTAAAGAATGCAGAAGCTGTATTATCACACTGATGGTTCCTCAAACATGCTCACACACTGTGGCGTTATAAACTGGGGAAAAAACCTGCTGTGAACTTAAGAGTGATCACAGATCTATTTTTGTAATCGTCAGCTTTTTGTGTTGGAAGTCTCCGTGGCATAAATGAAAGCACTTCCTCGTGAATGCTGCTGAAACTCAAAAGTGGAACACGAATACACCCCCGCCCTGATATCTAACACACTGGCTTCCTGAGATAAGGCGTGACCAAAATCCATGCCAAAATTTGTTGCTACTAAGTTGCCAAGGTAAAGAGGCACCCCCAACTAATTGTATGAAGGAGAACAATATTTAATCTTCCTGTGGCTGCAAATAATCGTTCTGAGTCTCTCTGTCTACAGACAGAAGATACTTGTAAAAACAGCAAGCATACTAAGGACATAGTGATGCAGCTACACATGGCCCTAGGTCATTTAGAAATTGGAGCAAAGAAACAGTCTGAGGTTTTCCCATAGTGAAATAGCACACCTCCCTCACTTTTCTGGACATCCCATTTATTCGAAATACTTTTTCTTCCTTACAAACTATACCTGATATTGTAGATGTGATTTGAGCTGGGTGTTCCATACAGACAAGCAATTGTCATCAGTCATTCAGGAAGCTGCCTATGCTCAGTTCATGTGGAGATTCTGCACAAACCCTTCATCAACTCCAAACAGTGAGGAGACTCCATACAGAGATCTGACTCACAAGAAGTGACTGGAGTGACTCTGGCACAGGGAAGACTATTATTCAGCTAGCTTTCTCTCAAAGACTGTGTGCCAAAACCACTATCTAATTGCTCTAGAAGTGTTGTCATCATTGTTGTCATGAAACACCATACCTTTCTGCCATGGAGTTTTGAGATTACATCATAATAACCGGTATGCAGTCCAGCTGTTTTGGAAGAAACAGATTTTTGTAGCAAACTATTCATTATGAAACTATATAAATGTGCTGTTTAATAGTAAGAGAATAAGTTTTGGAATGACCTTCCTCTATTCCTAGCTTTCCCTGTCACATCCAACTTTTATCTCTCTCCATTTTCACACTGAGAAACCATTAAATCTAATTCTATCTTACAAGCTGTTGAATGATATTAAATAATTTCTTATGTCAAAATCACAAGACACAACAAAGTATCTTGCTTGGAAACTGAAGCTTCAGAAATTAGTGCTAAGCACAAAATTAGAATATTGTGAGAAAGGGTGCAGTTTTCAGAGCCACTATGACCTGATTTAACAACCACTAAAATAGGGAGTTTCCCCTTTTCACAAATTACTCACTGTGCTCCCCTTCACTCACTGCCCCATGTTTCCATCTCTTACCTTGTGTCAGAACAAGAGCATGCTGGACTCCTCCATCACCTGCTTTTAACTAAATTAAACAGTGCGTAAGTGCATGGTATAGTAACCCCATGAGGGACCAAGTGAGTGTCAGAGCCAGTACAAAGGAAAGGAAGAGATCAGACATACAGGAAGAGTGAGCAAGCAATCTCTTCCCCAGTGGTAACAAACCACTAGATACACAAAACTCCCTAACTGGCCTTCAGAGTAATTCTGGAAGGGGTGAAAGTTGTGGTGGAATCTATGTCTAAAAATTTCATGACATAAGATGATTTTCTTAAGCTCAGTAAACTTTCTGATACAAAATAAAATTAATTCTGGGAAGCACTACAGACAGTTTCCCATATGAGGTCAGACTAGATTATGTTCCTTTAAATATTTATTCATATAAGGTTTAAGTGCAACTTCAACATATACATGCAGCACAGACTTTCGCAACATTCAGATTGATGTTACGTGCAGAAAAGTGACGGCAGCTAACCCACTTTATGTGACTCAGGAAATACTCTGAGTATCCCAGCAGCTCATCAATGCTGTTTAATAGACATAGAGGTGAGGCCAAGCTGCATGGAGGTGCATTTCAACTAAGTTCTGATAATTTCTCTGAGAGTTCACATTGCTCATGATGCTCAAGAAGTCAGTGAACAGAGTATCTAAACATGCATGTTGGACACAGCCAGATCTACAGACAAAGGACATAGTAAGTACTTACTGAAATAAAGATGTTAAGCAGGTTTTCCAGTGTTGGGAGCTGTGGAATCAGTTTCTGTACCACTTTGCTAAATGCTTCAAATATAGAATGATCATATATGCTTGTCAGATAAAAGCTGGAAAAAAATGTCACCACATTTTCCTTTTAGCCACATACTGTGAACATGATGTACCTTTCATAATATGAGTGAAATAAAATATTGTCAGACAGTAAGTGCCTACACTAATGCAATTACCCCCTGTGATCAAAAGTCATGATATGATTGAAACACAGGACTTAATCTCTGTACTAAAACCCCCCCAGCCTGAACAGTGAAACCTAGAACTCAATGTAGAACTTTTTAATGCAACTCCCATGCTGGTATTCTTACAAAAATATTTATCAAATTTCAGGAGAGGAGTGTTACTGAGTATGCCTATTGTGATCTACTTTTTGAAAGCTGTGGACCCATTTATCAGTGCAGTGATGCAGCCAAGTAGTTAAGAGCTCTAAAGAGCTGGCATGTTCATGAAGCAGGCCTCTCTTTTTAATATATTTGTACTTGGCTTTAAAGCGCTCAAAAAGCCATGACACCTTGATATTGTCTGGTTCCCAGTCTGCCAAGTCCACTACTTGTCACCATTTGCTACAGTAACCCGTTTTACCAGAAGACACAAGGCAAAGCTACAGCACAGGTCTTCCCAAATGGATCCCAGCAGCAGTGAGGATGAGTGACTGGGAAGGGACCATGTGGCACAGAGCTTTCAAAGGAGGCAAAAGTGATGTGGTGCCATATACACTCCATGGCCTGGAACTCTACTGGTTGTTGTCACCATCCAAGCCAACTTATTTCAAGACAGCAACTGCAGCAAAACCTGATAGTATTCTGGCATGTTTGTCATGTGTTATTAAGCAGCTCTCCATCTTTCCCTTCTAGACAGCAATCAGAAATAGGATACTTTGGCTCAGGTCAAATACAGTATCTCTGATTATCCTTCATATATCAAAAGGCATGTTGCCTGCTAGTTCAAGAGGACAGAAAATAGTAACTTGTCAAATAAGCTGCTCTCCTCTTTAGCATTCACTGCACAGAAACTTTTCTCACCTGAGGTGAATCTTCTCCAATCCAGCATCTGCAAGGTCATCATTTGCCCTCTGGTGAATATCCCTCTGTGTTTCAATCTTATGGTCATCAGATAAACCATCCACTTTATGGATAAAGATTTCAAAGTTGATATCTGGATTCACTTTATAGGCTCTGGTCACAGTAAGATGCAGCCGAGCTAATGCTTCCATATAATCATCCTAATAAAGGAAAAAGAAGAGCTACAACTTAGGAAAGTATTTAAAAATATATATTATATTTCATGATACTTATTTTTAAATAGTACTACAGCTCAACAGCAGCTTGATTTTTTTAATGTTTTATAAGTAGTAGAAGCCTGAGCTGACATCCAGCATGTGCACCAATCTCATGCTGTCAGCACTTCCGAATCTGAGCAAGAACCTTGAGATGTTAAAACAAATTAGTTAACTTCCAAACACACTGCAGAGAGAGATTAAAAATAGCCAAGCTGCTCTTCAAGTTTTAATGACTTCTTTTAATGTATGTTTGTAATGTAGATTATTTATTTGCTTTGAAAAACCCTATACTTTCCAACCTATTTGTCTATTGCTGAAGGAAGAAGAAAATACCTTAAAGCCCCTTTTTTTACCTGAGAATCAATAACAAATATCAGTGCTCCAGTGCCTCTGAAAATCATCTCATAATCAAACGTAGGGTCAAAGAAGTCAATTTGCCCAGGAAAATCCCATATCTGAAAGTTGACAAAGGAGCTGTTGGAAACATCCTCTCTGCAGATCTTGTTTGTGCTCTCCAAGAAGAGAGTCTCATTCGGCGACATTTTGTGAAAGACAACTTTCTGAATGGAAGACTTTCCACTTCTTCTTAATCCCATGAGTAGGATTCTTGGCTTAACTTCAGTACTGAAGGGATCATTGAAATCCAAAACTGAATAAAATCACACAAGAAGAAAAGGAATATACTATGGCAATATTATTAGTAGCTGCCAGATAACATGCATTTGATATTTATTTTCATGAAATTTTTATATTAATTTATGCAAATGTTTCCAATGTTTAAGCTTAGAGAGCAGCGCTACAGGCATTTTGACTTTAATTATTTGTCCCTTAGGGTATGCTATCAGAAAATCTACTTCTCACCTCCAAGACAAACTGCAGAAGGTTTGACTGCTGTGTTTGTATGTGAAAAATCTGTTATCACACATAGACATCTTTAAATACCTAATTTTACTCTAATTAACACTATGCCACATATATTCTCCTTTAAAAGAGTATCATCAGATAGCAAATACCCATTCCAGCAGATAGCTGCATCACAATGTTGGAAGAACAGAGTAAGACTCTGTTAAGTACCTCTGCAAGATCTTTCTACCTGACGGCTGCCTTTCTCTAAAATCAATCAACCAATAAATAAACTAATAAATGAAATCACACATGCAAGGAGCTACAGGAAGAGTTCAACTCAGCAGGCACACAGTGCTTCTATGTTGCTTACTGAGTAAGCAGTAAGCAGTACTGAGCTCACGAGGAGTCCTTTTCTAAGGTGCTTAGGATTTCACCTGCTGCTCAGCAATTCGTGTTACAATCTGTAAAGGTTTGTTATCCAGTAAATAAGATTACAGCATACCATCTGCCTATCTGCAAAACAAAGGCCTGGGAATACAGGGGTTTCATTGTGTTACCTACCCCAGTTTGAAACTGGCACTACTTTTTCTGGTGCTGATGCAGTTATATCAGCATCAAGTAGTTCCAACAGTAAACTATGCTGTTATATCTGTAAGGACATGAATGTATAGCTATCCATTCCTGTATACACTTTAGCTTATTAGATTATCTCTAAACAAAACACCCAAAGAAGTCTAAATTGCTGCATCTAGTTGGCCTATAACTTTGAAATATCCTTTGGTACTGAGGTGAAATGGCACTGCCCTTATATGTAAAAAGCTTTGAAACACCTCTGTGACTCTGCAGTGTCAAACACAAGCAGCACAAAAACATGAGTTGTCAGTGCTAAACCCACAGAGTACAACTCAGAGTACAGAGAGGTCAGGTTTAAAATACTGATCCCACAACAGGCTAAACATGCTATCCAGTGAGGTCTGGTAGACCTTCTCCTATCCACTGCACCACAGACTATTTAGATCATACTTCATAGCACATGAATTGCATTTCTTTTTCTTTTTTCTGCTGGGATAAGTTTTGAATTTCAAAACTTATCTGGCACACATGCATCAATTCTTGAATATGCCCTCCATATGTGGTCAGCTTTACTCCCAAAATATGAAAATCCAAAACAAGAAATCTCAGTAACAATTTGAACCTGCCAATTTATTACATAGTCTTACCAGCCAAAAGAAGATGGAAAGCTTAAAGGAATCCTTTGCCTAGGAACATGTTTTGCACTTAGGGGTGGTGACCATTTCTTGCATCTTCTTGTGTGCCTGAAGCCTCATTTACAGCTTTCAGAACCAAAGGAGCAGGGTATGTCTGCCAGGAGGGTACAGAACCGCGTCCAGGTCTGTTTGTGCCTCCTAAATTTGAGTGACAGAGAAGTAGGGCTTCTCAAACTGAAGATATTGCAGTGTTAGCACAAAACATCTCCTGGCACCATCTACTGGCTTGTGAGAGGTTGTGCCACTCAGTGCAGATCCGTGTCACCAGTGACTGACAGAAGTTTTCGACTCATTATCAGAGGGACACTGTCCATTTCAAATACAATTGAAAGACCATGGCAGGTATTACCACTTACTGTGTTCTTGTCAATTATCACACATGAACACTGCCAGGCAGGAACAGGTGCACAGGGGAAACAATTTCAGACAGAACAGGGGTAGGTAACTCTGTAAGAATCTCATCCAATAAACACAGCAATGGCCACTTCTGCTGATCTACACACAACAAATTTACAAAGTAAGAAATTGAGGTCAATTCTCAACTGCTCCTCTACTCTTCCCATCAACTTGAACAGAGGTAATACTCCCGTGGCTGGGAGAAATGTGCCTACAATACTTCACACCTCCAGAAAAATAACAAACATCCGCTCTAAGATGATGTAAAGATATTTTATGTTTTGGGGGTACAGCCTTGTCAATAAACCAAACCAAATATGCAAGAGTCAATGGTGTATACTCTGCTTTTTGGCCATGAGAAGAGAAAATAATTTATTGGAAGCTTTGAAAAGACTTTACAAAAACATGTAAAGAACAGGCTTCAAGTTGAAGCTTTATTGCATGTTGCAAAAAAAATAAAAAGCCTCCCATTTGCTCTGTATGCAACTGAACTTACAAAGTTTCATCTACCATGGATTTGTACTTTGTGTCCCCTTCCTCTTCCCACCACAAAAACACCAACTTCCTCCTGTATGTCTTATGACATCTCCTCCAAATAATAGATATGACATGCTGTGGCTGATCTGGAGCTCAGCACATTTCAGTTGGCTACACTGTGTACACCCGTCTGTCAGCTGCTGCCACAGTGAACACACAAAACTGCTCACTTGTCCCTCTGAGGACACTTCATTTAGCTTTCTCCTCTCTTCTGAATGCCAGTTTTCCTCAAACTTGTGGGAACTTAATAACCTTTGAGACATCTTTTGCTCAGACTTCGTTGAAGGTGGACAGCAGTTTCCAAGATTCTGACCATTGATGAGACAACCAGAGGACAAGCTACATACCTAACTCCCTGTTCTTTGAGAAACCACCTAAAAACCCACATACATCTGAGGAAATATTTTAAAACATTTGGGAGTTTTTACATTGTGGTATTAAATTATTCCAGGCTGTTAGATTTTTAGTGATTGTAATGCTTAATAGCAGGAAATTGCTTTCTATTAAAGCCATACTAAAAAAAGTACAGTTGCAACTGCAAACAGAATTAGCGATGAGAAGAATGAAGACCAGCTCTTCTGCTAGTAAGACTGTTACTTAGCTTTTGAAATCCTGCCAGTTCAAAGACAGGAAAATGTAAGAGTATCATCCAAACCTGACGAGATAGCAAGGCTTCTACAGCACTTCCCTCTGAGAGAGAGTTAAGAGATTACCTTATATGTAAAGGAATTGGACGATGCATTGCCTGCCCACATTCCTCTGCAGGAGTACATGACAACTCCTTTTTTAATTTGCCACAGAAATGCCAGTAGATGTATCACTGCAACTTCCCAGACTAGGTTACTGAGTGAGATCATAATATGCCCAAGAGAAACACTAAACTCTTCTCTGTTCTATAATGGGAAAGATAATTTTCCCTATTGTGAGATGCCACACATTTCCTGCTTCGCTCACTTTTGCGAACAGTAAATGTAAAATGCCAGTCTCTAATGCATATCAACAGCCCTTCATGTTTCAACTTTTCTAAGCAGCCATAAAGAACAGAAGCCATGCTGGTTAGAGGCCATTCCTTTGAAGTAGCCACAAATTTAACTCAACAAACCTGGAAGCACTTTCCCCTAGAAAAACACTCAATTCCTTACAGAACTTCTGTTAACCGCAGCTGCGTCCTTGCCTATGGAGTGTGTTTTGCATGCATTGCAACATGCAGAAGAGCACAGCTCCCAGGAGTTGAGAACAGCATGCAGCAGTCCCGACCTGTCTCACCAGTACACAATGAATACTTTAGTATCTCCTTTATGCCATTAGATATAAAGAGATAACTAAAGCAGTTTTTGAAGCCCATCCTGAGTTCCAAATCAACTGCAATTAATTGTCAAAGCAGGTGACAACCCATGCTTTGTGGGCATATGGGATGGGGATGCCATGTTCTATACATCCCACCAGCTTTCAAACATCCAAATGAAACATCACAACTCATCTGTTCAAGTAACATAAAGCCAAAAGGAATTATTTTGCTCATGTTACCAACTGCGAGGTAACAAGCCTCTGAATCTAGTTTTGAACTAAAACAGCTAATGATGATTTTTTCCCCACTAATTCACTTATATTAAGTTTTAACCATTTCTGTGTAAAGGAGAGGTAGCAGTTCCAAACTTTCTACTCTTACCTTCAAACCCATTATTCCTGTAGCATTTCCAGTACTGGTGTGACTGTGGTATTTGCAGCACTTTGGATTGCTGTCAAGACAATGCCCTTAAAAAACACTGAACATCTTCAATGCTAACAGATGGCCTGAGACTAAAGATTTAACAGAAAAAGCTTGTATGCAATGGAGAAGGGTGCTCAGCTACTGGGGGTTCATAAACATTACAGAAACACACGGTGAAAAGAAATTCTAGTGGCTACAGAAAAGACTCAGAAGTGTCTTTTCCAGAAGACCAGGTTCCACGCTGCCACAAGTGCATCACTCTACAGGGGTATGTCTGAAAGCCACTTCGTTGGGACACTCTGAAGTGAGCTTTCCTGCTTCTAAACACTTTAAAATTACATCTATAAAAAAATATGACTAGGCTTTATGTAAATTTAAGTGTTTTAAGGTCTCTGAATATGATCCTAAGTGTAAACAAAAGACAAGAGCCATAGTTTCAGCCCCAAAGCTGGAAACACAAACCCAGTATAGGGTGAGCAATGACCAATGCGAAGTTTTGAAATCTTCTGCATACTTAGAAGAAGAAATTATGCTTTTACTTTCAAGCCTGGCTTCTCTCTTCACTGCCAAGAGCCATGCACTGAAGCTGTTCTTCTTATACTGCCCTTTTCGTTCTTTCTTTGTAAAAAAGTGGAGGCAGTGACACTGAATTTTGGACTACTTGCTGTACAGAGCCAGGAAGAGAGGACAAAAACAAAGGGGAAAGCCTGCCTCTGGATATGACCGGCAGCCCAGTGTTATACAAAACACATACCCAAATCCCAAACCCCTCCAGTTCAGATGCCGTCTGCATCTTTCTCTGGAGAATTCAAAATGAAACAGAAAACCAGGGAATCTGGACAGTTAAAATGTCCAGATTGTTTTAATCCTGTGTAAAATAGTCCCTGCATGGACTGTCTTCTTTTGCTATTCAGGATGTAAAGGTTTTTTTTTTTTCCTGTTAAGCACAATATTCTGGTATTACTGTAAAGAAGCAATTGCAATTTTTAGCAGTCTAACAAGTTCCTATTCAAAAATATCCAAATGAGATTGTCTGAAGACATTCTCTACAGAAAATACTAAGTTAGTGTAGCACTAAAGAAGCACATTAAAATTTATTCTCTTTGCATCAAAATAAAGGCAGTTCTTTAGCAGGTTCAAGTAAAACTTTATTTAATCTCAGTAACAACTCTTACAGTCCAACAATCCTATAGCTTTTAACCATGAAGGCTTATACTCAAAGCACTGACCTTCCTCCACTCTCCAAAATTACTTTAGTCAATGCAGCACCTCCCATGGCAGCCTGGAGGACTGGGCCTTTAAGGAGAAGGGTTCTGCACGCTAATATCGAAATAGACTTAAAGCATGTGGCCTTTTATTATGCTCTTATAAAAAAAGCACTTCTTTTTTTATCCTGTGATACAGAGAGTTCTCCAAGCTCCTTTGTGAAATATGTCTCAGAAGAATGAATTCAGGCTCTGAATGAACGCAACAGGCTCTGAGCTGGCATTTCCTTTTTCTACTGAATGAGACTGCTTTTCCTGGTAAGCCCGTCCTTCTCAGCATCACCATCCATACTGACACGGACATGCAGTGAGTAAGGCGGCTCCCCACAAGCACAGACAGACGGACATTTAGCAGAGCCTGCCACTGTGGGACTGACACTCGCAGCTGCGGAGCAGCCCCGGACACAGAGCTGCGTGTGGCCGCTGCCTTTTATAGCGTGACACCCAACCCCCCACCCTTGGCACACTCGGGTCACATCATCAAGCTGTGGCCTCTAATAACTAATAACTCTCACCCCAGACTGGAAGAATACTGATGAGAAATTACACACACACACACACACACACACACTTTGCCTGCACTCCCTTTGCCTCCTCCCTCTTTCCCAACGCTTCCTGCTACCTGTCAGCCTTGCCCCGCTCCTTCCTCAGAGCTGCCTGCACCCTCTGACCCACCGAGCACCCCGTCCCCGTCCCGGCCCTTCCCACGGCCACCTCCGCAGCATCCCCGCTCCGCCCGGCCTCCCAGCGCCCAGCCCCGTCCCCAGTTGGGCCTGCCCTCCCTCTGGACGCCTCGTCTTTTCCCGCACCGCTGGCCCCGGCTCCCCTCGTGCCCCAAAACCCGCAGGGAGCCTCGCTTCCTCCCTGACCCACATCCGCGGGCCGCCAAACCTCACCTCCTGGCGGCGGCCCTGCGTCCCCGCCACCGTCCCGGCCTCACCCCGGCCCCCGCCCCGCCTCACTCCACACCCGCACTCGCTGCCGGCCGCTCCTCCGCAGCCCCCTCCGAGCCCGGTGTTGCCCCTCGGCTCTCCGGGAGCAGCCCCAGCCCCCGCCCCCGCAGCCCCGCGGCCGCCGCCCCGCCGCTCCCCGCCGCCCCCGGTGCCGCTGCGGCCGCCGCGAGCGGCACTCACACGCCTCATCGCCGCCACTCTCCGCGTCGCCGTCCGAGAAGGACTCGGCCCCGTCGGCGTAGCCCGCCAAGCCCACGATCTCCTCCTCCTCTTCCTCCTCCTCGTCCCCCTCTTCCTCCTCCGGCAGCTTCCTCGGCACCTGGCTCATGCCGGCCGCGCTCCTCGCGGGGCTCCGCGGCCCCTCTGCCTGCGGCAGGCTCGGGGCGCGGGGGGCGCAGGTCCCGCGCTGGCGCCGCGCCCGCCGCCGCTCCCCTCCTTCCCCCCGCACGGCGCTGGCGGAGCGCGGCGCAGCTGCCGGCGGGGCGGGCGGGGAGGCGGCGTGACCCGCGTCACCTGACGCGCCCGGTCACGGGCCGCCGGGGCCGCCGGGGCCTCCGCCTCGCCCGGGCCCGCTCCCAAGCCCGGCCGTGCCGCTGGCACCCCCGCGCCGGCGGGCATAGCCGGGCACTGCGGGCTTGCCGGCGGGTCCGAGCGCCGCCGCCCCTCGCCCCGGCCCTGCTGTCCCGAGAGACGCCCGTGGGAGCGGTGCACACGCGAGGCGCTGCCCCTGGCGTGCGGGCGCCGCGGTGGGCGAGCGGAGCGGCCAGGTGTGCCCGGCAGCGGCACCGGGAGGGCACCTGGCGTTTCCATTACAAGCATCCCTGCTCAGAATCCTTACAGTCACAGAATCAAATAGGTTGGAAAAGACCGCTGGTATGTATCATCGAGTCCAACCTATGACCGAGCACCACCATGTCGTCTACACCGTGGCACTAAGGGCCATGTCTTTCCTTAAACACCTCCGGTGACTCCACCACCTCCCTGGACAGTCCATTTTGAATCTGATCACCCTCTCTGTGAAGAATTTGTGCCTAATGTAGAACCCGAATTTCCCCTGAGGCAGCTTAAGTCTGTGTGCTCTCCTCCTGTCACTGGTTGCCAGGGAGAAGAGACTGATCCCTATCTGGCTACAATCTCCTTTCAGTCAGTTTGAAATGAGTTGTGAGGTTTCTCCTGACCCTCCTCCTATTGGTCATGTCCTACAACCACATCCTGCACAAACCCCATAGACGCATGCGGGACTCTCCTGCATCATCTGTACACACTTCCAGCGTGTGGGAGACTCTGGGACACGGGCAGGACCCGTGTGTGCTTGGTGCTGCTCAGCTCACCCATCTGCCTGCCCCATGCTCCTTCCATGCCAACTGTCATCACATGGGCAAGCCCAACATGTTAAGCTTGGCACTGATGGTGGGAGGTAATGTATTTGCAGTATGGCTTAGAGAGATTATTTTAGAAATAATTAACTCGATTAATAAGGAACACTAAGAGATATAGTAGTGAAATCTCTGAAGAAGTTGAGATTTTGATGCCCCTGACAGACCAAGGTACACTCATCTCCCTGCCATTGCTTCCTCCAGGCCTGCTCTGCAAGGACAGACCTCCTGCCTCTCACCAGGCCCCTTCTCAGGAGTTTCCAGTGCTGCTCTTCTTATTTTGTACTAGTCTAAGTTCCAGAGTGTGTGTGTTAGTCCCTGGCTGTCATCCTATGCTGCCCACTGTGGTGACTGGCAGCTGAATTCCCGATTCTCCAACACCACATTTTCCTCTGTTTCTGTTTCTTCCTTTCTACTTCTTCCTATCCAGTTCTCCCTCCTTGCAATCAGTATATTGATTAGACTTCTGTTTGGAGTCTCCACTTTTTTCCTGCAGCTGATTATTTTTCTGTCCTCTATTCTGCATGACAATCTTATTGCCAGGCCTTCCAGGTTGCACTAACCCACTGGAGATAAAGGAGGTACACATCTGTTCAGAGATGAGAGAAATCCCCCTTGCCTATAAATATACAAATTTATTGAAAGGCCTGCCTTTATTCTCAACTTATCAACCTGTTTGAAGTTTTGCTTGAACAGATTAACAATGTACTAAAAGATTATGGGAAACCTTTCAAGGTTAAATCCTGTAAAAGGAATTAGGACTTAGGTTTGGAGCAGGATTTTTTTACCACTTGGGTTTTCAGCATTGTGTCTTGGGACAGCCCTGACAGGCGTTAGCCTGCTGAAAACTGATGGAAAGAGGAAGAGGGTTTCCAGGTGTGTAGTGAAGGACCATGTCTCGCACACCAGCCGATCACTGTGCACAAAGGGCTGTTAGGTTTCAAGGCCAGCTTTGGATAGGGGGTCTTGCCAGAAACGTCTGTATTAGCTTTCTTCTATACAGAGAGCTATGAAACATGACCAATGAGAGAGTGAATAATTTGGATATATTAAAATGCTAAATCAGGGTGTAGAAACTCAAAAAAGAGGACTGGTTGCAATGCAGCTCTTCGCACAACCTTCCCACAACTGACATCAGTGACCTGACCACAGCTTTAGGTTCAAAGCCACATAGACTCCAGGCCCATTGCCAGGTAGGTTTTTAGAGTAGGCCTGAAGCATTTCTGCCAATCCCTTGGCAATATAATCTTTTGTAGACTCAGGACTTGCCTCCGGACTTGCTCCTCCTCTGTCTCTTTGCCACCAGATTGTTTTCAGTTCCCTCTGCCTTTTTCTTCTTTCCCTTTTGTCAGGTCATTTGACTTTGAAGCTGGGTGCACATAATGAAACAGTGCCCAGCCCTCAGTCACAGGACTTGCAGTAAGGGCAGAGGTGAATAAGAGGTTGCATCTTTGCATATATGACATGTACAGTGATTGACGTGACTGGACTTTGTCCATGGAGAACTGCAGTTCATAGACATTATATTCTTTCTGTGTGATTAGCTTCTCTCCTCACTAGGGGATAAAAATCCAGAAGATTACAAAACCAACTGTCTGCATTAGAAAAGGTTAATTTTACTAAAGCACAGGGAATTGTCCCACTGACATCCACACAATTAGGGAGCCTATCTGCACCTAGGTTTGCAGGATCACGACAGGGTCTCATCCTGTTCCTGTTAAAGAGTGAAAATTTCCATTAAATTTCACAATGCCACATTGGTGACAGACCTGTGCCAAGAAAGCTTTTTTCTACAATGTACTAGTATCTTGTTTCTCAGACATAATGATCAAACATAAAATAGTTCTGCCAATTTTTACATATATGGTGTATCCCCAATAATATGGAACTTATACAACATACAGTTAACTGTTACTCACACAAATACATCTATTCCTACATTAGAATTTTGCACAGTATCAAATTAAATAAAATTCACATGAAGTAAGCCTATCCTGAATATGGAAATGAGCAAACAAAATCATAGTGTGAAGAATCACAGAGTGTTTTTAGTTTTAGCAACTACACTTTAACTTAAGTAATGACACCAGACTTCAGATTAATGCTGTAGTTTTGACAAAGCCTTGCTGAGATCAGGGAGGCATCAGAACAATAAATCCAGTCAGTCAATCAGTCAGTCAGTCAGCCAGCCTTTCCTGGGGAGCACCAAGGGTTTTGATGTGAACCTCTGGTATGACTATTGCCACAGAAAGATGACAACCATAGTAATTGTTTAGTGAAAAAGGCATAAGTAGAATAATCTAAAAAAACATTCAAAAGAATATATTCATTATATAACTAGGAAGTGTCTGTGATATTTCAATGTTAAGTTTGTTTAGGGCATCAGTTAATTTAGGGCATTTTGAGAATGCCTTCAAGCCAGAGAAACAGCTTCTGAAAGTGATGTGCATGTGAGATCAAGCACTGTATGGGGAACAGCTGCTTGTTTTCTGTTTTCTCCTTCTTCTCCCAATCCCACTTTTATCATTTTACTCAGCCTACTCATACAAACTCCATTTCTGCTCTACTGCTGTCTACAGATGGTCCTGTCCAACTTGCCTCCCTACCAGTTTGTGAATTGTTGACATTCATCCATAATTGCCCACACAAACACATGACTTGGGTCAGCAGAAGGTCCCAGTGATATTGTGATAGCTGGAGGGGTGGGTGAGGCATCAAGCAGGCACAGTCACCTTTCAAGGTGTTCCTCTCTGTCTTTCAGTTCAGACTTCAAAGCCCACTGACTGGCTCCCTGCTGGAGGGAAGGGCATCTGGCCTCCATGAAATCAGGGAAATTTTATTGTGTTCAGTTCTGGGCTCCTCCATACAAGAGGGACATGTAGCTGCTGTGGGTTCAGTGGAGGGCAGCAAGGGTGATTGGGAGACTGAAGCACCTCTCTTATGAGGAAAGGCTGAGAGAGCTGAGCCTGATTGCTGAAGATGTGACTGGAGGGAGACCTCATTACTGTGTGTAAATATCTAAAGGGAGGTTATGAAAAAGATGGAGCCAGGCTCTTCTTCATGGTCTCAACATGGATATGAGGCAACAGGCAGAAACTGATGCATGGGAAGTTCCACTTGAACATAAGGAAGAACTTATTTACTGTGCAGATGACCATGCACTGAACACATTTCCCAGAGAGACTATGGAAGTTCCCTCACTGGAGGGACAAGAGCTGTCTGGACGCAGTCTTGTTTCACAAGGACTATCCTGGTTAACCAGGAAGGTTGGACCAGGTGACCACTGCCGTCCCTTCCAACCTGACCCACTCTGATTCTGTGGTTTTGTAGCACTTCTGCTCCCACGCAAATTATTATGAGCTTCCATCATTAAGCTGCAAAGGAGCTTCGGTCTAGGAGAGCGTCCCTCCCGTGTGGAGCCTTGCTGCGGGCAGAGCCTGTGCTCCCGGCCGGGGCGCGGGGCCGGGCTCCGTCCCTCTGGCCGGCGGGGCGGGAGGCGGGAGGCGGTGCGGGTCTCTGGGCGCTGCCCGCCCGCCGCCCTCCGCGGCCGCTCGGTGTCGCCCTCGCAGCGGCCACGGTGGCGGCGGCGGCGCCCCCGGGCAGCCCCGGCCCGGCGCCGCTGGAGGGGCAGCGCGGAGCCCGGCCCGGCGGGAGCGGCGCCGCGGGAGGGGCAGCGCAGGTGAGCCCCGCCGCCGTTCCGTGTGTGCCTGCGGGGGCCGGGGCAGAGCGGGGGCGGCGGGGCCCGGGCGGGGCGGGGGCGCTCCCGGCGGGGCCGCACAGGTGATGGCGGAGGTGGCCGGGCCGTGGCGAGGCTGCGGCTGGGCACGACCGCGGCGAAGCCAGTGCCCCGGAGCGGAGTCGTGACAGTGTTCCCGTATTTCAGCCCGGGGACGGACCCTCGTCGGGCAGACGCGGACCCTCCGGGATGCCGCGCAGGTACAGGAACCTGTGTCGACGTAGGGGCTCGACTGCAGGTTTGGGGGTGAAAATGAGGAGTCTTAACGATCTTGTTCCAACTTTTAAGGCCGCGTCTGATGAGAAATGGAAATCTGGCTCAAAGTCATCCTTCCTGTTGTTGACATCACCTGAAAACTCCGCTGGAAATACTTCCACTAGTTTGCTGCAAACATCGCCCCCCCTCCCCGAGGTCTCAACACCTTGTGAGTACGCACTGGCTGCTTGTTAGAGCTCTGATTGTGGAAATCCATGGCTACGGCATGTCATTGTTCTGCAGTGTTCTTTTTATTGCAAGCATTAATAAAGAGCTTATCGTGCCCTGGGGTGTTGTGTGTATTACAGCATAGGCTGTAGACAGCGCTCTGTTTTTTTTAAAAAGGCATAACCAATATCTTAATGTTTTTATAATTGTATGGGAAGAGGAAAGAGATTATTTGGGTTTCTGCTTGGTATTTCTGCAATGTACATGATCAAAAGGACGTGTTGTCTGCTAGTGATACATTTTGTTCACAGGGAAAGCATTGAGAGAAAGTAGCTGGCTGGTAGGTGGATCGGTGAATCTTTTCCCGATGAGTTGTTTAAATGAACTTAGAATGCCCTACCAACGTTAAAGGAGTAAATGGGAAGATCAGCAAGTCCGCCTCTGTCCAAAGACAGAAAAATGTAACCATGTCTTAACTCTTATGCAGCATTGGTTAGGTGTGGATCAGATCCCTTGGTAGGACTGTTTTGAGTCTATGGCTTATCCTGAGGAGAATGTTATTTACTTTCTTTCAAGGTGATGTGTCAGGCTGTGCAGCTAGTTTTATAACAACTTATTTTGGCAGGCTCAAGTTTCAAATATTGTGTAATCTTCATTCTCCAGATAGTTGGAAAACAAAGTGTTTCTGGAGATGTGTGATTACATGTAAGATCTCTAGTGGCATTGCAGACCACAAGACATGGTGTAATGACTCTCCTTCAGAACTTCATAACAATTTCTAAGTAGAAAATGCTCAAAAATAGTTAAATACACTGCATGTAGCAAAACCTGCAGTTGGATGGCTACATGAAGTATTTACATGCCTGGTATGTAGATGATGTATGCTTGTTAATCCATGAGGATCTATCTGCAAGGGTAAATGGGAATTGTGTAGCAGCACTAGTAATGTCACTGCTTTTCTCCCTGTTTGTTTTTTTTTTTTGTTGTTGTTTTGTTTTGTTTGTTTTGGTTTTTTTGGTTTTTTTTTTTTTTTTTTTTTTGGTTAGAAAATGGATGAATAAAATGTAAAAAGTAGTTTTATGGTAGTATTCAGCTGGGAAGTTTTCACTTTCCCCTGCTCCCTAATATTTACCTAGACAGTGCTACAACCTCATATAGGAGACTGGCTTTGAAGAAAGAAATTAAATAGCCAGTAAATGATTGGTTAAAATAAAGTGGAAACCTCCTGATCATGGAGGTGCTTTCCTTCAAGATTTTTTCACAGAGGTTCTTTCTTTTTTGAGGAACAGAAATTGTGAGAAGTCTGCACTAGTGGGGCTCCCGTGTTGGCTGATGTGATGTAGTTGCAGCACCAGGCTCAGTATCTTGCCCTGTCACAGGTGGCATGTTCTGGAGCTCAGATTATCAAACTTACCATGTTCTTGGACTAGATGAGATGAATGATACCTGAGTAAATCAGGTGCTTGTAGGGTGTGGTGGTGAGCAATTGAGCCTCAAGCTGCATTTCTCCATGTGGCTTTAGCTTCACCTCTGTTTGACTTTGCCAGTGAGTCATGTTGTGATGTAAAAGACCTTACTGTCCTTTACTCACTAAATCTGTATAAAAGGATGAACAATGCTTATTGGTTTGGATAGGTGGTGTACCAATGAACATTTTTAAAGCACTTTCAGGTTCTTAAATTAATTATACTGACAACTATATTTATTCTCATTAGTTTCAGATATGCACTTTCTCTTTTTCCCTCAACGGTTAGGACTTTGGATGAACTTGCAAAGAGCTCACAGTTGTATCTTTTTTTAGAGATACATCAGTACAACAGGTCCCTGGTGGAAGTATTTTATTTAAAACCACAAATGAGGTGCCATATTTTATTGGCAAGATTAATATAGGGAGGTATTTGTCAAAGACAGAAATTGACTGAAATTGCTTTGGGCAAATAAAAATTTGAAGTAAGTATTTTTAGTTCCTTTTGTTTATTAAGGAATTAAATATGTGCCTTCCTTAAAAGTGATCCAGCCAAAAATAGAAGGTGCAGATCTGCACTTCAGAAAGACCTTAATTCATAACAGCAAGGGGCTAATTTTCTTCCCTGCCTCCTATCCAGCTATTTTGATCACAGAAATCTCCAGAATAGTTTCTGAAGTACAATACTAGAAATATTCTTGCATACCATTGCTAATTTGTGAACCCTTTAGGAATAGCTTAGTTACTTTCTCACTTGGCTACTCCACTCTCTGTTAGCAGGTGCTGCTGGAGAATAGTTTGTTACAGTTCATTCACAGCAGTTGTGAGAATAATGAAATCCTGAAATACCCCATGTCTTTCTGTGACCTGTCATTGAATTATATGTACTGGTCTCTTTCCTTTTGTTTGTATTTATATCATGCTGCCATTCAGAAGACTGCTGGATTTGTGAAGGCAGGTGTTCCAAATTTTGGAAGAATCAGAATAAATGTGTGGAGTCCTTGCTTATTTGTTGCATAGCTTTCAAACACAAGTGTTGGGATGTTCCCTGTGACTGGGATGTTCTCTGTGTGTTGCTTCTTTTGGCAGGTTGTGCATGACACAATGATGCTTTGTATTCAAAGCTGCTGGTTTGGCCAGACAGGTATTTTTCTTGTTTTCTGGAAAATACTGAGGTAGAGTTGGAAATGTGAAGGTGTTGAGAGTGAAGCAGGAAGGATACTGTTGATGTGCAGTAGTTTGATACTAAGGTCAAGAATGCTATCAAAAAAACCAATGATGAAATGAGTGTTGATTTAGGGCACATTTTTAGAGGTGTGTGATAAATGAAGCATTAAGGCTGCACAGGACTTTGAGGCTAAAAGCAATCTAGTTTATTACCACTAATAGTTAGTTGGGTATATCCTGTTGCCATATATCAATCCCCATTGGATGGTCTAATGGATACAGTTTTGAATTCTTGCATTATCCAGATGTGGAGAGGTTGTCTTGGTAGCCTCAGTGAGGTACTTCTGATAGAATACCAAATGCACAGGTAACTCATAATACAGTGCGGGACTGTAGATTGCTGGCTTGCTCTTGCACTGTTTTACTTTAGATCTTTTGGCGGAGATCCTGCTATGTGTGAAATGCAATAAAAGGTTCTTGGAATGAACAGGAAGACTCTTTCTTCCAGCCAGCACTCGTGTCTTCCTGCAGTCTCCTCTGTGGCTCTCTCCTTCCCACTCCCCACACCCAGTGCTGCTCCTCCAAACCCTAGGTGCATGTCAGCCAAGCCACAGCCGTGAGGGGGAATCTGGCTGTGATTAGGGATGGGATTTGGGCACATCTGTGGCAAGTGGTGGATGGAAGTGTGTGGTGTGGATGCCAGCCAGATGGAGCATACTGGGGCCACAGGGTAGTTGAGCACAGGTACCCTAGTGGGATTGCCATAATCCTGAAGAAAAATTTATATACTCCTATGCCAGAAATGCCTAGGCTTTTTAATCTTATGTCATGATCAAAAGCATTTTTGGAGTACTCTTCAAATCATTAAATCATGCCTCCTTCAAATCCTGGATTTAAACAAGCTTCTTCTAACAGCCTATCCCTTACTCCCTCTCTCATGATTTGCCACCTTCCCTACCTAAGCACCATCCACTTTCTGAAGTGAGCCACTGAAGATACAGGTTTTGTGTGCATGTCTTGGCATGCTGTTGGACATGGAAAATGCATTTAGAATTGAATGAAATGAGTTCCTTAAGGGTATGCATCTTCATTGTGTCTGCATTGCAGTGGGATAATTCCTTTTCCAGTTTGACATGCCAATTGCTTTAAGCCAGTCAGGGATATTTCCTGTTGGTTTTAACAGCATCTGCAATGTGACATCTTAGGGAGATCTGTTGCTAGGTCTATTTATATTGTGCCAATAGACGTCTGAGTTAAAGTGCCCTAAATTGTCTCAGTTGGGTCAGTCACTGAGGAAAAGTGTCAGCCTTATAAAATAAGAAAGCGCCATGAATGTATGGTAATTATATATGAGCTTAATATTTGAGTAACATTTTAATAGTGATCACAGTGAATCATTTTAGGTATGATTTACTTCTGCTCAGAGTTTGATGTCTGTCTGTGCAACAGAGGCAGAAATTGCAGCTTGTTCAGAATCTTGGGCAGGATGTGATCTTTTCACTGTTATCATTACTGTTGCAAATAATTGCACTAATAACTGCTAGGCAGATCTGTTGCTTAACTCAGTATTTAGTATTTTGTGAAGCTTACATATGAGTAATTTTCCTTCATTTTCTGTCTGAGCACTTCTGGGATTTGACGATGTCTGGCTGAAGTCTTTCAAGAGGATTATGGGATGGAGGGAAAGGGGGTGTTTTCTTCTGGCTGCAAAATTATCTGCCTGACATCTATGGTTTTCATTGATGCTATTGTTCTGGTTTGAATCCAGATTTTAAAAGTGCAGCATTTTCTAATCAGTTTTTTTTTCCAGACTTACCAACAACTCCTGAATTCTTGTAAGTATATGGTGGTGTTTTTTCACACCCTCTGGGTAAAATCCGACCATACTATTTCTATGTGCTCTTTTTTATTATTATTAAGTTTATGGTGGTTTTTAATGTTTAAGCTTATGGTGTAAGTATTGCTATGCATGGCAGACTCAGGTGTGGAGTAAGCTTAAACATGAGTTTGAAGTATAGTATTTTATTAATGAACAGTCTGCTACCAAGTTGGATTCTCTTCTTTCTCTGTAAGACTACACTTAATCACTTTGGAGAAGACAGGTTCTAAGAAATCCTGACCTGGCATGCACTGGGTGAGGCTGTCATCCATTTCACTTATTGCCTGGTGTCTTGACAGACAAGTGGAGGTGCCCCTGCAGGTGAGCAGCTTCATTGCCAGCATGCCTGCTAAAGCAGAACTGGATTTGGGGATGAGTGAGGACAGCTCAGTAAAGAGAGGGTGTTGATCTTGGCTGCCTTAGTTGCTGCTAGCCTCAAAATAAGCAGGATCAAATTTAATTTATTTAAATTCTAATAATGTAAAGAGTTTTCAAAAACTTACCAAGTGACATACTTGCTTTTGTCATAGGTGGAATAACAGAATGTCTAGCATTAGCAGCTTCTCTGTGTGACCATTTTTTACAAATCATGCTTTGGTTGCAGGCAGTGAGAGGTGGATATCTCTTGCTGACTAGGACAGGACTGTCTGTCTGGGGAGATTTCCTGCAGCTCTTCCATCACTGTGGCCAGGAGCTGAGCAAGTCCCATGGCTGCAGGAATGATGAGCCTGGTTTAGAGGTGTGGGTGAATGGTGTCAAGGTCAGCCTGGCCAGTTCTCTTCTCTAAGTTGGCTGTGTTTCATTTGCAGGGAGAGATGAAACATATTCTCTTTAATGCCTTTCACTCTTGTAGGGCATCCATATCAGTGACTCTGTCAAGCTGAGGAGGGAACATGAGTGAATGGGAAACAGCCTGAGAAAATCAGAGAAGAAAGACAACAAATGACAAACACAGCTTGAAAGTTGCTATTTAATAAGAAGATCTATTTCTTCTCGCATGTTTTGAGCTTGAAATATGCTGGTTTAACCTGATGTCTCCTAGTATTTCTCCAACCTGATTTTCTTCTACTTAATTATCCTACCTTTGGTTGTCTTATGTTCTCCTTCCTGGAAACTTTTCTAGTTTTGCTAAACCTTTTTAAAGAGGAGGAGGCCAGACTTACAACTTCTAAGATGCAATTGAGTTTCTTAGATGATTGAATAAAGGTGGATTTGGTTGTACTCTCTGCAGTAATGATTTTTTAGCACCCTTCCTGCTTTTTAACTCTGCTGATGCTTTCATAAGAACAATCCACTGTCAATCCAGGATTTCATTCCTGAATTATCCCTAGCCCACCATTATGCACATGAAGTTGAGGTGGTTTTTTCCAGCACAAATACCAGGCTGTGTTTAAATGCTATTGAAATCTACCAGCCATTTTTAACAGTTGTAATCTTTATCTTTCCCTATCCCCTTGTGATTCATTAGTGGGTGTAATGAACACAATATATGCTTAATGCAGATGGCTGTGGGGCTGCAGGCTTAGTGTCCTTCTCTTGGGAAGACTGACCTTGTATTGTTTATTCTGGTTCTCTATACAGATGAGGACTTTTCCTATTATCCCATGCCTGCCTAGTTTTTATAATACTGGGACTTTTTTTGTGGGTTTTTTTTTTGGTTGTTTTGTTGTTGTTGTTTGGTTTGGTGGTTTGGGGTTTTTTTGGTGGTTTTTTTTCCCATTTAAAGCAGCCTTCTTTCCTTTGGAGGGAATCTTTGGGGATTGATCATGAGTTATTGGGGAACAACTCCACATCAGTGCAAGTGTGGTAACAGGCTACATGTACACTCACCACAAATATGAAGTAGCTTAATTTGTGTCCAAATAATCAACACTCAGCTCCATCTAATCTACATTGCAATCACATCCCAGCTTGCTTCATAAAAACTTAAGTTTCAGTATTCTGTTTGGGATTTAGTTTTGCTTAAAGAGAACCCTGTGTGTATTACAGTAACTCACTTCTGCTTCTCATTCTTCCTACTTGTCAGAACAGGTTGACTGTTTCTATATTTAGCTCTGCTTTGTTTATTCATCCTTTCTCAATAAGAATTTTACACTTTGTTTACCTGGAAGCAAGATGGGTCCCAAAGGCAAAGTGAACGGCAGAATTAAAAGAGTGGTATGAATACTTGCACTAAGTAGCATGCCATATCAATAAATCAAAGCAGAATTTGCAGGTATAAGCTCTGGTCCTTGGCAGAGTCTCTTAACTGAGAAAAAACCTAACATTTTAAGAAATTGTTCCCAGATTCATTCCCAGTCTCCATACAAGAGCATTTTAGGTTGAAAAAAACAAACCCTTTTTTTTTCTGCCTCCTTTCTGTTCCCTTTATCTCTGCCCACCAACACATGGTTGAGAAGTTTAAAAAGAAACTTCTGGGTTCCATATTCTTTCAGAGAATTTAGCCTTTCATGTCTATAACTGCAGACATACAAATGAGGAGGATGTTGCTGCTTCATTTACTAGAACTGTGCCAGTTTTTCTTCTTTTTGTTTGTAATCCTGAAAGTAGGATACATGGTATGGAAGACAGAAACATATTAAAAATCAAGCTTGCAGAACTTGGATACATGTATTTACAGCTTTTAAGAATGACTTTTTAAAAAGTTGTAATGATATGAATTTGCTTATATATCATATGTGGGTTTGCACACGCAGCAGATGTCTGCATATACTTACATGGGGTGAACTGGTTTTGGTGAGCAGACACACCAAGAAAACAGGTAAGGGAGCATTCAGAAGAACTGAGCACAGCACTTGAAAGAAAAAAACAAACCAACATTTTAAAGGTTTATTTGTTCTCCTCACAATTTGAAATTAAGACTCTCTCCTTGACTAGGCTGAAATAAGTGTTGAGCTACTCAGGAGGCTCTGGTGTAAAGCTAGTTTTGTCTGGGACCCATTCTCAGTCTTTCCCAGACATGGAATAAAGAGTGTCAGTGAAATTGAGAACTTGCTCTGTGTTTCAGTCCTGTGTAACTCTCATGAAACACAGGATACTCTGCCTTAGTAGAAAAAACACTAAATGTACTTTTCAAGTAATCTAAGCCAGGGAAGCTTATCAGAGGAGAGTGACACTATGATGGGATTTCTCAGAACATTAGTAAATATGTGCTTTGTGTTTCACACTAAGATGAAGGATTTTTACTGTCATTTTAGAGAGCTGTATACTTGTCATCTTCCCCAAAGTACTGAGATTTTGGAAAGCATTAACTATATAAGCAGTGTCTTAGTTTGGTGGTTATTAATAAAGTCACATTGTAAGTTTTAATATGGCAGCAAGCATTTGTTGTATGTCTGTCCTTTTTGCCTGTGAAAAGCAAACTGACCTTCAGTTGATCAGTTGTCATTATTCAAATTTTGAGAATGAGTATCCACTCTTCTGCTAACAAAAGTTTTTCATGGTTTGTCTATGTTAAGCTTAGCTCAAAATACAAATGGTGTTTCAGGGAAAACAGGCAAAAGTGTAATGCAAAAGTTAGCAGATTTTACCAAGTACCATTTGAAAATCACTTTGGTTATGCTCTGCAAGTGGGATTTTCAGGCCTTGCTTAATTAAGGATCAAGAATAAAGTGATACTGAAATAATGACTATTTTAAAAATTTCCATGATTTGTACTCAAATAATAGTATGGCCCACAGAGAGGTAATTATCAACAAATTGTGTGTAGCAAAATGATAATTAATTTAGTGTATTACATCTCAGAAGGGTAGAACTGAAAACCAAAACCTTAAACTAGTTTTTGCATTATTAGATAGTTTAAAGATGGATGATTATCCTGTTTTTTCAAAATTGAATTTTATATCATATTTTGTATCCGTAATGCTGGATCAAAACCTGATTTCCCTGCTTCTGTGGCTGATCTCATTCAGTTTGATGACTGTTTATGTGAATAAGGCCCAAAGAATGTGGCTTTGTATGAAAAATATCCTCCCAGAGGGAGTTGTAGTAGGCTCACACTTAATATAAAGGGAAAAAAGACAGAAGTGAATGTTTATGTTTCATTGTCTTGTTGTACAATGATTTTCAGTGAAGTTTCATATTCCGTGAAATTAAATCTGTAGCCAAGATAATATGATATTGAACAATTTTTATATTTCAGCATGCAAGTCTGTGCTGTTGAAACAAAAGGCTGAGTGTTTTTAGGTGCAGATAGCCTGACTAAAAGAACATGTTGCCAAAGAAGTTGCAGTGCATTTTCGATAATGTTGAGCAGAGAGATAATTGTGAACTCTGCATGGTGTGTTACAGTCATGGGAGTAGTTAACAAGATAAAGAAAATCTCAGCTTTCTCTCTGTTTACAAAACTGGCCTTTCTGGAAGGACTGGAAAACAAGAATACAAATATATAATCTGCTTGCATTCTCTTTCTTTACCCCTCCTTTTTGCCTCCCTGTGTTGAGCCAAAAATAAATGGGAAGACAAACTGTAAGAAATCAGCACTAGAGTCAGTCCTCCTCTTCCTTAGTTTTCTATCCCTGTTTTATACCTCACTGGGAGCTGGTGGTTGTGTGGAAACTGCAGCTCCCCTGATTAGGTGTGATTCAGTCCAGGAGAGAGCAGAACTCCTCTGTTGACTCCTCCTTACTCACACTGCAGAACCTGCAAATCCAGAGATGGAGAAGCACAGCTCAGGAGTGAAGTTTGATCCTGTCTGCACTGAAACACCAATGTGTGCTTCTACCATATTAGGCCACTCCTGTGATTGTAAGGTAATGAAGACGTCCTTTACCTTTTTACCATTTAATTTTCCCTTTTTCTCTTCATTCTGGGCCACTTCTAAAGATCTATGTTGTTCCCCAATTTCATTTCCCCCCCCCCTTTTGTCCTAGTACTTTTGGATCACTGATTATAGAATCATCTGATTTTCCTTGATCTGTTCCTCATCTCCTACAAATCTCCTGTTGTTTTGCTCGTTGTGCTCCTAACAGTGGTTAATAAATGCTGAATCAACACTTAGAACCCAAAAGAAATGTGAATAGAGCAAAAGGTTTTTTGACAATCCTTTAAGAAAGAATTTGTCAGAGAATGGAAAAGGATATGTATCCCTCTTCCATACCTTTCCAGGCCATCTTTATAGATCAGTTTGATGGCCGTGACACATCTTCCAAGGCTTTTTAAAGGCTTTATGTTCAGTATTTTCTTCCTCATCCTGTCCTCTAGCCTTTACCTGTCTCAATTTGCAATCTTATTTTTTCTGCTTTCACTTCAACTCTAGTATTGTTTTGGGTCTTGGGGCATGTTTTCCATCTCTGACTGCTTTCAACTCTCTCTGTTCCAACATCAGTAGCTTATGGGCTTTTCTGGTTGTGCTTCTAGCTTTGCTAGGCTTCCAGTCCTTATCAGTGTGCTGTTTTTTTTAAAACAACTGACCACTGTGTTCCTTCGTAGGAGTGATGGTTAAGGAATATCTATTTCTATCTTACTGGACAGGAACTTCTCCTCCTTGAGATTTTTATTGTATTTTTCTTGTATGTTGTAAAAGGGAAAATGGAATCTCTTTCAAAAGGGTATCCTCAAATACAAGAGGCACAGGAGTCTTGAGCTTCATAAGGGTAGGGAAGGAGATGGCCATGAGGAAAATCCTGCATGTTTCTGGGAAGATGGTCCAGGAATATGATGTCCCTCTAGCATGATCCTGCTCTTCTCTGTTTCTCTGTCATCAGGTTTGGGATTTTTTTCTTCTTATTTCTCTTTAGGACCTGGGTAGCCTTTGTGGGCAGATAATGTAAAATGTTCTCCATGCCTTAACACAATCTTGTACAAGCTGGCCCCTTGTAAAGTATGAAGGATACTCAGATATGCTGCGATTTCAGAATATTCATTAACTGTAAAGCAGATACACTGACTTGCATGATCCTTTTCAGTACTCACAATAGACCAAAGCATCTATTTTGACTGAAGAAAAAAACCTAAGGAGAATGAAATGGGTACAACAAATAGCATCATCCTCCATGGTTCCTGTCAGTGGCTGACTGTGGAGGGATAGAATGTAAGAGAATAGTGCAGAAGGCAGTCTCACACCTGAGGAGTTGCAGCTGTACTAATCACCAAAGATTAGGAACAGGCCTGCCCTAAATAGGCCACAGCTGTGTCCAGTAAGAACACGAGTGCTACAAAAGAGTGGGTTAGCTGGGTGAGGAGAGTTGGAGTTTGTTGGTTGTGCTGTGAAGAGAGCTGGAGTTTGTTGGCTATATGATGAAGAAGAAGGAGTCAGTGCTGTGAGGAGCTGCCCATGAGAAATCACCGAGAAGGTATGGGACTTTTGCAATAAGATGGCAACAGCTGACCAAGGAGGTGCTTGTACTAAGGGATCCTGACTTTACCAGGGTGCTGTAGGTAAGCCCATATAGTCACACAATTCCAGGCTGTGGGAAATATCCACAAGCATTGAGAGGCTGAGTGTCTTTAAAGCCAGTTTCAGTTCCCAGAGAGATGGCTTCCACTGCAGGACTGCTCCTTTGGGTCCCTGCAGTGACTGTGAGCACCCAGGGGAAAGGAGGGGGATCAGGGGGCAGTGAGGGGGAGTGGGGATCATTTGTGTTCACTTTGCACTCTCCAGCTCTCCGTACCTGAAACAAGTATGAATATTTCAGGATTATGAACCTATGACTTCTTGTGTGCAGCCATAAAGGCAGAGTCTTCCCTGGGAGCTGAGGTTCAATTCTGCAGGAGGAGAAGCTTTCAAGAAATGCAGTCTCTGTAGCAGAGTTTCTTGAAACACCTAAAATTATATTAGTGGTGATCCTTTAAATCTGTACAAGGGGCCTGCTGGTGTGGGAGATTTTTATTTTACCTGGTTGGGTGTTGCATTTCAGTGCAGCAGATGGCATGTGTATGACAAGTGCCCTTTGGTGAGACAGTAAACACAGCAAAAAATACACCCCAAACCCCTGGCGTTTTCTTAGGCCTTTTATAACATCAAAGCACCCTTGTGCAATGCTCATTTCAGTCACCTGATGCAAGAGCTAAGGTTTTGTGATAGCTGCTTTCTTCTGTTGTTCCTGTGTTAGTACAGCTGGCAAGGTTCTGAGATGTGATATTCAAGGTGAGATGTGTTACCTGAGCCATAGCCTGAGCTGAGAGAGATTAACTTCAGTTGCTTGTCCGGGAAGTATTTTGTATTGATGCATAGGTTTTTAAAATTAGCTGAGATCCTAGTTTGCAATATAAGTAGGACAGGATGGAAACATGGTTTTGTTTATTTTGGACTAGGTGGAGAGGCATTCCTCATGAATCAAATGATGAGTTGAGACTATTGTTCTGCATGGCTTGCACAGAAGAAGGACATTTTGGGAACTGGGCTGTTCAGTTGGGTTGGAACAAAAGAACCCTGAGGTAGGGAATTGCTTTTGTTGCTGGACTGAGATTCCCACCAGTGGACTTCTGCATGGAGTGAGGAAGAGTCTTCTGTAGAACTTCCAAAGAATTTAGCAATAATAAAGATAGCACAGAGGGTGCCCACAACCCACTGAGAGATCCTTCAGCTCCATGTCTGCCAATAGTCCAGGCAAGAGGATCAAGAATTCCCATTGTTTTATTTGCATGACCTGTTTGGAGATTACTCTCAAACATCACCTATACAGATACAACTGTGAAGGGCAGCTTGACCTTGTTGTATTACAACTTTATAGGGGAATTTAGATTACTTTTTGCAGCTACTGTTTCTTCTGGTAGCTTTCATTCCAGAAGAACTTGGAGAATGTCTGTGTCAGTGTAGCATCAGACTCTGTCCCTGACTAATGATAATGGTGAGTGCATTAAACATCAAATTCTTATTTCTGTGGAGAATCAAGTCCCTAGTCTGGTCCCCTAAGTCCAGAACCTGCTTTATTGGTATGGCATATCCCTTTGGCCACCTTAGGTCAGCTGTCCTGGCCATGCTCCCTCCTGGTTTCTTGTGCCCCTCCTCACTGTCCGAGCAGAAGACACTGAAAGGGCCTGGACTCAGGGTAAGCACTGCTGAGCCACAGCTGAAACATCAGTGTGTGACCAATGTTGTTCTCACACTAAATCCAAAACACAGCACTGAACCAGCTGCTAAGGAAATTGGCTCTTTCCCAGCTAAGACCAGGACAAGGAGAAGGTGTAACAAGAGTGGGCAGGGCATGAAATGGACAGGTGCAGCTGAATGCTTTTTGCAGATTCTTCTTCAGACCAATGTTATTCAAACCAATGCCAGGACTGTCTTCGGACTGCGTTTGCATAAACTAAACTTACTCTTGGATTCTCATATTGTAGTGTCTGAGTCAGCAAATGTGTCCTACTACTGTATTCAGCCCAGTATGTTTTACTGAAAAAAAAGGTCTTGTACCAAAACTGCTGCTGTCATTATTGTGCAGTCTGTCCCAGCATGTGGCTTTCTTAAAGTGTAGCTCTCATTCTTCCCCCAAAATCTACAATTGTGAAAGTCTTACTGGCCTGCCACCACATGTCTTCAAAGAACCCAAGGGCATTTTGAATGAGAATTGCTTTAGAATTCCTAGCTTGATTTATGAGGTAAAGAAAAATATAGAAACAGAAATATTATCCTCTTACCTGTTAAAATTTTTTTTCTTCAACTTTATGGTGATAATAGCTTAGCTTTTTGCAAATGGAATAACCAACTGTTTGCCTGTTTCCCACTTAGAAATATAGACTGTCTTTGCTTAAATGCAAGACAGCTTGAGAGAGAGGGAAATGGAATTGTAAAGGACTGGAGGCCTTTGTTCTAAATTGTGGAATAAATAGACATTCAGGACCTCAGAACTGGATGTTGGCTGAATATTTTTCCCATAACTGGTCTTTGAGAAATAAAGCTGAAAAGTTTTTTAGCAGTTTACTGTACTTTTCTAAGGAGGTTTTTGTAACTTGTACAAAGTGCGACAAACATGGCAGCAGATCTTCGCTTTTGGTTTCCTCTCATCAGCCCACCAGTGTTAATGTATGCACTTCCTTCTTTCTTTCCTTTGAACAAGACTACCTGACAGCCACAGAAATAAAGCAAGTACAATCATTCTGCACTATTTATATGTATGAATTCATAATCATAATTCATAAGCATGTTCACAGGTATAGAAATCCACTCCAACCCATGCTGAGGTCACCAATTACAACAGGTGCCCCAAGTCTTATCAGCATCTTCGCTGCCTTTCAGAAAGTGCCAAACCTGTTCTCATTTATGCTTCACTCAGCCACTAGATGTAATTTCTCACTATTCAGTAACACCTCCCTCTCCTTCCCCCTCCCCCCTCCAAAAAAAAGCTTGACTCCCAGCATTCCTCTCATGTCCTACAAATATGTGTGAAAGTCTGTGGCAAGAAACTGGCTCTGTTCCTCACCACTAGCCAGTCCTCTTCTGCTGCCTTGTATGCTTGCATCTTCCAGTGCTTATTCCTGTAGTTCAGGTGCTGGAGGAGGTGTGTACTGTGGTTTTAAACACCCTTGAGTGCAAGTCCTGTGGAGCATTGCACAGGCAAGTGGTATGAGAGAGCACGGAGCCAAGGGGTACTGCTGGATATTTGGTTTTGGCTTTCCATGGCTTTTATTTAAAAAGGAAATTAAACATGAAAAACCGTAAGAAGAGAATGCTGTGGTGTAAGCCTTAAAGACGTCATTGAGTATTTGCTGCTGTGTGGGAGACTGGCCTGTGTGGTGCACAGGGCAGGCAGTGGCTGGGCAAGGCTCTGGAGAGGTAAGAGTGCACTTTTGTGTGGAAGCCCTGACCTGGAACCCAAGAGCAGGCTCGCACCATCGGGAGAAACGCTTGACTAATTCTGGCAGTTTCTGCTCTCTCTATGATTTGCTTCACAGCTTTAGTGTTCATTAATTCCTCCTTGGTGTTACATTAATCCAGGGCAAACAAGTTCCTTAGGTTTCTTGTTGCACTCCCAAACAAACACATTCATCAAAACTAGGATAATTTTCTGCACATACCTCACTTTTACTGTGTTCTTTTGCATGCATTGACACTGCACACAAATCTGAGAAATATGTTTCAGGATTTTTGTTCCCTTGTTTTAATACCTATCTCTGCAAGTATTATACTGAGGGGTTGGATCTCCAGGGAAGTTTGTTTACACTGCACTAGCAATGATCAGTTCATGTGAGTTTAAATCCAAGGAATGAAATGATAGCATAAACAGTTATTATTATTATTATTTTATTATTATTATTTTGTCCCTGGTGTGGTCCAGAGCAGAACTGTGTCTGAAAATGCAGAGAAAGCATTCTTTGAGAGGAGACTGGCACTCTGTAGCAAAGGTTGCCCAGATGCCAGGTCCAGTACTCGAATAAGACATCTCTTGCCCACATCGATTCTGCTGACTTTGTTTCAATCTCTTAATTGATTTTTATAAGCTTTGAATCAGAGCAAGAAAGAGCAATATTCTTATAAAAATGGTAGTAAAACCTCCTGCCACTTCTGAAGTGAATGTCTGTGTATCCTCATCCCAGCAGGTCTGTCAGCAAACTAACATGGAGTCTAGCAAGGAGGAGACTTCTCCAATAGAACTTTTCCTAACCAGATGAAAATACAAATCTGTTGTTCTCAATCTCCAAATCTAGTTTATGTAAAACCTCAGATGCCTTGTAAGAGAACAGCTACAAGACTGTTGATGCAAAATTACAAGTATTGTTCTTGCGTGTAAACAGTTTGTCAACATTACTGGAGGTGCCAACACAGAAATAGTAAAAATAAAACTGTACTCACCAAGGGGGTAGTCTTGATCTGCTGATGCTTCTGACAGAAGTTGTGCTGTGTAGGACAGGAACAGGATCAATTTCAGATTCTTCATTTCTTTACCCTTTGCTGCTTCCTGCTGAACTACCTTTTTTTTTCCCCCAGTAGCCTGAAACACATTCCAGAAATGTCTGTGTGAGGTAGAAGAGTGCCAAGGCTGCTGATGAATAAGAGACTTTGTGATGAATCTTGTAAAATTGGACCTTTTCATTCAGAGAATAGTTCTCAATTACTGAGACTTTTGTTGCCTTCTTTTGAATTGCCAGGGAGAGGAGGAGATGTTAAGTGTTATCCTGCAACACTTCCCTCTAGCATACCTGAATTACCAGAGGGGTGAATTGCTTTGACAGGGAGGGGGGTGGGTGGAGGAAAATGCAGAGGAAGTTGACTCAATTTGTTAAATCTGAAGATGCAGCAATCCTATTACTTCACTTCTGAAACAACACAGTTTTGGAATATTTAAATTTACATCAGAAGTTTGATTTTGAACTTGCTGATCCAAGCTGAAAGATGATAGTGAAAACTTTCAGCTTTAAAATCACCACTTTTTAAACAGATATTAAGGTCTTACTCAAACCCTGTTCCTTGGAATAAATCTGTAAGATTAATTTTTTTTCTATTCTAAACTGCTTTGCAACAATATTAATATTCTAAGATTTGGGTTATTTGTTGATACTTCAGCTTGGAGCTTCCTACAAGGAGAATTTGGATTGCATGTATATTTTATCCAGGCTATGTCAGAATCCTAAACATTTTTTTTCCTGTATAGGGTTTTCCTGCAGTAACATCTGGAGCACTGTGGTAGTTTCTATCTTAACAAGGTGGTGTGCAGTGTGTGGTCAGGGTTGCAGCAGCTGTGTCCCTGGAGTGCCCCTTGGTGAAGTTAACCTTCATGCCTCAAATGGTAGTATCTGATTGCTAATAGCCAAAAGTAATATGTAAACTTTGATGTGTGAGCTGTCACTTCAAGTGACGCTTGATGCAATGGAGGAGCTGCCTTCTAGTTCAGCAGGAGTCCTTGCTTGGTGAAAGCTTGTGGTTAGCAGAACTGAGTTTCACAGACCTGTCTCTAAACCCTTGGTTCTTCATTAGGTCTGAGAGGGTGTCATACACACGTCTTTGAAATTAATCCATTATTTGAAATTTCTATGATGCTTTTTAACTTAAATGTCTTGAGAGAGAGTGAGAAGTGTCTTTAAATAGTTCCCTATTTTCCCGTATAATTATTGTAGGAGCTCCTGTTGTCTCCATTTGCAATGTTTCCTTTTCTCCCAAGCTGAAGTGGGCAGCTCTGCTGCAGCAAACACTGTAGCATCCTTTCAGCATTGCTGCCAGTTTCCAGCTTCAAGGGAGCTGCCCTGTCTCCACAGATCCTTCCAGCTTTTTGTGTTGGCTGTGGTGCGTTGGCTTGGCAGCCACTCTTGTCTGGGAGAGCTTTTTAGAGACTCCAATGCTTATTTTTGTATGGAAGTCTTCTCGACAAAATGTCTAACTCAGGAGGTAGGCAGCCGCTTTCCACACTGCACCAAGTTCTGTGTTTCACTTCTTTATTGTGTACAAGGCGTTTGGCTGGGAAGGTTCTGCTCCCTCTCTCTGCTGCTTGTTCTTCTGAGCAGTGGCAGCAACCAGCATCCTTCAGATCTCAGGGGGAGACCTCGGAATGCAGTGGCAAACACCCAAATCTTTTCAGTGGTGGGGGAATGCCCTGGCAGGGGGCTTGTTGAGGAGCACTGCAAGATAGCTAGGTGGGGCTACTTCCCTCCATCACCAGGCGAGAAAGGAGAGAAACCAGAAGTGGGTACAAGTTTCAAGAGCAAGGCAGCCTCTTCTCCCTGTGCCTGTGAGGGAAGCACCCCAATAGCCCATGCCACCAGCTGCACTGATGGCTCTTCCCTTCTCCCTGCAGTCTGAGATGTCAGATGGGCTCTCTGCTCTCTCCCTGATGGTTTTGTTGTGGCAGGGCACCCCATGAAGACAGTCTTTCTGAAGAGCTTCCCACATTTATGGGGATAGAGCAGGCCTGCCAGATTCACACACTGCAGAGGAGTGAGTGGTATATGATGAACTTGGTCCTGATTTCTAATGTGAAACCTTGCTCACTGATGTAGGGGGAAAAGACAAACACATGCCTCTTTTAAAAATGCTGTCTCTGACCAGTTTTGTCCTCCACCCTGCAAAAAATTGTATTAAGGGCATAAATAAATAATTTTTAGGGAATGCGTCCTGTCATAAACCAACATTGCTGCTTTTGCCCACCTAAGAAAATCTGCTGTGGAATCTGTTCTTCTAGCTGGGGAGCTCAGCACTGGCCTCTTAGGAAGCAGATAGGTAGACTCTTGCAGAAAATAGCACTGTAGTCATATGGTTCCCTGCAAGTGTGCTGAGATACCCTTTTCTCTTGTGCCAGCAGGTGACAGTCTCCCTTCCCAGCAAAGGGACTTTATCAGTCTCAACTCTAACATTACTGTAAAAGTGAGGCTCTATTCTTAAGGCAAGATGGAAAATCTGGTATCCTTAGTTTTCCTTAGGCATTTCCTAGGTTTTTTTTTAATGGACTCAGAGAAACTACTGATTTAAGTCAGAAAATACTGAATATTGTGAAAATTTCAATGTGCACTCACCCAAGAAGATTTGTGGCTGTATGTTGCGCTTTCTCCAGATTGGTGGGGAATTTTCTGTCCATTCTGAAGATTTGGGTGTTTTGTTTTGTAAACCAAAAAACTAGGTTGTTGCCTAGTGTTGTTGCTACAGATCTCCAAGACGTAGCTCCAGGACTGAACATGTTTTGCAGGATGTTTGCTCTCTCATCACTGCCCTACTCTCTCTAGCCCCAGCTTGCCACTTCCTCCTTCATTTAATGAAGACAGAGGGCTCTTTATTGTGTGATAGTCAAAATGTAACATGATAGTGCTGCAGGAGAGCTGGTGGAATGGTACCAGGTGTTTGCTATTTTCTGTTTCAGGGAGATCTGCAGCTGTAAGAATAGCTTCTGTCTTACTCGGTCCCTATTCAGGAAGGGAAGGAAGGTTGGGAATTCTTTGTGGTGTGGCACCATCTGTGCAGCCATGAGCCTTTCCAGGGGCTGCAAGTTGATGTGGATGGTATTTCTCACTACATGAGAAAATGACAAAACTTCCAAGTTGGAAAACCAAATAGATGTGAAAACCCATACAAAATCTCCGAAAGATGCAATTTCAAATCACGTTTTTTCCTGAGGGAAGTTAGGGCAGATCTGTTTTTGTATAAAGGCATTGGGGTTGTTTTGTCCCTGGCTTCTCATAGGAGAAGCAGGTGAGGTTTCCTTATAGAATGTGCTTTTAGTTAGCTGGTTCTGATCATCTGCTGTAGGTATTCCTGCTGTTTCTGTTTTACCTTCTGTTGTGCTCCAAGTGAGCCAGCGCATACTACAATATTGTCTTTCCTGATGGGCATACAAATAAAGCAGGACTGATAAACTGTTGTTTCAGAACTGCTTCTTGAAAGACACATCCATCATTTTGTGGACAAATTCAATAACTAGAACATGCTTTCTTCATTTTGGAACATATGTCTCAGGAAACATGTTATCCTATGTGTTATCCCATGAACACATTGTTCTTTGGAAGTACTATTGGCTGTGCTTATTAATGCATAGTGAAAATATCTTATAAAGAGAACTTGCATAGCCTGTATGGAAAAGTATCTTAATTCTTCTGTCTTTAAAGATTACTTTCATTTTGGACCTTCTCTCTCAACAATAGGTTTAAAATAAGACACTTATAAATAAGTTGTCTTGGAAAATTAAGCCATTAAGGCAGTCTCAAAATGAGTTAATAGCAGTAGCAGCCTCCTGTTCTCTCAGAGAAGGATGTGTAACTTTTTCTTCTAGCTAAATTGTATATCAGAATTTAAAAAGGTTTCTTGTAAATATTCCCTTGCTGATCCTGCCATTGGTTCCAATTATATTCCCATATGAAACCATCCTTTGACCCACTAGTCTCTTGTATTTTTTCTGGCAAGTAGAATACATGCAACATAAGCCCTGAAACTGAATTAATACTGCAGACATTGTGCAAATTAATTTATTTTAGAAGTGGCAAAGTCTTTCCATATTCTCCCAGTATATATGCTGATTAATATTTTCTAGTCTCATTCATACCACATAATATTTGGGTTTGGAAGGGATGCCTGGAGGTCTGTGGAAGCTTCACACTTCACATGCTGCAACAGTGCTTTCCAACCTGAAGGAAACTAAATCAGGTCCTCATACGCCCTGCTTTCCTGATTGAAGATGAAACCACTTTTGGCTCAGTAGCTTTCAATTGTGCTGCTGATCTCCCAACAGTAGTACGCTGCTATTGATTTCATCCTGAGTAATCATTTCACAGCTGCCCTTACATCATTGCCATGTTTTTGTTCTTCGCCCTTGACTGAGCTTTTGAGCAATGAGCATCTGGTGAAGGTGATGACAATGATGAAAATGTAACCATTCAGAAAAAAAAAGCAGCCAAGGACATTTGCACCAAGAGGTTTGTGTTGGGTATTCAGCTTCATGGGTGAAGCAGTAAAATCTTGTCAGGAGGTCGTTCATTTTGAGAGTAATTGGACAGGGCATTGCAAGTGTTCATCTCGTGTTATGAAGAGTGGTCATGCTGGTCAAAACTTCAAGCTAGTAAAAAGTCATCTCTTGATTTTTCTTTTAAAAAGAGATCAGCCAGGTCTGTGGCCTGTCCTGTGTGGGTTTTTTTACCTACTGTATGCTGACATCATTTGGATCTAGCTGCTGCTGAAATAAATGGCCATTTTGCCACCTGTGTTCACCTGCTACCGTAAGCAGAGAAGAAAGTCAATCCTAATAGATGGATTCAAAGTATTTCTCTCTAATTGCCAAGTTAGGAGGGCTGCTCAGACCCGTGTGGGCACGTGAGAACTGAATAAGTCTAATAGTCTAGATTCTTTTACAGCCCCTCAAGGCAAGTGTTTGTGATTATTTGCTGTAAGATACAAATCAGAAGCAATATGTACATTAAGATTTGGGAACAATTGCATTACTCTGGTGTAAGAGGAGAAAAAGAGCCTGGGTAAATTTCCTCATGCTAAGGGAATTTCTTGCAGCACCCATTATCTGCAGCATAGATGTCATGAACTGTTTTAAAAAGATAACTCTTGAAAGCGAATTGCTGAATTTCTCTTTTTAGTTGGAGGATCAGAAAGCCATTACCTTCTTGTGCAGCTTTTGCTCCAGCATCCTGCATAGTCATTTTGCTGAGCAGCGGAAGGCACAGAAGGAAGGAAGGTCACTGCATGCTATGAAACCTCTCCTGCAGCCCTGCATTAATAGATTCCATTTTTCTGGCCTGTGTAATACCTGTCAGCTGGCCCTTGTGTCATGTTTGCACAAGGATCATTCCTGCAGTGTATTTGGCCCCAGTCTGCTGTGGCTGAATTAGATCAAGCCAAACCAATATATAACACTTTTTTCTCCTGCTTAGATTGACCCTGGGAGTAAACCTGTTCTCTGGGGCTATGTCTGGTTTTATATATGTGCTGGGTCAAGGTATTAACTGTTAGTCAAAGTTGCTGGCTTGTTCATGGTTCATTAAAAATAAAGCAGACAAGCTAACACTGAATCGACTGCTCCAAAGCTGTGTTAATGTTTTCCTTCCTGACACAGGTGGGAACCCCCTTTCCTCTTACCAGTGGTTTTGTATGCAAGAAGCTTAACTTGTCTTTAAAATCTCACTTGTCAGTAAAAACAGCTGTGTTATGAAATACAAAAGCTCATCTCATCAGTAAAGGAAAATACTCTTTTGCCCTGGAACACAGTACATAACAGGACAGCGTGGAAGTGCAATCCCTCTTACATATTTCCCTAACAGAAATATGTAAGTCAACTCTGAAACGCTAACTGATGTGTTTTACTGACCCTTAGTGCCTTTCTCACTTTCTCAGCATGTCCCCTAGGCAGTCTGGGAGCTGCCCAGTGCATTAAAGGACACCTGAGATGCTTTGTGTTCCCAAACAGTGCAGCTGCTTTTGTGGATGCAGTGAGAGCTGTACTCCAGTTGTAGAGCTCCTTTTACCGTGTGGGGGTAACAGCAGCTTTTGGTGCTGTTCCTGAGCACCTACAGCTGTGAGATACTTCAGCCTTGCCCCCTCACTTCCATTCAGAAGTGGTGGTACCACTCTATAACTCAGGTGGTGGGCTGGGAGGATGCCTTGGGAGATTCCATCTGCTCTGTAACTCCTCTACCCAGAGCCGCACAATTCCTTGTGACTGCTATACTCTGCTTTTGTCACAGTGGTCCTTGCTGTGCCAGAAAGCATCCAAATGAGACCTTCCACCCTTCTTTGGCTTCCTCAGGGTAGATTAATTGCACCCTTGAGAGTAGTAATAAATGTGAGTTTGAATATTGCTTTTTAACTTTTATCTTCCATTCTCAATGTTTCAATTAAGGCAAATTAAAAATGAATCCCATAGCAGTCTGTATTCTAAGGTCATGCAAGTTAGCAATTTGAATTCATTAAGTATGATAGGGGTATAAAGATAAAATGAGAGGTTTCAGGGGGTCTTCCAATACTAATTCTTTAAGGGTGAGCAAAATAGCAGACTGATATTTGCTAGACTCAGAGGGATCCTGGGATAATCAAACCATCCACAGGTCTGGAATCCTGTACAGTGAGATCCTAGAGAAACATCCAGATATCTAGGCTATTAGATAATCCATATTGCATTGTCATTTCTGTGTCAGTGCAAAAAATACCCTACTACCCAAATGGGGACAAAATGTCAGGTACACTTTCATGAGTATGACCACATCTGCTCCAAGTATCCTGTGCTTATTTTAATTCTGGCTGGAGATTTGTCTCTGGTTTCACCCAAAGGTGGATATTGGCACCACCAAATGCCTTTTTTAACAGCTAAACTAAATGTTACCTTTTTGGAAAAAAAATAGGCACTCAGTCATCTTCTTAATAATAATAATGATAATGTATTTTAATAAAATATCTTATGTAATTTTCTAAAATCAAAGCACTGGGGCCTAAATGGCTGAGCTTCATTAAGCAGATGAAATGAAAGAAGAGAAGCATCTGGCAGAAGAATGGAGGGCAGTGTAAAAATAGAGGCATATGGTGGTTTGAGTAGCATTAGTAATTTTGAAATTACATTGCCTATGAACCTCTGCTCCATTCAAAGTAGAAGACTGAGCCAACAGAGCCAATTTTCAGGACTCTCACACAGTGTCCCTTTCTTCCTGAAAGTAAGTTTGGGGAAATCAGAGGTACCTTTTGGCCAGCAGAAACTTTTGCCACATGGACAATTCCATAATGTACCCTAAAAAAGTCTTCAGAAAGGAAATCAGTTTGTTTTTTTAACAAATACACTGTTTTCCAAAAACATGTGCCCTGATTCATCGTGATTGTATTCAGTATAAGGATTATGGAGAATATTCCTTATATAAACACACCCCTTGTTTGTACATATTTATCTGTTTAGCCTGTATGAAGAGGCTGGCTTGCTTGGTGCTGGGTTCTGGAGTTTCTGCCATAACATGGCTTAACAGAAACATGCATTTCAGAAACATTAATGATTTTTCAAACTTTTAATCTTGAGTTAAAACGTCAGTTTCAAACTTCAATTGTAAACGCCTTGTTTCAGGGTTTTTTGTTTGTTTATTTGGGGGTTTGTTTGTTTTTGCATTCCTTTGTGTTTCCTTCTCCTCCCTTACATCAGTTTCCCCTACTCTCTACTGGCATCGTTTATGTTCCTTCTAAGAAATTTAGCTGGGTGTAGATGGTGGTGCATTCTTGCAGTATACCACTGTATGTCTCAGTAAATCTGGAATCAGTGTCTCTAAAGCTTGTAAACCGCAAGTGTAGGAAAATGAAATGATTCTCTCAACAGCACAGAGAAAGCCTTTGTCAGACCTGAGACTGGAATACAGGATGTACATGTTCTGGTCACATCACTGTACTGTGCTACCTCTGTGTCTACTTGCTGTTTTGTCTGTGTGACCTTTTAATCTTTCTCATCTCTTTGCTCTCCTAATTTGAGTCTTCTTAAATAGCCCAGGTTGCTTCAGGCCTGGCCACTCTGGAACTGCTTTGGTGTAATGTGTTCATCTGGCTCTCCATAATGCTTCTCATCATGGTTGTAACATAGGCAGGGCACTGCTCCTTCTGGGATCATAAATATGCTCAGGAACGATATCATGGGATATGGATATGCTGCTTATTAAGATAGGCTTCAGAATGTATAACTGCTGTTTTCTATGGAGAATAGGGTCTCAGGAATATTTCCTATTTATGTAATTGTGGAAACCGTTATATTTAGAGACTTAATGTTTCCTAGAGTAAAAGTTTTTTTGACAGTTTGTTGAAGATGCCCTGGTGTCTCTAACTTGTACTGTACCGTACAAATGATGTGGTGTAGTCAGTAGGGGATTCTGTTAAATGGGAAATGCTCATTTTGCTTTAATAGTCAAAGTGCAAGAGCATCTTATTCCACTGTAAGAAGAATGGCAATTGGCAGCTTGCTAAAGGAGGTTTTCATATTTTTGAGATTTTAATAGTGATAAATACAATGATCCTGTGTGCTGAATGCTTCTAGTTGTGAAATAAAAGGCATACTAAAATCAGTTTTCTCACATAAAAGTGGTTAAAATTTATTTCTGAAATGGAAAAGCTGTTAAGCTCTGTAGAAAGTGGTGAGACATGTGCTTGTTTGGAGTTAACATGGGAGAGTTTCAGTACTGGGGCTGTTTAATTTCACTCAGTTTCCCATTAACAGCTGCAAGTGCTCAGCTTTTCATGTACATTTTTAAAGCAATTTGGTTAGCAAAAATGGGATGATGTAGAAGTTGCTTCTCTCAGAAAACTCACTGGTGAGTTTTAGTGTAATTTAGTATGGTCTAGTGGTCACATTCAAAGTGAATTAAGTGAAAAATATACATTATCAGTGTTTATACTTCACTTAGTCCCATTTTTGAGGTGAAGAGATCTGGAGGAACATGAGTAACTTGTAAGTAGTCTAAGATTTCTTTATGAAGCTATGCTAAATTAATTAAACACAGGCTGCTTTACAACAACATCACATTATTTTTTGTGTCGGTTTAGTAAAGTTGGTTTTAAATCACAATCTAAGTCACACTGGCATATCTTATTCACACAAAAGAGCCTCTGCATTTTTCTTCCTTTGCCTACTAGAACCAACAGTTCTCTAGCCACTATTAACATGTCCAGCCTGAGATGTGTTTTCTCCTTCAGCACACAGTATTCTTTATTTCCATTTAGGTTTTGGTTCACTGTGTCTAACGAGGGTTTACTCCAGTATTCCTGCTTAGTCAGTTCATTCTTATTTTTGCATTTTTAGAGTTGATTGTGCCTATGTAAATGTGAAACTTGGTACCTTTATTGAATGCATCCTCTTTATTCCAGACCATTTCTGCAATTTGAAATTACTTTGAAAAGTGACCTCTCTCTAAAGAACTTGAAATTTTCCCCATTCTGATGTTAGAGAGAGATTTCACAAGGGTCATGTCTGTTTCCTTGATCCCAAATGGGGCTGTTTAACAAAATTGGACCAGCATATACATATATAGGAACCTATCAGAAATTTCAGGACAGTTTGATAAAGACACTTTCAGAGATAACTACTGAGCTATTGATTTTCTAAACCATTTGGGCATCCAGCTCACACCCATAGGTTGTAATTTCTTAGTTCATGTGTAAGTGTCAAGAGACTTTCTGAATTCAAGATGCATACACTGCTCTTCTTTTTGCCTACTGAGAGGTTACCTGTCAAAGAGGAATATTACATCAGGCATAATTTTTGATGATTTTTGTGCTGTTAGAGGTTTTTTATCTTACTTTTATTCTTGTATTCTACTTGTGGCTGCTTAACCATTTATTTCTGGGTGGTAAGGGTAGGGTGGCAGTTTGTAATTCTTTCAGTTTTTCTTCTTTTCACCTTTTCAATGACAACCTTGACCTTCCTTTGTAGAATTTGTCAATTTTATCTCTTCTCAGCAAGTTTATAAATACAAACTTAAACAGGTGTAGGGACATTGGTGAGCATTTTAATTGATAATATTTTCCAGAATGTCTTGACCTCCCCCTTATTTTCTCTCATGGGCTTTCTTTGGTATAACAAGACAAGGCAGGAAAATGAGCAGCTATATTGGCTTAGCTGGACCAAAAAGCTTCTCCTCCTGGCCTCACACAGTGGCCAGAAGTGTAGGGCTAGGGAAGAGAAGAAAGGAAAGCTGTCTCTCCTTGACTCCAAATGATCCTTCAATATCTACATCATCCCTTTTCTGGATAAGATGAGGTTGGATAGCAATGACCTAAGCTTGATTTCCTAAATTCCATATTGAATGTTTGTGTTAGTTTCTGAAGGTAAAACAGTTCTTTTACTACAACATAATTGTTGCTGGATATTTAAATAATAAATACTTATATCTTTATCAGAACTTTCTGGTAATTTTTCCTGATGTTACCCTATGACTGCTGCAGCTGAAGTGTTCTTTTATTCTAAACTGTGGCATGGCTTTGGAAAAGGTGCCTGGCCTAGAGAGTTAAGGCAGCTACTTATATATTGTGTGAGAATTGAATGACTGTAACATTATTTTGGGGATATGAACGTGACTGATAAAAGGTTTCTCTAAAATGGTTAGGCAGCATTGTTTATATTTTAAATTAAAACAGTAAGCTGCTTTTGGAGAAGAGAGATGAAAGAAGGATGGCAGACTTTGATGAAAGAATAGGAGAGAAATATAAGGTGCAGGATACATTTGGTACAGCTGGATGAACATACTGAACTCATGATGCTTTGAGCTGAAGAGCTGTAAATTTGTGTAAGTTTTAGAGATTAGTCCATGAGATGTGAGTGTCAGTGTTACTTGTGTGTTTTATGAAGTTGATGATTGGGCAGATTAGGCTCTGCAAACACCTCACCAGGTCTAGGAATCCAACCCAATGCTTTATTTGCTTGTAGTTCATCTGTGAATGAAAGAAGAAAACTATATAATTTTATTGCAGTGTTGCTCACAGCAAGTCTGAAAGGTTCTGTTGTTTCCCTTGGTTGCTTCAGTTTTCATTATAGCAGTGTTTCAAACACCACTGTCTTCTCTGAATGTGCTGGAGGTCTCCATGGAGAGCCAGCATGGTCGGGATGGGCAATATCCAGCTCTAGGCTGCAGGCTGGTATGATGCAGGAAATGCTTTGGCAATTGTACTGAAGTGATGCATCTTCCTGAACATAATCCAAAGCAAAACAAACCAACAGAAAGGATTTTTCCTTTCCTCTGGCACTTTTGCTGTGATGCTTACTATGACATCACCTTTCCAGTCATTCATGTGGCATCCCAGGAGAGGCAAGACATGAATTTCTAATATAAGTAATAAACAGGAGTTTTCCTTCTCCTCAACTAAATATGTAATTTAATATTGTAGGGACAGAGAATGTTTTCTTTGGCAGGTCATTTTTAAGAGTCTTCCACACAATTTTTATGCCAAAACACTTCACTTAAGTAATTCTGTTACAGAGGGACATTGAGAAGTTCAGGCAAGAAAGGCAAGACATCTTCTCCTTGGGTTTGAAACAAGTTGGAAAGGCGATGAGGGAGGGAGGTTTACAAAGGCTCTTCCAGATTCTGTGGGCAGGGAAATGTTTTGCACTAGCAGTGCATTGGGATGGGCACAGCAGAGCCTTGTGCTGCTTCAGCCAAGAGGCAGGAACATCCACTAGGGAAGAGATGCAAGCAAGCTCCCAGCTCAAGGGATGCAAAGGCAGAGCTGTGCCATGGAGCTGTGCAGAGTCATGTTTTGTGATGCTCTGGCTCTGTCCTGCATGGTCCCCACCAGTCATGTGGGGACCAATGCCAGAACAAAATGTGGCCTCATCTGAGTTGCTTACAGATGAGGAACATGTGTTGTGTTGTTTAGTCTGTTTAAATTTGTTAATGGGTAATAATGTGAGAATTTAGCAAGGAAACCCATTCCTCCCCACTTCCCTCTGCATTGAGGCTGCTGCTTGTATTGTTTCCTTTCTTCTTTTCCTTCTTTTTCTTTTAATGTTCACCAGAAATGTGAAATAAAGGAGTTTTACACTGCTGCAGCAAGTGTAGCACCTGCCATGTGAAATCTCTCCTTTTCTCTTTGAGTGAAAGCCTTAAGCAGCACTTCTCCCAGACAGAGATTAAGGCCTTGGAATTCCTGTCTGGGGTGGACATTTGATTAATACAGGGTCCTTTTATTGTCACCCTGCCTTTCTGCTCTTCCACATTAGAAATCAGTGACTCTTCCCCAATTCATTCATGACACAGAGAAAAGAATGTCTAATTATACATATAAATACAGAAAATATATAGCATGCATTCAGCTAGTAAAATGAGCTATTTTCCCACATGGGGAGGGGATTAGGCAGGGGGGCATTTGTCTCCTGCAGCTGCTGGTAGAAGCCTCTGACAGATGGCAGTGCAAAATATATATATATATATATATATATATATAATGCATGTAAGTGTGCACACAAGTGGGAGGACTAAACACAGTTGCTACTCATAGGTGATTTTGTTTTATGTTTATGTTTCAGTGAAGGGATGTGGTGGCCTGGAGTTGTGGGGGTTTTGCCTTTGAAGGCTGGAAATAGTTTTGCTCCTGCAAGCTACTGTTTCTGTTAGCCCTTGACAGCACCATTGGGTGGGAGAGGATTTATTTGCTAGGGATTATCCAGGGAGGGGTGTGGGGGTGTGTTTTGGCCACAGCATGGTGCTCTGGGGACATAATCCTTCCCCTAAGCAATTACACAATTTACAGAGATAGAAATGGGTATATTGATAGTTTGCTGTAACCCTTTTAGCCCTTATCTCCAGGGTTTTCTCCACTTTTTAGTGATGCAGTCCTTCCAGACACAGCCAGGGTGAATATGTGCATCGGTTCACCTGGGGTTAGAGTTCCACAAGTGCTTTTCTGCTGTCCTCTCCCTGCTGCCTCCCAGCTGAGCAGCTGCAGGTCATGCCAGGGCTGGTATCTGGGGCTTGCTGCAGTTCCCTTCAGCACAAGATCTGTGGTGCAAAGTCTAACCAAAAACAAGCTCTCTTGGACTCATGCTTATCCTGTGCTAGGGCAGTGTGGAGAGACTGCTGATGCTAAGAGAGGTGGGAGCTGCCTGGGGGAGACATTTCAGGTCCAGCTGTTACTGGAGGGTGTTTGATGGGGAGCAGGAGCTTTCTTCTGAAATGGCAGGATGGTTATGTGCTGTGTTGGTGGTGAGACCAGTGTGGCCAGGGCTTGCCTTATCCCTGGAGTGTGAGGCTGCAGCGTTTGGAGCTGGCTGGAGCCTGGCTAAAGGGATACATGCCAAAGGTGCCCTGAGCAGGGTTACCAGGTTCAACATGAGAGGTGGTGGTACAGAACAGAAGGAGGAGGGAAAAATCACCTTAGGTATCTATAAACCATAGTGCAGAGTGTAGAAAGTAATGTGAATAAAACCATACATGTATAAATATATTTGAGATATATATAAATGTGTCAAATATATATATATGTATCAAATTGGTAAGGAAAGTTTCGCTTTGCTCACCTTCTTGGTCTCCAAGCTCAGTCCTGGTGGTCTTGTACTTTTGTCATTTGACTTTCTGACAGAAGAAAAGATCAAAGCAAAAGCCCCCCAGCAACTGTGGTTCAAGATGAGTTCAGGTGAAATGAACATGAATGAGGCAAATGTACTTAGACAGGTGCTTTGTGAGTGCTTTCTCAATGGAAGATTTTTGTCTGTCCATTGCTGTGGAGGTTCTGGCTTCAAAATGTACTGGATCCACTCCAAACCATAAGGTGGCTGTGGTCAGAACATGCCTTCCTTTATCTTTCAGTTGGTTTTACTTCTGTTTTTAATGTTTCAGCATAGTGAAGTTTTTATTATCCCAGTACCTCCCTGAGAAGCTTCTTCTACTGCTATGTAAGTTGACCTGGTTAATAACTCAGTTTCAGTATTAACTTTTTTTATGCATTGTTACATGGGTACCTGAAACTGTCAACTTTCTTTGGTAGTGGTGTTACAGATCAAGAACCCAAACTAAGACCTCATAGAGAGGATGTTTCCAGCACCTGTTCACTTTTTTATGGAGGTGTGTCTCCAGCACAGAACGAGCTTCATTCTTGCAGCTCTGGCAAATGAGCTGTGACACATTCTTACTGATGCTGCTGCTGCAGGTAATCAGCTAGAGGTTACTTTCCTGAATAAAATACATTTAAATGGCAGGGAAGGAGAAGACTCTGGTTTATTTTGATTGCTTTTCCCCATGATATTTGAATACTGCACTATGTTATATGAACAGTTATATGCAAAGATTTTTTTTCTCCACATGATACCATAAATCAAAAGAGAGTTTTAAAATTTGCTTTTCCTGACTTTGCCTTTTGCCCTGAAGGCCCAGGAGCTGAGAATCTGAATGCTTCAAATGAACATATTGTTCTATTTATGCTCAATAAAACTATAGATTTTTATGCTGGATAATGTATTTCTGAGGCGAATATCATCACCTGAATGTACTAAACATTTAGAGTCAGCCCTCTTTTTTTATGTTTTCATTCCCAGATCAGTGCTAAAGGAATAGTTATAAAACTGCTCATCAGAGGTTTTGATAAACATTTTTGTATAGCTGCAGAGTGATTAAGATGTTTGAGATGTGCTTGAGGAATAAAGCACTTAATAACCTAGCGCTATACTAGCTGTTACAGAACAGCTGTGGGTTTCTTCTCCTTACCAAAAAGGTGAAAATTAGGGTGTTTCACTGTGCAAACTCCATCCTTTTTCTTAGGTTCAGCTTCTTTTAAATTGACAAGAATGGGAAAATAAATGTGACAAAAATAGGTATATTTGCTCACAAATTCTTCATTCAGAGTGCATGAATATAAATTGGGGGCACAGGGGTCAGTTTGGAAAAACAGAACACAAATTTACACTGTAATCTGTTTGTAACAGGCTCAAATGATACCAGTTTAAAAAGTGGGAGAGCCTTTGAAGGAGGTGAGGCAGCAATGGAAGCACTTGCTCGCTGGCTGGCTTGTGCATGCAGGCGTGTGTGGCTGCTTGTTTTTCAGACAATTGTGCCAACGCTGTAAGAGCTCTTGTTTGGCACAACAGCACTTGAGTGCACTGAGACTGGGCTGCTTGTTTCATCCCAGCATCTGGTGAGATTAAGTGTTAGTGCTGCTGTTTAATGAACAGTGTGCGGATGTGCATGAGTATTTGGGGCTGGTTTTGTTTCCTCCGGTTTGTAGCCGGCAAAGCTGTAGGGATGAACAAAGCCTTCCAGGCTGCCTACTACATAGATTAATTTACAGCTGCCAGTTTATATTAGTTGTTCTATTTATTCTGCTTCGGTGCTTTTTTGAGGAAAGGAGTATTTCTTAGTCAATTGTCTGGCAAAGAGAGAGGAATTCAAGAAATGTGAAGCAAACAAATTCGCGGTAATTAGACAAGCTTTTGGCAGATGAACTGTTTGCTCCCTTTTCTTATGATATTATGTTGTTACACGGAAGGACTGAAGTTTGAATACAGAATTTAAGTTGACGTCTGAACTTTATCTTTACTCTCGTGTTCTCTGCGTTGGTGATGCTGAGCCTTGATGAATGGCAGCTCTAACCATGTCTCTTGTCTGCCTATTTAGCATAGCCCTTTGGGAGGTTTTGACAGGCACAGCAGCTTATGTCTCTTGTCTCTGTAGCTTTTATGATGTTGTAGGTTTATCAGGAACCTCTAGTGCTCTTTATTTCTGTTTCCCTGTAACTCTCCTTCTCTGTGTCTCTGCACTGAGTCCTGTTGCTGTGTGCTGACCACCTGATGCAGCCAGGACTGCTGGTTCTGTCTGCTGGAGATGTCCAAAGCTGTGCACAGCCCTGCACGCCCTGAGAGGCAACTCTGTGCATTAGGTGGTTGTCAGTGAGGGTACGAAAGAAATAGCTGAGAGTTTATCCAAGAGCCTTATGGAATTGTCTGAATATTGATAAGGCAGACTGACTGATCTTGTCTGTCTTCTAAAATAATTGCTTTGGAGGCCTCAAGTAGTTCAGAGGGGGATTAGGTGGTTTACTCAGAGCAGGATCAGGCACACTGGGGCATCTGCCCTTCTTCCCCACCCTCAGTGGAGCCAGTAATTTGTTGCCCAAATTACGAAGCATAAGATCAGACTGGGCTAAATATAATCTGGAATGATCCTGCACAGGTCATTCTCCCTCTTCCTTCTGCTGGGTTGCAGGGTGGGGAATAATGCAGTGGGGGCCTCTTTGGAAATCAAGTGGCAGCTAGGAAGACATGAGACACCCCAGGTGCTAAGAAGAGACCTTCAGGAACAGGAGCTGCTGCTCTCAGGACCCCACAGCATCAGGGGAGCCCATTCTGCACCGATGTGTCCCTGATGAACTGTCAGCTCTGAGGGAAGGCAAGGAAGTGAAGTCTCTCTAATTCAATCATAAACCTTTGCAGGTAGCAGTTAGAGTATCTTGTGTACTTGGATGAAAGTGTCTAATGAGAGATCTGTCATGCAGAGATAGATACAGAGGCATATGCACATATTTATTTTTTCCCCTCCTGGATTTTTTTTCCTCCTGAGAATGTGGTTTTGCTTGACTCTTTTGCTCTGTAGTAGGTGATTAGTAGCAGGCATGACACCAGCACTGTGATCTTTGCTTTCTTCTGTCTTGATTGGACTTTGGCTTTGGAACTTGCAGGTGTCTGTGACGATGGTGCAGGTGTTTGCTGTGCAATGTGCAGCTTCATTTGAGAAATGCTTTCTACTCCTCTTTTGATCTTTATCCTTTTGAAGGTCTTTGAATTGATTTTGAAATACCCTTTAATGAATGGGTTTTTTTTTTAACTGTTTTATATCAGGTGTTTCAAGTATATGTGTGCTCCATTAATGTGTTTTTATTTGTTGACTGTGTCAAAAGTTACTTGATATGTCCTATGTGAAAGATTTCAAAACCTTATTAGCTAATTATGTTGTTTTTAAGATTGTGGAGCTGGTACTGGATTTCTTCAAAGTATACTTTGACATGCAGTGGGTCCTTAGACTTTAAAAAAAAAAAAAAAACCCCCAAAATCTTCTAAATGCACCAAATCCCAAAACAATTCGTGAATTATCAGAAAGAAAAATGTTATATGTGGGTTTTTTTTTATTGTAACCAGTCTTTAAACTGGTTCAGAATAATTAATAGAACTATTTTAAACCTACTATTTTTCATCATTTTAAGTATCATTCCCTCTAAAAGCAGCTCTGCATGTTATTGAGAAGTAGCAGTCATATTGTATAAAAAATACACCAAACAATTCACTGATTTCTAATACTTTTCTTTGTCCTGAATAGACATTTGTGGAAATATAGTACTTTTTGGTTACAAGGTAGAACTGTCAATTTTTACTGTAAAGTTTATATTTTGTTGCAAGTGATTGTGTCTTTATTACCAGACATACTAAGCTTTCACATTTTTAAAATTACATGTAGAATGAATTCTTAAAATTAAATCAATTCCTCCCAATGCCTTACTTAGATGCCAGTTAAATCTGCTGCTCAAAAAAACCTCTTAACAATCTTTTTGGACATAAAATGTCAGGGAATACTGGGTTGTTTTCAGAAAGCGTGAAGCTGAGTGAAATGCTTTTTTTTCCTATTGCAGTTTTGGGAGGTTTTATTCCTGTGTTGAAATGGCAAAACATCAGCCCAGCCACAGGCCCATTTAGGTAGGGATTAGATGTTCAGAATTATTTGTTCTGTGGCTGGGGTGAGTTTACAAGTGTGCTGCTTTGGCTTTGGTCACATCCAGTTCCTCTGCCATGGACTGCAGCTGGTGGCAGCCTGGGTAGCTGTTGGCTGCTGCACTTCTCCCTCTTAAGGAGATGAGAGCCCAGACATGGGATACTCTTATGTAATACTTTCAGGCAGTGTTTTCCTTCTTGTTTTTGATACAATCAAGATGACCAATCAAATGGTTTTTATGTTAATTTGTGAAAAATATATGGACATTTAAATTGCTTTGCAGTTAAATCGCTGTTTTTTGTTTATGGAATCACTTTCAGAAATTCCGTATGGTTCTCCTTTGTCAAGGAAATTTTATTTCTTGTTTTTTATCACATGCATTGTTTTATGTTACAGCTGAATAAACAATCAAATTTCTTCGTTACTACATGCCATACAGCAATCCTGAGTAGATGAGAGAACTAGAGTGTATCTCAGTACGTGGCTTCTTCATTCCATGTAGTTCATGCTGCTTTGGTGGGCATCTAAAATCATTGCACTTGTTTTGATTGCTATCAGAAGTCAAAAAGTCTGACAAAACTGCAGAGATAGTTGTTTGGTTTTTTTTTTCCTTTCTCTTTCATTCTGCAAAAACATTTATCTATTTTTTCCTATTACACTACCTAAGTCAACAGAGGCTTTATCCTTGTCTGTGTGTGAAAGGGAAATTGCCCTTCTGTGCAGATGAGCAGGGAACAGGAATCAGACAGTATCTCCGTTAAGCTTCTTTAAACATTTACTAAGAGTTTTAGAGTAAAACCTTTGACAAATGTTGTGGTTGAAGACTTTCACATCAAATGATGGTATGGGTTTCCTGGTTTTCTTTTATGCGCACAAACGACTTAACAAAAATAATGGCTGTTGACTGTATTATAGAAATATATATTCAGAGAGTGCATCATTAATAAGACCTTGAAAATAATTGCTGTATATAAAAACTCACAAAACCCCACAAAAATACTTTGAATTATATATGTTATTTTATTTTGAACATTTTCTTTTCAACTCTTGATTTGATTTTTTTTTCTTTCCTTCTGCTGTTTCTATTGGAGTTTACTCTTAAGAGCACAAATAAAACAGAAAGTATTTGGGATATTTTTAGGTTGTTTTTTTTTTTTTCCAGATATCCAGGTTGTAGCTATTCAGTTGTGTTAGCTGAATTTGAACCTTTTGCCCTTTTATTTGTGCCACAGATGGGAAGCAGGCAATGTGCTGAGCAGGTAGGCAGTCCCCAGCACAGCAGGTGTGCCTTCTGACAGACCTTGCCTGCCCAGATGTGTCTGTGCATCTGCTCAGAGCTGGGTTCTTATGGAAAGGCTGGAAATGGTCAGGAGTGACAGTACAGTGGGAACCACCACCGAATCCCATATTTGGGGTTTCAGTGTCCAAAACTGAAATGGGACTAATCTAGAGCCCTCACAAACATACACAAAATTATGCTTTTTAGTTTAAATTAGATGAGGAAAAGTAGTTCCTGTAATTGCTAATATATTTTAAACATGATGATTTGGATGAATGTGAGAAAGTGAACAGGTCATTTTGCCAAGTCTTTCAGGTGTTAGTTGAAACATCAGGCTATTCAAATTTGGACATTTGACTCTTAAACCAACCTGTCTGCCTGGAACTCTCTTTTAGGGAACAGAAAGATACATTTTTCCTCCAAAGGGATTTTGAGAATCTCCAAATTAAGTGCCTAGTGTGGACTGCCTTCTGTTTCTTTCTCCATAAGCATGTTCTGCAGTCATTGAAGAGAATGGGTCTGGGCTACCTGTGGATGTGTATCCCCAGTTCCTTGGCTTTCCTGAAGGGTGGTGGTGAGGGGGAGAGGTGGGACAGTGTAGCCAACAGATTCTTCTAGAGGAAAAATCTAACAGCCTGTTCATTTGTTTGAATTAATTCCTACACATGGTGATCCTAAAACTCCCCATCTTTAGAGAAAGCAGAGTAAGTGACATTTCATAGGCTGTCCATTCTGTTATTTAAAGAGCCCTTCTGTTTTCATGTGGAGGGCACCTCATTCCCACGGTCACAGGGCTCCAGAGCCCTTTGTTCATCTTTGCCTCTCTTTTTGCCCCCTTAGGATGGAGGGGCATAAATCTCTTTGAAACATCCAGCTAAAATGTCAGGGTACTTAATGAATCAGTAATGCAGCTACTTGTGCTTGTCATGAAACTTCTAAACAGAGAACAAATAAACACCCAGTAAGTTCATAAATATAAAGGTTTGTTTTCCTGCATGAACCATAAGGATTCCCTGGTGCCTGTACCTGTCACAGTATCTGGTTTTAATGTGTGTGCCCTACAGTGTCTTTGCAGGTAGCTGAATTGTCCTTCCTTTGGCATCTCTAACTTTAAATGGAGTAAGTTCTATCTGCTTAAACTTCCCCTCTACTCTTTCTTCCCTTTCCCATTTGATTTTTTTCTGTAAAGCAGTAAAGAAACTAGCAAAAGAGAGGGAAGTCAGATATAATGGAGAAATGCCAGTTGAACCTATACTTGAATTAAGAACTGCTCCTTTTACAATTCATATTTTGGAGTTGTCTTGCAGGGTGGAAATCCCTGTTTGCCTCAAAGAGTCTACATGGATTTTAATAACAAACATTACACCTAGCAGAAAGAATTCTTCAGCATGCTGTGTTATGGATTGAGATCCATGGACTAAATATTCCAAGATCAAAAAAAGTAGCCTAGAGATTGACAGCTGTTTGTAAATATGAACAATAACAAGCCTTGTAGCTCTCTGGCTATCAGAAGTTGAAGTGAAATAATCAAAGTTAACAGCAAATTCCTGTGATATAATAGGGTCAAGGATCATGCTTATTTTTTTACTTAAGGTTTTGCATATGTGAGGTTAGAAGGTGGCACCAGAAATAGCTTTGCTGCTTTAATGATAGCAAAATGAATGGTGGTTAAAAGGTTCTGGTAATCTAGAGCCCTCACAAACATACACAAAATTATGCTTTTAGTTTAAATTAGATGAGGAAAAGTAGTTCCTGTATTTGCTAATATATTTTAAACATGATGATTTGGATGAATGTGAGAAAGTGAACAGGTCATTTTGCCAAGTCTTTCAGGTGTTAGTTGAAACATCAGGCTATTCAAATTTGGACATTTGACTCTTAAACCAACCTGTCTGCCTGGAACTCTCTTTTAGGGAACAGAAAGATACATTTTTCCTCCAAAGGGATTTTGAGAATCTCCAAATTAAGTGCCTAGTGTGGACTGCCTTCTGTTTCTTTCTCCATAAGCATGTTCTGCAGTCATTGAAGAGAATGGGTCTGGGCTACCTGTGGATGTGTATCCCCAGTTCCTTGGCTTTCCTGAAGGGTGCTGGTGAGGGGGAGAGGTGGGACAGTGTGGCCAACAGATTCTTCTAGAGGAAAAAATCTAACAGCCTGTTCATTTGTTTGAATTAATTCCTACACATGGTGATCCTAAAACTCCCCATCTTTAGAGAAAGCTGAGTAAGTGACATTTCATAGGCTGTCCATTCTGTTATTTAAAGAGCCCTTCTGTTTTCATGTGGAGGGCACCTCATTCCCACGGTCACAGGGCTCCAGAGCCCTTTGTTCATCTTTGCCTCTCTTTTTGCCCCCTTAGGATGGAGGGGCATAAATCTCTTTGAAACATCCAGCTAAAATGTCAGGGTACTTAATGAATCAGTGATGCAGCTACTTGTGCTTGTCATGAAACTTCTAAACAGAGAACAAATAAACACCCAGTAAGTTCATAAATATAAAGGTTTGTTTTCCTGCATGAACCATAAGGATGCCCTGGTGCCTGTGCCTGTCACAGTATCTGGTTTTAATGTGTGTGCCCTACAGTGTCTTTGCAGGTAGCTGAATTGTCCTTCTTTTGGCATCTCTAACTTTAAATGGAGTAAGTTCTATCTGCTTAAACTTCCCCTCTACTCTTTCTTCCCTTTCCCATTTGATTTTTTTCTGTAAAGCAGTAAAGAAACTAGCAAAAGAGAGGGAAGTCAGATATAATGGAGAAATGCCAGTTGAACCTATGCTTGAATTAAGAAATGTTCCTTTTACAATTCATATTTTGTAGTTGTCTTGCAGGGTGGAAATCCCTGTTTGCCTCAAAGAGTCTACATGGATTTTAATAACAAACATTACACCTAGCAGAAAGAATTCTTCAGCATGCTGTGTTATGGATTGAGATCCATGGACTAAATATTCCAAGATCAAAAAAAGTATCCTAGAGATTGACAGCTGTTTGTAAATATGAACAATAACAAGCCTTGTAGCTCTCTGGGTATCAGAAGTTGAAGTGAAATAATCAAAGTTAACAGCAAATTCCTGTGATATAATAGGGTCAAGGATCATGCTTATTTTTTACTTAAGGTTTTGCATATGTGAGGTTAGATATGGTGAAGGTGGCACCAGAAATAGCTTTGCTGCTTTAATGATAGCAAAATGAATGGTGGTTAAAAGGTTCTGGTAATCCTGTAGCCTCAGATGGGAGCTAAGGGCTATAATAACAGTTCAGAAGACAGACTAGACACAATTTTTAGCTCTTTCTCAAAGAAGATGGAGGCCTTGACATAAGAAAATATTTTCTAAAGGATGGCCAGGTTGTTGTTGTACATGGGGTTTGTACAATCTAAGCAGAGGTGTGTGGAAATTAGAGGTGATATCCCTTTGTGGTCAGAGGAAGGGGCCAGAAAGCAGCTGGGGCACTCCTGTGCCTGCATTACAGTTGTTTGCCTTTCTCCTCCATCCATGGTAGAAGGAAATGTAACTAATCTAAATCAAAACTTTTTCAAAATTTAAGTTGTCCAGGAAAGCATATCCAGCATGGTGACTATTGCAAAGCTTTGTTGAGGGACTTGTGGGTTCCTGTTACGAGAAAGAAATGGAGGGAATGACTAATGTATTGCCTGTAAATAGTGTAAAATAATGAGTGGGAGGAGCAGGGAATTGCAGAGAATTGGCTCCAGGGTTTTGTCTTTCCCTTCCCCCTTGCACCTGGGTGGATCAATAGAAAGGGAGAGCAGTTGTGTAATGGCTTTTTTGCCCATCGCTGTGTGCTGTTAGTTTGACACATGCAATTTACTTGGAAAAGCTTAAGTAGCCTTAATAACAGAAAGTCCCAGCAGAGCTGACACTAATGGTCTCCCCCGTTGTCAGTCTCAACAGAGAGATTAAGAACTGAATGAACAAAGAGGCCCAATTACTGTCTCCCCCTCTGGATGTGGCCGTATGAAAGCAGGTATGAGCTGTGGCAGTGGCTCTTAGCGCAGACTCTGCCATGCCCTGGTGTGAGAGGGGCTTTTACTGTGCTCTCAGGTTACTGAGGGCTGCTGCTGCATCACCCAGGCCAGCTTGTTTTGTACTAATAGTGAAGTCCAGTCATGCCCTGATAATGCACATTATTGAACACACTTCAGATGCTCACCATCCAATACACTGTGCTAAACCTAGCCCAGCTGAGTCTGCCATTTTTTCTACTCGGGCAAATCATCAAATCATTTCAGAGACAAATCATCTTTTCTTGGCCCAAGCCAAGCTCTCAGGGAGGTAGCAGAGTGCAGCTCTGCAGGGTGTGCAGCCACAGACAGACATGTCCCCGCTGGACTGGACTTGCAGAACATTGTTTCTGCTTTCGTCCAGAGCTTGGAGCGACTTGGTTAATAACAAAATAGGAGCACCGTCTGTGAATGGCTGCACGCTACCCTTTATGAGTGCTGTTCCTTAAATATATTATAAAGCACAGTGCCAGCTCTTTTTTGCCTCCCTTCACTAGGATAGGTTTGTACAATCAATCCAATATTCAGTTTTAAAAAATTGCTGCTGCATGTGCTGTAATTTTGTGTCTGTTTTTTAATGGCTAATGTGTGGAAGGCTTTAATTGAAACTTCATTTCTCACTAAGACTGGCCTTTTTTCAGGAATTTTTCTCTTTCTGTTTCTCTAGCTTGGCAGACCAAAGATTTCTCACCATTAGGAAATAAAACAAATGGGTTTCAAGAGGACTCTAGGTAGGCTTTTCCAACACAGGGTTTGATCAATGATGATGGATTGATTTTGAAAAATATGTTTCCCACCTTTTTCAGTCTCAGTATTGAGAAAAAACATCATCTTTCAGTGAACAGCTGATATTTGAAGATGCTATCCTGTTGCCAAACTGTTAAACCACATCTGTCTCCCCTGGATTTAGAAGATTAAGACCTAAATAATGCTTACAGCATCAGTATCAACATTGCATAGCCTTGTCAGTCTTTGCTTTATAGTTCATTGTATTTTCCAACATCACTTAAAATACTTTAGCAGGTACACCAAGTGAATGGTGGAGCTCAACATATTTGTATTTCAAAGGTAGTGAAATAGGTGCTTTGCATTTTATTAATTAAATGTAAGTATACGACCATTTAACTGATGTATATGAACATATTTCATTGATGGTTCTAGAGAGGAACAATTGCTTTTGTACAATATAATAACCAATATTTATGCTGCTAAAATATACTTAATATGCATGAAAAATAATGGGTTTGGCTAAAACCAGGTTTGTGTGTTTTTCTGTGTGCATACAGCATGAAAAGGAGCACTGCACATCGAATGAATGCAATATTTAATCTAAAGAGAAATGCTTAACAGTCATAGCAGCAATTCAAAGATGAGGACTGCTTTGTTAGTGTTTTAGAGTCATGCTTTCTTAAACTTGAATTCTCATCTTACTGTGATAATTAAAGTTTTGCTGTTGATCTCCAGCGATTAAATTGGCTCCCTTATATATCACAGTTACAGTGTTGGTTTTTTAAGTGATTTGTGCATACATCAAAAATTGCAGGGAGGGGGAAAAAGTGTTAATAATCTTTGTTAACAAAGACTTGCATGACTGATGAAAATAGAGGAGTATATAAATTTTCTATTCCCACCAAAACAAATTTGAAATACCTCTTCCATAATGGACTGGAGTTTATTTTGGGAAATACCTATGTATTTCTTAAATCATATGCGCTAAGCAAATACGACAGTTTATAAAGAAGTAGTAATTTATTATAAATATTTACTCTACAGTCCCAGTGAGGTTTTTGAGAGCATGGGCTTGTCCCTGAGGGTTTCCTTTTTTCTCCCTCCAGTTCTCCCTCAGTGTAGGAACTCAGCAATTGTTTTGAAGAGAATACTGGTGAAAGAAGCTTTTTCATTGTTTGTACTCTCTTCTCCTTTTTTGGAAGCCTTTCATTCTTCAGCAAAGGCAGAATTTCTTTGCCTGCCCTCCTTTGCTGACTCTGCCATGTGCCCTGATGTTCATGTATGATCTCAGACCATTTCATTGCTTTTTCAGCTCTTCTCTTAGTATCCATCCCCATGTCTCATTCCTCTGGTTTTGCAAGCAGCATCTGAACCTCTTCCATCATGATGACCAGACCATCACCAGTTACATTTGCTCTTCTAGATGTCTTGTGCATTCTCTTCTCCCCCTTATTTGTCAATGTGCTATCAGTAGTTGGTGGTGGTACAGTGACTTTTCCAGTCCAGCTTTGTGCATTTCATTCTGGGCAGTGTCTTTCCTGACCTCTAGCTCCTCACAGGTGAAAATGTGTGCTTCCTCCTCAGCCTCACATCAGCTGCCATCTCTCTGCAGTCCCTGATGTTCTTGAAATCCTGCTCATGCTTTTGTTCTCTGGTCTCATACAAGACGTTTGGTAGCATGCCTGGGCTCTTAACCTGCTCATGGCATTGCTGCTGGATCCCTCCTACCCTGTCTGCCACTCTGTCCAGTTGCTGCTGCTTGATTTTCCTCACAAGTACAGAACAGGGATCTATTTCACCTTTTGGACCCTTTTCTTTGAACTGAGTTTCAGATTGCGAGCAGTCTTTAACAACTAATGTGTAGATTAGCAGCATGTTATGTTAATTTCATACTGTAGATAATATTTGCCAGATAGACTGACTGTGTTGCTGTGGAGTTACTTCTGTTAGCCTGCAGTGCCCAAAGAGTATAGATAAGAGAGAAGACACGCAAGTGAAATCACACCAGGTGTGTTCCCAATGAACCTGCTGAGGTGACACAGCTAATCAAATTATCTTGAATTAGACTTAATTACATTTTTGCATGAATGTTTCTGGTTTGTTTGTGGTTTGTTTTTGGTTTGTGTTTTTTTTTTTAAACAGAACCTTCTATTTTTCCAGTTTGTACATTAAATTATAAGAGCACATAACCTATGGAACTTGTACCACCTCTGAGACATTTTAGGAAACTGTTTTCAGAGTACACCATTTTTCCTAGACTGAAGTAGCATATAAGTTCATCCAAGCTGTAAGAAGGGATGAGCTCTGGAGATGTCTGTTCAAGTTCCATTTCTTGATTCTCACTTTAGGCTATGTCTTTTTGCACATCATCTTGAATGTGACTGTTGATAGTCTACCTGTAGTTTAAATGCGGTTTATTTATTTGGTTCTTTATATTTCAATTGGTATTTCCAGTTAAAATGAAACAGCAAGGTGTGTTCACAAGACAGTGACATTGTCATTGACAACATATTCAGCAAAACAGTACCAAAAGGTCAAGTCACAGACATAACTAGTGCTTAGTTTTTCAATGTCTTTATGTTTTTGTACTTAAAAATATCTGCTGATCTGAATGTATTAGGAAAAAGGATAGCAAAAGCAGCTAAATTATGTGGTAATTTTAATTAGTAGTAAAGAGGGATGGTAAGGTCTTCCAACAGCATTTTCTAATTGAAGTCACTGAACTGACATTTCAGCAATGATTTCTGCTTCAGAGATCAAGAGAGATTATTTATCCTTAGCAGTTTTCATCTCTCAGAAGTTCATGCAGGCCAAGTGACTTCCATCATTCATGAACACTGTTGTGAACTTGTCCCTTTCCTGATTTTATTGATTTGTCGCGTGATTTCTGGGAAGAAATTAAAGTCTCTGTTACATTTTCCTCGTCCTTACAAAGCAGTGAGAGCTGCACAATTTTATTTTCAGAGGTCAGTTAGTGGGAACCAAACTGGAAGGCTGTGGTTGGAACTTGTTTATAATGGGAAGTGGGTGTATAAACCTCAGGAGGAAACGCCTGGGTTTGCCCAGGTGTGTGCAGGCAGCTGAGTGCTGCAGAAAACACTGGTATTAAATTTCTGTGTTTCTCACTCTGCTGTAATTCTCCATTTATGTGTTTCTCCTCACCCAGGAGCAGTGTACAGAGACTTGCTGTTGTTGTCAAAGCTGGAAAGACTGGAGCTGGCATCGCCATAGTCCTTCTCCAGAGGTTGCCTTGCAAGACACAGCTATAAAATGTTCATCAGAAAAAACTGAACCATAGATCCTTAAGAGTGAGTAGAAAATAAATGTGACCTTTCTGAATTTTTGTCTAAAATGTATAAAAACAATGCCATGGATTTTGCATTTTAGAAATGCATTCCAGCTCCTGGGTAACTAGGGATTGTGAAGAGCTTGGACTGACCTGTGGCACTGAGTTATGGTATTTACATTGCACTGCTGTGTTCTTTGGGGTGTGTAGTTCCTTGCTTCCTCTGCTCTCCTTGTACACCTCTGTTAAGCCCCATTTTTGAGGACCAGTGGCTTGAGGAGTGTCAAACATGCCATTGAAATGGGATTTCCCTGAGCAGGCTACCTTAGCTAGTTTGAATTCTTCAAGATAAAGACTGCTTAGAAAATTAGACCTGAGAGTGTGATGTGATTTCTGAAGTCCATGCAGAAGATAAGTCATTACTTGGATTTGCTGATACTTTCTGCACCAGTTCATTTTTGCATTTCTTTTCCAATCTGAGCGTTTTCCCAACCTTGCTCCACATGGTTACTCCTGCTCTTTGGTCCCACTGTCCTCACCTTCCATGATGGGCACCTCTGATGGAAGAGGTGAGTGAGTTGAGAGCTGTTAACTGTCAGTGTGCAAGGAGAGTCCTTTCCCTCATAAAGCATCCCTCGTTATCATGCTATCACCAGTGCATCTTCTGGTCTCACCAGAGATTTTTCCATTTAGATAATCCCTGCACAGCTGTCTACTGTCACCCTTGCATGCCAACATGGAAGCACAATCAGCCATGCCATCAGCATGAAGAAATCTTCAAGTTAATAGCACAATACAGTCAAACAACAACAAATGTAATCTGATGTGATGCATACAGTCTATAGAATGTGTGCAAAACACCTTATTTTTTTTAGTTTTATTTTTAAAGTTATTTTTATCCCCCAGACTTGTTTTTTCTCAAAGATTTGACTTATTTAGATACTTTGTATTGTGGGATGCTGCTAATAAAAGTAATTGCTTTACTCCTGAGGGGACTGTGGCATGTTGTAAAACAGGATGTAACAATCCTTTAATACAATATGAAAGGGTTTCCAGGTAGATACATTCACTGTTGCTGCCTGAAATGTTTGCGGGTTTTGGTTCTGCAAGTTATTACTGCTTCTGCCCCTCCTGCTTGTGTAACTACAGAGCAATGAGTGTTAAAACAGGACCATTGGGCTTGTCAATTGTATTCTTATTGGTGACCCCAGCTTATGAAAAATAGAAACAGCCTTTACCCCTCAATTCACAAATGGGGTGGTGGGACAGAAAGAACCTCTAAGCAGTGTGGGAGGGTGCAAGAGGGAGGAAATGCAGGAACTTCAAAAGGAGAGGAAATCCACGGGGATTTAGCTTCACTCAGTCCAAAATCAAGAGGATTAAACTCTGCTCGGAGTTGAGTGCCAAGCACTACACTGTAAGAATGGATCTCTGATTCCTACAAGGCAGAGAATTACTGCTTAAGCTGCAGAAATAAGTCTGAGAATTTGGAGTGTGCTGGGAAGTGAATTTGATCTGTCTGATCCAGTTGCAAGCAAAAGCAAAGCCCAGCTCCTGGGCTCTGGGATGCAGAAGTTGATCTGTAGAGGAGATCAGAGGGAATTGTTAACTGTGTGGTCATCATGACCTAAAGGGTTAACTGGCCTACAGGAGTAAGAAGATTTTGGCCATGGGGTGTTTCAGGGATCCTGTAGTACAGAAGTGGTCCCAGGGGAAGACCAGTAAAACAACAGGCAGAGTCTGACATCAATGATGAGCCTTGTCATGAAGCTGGGAGTCAGCCAGACATCCCTGATGAGGATCAAAGAGTTTGTCTAGAAGATCTTGTGAAAAGTTTGTGTGGGGAGCTCAACCTCTGTAGGAAAACCACAAACAGTGCAGGAAATAACCAGAGGATAAAGCTCCAGTTTGGGTAAGAAGTCCTTTCTATGGCACAGAAACATGAGAGGGTGTACAACACACCTCAGCAGCCAAGAGGTGCTGTTAATTTCTGTTTTTCAGCTGGGAGAAACAAGTAGATGATGATGATGATTTCCTACATCTCAGATCACTGTTTCCTGTTCTTGCAGTTAGAACAGCCAAGGGCAGTTGTTGAACCTGATTTTCTCAGGATGTTTTCTCCTTTTTCCACCTTTCCCACTTCTTTCACCATTTCAGAGGATAAGTTCCTTGGTTTTCTACTTCTTGATGGTATCTCAGGATGGCTGTGGTTTCTGGAAACCCAGCTGCCCTTCAAAGAAGCTGACTGCTCTTCCCAAGGATGCTGCTGGCTCCCAGGTTCACAGTCCAGCAGGTGTCTCCTCTTTCAGCACACATACTCTGCTCAGTGTTTCTCTCCTTGCAACCAGGTTGCCTTTAGGCTTCTCACAACAAGAGCCCTCTGCAAATATTCTGTGTAGTTTTGAGTACCAAGCTTCAAAGCAGCTGTGTCAGGGGGTGAATGAGCAGAGAGCTGGAGCAAGTTATCTAGAGGGGAGTGGCAAAAAAACTACAGTCTTTTATCTAGACAAGAAAGCAGTGAAGGAAATGAAGGAAGGAAAGGGGACAGGGATCTTCTAGAGTGATCTTCCATACTTCATTATGTTTGTCAATATAGGAGATAAAATATTAGGTGTCATTTTGATAAACCAGCTTATTTTGTGGGGAAGAGACTATTTTAATTGTCTGGGGTATAGTACTGGCAGTATTGAAATCTCTGTTCATTGCCCCACAGTTTCTGTGCCTTTACATGCCTTCACATGGTAGTCCAGTCAAATTGCTGAGACTGCTGACAAATGTATCCTTTGATATGTGTTGGAATAATTTTGTCATTTATGAACATCTTTGCACTAGAATTGGAGTAGAGACCTGTGGGTGTCACTAGGACCCTGCACAGCCAGAAAACAGCAGTTTTGGTGGCTGACTTGACCTGGCTACCAAAGCAGAATTGAGCCCATGGTCTCAAGAGGAAAAGCTTTGTCACCTTCAGCTCCTGCTGTGTGACCCAAAACACTGAGGGAGGTGTGCAGCATGGAGGCTTTGTGCACTGCATCAGGGTCTTTGCCCTAAACTCATGGATAGGATAGGGCAAAGTCCCTGAACTTTTCTCTCCTTATTAGGATCTCCTCAGAGATGATTTAAAGTTGCTCCCAAGTTCTTTCAGGTCTCTTGCAAAGTCTGCTGAGGTCAGAGAGGACCTTCTGGCAGACTCAGCAGGTTTGGGATCTTTCCTAAAGAGGTTCCCTGTGTGAATCAAATGCAGCTAATTTAGCTCATCAATAATTTTTTTTTTTGTGGGGGTTACAGCCAGTTTCTCAACAGCAGCACTGGGAGATCAGTGCATGGGTTTAGGAAATAAGAATTACTGTCCTAGCTGTGCTGACTGGTGGGCTGATTCTATGCAAAAAAAAGTGACCTCCATGTCTGCTTCCCTGCTGTGTTCAGTTTCTCTCACTTGCCTGTTTTCCAGGGTGTGCCAAATCCCTGGATATTTGTGTTTCCTCTTGCTGTTGCAGAACCCTGTGGTGGGAGGCAAATGGAAAAATCGTGATCTCTTGATGATAACAGTGTACACCATAACAGGGGCACACACCTCTCTGGGGGTTGCAGTGGGCATACTCAGCACTTCCACCCATGCTTGTCTGAATACACCTTTCTCCCACGCTGGCCTCTTCATCCCTAAGCTTCCTTCCACTGACTTTCAGCTTGAGCCTTGTTAAGCTTTTAATTGACACACTGCCTGCCAGACTCTTGCTGTCATGCCAGAAGCCCAGCAAAACTGAGGAATATTGTGCCAATATCCAAACATCTCATGTAGTCACGTTGTCTCCATGATTCAGTGCTGAGCTGGGTGGCACTGGTTCCCCTACCTCACCCCACCTCCCAGTGCTCTCCCAAGACAGCAGCTGTGAAAGGTGCAGGAGGGGCTGCGTCATTGCTGCTGGCAGCTCCTAAGTCATGCTTTTCTTGAAGAGGAAGAGCATCTCCAGTGCTCTTTTGCCAGCTGAAAAATATTTTGGAGCTGGTAAATGTGTTCTTTTCTTCTCTGCTGTGTCAGCCAGAGCATTTCCTGATCACTGCCTGGCTGCACATCTTTAATAGTGTGTATAAAAGATTGGATCTAGCTCAAATAGGAGTTTGTGCCTTGGTGCTGATTGGCATTAGATTATTGTAGTGGTGTTTTCTGGCCTTGAAAAAAAAAATCTTTAAGTGTAGAAATTAGTTTATTCTTGAAATTTTCTGGAGTGTGTTTTGCAGTATTAACCTGAGTTATATGCTGTCTGGGAGGGTGTGGGGCTGCTTGTGCTAGTAGGGAAGAGGGTTCAGGTCATACATGGGCAGGAGGAGACCTCTGCACCAGCACTGTGATATGGCAGCAGCAGGAATGACAGATACTGTGTTTAGTATGGACAGTATCTGTCATTCATTCAAACTGAATAACAGATATTGACCATGCTAAAGATAATCTGTACCCTTGCAGCACGGGACTTGCATGGGGATCAGAAAAGGAAGGACAGCAGAGAAGGAGAGGGAGTTGGTTGTGGAAAGGGTTGTGGCACTTTCTGCTCACAGTGAGGTCCTGCAGTCATTTTAATAGGCTCCTTCACAGGAGGTGACAGTGGGGGACAGTTCTCCCATCCAGAATCCCCACTGTGTGTGATGGTAACATAAAACCCCACTCTCCCATGAGCACAGCCGTGTGTCTGCTTCGTTCCCAAGGTTAGGCTCTGGCACTTCTGTTAAACAGCAGTCAGCTGGAAAGATCTCCTAACTGGTTTTATGCAAATGGGACCAGATATGTCATGCATGTGTGTTTGCACACTGGCACTGTCCCCTATCAAACAATAGATATTGTTTTGTCATGTAAATAGTACCCAACTGACAGGGCTTTCTGGGAGTTGAGCTTGCTTGTACTGAGTGGTTTTGACATGTGTTGAAAGTGTTGAAAGAGTGGGGAGGAAGAGTGTGGAACTTCAATGAGAAAAGTCAAATAAACCCCCCAAATCATGTTATATGGAAAGTGGTAAGTATATAACTTGTGTGTTGCATAAGGGAGGTCAGGGCTACACGGCAGAGAGGTAAGTAAGGGGGTTCATACAAGATTGGTTATGTTCAAGCAATGACTTGAAACTGCCTCTGATCTTTGTCGCTGGTCTCCGTGTGTCTGTGCCTCTCTGCAGGAGCATTCTGCCCAGCAGGTGCAGCTCTGGAGGCTGGTTTTGGTGGCACCAAGGCATTGCCTGAGAGCTGCCAGGCAGCCGAGGATTTACACTGAGTGCAGCCAGCAGTGGAGGCCAGACAACGGAGATGGACTGGACAAAGCAGCTGGGGAAGCTGTCGCTGTCTCCCTGTGTCCTGCCCGAGCAGGGCTGGCTGTGGGTCCGGCTGCAGGCGGCCACCTGCAGCGGAGCAGTGGCATCAATCAGTCTGCTCTGGTTGTGGTGGGAAGCCTGATGAGCAACTGTCATGCAGATGCTCCCTGGGAGGCTGCTAAATAGTCATTGTTGAAGTAATTACTAGCAACAAGTGGAGGAGAAAAAAAAAAAAAGCAGCTCAGAAATTGTTTTCAGATGTCCCAGACAGTGGTGATACTTAGGGTGATGAATATGCAACTATCCATATGAAAACTAAATGACTGTATTTGCCACAATAAAATATGTCCGAAAACAGTAAAATACACCCCCCAGACTCAAAGTCTATGTAGATGTCCGGTTCAAAATGTTCCTTGGTATAAAACCTAACTCCAAAAATAGTGTTGATGATGTTGTAAAGGAAAGAAGAAAAGTGTGAATCAAAAGCACATTGTTCTCGGCCTGGTGGGGGGCTTTACTGTTTTCCAGATGAAGCTTCTGCTGGCTTTCACAATTACACCTTTGACTGATTTTTAACTGTCTTTTGGGGCAGGAAGGGGTGAGAGGCAGTGTCCTCCTGTTAACAAAATATGTATTTTCCTGAATGGTTTATACTGGATCCATGATGAAACGAAAGAAAAATCACTGGAAGGGAAGCAGTGCTGCATGTCTTGGACAAACCCTTTTAAAGTCAGCTGAAAGAAATGGCAGATATATCAGCATCCTGAAGTAAATGATAAATGAGTTCCAGGAAACCCACTCTTTCTAATGCAATAATCCACTCTGCTGAATAATGCTGTTATTCCAAAGTGAATACAATCTTAGTGTTTACGTCATATTTTATGTATGACAAACTGCTTTGCAAAGAGGCTGGATAAGAAAAAGAGCATTTTATAGATTTTATACTATTATGTACTAATAGAAAAAGAAACCCATTTTGCTGTGAGAGTCAAGCAAAGAAGAGATGAGCAGTTTTTAGATGTAGGAAATTTTCTTAGAAAGACTATTATTATGAATTAGTAGCTTTTATCTATTCTCCCATAACAAAATAGTCTAGCTCCATATCTTAAAATTGGTGTATTCCAAAATAATTTAAACTAATTTTATTCCATTGTTTATGTTGAATAAAATAAAGCTACCAGGTGCTGAGATTTTTTTGTGGACTACAGGCTCCCCAGGGCAGTGGTCACAGCCCCAAGCCTGCCAGAGTTTAAAAAGCATTTGGACAATGCTCTCAGGCACATGGTGGGATTTTTGGGGCAATCTTGTGCAGAGCCAGGAGTTGGACTCAGTGATCTTTGTGGATCCCTTCCAACTCAGGAAGTTCTGTTATTCTATGATTCTGTGATTCTATTCAGCATAATTTCTGGTGATAAACTGAAAAAGAGAATTTGGGATCCCTTGCAGAAAACTGGGGATCCCTTCTTTTTTTCCCCTTTCATCTTGTACCTCAGCACACATGGAAACTTTGTGTTAGCTGTGTAAGCATTCTTTTATTCAAATACTAATTTAACTTAGTGATTGCATTGAGAATGACCTGTGCTCTGGCATTTCATCTTTTCCATTTAGCACAGAGAACTTCTTAAAATTGATTAGCTCATAGCTCCTAAATCTTTCATAGTTTTGGCTTTTTTCTCTTCCCTCAGCGAGGAGGCTGCTGGTTTTAACCCTTTGCATGAATTTAGGGGAGTTTGTTGCCTAGCCTTTCAGTATCTGTGATGTTTGATGTTTCCTGGACTGTCCTTTGGCTTTTGAAAACAATCATTCCTGTGCTTTTTTTGTTACTGACGTGCAGGCGCTACAGCCACTGAAGCAGCCTGGCAGCAGTTTGGAGGGAGGGAGCTGGGGAGGGGAAAGGTGCAGAGAGTGTTTTTGCCAGCTCTGCCAGTTGCATGGGAGAGAGGACAGAGCTGGGAGCTCTACAACCCTGCCACCGAGCAGCCAGCTGCCCACCCACCCACAGGCTGCTGTGCCACCCCAGACAGACAGACAGACATGTCCTAAGTGTCCGTGGGGCAGTGTGGCTCAGTGAGCTGAGAGCATAATCTGTGGGGATGCAGCTGGACCTCAGCGCCGGGGGACAGTGCCTCGCAGCTGCCGATTGGGAACACTAATCCACAGTCAGCCTGTCTTTTTCCACACTCCACTGATGGGGTGAGCACGTTATCCTTGGAAGGGATTGACCCACAACAAAGCAGCTGAACCTGTGGGCATCACATCTGGCCGGTTTCCTTGGAGAGGCTCGGGAAGTAGGTGTTGCTTTCCCAGCCCGCCCCAGGTAAGTAATCTGATTTTAAACAAAGAATCACAGAGATGGCTGTTTTTCATTTTAAAATATGCTAAAGCAAAATAATTTTTTCTGTTGTTGTTTTGAAGACGTAAGGTTTGAATATTCTCATGCTCTGTCCCTCCCTTGATCTTCTGGATCTTGGGGGTGATAATGAGGGATTTAATTCTGGGCAGCAGGTGCTGGCAGCAGGGATGCGATGCAGCGCCTGTAATCGTGTTGTCGGGTTCATTTTGCACCATCTGGGTGTGAAAGGAGCAGTCAAGCTTTTAATTGCAGTGCTTGGGCATCTGGTACCTTCCTCCTGCTGCTGGGGGCGCAGACATGGTCAAGGAAAGACGCTCTGTGTGTCTGAGGCATGCAGAGAGTTAAAGCTGGGGGCAGCGATGCCACTGCCAGTGTAGCCACTGTGCTGGGGATGGGTCCCTGGGGAGAGGAATGAGAAGGCTGTTCCCACTTCCACTGTTCACCCATCACCTTTTCCTACCAGCTCAGGAGAAAAGGAAAGTTGGTCTTTCAGTTGTCTGGGCTTCCTGTTCTAAATGGACTCGCTTTTCTGAATTGCAGATAATCCCAGTTGAGGAGATGTAAAGCAGATGTGGTCACAGGGAATGTGACCTGTTGTTTGAGCGGGTGCCAGACTCGTGCTGTGACTGCCCTCTGGGAACAGGACCAGCACCTACTGGACACCTGGGCAGAGTGGGAGATACCCCTAAAAGACCAATAGCTGAATTCAGCTCCTTGCTCTGTTTTTATGTATGATCCAAGTGGTGGAAAAGACAAGAAGGCAAACTCCATGATGGCAGTGATGTGGTCACAGTCCATCACTCCAGTGTGGAAGGGCATGGCAGGAGGAGGCTCTTGATCTCAGTGTGCTGCAGGGATGGGAAAACTGTGGGAGAGAGGGAGAACAATTCAACTAGGGAGTATGATTTCCAGCATTTACCTTGCACAGTTTATCCAGACTTTTCCAGCCCTACATTGTTAAGGTATTAGTGTCTTTCTAGAGGTGTGGCTAAGATGTGATGAGCATCTATGGTTTCTGCAAATTGCTCAGAAATGTGAGTTTATTAGGAAAATGTCTCAATTGAAACTGAGACTTTTTGTAGTGAATATGCAAATCTGTCAGTGACAATGATGTCACTGCATTGTTTTGGTTTTGTTGTTTTTGTTGAGTTTTTTTTTTTTTAATTTAAGAGGTAAGGAAACCAAGCATTTTCTCACCAGAGATGTTTTAAGATGTCAGTGTACGTGCTTCCAGCCAAAGTGTTGGCAGGAATCTTAGGCATAAGGCTGGGGACAAACAAGTGATGGCACAGTTCACCTGGAAACTGCCACTGGCCAGGCAGGGGCTGGCACAGAAACACACCATCCTCTGCCTGAGGAGCTCCCTGTTGGGAGGTGTGCCCTGCACTGTGTACTGGTCACGGAGGGGAGCTGTGGGGTGTGCTCCTGGGATATGGAAGCTCCACTTTGGGATGTGCTGGGAGAGTCAGTGATGTGTTGGGAGCAGGGGGCTGGGATCATGGGTGGGTGGTGGGAGGTATGGAGGCAGGTTGGGTGTTCCACTTGCTTTGGAAGCAGGAGTCACTGGAAATGAAATACTTGAGGAGGCAAGATTGGAACTTGTGTTGTTTGTTACAGTTCAAATCATTAAGTGTAGGCCATCTGTTTTTCTTGGAACTTTTTAAATGGTTTGTACTATAATGTGTACAGCACTCTGCCAGAGGAGCAGGGTATGATGTGCTAGTGAAGGACATGAGGGTTTTTTCTTCAATCTTCCCTATTTTCCATTTTACCAGGGTACAAACTGTGTCCATTACACTGAGGGTGTGGGTGAAACCAGTCCAGTGGCACAGGGTGCAGCACCACCCCTCTGTTGTCCTATGTTATGCTGACTTTGAGGCCCTGAAACTCTTTGTCTGGTTTCTCTAAATAAATGTGCAAGCTATTTCCATGTTGCTCCAAACATGTTTGCACTTAGAAAGGAAGAGAAAGGTGAGAAAAAGCTAACTTGAATCTTTTAAATGGAAATTGTATTGCCTAATGCTAACACTTAGAAATCAAGGGTCAGTTACCTGGAGCTTTTACTGGCTTTGGCATAACTTTCTATTGAACTCAGAGAAAGCAGTAACTTTTCTGTGCTTTCAAGGGCCTTTTCCTAAGATGCATGTAATATTCTTCTGCATATTGTTCACCTCGAAGGGTGTTATAAGAATTGAAGCTCATAAAGCATTCTAAGATTTGCTAATACAAATCACCTTAGGAGTGCAAATTAAATTATGTTGCCATGTACTACTTAAAATTAACCTACACTTTTAGTTATTGCTGTTCTGAGATGGATTTAAAGGATAACATAAGGGTGAAAGACATTATATTCCAGTATTGATCTCCAGGATCATCCAGGACCCTGTACCTATTATCTTCAAGTATGCAGAGTGTTTTGTGCTGGTGGCTGTTAGGGGCAGTGTGGTGATATTTCAAGAGAGGAGCACAGATAATTTGTAAATACACTGGATATCTTGAAGGTGTTTTTCCTGTACTGAAACAATTAAATAATAAAGTGAGAAAAGCACAAATAAAGCTTTTTCTTCCCAAACTGGACAGGTTCTGGATCCCACAGCTCAAACTGATCAGTGGAGACATTTTCTGTAATTATATCAGAAAACTTCTTTTCAGCTCTGATGGCTTATTGGATGGGTCAGTGAAGCCTGAGCAGACAAACATACTCACAGTTTGCATGATGAGTGCTAAATCTGAGTTGTTTCTGGGATCAGTGGGGAATGATGTCAGCTTGGTGGGGAGAACATAATTTCTCAGTGACAGCAAAGATGAGTGTTTCCTAATAGCAGGTTGTGATCTTTCCCAGCGGTGTCCTTGGGATGGTTCAGGGGAGGCTGTGAAGCATTTTGTACTCGTTAGGGAACAGTCAGCTGCCTTTAATTGCTGACTGCACTCCATCCTTCCAGGGCAGAGGTTTGTATATTTATATCAGCAGCCAATCCCTATAACCTATTCTTGTTCCTTTGGCCAACAGGAGTTAACCCATCCTTGGCTAATTAAAGACCGAGAAACCTGGTGGGGGGAGAGAGGATGAAAGGGGACCACACAAATAGAAGTTAGGCTGAAAGAGAGTTAAGCTCTCAGAGAGTTTAAGGATTTTTGTTCCAACCAAGGGGAATGAGGGCACATTGAAAATGTGCTACTGTCTACATCCATCCACCTTGCAACAGAAGTGCAATGTCTTCAGGAGGTTCTGAGGAGTTTTTGTGATCCCCTCCCGAGCCAATGCCAAGATGAATGCTCAGGGAGGAGCTGCTTGTAGTGCTCTGTTTCTGAAAGCTGCCTGACAGCAGTGTTGTTTTCTGATCCATAGGTCCAATGGATGGCATAGCAGTAGCATCACCGTCCAGGGAGCTGGAATCCTTCCTCGCCTGCCTGCATGCTGCTTGAACTGATCCCAAGCCTTTGTTTTTGGACTGAAGAAACCTGAAAACCTTTCTCTCCTAATTCATGAGCCAGCAGGATGTGGTCGCCGTGCTTTCAGAACGCCTGCTTGTAGCCGCCTACAAAGGCCAAGTGGAGAATGTGGTGCAGCTTATCAACAGGGGTGCCAAGGTAGCAGTTACCAAGGTAACCAGAGAAAAACGCTTTGCAAAACCCTGGGAACTAATGTAACTCTTCTAGACCATTGTCTGTGAAAATGCCCTCCCAGCTTTACCAATCTGAATGTGACTGAAGTTAGTGTTCAGATTTCCTTAAAGTTTGCACTTAATAGCTCACGCAGATTTGCAATATAGTGCACATCTTGTGTTTATACCCTTTGCAGTGGGTGCAGCTGTGATGAACACTTAGTCCTTGCAACACAGCGACACAGACTGAGGGGAGCAACATTTTTCAAAGCATTCATTGACTTTTGAACAGTATGTGACCTGATGAATGGAACGATTCATCACTGTCAAGGGAAGGCGGTTCAGGGCACCCGTCTCCCTGGGTGAGGGGATGGGGAAAAGCCACCTCTTGTGGCAGGGTAAAGGGATGCAGAAAGTGTTTTTGCTGCTGGAGCCTCTTGGTGCAGCAGCCTCACTTAGACCCAACCTCTTCATTGGTTTGTTTTGTGTAGTCCCTTAGTCAGTTCCAAACTTGGGGGTTGCAAATTGTGTTCCCTGTACCTTTGAGAAAAGTCAGAGTCAAAAGATTTCTGCTTAGATACAAGTGAGTTCAAACTAATTATTTACCTGTTCCTGATGCTCAACATGTTATAAATAATATTATCTTAGAAAAGATGAGATGTAATTGCCTGTTGCAGAAAAGGTTTGATCAGCAAAAAACCTTAAAATAGCTAGGTAAGTAAAATCTTTTGACCTGTAACATAAAATTTGGAGCATACTGTTTTGATGAACTGTTGTTTGCCATCCTACCTACTTATATTTGTGTTTCCATATTGGTTTTGAACATTACATATGTATGGAAGCTAATATTTACAGATAGAAAGCACATTTGATAAAAAGAGGAAAAGACAGAATGCTTATCTGTCAGTGACAGTTGTTTTCAGTCCCTTCACAGTGTTTGGGTTGTAGATAATACTTATTTTGAAAGTTGGAGTGATCCAAGGACAACCTGTGCTTGTAAGTTTTGTTTGCCAAAATAAAACTTGCTGGTGGATACAAAGCACAGATGTAATGAGCATGAATAGTCCCATGTAGATGGCTGTTTGCTTCTGTTGTCCAAGCAGCTCTGTAGCTGATGAACAACTATTAAAGGTAGTCAGTAATAGACCAGGAAATACTGACTTATCCATACCTGAATGGTAGCTCAGGGTTTTGTGGTTGTGTCTTTTGTTTGTTTTTTTGTTTTTTTGGTTTTTTTTTTAAGATTATGAGCTTTGAGGCTACTGAGGGACCTCTGCTAATTACAATAAGAAATAATGTAGATTTGACTTTGAAACACAAAATCAGGTTAATTTGATATAATGCAGATTTCCTAGAGTTGTCAAGTTTTTCTTTCCTATATGACATAGGCGGCTCCCTTGCTTTGTTGTTCTGCCCTGTGTGGAAAATTAAAACAAAGCTCATTTGGCAGCAAAATTGTGGCCAGGTGCAAAGTGCTGGTGTTTCTGTGGAGACATGTGCTTGCCAGCCATGCTGGAGAGCTGTGAGCTCTGGGGGCCATGCCTGTAGCTCACCAGGTACTACAGCATTGTAGCCATTCTTCCCTAGAAGTTGTGGGTCATCCCCCTGGAGCCCAGAGAGGGAAGATGGCCAAAGCTGTCCCTGTTGTCCTTGTGATGCATCCGAGCACACCGACAGACAGGACAGATGAGCTGCTTGGGTAGCCTGGTGACAAGCCCTGCTCAGAAGAGATGAAGTCAGATCTGCAAGACTGTGGAGGGGTGCACACAGAGGAGCAGGGGCTGTCTCCAGCAGCAGCCCGGGCTGTGTGTATGGGGCCTTTTGAAGGCACACAGACTCTTACTGCTCCCACACCATCAGCCAGTGAGAGCTGAGCCCAGTGCCAACCAAGAGGTGTGAGACCAGCCCGGTGCCCTCACCAGAGCCCATCCATCCAGGCTCTGTGATGGCCTGTCCAGGTGTGCACAGCGTGGAGTTTGCATCTGGCTCTCACCCAGCCTGCCAGCTGCACAGGGAGAGCATGTGCAGATTTGCCTACAAAAGGCTGTATAAACATTCCCTGGAATAGCTTGGCTTGCTAATCTGATGACACACACAAAGGCTGGAAGGAGAAAGATCTGTTTAAAGTTAAGGACAAGGTTGTCACAAGAGTGAGGATGTATCAATTAGACTCAAGTATATTGAAACTGAAAATCTGGAGGGTTTTTTAGCAACAGGTTCTTGTGCAGTTTTCTACTAAGCAGAACAAGCACAAAATGAGTACAACTTTCAGGATAGAGGTTCTTAATTTTAGAATGGAAATTAGATGGCAGAATTTTTGTAGTGCAGTAAAATAGACCAAGCTTTCAGATAAATTGAAACCCAGAACCCTCTTCTCTCCCAAGATAAAACTCATTGCACAATGAAGCATAAAAATAAATTTAGCCATGTGCCTGCCTTAGATCTGGTTTACCTATATGTCTCCTGCTTTCATTAGTAGTTTTCACTTTGTTCTGCCTAATTATAAATTACAGGGGATTGCTTCTGAAAAAGAAAAAAATGGATTTGGTCCTTGTCAACCAAACTTCCTGCTGAATTCTCTGGTTTTATTGGATAGACAATATCCAATAAAACCAGAGAATTCAGCAGGAATATCCAAATTCAGCAGGAATATCCAACAGAGACAAAGCTCTTTGGAGGGAAAGAAAACATTCCCCTATCACAGTTGGCTTTAAATGTATTTCTGATCCACATCTGTAGCACAGACCAATTGTTGTGAATCACATCACAGAGCCACAGATTAAAGTGTCCAGGATCTAGAGATAAATGCTGCAGTTCTTTATTCAAAAAGGATTAATCGAGCATAGCTCAAGAAAAATGAAGGCTATTTTCTGTAACAAACCAAGTACTAGTAAATGTCTTATAGCTGACTTGTCCAGTTCTGGTTTTGTCCTGTATGTCAGGTCATATGATGTGGTTCATTGTTACTTCAGTAAGCAACAATTCATCTGCAAAATAGTATTTCATTTTTGTCACTTCTGAGGAGATGATTTCAGAAAAAAAGCAGGAAGAATAGGAAAAAACAAAATACAATGGAGAATACACTTACACATGTCCAGGTGCTGACTTCAGCATTACGGTGAGGATGCACATGTTTCATTTTGACAGCATTACTAGCAAGACATCTCTGCAGGTGAAGTCAGTATGGAAATGTGCACTTCCTCTGACTCCAGTGAGGGACACTCAGACTTATTTCAGAGTTGGGGCCTTTTAAAATATGTAAAGAGGAGCTGATGGCTGCTAGGTCCCACAGGTGATGGCAGTCTGCCATCAGGGAGCCCACAGTGGCAGAGGGCTGGTGGCACAGGCATTGGGCACTCGTGGTGGTGCTGGGCCTCTGCCACAAGCCACGTGGGGCTGTGGCCCAGGGCAGGTGCTCAGCAGCAGCTTTGTGGCTCTGCCCTTCTCAAAGGGCCCCTGCTTGGTCAGGGTGCTCTGTCGCTGCTCTGCCTGATGTGACAAAGAGATAATTTCCATTTTTACACCTTTTTGTCTGACATTCTTCACAGGTATGAAATGTGTAGCTGATTCCTTTATGAAAAGGGCAAAAAATACCCTGAAGAACTGGTCATATGTACTGGTTGATCTAACAAGCAGATGCCCTTATCAAGTACTTTGGTGAATAGGCTGCAAAAACTGGAAAACTAAGAACTTAAGCCTTTTCTTCCAAGCAAGAAAGTTGGTTCCTTCTTTCAGTCCTTTTTTAGAGCTCTCTTTCAGTGAAATTATTGAGAGCCGCATCTTTGGCACAAAAGCCCTGGGACTTACTGCTGAGCTGATGTGCCTTGCTGTTCTCCCAAGATGTTGTTGTCCTTTTCCTGAGGGCATTGGGTTGGCATGGCCAGGTTTTGGTAGAGAGAAGGGCTACAGGTGTGGTTTCTGTGAGAAGCTGCCAAAAGCTTCCCCAGGTCTGGTAGAGCCACTGCCAGGTGGCTCCGAGATGAATGTGCTGCTGGTCAAGGCTTGGCCAGTCAGGAATGGTGGTAACCCCTCTGGGATAGCATATTTAAGAAGGGGGGGAAAAAAAGTTACAGAGAAGATGTTATCATAGCCAGGGAACAGCAGTGAGAACATGTGAGCAGAACAATGCAGACACCACGGTCAGTGGAGGAGGGGGAGGAGGTGCTTCAGATGGTGGAGCTGAGACTCCCCTGCAGCCCATGGAGGCAGACCCATCCCAGAGTAGGTGGATGCCTGAAAGATTCCTGTGAATCCATGAGAAACTTGTGCTGGAGCAGGCTCCTGCATTGATCATAACTATAAAATTGAATTCTGCAGAGAATGGACAATTATTCAGAAAAAAAAAGCCCTAAAGAAATGGAGAAGGTAGTGCTTCTGTTTTGATTCAGTAATTGTTTGATTTAACTTCTGAAACAGTCATGTTATGAACACAACATATGGCAACACTTTTGTAACGCTGGGGTACTTTAAGTCTCAGCTTCAGAGCATGTTGAGTTCTTTAAAGCAGTCTCTCTTTTTCTTGTTTTTTAAGCTAAGACAGAAGCAAAAAAATAAATGTGTTTTGGTGCTTTCACATTTTTGCACTCCTTCAGTTTGAAAAGCTATTTGTGTCTGTTTTAAACAATAAATAAAGATAAATTAAAAGGACTAACAAACACTTAGGAACTTGCTGAATGCCTGTTGAGGTCAATGAGAAGCTTTCTGCTGACTTGAGTGAGCAGGTTATTCATGGAGAACAGTCCAACAAATTATCAGGAACAATGTGACAGGACTTGGATTTTGCTTTCAGGCTTTTCCAATAGAATGTGGACAGGCATGTTTTTTATGACTGCAGAACGGATGAATAAATAACAGTCCTTGTGCACCACTAGAGTAGGGTGAGATGGAGAACTGAATGTACCTGCAGAAAAGCACCTACGCATAGATAAACACCAGGAAGGATCATGGAGCTTACAGTGCTAAGGCCCCCCTGAATGGGTTTGGTTGTGGAGTGCATGCACATTGGCAGCAATGCTGGGAGGATTCTGCTTTTAAGTGGTGTGTATTGACAGCCGCCTGTCAATGTCTGGAAGCTGGAGAGCAGATTTAATGCAAACAAAACCCTACCCTTGCATTTTACTGCTGAAGTTCCTGTGGTTGTTTGCAGTGCTTGGCCGTGGCCCCATACACCGCACAGCTACAGCAGCATGTCATGGTGCCTGGGAGTTGCAGCCTTAGTCCCAGTAGTTCCCATTTATTTTGTCAATAAGTCCGTGACACAGGGCCATTTGTATGATTTGTTGCCTGATGGAGCAATTGTTTACATTTGAATAGAAGTCCAAATTGCTGCCTTTTTTTACATATGAATGACTGCTTTATTGGTTCATTAATCCCAAGTTGCAGCAGTGTCTCATTTGTATTTGTAGTAACCTCCAAAACATTACAGTTTATCTTTGGCAAGCCTCGAAAGCTTCTAAGCCAGTAATCTGCATGTAGAACAGTCCCTGGGTTTGGTGTTGTGTCCTTGAAGTGAGCATCTAGAAGACACTCTGGTTTGTATGTTTTCTTACCCTTGTGTGTATTCAGATAAACTCCCTCTTTGCTGCTGCCTTCAGTGCAGAATGTCTTTATGGAGGAGACACACAGGGGGAGTTTTGTCTGTCTGCCTTCATTTCTCTGCCCCCCCTATGTATTTTGGGTAGGATGAATTGCTGTGAGAGAAAACCTTGGTGGGCTGGTGGCTTGACTTAAAGACATGAAAGCAGGAGCAGCCCTGACTTACTGCTGTGGCATGGATTTGTTCAGTGTTTGTCTCCAAAGCTTGCTATGCTCCAGATGTGTCATCACAGCATGAGGGGCACCCAAATTGCCTTGTGTCTTCCTCACAGTTTGTTCTGGATTGGTGTGTGCATGTGTATGTACATCCATGCCTGTGTATTTGTGTGGGGATTTGATATTTTTCCAAGTGTTTGCATTGCCCACATTGGAACAGTGTCCAGCTATACCACCCATCTCTGCTCTCATTTTGATGTTGCTGGGAAGAAAATCTGGCATTGCTGGTTCTTGCAGGTTTGTGATTAATCTTGAGATGATCAGTGCTCTTCCAAAAGCCTGAGCCTCTAATCAGTGTAATATGCTGGAATTCATCTTCCTTCCCAGTCTCCTTTCCTGGTTAGTGTCATAGCTTTTGTTAACAGTGTCCCTCTAAAGTAGCAAGAACTCAAGGACTGCAGAAACTCTGGTTCCTGAAGGCCTCTCTTTAGGGTTTTCCAGTAGGTGAGATGCCTCTCAACATGTATTTCTGGATAGAGAATCTGAAGCACACTAACACGCTGGAATAAAAATGATCCTTTAGTCTTCCAGCTCAACCATGCTAGCAGGCACAGTTCATGTGGCAATTGCCCAGGAAGGTGTGTTTGGTGAGGAAAATATGTCCCATGTATTCAAATAAACTCCTAGTCTGCTTTCATAGCTTGCTTTTAACACAGTACCTTTAACTGCATGTCAGCATTTTTATAGTGGTTAGAGCTGGTTGTCTTATCAGAAAGTTTCCCTGCTGTAATTTATATTCATGTTGTTGATGCTTTCCTTTTAAAGCACATGATCTGGCTTCAAGGTGGGTTTGTTTGGGATTTTTCCTTCTCCCTGCACAGATTGCTATAAATTGTTTTCATGATGTATTAATAGCCTTCCAGGAAGTGAGAGAAATGCCTGGATTAGATGATTTACTCCTTTACTTGTCATTAAGGAATGTAGAAAGTCAGTTCCCATAAAACTGAATGTGCTGATTCACAGCACATATTCATAATCCAAACATACTGTTCATTGTTGGGAATTATTTGTCAATTTAGTATTTTACAAAAAATTTATTTTATTCTTTTTTCCCCTTTCTTTCTTTTTTTTATCCCTCTATTGCCTGGGCATTTTATGCCTTTTGCTATTGAGTTAGCTGGAAGAACAACATATCACTGGCTGTCCTCCAGGCTGATGGAGAAGGAAGTGAGGTCAGTGCAGCTCAATGCTCTTCAATAAAGGGACAGGTTTTTAGGGACCTGTGGCCAGATACAGCCAGAGGCACCCAGGCAGGAGGCTGGATGGTGCCCAGGGACAGTGGTGGCAACAAAAAGGAGCCCTTCCCATGCCTTTAGCAGGGCAAGAATGGAAGTTTCTGTCATGACAACGAACTGCTGCTGCGAGCAGGCAACAACATTCAGGTTTTGAGAGATTCATGTGTCATATTGATAGTGAGGATTTTGTCCTCAGATCTGCCCCTTTAAGTCAAAAATGTAGGACAATTGATCAACACTTAGTGTTTCTGAAGTACAGCACAACTAATCAGTAATGGCACAAACATTTTGCCCTCAGCCATTCTGTTGATTCCAACAGTGTTTTTCCTTTTTCTCTGAAAAGGCCAAGTTAACAAGGCTTTACCAGGTATGTGGGTGTGGGGTTTGCTGTATGAAAACAAGCTTGATTTATTACATACTTGAAGTAGTTTTCTTTGTGAAGAAGTTGCTTAAAACCTCAGAGAGCCAATGGTTGCCTTCTGTGTACTTCAAGCCACTAGTCAGACAGCTCTTGAAGCGTTTTCCCCTTCTGTGGTTGATGTGTCAGGGCTGTTTATGCTCCTTTGCAGGATAAATAACTGGGTGGAAAAATAGACAACAGCACTGGTAGTGAAGGAATATTTAATAAATACAGGTGAAGACTCACATGACTTAATGTGACCCTCACAAAATGCCTAGTGGAGAAACCAGCATTCTTTGGGAAGATACTTCGTGAATTTAGCAATTGCTGGAATCCTGTTTCCTTTACTGCCATTAAATAATCTGCAGTGAACAGTTTTAGTGTTGTTGTTTCACACATCTTAAGGTGTTTCACTCACTTTGAGATTTTACTGAGAGAGAGATAAAAAATAAGTATTGTCTAAAAAAACTGGCAGATCTTTTGTAAAATGAAGTTGATTGTCATACACATGAAGTCACTTGGAGTGACTACATGCCTTCCATTCCTTTTCAGGGGAGCATCTGTCATGTGCAACAGCTTAGTAATTCTTATCTCTGTAGCAAAGACAGTGCCCCTTACAATATATAAATTAGCCAATTATTGCAACTTGGCTGTATAGAGGGAAGGTGAAAGCAGTTGATAGTTCTGTGCTCCAGGGGGACAGAAACAAAAGGGTCATGAAGGGTCTTAGGCATGGACACAGAGCTGGGCCTGAGTTTGTAAGGAAGGACCCTTATGTGAATATAATATCCCTTTTGTAGAGTGCCAGCATTTCAATGTAAATTGAAATGTTGCAGAAGGTGGAGGAGAAGTTTTCAGCTTTCACAAAACCAAGGTAAAGCCTTTGTCACACTAATACATGTCAGTTGCTACAACTGCAGGTTTCAGACAGTGAGGTACAAACAAAGAATGATGAAAAGGAGATAAAACTCTGTTTTAAACTACCATGCATAAAAATTCAACTAAAGGTATTATTATTTTCTTCTCATTCATAGCATGGCCGGACCCCCTGCATCTTGCTGCCTACAAGGGTCATCTCCACGTTGTCCAGGTTTTGTTGAAGGCAGGTTGTGATCTGGATATTCAGGATGATGTAAGTAGATACAACCTTCTAACTTGGGGTGAAGGGGAAAAGGTGATTTGCAAATAATAACAGTAGACATTCACTTCTTTGAAGTAGGATTAAATGGAAACAAAATCTGTCTCTCTATTTTCCAATTCAGAGACGTAGCCTCTATTAGAGATGCAAAAGTGCATGGGAAACAATGTAAAATGTGGTGGTTTTCAATGAATAGCTTAGTTCTCTTGTTCAAGCTGCAGAGCTTTATAAGAGCTCTGCTTGTGCCAGGCTGTGTGAGAGTCATCATCTGCTGCTTCTGGTAGAAATGCTCTAGGAGTTCATTGTGGGAACCCGCTGGAGGACATCAGGTAGGGGACACAACCCATTTTTGGGTTTGCCTGAAGTGGGAGATGCTTTTTGAGTAGGCACATCCCTCAGCATCCAGAGCAGCTGCCCGTAGCACAGTGCTGTGCCATGGGGAGATCATCCTGATCATGGCACCATGCTCCATGTGGGGGTGCTCACATCTCTGAGGTGGCTGTGTGGTGAGGCATTAGCACAAAAGCCAGCTGAATTTAGCACATGGTAGTTGGTGTTCATTTGGTAAAATACCCAAGGTGCTGGAATTTCTTGGGTTTCTGTAAGAGTAGTTCTAATCTAGGACTGGGCTTTAAGGTGCTTTGGATTGATAGGGTAACATGGTTTTAGTTCCTTCACTGGTGAAAAAATGTATATGCTGAAATGTGCAATAGTAGTTGAATAATCATGATTTCTTCAAATTAATTGCTAACTTCTGATGGCAGGCTGAAAGAAGTTGGAGGTAGGGTTGCCTTTGTTGTCCCTGTAATATATAAGGTGGAGAGTCTTCAAAGGCCATAGAGGTCCAAAGGTGTTACTAGAGCCACCTGCATGACTGGAAGGACACTGGAAATGTCTAGGTGCCTTTTAAAAATACCTTTGGGCATTTGTTTAAAATGCCCAAAGGTATTTTGGAGAGTTAAAAGTCTATAGCAACTGGAAAACTGGTTTCTTTCTCTGTGTGAGTAGCTGATTCCCTGGGAGATGTGAGCAGTCTGCCTGACGAGCTTGCGACTGGGGTACTGATGTGGCCAGCTTTCTGCAGGGAAACTTGTTTTTCCAGGAAGAAAATTTGCTCCCTGCACTCTTTATTCTTTCCCTGTGCCCATCTCTGAAATGGAGCATATTTGCAAGTGTAATGGGAGAATCAGTTTATTCAGATGTATCCTGGGTATGGTTTTTCACTTCTCCCAGCAGAAATGGTTCATTAGGTATTTTAGACAAAATTGCAGATACTTTACAAATACAGCCAGTTTTCCTGAGAAAAGAAAACTGTTGCTTTAAGAAAGCAAGAGCTTCCACTGATTTGGTCAAATTGAATTTCTGTGGAAACTGTTTTTTGAATAAGTCTGGTTCATTTGTTTTAATCATCTAGGAATAAAGTCTATGCTATTTATATGTAAATGTCTTGATAGAAAAACAGTAAATCAGTGTTTAGCATCATTTCAGTGCAGTGAAGAGTCTTGCACTTGTAGAAATACTCAGCTCATAGAAGACTTACTGTCTTAAGAGCTTAGGGGCTTTGCTCACAATTGGATACTGCTTCTACATGTGGTGATTAATATGGGCAGAGTAGGTGCATACTGGATTCATAGATACTGTTTCTTAAAAATGTGTTTTGATGTGTGGCTCTGTATTTAGGTGTAGTAGTAATTTGGTTGGGATTGAGGACAGCCTCAGGAGTTTCTGAATTTCAAAGGGTATGTTTGGATTTGTCTTGTAGAAGGAGGAAGTCTAAAACTCCAGATGAAGATTTTTGCTTGCAATAGGTATTAACTAAAATATTTCTGCTTTCCTTTTACATAGGTCTTCAAAGAAGGTTCTCTTCTTATGGCTTCTCCTTGTAGAACTCATTTTTACAGTTTATGCCCCACAGAATGTTTGTAGTGTCATTTAGTTGCAATCTCTTGATTAGGCCTTCAGTCACTTTTACTGTGTGCTTATGTGGCAGTGAAGGCATCTTAGTCTTAAGTGTTGATTAACATCTGTATGTTTCCTGGCTGTTTTCCAGGAATGTGGATTTAGGTTCAGATATGAAAACACCTGTAAGAGTAGGGAGTATTATATTTAATTGAAAAGTAGATTATTTTGTTGATTTTGGTTTATGGCATTGTTGTGATAGCACAAAAAATTCCAAAATTATGACCTACATTTTATTTTTCAAAATAACAAGAGAAACCTAAACACTTCATTTTTGAGTTTTGATCAAATTCAAGAACAAGTTTTTATTTGCCAGATGATAAGCAGAAACTTAAAAGCTGCTAATTGTTTCGGAGAGATTAAAATGCTCCCTTTCATGTTCTACAGATATATTCCCTAAACACAGTAAGAGCCTTAAGAATTAGTTGAAGAATGACCTCCAGTGGCCTGGAGTGGGATTATTATGAATTTCAGCCGGTGGAGTCCAGCTCTGTAGAATATGCCACTCCAGGAGCTGACTCCTTCCTTCTCCCTGCCAATACTGCCAGCTCTTACTGGGATCCCAGTGCCATCTCTGAGTGGTCAATGAGTGTCCATACAGCACACACCTCAGAAATAGTCCAGGAGAAAATTGTCCCGGTGAAGGAAATCAAGGATGAAAAAAATAAGAGAAACCAGAAGAGAAAGGCTAGGAAGGAACCTAGAAGATCAGAAAGAGAGAAGGAGGTTAGAGCTCTCGTGCATCCCCCCTGCCCTGCGCCTGCCGCCGGTCGCGGTGCATGCTGCGAGCCCCACTGCGGCGCTGCATGGCTGCATGGCCTGCTTGGTGCTCTGCGCTCTGCATCCTCTCCTGCCCTGCCTGCACCCCTGAGAATCTAGCTGGGAAAACAAGCTGATTTAAAACAAAGGCCAAAGGCCCCGAAACTTCCTTTCTGGAAGTTCCAGTTTAAGAAACAGAAAATTAGTTTCAAATGGAACAATAGCCCAGGGTTCATAATAATTTCTAGCTGAATGGGAATGTGCAAAGTGGCTTATTCCTGTGGTCCCATTTCATTTAGGCTGTAATTTGTTTTGTTCATGATTATTTTTCATGCCTTGATCACTTCTGCTGGTCATGCATCATCATTTATTGTGCAAGAATGAAGTTGTTCTTAACTGCATAGCACAAATGCCTCTCTGTAGCAGAAGAGGAGGAGTGCAGCACAGAGACACTGAGAAACCTGAAAGCATATTCTGTTCCCTTTGTGTACAGCTGCTTCAGGATATCCACATATGCTTGTATGCTCCTGCAAGTATTTATAACTTGGTTATATTCTAACTTTAGAATATTTTGATACTTCTGCTGTGAATTTAGTGGCTTGATTTTATATTATACGACTTTACAAGTGCTGTTCAGCACTTTGTATCAGGGATTGAAGCCATGAGTTTTTTCTGGTTGTTTTGGTTGTTTATTTTTTGTTGGCCGAAGTTGTGGATGCTCTGTCACTGGAAGTGTGCAAGGCCAGGCTGGATGGGGCAACCTGGTCTAGAGGAAGGTGTCCCTGCTTATGGGAAGGGAGTTGGAACCAGGTGATCTTTAGGGTCCCTTCCAACCCAAACCATTCTATGTTTCTGTGATTTTGGTGCAATTCTCCAGCAGCAAAATACTCTGTTGATTTCTACAAACATTGAAGTGAGGAGGCAAAGTGTCACATGGGAGAAGGGCTTTAAAGGAGATTGTACAACTGTTGGATGCTCTGGAGAATAGGAATGTGCAGGAAAAAATGTGGTTATAGTTTGGGTTTTTTAAATCAGAGAAAGGAAAAATTAACATTTACTACAAACTAATGTAAACCAAATCTCACTCATTTGGGTCTGTAGAGTCTGTAAGAGAGACTCCAGTAGCTCAGGAGAGCTGTCAGAAGTCTACCTGAGACTGTATTGGAAGTCACTTGTGTTGTTTCATTCCTTTGGGGTGAACTTCAGATGTAAATAGATACCTGTCCAGTTTCCAAGTGCCTGGTCCCAATGGTTACATCCACTGTTTTAAGATAGCACATGAGGAAGCGCAGGGAAATAATTGCAAACATCAGGACATTGAACAAATGCCAACAGCCATGCCAACAGAACAGTGCTAAAGAAGGGGTAATGCCAAAGTCCATGAGGAAAAATTAAGATTTAGGTGTCTGCCTTTCTTCAGGACTCCCAGCTTGTAAGCCTCTCCTGAAAGCAGGTGTTTAAGCCCTCCGTAAAGAGCATGGTTCCCCACTCTTGAAATGTACTTGCTGTTGTGCAGGACCCCTGTTACAGGTAGAACTCTCAGATGTGCAGCCCTGCATCCTCTGCATCAGTGCATGCAGATTTCTATCCTGGTCTCCACGAGTCAGCCTCTTACTATCCCAATGAATACCAAGATTTTTTCCTAGAAGTGGAGAACTTTCAACACTGCAGTGCTGCCAGGGCAAGACAAAGTGAGTGAGCATCCCTGTCTCTGGGCTACTGTGGAAAAACCAGTGGCCACTTCCTTCACTGGCTTAATTTTGAAGGGTGGTGGCTGTACCTGTAACATGCCTGGATCTGCTTCCATCAGGTGTGTGACAAGAGCACTCACAGGGCCAGAGAGAGGAGGGGAGCTGCCTGCAGTGGGGCTGTGCAGGGCCAGGGTGTGCTGTGCCAATGTGATGCAGTGCCCTGTTCCTGCCTTGGAAGCTTACATGTCCCGGGCATGGATATCTTGGAGTGGAATTCCTGAGTTTGAGCTGCCTTCAGGGCTAGGAGCAGTCTGAGGAAGGGGGTTTAAGATTCACCAGTGTAGACCTTAGTGCCTTACTTCTATTGAGCCTTATTTAAGTCTTTTTGGCTTTGGGCCCACATCTGCATTTGGGCAGACTGTTGTTTCTGTCAAGGTCATGTTTCTGTGACATGGCTCTGGAATTGTCTCTCTTCATTGCTACTGATCTGCAGTCTGTTCCTAAGGCATAAATCTCTTGGAAACAGAATCATAAATTGTGCCCAACATAATAGTCTGGACGATTAATACGCATTTGCCGATGTAATTGCTCTCTGAGCCTCTGGAACAGACCCCTAATGCTTTGCTAAAGACAGAATTGTAGTGAGTGCTTTCAGAGACATTTATTTCAGTAATTAATAAAAGGTACACAAGTCTGTGATTACACTGCCTGAAAATTCATGCTGTGAAAAAACCACAACTCATCTGTTTCCTTGGACTTTGTGAAAGGCAAGGCAAGGATTTGCTCCACTGCTGATGGGGACGGAAGGCAGGTTAGAGTGCAGTGGTGCAGGCACTGTTATTTATGGGATGGCTGTGCTCTCTATGGCTGGGTTGCTCAGTGGCCATCACACAGAAGCCATCACAACCTGCTGGTTCAACTTCTACAGCACTTTAAGGTGACTGTTTGTGTTGAGGTGTAAGGGAGCAGTGGACCAGGTGCTGCCCTGTCCTGCTGGCTGAGGGGTCTGGTGCTGGTAGGGACAGACCCTTACCAGGACAATCATATGTGCCCTCTCTTCACTGGGAGGTGCCTCAGTTGGTGAAACATGGTTTGAGATATCCTTTGACACTCCCTGTTACATGGATGAGGTGCTCATTTTGTCCAGTCAGGGTGTGCGTTGGACCTTACTCTTGGATGCTCATGTAGGGAAGATGTCATAACCACAGCCCATACCTTGGGCAGGAGACACTTGAGCCTGCCATCTGCAGGACTTGTGTCCCTTCACCTACGTGTATTTCAGGGACCAGAATGTATTTTGGGACAAAGCTTAGGCATGGCTGAAGCTGTCCCAGTGCTGCTCTGCATCCCCAGTGTATGGCCCCCCACCATATGGCTTGGGATTACCAAGGGGGACCTGGTCTTGTAGCAGTGAGGTGTGAAGCCCACTTTCCAAACAGACAAATGTTTGTATAAAATTTAAATGAATGAATTTAAATGAAATGCTGTTACAAGTAGCTGTCATATCAACAAAGCCCCAGAAGCTGAATAGTCTTTGACCTGACTGCAGTTACTGTGATGTGGGGACAGGAACAGCCTTGATTTAAACTGTCCCAGTAAGAAGATCCTTAATTACAAACCAAATCCTGTACAATCCATTTCTGCCCCAAATTTGTCTTCTCTACAGTAATTTTCCCAAATGTAAAGCAGCAGGAACCAATCATTTTTTGTTAAGATTCCATCCACTGCAATGGCAGTTGCCATTTTGTTTTAGTCTGTTTTATAATACCTTCAGTGGATTTGCTGGAGCATCAATACCACTTGGCAGGGGTGGGTTGGCAGATTACTTTCCACTTCATGATAGTCAGATTAAATGATTTTTGCACTGTCCCACATGACTCACTACTGCAGTAACAGTAGCTGTGCCATTATCAAAAATCAGATATAAAATTCTTCCTTAGTTTGCTGGTGAGCAGATTTCCATGTAGTCATAGTAACCAGCAACTGTTTGACATTTGTACTTGTGAGATGGTATAATTTGGACATTTTCCATAACATTTTGGTTGTCTTTGAATTTGGAACAAATACATAAGTTCAGAGCACTTGCCATGCTGTCAGTTTTCCAATACTTTTTGTTTCCACTTCCTGGAAGCTTTATTGCCTTTGCTGAAATCCTTTAAAATACATTTGCAGTCACAAGAGCAAAAGTAAAAATACCTGACTTCTAGAAACAGCAACAAAAAATAGCAGGCTTCTAAAAGCACCTTCAACACTATTTTTTAAAATCAACTTCATTATTATAAGCCAATTTAATGATTTACTGGTAGGGATTACTGAAAGGTTGTGGTTGGCAATGCTCATTTTTTTAATAGATTAATAACTATTTTGGTGTCATTAGCACAAAAGAACCCCACCAAGAGCAATTTTTAAGTCAGCTGCTAATTGCCTTTGAGAACAAATTGTTCAAATAAGCCAGTTATCTAAAGACTTGGACACTCTAGAATAAAAAATAAAAAAATTCCTCTAATTTTAGTATTTAATATAATATGCTATTATCTGATAAAGAATTTTACCAGAGAAATTTTGCGTCTATTAGGGACTTGGTTTCCTGCAAGCTTTTTTAGGACACATGGCATATCTCTGCCCTGCGTGTGTTTGTGGTGACCATCACCTAGATAAGCAGAAATGGATTGGATTCCAAATCTGTTTATTAATCCCAAACAAGTCTGTGTGCAGCTTTGAAGTCTGTCTCTGTTCCTGGATTCAGGCTGTGCTTTGGCATTGCTGGTTCAAAGCAACTTCAGAGGAAAGCTAAGACTAGTTGTTGTGGCAGCAGTGGAGCTACTGCAGCTCATTTTCCCATTGATCCCTGTCTTACATCCATTCACACCGCTTCACAAATCCTTCTCTTGCCTCTCTTTTATCAGGTTCTACCAACATGTACTTAAAAACATATAGATAATCCCTGATGGGCAGGGACAGTGGTTTAAGTTTCCCTAGCCTTCAGTTTCTGGAAGGATTCTGGAAACTAATCTTGGGGTCTCTAGCTCAGCAAATGAGTTGAGAAGTTGTTAGAGAGGAGATAGATGGGCAGGCAGACAAGATGACCACATCAGCATAGTTTCTTTTGGAAACCTTAAAGGAAATAAACGGATGTAGGAGACTTTCTTGTTGCAGCTACATGGTGGGGCAAAGAGAAATGAAAGTCATTTGGTTCTCAAGATGGCTCAGTTGCTCAGGTGAAACAAGTGCATGGTCCTGCGGTTGTGGTTCTCATGGTAAAGTTGCCTCCACTCTTAGCAGTAATTGGTAAATTCATCAGAGGTGAGGTGCTGAAGAGACTGATCTCATCTCATGCTCCTTATCCTAAGCAGGGCTGATGGAGCAATCAGAGCCAGAGCAGGAGAGCCTTATCCAGTTAGTGCAAGTCCTGGAGGATCATGATGATGAATTACGACAGCCTGTAATTCCCTTTAGTTCCTTACAGACACTGATGACTATTAGACACGTAAAGCCAAATGTATCCAGTTCACTGCCTTCTGATACTGCCATGTTTTTGGAATGCTTCAGCGCTGTATATGGGATTGTGATGACTTGCAAACTTCTGTAAATGGTTTGTAGCTCTGACACTTGCAGTAACTTCATTAATCTTGGAAACTTTGATGGTAGCTGTTTAGGGGAACTGTTTTCAAAGGCAGCTTGGATTTAAACAGTATGTGTGTCGAAGATGCAGCCCCTGTGTGTGTTGTCTGCATTTGCGTTGAGTCAAAATGAGGTGGGAATGGTACCAATTACAAATTTGCTTCTTTTTGCAGGGTGACCAGACAGCACTGCACCGGGCTGCTGTTGTAGGGAACACCGATATAATAGCAACTCTGATTCAAGAGGGCTGTGCTTTGGACAGACAAGACAAGGTAACAGACAAAAAAAAAGCCCTGTGGAATGGCAGCTTTGGCAGCCAGTAATGTTAAGGTCTCAAAGAGAAAGTTACAGTTTATACTCCTTAGTAAGTGTCTGATGCTTAGGTAGTAATTGGAACAACTACATTGAAAAAAAAGCTGTATCATCTCTTTAATACAAATTACTGGTTTCGTTATGCTCCTATATTAGGCTGATAGATTTTGGTTTAAGAGTCTGTTCTCAGCTCATTAAGGGATGAATTAAAGAAATACACAACCATACTACGCCCTACGCAAAAGACTGCACAGTTCCCATGATTATCCCATAAACTTGAGAATCCCAGGCTGTAAGTATAATTTAGGAGTAAATATAGCGAGTTTCAAGTTGCAGACAAATAGCAATGTTCTTACCCTCTTATAAGAATAAAATAGAAAATAAGCTAGTAGGAAATGAAAATACTTTTAAGAGAGTAGGTTGGTTATACAGCCCCTAACATTCTCCTCTTGTGTGTGTGCTCCTCAGGATGGGAACACTGCTCTTCATGAAGCTTGTTGGCATGGATTCAGTCAGTCTGCCAAAGTGCTTGTTAAAGCAGGAGCCAACGTTCTTGCCAAGAACAAGGTGAGACCCGTGGAGGAGGAGCTTTCAGTTCTGGTCTAAGGTGGCTGATTCTCAGAACTGGAGATTACTGGCCATGCCATTTCTCAGCAGGTGGGGGGCCAGCTCTTAGTGGGATCTTTTTCTTCTTTTTCTTTTCATTTATCACGCCTGGATGGTTCATCCACAGGCATTAGGAAATTCATATTTTGACAGCTGACGCAGGAGAAACTCAATAACGCGTTGAATGATACATTAATTACAGCTGAGGAACACTGCCATTCCTGTGGAAATCTCCATGGTGCTCTAATTTATACTGAGGAGATTCATTGTGATTGGTGTGATTTAAAATGGAAATGAATTGTACTAATAAGAAAAAGGTATTGGAAATCTGTTTTTTTCCAGAAATTAAACAGCCAAAGGAATGTAAGCCACAGGGGGAAACAAAAAAAAGTGTCTTTTGTTACTAACTTTTTCCTAATATATTAGCATAGTATCTTCCTAGAATCTTGTAATGAACCTAGATTATGTTCCTTCTGGTATTTATAATACCTTGAGAGCCATTTAGAGGAAAGAATAACAAAGTAAAGGGTTTTAGTTCCATTCTAATTGTTATAACTGAGGGACACTTCAATTCAGTAATTCAGAAGTTAATGGAATAGTCCAGGAAATGGTGTGAGCAGAGTCAGGGTTTGGACAGCTGTGCTGCTGGGTTGGTCAGATCACACGGCTGGCACAGTGCCCTGCGTGACAGGGAGAGGGCTTTGGGATTGCTTTAGGGCATCTCTGAGCATTTTTGGTAAATGTGTCTCTAAAACAACAACTGAAAGGGGGCTGGGAAAGAGAGGAGACAGCTGGTCAAAGTCAAAGATTTAGAGTAAAAAGGCATGTTGCTTGGGCGTAGTGTTTCTGTATGTGCATGTGTGTATAGGCACTACAGAAGCATATATTTGTACAGTTGTGGTGACTTTGTGGTCTGTAATTTCATAGTCTTCGCTATTATGTGTATTCCTTCTTTTGTATTACTTCAACTACCAATTTTTATTTACTGTAATTACTTTTGCTGTAATGTCCACCTAGATTTGTACTTTAGAAAGCTTCTCTCATGCTTGACTGTAAGCCTTGTGAACCATTTTTCTCCTGTCCCTGGATACGCCTGTCTGTGTATACACATACCCTTCTGTACAAAGGTGTGGGCTTGAGATGCAAGTCTGGTTATCCTGCATGCTTGGGTGCCTCAGGGAATTAGAAGATTTAGCTTACAATCCAGTATATGTCAGCTGGGGGCAACCTCTCTGGGAAAGTATGTGCACAAAACAGCTCAGCAGGGTTGATGGCTGAAATATGACTGGCAAACTTAAATAGTGCCTGAGCAGCTCCTGTGCTAGTCTTTGATGTCTTGCCCTTTGCATTTTACTCTTTGGGTGGTTTTTAATGGACAAGATATATTCTCAGGAGCTGCTGAAAAATGTGGGAATCATGCATGCTTGTACGTGCTTTTACCTTTGTTTTCAAGAAAAATTAAGAGCTTAAATCCACTTAATCCCAAAATGGTTTCTCTGTTCTCTCAGCTTTTTGTGTTACTGATGACAAGGCATTACCATTCTGTCAGCTTTTCTGGCAGACAGGGCTGAGTGCCATGTGCAGGAGCATCCCACAGGCTGTTGACTTACACCTGGGTATTGTGTGGTTTTGGATGGATGGGAAGGATTTGACACTGTGTTTTGGGTAGCTGTATTCCTCCTCCACAGTAGTCAACCTGGAGATGCAGTTTATTTTCATTTAAGTTGGCTTAATAAAACCTTTTATGCCTTGACAGATGATCCAGTGAGATCAGTTGTAGCCTTGTTTTTAGATTCTTCAACAGTCTGTACATTCCAGCGAGGATTCCCAGACTGATGGAAATGAATTGTACTAATAAGAAAAAGGTATTGGAAATCTGTTTTTTTCCAGAAATTAAACAGCCAAAGGAATGTAAGCCACAGGGGGAAACAAAAAAAAGTGTCTTTTGTTACTAACTTTTTCCTAATATATTAGCATAGTATCTTCCTAGAATCTTGTAATGAACCTAGATTATGTTCCTTCTGGTATTTATAATACCTTGAGAGCCATTTAGAGGAAAGAATAACAAAGTAAAGGGTTTTAGTTCCATTCTAATTGTTATAACTGAGGGACACTTCAATTCAGTAATTCAGAAGTTAATGGAATAGTCCAGGAAATGGTGTGAGCAGAGTCAGGGTTTGGACAGCTGTGCTGCTGGGTTGGTCAGATCACACGGCTGGCACAGTGCCCTGCGTGACAGGGAGAGGGCTTTGGGATTGCTTTAGGGCATCTCTGAGCATTTTTGGTAAATGTGTCTCTAAAACAACAACTGAAAGGGGGCTGGGAAAGAGAGGAGACAGCTGGTCAAAGTCAAAGATTTAGAGTAAAAAAGGCATGTTGCTTGGGCGTAGTGTTTCTGTATGTGCATGTGTGTATAGGCACTACAGAAGCATATATTTGTACAGTTGTGGTGACTTTGTGGTCTGTAATTTCATAGTCTTCGCTATTATGTGTATTCCTTCTTTTGTATTACTTCAACTACCAATTTTTATTTACTGTAATTACTTTTGCTGTAATGTCCACCTAGATTTGTACTTTAGAAAGCTTCTCTCATGCTTGACTGTAAGCCTTGTGAACCATTTTTCTCCTGTCCCTGGATACGCCTGTCTGTGTATACACATACCCTTCTGTACAAAGGTGTGGGCTTGAGATGCAAGTCTGGTTATCCTGCATGCTTGGGTGCCTCAGGGAATTAGAAGATTTAGCTTACAATCCAGTATATGTCAGCTGGGGGCAACCTCTCTGGGAAAGTATGTGCACAAAACAGCTCAGCAGGGTTGATGGCTGAAATATGACTGGCAAACTTAAATAGTGCCTGAGCAGCTCCTGTGCTAGTCTTTGATGTCTTGCCCTTTGCATTTTACTCTTTGGGTGGTTTTTAATGGACAAGATATATTCTCAGGAGCTGCTGAAAAATGTGGGAATCATGCATGCTTGTACGTGCTTTTACCTTTGTTTTCAAGAAAAATTAAGAGCTTAAATCCACTTAATCCCAAAATGGTTTCTCTGTTCTCTCAGCTTTTTGTGTTACTGATGACAAGGCATTACCATTCTGTCAGCTTTTCTGGCAGACAGGGCTGAGTGCCATGTGCAGGAGCATCCCACAGGCTGTTGACTTACACCTGGGTATTGTGTGGTTTTGGATGGATGGGAAGGATTTGACACTGTGTTTTGGGTAGCTGTATTCCTCCTCCACAGTAGTCAACCTGGAAATGTAGTTTATTTTCATTTAAGTTGGCTTAATAAAACCTTTTATGCCTTGACAGATGATCCAGTGAGATCAGTTGTAGCCTTGTTTTTAGATTCTTCAACAGTCTGTACATTCCAGCGAGGATTCCCAGACTGGTGATGTTGCAGTGTGATGTAATAGCCTGTTTCAGCTCAGCAAGGAGGCAAGGGGGAGAGGAAGGGAGAGGTTTTTGGCACACCTGGGGGTGGAACTGGGATAGCTGAAACAGGCTATTACATCACACTGCAACATGGTACAACTTGGAGCTTCTCTCCCTCTCAGAAGTTGGTGAGAGATTTGTCACCCCACAGGAGATGAGCCAGATGAGCCCCTCTGTGAGCTCTGACCCTTGGCACTGCCATTCCTCCAGAACTGAAGTCCTCACCAGCTGCACAGGACCTCTGCCTTCCCACCAGGGCCAACCTGCCAAACACCAAATGATAAAGCCACTGCAGAGGCTTTCAGAGATAAACCTGTGAGGGAAAAAATTGATACTTAAACACAATTTAGCTGGGAAGAGAAATGTTCATGTCTGCTACAGCTTAGAGCCTGACACAAAGTCATATTCAGGTCTATAATATGGAAGTGAAGAGCTAAGACCACATCTAAGAATTGGCTTTTGTAATTCAAACCCTGCAGCTTTGATCTGTGTCTTGAAAGCAAGGGGGACAAATCAAAGGACAAAACCAAGGTGAACAGACAGCATAGTAAGCCTGGTAAACCTTTTTACCTGAGGTGATTTAATTTCTAGCTCCCAAGATCCAAAAACCGTAAATGTTTTCAGACCAACAAAAACCAAATGCTGCCAGAAAAACTTGTCAGACCAATAAAATTGTTCACCGTGTTAGAAGGACAATACACAAGCCAACACTTCTTTGATTTCTGTCCACTTCTGCACATTTTCTTCTTTGAGGAACCATAGCATGTGATTCTCTGCAGCTTGGGTGGCTTTTTGCCCTCCCTTCCCATCTTGGCTGGAGACTGGTGTGCCTTCTGAACATCAAAGCTTCTTGGTAGCCTAAAATCTGTATCCTGCCCAGTGAGAGCACCTACAGACCCAGCCAGACTTCACGCTGGTTTGTATTACAATTGTAAGGAGACAGGAGTTGTGACCCTGGTCTGCTCAAAACCCTGCAATAGTCATGGCTGGGATCAGAGATCCTGTGCCATGGCAGTTTATTTTTTTGTGTCTGTGCATGGGGGAAACCCAAAATACAAGAATTACAGTTCTTTAAATTAAATATTTAACACTGCTGTTTGAGACTCATAAATGAGACCATTTCTAGAGTTCTTTCTTCCTGTAAACAGATTCGACCAATGCAGATATCATTATACTGTCCTATTTCTGCCTTTATTATATCCCAGGTAAGCCATTGCCAGAATGAAGCAGAGATTTCAGTCTCTGGGTTCATTCATCTCATATCTTTGGGAAAACAACAGTTTCCCACCCTTGGGTGGATGTTCTTGTGCAAAGATCTGTGAGGTTTTATATTTTAATGCTTATGTCCAATATCTAAATATGGCTTTTATATTTTCCTGTATTTCTCTAAGGCAGGTAACACACCTCTTCACCTGGCTTGCCAGAATAGCCATTCCCAGAGTACTCGTGTTTTGTTACTTGGAGGATCTCGAGCAGATCTCAAAAATAATGTGAGTTTTGGAAATAACATGTTCATTTTTGTGTGACTTTCTTTTAGGTATATTGCTTTAACTTGTAGAAATACTCAGAAAGGCTTTAAGCAATGATTTTTACTATAAATTATATTGAAAAAACCCCACTACCCAACCACTGTATTCACCATGCACAGGAATGCTTTTGGTAGGATTGAGTGATGCACTACTTGTACCCATCTCTTGAGCAAGGAGAGAAAGAGCCAAATGGGGTTTTGCTGTTGCACAGACAGTGGTGAAAGGCTTCAGATCTGCAGATCATAAATACTGTGTGTCCATCTCTCAAATGAGGTAGATTCAAGGTGGCTTCAGTTTCAGACAGCTTTCCTCCTATTTTATAATGATTCTGGCATGATAGATAAAACAATCTGCAAAAGGAAGCCAGATTTTTTTGCCCTGCTTGATAACTTGGTAACAAAGTGGGCAGAGAAATTGAAACCTGTGGGGTTTTGTGCAGCTCCTGGGCTCAGCTGCACAAGTGCCACCCTTCATGGGAATGCTGCCACTTGTGTTTTTTACATTATGTGCAACCCTAAGCTGAGATTCCAAATTGCACTGGGTTGTGGTTCAGAAGAACAGATTTAAAGGGAAAATATAACTAACTCAGGGTTTGTAGTGCCAGTAAAATAGCATTTTATTTTTCCAGTATTTCCCATCAGTGGTTAAGGAATTCATGCTCTCACCTCTCCTGACCTCAGCTCTTGCTAAACTTTCCCACCCATGATAGCAGATTTTGTAATGCAAAGAAGAAAGCATTGCTGTTCTGTGGAGGTGTGTGGTGTTTACTGCTCTTTCTGATTTAATAGGATTATTTCATCCCTGAACATCATGATGAGTACAGGCTTTCTCACAGTGATTACATGCTCAGAGCTTTGTTTCTGTTTGCAGGCAGGAGATACCTGTCTGCATGTGGCTGCTCGTTATAATCACTTGCCCATCATTAGGGTGCTGCTCAGTGCTTTCTGTTCTGTCCATGAAAAGAACCAGGTCAGTGCATGAACCTCATTGTGACTCTGTGCCCTTTGCATTCGGCCCGTTGTTGGGAAGAGGAATTCCTACCCAAGTAATCCTGCTTCACTCTGTGTGTTCCACTGTACCACCAAATGCCTAAGCTTTTAAGAATAGCCTTAAAGTAATGGCATATCAGTGGTTTATTATTTTGCCATCGCATTTGCATTATTTCTTTAAAGCATTGCTTATTTATGAGGTGATTTAATGATCTTATAGCCATTACAGAGACATTGTGAAACACAACTCACTGACATTTAGATGCTACTAAAGTGCAAATTCCTCTGGAATACTTTTCTTTGTTGCATTTTGCAGTAGGGGGAATTAAGAGGACATAAAGTGAAGACAAAGCATGCTCTAAATTCAAGTAATGATCAGTCCAGCCTAGGATTAATCATCCATAGTTGTTTTATAGGGAAGTAACTGATTGCTGTACCTATAGCACAGCCTAATTGGGTAGTAGAAGGGAAGGAAATTGGTACATTAAAACGTTTTAAATCTGCTAAATAAACATATTATGTGGTGCTTAACCATGTTTTCTCATGTTCTGGGAAATCTTCCATGTGTAATTGAGGATCATAAAGATGTTTTCTGAACTGTACATTTAATATTCTTTCTTCACTATGAGATAGTACAGCAAACAAAATGGGTTTCAGCATGTGAAATTTACTATGTAATTTTATTTGGAAATGAGTTTTTTAACTTGCAAAATGAGCTACTGAATATTAAGATCAACTGGTGTGAACCTGGCCCAGAGAGACATCCCTTTCCATCCTTCCCCAGCATTACCTGAAGTTGTTCTGTATTTGCCCATAAAATGATTTAATTTAGGAGTACACCTCATCTAAGTTAACAACAGGCACTAGTCCTGAGGAAATCTAATTTTATGAAGGCCAAATGCAAGACCAGGGGGACAGGAAGGCATTGTACACACGTGTCCAGTCCCACTTGAACAGTTGCTGGCTCTGTTACCAGTGCCCAAATCTGATCCCGGCTGTCTTCACCTCAGTGCACCAGGACAAGGGCAAGGCAGTGTGTTAGTGCTGGACCCAGACTGCCTCCTGGCTCTGATCCAAAATCTGTTCTTCCTGAGGAAAGCTGGGAAGAGCATGCCAACCATCTCGCTGCCACTACTTACCTGAGTATTTCTGAGTAATGTGATACATGACCACCTGCACAGCAAATAATCAAGCCTGGGGGGAAAAAAAGAAGAGAAGGTTGTAGTGGGAAAACTTGTTCTACCCTCAGATGTCGTATCCATTTACTGGAGGTAGACCTGGGCTGTCTCCAAGCTGCATCATGTGTCACTTGGTTAAATAAATCAGACCACCAGTGCCCCAGCTGCATTTCTCAAACCCAGGCTGAAGTGGCTCTTTGCCCCCACCTGTCATCTTCCTCCCAACTCAGTCATTTTTTATTGGCCAGGCCTTATTTAAGCTTAGTTGTTGCATCAGTAAGTGTAGGGTTTTTTTCATCTCTGAGCATCTTTTAGGAAGGTGTGAATTCTGTAGGGTGAGACCCAAGGACTAGTGTCACAAGTTTGTTTTCTGCTTTCTGCCTTGCAGGCAGGGGATACTGCGCTCCATGTAGCTGCTGCTCTAAATCACAAGAAGGTGGTGAAGCTCTTGCTGGAGGCAGGGGCTGATGCATCTGTTGTCAACAATGTAAGCAGGACACAGAGTTTCTCTGATATTTTATATTAATGTAAAGTCTCTTCAACATTCCTCATAGGCTTGGTAGAAAATACTTGGTTGTGAAGTGTTGAATTATATCTGGGTAAATTATTCAATTAGTCACTTTACTCTTGTGCACAGAGTATATACTGAACTTGGTTGGAGAAATTTCATGTTTCCAATAGCTTGTGTTTTGAAGGAAATGCTGTTTTCTTTTTTCTCTCAGGCAGGCCAGACCCCTCTAGAGGTTGCCAGACAGCACAATAACCCTGAGGTTGCACTCCTGCTCACTAAAGCATCACAGGTACATTACACATCTCTCCCCAACACACACATACACGTGGAGCTGAGGCCACTTAATCTTGGGAGGCTGCATCCCCTGCTCTTTGTCTTCTGCTGGGAAAGGTTCCTACATTTCTGCTGGCATTGTGGGCTGGGCTCAGGTCTATTGACATAGAGCCTTTCAGCCCCCAAAGCGTGCAAGGTGTGCAGATTAAGCCTCAGCATGAAGTGCTGTCAGAGGTCCCTGTGTCCTGACTGGTGGAGGGTGGCCCTTGTTCAGAGGCATTGGTTCCCTGCAGTGGCCCAGCGGTTAGAAAGTTGCCCTGTACCCTGAAGCTCCTGAGCTGTGTCTCTTTGCTGCCTGCCTCAGGCATCTCCCATCCCCAGAAGGGTGGTTAGCACCGGAGGATGCTTTGCAATGGGGACAAAATGTTTATGTTCTGTTTATACTTCACAGCTGTGTGTCAAATGCTGCAATGCTCTTCAGGCCAGAAGGCAGGAGGACATGAGACCAGACACAATCCTTGCCCTCCTGCTTGTCACCTCTGCATGAAAAGGGCTGGGCTTGGCTTGGGAGCCAGCCCAAGGACAGCAGAGGAGGTGCTCACCCTTCTGGGGGACAGCAGAGTGCCCCAAGAGACTGAGCTCAGTGCTGGTGTGTTTTTTCACAGCCGTAAACACCCACGTTGCTTGGCTCATCAGTGTCCATCTGGCAGTGCAGTCGCCTTTATCCGTTGCCTTTCAGATAAAGGAAAAGGTCTGCTCTAGTACTTGTCTTCTGTGGTAGGAAAGAGCATGACATCACTGAGTAACAGTGTGGTCTGCCTTCAGGTCTCGCGTTTTAACCGTGGGAGAAGCCTGAGGAAGAAGAGAGAGCGACTGAAGGAGGAAAGGAGGGCTCAGTCGGTGCCACGGGATGAAGTGGTGCAGAGCAAGGTACAGCCTGGCATTACCAGCTGGATCTGCTGTAAGGAGGGACTGTCACCAAAACCCATTAAGGACACAGTCTCTTTGGAGCCATCACTGTGCATGGCCCCAGCAGCTGCCCGAGGCAGTTTGTCATGCTCTGCTGCAGAGCAGCTTAAAGCTGGGCAATCGAAGAAGAGGCTCCTTTCCCCCATCTCTACAACTGCTCTGAACTCCCTGTCTTTGCTTCAAGCAGGGCAGTGTCTCAGCTGCTGACGACACACCAAGCAGTGACCAGCCCCCAGAGAGAAAGAACAATCTGAAGGATAAACCCCAGTCAGCCTCACCAGATCCCAAAGGGAAAAAGAGCAAAAAGAAAAAGCCAAAGGAAAAGGTATAAGTAGATTTAAAACAGCAGAGAGAAAGAAGGGATAGCTGTTCAGAAGTGGTGTGGGTCCCTTTGGTGTGTTGGGGCAGCAGCCCCACCATGCTCCTGGGGCAGAGATAATCTTCAGATAAAAGTGGTTTTTGCTGTAATTGTCACAATGAATTTGTCCCATTCCCACCAGGAATAGTTTACCAGGGTGCTCATATAGTGAAACACCGTGTGTATGTTATGCAGGTTTCAGCACTCTCGGACCCCATCTCCCCCGCTGACCAGCAGGCGCTCCCTCAGCCCCAGAAGAACGTGCCCAAGCGCAGAAGCAAACACCACTGCTCCTCTCCGCCCCCTCCCCACGAGGTCCGAGCCTACCAGCTCTACACGCTCTACCGAGGAAAGGACGGGAAGGTGATGCAGGTGAGCCACTGCCCTCACAGAGGGACACACTGCGAGCACCTGTGGAGCTGGAACACAAAATGGACAGAAAATGTGCTCCACTATCTGCACTCTCAGGGGCATGAAATCATGGCTTGGGATTGGTTTTCCTTGCTTGGACTTCAGCTGCACTTTGGTCTGAAGTCTGGCAAACAACAAGCTGGTTTTGTGACTGTTAAAGAAGACAAACTTAAGTAGTTTTGGTCTGCAAAGATAAGGGGTGAACAGTGATTGGAAATGACATGAGAACTCTCATTACATACTTTGGAACATTAAGAGTTCTGGCAGGAGAAACTGCTTTTCCTTGGAAATTTTCTGTGTGAGCACCAAAAGCTTACTACCTAAACCAATAGGCTGAGTAAGCTCAATAGATTTTGTTCCAGTTTTTTCTGGGTTTTGCAATATGTCTTTGGGTATTCTATGTTTACTGGGGGCAGGATTTCTATAGAAACTGGTAAACAAATAAACCTGGAGCTTCAAGGCCACATGCATTTATTCCAGTTTGGAGGATAATATTTTAGTCACTTCATTACACAATTAATTACCAGTAGACATTTATAAAAAAAGCATAAGAACAGTCATTAAATTATCCTGTAGACACTGTAGATCTCTGTATTGTTGTTTTCTTAATATTGCCCTCCTGTACTCCTGGAAGATCTATCCTTTCATTTTCTTAGCTTCTCACATCCATCCATCAGCTCTTGTAAGTCCCTTCCTGTAGTTCAGAATTTCAGCAGCATTGAAGTCAGACTTCTAAGGTTTTACTGGCTGTTTACTGCTTTCCAACCTCTCCATGTAATGTTTGAGAAATTTCCAGACAGGGGCACTATGGAATTATCCTATAGCAGACATCAGGAAGGCTGGGGGACCTTTCATACATTAAAGGCATAAAAGAGCAGAGAGCTGCAGAAGGACTTGGGGAGTAGAGAGGTGCAGAAAGCAGACAGGACTTGTACACAAATCTCATCTGTTCACAAAGATTAGCTTAATAGCTCTAGACTCCCATACAGTATTTCCTGAAATACTTGACACTCCTCTCTCCTTTTTTTTTTTTTTGCTTGTCTGTCTTCTTTGATGCCCTGAGGCCATGAATAGCAAACATAATTTCTGAGGTACATGTACTTCTGAAGCTTTCTTTAGTACTCAGCAAACCACCCACCTTTCCTTGCCAAGGGAATAACCCCCAATTTATGAAACATTGCTGTGGGGTTAAAGAAGAGAGGGTGGCTCCTCTGCAGACAGATTCAGAGCAGCTGCTTTGGGTTACTGGCCCAGCCCCTGAAGGAGCCACTTTCTGCCTTTGGGCTGCAGAGGAAGCTGATGAGGTGTAGCTGTCCTTGCTTAAGGGAGCCTTTTGTGACCATCTCCCTGCGAGGTTTAAATGGGGTCAGTGCAGCTGCCCTTGCAGAGGGGCCATGGGATGGTGTCACAGGAGTCAAAGGCAGGCAGAGGAGTGCCCAGCAGGCAAGGAGCACCCTGAAGGAGGGTGAGGGCAAACAGAAGCAGAGAGGGCTTGCCATCCAGTACTGAAAAAGGACAGAGCACGTGACTGGCATTTTACGTTAAAAAGCAAATGCACACAACCCACATGCATCCACAAAATCTGTTTTGTTTTTTTTACAATTGAGAATTACAGCATTGAGACACAGGGTATAGGCCTGTGTTGTGGTATTCCCTCAGCCAGCACACAGGGTCTGAGCTCAGTGCTGCTTGTAGCCCCAGTGAAATCAACACTGCTGTGTTAGGGATACACACCAGATCAATCCCTGTTAGGCTGTGCTTTTTCACCTAACAGCCCGTCTGCTGAGCTGCTGTAAGATACTGTCAGGAGGGTGAGATACAGTACATGGGATAGAAGAACCCAGGACTGACTGAAGGAGGCTGCGGTAATGTTCTAAGTGTGCTAGGTGGGGTGTAGCAAGTAAATGTATCATCATCACTCCTTTCAGGCACCCATAAATGGATGTCGTTGTGAGCCCCTGATAAATAAACTGGAGAATCAGCTCGATGCAACAGTGGAAGAGATAAAAGCTGAGCTTGGGACAGTGCAAGATAAAATGAATATTAAGCTGGGCCAGATGGAAAGCAAAACTCAACATCAAGTAAGAACATGACCTGAAGTTCTGCTTGCCTATATGATTTAGAAACGTATCCTCAACTTAATGTTTTCATTGTAATGATTCATTCTTTGCTTCTTGTGTTGTAAAAGCAAACCTGAACTCTAATACTCAAGTCCAGGGAACTGTGACATTCCACTGGGAACTGATGAAGCAAATTATGGTCTTGAGAAAAAATACATTTAATGTGTTAAGTGGTTCTGGTGCTTCTTTAGATAACAAATCTTCAGGGCTTGAGCCATTAAGAGGGAAGGAAGGCAGTCCTATGACTAGTCAGCTCATAATTGTCAAAATCCCTCTTGCTGAATTATGTATGCATTGAGATTCAAGATCCTCTAAATTTTTCTTTTTAATTTAATAGTTATTCATTGGTAATTTTGTGATTGAGCCTCTTTGCAACTCCATTCTAGTTCTAGAAACGAAGACTGAAAGACAGACTGTAGTTTGATTTACAGGGTTCACAGATGGGAATTTGGTTTCTAACATGATGATCTCAGCTGCACAGTGTTTTCCCCACAGCTCCGAGTTCTGGACAAGCTGATGGCCGAGCGGCTGTCGGCAGAGAGGACAGAGTGCCTTCACCGCCTGCAGCAGCACACGGAGATGGAGAAGAGTGAGGGGGAGAAGCGGCAGGTAGGGCTTGATGAAACAGCCACTCCCTCCTAGTCCATCCCTTGACAGGTCAGCTCAGTTTCATTCCAGCAGGCAGAAAATATCAGAGAGGTGTCACGTCTGTTAAAACAGGTAAAAGAGCTTCAAAGACTAAATTATTCCTACCCACCATCTTAGTCACTAAACCAAATTTATGATGTTTTGCATTAGAAATGAGGAACGTGAAATCCAGTCCCACTGCTGTAATTTAATTTCGTGCATCTCTAGTGTGGGATCTACAACAAAATGCCATTTTTCTAACAGTGATTTGCAAAAATTTTCAGCACTAAATTTTTCACAGTTGTGCTTTCAGCTTTTGCTTCATTAGAGGACATATGCAGGAACATATCCAAGTAGTAAAAAAGACTAAGATCTGTGTTGTTCCTTTTCCTTCTCATTCGTTTTGTTGTGGGCCCTGGGAATCTCTCCCTTCTTCTCTATCTGATCTTTTTCCTCCCCATGTATTAAAAGGCTGAAGTTCTTTCCTCTGATGTTAGCAATGCAGCACCATCTCCAAGCTGTGTATTACTGCCAATAGGAAAGTCCTTTTTGGTATGCTTGCTCAACCAGCAGTACAAGAACAACTGCTCCCATAGAGATCCAGCTCCTGCAAAACCTCACCATTTAAAACCTGCTGAGAAATTTGTGTTTCTCCACTCAAACAGATGAATTAAAAATACAGTTAATTTTCTCATTATTGGTATTCTTTCAAGAATTGAGAAATATACTTTGTGCTAGGAAAATGTCATGAGTGTTTGTAAGACCATTCCAAATCCATGTAAAAAGACTGAGAGGTGTGATAATCCTTGCATAGGATACCGATCAAGATACTTGGGTCTAATGTCCACCAAACACTCTGCTCCAAAGAAAAGTACTTACCACACTAAGGCAGCTTTGATTTTTATTTTATAAGAGACCTGAGTCTTGTATTGGCTTCTGACCAGGCTTGTGCTCCATCTCCTTGTAATCTCCATTTAAGACACAAGATGCTGGAGTGATACATCACTGAACTGAATTAAGTGATGTCAGCTGTTCCTGCTCAGTTGGGTCTAATTCAAACATCTGAAAAAACAGAACTGGGCTTTACAAAACACACTGACTAAATATCCTTGTGCCTAGGAGGGCCTGACCTAAATTCATGATGTCATATGAACAACAGGGTGAAAAGAGCTACTCCTATTTTAAATTATTTAAATGCATCTGCAGCTGACACTTATTAAGCATCTGTGTAATTTGAAAGCTGTTACTGATTTATCATTTAGTGGGGGACTCACCTTTATGACTGAATGAACAGAGAAGCAGAGGTTGGTAATTATATAAAGCTGTCCCCCAGAAGTGACTAATTCGAATTTCACTCTTAAAAAATAACCATGTGGTGTTCCTTGCACTTAGAAAGTACCATTGACTGTATGATTAAATGCGTCATCCCTGATAGAGTACTCAGAGTTGAATTTGAAGTAGCATATTCCTATCTAAGAGGTGGTAGCTTGGACTAAAGAGACTGGCTTTCATAAGCTAGTGCATAGTTCTACACCTTTTTTGATCTGCAGTCCTTCAAATATTCCCAGTGGCAGCATGCACATCTTAACAGATACCCAGCTTGCTTCTCCTTGTCCCTGCCACATGTCCTTAGCAGCCCAGGAACCACAGGATGTCATAATAGGATTACGTGATTTACAGTCTCTTTCTGATAGATTTCCTTGGTTGATGAGCTGAAGACCTGGTGCTTGTTGAAGATTCAGAATCTGGAGCTCAAGCTTTCTGGAGATTCCAGGTCATCAAGACCAAAATCAACTTTGTCCACTTGTGAGTCTCTCACTGAGACCCTGGATACTGACAACAACCCCAACAGTGCCAAGGACTGTAAAGCCAACCAGCCTGTGCTGCAGTCAGAGGGCTCCCACCAGCATTCCTATATCACGCTTCCAAATAGCCTCTTGGAAGATGGGGGAAGGAGCAGAGTCCAGATGCCAGAACAAAGCTTTGGGCAACATTTTTGCATTAAGCAAGATGGAGCACTGGGTACAACCATGTCAGGTACTTGGCTGTCATATCCCTTCAAGGGCGAGCTCATTAACTGAGGGGCACTTCTGTTATTAATACAACATGATTCTGGTGGTGTGCTTTCCCCCTCCATATCCCTGATGTCTTGGGATTTTAATACACTTCAAGGCAGACACTGGGAGTATTTTAAGAGGTGGCTGGGTGGAATTCCACTGACTGTTCCTGATGTTTCTACTATGTCTTTGAAGCAAAAGTCCTTTGGTGCTTTGAATAACTCTTGGCCCTGGGAGCTTCTGAAGAAAGAAAAAAAAAAAAATGTGCAGAACAGCCAGGTGTCCACAGCAAAGCAGAATGCTATCTGAGCCCTGGCTTCTCCAAGATACAATCTATATGTCCCCTAAACACTAAGCAAAGTGAACAGGCATGGATGCCCCATCAAATAGAAAGGCACATAAGAGATCTTGTGGTGCTTAAATGTGAGCTATTCTGTATTGGAACAGTTCAAAAGCATAGGAATGTGTGACCTTTCCAAAATTACTGGGACTTCCAAGTTTTGTAGAAGCAGGGAGTTCATAAATATCAGCAGACATAACCTACTTTGGAAATCTAGATTGATAGTTGTTACATGTCCTTCTGATGAAGTCACAGAATGGTTTGGATTGGAAGGGACCCTAAAGATCATCTCGTTCCAACCCCCCTGCCATGGGTAGGGACACTATTCACTGTACCAGTTGCTCAGAGCCACATCCAGCCTGGGCTTGCACACATCTGAGGATGGGGCAACCACAACTTCTCTGGGTAACCTGTGCCATGCCTCACAGTGAAGAATTTTTGGCTAATATTTATGTCCTTTGCCTGTTGTCCATCTGTAGCCCCACAGCTGCAGTGCAGCACTTCTTTGCCTGGGCCAGCTTTTCTCCTTTAATGACTTTCTGTTACATCACCTGACTGTGAAGATGTGATAAGCCTGTACAAGGTACATACAAAACCTGATCATTCATCAAACAAATAGGTCTTCTGAGTGCTAAAATAAATGCCCAGAGCTTTTTTAATGTATTGTCTATAATTTGTTCTATAGGTACAGAGCAACAGGTAGTGGCTGGTGGACCAGTTCCTACTGCCCCTGCTCCAGATGTCAGGCCAAAGGACAAAGCTGCGAGTGCCAGCACGTTCCACAGGTTCCAGCAGGAGCTGCCCTCCTCCGAGCTTTCGGGCTCCAAATTAAGACACGTTAAAGTTCAAGCTGCTTTGCAGCCAGTGACTGAACCTGCAAAGACTGAACCACAGAGCGGCTACTTCATTGACAAAGGAACTCAGACAAAAAGGTCCAGCAAAAGTGGGCAGTTGAGGCACAAAGCTCTGCACCACGGCGGGGCACAGCAGGGCCAGGAGCAGCAGCCCTCGGGCCCGCCTGCCCCTCCACTCAGAGACACCTCCCAGGCCCTGGAGATCACCCAGTATTTCTTTGAGGCTGTCTCCACGCAGATGGAGAAGTGGTATGAGCGGAAGATAGAAGAAGCCCGGTGCCAAGCCAACCAGAGAGCGCAGCAGGACAAAGCTGCGCTCAAGGAGCACATCAAATGCTTAGAAGAGGAGCTGAGCAAATTAAGGACTAAGGTGCAGAAAGAGAGCTAGCACCTGCCAGGCAGCTAATCAAGCAACAGGACTCATTTTGGAACCTGCTGTATGGGAATTGGGAATATTGATAGATATTTGTAGTGCCTGTTACATCCAAACATAACACTCTATTTCAGGAGTAGAAATAACTTTGGAAACTCCATAACTGAGGAGAGTTCATATGCAAACTATATTGTTAACAAAAAGATGCTGCAGATTAGATCTTTTCTTTTGTTATTTTCAAGAGTCTGTCAATATTGCACTCTCAGTTTCCAGATGCTGCTTGAAACCAAACTGCATTAGTAACCAAAACTGCTTTCTGAAAAGGGAATTCCCTTACTTCCACACAGGACACAGGCTAGAGGGTTCTACTGTATGCTACATATAAACATGTTGTGTTACCAGTACTGAAATAAATCCAGCATATTTGAAAGTTTTTGACAGATTTAGCGATGAAGGGCTATTGATCCTATTTTAGATACTCCCAGGGCCTCTGTCTAGTCAGAGGAGAGAAGCTAAAGAACCCAGACCAGCTACAAGCCCAGACAGCTGCAGGCTGCCAGCTGGGAGAGGGCAGGCAACCGTGGAGGGAGATGCTAGGGCAAATCATCCTATTAGGTACAGAAGCTTCAGCAGAAGCTTCACTTTGCTTTTCTCTTGGTTTTCCATTATTAAAACAAGTACTAAATCCGATTTGTCTTTTTTTAATGGTGTCCTGCTTGTAGACCTCCTTGTGATTACACTATTGTTGGGGGTCTACTGCAATAATCTGAGAACTTTTGTTTAGGGCATGGATGACAAGTATTTTACTGTAACCATGGTCTGTTTTCTAGGTTGAATGTTTTATGTAAATCTTTTTTCCCTCAAGCAGGAAATGGCTAAATTGTCTACTATTGAAGAAGCTTGAAAAAATCCTTTATCTAAGGAAGTGAAAGCTTGGCTTCCTGAATTCAAATTTTATTTTTCTGCAGTCAGGATTTTTCCCAGGCACCTTGCCCAGACTGTGTACCTTTTTTTCCTCTGAATGATTCCTCTTCTGTTTTTTCCCTTCTGTCTCTAAAAAGGAGACCAGGCCCTGATTTTTTTAGGACAAACAGTCCCACAAAACAGCACTCAACATTTTAAAAGCTTTATCATTGTATTTTGTTATAAAATCAGTACTTTCATTGACCTATGTTGTCCATGCTGACAGACTCCAGATAATTTCAAGGCACTGTAGCTATTGCATCTGCATCCCTTTAGGGTTTCCACCCCACACATCTGAGAAGGCTCCATCAGATTCTGCTAGAAATATAAGTTTACTTACCAGATCATGATAGAACAACTATTCAAAATCAGTTCCAACACAGGATGGTACTGTTATGCCAAGGAGAAAATTTTTTTTTCTGTACTAAGGAGCTCCAAAATCAATACAAAATACTTTACAGTGTTGAAGAATGCCATTCATTAATTAGTAATTAAGCTTTTGTCTTCTTAGCAGATGTATAAAGCAAAAAAGTCGTATTATATAACAATATTTTTAAAGTTCCTATTAATACACTATCATGACAAGAGAAGTGTATCTGCAGCTATGGAAATTCTAGTTTCTTGCTCTGACTTCTGTAGTCTAACATAGATACTTTGGTATGTTTACAGTTTTGTTTAAGCTACAGTAGGAATGCAGAAGCATGCTATTGAAGTTTTGTATCACCTGGATGAAGATAATGTCTTGCCAAGCAATTAAAGTAAGTGTTGCTCAGAAATGCGTGGTGTAACATTTTCTAGCCACAGAAAACGGACAGTCCCCTCACTTGACTCTGAAGGGGGAGCAGAATTTTGGACTTTAACTTCTAAGCTTTTTGTTTGCGGTTATAAAACCCAGCAGTGGAATCTGCCATCTGTGCAGAGGGAAGCTGCAGGGACTGAGTGCTGTCTGTTGGCTGCCACAGGTGCCCCTTTCAGAAGCTGTAAGCACAGGACTGAATTGTGCACAGGTCACACACACACTCCTGAGCTTGCCCAAGCTCAAGGGAGAGGCTGTGGCTTTAGCTCTACTTCCCATACAGACCACACTCCTAAGTCCAAGTAATTTAAGTAAATCCAAGTAATTACCAAGTAATCTAAGGCAGTAACCAGGCTGCAGGTTACCGATTTTAGTGGTTCTCTGAAGCCAGTGAGTATATGGTAAGAGAAGCATTTTCTGCTTATTCCCTTCTACAGCCCTCCCTTTTTCAAAACTGTGAAGGACTTTGTAAAACAGGCGTGACCTACCTACCTGCCTCTTCAGGTAAATTTACTTACTCTCACAGGCTGTACTTGGACTCTTTAAGGCTTGTGGCTGGCAGTTTTTTCTACCTGGCAAGCCCACAGAACAGTGGAGATGAATGGCAGCAGCATTTAAGAGGTCAACATCTGTCCAGGGCCCTGTCTGTCAGTCCTGTCTCTGGATAATGTGCCCACAACCTGGAAATGCACAAACTGGGAGTCCAAGGGCTAATGCAGGCTCTGGGCTCCAAAAGGAAAGCACCATGGTGAGGCAGCAGGGTACAGCCTCCTGATTAAGGAACAGAAATCCGAGCACTGGCTGAAGGGGAATGAAAGGCTACTATAGTAACAGCCAACATTGGTTATGGCTGTTCAGTCAAAATACCTTTCTAAGCAGCACTTTCTCCTAACATGAAAAATAAATCCCCAACACAAAAATGTTCTGTCAATCTGTTCTACCAGAAAATGTTAATAAAATGTAAATTTTTAATGAAGCACTGTAAGATACGTATTTTTCACTGACTGATTGAAGCTCAGAGGCTTCAGCCTATACAGCTCTGAACCACAGCTCCTGCTCTCAACTGGGATTTTTCCTCCTGTAGCCTGCAATTCTGTCCTGTGTCTTCCCTGGTGCCAGTGGTGATACCTATTTACCAGATTTGCAGCCAGTTTGTGCAGCTCAGAAACTGCAGAAAACCACCTTGAAACAGGGGTGCTCCTCAAGGGAACTACAATAGCAGAGTGGAAGAGGGAAGAGATCCTGCATGCCTTGGAATCACAAATTAAAACAGTCAGACATCAAACTACTGCTGCCTGTCTAGTTATGTGGAGAAAATCCCCAGCTTATCCAGGCATTTTTAAATTAAATGGAAAACAAGGAAAGTGAAACAGTTGCAAACTAACAATTAGAAGTAGTATAACATTTGAATAAACAAACCACAACTTTTGCAGCTAGTATTTTCTACATATAATTTTTCTTTATATATTGACTTTAAATACTAGTTTGAAGGTATCTAGTAATAAACATCTCTGGGGCTAAAATCTCCCATTTTCATAAATAAAATCCTCCCCTTTAAAATTTTATTCAGCTACTATTGAAAATCAACATCTAAACACAAAACATTTTTTACATGTTTGTTCTGGGCCAATATATCCCAAATTCTTTTTAAATCAAAATTTTGGTGAAAATCCTTGGCAGAGTACATGAACAGCTCTCACTGTGACTATTAAAGCTACCACAGTAAAAAGCAGACAAAATAATCTGGCATATATTTATTTTCCATTGCACTGGCATTAACACAGCTGTTAACTCTAATCTTTGGTGCTTTCTGCTTTTCCTGAAGCACATGGTACATCACCCATGCAGTTCTTCAATGTCCTTTGTGTCCAAGTGATTTTCATTCCTGAGGGTAGCAAAACTGAGAAATGGACTGGGGAAGGGGAAGAAACAAAACCCCCACTGTGGTAGATTCCTTCTTCAAACATTACCAGGTTGCCAGCAAAGGCTGCCATTGTAACCACATGAAGAAATACTGTGCCTATTTGCAATAGATAAAAATTAAACTGCCAACAAAATGAAGATCAGGATTTTGCCAGCTTAAGTGTTCTCTGAAGTTCCTGAAGTTGCATGTTGCCTTGAGTAATCATCATCCTGATTGCATCCTGTAAAACAGAATGGCATCTAGTGAACTGTATGCCTGTACATGGGTTTTCCACAAGCATGTAGACTTTTAATGCATTAAAATACACTCAATTATATACAACTCTTACTGGCACTACTGTCATTTACTTCTTTCTGTGACGTAACACTGAGACGGTTAAAAATCAGATAAATAAATGGATTAATTTTCTCCAGTTCCTTAACAATGTACTTGGTTGTAGCTTTGCTTTAAAACTCAGTTTTTAAGAGGATTCAAACCGCTAATAATGTTTTCTTTATGCCTGTGCATCTATTGCCTTTGCAAGCCAGTAGTGAGACTGACACATGAGCATTATGGAGATGGGTTTTACACAGCAGGTGCTGGTTTCTCTCAGCATTATCTAAGGGGCTCTAAGGCTTTGTCTGCATAATTCAGCCACCAATTCCTTGGGTGCTGGCTACAACAGGGAATGAACGAGGAAGCAGAGGACAGGATAGGTCCTGTCAAGACCTATCACATTCAAGAAATGTGAAGGTTTTTGCATTTCACACTTGCTTCACATCTTTAACCATCCCATCTGATTGTATTCTGCTTAAATGTAAGTGAAATTAAAGCTAAAAAAAAAGCTTTAAAAAGCTTAACTGTTACTAGGTTTGTGTTAGTTACCATATATATATATACACACACACTTTTCCTGATCTGTGATTTGAGTAAATAGAGCATTTGTTTTTTAGGTTTTTAATTCCAGATTATTCTCTGGAAATTTGAGAAACATCACTACCGCTAAGAGGGGGGTAATATTTAGAGATGCTGGATTATTTCTTCACATCAATGAGGAAATAGTAACAGGGGACATTTCACCTACAAAACAAACCCCAAGACACAAGCAAGACAGGACAGTGCAGTGACCAGGCCCGAGGGCAGGGGATCAGAGCAGCGGGTTCCCAATCCTCACCTCTTCTGTAGCATCCTTATTTCTCTTGAATTCCTCCCTGGCCCAGTCCTTTAAGTAGCGGCGATCCTGCTCAGCAGGGACCTCCCGGATAGCCCGCAGGATCTTGCGGTACAGCTGAAGGACCTGCTGCCGCCTCAGGAACTGCCAAGGAGAGAGGGAAGTCTGCCCGCCGCCCCAGGACAGTGCTGCGAGCTGCGCTCTCGGCCCTTTGCTTCGAGGGGTATTTAAACAACCACCGAGTTCCCCATCGTTTGTACAGGACGCAGTTTGCCCGAGCCCCCGTGCCCCGTACCTGCTTGAGGGTGAGCGCGGCCGGCGGGAGCCGCCCGGCGGCCATGACGCGGCTCCGCCCCTGCCCCGCCACGGGGCCGCCGAGCCCGCCCCGCGCGGGCGGGGCCGAGGCCGCCATTTCCTGCGTCGCCGCAGCACTCACGGCCGGGCCGGCTTGTTTCAGCTTTGATCAATTCAAGGCGCAGACATCGTAATTACAAAGAGTGGTACCTCTCTTTATTACTATAGACAATACAAGATGCATAGCCTTTGCAATGAAAAAATCACGTCCGTGATTTATGAAACATCCCCAACGCCTGCCTCGGACAGGGGCAAACTTCACAGTGTAAAGTCTCAAGGCAGGGATCAGCATATGGTGTGATTAAGAAAACTCCCTGCTGCTATCGTCAGGCAAAAATCGGCAATAATTAAAAAGGATGTGTTAAAACCGCAGAATAGTTTCAAGTATTCCAAGTACTTGTTTGGTTTTTTTTTGTTGATTAAAACCATCTGCCTCTCCTGCTCCCCACTCCTTCCTTCCCAGATGCACCTCCACATGGGTGATGCTGGAAAAGGCTTTGTTTGTGAGACACCTCAACTTCTAATGCAGACATGCCTTCCTAGGAACAAGACTGATTTTACATCTGCCAGGGAGAGAATGGCAGGAATAATATTGCCTCTATTAATATTACAAATGCCTTTTTTAAAAAGGTAATAAGTTATTACAAGAGAATTTGAGACAAGTTTTACATTTCTTGAAGGAATAGCAGGAGACAGTCTCACCATTGCATAACTGTCCTCTGACACCTCGGGAGGATGCTCCTAAACCATTCTGTTCTTACAGAGTCTCTGCCCCAGGGCAGCTCCCACGGGATAATCCCAGTCAGGAAGAGCTTTATAAGCCCTCCCATGAAATGCAGCTTCTTGTACTTCAGCAGTTCAGCAGCAGCAATCAGGTCCTGGCCTTGCCTACAAAGGCTAAAGAGTGTCGGAGGCAGTCACCAGCTCAAACCACTGTCTGAGGGCATCACTCAGAGTTTCTGGGAGCGCGTTCACATCTCTAAGGATCATGTAGAACGGGAATGGGAATTCTTCCATGTAAGACCTGATTTCAGGCAATTCTCCGGGTCCTTTGAATATAGGTACTTTAATGTCCAAAATAGAATCCTGTAAAAAAAAGTGCTGATGTTACTACTAAATGACACACATATTCTATGATCACTGATAGAACTTACCCTATTTTCTAAGTACTTATAATTCAACCCCCTTAGATTAAAAGTTAATAAAATACTTTTAAGATTAAAAGCTCTAAGTGTTCAGTGGTAAATCAGATCAGAAGCTGAACATTAATCAGTTAAATTCTTTTGCCCTTTTAGATAAAAGTGTACTAATCCATGAATTATAGGCTAGAAGTGACTAAGCTTAAGCTCCTGCAATACCAAGTTCTGTAAATAAATTCTGTCTTTTCTTAGCACATTGCGATTTGAGTTTACTGTTGGCATTTTAGTTTCATTAATTTGATGCCTTCCCAAGAGAGTCTGTAAGCTCTTTAGTGCTGAGTTCAACTCATATTTGTGCAGTGCTCTAATAGAAGATTCTTTAGCAACCTCACAGTATTTCAGCAAATACTACAAAGACAAAAATCAGATTATAATCCAGCTGTGCTTCTTGTAAAGTAACTTCTTAGTTGCTCAGTGTAGCAGCTCAGAAATTAATACAGGTTACGGAACACACCTTTTGTTCCCCAGGATAAAAAGTTTATGAAAGACACCCAGAATTTTTGCTTGATACTACAGCCAGGTTTCATCAGAACCTTTCAGCTGTTTGTCAGCAGGAGAACTGTTAGTGTTTCAACACTAAATATAGCAGATGAGTTTTGTATGCAAAAATAAAGATACAGGAAGAAAACATAAACCACAAAATTAGAGTCTTTACCACATAATTCTCTATCAGGCTTGTTTGCTCACTTACTGCACTACAGAGCCTTCCTGAAACACTCCCAGATATTTCAGCTTCTGATCCAAGGATATCTAAAGTTTTCTTCCCCCACTACCAGATGCAGGACTCAGCTTTCCCCACTGAGGCACTAAATAACTCTCACACACTCCCTTCTGTCTAATGTTTAATCTCATACTGGCTCCAGCTGTCATGTCAATTGGAGACTGCTGTCAGAAATTATCAAGCTGAATCAGAGCTGAGATGGAACAAAGCATCTCTCAAACTCCAAATCTGTCAACCTGCCAGCTGCTTCCCTGGTGGCCAAGAGCTACAAGCATTCCGTTTGAAGACGGGAGCTCTTGGCTTTTCTGTGGCATGCAAGCAGAGGTTGTTTTTTTTTTTTAATACAAAAGATAAAAAGCACAGTAGGAAGAAATGGGAGATCTGACAGACGTGGAAAACTGCACTTGGGTTCAGTATCTCTGACCTCTACAAAAGATAAGGTAGCTGTATTGCACTATAAAAGACAAGAAAAGGATTTCTATCAGTTTCTCATTCACTGCAGTTGAATACTTCTCCCTTGTTCACTTACCCGGGAATTAGGGTTGTCCAACACTACAAAAATAACAAAGATATTGGCACTCCGAGCTGCTTGAACTGCTGCTGTCACCCGTTCCTTGCCTTCCAAGAAAAGGCCTCTTCCATCAGATACAATCAAAAGCAGCTGCGCTGTTTCTGAGCACAAAGAACATTTAAAATTCCAGTAAGTTCAGAGTAAAACATTTAAAAGGCAAAACCCCCTATTTTGCTGTTTGGCCTGTGGGTATAATGGAAAAAGGAGTATTCCTAAGGAAATTAACTCCTCAAATAGAATTCTGTTAGGTCAGTCCAATTAGTCTGAAGTAAACCTCCTGCAACATCAGACATCACACCCATTCTTCCTCAGCACCAACCATTTCTGGAGACATGTTACTTGACCCAAGTTGTCCCTAAAGTCAGATACATCCCCCTAGAGGTCCATTTTAAGTTGTGTATTTAATTACACATAAAATCACAGTAATTACAGTCAGGAATTAAAGCCTTAATTGTTACAGGGGGATGCAGAACACACTTCTGCAGACAGGCCCCAAATGTGACAGGGCTTTGTCTTTTTACAGAGAAGTGATGGATCCTACAGCCTTTTCTCTTGCCAGCTCCCTAATCCTAAGGAGCTGATTGCTGCTGCATCCCCACCTAGTTTACACAGAACTGGCTGCTGCTCCCCCTCAGAATACTGTGACACCCTGGCCACCCTGTGGCAAAGCAGCTGTGGATTATACATCCCAGAGTGTCCAGTTCTTGGGAGTACTTCAACAACAAGAACTTATAAAAAATACTGGTGCCACCATGACAAGCTTTTAACTATCACAGAGCAATCTTTTAGACTAATTATGGGGCAGACATGAGACAAGCAGTCTTCCAGCTTTTCTTGGAAAGAAAAGCAGCTCATGACCTAAAGTTGCAGGACAGTGAAAGGCAGGTAGGAGGCAAATTCCCTTTTCAGAGCAGTGTGCCTCTGGATACCTAGAGAACTCAAGCTCTCAAGCAGGAACAGAAGTGTTTAGAGAGTCAAGGTCCTTAGGAAGCTGGACAATGCTCCAAGTTGGCACTGTCTATACCTTAACACAATCTGCAATCAGGAGGTAAAGGGAGACAGGTAAGGTGTGCCTTTTTAAAAAGTCTTACACAAAATTTTAGTGACTTACTAACAAATATGAAGTAGGTGTCACCTGGGTTTTGAGCTAAATTTCAACCAAACACTGCTTTTGTCAAAGCAAAACCAAAACCCTAATGCAAGTGATGTTTCAGTCCTAGGAATCTTCCTGGCAGGATCCTACTTGGGGACTGTAGGGAGCATTCTGCTGCCATGGAAACAAGCACAGTAACACAAAAAAACTCACCCGGATTAATATTTTGAGACAACTGCTGTGCTGCAGCAAACATGTTTGCTGATGATTCTAGAAACTGCAGAGGAAATAAGTAAGAAAATCAAGGTATCTCATAATAAAAATAATAAACTTAAAAATGAAAACATTTCTAAAGAACAGCTTTCTCTATTTTAAATGCTAAGACCCTGACAACACAGATACAGTTCTTAGCATTCTCCTGTATTAACTCCTGCTTTAAATTTATTAAATACTTTTGAACTAAAGAATCTTCAGAGAGCCTTCAAACAGATTTTTTCCCCCCCAATACTAGCAAAGCCATCAACAAAGTACACTGCTAATGAGATTAATGGCATCATTGAAAATATACATCCTGTTTCTAGGTTAAACTTCTTTGGCTTCAGCTTGAAAGGAAGTATCTAGTCATATACTCCCTGTTAAAATTAAGAACATCAACAGTACCCAAAATATTTTTTGGACTCAATACAGAGAAAGGTGAATGCTTAAAAGTGGTATACAGCAGAACTAAAAGTGAGAAAACACTCTTCCTGTTATAAATTATGACCCTTTTACTTCTTTGTTATCTAACCTGCTATCAGACTCTCAAATACAAAAACCTAGTAAGTGTTACAAAGTGATCATGAAACCATGAAGCTGCTGATCTGATATCTTGTCTGGAAAAACTGGTAAACCTGTTGCCCTAGAGGCATTCTTGTGTACCTGGGCTATTTTTGTTTTCTTTTGCTGAAACTTGCAAAGACGCAATATCCGTGTCCCTGACTGGTCACTGAACTGCTCATGGAACGGGTGCAGCAGCTGAACAGTCTCTCCAAAGCTTCAGAAAAGAGGAGAAAATTACAGCATGAAACTGGTATTTACATTCTGCTCTGAAGTACTGAAGAAAAGTCAAGATTTCAAACAAACTCACCTACATACAGCAATTTGTCCAACTTCTAGAAGAGTCAGAGCATTTCCAATAACTGCCAGGGATTCATATGCAAGCTATTAAAGAAAAAGGTTGCATCAAAAATAGCATAGTCAATGTTTTACTCAAAGCCCAATATTAAATATGAAGAATGTTACTGAAATTATTTTTTATCATCTAGAAAGATAGTTGAAGAGACTGCCTATCCTTTTGCCTATCTTATGTAAGACAGTCAGTGTAATAAACATACACTAGTTCTGCTTGAGGGCTTCAGCTGATTGATTTAGAGACACCACTTTAGGTAGGCTAATGAAATAAATAAGTAACTGTTCAGAGGGAAACACACCATTTTAATGAATAAAACCCTACAAGTGGTCTATGATGAATGGATATGTAGTGTTCCAATGAACTGCCAGATAAGGAAGTTTCAGATTTTGTAGGCCACAAAAAGTAGTTTTACAGTGGATATGTACACCACTAACAAACTTAACAGGTCATCCTTTCAGCTAGTTTTTACTGATCTTATGTTAATTTTCTCAGGCATGAAGTGACAAGAGTTCAAGCACATGGACTGGAAAAATAGGTGCTTTGGAATTATCAGACTTTCCAGCAGCCACCAGCCCTGTATGAAACAAGTCAGCAACTACACATCAATGACAGGTGGTTTCTCCATACTCCTCCCAAGGTTTTATTTTACCTGTTTAGAGTGATTGTCAATCATACTAGAGGAATCATCAATAGCCAGGCAGATCTGGTACTGTCGTTTGCTGGGCTTGGTCCTTCGCAGCCAGATCTTGTCCTTTCGGAACTGACTGGCAATGTACGGGATCACTTTGCGCATGTTCAGCCTCTTCCCAGTTCTGTAGTCTCCTCTGAAAGGTGAGAAAAAACACATAGTGACAGGGGTTATCAGCAGATATCTCATTCTGGAAATCCATGGCCTATGCAGCATATATACCAAATATCTTTTTAAAAAATACAACAAATCCAATACGAGTAGTTTTAATACTGATATTTCGTTATAGATAAAAATATCCCCCACATTTTTAATGTAAGATGGATATTCAGTGTTTTCAAAGAAGTTTAGGTACCTAAAATGTAAGGCAGACCTTGAATTTACATTCCACCAGTTTGAAACAAGTCTGTATTTCTTTATAAAATAATCATTTAATGTTATAAACAACGTAAAACATTTTGACATTTTACATAATCTTTGACTGCACTTCAAATAGTGAAGTTCATTAATCACCTGTTGCACAGGAAGAAAAAAAAAGGAGAAGGCAATATCCTCAGGATGGATGCCAACTACTATATCATGTTTGCATTTCATAAAATAACCTAATGTTCCTGTACAAGGAAATTGAAGGCATTTGCAAACAGGAATAATTACTGTAATGCAAGAATGACATAATGCTGCAGTTTACAGAGGTTAAAGCACCCCAAACCCACAAGTTTAAAGAAATCAGAAGCCTCAGAAAGACCCAACTTACTTCAACTTGGCAGCCTGAGTGGGTTCCAGGATGAGTCGCAGCTGTTCACAAAGCTGCTGTGATAGAGGAGCTGTCAGTACTAAATACTTCTGCCACAGCTGTGCTGCTTCCTTCTCCTACAACATCACACAAAGAAATTAAAGTGAATTATGAAAGAACAAAACAAGATGGGGAGTGGTGTCTGAAGAAAGAAACCAAACCACAGTGCACCAAGGGGAAGGCAGTAACCAGCTAAAACTGAGGGTGCCTCACATTCTGCATTCAAAAACAAGATCTGAAACAGCATCCTGCTTCAAGAATAATGTAGAATGTTTTTTAAAGTAAGGTAAATGTAACAACAAAAAGAGTATCTATAGAATGTGATTTTGAGTATTTAGATTCCAGCCTGCTTGGATTCCTCAATGTTTTAGCAGTAGAGGAAGATGAAATAATGCAATGGAGGATTCTTATGACAGTTTTATATTCAAATGAAGTCACTAACCTCCTCTGGAGTTCCAGGCTGTTGTGTCTGCCAAGCTTCCAATTGCCTTTCAAGTTCCTTTCTCAGCTCTTCAGGATCTCTAATGATGTGCTAGAAGTGGAGTTATGAGTTTTATGAGACAGAAAAATAAGTTTACACATCTGGTGATCCCCAAAATATAGCAAACTATAAAGAAAGTAAAATGTATTGTTCTCATTCTTATAAACAAAAAAAATAGCCAAATACCTAAATGAAGATTCTAAATCTCTATGTTTTTTTAATAGCTTCTATGTACATGAAGGATAAATACCTCCCCACAAATATCTCCATATGTGATTTAATCAATATAAAAACAAAGCTAGGAACATCTATGATACTGACATTGAATACAATAAAATATAGAATTTCAAGATAAATCAATGAAATGATCTTGACAAACACCAGATTTATCAACAGTATAATGGAGACCAAACTATTGAACAAAATACCTAACTAGTATCTTTGGAAACAGAGTACACTTCACCTAGTTGTATTTTTATACAAGCTTCATTCAAACCACTTGAAGATTGAATGACATCATCCTTGTTACCTGGCACCAAATATTCTTTGATAAGCCATTCTGTTAAAGGACACCCAAGCGTTTACTCTCACTGTGCTTTCAGTGACAGCCTCTGTCCCTGACTTACAAACCCCCAGCTTGGGCAAACAGCAATACATGGTCTGTATAACCTGCAGGCTTACAGACTAAGGAAAATAAGCCTATGACTCCAAACTCCATAGTCCCAGTAACTTCTCGTTCCTCAAGAAGCAGCAGCTGTCCCACTGGTCACCTGCTGCACGTTTAAGGAAGGGAGAAAGAGGGGATGGAGGGGATTTCTCTCTTCTTCCTTCTGCTGAAAGGCGAGAAGCTGCACTTTCCCCCCAGCTGCCTCTTTCCCTTCCCCTTTAAATGGTGCTGCAAGAGCTCCCTCTCCCGTTCCACATTTTGCGTGCCAGTTGGAAAAAACCTACAAAACTCAAAGCCACAACTATTCTGACAACATGAGAACACTTGCACTCAGCAGCCTTTCCCCAAAAAGCTGCAACATTTGGCATTAAGGTAAAAATACCCAGTGCAGTTGGGACACAATCCTTCTGTGTTATGCATAGAAACAGTAAATTAACACCCTTCAGGTGTGTACTTAGGACCCCATACTGTAAGAATGAAAGGTCAATCCTTCTAAACAAAAACACACACTGAAAATATTTTTATTTTATCAGCTGGTTATCCACCACCAACTGCTTCTGTGCCATAGGTCTTTATGATAAAATGTGCTTTTTCACAGAAGTTTGCACTGGAAAACTGTTTATAGGTGTTACAGGAAGCTCTAGGATCTTCTAGGCCATGGTATTTTTTCAATTGAGGCATTAATAAAAAGCTCCAAAAGGTTCTACAGTACCTACAATCAGCTGTTATAAAGAAGTACTATATTAATGTATAATGACTGAATTGGCTGGAAAAAAAAGTAATTCTAGTCTTTTGCATTCACAGAGTTTCATTAATACAGGTCAAGTAAAACCATATCTTTCTCCTGCTGTAGCTGAAAGAAGATAAACTGGGTATCCTACCTGAGGAATGTCCATCAGAAACTGGTGGGCTGTGTGTATGGTTGAGTCCTTGCTTCTCTCTGGCTTCTCTTCAGCCACCTTTAGTAGTTTTTCTGGTGCAGAGTCATTGACATCCTCTGAGTCAAAAGTCTGGAGCTCTGGCTCCACGTCACCTGGTCCTACAACCACAAAACTAATTACTGACTTTGTGGGTCAACATAATACAAGAAACAATATTGTATCATGGCTCTTTCACAGAACATCTCATATGCTTTGTACTGCAGCTGACATTTTCTTTTAAAAGAAGTGACAAATTTTAAGACATTTAATTCTAGGAATGGGATGAATACATCTTGCAACTGGAACAGAAAACCATGCATTTCTTAATGCAAATTGTCTTTCTGTCTAGTAAACTTCTTGCCAAACAAAGTATTAGTTAATAGATATTTAACACCTGACAGCTCCAATGGTGAAGTAAATTTACTGACTGTCATAGCCTCTATGACAGAATGATAGGAGGCATAAAGTCATATGATGAGTCAGAAAACCACCATTAAAAATATTTGCTTATCTTTTACTCTCTGATTTTTTTTATAGAAAAGCTTTCCATAAATCAAAAATCAATTTACAAATAAAGGAATGGACTAGAGAGTTTTTTTATTACTGTTTCTACTTTACTATGCTATTTAACAACTGATTTCTTAAGAATTATTCTAAAGGAGAAAAAGAATGACATTGTAGGACATGTTTCAAAGACTAGTTTTTCAGAACATACAGTTAGAGAGAATCATGTGGAAAAACAAGTAGACTGATTACATGCACACCTGTACCATAAACAGAGTCTAGCAAGAGATCTAAATGATTAAAGCTCAAGGGAGTGGGAGGCAAGAATGTAAGCTTGTAAAACTTGTCTCCCCTCTCCAGCCATGCTTTGTGTTGTTTAAGAAGAAAACTGTTCAAAATTCCAAGCTATGATGGAATTTACTTAGATTCATCAAAATTACAATTTACTTAGTTTCATCAAAATTACAATTTCTATTGCAATTGGCAAGAGATACTTCTACCTAGCTTATCTTTTCTGGAAGAGTGGGGTTGTGTGGCTGACAAGCCAGACCTATCTTGCCTACCAACTACTGCTGTTAGTTGCTCAGTTTTGTTCCCACTTAAGAAAGAAGGCAGTGAGATGTTTGGTGCTACCTCACCAGATGTTGCTCAGACCAGCTCCTCTACTTCTTGCTGGTTTGTTTTTTTGGGGTTTTTTGCCAGAAGTTATACATAAAACAGTTGAGTTATGTGGTGCTGATGGTGGTGACACTGGAATGCATTGTTAAATGCCAATTAATTAATTAAGTTGGCACTGTGTTGAACAGCAGGGAAGTGTTTGCTTTTTATTTCTTCAAAGTGGTGGATAAAGATTAGAGACCATTAACTTGAAAGAAAGCAGTAAACCTCTCTGCCAATCAATTTAGCAAAGGCTAATGCTGGTTACTAGGCAGCAGTAAGAATACTGCTGCAGAGGAATCAATTTAGAGCAAACATTTAGCCTTATGCAACATATCTACTACATGCAAATCCAAATACCTACATATACATCTAAAGATCCATATTAGCATGCATTTGGAATGCTTTACAAGTTAATGTACCAGAAGGTTTAGTGGCATTAGACTTCTTTTTTTCTGGCTTCAGCTCATCAGTGTCTACTGCTCTGAGATCCTCATCCTCCATTTCTGTTTCCATTGCTGCATCTTGAAAGTCTCCTTCTTCCTTTTCTTCAGGAGGCATAAAAGGTTTCTCTTGCTCCTTGCTAGCTACATCTGCAAAGACAACAATACTTGTGAAGAGTAAAGTGAAAGGAGAAGTAGTCAAGTTAAAAAAAATGTTTCATTCTGAGGCTGCTGTGTATCAATCTCAGTGAACTTAGAAGATATCTGAGGCTCAAACTCCTGTTTTATCTTTCACTCTGCTATGCTGTGTCATGTCAGTAAGCTATTGCCTTGATTAGCTGAAGTAAGATTTGAAGAGAATAGATGGTAAAGACATTAAGATAAAATCCATTTTTTAAAGTCAAAATCAGTATTTTCAGAAGTGTTATTGTTGATTGGAGTCTGACTGCAGAGTAGCATTTATTGTAGTGAAATGGTGTGGCACCATTAACCAAAGCAAGGATTGTTAAACATAACTTAAAAAAGCAATCAGGGAAAACTACAACAAATATGAGTGTTTCAGGATTTGATTCTGCAATGACAACTGAAATCCCAGAAATCCCACTGTACCATATGTCTGTGCATCATAGTGTTCAGAGCCTTGTTTAATATGTTCAAATGCATCAGCCTCCTCCACGTTTTGTTTAGGCTGAGCTGCATCCTGCTTTGCTTCACTGCTGGATTCCATGGTTCTCAGTCTCTTGTGGATGCGTTCATTGTGATCGCCCATCGAGCGCTCGTTGTCTGCCTGGCCAGGTTTCCTCTTGAAACTCTGAAAAGGAAAAAATGAACACCATGAACTTCAAGAGAGGTGTAACCCACCACTAATGAGAACAGTACTCTGACAAGGAGAAACCGAGTCCTGACTATTTGCTGGTCAATATCAAAACATTTAAACAAAAACTTAAAAGAAGAGACCAACCTGCGTATTTTTTATGCTTTGCTTCTGAGAAGCCATCCGGGCCATGCGTGTGGATTCATGGCCTTCTGACTGATTTGCACTTGAAGCTCCAGTTCCACTTTCCTGAAAGAAAAAAAAAAATTTTAAGTGTAACCAAAACCAGAAACTGGTGTAAACAAACTCCAGATGTTAAACTGCAGTGCTTTGCTACATTCTCTTCTGAATGACCAATGGCTCATAACTGCAAGTATAACTCTTAGGGAGAGCAGACAAACCACTTCTACAATTCAACAATTATCCTAAACTTATCTTTATAGCAGTGAAAATGCAGGATATCTACATAGTCTTTAAAGTTTTTTCAGTGAATTTATAACTGGTATAAACTAAGGTTCTTAAACACAGTTTAAGAACAGTTAATACACAGTTTAATACACAGTTCTACTACGGCAGCAGTTCCCTGATTTCAACTTGAAAAATATTCACAGATTTAGCATTTTTAACTCGGACACTTCCACATAATCTACCTCTTTAGACTCGTCTCTTTCTGAAGCCTCTCCAGCCAGCTCAACAGCACTGTCACTCTGCAGATTTTCTTGCCCAGTCTGCCCTTGTGTTTCATGCTCCATTCTTTCCTCAGCCTCAGGGATCTCTTCATCCATCTCTGAATTATCTTTATCCTCCTCTTCCTGAAATAACATCAGATTATTTTAACATTATAAAAACCATTAAGAACTGTGTTACTGAAAGGCACTTAAAGACAAATACAGTTATAAGACACAGTCAGGATGGCCTAACAAAGGGAAAGGCCTGTTTAACTGGATACCCCTTCTATGATGAGGTCACCAGCCTAACACCTGAAGAGAAGGCAGTGGATGCAGTTTTTCTGGATTTTTAGTAAGGCTTTTGATAGTGTTCCTCACAGCATCCTTTTGGACAAGTTGTCCAGCTGTGGGATGAGTAGATTCACAGTGTACTGGGTGGATTCTAGGGCTAAAATAGTTGTAGTGAATGGGGTTTCATCTGATGACAGTCACCAGTGCTGTTCCTTGGGTTTCAGCTCCAGGACCAGTCCTGTTTAATGTATTTATCAATGATCTGGATACAGGAGTTGAATGCTCCATTAGCAAGTTTGCTGATACAAACTGGGAGGTGCGGTGGGCTCTCTTGAAGGACAAAAGGCTCCTTGCAAAAGGATTCAGATTGATTGGGGCACTGGGCCATGATTAAGGGGATGAAATTTAACAGGTCCAAATGCTGGATTCTGCACCTAGGACAGAGTAACACTGGGCTCAAGCATAGACTGGAAAGAAGAGTGGTTGGAGAGCAGCCCTGCAAAGGGATCTGGGAATGCTGGCCCACAGCAGGCTTAATGTGAGCACTGAGCCCTGGCAAACCACAGGGCAATTGCCATCCTGGGGTGCATCAAACACAGCAACACCAGCTGGTTCAAAAGAGGTGGTGAATCCACTGTATTCAGCACTGGTGCAGCCTCACCTGAGTGCTGTGTGCAATCCTGGGCCCCACAGGTTAAGAAGGATGTGAAGGTCCTTAAATGTGGCCAGAGGAGAGTAACAAAGGTGGTGCAAGGGCTGGAAGCAATGTCCTATAAAGAGTGGCTAAGGACTTGGGCTTGTCTAGTTTGGAAAGAAGGAGGCTGAAGGATGGCCCCACTGCTCTACAACTTCCTGAGGAAGGGACATAGAGAGAGAGGTGCTGATCCCTTCACCCTGGTACCCAGTGATAGGATGCATGGGAATGGTCACTAGGACTTTAGTATCACTTCTTTACTGACAGGGTGGTCAAACACTGGAAAAGGCTTCCTAGAGAGGCGGCCAATGGCCCGAGAGCTGTCACTGTTTAAGAGGCATTTGGACAATGTGCTTAATATTATGCTTAAACGTTTGGTCAGCCCTGAAATGGTCAGGCAGCTGGACTAGATGATCACTGTAGGTCCCTCACAACTGAAATAGTCTGTTCCATTCTAACACAAGGCCAAGGAGGCAGCAGGAACACAGACAGCAGAAACACATGCTTAATAAGCATAGTTCTTATTATCTTGATGAAGACTCTCACTAACATTGTGTCTATTCAATGTCAAATTTTTTTCAGAGTATCACACAGCACATCCATTTCTTAGATCTTGTATAAGGCAATTAAAAAAAAAAAAAAAAAAATCACACTTTTATTTATTACACTGTACCTGAGGTTGAAGGCCTTGGTCTTCATTAGGGATTCCCTTATCTTCAGCACATTCATTTTTTTTCTCATCAGGTGGTTTTGACTCTTCCTCTTCTTCTTGTGCATCCTCAGTGTTCCCTGTCTTTTCTTCTTGATCATGATCTTGATCTTTTTTATCTCCTTCATCTTCCTTCTCCTCTTTATCTTCAGAAATGCCTTCTTCAGCTGCTTTTGCATCTTGATCATCTCTTTCTGTCTCACCAGTATCCTCTGCATTCTGTTCTTCTGTCTTCTCTGCTTCATTTAAATCCATAGGTTTATCATCTATTTCAAAATCATTCTCTTCTTCTGGATTAAAAAAAAAAACAAAAAGGTATATAAAACTTTCAGTGAAGTATAGAGACAGTGAATATTACAGGTATTTGGAATAAAACTGCCCAGCCTATCAAAACCCCATAAAACACTCAGTTCTATACACAGAATCTGTGTTTTCTATAGCCACATAATTCCTTTAAGTCACAGTTGATTTCTAGCTAGCAGTACAACAGGATGAATTCCTAGTAACTTCGTTTAATCTAATATTCCTGAAAGCAAATTGACTTTTGAGAGTACAAATACTTAGAAGTATAATAGAAGAAAAATGAAACCACAAAAGCAACCAGACGATTAAATAAGGAGATTCCAGCCTGAGTTAGGCTGTATCACTTGGGTAGCATGGAAAGCATGCTCCACAGTGTGCATGAAAGGGAGGTAAAGGACAATGTTGCAATGCTGACTTCTTGTCTGGCCTGCATTTGGTATGTTGGTATTTGGATGCACAAATGAATTTGCAGCTTCTTGGTGGTTACACTGAATCCTACCACCATCTCTCTCCTTTCTATAGACAAAAAGGGTTCATGATCTGATTGTCACCCCAACTCTCATGTGACTTTCATCTAGGAATCTGTAGACATTTTCAGTTGTACCTTCATCCTCCTCATCATCACTCTTCTCATTACTCTCCAGATTCAAATTATCAGGAAGGTCCAAGGGTTCAATTTCAGGCTCCTTTTCTTGCTGGCCATGATAAGGATCTACTTCATTGTCATCATACTCACGCTGTCAGCAAAAGAATGGGGGAAAAATAAGAGGCATGGACTAAGTAGGAGGATAGGCAAAGATAAGAAACAAGATCCTATTGTATTCTCTAGGACAAAGAAATACTGGATACAGTATGACATGCTGATCAGTTAAAAGTGGATTTCCAGTGGTACACATAATCATGCATAAGGAGCAGAGATTAATTTCAGCAAATGCATTTACATAAATTGGTGGTACTTACAACCAGCATGTTTTGTGTTCAAAAGCTAAATTTCCCAGCTGAAACATTCTAAAAAGAATATGCACTTTTGGAGATGCTAAATGTACTCTTGCATACTAAGGTGTTTCCGTTGCTAAACACAACATAATTAGAGATTTGAAGCTTTGTCCATCAAAACATCAATTCAATGTAAAGCCTGTTTTGGCAGCTATTACAAGTTCAGCTATTACATATTCCAGAACTCCTTTCTGGAATATGAAGCAGAAAATAAGTATGTATTATAATGGATCCAGTATGGTTTACTTTTAGCTCTGAAATGAACTTTTTTTCAGGTGCTTCACTATTAAAAAAAAAGCATTTCAAATTCTCAGAAACACATGGTATGAGCAACAGTGTGTGGATTAACAGCAAGATACTCCATGTAGTCCAAATAATTTTTACCTCATCAATTTGTTCATGGATTTTCTCTTTACTTCCACTGTCCTCTTCCTGTTGCTCTTTTTCCTCATTCTTGGGAGGCTTTTTTTTATTATCCTTGTTTCCTGTCCCCAAATTGTCATCTTTTGCAACGAGCTCCGAATCCTCCTATTAATAAATCCAAAAGAAGCTCAATTAACTTTATCCACTTTTCAAAGTCTTAGTGACATCATCTCCTACTAAAAAAAAGACAACACTCAACAAAACTTATTCCCTGAAATTATCCCCTTCTAAGGCAAAAAGCTTTAAAAAGTAAGAGGCAATTCCCATTCTAGGTCACATTAAATTAGTAGAGTTCAATTCCTTCGATACTTTTCCCCCCCATCCTGTTCTTCATTACCTCATCCATTCCTGGTCCAGTTTCTTCTGTTTTACTACCAGCATCTTCATCATCATCATCATCATCTTCATCATCCCCCCAGAGCCTTTCATCTAGTTTATCATCAGCTTCAGCATTATCAAGATTGCCCATCTGTTTATCCAGTTCTTCCTCTTCATCTGAATTTTCCTCATCTTCTGCGTACAGTTCAGAATGTGTTTCAGTACAGAAGAGAGAAAGCAAATGTTTTTATTAACTTTAGAAGCAAATAAGCAATCATACTTTGAACCTAAATTTTATCACCCCATTCAGTTTAATTGATATATGCTGAAAAGGACATACATGCACATGTTATAGGAAAGCATCAACCATTACTAGACTGATCTATAACTTTTCCTATAAGTTTGCCATAGTGAAAGAACCAAACCTTTTTTCTCCAATTCTCCATCATGCATCTTTCCTTCAAAGTCTTCAGACATTTCAATTGCATTGTCTTCTCCTTCAATGTCTGGTTTAGAATCTTGATCTTCTTTCTCCTTTTCTTTCCCTTTTTGAAAACTGTCTTCTATCTAAATTATTGGTAAAGCCAAAAATTACAATGGATCTTGCCTATATATTAAAAGCTTCACAAGCATATTAAAACATACATAAACATATTGTGATATTAAAAGTATCACAACAAGATTTATAAGCTGACAGGCAAAGATAAAAGCCAACATTATAGGAGACTGAAGATAACTTTGTGTTTCTTTTTAACTAAGACATCCACATAATGGATTTCAAGAGCATTTTTGGTTTCATTTCAATTAAACAAGATCAACCCCAAACACTTGCCTGATCTTCACTTTCTATTTTGTCGCTCACATCCTTCTTGCCTTCCCCTTCTCCTATACCACCATCCTCATAGTCATGGAACTCTGTTGCTCCCTCTCCTGCTTCATCTTCAAGTAATTCTTTTGGCAGACAAAATCCCTGCAAAGGTGAACAGAAACTCAAAATCTTCCTCAGTAGTAAGTACATTTTTCAGCTTACTTTCTACTCTGGACTTTTACACTTGCCACATATCCACTGTTACCTCTAATAACTTACCTTCAGGGCAAGCTCTGTAAAAATGCTGGTTAGAACAGAAAGCAGCTTTCCAGTACTCCTGTGAGATGCTAGTGAAATGGTGAGGTAGAATAGGATGAGGTCTGAATATTTGCAGAGCATGGGCTGTAGACGCACCAGCAAATAGCAGGATTGGTTGAAGAACTACAATTAAAACAAAAAATCAGCTGTCAGTCATTACTTGCATTTACTGACATGCACCTCAGAGAAGCTCATGACAGTGACTGAAAACAGATGCTCAAAGCAGAAATATCAGTAGGTGAGTTTAAGTACTATTTCTAACGTTTCTGGAGCTTTTTCTAGATTTTTCCCAAAAACTTTGTCTTCTTACTACAGCAATGTTTAGATTTTGCCAGACACTACAGAAGACTACTTTTATTTGTCCCCAGTTTCTCACACGCTTCTAGTTCTAAGGCACTGGGCAAGAAGAAGCAATGCACATTTAACCACCAAAGTAGTTACAATTCCAAATATCTCAAGACTCTGACGCCGAAATACTCATGAAAAGTAAAAATTTACCTTACCTTATATGAAGTGCAGTCTTCCCTGTAAGATTTCAGGATCTCCAGGAGTTCTGAAACACCTAAAATTGCCTTCTGCACATGTAAAGCCTCCAAATCAGCAGACAGATCTTCATCCAAAAGTTTAGTTATATGTCCAGCTTTAATCACATCAAGTAAGGCTGCATTCTCTTTGTTTTGAAACACATTTAAAAAATGGAGATCAAGTCAGACATTCTAAAAATGTTATAGCAAGCAATCTAGAAATAGCCACTCAATCTGTCTGAATACACAACTTCTATTAAAATAGTAATTTCCTTGTGTATCAGTACCTCCAACATATGGTGTTTAAAAAATTAAGGTTTGCATGGTTTAAACTCTTCTGCTCCCCACTTGAGTATATTGACAAACTTACCATTTTCCTCTGAAGATTTTTCTTCCTCTTTTCCATCTTCCTGTTTTCTCTCTACCAAACACTGAACAGCATACAGAACAGCACGGATAACAGTTTCCACTTTTGTTGAGAATTGCTCCACAAACTCTTCATCCGACTGCTGATTTCCTTTTGAACCATAACACAGGCAGTTTTACATGCTTGTAAACATCAGATTACAGGTTCCTATGTTTCCTTTATGCAAGGACAATGACACCACTATGCAACTTCTACTACACAGTTCTATCAAAATCTCCTTGCTAATCCTGACCTACAATTACAGTGCAGGATCCATCACTAATAGAGACAGTAAAAAAATTATACTGCACAAATAAAGTCTGGACTACATTTTGCAAGTTTTCATTTCGTGAAGTTTTTGGATATCAGAAGGAACACAGGGCTACCTTCAGCAATAACCAAACAAAAATTCTTGTGCCTTTACCAACATTATAAATCAGGTAGAGAAAAATTATCCTCACCGGTGTAATTTGACACGGGAGCAAGAAGCTGTGTTCTCCAGGCTGTGAAGTGTGAAGATGTGTTATTAACTTCTTCTTGTATATACTTCAGGCTCTTGATTAGGGCCATCTGATTTGCAGCTTCCATGTCCTGTCCATTTGGAAGAAACAGGGATTCTGTGCTTTGTAATTGGGCTGAGACTTCCAGCAAACAACTCACAGCTGATGTGCAAACTTCAAAGTCTCTCCTGCAACAGAAATACCATCATGCTGAAAGAAGAACAAACAGTCCAACTTAAGATTAAGCCTTTTCTTGGTCATGGATAAGGGAGAGGCAGCATATCTCTATCCTGAATTTATTAAATAAAAGATTTGACAAAAAAGCTTATAGTCACACTGTTTCAAGCAGAGAGAAAATTACAAGATTGTTATTAAATAGGCTACAAATGTATTTTAAAATGAAAATCTCTTCATTAAATTTATATTTGAAATTCACCTCATTAGCTAAGGAGCTATGGGGATAAAATCCTGAGAGACCAAAGAAAAAGTGGGAAGCTGAGACAGAAATTTTTTTCACTTGTCAAGGGAATGGGAGAAGACATACATTTCTTTAGAGTCAAGCACTGCATTTTGCAAAAAAAATTAACAGAAAAATGTTTGAAGAGCACCTGAACCCACTTTTCAATATAGGCAAAAATTTTCCAAATTACTTCACACCTACTATAGAACTTAAAGAAGAGATGTTCATGTGTAGAACTCACCAGGAATAAAAGGAGGTCTCACGTGACTGTTGTCTTACTTTGTCCACCTCTGCTTTCATGGCCTTCACATTTGCTATCATTGCAGTCAATTGTGTAGCTACCTGCAGCCACAACTGATCCTTATTTCGCATCCTGCACCCAGGAGGCAACTGCTCAGCTGATACTGGAGACAAATGCTTTAGATCTGAGGGAATCAGGTCAGGTATTCCTGCAAGAACATGTCCCATTTCAGGGACTGAACTCTGAGGAATGTTGGGTTTGACATCGTTCCTTTCACTGTCATTGCACCTGGCTGACTCTTCTTTTGGGCAGCACTGGATAAACCAAGACAGCTCCTCCAGAACCATCACACACTGCATGCAGAGCTGCTGCAGTCTGTCTGTCCAGCATTGAATACTGTCTTGAGGAGGAAATGCTGCATTGTACTCTCTGTCAGCAGTCAACCTAGAATCTATCTCTTGTATACAACTCAGGAGGTTCCTAGTTAAGAAGAAAGAAAGAGAAGTTAACATCACTGAGTTTTATGTTGTACTTCATTTTTAAAAGATCTATCTTTAACTAATTTTTTTTTTTTAATCTATCTAATAACTTCTCCTGGAAAGACTAAAACAATAGTTTGTTGGTTTGTTTTTTTTAAAGGTTGGTTAATTAGTGATTTTTTTCCCTCCCTGAATTATGAAATACTACAAAGCCCTGGAAATGTGATTTGTTATGAAAGTCATAGTAATACAGATAAATGTCCACAAAGTTTTACTATTTCTGTGACTGTAAAGCTGAGGAGTTCATTGAGTTGGGGTTTTCTGTTTATTCATTTTTTTCAAGTTTCCTGGTCTTAGAATAAATTTTGCACCAGTAATCTCCAGTCCAGAATTCCTTCTCTGTACAAAGGTACTAGCTCCTAACCTAACTTCTAGAAGTTTTATGGACTACAGAGTACTAAGCACAAATATGCTCAACAAAGGTGGCATTTGCAATGACTCTGATGACTCAAGCAATGAAATGAAAGATCACACAGAGTAAGAGAGATTCTTACACACTTTTCCTTTTACAGTTTTGACATAACATCCAGTATGTCCCACCTTTCCAGATTTTTTCTTTGTAAGCTGTTGATGCTTTATTTATTTTGGCTCAAAATACCATCCAGATAATTTATTTGCCCCAGGTCAAGCAACAGCTTGAATGTAAACAAAATTAATTTAATTTAATACCAAATATGAGAGATATAACAATCTGCAAGTTTAATGGTTTAACTGTGTAATGAACTACAGAAATTAGTTCACATATATGCCTTACTTGTTCTACAAAATTATTTTGATTGCAAAATACTGGCTGCAGTGATAGGATAAACTTAAGACCTTTTCTACCTAGGCTTAATTGATAGGAGAAGAAATATCGGGAAGCAGAGGAAAAAGTTGTTATTTTCTTCTGCCTTATTTTCCATCTTTATTGAACTGATTTGCTTACTGTCAAAACTTCTTGCCAATATTTAAACATTGGAAGATGGAAAATACCTGAGTAAGATCCACTGTTCTGTCAGTGCAGTAAGAGATCGCCTCTGTCTCACAAGCATCTGCATGAGGTGTGCAGTGAACCCTTTGCAGCGTTCAATGCTGCCCAGTCCAATATCCTAAACAAAACAAAGACAGAAAAAGTGGGAGGGAACAGTTAGATGAACAACAAGACAAACAGTCTGTGCGCCTCCACTTCACTGAGCAGTCTGAAAGATTATGGTTTAATTGATCAAGTCTTACAAAATTAGCATAAAAATTTGCCTTTCAAGTAACTTCCGCAACAGTCACTCACATTAGATTTCACTCCACTGCAGCAATTCTTATCATGAATTTGGTTCCAGTATTAAATCCACCTTACACAAATAATGATTAAAATCTGAAGAGGTACCAGCCTAAATGCTTTACATTCATGACCAATGCTACAACCATTCATTTTACCAGATATACTGACAATTACTTTCACTCCTTTCATTAGAAGCGGACACATCTTAAAGCTCAGAATAAATGGTCACAACACAAAGCATAAATGATCACAGCCACATTCCACTATTAGTATCCATTATCAGGTGTGACTTTGATAAGATCATGTTGTAAAACAAGAGGTAAAGCATAGTGAGAGGAAGAACATCTGGAAGAGGTGCTTTTTCACTGAAATTTTGGAAAAGTTGTTCTGGTATGGCAGAGCTCATTTGTCTGTTCTACTGGTTTTAGACCAATCTTTGGTCTAAAAGATTGAGTCTATGTCTCTAAAAGAGACACAGAAGACACTTGAAGAAATCAGTTGATATTTATAATTGGGCATAACAGGAGTCTGTTGTCTCTTTTAGAGAACATTGGACAACATTGGGATTATTTTCCTTACAAGTTTGGATTCAGCATTTCATGAGTTTCTTCATGCACAAAAATGAGGCAATTAGGGATCTGCTGGGATGAAAGATAATGTATACTGAACAGATCATTAACTTCTTTCCCTGAACCAATTTTGTCCCTACATAAAACAGCAGGTTTCAACATGCTGCATTTAATGAGAGCTACGAAAGTGTCATATTTAGTATCATGTTACACAACACAGCGTTATCTGATCACTTTTTTACTACTAGGAAATTTCAGTCCAAGCTGGTAAAATGGAGTTAACAGAACTAAGACTTTTTTCTTTGCTGGTTTTACCTTGGCAGGTGCTAGCAAGGCTGTCTGGAGCCGCGAGTGACGTGCAAGTGACCGATAGAAGTACTTCTGGCATCCATCCCAGGCAGAAGAAATCTCTGTCAGCAACCTGGCAGAGCACAAAGAAGTATGGTATTGAAAAGTACCTCAGCATGCTGGAGCCACAACATCAGCTCTTCAACCCAACAGTTTTGCCTGAAATTTGCTGTTTAGAAAATGAATCGATCTTCTTATTCTTCATTTTATCTAAAAATATTCTAGTCTTAAGAAAACATCTGATTTTAAAAATAAATTCTAAGAAAACCCTAAGCAACAGCAGCAAGATTTTTATCTTTGAATACCATTTAATGCTTTCATAGTGATACTGTTTTTCTTCCCCCCATGCAGCTAAATCCAGCTTCATACAGAAGCCTCTCTTTTCACCCTGATACATAAACTAAATGCTTACATCCCAGGACAACAACCAACATGTCTCAATGACAAAAAAACACTTGTCAACAGCAAAACAATTAAAAAAAATCTGAAAAAACATCTTTCCCCAAAGAAAGTTTTTCCAATAATGCCCACTTTGAAGTATATGTATTTTCTCCTGAAATATCCCATTATTTAATGAAGACAAAACAATGAAGAAATCCCTGAAAATCACAGTTCACCTTCAATAAAATCATTAGCAGTTTACGTTCTAATATACTGCTAGCAAAGCATCCCAGGCAAGGCTGGACAGTGGAGGGCTAACTGAAATCTAGGTCATGGAAAGAATTAAACTGAGGGTAGAGTTAGTTAAGTACAAATACAGAAAAAAAAAATTAAAAAAACCCCAAATCCTTGCTCAGCTATACATACCAAACTGACACGTAATGGGAGGAAGGGAATATGCAAAATCCTAAATGAATTATTATATATGCAGAAATCCCAGTCTAAATCAACACGCCACAAATTCTATATATTACAGCCACAATTCACACAATCTGAGGGTGAGAAGTCCTGGGTACATACGTGGTGTCCAGTCCATGTGTGCAATCCACAGCAGCCAAGGCACTGCGCAAGTCCAGCGGACGGAGGTACAGAACTTCCTGGCAGTCTTCTGAGCGGGACCAAGACAGACCTTTCCGGTATGACAAACCTGGAATAGTATTTCAGCAAACACCCTTTGATGCCCTTGTCTTTGGTATGAAAAATGTCACTCACACAGTTGGTAGTAAGACATCAAATGTTCTTATTTTGACAAGTCTTTGAACATGCTACAAGTTTTGTAATGTAAGAACACATTGTAGCTGAGCTATCTTGAGCTGAACATAACTGAACAACACAGCTGAAGTAAGAGTAATGCAGACCTGTGTACATTAAGGACTTTTCACTGTCCTTTAAGAAAGCTGAGTTAGGGATCATTTTTAAGACCTGGAAAGGCTAGTGAATGAGGAGGGTAAAGATGTTACCTTACATCGTATTATGGTGGGTTTAGTTATACTGGCAAAGATAGAAAAATGTTCAAGAACTCTATACTTTTAAACCAAGCCCGGTTTTAGTGGAAGCTCACCTGTTTTAGCAAGGCTTTTAAAGAGATCTGACAAAGCCCGTTGTTTTTGCATCTGAATATGCTTTGCCTCTGATTTCTGCTTCTCCTTAGTTGCTGTCTGATCAAATGTTAAATTCTGCAGTTCAGCTACAGAAACAATAATACCACCTGTATAGAAGACAGCAGACAAAGGTATGAGATTGATATTTTAATGTATGTAAAGCTCTAGGAAGACAACTATGTATCTGCACTTTTTCCTGATTTGTTCCATTTATGTTAGAGAGGTCAATTGTGGTATGGAAATCACAAGAAAACCTAACCTGTGAACTGGTCGAGATTTTCCACCAGGTTTAAGAATGAATTATTTTCTGTAACTGCTGTACACATTTTCTTCATTTTCTTTGTCAGCTTAGACAGACGATACTGAAGAGATTCTGTATGAAATGTAATGACACCCTGACATTCTGGGAGTGCCCTCTGAAAAAAAAATGGAAGAAAATTATCCACAAATAGTTGAAGCTCTCATTTGATCCCTAGGAGTAAATCAAGGGATTTTAGCCTTTTTAAAAAAGAGCTAAATTCTGCATTTATCTGAAACCCCAAAACATGTTCATGTGATTCTTTCATCAGTTCAGCACCAACACTTGAGAAAAATCGTAACACATGTATGTCAGGCAGACATTAGTTTTGAACAGTCAAGCGAATGAAAGATGCTATGATCTTACTGTCTTAGGTGTTTGTCATTACCTCTATGAAAAAAGTAATCACTGCTTCAGGTCAGCTTCCTCTGCCTTCCAAGATTAAAGGCATTAACCTAAATCACTAATGCTCCCAGGGGGTCAGGTAGGAATACCCTCACTCACTTTCCACTAGACACAAATTTTGTTTTTAAAGTACAACAAAAACAGTGTGCAAGTAGAAATTATTAAATAACAGAATAATTCCTCAGCATTTTCCAAAGCTTTTCAATTTTTTTCCTGTTCAATTTTTTTTGTTCAATTTCAATTGTTTGCATGCATCTTCTTTAAGGAATGAAGACAACACGGAACTGCAAGAAGTGAAACCAATAACCCTGTTAATTATCAGTAACAGGCTTACAAATCTCCCACTAACAAACAAAACCCTCAATCAAATACATTAGATTTGCATTAAATTTCTGCCTCCTTGCTCTACCCTCCTGTACAGGACATGAGCAAGATCAGCCCTGCTCCTGGTCTGAAGAAACAGAACAAAACTGAGGGTAACTCAGCATTTCCCACTCACCACCAAACTCTGCTGAGTTATGATTGTCTCCTTGAATCTTGTTATTTCAGCAAACACCCTTTGATGCCCTTGTCTTTGGTATGAAAAATGTCACTCACACAGTTGGTAGTAAGACATCAAATGTTCTTATTTTGACAAGTCTTTGAACATGCTACAAGTTTTGTAATGTAAGAACACATTGTAGCTGAGCTATCTTGAGCTGAACATAACTGAACAACACAGCTGAAGTAAGAGTAATGCACACCTGTGTACATTAAGGACTTTTCACTGTCCTTTAAGAAAGCTGAGTTAGGGATCATTTTTAAGACCTGGAAAGGCTAGTGAATGAGGAGGGTAAAGATGTTACCTTACATCGTATTATGGTGGGTTTAGTTATACTGGCAAAGATAGAAAAATGTTCAAGAACTCTATACTTTTAAACCAAGCCCGGTTTTAGTGGAAGCTCACCTGTTTTAGCAAGGCTTTTAAAGAGATCTGACAAAGCCCGTTGTTTTTGCATCTGAATATGCTTTGCCTCTGATTTCTGCTTCTCCTTAGTTGCTGTCTGATCAAATGTTAAATTCTGCAGTTCAGCTACAGAAACAATAATACCACCTGTATAGAAGACAGCAGACAAAGGTATGAGATTGATATTTTAATGTATGTAAAGCTCTAGGAAGACAACTATGTATCTGCACTTTTTCCTGATTTGTTCCATTTATGTTAGAGAGGTCAATTGTGGTATGGAAATCACAAGAAAACCTAACCTGTGAACTGGTCGAGATTTTCCACCAGGTTTAAGAATGAATTATTTTCTGTAACTGCTGTACACATTTTCTTCATTTTCTTTGTCAGCTTAGACAGACGATACTGAAGAGATTCTGTATGAAATGTAATGACACCCTGACATTCTGGGAGTGCCCTCTGAAAAAAAAATGGAAGAAAATTATCCACAAATAGTTGAAGCTCTCATTTGATCCCTAGGAGTAAATCAAGGGATTTTAGCCTTTTTAAAAAAGAGCTAAATTCTGCATTTATCTGAAACCCCAAAACATGTTCATGTGATTCTTTCATCAGTTCAGCACCAACACTTGAGAAAAATCGTAACACATGTATGTCAGGCAGACATTAGTTTTGAACAGTCAAGCGAATGAAAGATGCTATGATCTTACTGTCTTAGGTGTTTGTCATTACCTCTATGAAAAAAGTAATCACTGCTTCAGGTCAGCTTCCTCTGCCTTCCAAGATTAAAGGCATTAACCTAAATCACTAATGCTCCCAGGGGGTCAGGTAGGAATACCCTCACTCACTTTCCACTAGACACAAATTTTGTTTTTAAAGTACAACAAAAACAGTGTGCAAGTAGAAATTATTAAATAACAGAATAATTCCTCAGCATTTTCCAAAGCTTTTCAATTTTTTTCCTGTTCAATTTTTTTGTTCAATTTCAATTGTTTGCATGCATCTTCTTTAAGGAATGAAGACAACACGGAACTGCAAGAAGTGAAACCAATAACCCTGTTAATTATCAGTAACAGGCTTACAAATCTCCCACTAACAAACAAAACCCTCAATCAAATACATTAGATTTGCATTAAATTTCTGCCTCCTTGCTCTACCCTCCTGTACAGGACATGAGCAAGATCAGCCCTGCTCCTGGTCTGAAGAAACAGAACAAAACTGAGGGTAACTCAGCATTTCCCACTCACCACCAAACTCTGCTGAGTTATGATTGTCTCCTTGAATCTTGTTAATAAAAAGTAATGATATGAATAGGAATCTCTTTCAGGAAGAAAATTAGCTGACTTCCTCTCTGAGCTGGGCAAAATATTTAGAGACATACTAAACCGAGACTCTCTGGAACAGGATTTACCATGCATCAGCTTGTTCAAGACAAATGTTCACAGTCCACAAACTGTCAGTCAACAGCAAACATATGACAATATAGTGCATTCCCTTAATAGCATCCAAGCCAAAAGTGATTTAATATTTAATCAGACCTCATATACACAAAAATCCTACAGCTACATCATTATTTGTTTGGGTCCTTGTTTAAAAAAAAAACAGTAATAATAATTTCAACTCCCAGGCTGTTTTACTTCACTAGTAGAGAAGCAACAAATTGCTGCAGACACTATGTAAGCAAATGGGAGATGAGATGTGTAACAGCCTCATCTCTGTGTATCAGAGCACAGATGTAGTGCCAGATCAGTACAGACCATGCTTGTCATCCCATGCTGCATTCCCACCCATCTGCAGTGTTGCATAACACTGAACACAAGTAAGACCAAAAAAGTTTATGATATATTCAACAGATCTGACACTTACATAAGATTTTCCTGCCTTAATCAGTGAAAAGCAATGTATAGATGAGATTAGAGAAACTGTTCTTCCCACACTTAGAATAACTAATTCAGTCACCTTGGTAACATCTGTTCTAGCAGACAGAACCTTTCTCAATGTGTTGTTTAGCCTCTGAATTTTGGTTTCTTTGTCGTCAGACTCTTCTTGCTTTTGCATGCAGTCCAGCTGCTCTTCCTTACCAATTTCCACCAAGGCAGGCTGACACGGCTCATCCAGAACAACTTCAAACTTCTTCATGAATTTAAAGAGAGTTCTAATTATCAAATGAAAGCAAAAAATTACTGGGTTTTGTAATCCTGAAAATCTCTCAGCTGCTGGAAATAAATGTTTTCACTGTGTTATGAGCAGAAGAAACATTTCTGCATTCAAATGTAACATCATAGAGAAATCATCTAGAAGGAAAGTTTCTAAAAGGGGAGCTTTATTTTAAGTTCTGACTTACCTGCGTATTTTTTCAACTGATTGCTTTATAGCCCAGAAGCTGACATCATTCCACCTGGAAATCTTCACAAATTCCTATTAGGAAAATAAATAATCAATGTGATTACTTATGTAAATGAAATTAACTATTTCCACATCAAAGATGATCTTTAAACCTTATCAGCTACAGTGATCTTAAAATGCCAAACATTTTAGTAAGTGAGCAAATTATTGTACAGGCATCTTATTAACATAATATTTGCATGGCATAAAATCTGCTGCATAGCCAGATGTTGTGAAATGAACAGGGGCTTCACCCCTGAGTAGAAACCTTCATGGATAAATGGGACTGATCAAACATTAAAGCTTTCAATCAAACCCTCCCCCACCTCAAGAATTAATTCTTGCCAAAGAAAATGTTTAGTGGGGATTTCAGTGGCCAACACAACTACTATAGACAAATTCAGATAGTATCTGCTCCACTGTTCCTTTGATTATGTTGTCTGAGCCAAGTCTCCCTTTACCTTAAGTTCCTTTTCTATGGGCTGACGAAGTTCAGTGATTTTGGCCTCTACACACTCTGAAAACTGCTTATAGTAATTGTATAGATTCCACAGGATGCTGCACAGAACATCTAGAAGGGAGAAGGGACAGATCATCATCATCATCCTTTTTTTACAAGAGGGCATTTTTCAGTATTATAACAGTAAATACATCACAGTTCTTTTTGGAAGCTTAGCAACACTGAAAGATGGGATAAATTGGCCAACAAGAAAACAGCCCTATGGGCTTGTGTTCTATTTATGAGCTCAGTGACCTGTTTGGAAAGTCAGGAACACCTGATGGCTGAATATTGGGATGCTGTATAGGCAACTCATCAGAGGTAATGCTAACAACTTACCCCTTTCTGCTACTTGAGGCATCAGCAAGACATGGCAGTGGAAAACCAGCAGTACTTGGAGCCGTGCCTGAAACTCTCCCAGAGTAGAGCCTTCAATGAAAGCCTGTAATGTGCTGACCAGAGTTTTCAGATCCATTTGCTCAGTTCCTGAACGTTGCACCAGAAATTCCAAAAGAAAGTGAGAGAAAACAAAAAAACCCTAAAATAGCTACTTGAAAATTGTTGTCTGGTCTTTATAACTTTCAATTAAATATTGAGTCTCAATTAGGAAAAGTTCAAAACAAAATAGGCAAGGGGCAGAGAGGGGAAGAATTCTGATTTAATAAGAAGTAAAACTAACAGATGAGATGCTGGAAGAAAGGAAAGGGAACAAGAAGCAGCATTAAGATAGTGACTGAGAAGGTCACTTATATGTTGAATTTCAGAATCCATTGAGTATTTACAGAATACTTGCTATTCCCCATGAATGAATGGCTTTTTCAGTCATGATAAGCAACAGCATAAATAAGTCACTACCAGTTCCTTAACTCTTTAAAGTCATGAGGACAGAAACAGATCAGAAGAATCTGGTAGAGAATACAGTGTCTTTAGGGTATTATCTGTGGAAGAAGACATGTCCTCTTCGAGATGTAATATAACTGAAGGATCTGAAGCTCATCAAGTGCATTAAGTAGCCATGAGACTGGGAACTTGGCCTCAAGCCAGAGGACACTGCTTTCATCTTTACAATTCCATTAAATTTGGGGGAGGCAAGGTGCTGCCCCTCATTCCCCTATTTTATGTAACATGAACACGTGCAGACAGATTTGCTAAGAACAGTATGTACCAAAACCTACTTAGTCTAAGAATTCTCTAGGCTTTATACAGAATGTTAAAAGCAGTTCAGCTGGAATATGAATTATGCTTTCTGCAATTAAAAAAACAAGGTGCCTTTTCCAGTTGCAGAGGGAGGCCTCCTATCCTCCAAATCTGTTTGAATTGTTTGTATATGCATGATGTACAGCTATCACAACTCTACTTTCTTTTAGGTGCTTTTTAAAGACAACTTTTCTTTACATCACAACACAGGCCCTATGAGCCACAAGTGGTTTCACAAATATATACAAAGTTCACTCCATATGGAAAACCCTACACAGTCATGGAATTTACTGTGGGGCAAAGAATATACCTGAAAGTGCATTGTCAAATTCTGGCATTTAGGACCTTAATCATACATCCTTACAATTAGTAGAATAAATTACATTTATTTTAAGGCCAGCACTTACCTTCTGTGTTTGCCTCTGTCTGTTCTTGTACATACTTCTCAATCATCTGATAGACTGAGAACCAGCGCTTTGTGGATTTATCCACATGCTGCTTCATAATATTGTCCAAACTTACAGACCAGCAACTAGAAACAATTAAAAAAGGGAGAGAGAAATCAAAAATATAATGGGTACTTTGGGTTCAAAACAACCAAAATTTGTTTTCTGTTTCTATTAAACTAATGGGAAATTTAGTAGGATGAAAGAATCTGCACATAAGCTTAATATATACAATCAATTTCTGAGGATCATTGTTTTGCTACCATTATTAAATATGAGAGAATAAAAAAAGAGAGGCGGGTTTAAAAGTTTATTTTCTCAGAAATTGAGGTAGACTTGTGGAATTCCTGATTGTGACACACTGTGGCTATAAAAATTTCACGTGGTCTTAAATGGGAAACTGGACAATAATTTTTAAGGACCATTCAATGATGGTTATTAAACAGACAAAACCCTGCAGGCTCAGGAAACCCTAGGATGAAAACAGGAGAGCACTGGTAAAATATTGTTTCTACTTCCCCTGAGGCAAATACATAGTCACCACAGCCTGGACATGCTCATTCTGATCCACTACAGCTCCTCACTGGTGGTCTCTTTCCCCCACATATTTTCACCACAACAAATACACAGAAGCATGTTCCAAAATTAAGGCAATTCAGTATTGGAATGTGCCTCCATGTGGAGATGAAAGCTTAGAGTATCTAAGGAAAAGAAGCATGGAAGGACAATCCTTACTTCAACTCCAGTCTACGCCACTGAATGATCAGTTGTGTGACCAGATCCAGGTGCTTCCGCAGGGACAAGGCCCGACTGGCATTCTCCTCCCAGTCCTAGAAAAGAAAAGTTCCCCTTCACGTAAAGCCAGAAATTAGTCACTGCCTGGCAAAACCCACTGCATTACTCTGGATTACTGGGTCCTGCTCTTTAAACTTTCAGCATGGAACAAGTTCACTTCCCCAAATCCTGACAAGCAGACAGCTTTTATGTACTGTGTTTGTAACATGGTACCAAATATAGGTAAGGAAACATAAAAGAGAAAAATGAACTTTATCTTAGACTTCTTCTTACCTGTGCCTTTGCAAGAAGAATTTCCAAGCCATTCAGAAACTTTGAGAGAGGACTAGAAAGTGGAAAACTCCGAATTCTGTCCATCACAACTAACAGCTGCAGAACAAGACCAAAAACATTCAGTAGCTGCACTTCAACAGAAGAAGACATGAAATTCAATTAATTTCCATTAGGATAACTGACCCTCACAGGAGATAAGAATTTTTTTCTTCTTTACACATTTTTAAACTGCTTTCTCAATATAGTATAAGATCACTAGGAATTCAGTAAGGTCAATGCACTTGGGGAAGGGAGCACAAACTACCTAAGGCAAAGAGCTCATATGGAATCTGAGTTTCTACATTATCCCCAGAAATGTAACCTGAAGACAACACAGATGCTGTAAGAGGGACTAAAAATAATTATTCTAAAGCATTATGAAAGAAAGAACTTCAGAAGAAAACTGAGTAGAAGCAGCAAGACCTCAGGGATCTTTGAGCTATGGCAGACTGAAGATTGCTGAAAACTCTAAATTCAGACTTGGCAGAATCCCACTTAACGTTTCATTATTAAAATACAACAGCTGTAATACATACAGTTAATACCTATACCTCTTATGAATAAACAGGATGACTTCAAAACATCTGCATGAGTAAGACAACCTCTATGCAAGCATATAAATGTGCATGCACATGTCTATGCATACCTATATATATACACATAAATGCAATCCTAAAATGTTCTCGTTTCCCCCAAATATTTGTTGAGGTGCTTTTACCTGCACAAGTACAGGATGTTCTGGCCATTCCTGCAGTAGCCCATTTATTTCTTTAGCAAAATTGTCAAGTACAGGTTGGCACTGTCGGACTTGCTGAATATTGGGATGCTGATAGAAGTCATATGGGCCATCTTGCTGCAGCACAAGATCTGAAGCCACTTCCTCAAAAAAGGTATTGTGAAGAAGAGTGCTCAGCAGAAGTTGGCTTCCCAAAAGACTGTCATTCATTTCAGCACCTAGGAAGCAAGTAAGGAAGGCATCACACATGGTATTAGCTCTTTTTTCACTTGAATAGATAAAGTAAGGGTTTTCTTCCCCCCTGTATCCCAAGCTTTAGCATGTAATCTTTTACAAGGATGTAAGACTATACCACTGGAACAATGAGATGGAGTATGGAACACAAGACATACTTAGAGTTTATATTCTCTATTTTATCAGATTTTTCTATGGAAGTACAAGGAGTGTTATAAAGACAGGCTGTAATCCTGTCAGAAGAACTGATTGTCTGTATATAAATTTCCATCAAGGAGATACTACTATAAAGCAAGGCTCAGTGGAAAAGTAATCCAACACACAAGAGTAATCCCACATACCATTATGGCTCAGGTGCTAACACAAAAGTAGGGTACTGTAGAAACAAAGCCCTCACCCACTTTATCTTAATTGCACACACGCTTAGATCAGAAGTGAAATACATAGCTGTGCTTTAACAAGTGATGATTCTGAGTTCTCACACATTGTTTAAAAAAATTTACACATCAAGTTTTTGCAAATTCAGGGTGGAAAAAAACCCCATGATACCTTTTTTCTTTTTATTTTATATACATAAGCTAAATTTAAAACAACTCTTTAATGAACTTCATTGCAAAATTTACTTCTGAGAAATTTCTTCAAGTGCTTTATCTTCTACAGGAATATGCAGATCCTATGATCAAAATTTCACTCAGTAGTCAATACATTTTTAAACTGTATTGGTCTTCTATATTACCAAATGGAATTACAAAAATGCATAGAAGAATAAAAAAATCAAAGCATTCCACAAGACAATTCTTAACATGGGACAAATTCTCTGGGAAAAGAATTTTCTGTTTTGTGCATTCTCCCCATAGCAGGTGTGCTTCATGACCTGTAATGTGATTATTTTGAAATAAATCTTTACAAATCTAAACCAGCATATCTGAAATACTGCTTGCAGTCTTACCAATTAAAGGATAGAATTGTGACACCAGGCATGCACCAGTCTGATAGCAGGAAATAAATGTACTGAAATAATGCTTGGCTTGATGAGAAGGCAGACTCTGTTGATACCACAGGGATCGAGCAAAGTTTAAGCACAACTGCTGATGAACCTTCATTACTGTTTGCATGGAGCTCTTGGACAAAAGGGCTCTGTCAACTTCCAGCTGGTCTTCCACTGGATCCTCAGCTTCCATTTTTTCTTCTAGACTTGGCTGAGCTGTGATATCTTCAAAGTCCTGTAAATTACATGATAATCAAAAGTAAATTTTGATTTCTTCCTTTAACACCTCCTCTCCCTGCCTCCTCTTTTGCTTTTTTTGGCATTGCAATGACATGCTAATGATTTGCAGCTGGTACCTTGTAGACAGACTGCCAGTCTGAAACTGAACACAGGTGTACAGAACATTTCAGGGTGTAACTACAGCAGGCAAGAGTGCAGTACAGTGATCCCTGGGCTGCTGCCAACTCAACCCCTTTGCAGAAAAAGCAGCAGCAGCTGTGTCTGCTTATAAACCACCTCAACACTGCATGGTTGCTTGAGGACCTGAACCCTTCTGTTTCAGCTGCTTTATTTAATCAAGGAGATCAGCCTTCTCCACCTATAGTAGAATCTCAGATGACCTTACTAAAAATTCCAGCTTTTTACAAGTAACTACATTATCCTTCAGTTGTACAATTTGGGATTATTCATCCAAACCACAGTACAATTCAAGCCTGGAAATTAATCCCAAAAACATTTTTCAACCAGAAGGTAAAATAAACCACAAGCACATAACTGAATACCTATCAAAACCTACCCCAATTTGGCTTTTAGTTGAATGAAAAGCTGCTTCATTCCTCATGTCATTTACAGCATTTATTTTCAGGAGCAACTTCAGATGTAATTTTTGTGTTTCTTAACAGAGTTACAGCTATTACCTTTTCATGAAAATCTCCTCCTGAATTCTTCTTCTTCCTCTTCTTCCTCGCTCCGTCCTTTCCCGTGGCTTTTACTCCTGTACCTGTACAGGCTGTGTTCCATTGCCTCCTGCTCCTGGGCACGCCGCTCCTGCTCGTCCCATTCATTGACAATCGCCTAAGGAAACACAAAGCAAGATGCTTCTACACATGTCAACGCTTAACATCATCTCTTATTCCATAAATGGGGCAGCATCTATTTTGCTGGGCTCTTCCCTCCTCTCTGGTCTACAACAGTAGAAATCAAAGCCATCTAACATTTGTGAGTTACCCTCTTAACAAGCTAATGAGGAAAATGCAAAGACAATACACAACGGAGTATCTGACCAAGTTCTAGTCTCCTTTCTTAAACATTTAATAAACTCTCAACAAAGTTAGCAATGGGGCATGGTTTTTTGTGTGTGTCCACCTTTGGGTTTTGTTGCTTGGGGTTTTTCTTACATAAATAAAATCTTCTCTAATTATTACAGGCTATTGTTTTATGCCTTGATGAATTCAAACAAGTTAATCCAGTATATTAGATTACCTTTTAATTGGGAAAAAATTAGAAGATTTTAAAGAACATCATACTAATAATCATCAAGATAAGGACCTCTAAAGATCATCTAATCCAACCCCAATGCCATGGGAAGGGACATCTTCCTAGATCAGGATGCTCAAAGCCCCATCCAATCGCTCTCAAACACTTTCAGGGCTGCAGCATCCACAACTTATATGGATAACCAGATCCTGTGTCTCACCATACACATTTCCAAACAATTATTTTCATACCTGATCTAGATTTACCCTCTTTCAGTTTAAAACTCTTATGCCCTGTTCTACAAGCCTTGGTAAAAAGTCTCCTTCCCTCCTTTTTATAAACCGAAAAGCCACAACAAGGTCTCCTCAGAGACATCTCTTCCCCCAGTGGAACAACCCCAGCTCTGTCAGCCTTTCTTCACAAGAGGGGTGTTCCAGCACCCTGATGTGGCCCTCCTCTAGAGCTGTTTTTGCAGATCCATGTCTTCCAAAGGGGACAAGTTCAGAGCAAGACTCCCAGTCATGGGCATCCAGAGCTCACCCGACACAGATGTCTGAAGAGCTGCAGAGATTTCGGGTCCATCTCTCCTCTGGATAGTACATGGCATCGAAGATGCAACAAAGCATTCACCAGGAGCTGCTCCAGAGTTGGGGAAGGCTGCTCAGCTCCCTCAGATCCTCCCTCAGAGTGCTTCAGAGAGAACTTTTTAAGTCCATTAAGTACCCCAACTGAATTCACTGAGCATATAATTTCTGCCCGAGCAAAGTAAGTGGGAAAGGCCCGGCCAACAGAAGGAAATGCCAGCAAGGAAGTGAGGAGGTTGCTGAGATCAGCTGGGCACACAGAGCTCTGCAGCACTGCGCTCGCTTCAGAAGCCACTAATCGCATGCCATGCTGCAGCTGCACGATGGCAGCCTGGAGGGGAACGATGGCATCAGGGAACACAGCATACTCCTCTGCCAGGTGTTTTCTAAACTGATGGTGTGACTGTTGCCACGATGCCTCTTCATTTAACAGTTTCTGTACAGCCTGCAGTGATTTAGGTCTCTCTCCACGGAGGAACTGCAGGAGGCGGGCTAGAAGGTCTTGGACTGAGGAAACGCGTGCTATGCTGCTGATGTACTGGTGAGCCTCCTGGTACAAGCAATCATACAGAGGAGCTGGAGGCCTGAAGGCCTTCCTTCTAGAAAGACTGCTAATTTGCTGCTTCAACTTTTGCATTCTTTCATGTAACAGCCTGTTAAGAAATAACATTGACTGGTTTAGACACGGGAATATTTTTCATACAAACTTGTTTAAGTAGATCTAACACAGCAGTTAGATACAGGAAAAGAATAATCAGAAAATACTCTGCTATTTTGTGTGAAACAGCAAATAAGGAAAAAACAAGGGACAGCCTTTTAGCCCACAGATACAGATTTCTTCTCTCCCAGCCACTTCAACAAACTTCAAGTACCTTTTTCTGGACCTGACGGCTCTGTGAGCATTACGAAAAAAATTATATTATCACAAGCAATTGGTAAAGCTCAGTCATTCAGAACCTGCTTTCAATGATTATCATTCTCTTTAAGCAGCAGCACAGAACTAGCAGATCTATGAGTATAAAAATGAAATCAAAAATTTCTATTAAAAGTGAAAAATAATGAATAATAGAGTTTTTATCTTCATGTACACAAAACACATGTGGAAGGCTGCAGAAAGGAGAAAACTCTCTTTGCTTAAAATTTCCTTCTCAAGTTCCTCTGATAAAAAAAGAACTACAAAAAGCCTCAAACAAAATAACAGTGGCTACAGATTATGAATATCAACAGTGTACTCTGTGTGGTAAGAAATTTAATTAATCCACAGCAACACAGGCAAAGGCTATTGCTAAAATACACATATATAGATTTCTCCCCAGTAATATCAGCTGAAGAACTTTGCAAAATAGTGCTGGGACATATAATGGCCTTGAGAAACTACAGTGCTAGATAATTCATCTCACTTCAAGTGACTGATACTATTGTCACATTTAAAGAAAGTACTGTAATTTAAATGTATGGCATTGTTTTTACTTCTGGGCATGGTTTCAACTTCATCAATATATGATGGCCACTGCTTTAATTGTTCTATTTTCAGCAATACAAAGTGTATGGACAATTCCTTATTGCAACTAAGGAGCACAGCTGCTTCTTCTCTACCACCTCAATATGTAAATTGATACTTTAAAGCCAGCAACTCTAGTTTCTACAGAAAGAGAGAAAAATTGTAAAGCTTCAGAGCCTGAGCACACAAAGATGACACATCCACTCTTAAAGAGAGGTTCAGTGCCTGGGTGTTACCTGATATGGGGATGAATATAGTTGCTGACTGTTTCATCTTCAATACTTTTTCCTGTATGCAGCTGAGATGAAAAATCATGTGTTTTCCATTCACATTCCAGCCGGTATAACTAAAAAGGAAAGAATAAATCATTCACAGCAGTTCTTATTTTAGTAACTAAGGAGGGTACATCAACTTTTTGGACATTAGAAGTTGTTTTACTGGTATAGTTTAAAAATCATGACCAAGCCAAACTCCTCTGCATTGACTTTATACATAACAAAGGTAAAAGCCAACTTGGCTTCATACTCACCTCTTCTTTTGAGTACTTGAGCTTGTATTCTCTTTTAACAGCTGGATCAAACCGGGTCTGTGGAATCCACATCTGGATCTGCACCAAGCCAATGCTCACCCAGAGGCTTCCTCGCCAAGCTGTCTCTGGTAACTCCTGAAGCCCTTCCCCATAGAACTGATGCAAGCAAGTGAGCAGAAGGAACAGGAATTCTTTAGGAAGCAATTCCTGATCAGTGATGCTTTCAAGTATCTTGAGAAGGTACTCATACACAACAGGATCCTTGAGGTAGAGCTTCTCACAGCACTCCAAATATTCTTCTTGAAGATCCACTGGAATCAGATCTACCAGGGCAGAGAGCAGTCTGCCCAGAATTATTCCTTGCAGTCTAGCATCCGTGTGTCTGGAGAAAAAGGAATGAGAAAATGTTTACACACAGTAAGCAACCTTCTGTAACATGCTTGATTTAAGTAATGGATATGTGGAAGAGAGGTCTTAATACCTAAAATCTGCTATTGAAGAGACAGCCAGGTTGGTCCACAGTGCTGTGCTGACATTGTGAAGCTGCTGTGCTCTCTCCATCCATTCTCCCAGTGTTACATGGGATGATGACAAGACAGGAAGCCCACTCACATCCCACTGGCTTGTCTTGCTGCTGCTTGTTAGAATTTCAAAGAAGCACTTTGAGAAAACAGCTCGGGTCAAAATGCCTGGGCCCTAAATCAAGAGATTAAGAGTTAGATGATTGAGATGCAGCTTGCTCTGACTATGCTAGAACTTACAATATTGCTTTAGAAAATTTGAATTAGTCAACAAGAGCATTCAGCCTAGAATTTGATTAGGTCAGAAGAGACAAACCTTCATAGAATGGTTCACATGGGATTTAGAGAAGTTGTTTTCCTCTGTTGCAGGCAGTGGCCTCCAAGTCAACCAGTAATCTGGGTCTGTGGTGAAAGTACTGCTCCAAAAGGATGATAACACAGAATTAACTAGCTGAGATGACAGAATAGACATTTCTTCAGGGGCTATCTAAGGAGAAACAAAAACCTTGAGGTGAGAATAATGTACAGGGAGCAAAAGAAAATTAGGCACACACATATACAAAGAAAGTATGATTCTGTTTTTCAGTAGGGATAGCACAAGATACTCTCCAAGATCCTTTCAAATTCAAATTCACATAGCATTTGCTTGCATCTCCTCAATGAAGAGTAAACTTCCTGAGGCCAGCACTGTCTCCTGTCTGTGAAATATGCAGCATGTTTACAGAGCAAGTTGTTAGAATACAGCCTGTAGTCCATGACTGTGCAACCTTTTGTTGCAGTACACAAGGGTGCAGAGGCATGAAACCGGTAAAGCCATCCACTACTCTGCTCTGAAACATTTAAGGTGAACTTGTGTTTTACTGTGCTTTGTGGGAACACCACCACTGTATCATAAATATTAAGCAGAGTTACTATATGTTCTACAGAAAATTAATCAAGTAGCTTTATCAATCTGTTTAATTTGCAACAGAACTAAAAAATTTAGAGGCATGGGAACAGAGGAAAGCATTTTTCAGCATGAAATTACTTTGAATACATAGATACAACCAGGCTGGCACCTGCCATCCAAACAATTGCCCATTAGGTCACAGATGGATGTATGGAACAATACTACTAAATAAAATAATAAAAAATTATTTTATTGAAGACTTTATTGTATTTTATCTTTCAACATTGTGTTTTAATTACATTTTCTCAAGGCTCACAGTTAATAACCTTTCTTGTTAAAAGAAGGAACAGTTTTTGTCAGGCAGACATTGAAAAACTGCATGTCAAAAATCTTAAGTGATATACATATTTTGAAGAATCTTTGAAAACCTCAGGAAGATTAATTAAACTAAAGATCTGATTAAATTAAATTAAATTAAAATAAAACTTCTTACTTCATTAAGGTGCAACAAGTGCCACAGTCCAGAGAGCTGGTGACAAGCAGCTGGTGTCAACTTCAGAGCAAAAGCTATGAACTGAGCTACATCTGAACAGATGCTTAAGTCTTGATTGCACTTCTTCCTGTAGCAGGTAAAAAAACCACAACCTAAGCAGTACTTAAGGAGGGCACATGAAATAAATCACTTGGCTAGTAAAACAAATGAAGAATGGCAAGCAAAGTCACCAAAAGGTTAAAATGACAGTATTTCAAATGTTGGGAAAGAACAAGCACTCCAGTATTATTCAAAACACTTGAATCCTTCAAGGTAACAAAATCTAAACAAAAGGGGGAAAAGTGTAATGTCCTGTAGCCAGAAGCTCCATACTGAGCAAAACATACAAAACATTTGAGGACAAAATTTTTCTAGCTTTATAGCTTTTGTGAAAAGTCAGAACTTTGCTGAATTCAAGAGTGAATCAGTGATTCTAAGAGTCTCATTACACAAAAAATTACTTTCACTGAAATCCATAAATGAATAGCTTTCTCCTAAGGAATGGTAAACCAGATGAAAAATAAATACACTTGTCCCCTTAAAACAACACAAACACTTCTCAAATAAATAATGTTAATTCAAATTATGATTCTATGTGTGTATAGTTTACACAAAAGGAAGCATGCATGCCAGTCTATTTCCTTCATCTCCAGGTCTAATTCAGTTTTTCTGCAGTAGCCCCCAGCAATACAATATAAACACCTTCTGTTGATTCCTGATACACATGTATTTGTGTGCTGCAGAGATATGTATGCACATACACACAGGTGTATATCAATTACAAACATATGGGTTTACATGAAGATGTATAGCACCAAAGTTTCAGCTTCTAGCTAGGGATTTGAAATATCATGAAAGGAAATATAGGAGTTCTTTCTCCAAACTTCTTTTTACCTTCTTGCACAAGCCTTGGCCACATAATCTGCTGTTAGTTTGTACTGCCAGAGCACCCCTATGTATTCCATTGCAGGCCACAGCTGAACCTGACTGCAGAGCTGGCTTAGCAGGGCAGGGTCTAACTGGTTGGAAATGGTGTCCTCAGGAAGCCTTTCTTCTGAGTAACTATATGTGACTCCTTCTGCTTTCAGCTGTGAATGAACAGCCTTCAAAAATATCTGTAGCTGACCTGTTGACAGAATAAAAGAAGCACATAAATGTATGTACTATGTTTCTTGTCAGTGAACATTTAATATCCTTTCTATCTGTGTACAAAAGAATGGAGATGGCAGAAATCATCCTGCTGGGCTGTTCACAAGTGTTACCTACCCAGACTAACATCTTCTAAATGATTGGCTCTTATTATCAGGCCATCAGCTTGCAGCAATGCTTTCTTCATCTTCACTCCCGTGGCAGCAACTTTCACACAGCACATTTTTTCCTGCCATCTACCGTCTCCACAGGCCAATCTTAGCTCCAAGATGTTCAGTGGTTTGCTGAGAGCTTTTAACTGAGAAAAACATTCCATGGCCAGTTTATCCTGGAAACATGAAAAGGACAATTTGTTTCAGCAGTGCTAACAAAGCCACAAACAAGATTTGTGACTGCAGACAAACATAAGATTTCAAATTCACATGTACACAACTAAAGTACAAGTATATATAACCAGCCTGCAACAACAGTTTCAAAATAATCTTTTAGTAGCCTAACTCAATACAGCAGGGAGACAGAAATTGAAACTGGTGGCTACAATTCCTCCTTGTCAAGTTTTCCATTCATGAAGAAACTACATAGATCATGCAGACAAATAGTACTTTAACTGGGCAATTTATCTAAATTAAGGGCAATAAATACACAAAATAATAAAAAAAAACCAGAAGCTACTGTCACTTACAAGAAATCACAGTTTACACATGCAATTTAAATACATTTGGAGGCTTAGATATATTAGATACATTTGCATGCCTAAATACATTTGGATCTTTCCAAATCCTTAGTAAGCACTGAATGTTTTTCAGTCTCATAAAGTAACTGTGCATTTTTTGATAGCTGAGTATCCTTGAGAGAGAAGGTCATAAAAACCTAGGTCTAAGCACTAGTGACCAACACAACTGCACATGACTACTTGTGCATTTCTTTTAAACAGGGACTTGTATTATTTAGAAAATTTACTGAAATTTTTTTTTTAAATTGAATTACAACAAATTCTGAAATATATGAAGAGCAAACTCCAAAACTGTCAAATTTAAGAGGACTTGTTTTGGGAAGTCATAAGGCAGCCCCATCTTGTGCTGTATAAAAGGAAGTGCACAGGCTGTTCTAAATACACCCATGTTCACTGACTAAGCAAGTGGCATATTGATATTCCCAAGCCTCCAAAACACAGGAGAAATATTTTTATGCTCAGGTACCTTTTTCTATTAAGTAAATATTTTCTATACTTAGCATTATTAATAGTAAAAATGCTATATCTGGATAACTGATATATTTATCAGAAGATATGTACATTAACATGTGTTGAAATTTTCTTTTAAATAAATCTTTAAAATAGAAAAGAATTGTGTTTTCTCTGTCCTGAAAAAGCAACTGCTGTAAATATATTAAAGCCTATCTGGACATTGCTGGAACTACAAATCCTTTGCAAACATAATATTGATACCTTAAAAGGAAGGGGTCTTCCTAGAGACTTCTGTAGAATCTTCATATTGGCTGAATTACCAGCAGGATTGACCAAGCAGTTCTGAATCTGCTGTGAAACTGATTGAATTTCCCTGGAAATCCTTGTAGAGGAAAAAATACAAAAAAGGGAGGGACAGAGGGGAGGAAAAAGCCCACAGGTAACAAAATTTGAGAAACAAGCAAAAGGATGTAAAAGTATTCTTTTACTAAAGGGGTAAAAATTCTAGATGATCATTTGAGCAAGCAGAAGCACAGTGCTAGAAAACACAGATTTTAAAAATAAACTGTTATTTGCATCACTAATGGAACACAAAATGGGACACTAATCTAAACAATGCTCAACAACTATAACACTACAGAAAAGAGTAATTTATAGAGCTATTTAACAGAAAGAAATCAAAAGCCACCAAACAAAGCCACTCACTTGTTCTGGTCTGACCCAATAAGCATCTGAGGAATTCTGTCAATGAGGTGTTTCATGACCCAGTGCCAGTGCAGAGCCAGGAGTGACAACCCTGGTGAATCCACGGTGACAGAGTCAGAGGTGGCCCAGAGCCGGTCCCGCCACAGCGAGCAGCACAAAACCTAGAACCAGCCAAGGAGGTTACACAGTTACCCCTGCCACAGGTTACACAACACTTCTTTCTTTGAGCAGGAGAAAAAGAAAAACCAACATCACTTGTACTAACTTCAGAGTCCCACAGTGTTTTGTATTTAGTGCTACACAACCAGGACTCAACTACAGGTTCTCTAAAAATACCACACCAGCAAGGGGAACTACAGCAGCCAAAACCAACCAATCCCTGCACCAAGTCTACAACGTCAAGATTTCAGCAAAATTATATTCATGGTCTGAAAAGGGAAAGGGAGAAGTGAACCATCTCTGTGGCCTGCATGTCAGATGTCTAGGTTCACACAATCTTATCACAGATAGAAATGGATACTCTGTTTATCATCAATGGAGAGAAACAGGCACTCCTACAACACACTTCATGCCATCCTAAAGAAGTATTAGAGGGTACAAATACAGCCACTGCAACAAACATGATTGTTTGCCTACTGTTAGGCATATTCTGAATACAAACAGAAGCACTGCACTGTATTTCATAGCCCCTGAAACTAAAAATAGTGTTCTGCACACAATCTCATTTCACCTAATTCCCATAAATGTACTGTGCAAAGTCTACTCACATCATGCGTGTCGTTGTCACTTAAGGCCACCTGAGTAGAGTTTAGCCAGTGAAGTACAAATGCATCCCAAAGTTCAAAGAAAGCAGCAAGGTTGACCACGACTACATGAGGAAGACAGTTGTAACTTCCTGGATCTGAGGTTTGGGGAAGAGGAAAAGAAAGGCAGAACTGAATATTCCAGCCACATCACATCACACATATGGGTCAACTTCTGATCACTAGAACCTCTCTATGATTGAGAAATAAACCACAACCTGAAAAGATCTAAGAAATAAAGCAATAAAAGTAGCCCTTCATTATTTTCACAATTCTCTGTTACCTCTAAGCATTTTATATGTATATTAAAAAACCCATCATGAGGGATTCCTTCATCAATTGCTTCTATAGAGCACACTAACTTCATCACTAAATTTTACCCTTTGTTTTAGAAGTAAAACTTCCTACTTACATAAAACAAAAACACAGCTGAAGAATTTGGTTATTCTTGTTAGTTAAAGACAGAACGCTATTCCAGTTTCTCTCCACTGTTATTCTAAAGTTTGTTTAATTAAGAGAAAACTCATATTCATTGATTACCTCATAGAGGCAGGACATAGATACCTTAGGTATACCTAATTTAAGAATAATGTGTTAGATACCACACTAGTCCTCATCTGACTGCTTTACATTCACATATTCTTTCTTTGCACACCATGTTTGAAGAATACATTTCATTACAATGCAAATGAACCATATTTCAAATTGACTACAGAACCAAAAGGAACAGCAAAAATCAACCCACTTTTGTGGAAATCTAGAGACATTCTTAAGGCACTGTTTCTTGGCTTCTTGCTGGCAATCAAACTCTTCTCAATGTAACTTCTCTTTTCTCGGTCAAGAAATAACACTGCCCTGAAGTAAAAATAAAGTTGTTATCAATCCAGTACTGTTTTAAACCTTGGCCCTGTGAGAATGGTGAACTACAACAGGGCATTTGAACTGCAAAGTGACAAAATATAGTCAGTGTATTATGGAAGAAGTACAAGGTGCAACACAACTAATTGCTTGAATTTAGTTTCTGTAGAAGCAAGTTTCACAAGGAGCAGATTCCTGACTTCACCAGGAAGGAAAAACCAGTGAGCTACTAAACAGATGTAACACCATGGCCTGCAGGATATGTGAGCAGCTGCTTTCTTACACTTTAACTTCAAAATCTGTGTACTTTTAAATTTTATTAGGAAAAACAGTCAAAATCCAAAAGCAGAAGAACTATTTAAGTTTTGTCAGAGATCTCACACTGCTGCTTCTGCCTCTTTAAGGCTTTATCCCACAGTTCTGATTTTTCCTTGAAGTACTGCAGCCTGTATGGAATGCTGGGAGCTCTGCTCCTGTATTAAGTGATTGTGTTTAGTATGCATCTACAGAAAACAGAAGCAAAGAATTTAAATACCTGTACAAAAACCTCTGCTTGATATTTTTGACCACACTTATCAAAACCTAAAGTCACACTTGGCAGACATCTCAAGTGTTTACTCAGCACTGGTTACAGGCATTGGGCACTCTTTACAGGGTTTTTTTTGTAACCCACCGATTTGCTGCCGACTTCAAAAGCATAAGAAGCTGGTCTGTGTGTTCCATTTCTGTATCAAAGTTCATTGAATTTCTAATGATCTCCAAAAACTGCATGTTCCATCTTGGGTCCAGAGCCATCACATGTTCATCTGGAAAGGCAGACAAGACAGGACAGCAGTGAAACATCACTCAGTTCTCTTCCTGGTCCCCTGCCTATGCGAGAACATTAGGGAAAGAAAGAAGCAGCCTAGGAGGAAGGCAGTCAAACTCTCCCACTCCAGATATCCAAACAAAAAGCACTAAATCTGACTGCAGGTTCTGTAAAACAGAACAGTGATAATAAATTAAACAGGGCATAGAGCACCCAAACAGAGCTTAGGAAACTAAGTCTGGCTCTCAGCCCAGGCAAGACAGCCAGGACCATCCATAAAAGGCCCAGAGTCACTGTATGCAGCTGTCATGCACCTATCAAGCTTGGAAAAGAAGCCACAGGTCTGAGCTCCCCACAAAACACCAAGGGAAAATTACAGGCCAAGCCATGGGTTTCAGATGGGCTAACACAAATCCTGAGGAAAAAAAACCAGGGTGCCTAAACTATCAAGTCAGAAAGGCAATGAATATTTGAATCACTCTTCAGGACATGACTCTGAGCTGTGGGAATACATCTGAGTCACAAATACACAGCCAGAACTCATGGGCAGAGCACTCATCTCTAACTTGAATAGTATGAATGCATTTAATTGCCATATTTGCTGTTCTAGACAGCAAGAATGTATTTGTTGTAATTTCTTTTTTGCTTGTTTTCTTTGTTGTACTTTCTTTTATGACAAAGGCAACAACTATTTAGAATTTAGCCTTTGTTTTGCTGCATAAATTTCCTAAGAAGGGTTGCAGTGTATTCAAAGAATAAATAAAGGAAGCAATATCTTAACATCCATCTTTTGCAGCAGTACCTGTCATAGTTGGCTGTAGCAACTTGATCATGTTACTGACTCCAGATGAGAGGGGACTGGCATAAAAACAACCAAGGGCTACAGCACCTGATTCCAGCTGAATCCGCACTGAATCTGCAGGTGAAGAGGGGAGAACATGGGCATAAAAGAGTGTTTAGTACAAATCAAAAAAATAACTTCAACTGAGCCAGCACAAGCAGACTGAGTCAAATCTGAGCATCCACTTTGGATATGCTGGTTGGTCATATTTTGTATTGACTCCCAAAGAATGTCAGAATGTTAAAGCCAAAGACAAACATCTTATAAGGAGTTGTAGTTGAACTAGTGATACTACATGTATGCTAGTAAAATATGGTTTGTGAAAATCCATGAATTTATACCTTCAAATCTTCCTCTCAATGCATCTTTTTTTTTTGAAGGGGGGGTTGTATTTTCTTTACGATATGAAAAAGCACACTTTTTATGAATTTTTTACATATTTTCTACTTTACAGACCTACCTGCCTGAAAAATGGCAAAACAAAGAGGAAGCAATATATATAGGGACAGCAATATAAATATAGGGACAGCATATCTGAGATTTCAGTCCATAGAAGAAAGCTGAATGTGTGAATTACTTGGACTAATGGCTGCCTAAATGTCCCATGCGGTTAATGCAATTAATTCTGTAATTAAGTGAATAGTTCATCTCAGCTATTATCCTGAATGTTCAGAAAACACTGCTTCAGGAAATCTCAGTTCTGCAGTTTCTTGGCTTTCTAAGCATTTGTATTTTAACACCAGATACACAGAAGGCATTTGCCTGCTTTCACTATCACTAAAAGAAATAGTGAAAAGACATATTTGCTTACACAGATGAAAAACTGATCCAAAAGTAATTAATTCAGAAGTGGCACAAGTTATACACATGGTTGAATAATACAGGATAATGTTTAGCCCAAATCTCCTTATTTCCCTAACATGCACAACCTGTTTCTGCCCCTCCCTGGAGCCTCCATGCCCTTCAATTAGTGTGTGGATAATTAAGAGTCTTTATACTATAATTTGGAAAGGTCTGGATGTTTTGTAGAAGACTTAACAACTCAGCCCTTAGACAAAACAAAGTTAAATGACTACATACCAAGCACCTGTGGCAGATTTTTGGCTAAGGAGTTAAGCCATTTAACTCTTAATTTCCAGTCTTGATTGGTTGCCCTTTCTATGAACAATTTCACTGAAGCCTGGAGAACTTCCATTTCATCCATCCAGTTTGCATCTATCTCAACAGCACCGAACTTGAGACTCTCGGGATTAGTGGACTGCAGAACTTTCTTAAGATCTTGCAGAGTCACTGGTAATGTCCTGAAACACAAACATCTCCAGCAATCAAGGGCTTGAACTGCCAGATCCAGGAAAAAATATATTTTGCAAGTTAAGCTATGCAACCATCTTTAGGCATCAGCGTAGCAATGCAATGATCTTTCCTCTATTATTTAGCTTTAAAAGCAGTTTCCAACTTCAAATCAGTTGGCAGTGCCTACTATTAGGAGCTCACCATTGCAAAAAATTCATGCACTATCTCAAGAGAAACATGCACAGAATTTCACTGAGAAATTCTAATTGATTTGTGCACCAGAATGTTATGCAAAGTTAAATTAAAAAAGACAAAGCTAGGACAAGAAGTGTCATTGAATAAAAAATAAACAACAAAACCGAACAAAAATAGCTAACAACACAGTATATTGATAAGAATTTACAATTCAAATTTTTTATCTTGCTACAAACTTACACAGCCTGTTGTTTCACTGGAAGCAACCCAAAGTACCTATCTATAAACCTATAGTCCAGAGGAGTTTATTAAACAAAGAAGGCAGAAACAAAGTTTTTGCACTAGTGTTGTAAACATTAACATCTATATTGCACAAGAAATTATTAGAAAATTCTTTCATGTACCCCCTGCACAGAGGGCTCTGCTTCTTTCAGACAGCTCTGTCTGAAGAAGGAAATTTGTCTTTTTACCTGAAACTACTGGACCTAAAATTACTGATCAGTAATTGATTACATGAAAACAGGAAATCCAGAGAATTATTAGTGTACTTTAAATAGTTCAATGCTCAGGCTTTTTAAAGCTTAGAAGGAAACTGAAGGAAGAAATTTTGGGGCTCTTTATTACCTACTAAACCCAGTGTTTGCATTCACATTTTCTGCTAAACAACTCAAAATGAGTCAAATGCACTTACTGAAGATTAAAAAGTCAAGTATTTTGAATGCATTTGGAAGACTTAAAGCAGTAAATAATTGAACTTTCATTTGCAGTCATTGTATGGAAAGGTAACAGGAACAGAGAGTATAGGAGGTTCTTGAAAATATTTGTATTGTATAGGTGGCCCATGAGTCCTAGTAAAATATATCTGTATTGTATTTAAATATCTGTGTATAGGTTTTGCCCCGGTAGGTCCCAGTTATTCTTGATGGGCTGCAGCTGTGATGTCCTTCACTGGGCTTCAGCTGTGGCCAGTCAAGGTAACTGGGATAAAAGGGGGTGGGCTGGCCAGTCAGGGAGACCCAGACCCAGAGTCTGTGAAGATCTGCCGCCCACAAGAAAACACCGAGAAGGTACGGGACTCTTGAAATACGATAAATACAACAAGAGAGTATGACGTTCACAATCTCTACCTGCACAATTTGATGAAGACAGGATTTTGCAATAAACAATGACATGCCATGAATAGTTCACGTGTATTGTTTCTCATTTACTAGAAAAAAAAAAGTTTCCTGCCTACCTGCAATTTCTGAGGTTTAGTCTATGCAGACAATACATCAGGAGCTGCCCATCACTCTGGACTGTGGAAAGGAGTGAGTCCTCCGCTGCAAACAGACCTGAAGGCAGGGAGTCTGGCCACAATCCCACTGCCAGCAAGGACTCACCCCACGTGTCAGGGGAAGCCAGAGAGGAAGCATGCCTTGTAACCAATTCTAATACAAGCTATAACAAACAACCAAAAAGCAGTTTAGAGTCACATTCAAACATGTAATATGTATTCAAGCTATTCCATAGCTCAGGAAACTCTTTAATTACATGAATTTATTACGAAATTACCAGACACCAAATCTTCTACAAACACTATATAATGTACATAATAAAAGCACCAAAACATTCCTACCAGAAGTGAAATAACACACTGTGCAGTTTCAAACAGGAAGTGAATGTGTCTACAGATGAGTGTGCACAGTGTTACAGGCTACAGATGCATCAGTGTGAATATCCCAAAGTCTCAGCTGAAGCTGTTGAAACTACAAGCCTCAGAGTCCAAATAGGATATTGTTTGATTCATCTCTCCAAGAGCACCATCTCCATCAATCTCTGTCTCAGGCATTTAAGAAGCAGAGGATCTCAAATACTAGCATCATGAAGTTACATTTTTCATTTATCTAGATGATCTAAGAAAAGTTTTCAAATACAGGATTTTTACCTTTTGGTTAATCTGCAGTTGTTGTGAGCGGCCATAAACTTCCCAACAGGCTCTGTAAAAAGACTTTGCTAATCCAAAGCCTCTCTGTATTTGCTGCACAATTAATACAGCAGCCTGAAGCAAAGGTGACAAAGATGACACAAAACCTGAAAGATACACAGCAATTAGTGATATAAATGTTTAGCATCTCTCAGCCCTTTAATCTGACAAACACCACTTAATGTGTCATGATACAAAACCAATTTATCCTATTGACCTGAAAGCTGAATGGATTCTCCCCAAGGTTGATAAGAAAATCTGACAAGACCACAAATAACAGACAACCAGCTCAAAATAAGACATCAGAGAGCTGAGCTGAATGAAACTCAGCTGCAAAATACAATTTGGCAAACCCTCTATTCTGCTCATTTTCACTTTGAATATATTGGCTTCCCAATAGCAAGGGACAATGTGCCAGTGTCTGATGTCTCCTTACAAAGCACAATAGTTACCACATTTTCATGACTTGGGCCTACTTCCTGGGAATGCAAAAAAAACCAATCCAGAAATACCTGATTATAGTTTTATGCGCTTACTTATACCAGCACATAACACAATAAAATAACCAGGGTTTAATACTAAAGACTTCATCCAGATATACATGAGCCTATGTTGCTAAAGAACAGTGAGCAGACTTTTTTTACCTGCTATTGCTTCTTTGGCTTCTGAATGCACAGCCAGAAGTGCATCACAGACACTGTCTCCAACTAAACCCAAACCATGCAGGAGTAACTTCAAATCCAGACTGTCCAATATATTTCCATCATTCTCCCCAGGAATGTAAATTTCAATCCCACGATTCCGCATGGCTCTGGATATTTCCCCATGAACTGGATCCATAGAAAGGAAGAGCCTGTTTGATATTAGAAAAGAATAATTCAAGTTCGAAGCAGCCTACAACAATCATCCATTTCTACTGCCTTAAATTCTTAGGATGTGACTTAGGTTCTTAAACTATCACTCTGGGACTACCAAATCTGCTTCTCCATAAAGTAAATTCATCTTCATAAAAATGGGGACACAGTATGTAGAAATACAGAGACAGCTACTGAATTTAAATGAGAAATCTGTATGAATAGTTATACTTCGCAATTAGACACAGATATTCTGCATGACTTCTAACTTATTATCTGAATTGTCTGTTTTATCATTTGCCCACTTACAAAGAAAAGTTAGACTGTGCCTCTGAGCTATAAAGATTTTTAAAGTCTTAGCAACAGCTTCAAATAAATCTGTGCTATTTAAAAACCAAAGTATCCAACATTCAAGTAGTTATTACTATCAATAGACACCTCTTAAAAGCGAGGAGGAGAAAGTACTTCTGAGATACAACATAGTGGAAACAAGTTTCTGAAAAGTCAAGAATGTTTCCAATTCAGAGGAACCAGAGGGTATCAGTCTCAATATCCTTGTCATGAATTTGTAAAGGTAGGAATGATACAGAATCTTGTTACATTCTCCTTCCATCTTCCTCAGAGATTACTTTTTGCCTGAGAGAACAGGCTGTCTATTTGGGTAGTTTGTTGGGGGTTTTTTTCAGTCCTGTCACTGCAGGAAACTCAAATTTATATATGGGATGGAAAAAGCTGGGAAGAAAATTATTATGCCCATATACCAGCTTTCATAACCAGCATATCTCAAGACTTCACCATCCTCATTTTCATCACAGTGAAACAGGGAAGTGCTGCAGTCCTAAACTAGAAATGCAAAATGAAGGCAGAGGCACATTGCTATGAATTTTCCTGTGTAATAGTTCATGTTGCAACAGGGATATAAAGCAAAGCCTCTTAAGCTTTCTTTTAAAAGCTCACCACAGTGCAGTTTTCTTCCCTGCTAAAGAGTACCACGACACTACATGGCAAACTGAACAGCATTCAAAATATCGGAAGACTGGCTCACTGATGACATTTTTATACTAAACCTGCTATTTGATAAAGGACAAAAAAAAAAGAAACAAAAAGCAGAAATAAGTACCTGAAGTTTGGATGAGGAGCTATTGTAGGAATTGTGCCATCTATGACACCTCTCTCACTCATGGTCAGAACACCTCCTGGTTCAAGCAAAGCATTCAAGCGGTCCAGCACAGAAGGGCTACATTCAAAACAAATTCATGTGGTCATTAAAAGGTACCAGTTTGATCCCTTTCTGACCTGAAATCAAAATGGTACCAACCTTAAGCAAAACCCAAACAGTTAATTACTCTATAAGGTAACAGGAAAATTGTCAGGTGCTACGCTGTCTGAGAAGGAAGATACTCTTCCAGAAAATTCAATTTATTGCTCCTGTGTATTATCAAATGCCAAATATTCAGTTGTAAACCACTCAGTAAGAGGGAAAGTCCATCAGGGAGGTCAAAGGGATCACTGAAACAAGGCCACTAAAATCTCTTACTTGCAGAAATTAACATTGTCCATTAGGAGCCAGTCTCCAGATTGCAGGGCCTGAACCAACATCCCATCTACCCACTCAAAAGTGCCATGGCTGGTGCAGTCAGCAGCCTGGGCCTGCTGCAGCTTGAAACGCCGGAACTCTTCTACCAGGTGAGCGAACTCTGAAAGGAAATACATCTTACACTGAGACTTAATTAATGAATTAATGAAGTACCTTCCAGCACCATTCAAGAAAAATAGTAGTTATTTTGTTAATAAACGTATTTGCTTCCTACTTTTTAGGGGAACATAACAGCAGAGGCTCTATCTCTTCAGTAGCCTCCCATTGGCAAAAGCCACATGAACAGAAAAAGTTGGCAAGCACAAAGAAACACAAAACAGATTGACACTTTACTCCCTAAACAGGTACTTTTCTGCATCATTTCTCCCCCACTAGATGAAATTTGATGAGCATTGATGCCTTATTTTCAACAATGATTAAAAAAAAAAAAAAAGGAAAACCAACATACATACCTGCCTTTGTGTAAGAATTTATTTTGTTGTTTAGTCGCTGGATAAGTACAAGTATTCCCTCCAGTTTGCTCACTAATTCAGCTGTAACACTTCCACCTCCTTCTCCCAGAGATTTGGGTTTGTAATTCAGGATGAAATTGCTCCAAGCACGCAGCATGAGTTCAGCATCATCTGCACAAAGCTCTGCCAGGAGCAGACTGTCCCGTACAAGTGTGCTCACAGCACCCTCCACCTTTTCCAAGAGGCGCTGCCATGGCCTGTTGATATCAACCTGCAAACAGGCCAGTAGGGAGTTAGCTCATGCAGAATACTGTGCTGCCCAGGCTCCATTTACAAACACTAAGCTCACAGCAGACTGGCCACTCTTAGGTAGGAAGGAGAAATTTTGCCACATTACCAAACCAGTATTTACCTGCTCAAATCCACCCAGGAGTTCAGTTGTATCCATTGCGCTGTTCATCGCCATGATCTTCAGCCGATGGCCACTGAGATGGGCCAACAGCTCCACCAGACTGGTTTTGCCAACAGCTGCTGGGCCCACCAGGATCACCATCCAGCTCATGTGCACACACTTCATTATAGACTCCAGGGACTGCAGTGAATGATGCAGAAGTGAGAGAGTTCTGCCAGAATGAGGAATATAGTTGCCACGAGAAAGAACTGAATAACCGATCTGAAAGGGATGACAGACAGGCAAAAGGAGTTTAGCTGTGCAAGTTGCTTCCTTCCCTATCCCATCACAAAATCCCTTGTCAACAGTTTACCTGAACATTACATGGATTGATGTGAAACTCCCTGGTTCCTGTATACACACTGGCCTCCTGGCCAAAAATGTCTCTGTATACAGAAATAACCTAGAACAGTTAAAACAGCAAAAATAGATTTATGAGTTCAAGTTATCCATATGAGTTCAAGTTATCCACTGTTCCAAAGATTCACTTCTAAATGTTTACATCTGAACATTCTTTTCCTCTCAGCTCCACAGCTGTATGACAGTAACTAACACTGTAAATTACAAGCTCATTTAACTCAAAGTGCAGCAATCAGTGTGAGCGTGAGCTGCCCACAGCAACCCTTTCATTAATCAGTTTCCTGAGACTTGAAATACTGTAAGCAATGTTTTTCTTTAACAAAGTAATGGGATAGAATTTACTTCATAAATAAGTTCTTTCTTTTGTAACACAGAAAAATATAACAACGTTACAGAGAGGGGACAGTAAACACATGGGGAAATAGCCAATCACATAGAGCCAGTAACTTCAGTTTCACAATCTGACTTTTCAGTTTAATACCATTTAAATGGTGTGAAATTAAACAAAACCACAGGTTTTCTAACAAAGAGAGGGAGAAGTAGGTAGCAAACATTATTTAATACAGAATCACACAAGAGTGTGACGTGTTTTAATTTACATCCTTTGTTATTCTACTTGCCTTCATTTACATCAGCTGTCTGCTTTTATACTAATTAAATTGATATTTCAAATGGCAAGGGGAGCAGGTATGTATAGCAAACCCCAAAACCCCAAACAAACCTATTTTTAATTTTTAAGAGGTAAGTGTCTATGAATGAATTGCAAGGAAACTTCAAAGTGGAGATCTATACTTGGGTTTCTATAAATATGTCCTGATCATCTGAAGAGAAAGGAAGGAGAACAATGGCTCACCTTTTCTTTGTCTTCTCTGGTTCTCATTCTTTCTCCATATACCAAAAACACATGCTGGCCTGGATCATAACATCCTGGTGACTGGTCAACAAGCATAAGCTGGCACCAGCGGAAAAGATCACGTAAGTTGAACTCCCAGGGTCCTCCTTTCTGCCCCCACCTTTTTTCAGCCATTACTTCTTTTTCAATCTGAAAAAAGAAAGGTAGTAATTAAAAAAACAATCTTTTATTCTACCCACAAACTGGTCTTCAAATATTTTTTTTTAATGTCAACTGAACCTGCCTTTGGCACTGCTTACAAGACTAAGACAACTGAGAGAGCAGGCTGAATTTTCTTTGCTGAAGATATATTAGGAACTAAAGCTTGATTTAGTTTCTCTCTACTGTTTCTCTTAACACTCAGCTCAATTTTGCAGTTTACTCTTGCACTCTTAAATGAATATGCAGTAAGATGCTGACACAAGAGATTTTACCTAAGGTCACAGAAGACTACTTTCTCCTGTGTATATATGTTTTATCTTCTGTGAAAAACAGTGTCTCGTCAAATATCAACAAAGCATCTGATTGACATGGTTCAAGAATTCAGATTTAGTGGTGTTCTTTACGTTCCTCTGCATATATTTCCATCCCTCTTTTTTTACCCACACACTTCGCTATAAAAATGCTTGGAAATAAAACATTATACTTATTTGTTTCCTAATCTTACTGCATTCTGCCTACTACAGAAAAGGAATAAAGTATGTTTACCTTGTTATTGAAAGCAACCATTTTAGCCATAATAGTTTTATCAATAGCAGGAAACAATGTATTCCCAATAAATTTCATATCTTCTGCTGACAGTGGATCAACATACACCTGTAAAATCAAGAGAATTCAGAGTGTTTATAAAATCAGAAACCTGTAAGACAGGATCATGATGTAGTTGAAACCAAACAAATAGGCTTGCCTGTGTAAATCTATTAAGAAAGGACTTGGGGAGACCCTTCCTTCCACCTCCTTGTCTGTACGGATTCTGGCATCCAAAAATCTTTGTCGTCTTATGCTGTACATGAAAATTCATTCCCAATTCTGGAACATAAATCTCAGCTCTGTGGTCAAAGCATGCATTTAGCCCCTCTAACACAGATTGAGAAGCCAGATTCAACTGAGGAAAGAAAGAAGGACACAGTATTAATGCTCCACAAAATGTTTTTGCATAATCCCTAGTCTAATAGTCTGGGATATATAGAAGGTGAAATTCCATTTCATTGCTGTTCTAGAACTAACACAAATTATTACCACCAGCTAGACTGTTATTATACTGGAGCAACTAACACTTCCTTATGTTCACTTGTTATTTGTACTGTGGTTTTTTTACTGTGATAACGGAAACAATTCTCCATTGTAAAACCTGCATTTTCAAGACTTTTTTTCCTGAATTTATGTTCATACATTTGTGGCACTCAGAGCATTTTGTTTTAAGGCAGTCTCAGCTATTTAATTATAGAAGTTGTTTGAAGTGGCATTCTTCTCAATAGGGGGGAAAAATGAAGTATACAAGGGGCTAAAGAACTGAAGATTTTGCACTCTGCAGTAATTAGAGTGCATATTGCCAAGAAGGCAGATCTGTGCACACACATGCTTGAAAGTACTTGCTACAGGGTACATCACAAACCTGCAGTGGCAGAAAAGCTTATACTGGCAAGATGGAACTCTTCCCAATCTCAATTAAATCAGTAACCAACACAGTTTATTAGTCCCCAGAAAAACACCTTCTATTTCAGTGAGATTGTATTTATAAAGAACAATTGTACCATAACTTCTGTTGACATCCTTCCCTAAAAACTTTCAAATGCAAATCAAACCTCTCCTTGGTCTTCTGCAATAATTTAAGCTGGATTCAATTCTTGTACTCTTGTCTCAAAGACGTCTAGTCATCACCTGCCTCCATGAAGGGAAGTCTCGGCACACCAAGGTATTTATTCCACAAGGCAAATCACCAGATTTGCTCTTCTAGGACATTCCATTTTATTTGTCCCCAAGCCTGAATTTACCTCATCTAAGACAATCCAGTGTCCAGCCTTTAATGCTGCTAACAGTGGTCCATCACGCCAGGCAAATTCTCCTCCCTTCCCACCTTCAACAGGCAAGTCTGTCCCAAATAAGTCTGTCACATCCTTTGGGAGTAAAGAACAGAATGGGGGAGTTGAGGAATTACAAAATTTAACAGAAGTTCATAAACAGCATTTGTTAACTTTACTTAACATTTTCTCCCTTCCCTTTTAATACCTACACTTTACATCTAATTAATAATTTTCAGCAATTGCAAAATGCTGAAAGCTTTTCCATTATAGGACTCCAGTGATAAGGTACAATATTTAACAACAAAAATTTAAATTGCAACAGAAAAGCTAAAAAGCCTTAAAGCTGTTTTCAAGTAATGTTGCAGAAGCCAAGAAAAACACAGTAGACAAGAATATGTATGACTTCACCTGAAAAGAACAGAACAATCTGGGAATTGGCATTCACTCACAGAAGCTTACTATTCTGCTTCCCTCTCCCATTCAGTTTTGAGACCACTGAGACCAAGAAGGAAAAACTGACATTTCAGACACAGTGCCAAAGTTAAAGAGAACTGCGCTTTAAAAGTTATACAAAGCTTCTACCCTGCCATAAACACCAAGTAATGAAGATAATATTTTATTCTACCGTTTGCTCAGACAGGTTGATTCGAACAAGACAGTTCCCTGAGGCTTTTGCCAGAGCAGCAACCAGGCTGGTCTTGCCCACTCCTGGTGAGCCCTCCAACAGAATAGGTTTGTTAAGCTGTAGGGCTCTTAGCAGTCTTTGTGCATTCACTGCTGTCGTCCCAGCATTTAAAGCATAATCTGTCATGTTGTTCCTCTGGAGAACAGGGCCTAAAATAAAGATAAACCAGAAAACAAACAATTAAAGAATGTTTATGCTGGAGATGCTGATAGTGTGCCTCTGAATGAGCTCACTGTCTGTAAACTGCTGATCTCAGGCAGCAAGCAATGGAGATCCAGCTTGTATGCCATTCTCGGAGATGTGGCACATAGATTTTGTCTGACCTACAGCTACATCTCAGACCATGTCCACATATTTAAAGTGAATTTTGCAAAAAAAAGCATATGGACATATGATTCATTTTGCCATGAAACCTCAATACCTCCTGGTTCATGACTTAAAGTAGAGATCTATCCCTGAACAAACATAAATGTGTTCTTGCACTTGAGTCATGTGGATCCAAAATTCAGAAGCAGCTCTTGAAAAATTGACATTGAGGGATACAATCCAGTCATGCTCCAGAATAATATATTAATCTGTTCCATACACTGCCACTTCTGTGAAGGAACATCCCCTTAATTAAAAGTTTGCTTCTCCTTTACTGTTATTATGGCATACAGTGGGGAGAGAACACAGAGCTTGTGTGCCAAATTCCAGCCAGTATGGCTCCTTGGACTCACTCCCCCCTATGAGTAATACAGCATTTCTCATGTATACAAGATATTAATCACCAGTGCATCCTACACAAACTGATACCTGTTTAGTGGGAAAGGGATCCAAAGAGATTCCTGTTGTGAACTAATCCGAAGAGGGGAATTAAGCAATTTACAAAAAAGCTTTACTTTGTACAATTTTACGCATGACTAACACAATCCATGATTGCCAGAAAGTTCAAATGTCAACAATTAATACAGCATTAGGAACACACAGGTCCATGTGCTAAAAACTAACCAGCTGAGTTAGAAAGTTCAGAGTCATCACTTCTTAGCCCTGTTGTGGTATTTTAAGGGTAAGAAGCAGTGTTTTGCTAGTTCGATTTGCATTTTTTTTGTCCCATGAGGAACTGAAATGCAGCAATTTGATGATTTTGCCAAAACTGCAGCAAATCTTTGAGAGCCTAGAGCAAGGCATGGCATTAACCTCCATTCTGTTTAGCTTTGTACTCAGGACCCCTGGTTTCCATGCTTGGCACAAGGGCCAGGATGAGCTGCAGCTTTAGTTAGTGGAAGTTAACAGGCATTTTGAGCATGCCAAAGTGATAGAAAATCACAACTCAAAATTAAAAAAAAACTTTGTTAAAAAAAGTCTATGAAAATTAGGCCATTAAGGAGTAATGAAAAAAGGGAATCAACATATGTGTCTTAATAAATGTTCCTGAGTTGTAATCTACACACTTGGAGGCAGAAAAGGGATTTTTCTGAAGCTTAAGAATGAACAAATTGTTCTATGATGGTTCAGGTATCATACTTAGATCTAGTGAATAACAGAACTACTGAAAATAGATATCACAGAATAAATGTCCACCCACTCCCACAGTCTCTTGCCTCTTGGAATAAAAAACGGGTGAATTCCGATAAACTTGTTCTGTCCATACAAACTCTTTGTCCTTTGTTCTGTCATAAATCTTTAGTTCATTCTTCTGATCATCAGTCAGCTCAAAGAATTGACTCATTTTCTCATGTAAGAATGTCAGGCATTTCTCACGAGCTAATAAGGCTGTATCAGCTGAGCAGGATGTTGTACCTGTAATTAGGAAAGTAAAGTGTGCTTCAAAACATATCTAGGCACATTCATCTTACTACAAGAAACTCATCCCTTCATGTGCATGCATGTTTATATTTTATTTTAATGTTTTCAGTGCTTCCAGTACTATTTACCATGGACAGATGGTTCTGTGAGCCCAGAACTAAGGACACCATATTTCCAATCCCCTTTCTTCTACTGTCACAATCACCCTGGTACCTTGCCATAGGCCCCCCAGGCTTTCTTTTCTGGCATTACTTATGCCTTCCACTTTTCCTCCTCTCCTTATTTACTATTTATCAGCTGGGCCAGCAGCCAAAGACACAAAGACGCATTCTCAGCTACGTGCACAGTACAGGCCAGCACAGACAGATGCTGACAATGCGCAGTGGGGGAGAGCATGAGAGCATAATATGTGCTCAAGTACTGTATCAGCTCAGTAAAACTACATCAACTCAATAAAAACCACAGGTTTTCTTAATTTGTGTGTTTGGTAATATTATTAATCCCTCTAATTTACTTCAGCTTGCCCTATTACTTAAACTCTTGCTGAAACACAGAAAAAAGTACATTACGTACAGAAGGTTTTCAAATGGAAGTGAAAACATCTCCTAGAAGAGTCCCCATGATGTCCCAAAGCATTTTGTTTGCATTTGACTAAAAATATGATTACAAATACACAGTTTTGTATTTTCATAAGGCTACCAAATGAGCACTGAAGACTTACCTGATCCTATTCCATCAATATACACCAAACATGCAGCATGGATAAAAGACATCCATGGAGAAATGTTAAGGTGGCTGCTTCCCCTGGCAGAACTTGACTGATCCTCTGCCATGACATTCATAAAATTAACCCAGGCCAAGATGTCTCTTACACTGAGAATACACTGGCGACCAAACTCTTGATTAGTCAGCCATTCAACAAAGTCCATCATGAGTTCTGCTATGTCTGCCCCTAAAAAAAATTTAAAAACAAACAAACAAAAATACCACCAAATAAAATTTGAGTTACCATTTTTTTGGTCATATCTGCTACACTGTTTTAAAAACATCTTTAAGGCAGGTACAGTTGTATGAGCAATGTGGATGGGTACTCTATATCCAAGAAACAGAATAAGAGAAGAGAAAGCTCCTGCTTGAGCTCTTGTTACAGATCTTTTTAAATTCAGGTAACAAGACAGCATCACATGACTAACAGTGAAGTTGCTGGCAGAAAGTGAAGTGCCAGTTCTTTCAACACTCTATATTAAAACCAAGCTGGGGATAGATCAACTACCTGGATGGTGAAAGTAAACACAGCCTTGAATTTACTTCTGGCTAGACATATAAGATACACAGAGAAGGAAGGATGAAGTCCAGAATATATCATACTGTCCTCAGGGAGAAATGTAGCAGAAAAAGGGTGACAGTGGTGTACATTCTAAGGAAAGGTTGTCAGCCTCCAAACTCCTTATTTTCTTAGCAGTATTTGAGTATCAACAGACAGAACTACCTACCCTTGTGGTTTATTGCACCCAGAGACAGTCCTGGATGAAGATTGTGTTTTACAATCTGTATCAAATCATCACGGCCATTGCTCTGTGGACACCAAATTTCTGTAAATCTGTTGCACAGCGCAGGGGAAAGCTGCAAACAAGCAGAGTGACAGAGCAATTAAAGATTCATTACATCTTCCCCAAAGGTCAGTTAACAACAGCCTTGTAGTCACTGTACTTGAAAACAATAAACAAAATGAATAAGATAGATATTTCCTTCTAATTTTGACAGAGACACTTCGTAAGAAAATCTTTGAAAGAAAGATTTTTGAGACTTCTAGTAGTGGCACCAATGCAGGAAATGGGTGATACAGAAAGTTCAAAAGAATATGGGAAGAAACTGAGCTGGTTTGCAAACACCAAAGCTCCACTTCATTGTAGGACACCATGTATCAAACAATGGCTCTGTAATCTCCCTTTGCTTACAGAGGCAAACCACCACATGGAAATTCGCCTTCAATTACAGCTTGTTTCTTTTATTCCTCCCTTCCTTGGCTGAATTGGTCAAACAAAAATTAGTAGCAATAACACAATCCAGAAATAAATCCTATTTAAACACATGGCTTCAATGAGCGGTTCTCTATGTCAGAAACCACTTTAAATGGAGTACCAATCTTCTTTTGAGTAAAAGAGCTTCTGGTTCTTTTTTATAAACCTAGCTTCCAACACTGCCTAAAGATTGTAGGGTTTTATTGTCTTATAGGTTTTTTAAACATGTTTTAAATTACTTAATTCTCAACTTCAGAAACAATTTTTTCATTTAATGAAACAGCTCTTTTGGGATGTGACGTTCATTATTCACTAAGAAACACAAGACGACCATCACTTTCTGAATGGCATTAAGGAGAAAAATCTGCTATGTAACTTTGTACTCCCCCAGACTCCTGGATTTACTTGCTTCACAAGTCACAGTTCCTGCACTTGAATATTCTATATATCAAGCCTAACTCGAGTATTTAGAGGCCTGAAGCGTCCTTTGACATTTTGCTGAGTATTCATTTATAATGCCAAAGTGACAGCCCACAGAAGTAGCAGAAAACAGATTCACCCCAATCCTCCTTTAGAGCAACGAAGCAGATGCCAACTAGAAAGCACTGGATGCCAGAATTGGCATGATGCATTTTTGCATTGCACCTCCAACCACTTAATGGACAGTGTGACCAGAAGATGCATGCTGTACTTCCAGATGTTTTGGCATTTACCTCTTTTTTCCCAAAGTCACCTCCTGGGTTCATGGTTGCAAGGATACGGAATTTCTTTCCTGCAACTAACAGTTCTACTTCATTCTCCTCATCATCTTGGCCACCTTTTTCAGCAAGTACCAATGTCTTTTCAGCTTCAAGAACACTAGAGATAAGGTAAAAAAATATTGCTTAAATTTTGCTCCACACTTCAAAAGATCACTTAAAAATGAAAATCATATTAATTGGCCTGGATGAACTTTCCTTTACCCAATATAATGGGGAACAGAAAAGACTAAAATGAGGGATACTACTGCAAATTTATATTTTATTTTAGTTGTTCTGGGTGTTTTCTTTACACACACACAAAAGAGGGGAAAAACCAGATTTTGTTCCCGGGATTTGACAAAATATACATCATTTCAAGAGCTCTCTGGCAGGCTGAAAATATTAATACTGCAAATGGTAAACCAAAGATTTTACTTTCAAGTTTTATTTGTACCATTGTCCTTTTCAACAAGAGATCAGCTTACCTAAGCCAGGAAACAGAAGTGCCTGAAAGAAGTCAGATTTACCCCACTCATGTTTGGATAATGAACAGACACACTGAGGATGCTTAGCACTACCACATTTCAGACATACCTGTTAAGTCGCTCTAGTACAGAGTCATCAGCTAAAGAAATCTCATCAAGGAGGAAAAAACCCTCGCCCTTCATTGCTAAAACAAGAGGTCCATCACACCACTCAAAGAGTCTAGAACCATCAGATTCCTCCTAAAAATGGAAAAGAAAGTGAGAAGTGGTAACTGCTCCTTTTTACTTCCACGGTGACACCATCCAAGGTATTACAAACCTGCTCCTTGGACCTCTGCCTGACTGGTCGCAGCCCTCCCAGGAAGTCTGATGTCTCCATGTGCAGGTGGCAGTTCACTGAGTACAGCTTCTGATTTGCCAGTGCTGCAAAGATCTGACAAATGGTGGTTTTACCACACCTGCAACCAAGCAATTTGATTAAAAAGGATGAATTAAAAAAAGAAGCAAAACCAAGCAATCGGCTCACTTTGGACAGGATTCATACTTTCATTGAAGAGCTATGAGGCAATGGCCCAGCATGCAAATTTTCTTCTGCTCCTTTCCTTGAAAGAAATGTATGCAGAGTGAAGTCATTTTTTGGGACAACTGTTGCTGACTTGTACAAGAGGCCTTTAATTAAATTTAAATCAATAGCTGCATTGATGGATTTCTGCATGTTCAAAGTCAAATTTATTTCAGCTTGCCCTTACAGATACTCAACCAGCCTAACATTTCACTGAAATGGAAATGCTACATGTCTAGACCAAGCCTAAGTCTGAGGGAATAAACTGCTGAGCATCTAGTTTTCATTTACTACCCAAGTAAATTTTCCTTCCCTCTTTTCCTACATTTTTCTTTCCTTCTCTTCCATAAAAATTGACTCTACAAATTTATAACCAGCACAAGAGCAGACAGTATCTACTTCCACAACCTCCACTACTGTATATGAGGTGGAGAAGTGGTAGCACGATTATATCCAAGCTCATAAAACATGCAAATTGAAAGAGAAAAATGTCCCAATACCCCAAAAGCAGCCCCTCCTGTGAGGCACAGTGAGATTCTACAGGGCACCTTGAAAGCTGGGGGCAGAAGTCAGTTCACTTTCATTTTCCTACTTTTATGTAACTTCTGTGTAGTTACACAATGCAGATGAACCCATCAAAGACATAGGTTAAATGACATGCATCTGCTTCCCCTCAGAAAGGAACTGTGAAAAACAGCAGCTGCAAGTCTGCCATGAGACAGGCTCAAATCAAAAGATCCCAGATGAAAGCAGCACTGAAGCCCACACAATCATTTTGTCTCCAGCTCTGCAGCAGGTACAGAACATCATAAAAAGCAAGATTACCCAGTGTCTCCCACCAGCAGTACTGGTTCACCAAACTCCAGGGCTCGTCCCACTAAAATGGCAAGTCTCCTCATCCCCTGAGTCCAGACAACATGGCTGAAATCTCTGTCCATCACTGACATCCACGTGGAAGACTTAGCTGCACAACACAAAGCAATCCATCAGCTTTAGCTGCATCTAGACATCATCTACCAGTGGGGCCCCTCTAGGAAACTCACCCAGTAGCTTTTTCACACTTTCCCCTGAGAAGAGAGACTCAGGATATATTTTTTTCTTGAAGTGTTTTTCAATGACATTCTGAATGACATCCACCTCCTCCTGTTTCCTGACTCTGCCTGCCAGAAGCATAAAACCTACAAAACAGAGGAAGAGAGAAATCAATTACTACCTGGGTAATCAGCAACAAAAACTTACACTTAAGAAGTGGGAACTGGAAGGTGACTCTACAGACACAGAAAAGCTGGGGCAGCAGAGCTCACCATCATTTGCTAAGTGCTGAAGCCAGTCATACTCCTTCTGCAGCTGCTCTGCCAGCCTGTACCTCTCGGCCCAGCGGAACAGATCCCGCAGGGTAATGAATCCATGCTTCCCAGCAAACACCGTGGAACCTCTGCGGTACGACTGTCACAGGAATAAAGTGAGGTATTTTCTCATCAACCTGGCCAAATGCTTCAAGCAAAGCTAATCACCCCTCTCTGCAGTGACATTGCAACAAGAAAATTCTATGAATAACTACAAAAAAGATTCCAGTAGAGTCACAACACCTAAACACTAATTCCTTTTAGGCAGGTATTGGATGAGCATCAGGAACTAAGTAATTTAGATAATGATAATTAAAAAAAAAACAACTAAGAATAGAACAGGTACCTGGAATAAAACAAAATCCAGCTTGTGCTCCAGTAATTGCTTTTAAAAACAAGGCAGTTTTAGGTACATACTAGATGTCAAATGTCTGTTGAATATGGGAGTATCCAAACACATCCAAAATCGCTGCTTAAAAATAATACCAAATTTCACATGACCCAACGACCCCTACTGGGCTTTTGCTCCAGAGCAAGGGATAATTCTACACATTAAATCCCAAGGTGTCTGGTTTTGGTGGGTTTTGTTTTGTTTTTTTTTTTTTCTCCTAGCTTTCTCTCAAATCTGGCATCACCTTCCCCAGCCTTAGTCTTAACCACTGAAAATTAGTACCTTGGTGGGTTCTCTCTGTGATTTAGGATTTTAAATATCCTTCAGCTAACAATAACTCCCCCCTGAAGGAATTTGTTACTTTGTGCATGTTACTTTGAAGTATGTTTGCATTCCTTATACTAAAAAAAAAAAGACTCTCATACTTGCAGGTCTAGCATGACTTTGACAAGCTTGCTGCAGTAAGAGGGTGGCAAACTGCATCGCTTGTGCAGGATGGTTTCCAGTTCAGCACTTGGCAGTTCATCAAAATGCAGCTCCACAAAACGGTTTCTGAAGGCTCTGGACAAAACCTAAAAGATGAGACCACACCATGTTTGAAATTTTTCCTTTCATATTGTTCACAGATGTGCCCCTACACATCCAAAGGAAATAAGGATAGTGTCATAGCATACAAATTAACACACACACATCAATATTGAAAGAAAGCATAAGAGACAGACTGGATGAGGACAAAAGCTTTAAAATGGACTGGGTGTTCTAAGGGCATAGGCAGTCAGGCATTACAAAACCACAAGCTCACTCTCCCTACAATGGGAGTACTGGAAAGGTAAAAGTGGTAAGACTTTTAGGCTGAAACAGTTTCATAAGTAAAGCAAAAGGTGCATGTGCAAGCAAAGCAAAATTAGCAATTCATTCATCATTTCACATCAATAGGCAGGTATTCAGCCATCTCCAGGAAATAAGGGCTTCATCACACACCAGTGTTACTTAGGGAAACAAACACTGAACTCCCCTTCTTTCTCCTCCCCAGTTTTGACTGCTGAGCACAGCGTCATATGACATGGAACATCCCTTTGGGCAGCTGGGGTCAGCTGTCCCAGCTGTGTCCCCTCACAGCACCTCATGCACCCCCCACCTACTCCACAAGTACATGGGGCAGTGTGAGAAGCACAAAAGGTCTTGAATCTGTGCAAGCTTTGCCCAGCAATCATTAAGACATTCCTGTGCTATCAACATTGTTTTGATCACAAATCTAAAGCAGAGCACCATACCAGTCACCATGAAGAAAACTACCTATTCCAGACAAGAAACAGTACAAAATGGACTTGTACAGCCTAAGTAGAATCTCTTTTCCAGTGCTCTTGGACAAGAAATGCTGATTCAAGTATAATATACATAAAGTCCGGTTCACTAAATCACCTAAATCTCAACTACCTAAAATGAATTAGAAATTCTGTATCCATGAAACAAGCAACTCACCTAAACAGAGCCCAGCTGTACTGACAGTCCACAGCCACCTCAACTCTCTCCCTCTTGAGAGATTCATGATGCTACACATCATAACATTGTCACATCACACTTTATGTATGAGAGAGATTAACTCCACTAAAGCCTTGGCTACCCAAAAGGAACAGATCATACAGACCTTTCTGCCACCATAGAGACCTGGAGGGTTCTGTGTGGCAAAGAGCATGAAGCGAGGGTGAGCTTTGACAACCTCCTGGGTCTCAGTAATGAACAGCTCCCTGTTATCATCCAACAAGCGATTGAGAGCCTCCAGAACATCAGTGGGAGCCAAATTCAACTCATCTAGAACGATCCAGTAGCCCTTTCTCATTGCATCTATGAGAATGCCTTGGGGGGAACGGATAAATGCCTAGTTAAAAATCTTACAAAGCAAATCTAACAGAAGCATGCACCCAGATACTTTCAGCAACCCATTTCATTCAGGATGAACACTAATCCAGAGAAGGAAGCAACAGTATTGTTTAAGTTGTTGGCTTATCATCTTTAGTTCCCCTGGGACAAGCATGATGAGACTTTTCAGAACTCATTGAAGTTCACACAAGTGATTATCATTAAATGGCAGCTACTAACTTTATGGTGGTCATCTGTCCATGGTAATAAACCAGACAAGTTAATCAGAAAAGGAAAAAAAACAAACCACCCACTGAAATGAGACAGGAATTTGGAGTATATGGAACATGCTCACTTACCTTCCTTAAATACCAGCTTTCCAGAGGCATCTGATGTGTAACAGCCAATATATTCTTGGATGTCAGTATGCTCATGGTTGTTAATCCTTACACAATGATTCCCAGTAGCAGCAGCCAACCAGCGAATTAAACTGGTTTTACCAACAGAGGTCTCTCCTTGAATCAGTACTGGATGAGTCCTAAAAGCCATGACCAAAATAGTTGGTTAGAAGCATGAGCCATGACTTTCTCAAACACAAGATGTGAACATTGTTAAATCACACTGCCAAAACACCACCACTTAACTCATTTGTGATATCCAAGATCACACACTAAGAGGGAAATATAAATATCTTTACTCCCAAGTGCTAACAGCTACCCATGAAACTTTTCATGTCAGTGCAAAATAAGCAGGTTATTCTAACTGCAAATTTCTAGATCAGAATTTAAATAAAACTAGGTATGGCAGTAAGATGGTTTAAGGAAACAAGAAACAAATGTATAAATTTCAAGTCACTCTCAAACGAAAAGTTAACTGCAAAGTAGAAGAAAAATAGACATTATTCATCCAAACAATAAAGATTAGAGGGACACCAACAACTCAAGGCCTAAACAAACATACTTACATTATTCTTTTAAATTAAGAAGTTAAAACACTTACCCTGCAGACACAACTCTGACGATGTCTTTCAGATTAAGCTTAACTGAAGGGGTGAGCACATAACTCTCATCTATTGTAGGTTCTTTGTCCCCAGCTGAAATCCAGTACCCTTCTATAAGTATGAAACTCCCTCCTTTAGGTTTTGGTATTTGCTAAGGAGACATGACAGAAATAACACATTATACAGATGGGTTTCAATTTGCTAATGAAAACAACCACTGTTACACCACTGCTACATATTCTCTAAAGAAATTTTAAACTAATCCCTGAGCACTCCTGAAGTAACCACTGTCCCCTTGTCACAGAATGTAAATTACAGGAAAAACATGACCAGATTATTTCAGGGTCATGAAGCAGAAATCTTTGCCAGTGGCATGAAGATAAAAATGTCTCAAAATTCAGAGCACTGAATTTTGAAGGGCATTTACAAGCAGGAGCTTTGCTTTCATCTTTTTTGTACATTTATATACATTTTCCATCATGAAAGGGTTTATTTTGAAACAAATACCCATCTCTTTAACTGGCTTCCCCATCCCCCATGCAAACTCATGCTGGGTTCCCAGCACTACTGACATTCTTCCTTTCCCATAAGAGACAAAGCACAGATGCTTCTTCATATCCATATGTTCTGTATTCAGAGTCTAAAAATATAAAGCCTGAGAAAGCTTGTCCAAAGTCTGTGAAAGCTTTACAGTTGGAACCACTGCATTAAGCTGCCCACACTCCACAGTGCTTTAGTTATTCAGGCTTCCATATTTTTTCAAATAAAACCAGCTAACATATCAACATTCAAGCAAAGTAAAAAACTACAAAAGAATGGCATTAATTTTTTCCACTTAACTTTGTAAAATGAAAAACAGAACTGCAAGAATGAAATGCAGAGGAAAAAATGAGGGAAGACAACTCAAAATAAATTCTACTTTAAATACTAGACAGTTCTTCATAATCTTAGTTGCCTACCTGCTTGAGAAGGCTTTTGATGTTACCAGAGACTATATGCTGGCATATCAGCTTTTGAACCACCGGGTGAGAACCTCTGTCAAGCTGTGTCAGGAAACTCAAACAGAAGCCCTAAGAAGAAGAATTCTTTTCAGTGATAAAGATGAAAAATAAGGAAAAAGCATACAGATTAAAAAACCACTTCTGTTCAATACTGAACGTAGAGAAGAATATCCTTTACCCAAACAACCTCTGAGGCTAATACATGCTGAAACACATGCCAGCCCAGGTAATCACCTCATACAGGGAGCGTGCTATGCTGCCACATGGATTAGACGCTGCAAATATCAGTGCTCTGCACAGGGTACGGAGACTGTAGTGAGGTCTGTGGCCAGTTCCATCCACCAGCTTGGTTTCTGCTTCCTTTCTCACAGACAAATAGAAGCTACAAAAATAAAATTACATAGAGCTGTTACTGATCAGATCACTGCTCCAAAGAATCAAACCCCAAGTATGAACACTTCAGTTTATCCCCAACTGTTACTTTTCTCAAAAGCTCCAGGTTAGGAAAGCCATGCCAAGCTCTGCCATCTGTACAGTCAGTGAAGCACAGCAACAGAGTATTTTTAGAGCCATATTTCTGACAGAGCTCAATATACAGAGAGTGACTATAAACTCCAAATATTCTAAACATGAGACAGTTCACCTTACACTAGGGGAAAGAAAGGTAACTCTAGACAAACACACAAGACTTTCATCAGAATTATCTACAGAAGCAAACCATTGCAGTCTCTCAGACTGAAACAAACAATGCTATTTAACTGGTGCCACCAAGAAAACAATTCTGAATTTAAAAAAATAAAAATCTCCTTCCCACAAATACAGAAACCTGCAGAATTAAGAAGATGGATGTCTATACTCTTCTGTTTCCTACAGCTATGCCAACTGCTGCATGGAGAGCATTAGTGTTTCCCAAAGCAGTCTAACCACAGACTACTATCACATACTTACTTTTTGAGACTTATTTCATCAAGAATTTTAAAAGATTACAGTCAACTTACTTCACAATTCCTTGTACTGTATTTTTGTTCACATTCAAGCTTCTCAGATAATCCATTATAAGAATTTGCAAGTCTCCTTCATTTCTCAATTCTTCTACATAAAGTTCAGTAAACCTGCAAGAATCAAATCAATCTGTAACACTTAAGACACCTGACCATATTGAAAAATCATATTATATATACATCTCATGGCATATAGCGTTTTACATTTTTAAATAACAGAATACTGATTGTTAAAGCTGTAGACCTATAGATTGTCAAACCTACAGACAGACTCAAGAAGCAGAGCAGTTGAAAAGTAAGGTATTACTAATACTTTCAAGTAATTTATCTGAATTAGTTTAACATCTTAGACTGATAGTGAACAGTGTGACTTAAATTACAATTTTAAACAATCTGCAATAAATACTCAAATGTTACAGCCTAAACAATGAAGTACTGACACAGCAGTAGCTATTTTTGACAAATAGTAGTAGGTATTTTTGACAAATAGAAATATAAATTCATTTAAACTTAGCAAGTTATGCTGATGCTGAAGTCTCTTCTGTATTACACTCATTTTCTTTCCTTTCACTATTCTGCAAGAGAGCCAAGAGCAAAAAACCATGCTTTGCCAATAATAACTACAAATTACTAGTTACACACAGCTGGTGCATCTCTAGAGTCTTGCCCAGTGTTTATGAATCTGGGAAGGGACTACACATGCAACTTTTGGCACTCATGAGTGAAACTGCATCAAGCAGGAGATGTGTGCATACAGGAATAGGTAATGGTACTGAAGAATGGATTTGCCACAAATCTAACTGCCTTGCCACAGCTTAAATGCTTTGAGACAACATAACAAATATTTTGAGTATCACACATTGGTGCCACCATGCAAACCGCCTTCCTTTTGAATGAACAAGACTGGATATGCAGCTTTTTGCAAGGATCATCAAAACTTCTGAGCTAAGAGAAAGGCTGCTAAGCAGACATCAAGCACTTACCTGTCTTTTTCACTCCTGTCAGGAACATAATGCTTTTAGCATTATACTGCACTATCTGGGAATGCTGCAGTAGCATTCCCAGGTGCTGACAGCTTACATCTGAGGAATAATCATTTCCTGCTCCCAGTGACAACACTCTACACTACTGCTAGACCATTTGCTCATGGCTCAGCTTCTCCACCAAAGTATTTTGGTGACTCTATTTCATGAAAAACCTTCACTATACATCTCTCACAAGTAGTAAATGAGTTTATACTTGCATCCTCAGGCTTCAGATAAAGCATTCTTCACTGGTAAACTCCTGAAACTAATTAAACTGAAAAAGACAGTGACTATTTTGTCCCAGAATCATTATTTCCTACCTGTTTCTTATTCCTAGAGGAAGATTTCTCTTTCCAACATCTGTAGCTGGATTCATGCAGGCAAACAAGTGAAAATCAGGGTGACGGACAAGAGGCTCTAAAGCCAAACAGAAATAAAAGACAAAGTTCATGATAAACACAGGGTATTCATATGTTAAATATGGTGTATTTGATCCAAGGCAACTTTCTATTGCTGAAGTACTACATTTCCTTAAAAATGCCAGCATCAAGAATTTTCAGAGAATAATCCCATGTGATTTTATCAGAAGTACCTGCATCATCACAACAGCCACAGGCAAGTGAAACCCTGACTTTTTTGTGTGTAGAAAGATGTCATAACAACACTAAACATTTCAAAAATTATGTGAGCCCTAAACTTGGAACTCCTTTTGCCTCTTTCAGAACAATAGCCAGTGCTTCCCTCAGCCAGAAGAAAATAAAGCCTGGGATGCTCATACAACATTTGCCTCTCTCTGTAGCTTTTGAGAGCAGCATTCAAGCAACTGTAGTTTTTTATCTTTACATCTCTAAAGGGAGTTAACTTTCTACACAACAGTGCTCACACTGCTGTTGAGAACAGACCAGTGTTTTGGACCTCTTGCAAAGAAGTATGAAATCTACAAAGAGCACATTGTTCTCTTGTGCACACATTCATTTTAATGGTAAATCATCTCAACTTACTTTGAGCTACACAGGATAGAGAACCTAGATGAATACCAAGAAAAGGCATAAGCAAGCCTAGAAATAGTACCTGTGTCTCCTCTGTCCAGTAACACCAGTGACCCAGATGATCCTTCCAATAAACCACTCAGGCACTCCAAAGTCTCTGCTGCAGCCAAGTTAATCTCATCCAATAAAATCCACTCTCCTTTTTTTACTGCTTGTGCCAGAGTACCCTAAAAGCAAGATCAATTTGTTAATCATGTTGCCAGTTCAAATGTCAACTGAAGCATTCAGATACTGGAATTACTTGGTGTGCAATCTACGGCTTGATCAGACAAATGGCAATTCCAGACCTTTTACAGCAGTAGCAGTTTTACTGCTCTCTCTCAATAACAGCGATCATTTTGCCAGTCACAGAAGTCACACAGTTATCATACCATTGTATCAGTTACCAGTTAGATTGGCTCAAATACAACAGATTAAAGATCCCTTTTTTTGTGCAATCTAGCACTGTGGTGCACAGGTGCAATACCACATGAGAATGAAGTTAATCCAAAGAAATCCAAAGACACAAGCAGTATTATGCTCCTAAGGAATCTGTACCTATTGATTAACACTATATTAAGTCAGAGGTTCTCCAACTACTCACAAGTGCATTTTTCTATAGAGGACTGGTCAGCATTTCACACACTTTACATGAAATTTGACAGAATATATTCAGATTATTGGGGTGACAATAAACAAGCATAAATAAACCTCATGGTTTTTCCTAATCACACATACTGTCTTCAAAACATATTACATGTTTGAAACATTTAGAAAAATCACTTCTAGATAAACAGAACAGATTCTTAATATTAAATCCTTCACAGGAATCCCTAACCAGAACCAAAACCTACTGGAGACTGATCAAGAAGGTTTTTCTAATCTCCTAGAACTAAAAAGAAGATATGACATACTGATATTTTTGTCATACTAGTCCTAATTCCTGTTATACAGCACAGAATTAATGTGCTAGCACAAACCAGTCTCCACTGCCTATCTCACCACTGCTTCCTTGAATCTGCACACTTGATTTCATGGAGTTATCATGGCACATGTTTTCCTTCACAGCAAGGTTCTTGCCAGGAAGCTACTTATATAATACTGATTGCAAAGTCTTTTAAATACTTCTCCTTATTCCTCCAGCATCAAAATGCAAGTATCTAAATACCTCAACAAATGCAAAAAGAAGGGCATTTTCTGTCATTTTCATCTGTTGATGAGCATGATTCAGTTTAAGACCAAATGCCTCCCACTTTTCCTTCAGTGGTAAGCCTGCAAGAAAAACAAATTTTAAGTTTGTACCATCAGAACAGTAGCACAAAAAATGTTTCACAACAGTTTTTTAATCAAGTTGTTTCAAGCAGAGAGATACAAAAGTAAGCTCAAGCAACAAAAAAATTCAAGTCCTTCAGATGACACACCACAAATTTAAAAAAGAATTTAATCTTGTTTTGGTTTGTGCATGTGTGGTTTTTTGTTTCTTAAATTTAACAGTGCCCACATGTCAATAGTGCTCAGATAATTTGCTATTCATTCCCAGATGAGGAACAAATACTTATATTGCACTTTGTTCCAGCATGACTGTTACCACTGTCTAATTTCCAGAGACAAAAAATTAATACAAATTTCTAACCCTTATGACTGAACAGATTATTGAACACTCCAGTATCAATAATTAACACTATTGCTTATCAGATACAAGAATATCTACTATAGCACTGATTTCAGTTATTTGTTAAAATCCCTACCTGAGCTACATACAACATCAAAATTCCTTAAGAAACTTTGCAAGATTTCAGTTTGTTTTTATTTTAGGATTGTCAATTCCTGAAATAAGTGCATGAACTCTTTAAACTCTTTTTTTTTTTAAATTTGTGAGCATTTATTTTAGTATCTGCATATTCAGAAGAACTAGTTAAAAGAAGAGTGAAGATAAAGTTCATAATTACTTTTATTTAGCCCAAATGGAATGAAAGCTACAATTTCACTTGTTCTGCTGGTCTAGAACCAGAAACAACTCCAAGCAAGGCAAAGTATCAACACCACTTCAGCCCCAAAATGTGTAGTGAAGTATAAAACAAGAAAAACTTATTTGGAGATGAAACCACTCTGGAACAAAATAAAGCACTAGGCCAGTCAGCATCACTAACAGAGGAACCAAGGCAAAAGCAAGATCTTGAAAATAATTCTTACCCTAAAACAGTTATTACTTTGGGTTTGGTTCTGTTATTGTTGTTTTGCTTTTTTTTTTAAAAAGGACATGTTTGTGAGACACGGGCAGGTTCCAGGGCTGAAAGTGTGAATGCATTCACATAGAAGAGTGACACACAAACAAGCAGGACTGCTCACCAGCACAGCAAACAAGCACTGAGTGGAGACCAGATGTCAAGGGTACCACAGGGCAGATAATCTCCACACATAGCTTACAGCAGAGATGAGTTAGAAAAAGGAAAACCAAACTAAACCAAAACCAAAGCCAACCACTGTTCTAACACTGTTCGGAATCTCTTGTTGCAATGTTGACATTGCATTTCTCAAAACCAGAAAAAAAAAGATGTAATATAGGGGGAGGAAAAAAACCACTAAACTTCAAACAAACCCAAATTAAAAGAACAAAATTTACCAGTATTTATCTACCCTCTGCATGGTTTAGCACTAATGTGTGTTTCATCCATCTGAAGTCTTACCAGATGCATTTTCTTTTACTTCTTTATTAATAGCAGATTTATGAATATGTTGCATTAGTTTTAGCAGATCATGCCAACGTTTCTGTCTGTAGCAAGTCTGAATGTGTCCCAAGAATGTTTGATTTTTCTTCCTAGAGAACGTCTGAGAGAAGAGTTCTTCAAAAGACTCTCGCAGAGGGAGCCAGATCAGCTTGTTATCCACAGGCTTGTAACTGAAGAGAAGCAGAAGAGTAATTACTTATGTGAGACAGAGTCACCTGTGAACTGAAAAAGAAAACAAGTCCAAAACCAGTTACTTGAAACAACAATAAGCTGCATGGATGAACCCTTGTTTCTGAAGTTTTTTACTAAACTAACAAACGAAATAGAATTGCATATATTTAAATGCACCATGAGGTGATTTTGTAATGACAGGAACACCCTGATAAGCAAAATATTCATAATACTACCAAACAATCTGTCCAGTGAACATCTCATCAGATTTATACTGAACAGCTCCAGCCATTTTTAAAGCCATTGGGCTGTGTTTTTGAATGTATCATCACACACAGTTCTGCACACAATTCAGTGAAACTGCTCTGCTCTTCAGCAAGGACAAGAAGATTTCTGCATGCAAACATATTTATGAAGACATTAATACTACTAGGTAACAGATACTGCCCATTTGTTCTGCAGAACAGTCAAAACAGTGGTCAGTGACTCACCCCCCTAAGAGATCTGCAGTGTCACTTTGCTGGTTCATGTTGACAACCCTCAAACGATGTCCTTGAAACAGAGATAAAGAGCACCATCAACTTGCGGGTTTGTTTGTTTGTTGTTTTTTTTAATTATCTTCATGCAAATTACAATTTTCACACATTATTTACCTGTAATATGAGCTAGGTACTGGACTGCTGAGGTTTTGCCAGTTCCTGTTTCACCAACCAAGAGCACAGGCTCCCCTTTGACAACACACACTGCAAGCTGTTCAATCAGTACTGCAGATGGCCGTGTGGCAGCAAAGGTATGTTTTGCCCTGGAAAAACAAAGCAAGTTACTCAAACTAAGGTTTATCAAGCAGCTCATTTCAATTTTGCCTTTATTATTTCTTTAGTGGAGTGGTTTGATTTAGGATTTTTTTTAATATAGGTCTGAACAAAAATAATTCTAAGATACCCTTCTAAGCTACTCATTTTTCTCAAGATACAACCTAAAAATACAGGGTTTCCAAATAACTTCCTGGCCAATGAAGTTACCAACACACAGAAAAATCTCCCTCTACCAAGGCAGAGCCACCAAAATCTTTTAATAACAGCTGTGGATCCACACTCTTTTGAAGACACTCTAGTTCAAAGAAGCTGAAAATCTTCATGCTTTGGCTGCCAGAAGCATGATGCAGACACTCTTAAAAATACACAAGGTAAAACTTAGATTGCAAGGGAAAGAGCTTCCACATTCCTTTCATTAGAATGAGAATACCCAATTCTCATTTTCCTTAAACCCTGTGACCAGCAGCCTATTCTATTTCCCCACAGAATATTTCAATTCACATGGAAACTACAGGACATTCTACCTTTGAACAGTGAGAGCCTGGTTCTGCTTCTTCACAAGAGCCACTCTTCCAACAGAGACTTCTTGTTCCCGTATTGAAATTTCCGGTTTATAGAGCTCACAGAAGAACTCCACCTGTGAAAAAAGCATCAGCATTTCCAATACTAATGCTGCTTACATCACAGTAACAACACCCATGCCATGCTACCAGTATTATTTTGCAGCAAGTTAATTTTTAATGGTAAAATTCTGTATTTTGGAGGTTTTACACAATCATCACCTAAAATAGTGAAGGACCTCAGAAGTGTTTTTATCTGTACAAACAACTTTCAACTTAATAACTTGGTAACAGTCTTTGCCACTGTATTTCTACTTCACCTACTTCCATGGCAGTTCAACTACAGAAACTTGAACAGTTATTTTAACAATAAACAACCTCTCTTAAAAAACCTCTTTGTGTAAACAAGGATATTTTGCCACTTGCAGGGAATAACACATTCCTGTAATGAAATAATGCAAAGAAGGACAAAGAGAAAAACCCACAGAAGATTCAGGGATCCATCTGCCAACTTAAAGTAACAATAGAGCGAATTTGCTTTGCAAACTTCTTTCTATAGTTAGAAATAGTTGACAAAGAAGTGATTTAGTTTAATTCTGTCATTTATACAGCTCCAGAGAGGCAGTTGATTTTGTAATCGTGAATACAGAACAAGTAGCAGTAAAGATCATGTTTCTCTCTGATCTCTCTGTTTAAGAGTTTAATATTCACTGTAAACCAACTTAAGTAAAAACACATTCTTTGCTTCTCTGTGCATATAGTGGTATCGTGCTTAGGCAGCTCTGCTGTTCCAACTGTGAAATCCTTCTTTTGCATCATGAGGCCATTTGCTCTAAAACAGGTTGCATGGAACTTTGAGAGAAAAAAGAAATGCAGCTGATCATAAAATAGGAGAAAAACAGATCCTGGGATGGAACAGAAAGCAAAAAAACTGTTTGGGACAGAGAGGTGGGCATAATTTAAATAAGAAATAGCATGACATATTTCAAATAATCACAGAAAAATTGCAAGCCATAGAATACTACCAGAAAAGATCCAGCTACATGTTAATTGTAGCTCCCCATACCTTTTTATTTGAAATGTTTAGGTAACTTCCAATAACTTTTGCCATTTTCTGTCTGCTCCCTTGGTTGGACAACATGGCTGTGAAACAGTCCAGCGCCTGTCAAGGAGAAAACCAACTTGAAAACTAATTTTGTATGATTTTATCTGACGAGGCACCATCTTAATCTAAAGAAACCCAAATCCAATCCAACCATTGCAAATGAAACTATTTCACTGTCCTCTGATGGAGTCAAACAACAGAGTTCAAAAAGATGCAATAACAACTTCTAAACTCTGTAATGTAGTGGGTTTACACCAAAAATAAAAACTTTTCAATGCCCAACCACAAAAGCTGTTTTTAGACTAATGGACCAAAATGGAGATGGAAGTAACATTATAAGATCTAACATCTCAAAACTGCCTCTGATGGATGCACACCCAAAAGTTCTCAACCTATACTGTAAACTGATGAGTAGGTAAGAAGAAAAGTAGCCCCATATTACAAGAAAAAGTCTCTGCCACACGCAATCCCAGCTTGTATCAGTTACAATTATTTCCCACCATGCGGCTTGTAAGACAGCAGGAAATTCTTTTAGCACCTTACTGCAACAACTTTCCTAGTAGCAACAAAAGCTTCTGATCAGAGAGATCACAAACATTCCAACTACAGTCCAATTGCTTCAGAACAAAGCCAAACAAATTCCCATCTCACATTCCCTAAGAGAGCATTTCGTGAGACATTGCTAGAATCTGGGATCAGTTGGATCAATTTCTGCACCAAGTCTTACCGCACCTCCTGAAAAATATTCACTGCTGTGCTTGAAGAATTACTGTCAAAGTTGCAAGCAACCCTGCTGCACCAATTCAGTAGGTCTCTAAAAAGAAAAACCAAAAAGATTTGGAACAAACATGCCAAAATACACAGCACCTTCTTTCATGTTCAACTTAGGTCACATCATCTTGTGGCACTTGCATGTGTAATTGTTGTGCAAGTTGTATGTGGGAAGACACAAAGGACAATAATTCTGAGGAGCAGCTGAGCACAGACAACATTGCTTATAAACAGATCATACATACTCCCATTAAATCATAACTTTAACTGTAAAACTCAAAGGTATTAAAGAATCCAGAAAGGTCTAAACCCCCCATTTTTTCAAGACATAGATTCCTTACCAACAACAAGATCTACCAAAAGTAAAGAAAAGGAAAGTTAGTTCTAGAAAAAACTGACGTTCTTATGCTGCACAAAAATATCAGGTACTACTCACACCTAGCATTTAGTAACTAATTCACAAAGCACTACTGGTTACAGAAATTCCAGATGAGTAGAACTGACATTTGGTAGGAGAGGAAGAAATAATTCAGCATCAAACTACATTTCATCACAGAATTTCTGAAATTAACAGTACATTACAGATACATTTATTTTCAGTCACCTTAAGTTATAATGCTGAGTGTTCAGCATGAAATAATCAAGATAATATACTCAGTTACAGAAAATGTTATCTTTTAGCTACTGAGAGAACATTATACAGCACCTTCCAGTTCTTAATTAGTACAGATATCTTGTATTAACAATAATTAAGAATAAATTAATATGGTGTGATTCCAACAAAGCATAAGACAGAACCTACACATTCCCCCATGCCACCCAAAAAGTAAGTATAGCAAATAGGAAGTTTAAATAATCCAGAACAAGCTTAGTTTCTTTAAATGATATATTAATAATTATTTTAAAACAAAAAATGTATTTCCCAGATTTCACATTTAATTATTCAAGCTATCACCATTATATCTAAAAAATTAAGACAAATAACAAAAATAAACCCTTCTATCTCTGTAGCTAGCTCACTTCCAAAAAACATATAAGAAAAGACAACCTTGGAGATAGTTCTCGTCCTTCCAGATTTGGTTTCTTATGTTCTGATCTCGATTCTGATGCTGCTTCTGGCACATGACTGGAGCCAGCAGCACTGTTTTCAGGTGCCTGATACTTGTCTCCTGCAAGGTCAATGAAAATGTCTAGCAAGTGATCTGCCACAAGAGCAAGGTTGGGGTATCTCCTTTGGAGGATCTGAAACCAGAAACAAAAAAAGAAAAAAAATGAAACAAAACAACAAAACAAAAGACCCATCCACACTGGAAACAAACCAACAGCACCCCAGTTTTTACTGGGAACCACTTCAATAGATACAGCTAGCAAGCCATATGAAACTGCTCTCCTGCAATCTCTTACCTGAAGGAAATAGAAATTACGACTACTATGATGCTGATTTTGATGCCAAAAACAACTTTTCCAGCTCAACTCTGCTCCAGATCATTTAATACATTTGCACAAATACCAACAGGAAGAACACAAAATACATTAAATCCTATCTGAGCCCAAACCATGACCAGTTTACAACTTTACAACTGGTAACATGAAGTCCTTACCTCCCACCCTTCTTTTATTGATCAAATTAATATTGCATTTAAATTGTCTATTCACTGTGCTGGCAAAGGCATGTTAAGGGGATAATTTTTCCTTTGTAATTTCCTTTCAGCTCGGTTCTCTCCACTAAAGCTTGCCAACCAAAATATTGCTTCTCAAAACTACTTTTCACAGATACAGGCCAGGAAAACCGGTCCTACCCTGCCAGACAGGCTTTTAAGATTAACAAAAAGATCATGAGACTTTTTTCAAGGCAAGCAAGTGGGTATACTATTGCAGAATCTTAGTGCTTAGTTTATACATTTTTGTGACTTAAGCTACAAAGTTGCAGAAAAAGAATAAAAAGAACCTGGGGGTAAGAGACACAGCTAACACTCAAGTTTTGTTTTTTCATAAGGTTTTGATAGTTGTTCTTGCCCCACTCCTAACAATTACCTGAGAAATTACAAGAAAAGAAAAAAAACCTTACAGATATTTAAGACCACCTATAATTGTCCTGGCTGCTGAATGAGACCAAAGGAGTGAATGAATTCGATTGAAACAACTGTCTTCTGCATTCTAGAAAATTCAAAACTTTCTCCTCAACTATTCTACTAGATACTATCCGCTACCTTTTCCCTCAGCCAAGGTTCTTTTAGAATCAGATCCTCTTTTGAGCTCTGCATCACAAGGAGAATCTCCAGAGAATTGAATTTTCATATAAGCCCTAGGGTGTTTTAATCTTCTGAAGAACTACACAGAGCAAACATCTCCCAGAGATGCTAACAAAAGAAAGATGTTAATAGAAGCAGTTATTTTTAACTGATAATTGACCAACTATTTTTCAGCTCAAAGCTTAGAATGCCAAATTAGAGTAAACTCAATTTTTTGCTATTGCTCTCTGCTTTCAAGTCCCTGTGGGCTAATAAGCATCAAAGTAACTTGATTCTTAGACCCACACAAAGCACAATTGTGTCTGTTAAGGCAAGTTCCAGGAATCTTGGTTCAATTCACTTCAAATTTTCCTGACAAACTGCCTGTTTACTTCAAAATTGGCAGCACAAAGCTGAAATTGTAAGGGTCTATTGCAGAACTTGAAGATAAAATAAGGATTTAATTAACTACTGAAAAACATTATTACCCTAAGATGAAACAATTATTCACATGCCACAATGGAGCAACACACCCCCATACCTCCTTGAGCTCTCCTTTGCTCATGTTATCCAGATGAATTTTGGTCCAGTATTTGTCCAGAAGAGCAGCATGGCTGCTTTGCTGCCTGTACCAACCTCCACCACAGCTGAATATCCTAAATCAAAACAACAGTGAAGAAACATAGCTTGTTGAGTGTGGCTGAAGAATTCAGCCTTCTCAGTGCATTTTTGTGTGTCAAAGAACATGGTACACACAGCTGCTACAGCATAATGCAACAGGCATAAATGACACTGTACTGTCATGTACCCCACCTTGCCTATCCATGCTTTCCAAATCACTTGTTATCACAGTGTTTTTCTTCCTATATGCCAAAATCTCCATTGAGATACTTTCAGAAAGACTTATCAGTTGTCTGTCAGAAGCAATATACAGAATCTTTTGCAAAGGGAGAAACCTGACAGAAGTGGCCTGCAAAGTACCTTAAAGGATCTGCGATCTTATTGCAGAGATGCAGGAAAAGCATCTTCAGACCTGTCCCTTCCACAGTGTTTCACAATTCTTCTTCCTCATCCTCCAGACTCAGCTCTTTCCATCATATATTTTATTCCCTTTGTTCTTTTACTACAGAAATAACTATTCAGCCATGTGTTTTTACCCACTGTAAGAAGTAGCCTTGCACATGCAAAGCATTAGATTTGGGGTTGTGGTTTGGTTTTTGTTTTCTGGTGGGTTTTCAATAAATTTTTTCTTCTTTCTTGTATTGTGTTTTGTTTCAATTGTTAAATGCTATTTCCCAGCAGTAAACTGCAACAGATTTAGAGAATCTACTCTAACAAGCCTAATGAAAATTATAATTTGCTGCTATACAAACTGTTCACTGATGTGCTGGTTTTGGCTGGGATAGGGTTAAATTTCTTCACAGTAGCTGGTGTGGGGCTGTGTTTTACATTTGTGACCCAAACAGTGCTGATAATACAGGGGTGTCTTAGGTACCCCTGAGCAGGGCTTCCAGAGAGGCAGGGCCCTTCCTGCTTCTCAGAAAAGCACCAGCACCACCCCAGCAGAGGTGGATGAGGGAGCACAGGGAGCTGGGATGGGACATGGCCAGGAGAGCTGATCCCAGCTGACCACCAGGATATTCCATATCAGATTCCCAACTGACCACAAGGATATCCCACATTCCATATCAGCAGTGCCCAGCATACACAGCTGTGGGAAGAAGGAAGGGTGGGGAGGCTCAGAGTGACAGGGTTTGTCTATTTGTTTGTGTGGAAAGCTTTTGCTTTATCTAAACTCTATCTCAACCCATGACTTTTCCCACTTTTACTCTTCCAACTCTCTCCCCCATCCTGCTGCAGGAGAGTGAGCCAGTGCCTGTGTGGTGTTTAGTTCCTGACTGAGGTTAAACCATGACAACCATGCATAAAGAAATAAAAATTCTTATGAAATGAGGCAACCAAAGGAGTGGAATACAGAAGACTCGATTCCAGAAAAAATAGATCAGTAAAACAAATTTATAGAAGTAAGACAAAAGCAGGAAAATTTGCTAAAGGCTTTGAAATAAACTACAAAATATTTGAAAACCATATAACTGCCATTCCCCATATAGACCTTCTAATCTTTAACCTTGATACAATATTACATTTTCCTATACAGAAGTCATTTTGACATCCCAGGTAGGAGCCCCTACAAGAGTAAAACAATCAGGCAGAGCATATTGAATCTTTTTCTGGTTAGAAAGCATGACAAACACCTATATTACACTATAACTATTTCATAACTATCAATAATAAACCATTTTTATACATTCCTAAGGGTGGTATTTTGTCTTGGGGATGGGTTGGTTTTGTAGGGTTCCTCCCAGCAAGGTTCATTTCTTCAGCCTTGCTGAAGCTCTTTTTCTGTACAAAGACTGGATTCACCCCAAGGCTGCTTTCAAGTGGAAAAAAAAATAAATTCACAGTTTCTATGACTTATATTGCTTGTTAACTGGAAATTGCTAAAATACTCCTATAAAGGTACTCTGTAAAAACACTTTGGACTTAAAAATAGAATACCCATGGGATACCCATATGATCTCATTCAAGTTTACAAACCTACCTCCTGGTTGCAAAAAACTGGAATCCTGGTGCTACTTTTAAACAATCACCACGACCAGGAATCAGTAACTCTCTTTTCTCCAAAAGTGGAATCAGCACAGAGATCTGGAGAGAAAAAGAAAAATTATAAAACTTTTTTTTTTTTTTTGTGACACTAACAGCACAACCATCCACATTTATTTCACACTTGAGATGCTGGAGCAATGCCACTGAGCACCATTACATTGCCAGCAGCTGCTATTTCCAGAGATACACTTCCAAGTGATGCGTTCACACAAATCAAATTGCAGAGTTCCAGCAATTTTAATCAGCAGTGGAAGCCAAAGGTGTGATGTTTACATTTACATGTTTACAAGTAATTTACAAGTAATGTTTACATTACTTACCTTTTTTTCCTCCCATATTCAAATTTAATGATAAGACAATGGAAATGACAGCCAGTACACTTCAAGTCCAAATCAAGACTATTTATTTTAAAATTATCAAATTACTTATTAGACACATTTAAATCAGAAGCTTTATTTTGTTTTTCTGCCTGAACAAAGATGACCTGTGTCTCAAGGATGTCATTCTCAACCATAATCCCTTTTCAGTGTATACACTGCTACCCCAGGAGAGTTTGGTACCTGTTTATAAAACCTGCCCTTCCCTGGGGAAGGACAGTAATGGTGGTGGAAAGAAAGAAGGGAGGTATGATCACACCAACCCCTCAGTACTGAGGGAAGCACAGAGAGATCCTTTGATATGGAGAAAGCAGACAGGATGCCTGCAGGGAGGACCTGAAGAAAGGGATTTGATGAATGCAGGATACTACTCATGGCACTCATCATGAGTGCACTGAGCTAAATCCACAGAAGTAAATAAGTGCACAACCTCCTAGCAGTGAACTGTCTGTACATACAACCTCTATTCATTTGCTTTCTTATAAATTTTCTATTTCTATACCAGAAAGCCTAGAACCCAATAATGACAGGTTATTCAGTCACACAAAGGATGCTTTATGGAACAGATATGAAAGGAAAAAAACAGCAGAATGTCCCGCAGGCCTATGCAGTAAAGTATTCCTATCACACCATGCTTGCAAATGACTTGTTTTCAGTAGCCATTACTTCAAGAGGCAAGGATGACTGACTAACTAGTTGTTCTGAAGCCAAAAAAACCAGGAAATCTGTTAAAACTTATAACGCTTAGTGCAACAGCACATTTTTAATACAGAAGAAATGAGTAAGAAAAGATATGTGGAAAGGAAAAAAGGACACACACACACAAAAAAAAATCTCTTATTAACAGCACCAGCCTCATATATTGACAATATTCTGTGGTGTTTAGGGCCACATTTGGTTTCAAACACCAAAACACTATTAAATAGACATATTATCAGACACATTATCAGTGCCAACTCCAGTTTTCAGAGTGAAATCTGTGATCAGTTTCTAAGCCCTTCTAAAGCAGCAGCATTTTCAGACCCCTGTGATCAGACTCCCAAAACTGCCACCATGGGCATTAAGACCAGTACCTTAAAGCAAACATAAAGCTACATACCACATCCAGAGGAGCATAATCAATATCCTCCAGGAGTATCCAGTGACCTTTGGTAACAGCTTGTGTCAAGGTGCCAGGCTGCCACACAAACTCCCCTGGTACATCTGTGCACCGATACATCCCCAGCAGCGTCTGTGACAAAAACAGGCACATCAGACACCTGGGCATCCCCTCCCCAGAGGAATGGATGGCAAAAACAACCAAAGTTGGGACAGAAGTGATATTTTACCCCTACCTTACTAAACAATCTGGCTATCTGCACCCAACATTGCACTTTTTTTTAATTAAGAAGAAAAGTTTCCTACCTCCAGTGGCAATTTAACTGAAACTTAATAATCAAAACAAACCAAGTAATTGGGAGTGAATTAATGAGCTGTGCCACCCTAATTTACAAGCAATCTAAAGTAACACAGAAAACTGTCTAGGGTCAAACCAAGCTTTAGTTAATGTTTTTGAAAAGTCTGTGACTAAGGTAGTAAACAGAACTATAAGGCAAGTTATTCGAAGGTAAAATCCAGTCAAAGCTTTGCTTTTCTCTCAAATTTTAACTTCAATATAAGCATTGCTTTAAAAATTTGAGTTTGTGATTTTACTGCTACATATTTTATACCTTGAACTTCACCACTTTTTCTTAAAAATGGTGGCTTTGCTCTTGTATATGAGAAGAAACAGTCTGAGAGATGGTTAAACTAGATGTTCCATACAAGCATAGAAGGTGCTTATGGATGCTAATAAAAACCTTCTGATAACTTCTGGTAGATACTAACCACCTTCAAAAACTAAAAATAAATTGTGCCAAACAACCTAAGTCCAGCTCCAAAATTCTATATGAAAAATAAGAAGTACATAAAATTATCTACAGATAGAGCTTAATCATTAATATGTAACTGCAAATCACCTCAACATCCCTGTATCTTACTTTATCTCACCTTTATCTCCAAAAAAGGCATCAGATTAAACTGACATTAGCTCACTTAAACTGAAATAAGAGTGTTCATACAACCTTTGGCACCAGAATCCCACTTTTTCCAATACAAATCAATTTTTTTAAATAAAAAAAAAAGAATCAATAGTGCTCTTTCACATAGAAAAAACTGATAAAACATAATTTAAATGATACAGGTTTAGCAAATTCTTTAAGCAAAGAATTCAAAACCTACTGGAAAATAACAGCTATTTTTCCTGTTTATTTATTCATTCTCACCAATATTAAGACCAGTACTAAAGAGTTGGACACTGGGGTCCTTGGGTGAAAACATTATATTATTAGAAAATAAAGTCCATGCTTTAAGTAAAAGTTATGTCACATGATTCAAACACCAAACAAATCCATCAGTTACCTTACTATCAGTTTGATCTCCAAGCTGAACTTTCAAAATATGAGGAGGTTTTGCTCTTCCTGTAACAGCTGCTAAATATTCGATTAAAGAAGTTTTGCCACATCCTATTGGTCCTTCTAATAAAACAGGAGTCTGGTATGATACAGCAATAGCAAGGTTTTGAAGATTTGTGAAGGCAGATTCAACCAAAACAAAACTGCTGGTGTTGTTTTCCTGTTCAAACATAAAATTTTGGGTTACTACACTTGAAATTACTTTTCTTTTCAGTTGTACCACACAGAACAATTAGGGAAGTCTAACAACAAGAAAATTTTTGGCCCGCAGATCTGCATATAAAATAAAATAATGGAGTCTAAAGTTGTATTTATTAACAGATATCAAAACAGATTTCATCCAAAACCTATTACAGGTGAAACACTTAATGAGAAGTATACATACAACTTGATCCCAAGGGGAATTCACACTTAAGTTGTCAGTACAGGCATAGCAACTATTCAGTCATAACTCATGTCAATCAAATACAATCTGCAATATGAGCAAAATTAAGTCCTCAGAATGGATCCAAATCACAGGACAAATCAAACAGCAGCTGCATTCAAATGATGCAAATATGAATATTAAATGGATAAATGTGAGTATTTACTTCTTTTTGTAGAGGCCAAAGTATAAAATCATTAAACTCATTGAATGAAAAAAAAGGTATATTCAATAACATTTTCATTTTATTCAAAATTAAATGAATTCAGTTTATTGAATGGTAATTAATCAATGTTACAGATAGTCTCCAAATATTCTGGCTCTTACAGTCACCTATCTATACATGGCACAAAAATTAGTGCTTTGTGCCAAAAGGCTCAGAGGAAGGAAATCACAGCATAGAAACAAGAGTCTTGTATTTAAGTCTGACCTTTTCCCAGATATAGCTTGACGTACTTCTCTGGAAACAAGAGAACCTGCTTCCCCTCACAGTTTGCTCCTATGTCTTCATCAGACCTCCTAAGCTGTCACTGGAACCTCCCTACTGTAACTGGAACTACACTGTAGACCCAATCAGTGGAATACCTGCGGCTATTAAACAAATAAAAGCATTCCTTTCAGGGATGTTCTCACCTCCCTCAGAGATAAAGAGTATTCTTTCAGTAATCCAGTTTATAGCATGGCCTGGCTTCAGCAGAGCTGCAGCAGCAGTGATGCTGCCATGGGAGTAAGAATCTTCTTAAACTGCTCTACAGTTTTTCTGCTACAGTGAATTCCAAACCACACTCTCACAATCCTATAAAAAATCCCCAAAGGCTAGAAAACACTGAATTCAAAAACAGAAGTGGGGAGAAAAACAGCGCGGCAGGGGGAAGAGGAATTTGGAGGGAAAATCCTCTTTCCTTGCTTTGGCCACTCAAACAATTCTGGACACTGGTACTCTTCATTCATTTCTTTGTCCTGTTGTAGATCACTGTTACAAAACCAAAGAACTCAGCTAAGAGCGAAAACTGGTACCCTAAAGGAGAAAAACAGTCAGGAATACTGGCTGTGGCTACAAAAAGGGATCTGAATAGCTTAAGTTAGACAGCAATTTAAAAGAAAAAAAGACTTAAATACTGTTTGTTTAAAAATGCCTTCAATGGGCTTCCCAAATCTATAAAGCACTATAGTCTACATTTCACTTTCTAAAGTGGTGACAGTAAGTTCTTGCTCACTTCCTTTCCCTTCTCTCTGCCTTCTGGACAAGTTTAAACAGCAGCCTTGTTTTCTTCTTTTCATAGAAGAACTGAGCATATGTTTGGAGAAAGGCTGCATACAAGATGCCTGTACAGCACAAAACCCCCTACATCAATGCAGGTAAAAGCAACTGTCCCAGATCCTGGCTCTAGTCAGCTATGGATTGTCACCCCAACTGAGACTGGAGCTACTATGTTAGGCTGAATATTCTTTTGCAGTATGTTTGTACAAACTGTTATATGAAGGTAAAATGAACAGCACTATTGCTCCTTCACTGCTCCACTTGCAGAACTTCTTTGTGGCACCAGAATTATGCAACACTAGCTTACAGCACACACTGAGAAAGATAAAGATACACACATTACTCACAGTATCTCAGTACCATCCAATCAGGAAATAAAGTCAGTTCACTGCACTTAGAAATTCCTAGAACAACAATGTACTGATTTAACTGTGGATTACATACCTGATCTTCAGAAACATGCTGTAGCCTGGGCAGCACAATGCCACAGACAGCTACGACACGTGCAGAGAGGTCGCCTGACACGACATGTCCTTGTGTACAGTGTGGTTCTTTCTCCTTTTGCCAAAATGAGGAGTCTGGATTAGCCAAAACTAAGGCTTGTTCCACATTCTGCAGCTGAGATTCTTCTAGCAACCTGTGAAAGTCATGTTTATTAACTCAGCTGAAAGCCATAAAGAAAAACAAATAGTGCTCAAGATTTTAAAAGTCCTTACTTCAGTCTGAAATGTATCAGCTCCTCAGGATTGAATATCTTCTTCAGGAAAGATAATTTATGCTCATCGCTCATGCATGTAACCAGAGCAAGACAGTTTGAAGTATACCTAAAAATTACATTTAGAACAAAAGATGCCAAAACAGTTTTAAGGAATGTAGTTCGACAACTGTCAATTGCATAACAAAACATCAAGTTTGGAAAAACATGCAGAAAACTTTATTCATAGAAATTATTTTAGCACTATGCTTAACATTCTTTAAGATTAGACAAATATCTCAGAACTGAGGAAAGCAATTCTGTCATGGCACAGTTTTAATTTATTCACCAATTAGCTAACATTTCTCTGAAGAACTGAATTATCAGCAGAAATATAATAATGGAATGCACTCTCCTAAATAAATTGGAGGCTAACATATGAGACAAGGAAAATTAAGTCATCTTTGCCCATTTTTTTCCTCCTACCCTTTTCCTTCCAAAATTGCATTTCATGCTATTTCCAAAGTAAACTTAATGCAATGAAATCAATTCTGAATGCCTAAAAAAGCCAACAACTCCCAAGTCATGACTACATGAAGCTGTCTTGCAACAAAGGAACACTTAATATAAATCATAAACCAGTTCTCATTCATTATAATGCTGTTTTTAACTTTCAAGAACAAAGTTTTCAAGGACCATGATGGGGAGAAGGAAGAGATGGGGGGGAAGGCAGAAGATTGTTTCAGGAAAAATGTTTAAGAGTCAGCTCATTCACTTACTGAAGACTATTGGTTGAACATCAGGTAAACCCATTCTACTCAATGAATTAGAAGTTTTCTTTTTTTGACACTATGTCATTTTGAAGAGCTTCACAAATGACTGATAGATTTGACAACACTCTTGGTTCTGCCCTTCCTAAATTATACACCTTACTGAAATTATGAGCTACCAACACAATTCAGAATTTATGTTTTAAAAAGTGAAGACTATTACACATCCTTTTTAAAATAAAAGTCACTATCAATACTAAATAAGGTAGAGCATGTGATTAGGCTGAAGGCCTGTGGGCAGACACCTAACATGAAACATTTGACCAAAACCCCACACGAAACCTGTAACAAGGCCAATACAAGGTGCAGCTTAAACAAGCTACGTTTCACAGCTGCTGAGAAATCAACATACAAACAACTGAAAAAAGAACCAACTTGGCCAAACTGAAATAATTTGGAAAGATTCTCTAGACCATAGTTTTAAGCACTACTAAGTGCTAGTCTGAAATTCACCTTGTGATAGATCAGTATAGCTTTCAAATGGTCAGTTAAGAAGTACAAATACAGATACCACTGGTATGGATTGCTGGTATTACTTGAAGATGCTTTCTATTGCATGTGAACACTGTTAACTACAATTCAAGACATAGATACAGCTATTCAATGAAGAAGATTTGGAGGTTTGCACTTACCAACGGACTAAAGTGTCATGGCTCCTTAGGAGCGGAACACACACGCTCCAGTCCCATAGTTCCCGGAAGACTGCTGGCTCCTTCTGTAAAAATCTGTAGGCAGCCTCCATGAGGTCCCGCAGCTTCATTCGTCTGCGCCCATACCGGACTGTGTTTGCATCTGAGCTCTCCAGGAAAAGCCTCTGGAAAACTGGTGATGTAGTTTTAAAGTATCTTAAAGCAAATCTTTAGAAGCGAGTGAGAGAGAAAGAGATGGAACACAAACATGTAAGTCAGAAGGAAGAAAACCAGACACTAATAAAGATGTCAGGGCACAGGTCCTAAGACAATAATTGATGGTACTAAGAATGAAGCCTTGTAATTAACTTCATCCACACATGGGAAAGACAACCACTTCAGCAATCAGCTGACAACAGACACTTCACCTTATTAGAAATCATTACTTAATTATCAAGGGGAAACAGTACTGCCTTTGGTGAAAACTTTTGACTGCTCTTGTTTACTGAAAAAGTAATACAGATTCCTACTTATGCAACTTTATATTCTACCAGCCTAGAGGTCTAATATTAAACTCAGAGATTCTGGTTGTGAACTATTTTCAAGCTGTTTTGCTTTTCTGTAGATCACAGGTGAAAGTCAAATTGCATCTTACAACAGGATTTAATTAAACTTTTTGAGACTTGTATTTACTTAATGATTATTTCCGGTTCAAAACACATTTTTTACTGTGGGAGACAATTCAAATTCTGACACTACCTCTCTTCACCAGAGAACAGGAACAAGCACATACCGCCTGGATAAAATGTTAACTGCAATGTTAATGGTTAATGATGACTCAAACACTTGCCCATTTGCAAAAGCATCAGTGCTTTGCTGAGGATGTGCAAGGTCACAGCCCAGGGGCAGAGGGGCTGAGCACCCATCACCCAGGGCTACAAGCAGGGATTTGGGCCAGGTCTGGAAGAGACCAGTAAGAAGCAAATCCTGCAAGGTGGGATAATCCTTTTTATCATGACAATGTCCTCCCTTTCCCTAGTGGCTCAGGTGTGAAAACTCTCCCTGGGGGAAATACCAGGATATTCACACTGAAGGCTCTCATCCGTTCTGATGAGGCACAACTGGCTCAGCTACATTAGAGGCAGCAGCCACATCTTGGGAGGAGTCATGAATCAAAGATCCCTAAGTGCCCCAGGTTCACTTTTAGGAACTTCCATCAGAGAACTGGCCAGGATCCACAGTGTTACAACACACCTAAAACTCTCCCCCACCAGGGGAGGTACTTGGGCATTCCCATCTGAACCTGAGTGTTTACTAACCCAACAAATTTTGTGTTCCATGGGCTTCCCCCACCTCGTGATGGATCAACACTTCAACCATCACTTGGACCAATGGACACCGAAACTGCAACAAGCAAGTCTCACCACTGGAACCGTGGGTAGTGACATCTTTCTATCCTTATCCTTTCTTTTCCTTTATACATTTTTAAGTGTTATTTTTTATGCTTATATATTGTTGTATTTCTGCAGATAATAACCAGAACTGGCTATGTATCTCCTTTCCATTGCAACCAAATAGTCCTAAAATAAACAAAATACCAGTAATAAACACCAGTTCTAAAATACAGAAACACCAGTCAGTCAGTGTCCTTCTCTCTAATCCATCCCAACCCATCTATTAACAAAAACCTGGTTTACCCTGCCTCCAGGGACAGGTTGTAACACTTCCTAAGTTCAAACACTGGCATCTCATTACTCACGGCACAACATCAGGGTGGTCAGCAAGCAGCTTGCTCATTGCTACGCAGAACCTTTCATGCCTATCGTGGTTGATTTGGCCACCAGCTTTGATAGCTTCTGCGTTTCTTTCCAACAAATCCAGCAGGATGGGCCGAAGCTGTCGGCCGATCAATAGGGTACATTCTTTATCCAGCAATAACTGCGCTAAAGTATTGAGGATGCACTGACGATCCTGCTGAGTCCAAACCTAAAGGAATAGGAAGGGAAAACAGGTTAAATGACAAATGATTTTGACTTTTAACTTCTGAACTATTCATGCAGGAGTCAGAGTGAATTTTACAGGAACAAACAGTTCAAAAACAGAAGGGAGTCCAAAATCCCAAAGCAAGTACTCAATTGACACAGTTCTCAGTATTAAAAAAAAAATTACAATACAGAAGGAGTAAGATGCAGAATGATACACTATACAGGAATTACAAAGTAGTCCCAAAACCCTAAATTATATTTTACAACTGAAAGATAAAGCAGTTTGTAATATTTTTTTAAAGAAAAAATTGGGGAAATGTTGAAACAATACATCTTCCTAGAATTTCCATTGATCTTAACAGCTTGGTCTCATGAGAACCACAAAACATTTAAGACATTAAACTTAACATTTAAATTTGCTTCATGTTCACTATCTTTCTACAAAAAAAGAAGCATTCAATCAGTCATGATCACAGCCTTACTTTCATAGTTCTGACAAGAATTACAACAAGCAATGCTCTTAACAAGAAGCAGCTTGTATCTGCTGTTTTGAAGTTGAAATCCTTTTTCTTTTTATACTGTTATACAAAAATGGTTATTTGGTTCTTTAAAATACAAGAAAAACATATTCACATCTGCTGGAAGAAAGAAAAAACCCCAAACCAACACACCTTAACCTCACATCTCCCCTGCCTAATGCCCCCAGCCCTCCTCACTTTATTACTGATAACAACCCATTGATTGTGTCTTACCCTCAAATATCTCTCTTTGAGCTCATTTTACTAACCAAGCATCTCTCCACTTCCATGATGTTTAACACTTAGTGCAGTAATTTTGAAAATCAGGATCATGAATTTGCACTGTAGCAGTTTTGCTCTCAACTCGGATGCTCCATGCTCCCCTCCCTTCCTGAGTGAACCCTTGTAATATATGGTAGAGATAATCCATGCTATAGAGGTAGATATATGTGTGTATAAAATATTGTGAAGATCCAAAGTTATGCCTTTGACCACTCTGGCTGGGAGCAGAGTTCTATTCTCATTGTAACCAGTTCCTGACAGATTAAGACAATATCAGGTCTGTTACCTATGAATGGGACAGTCCTGGGCCATCACAGAGGATTTCCTCTGGCACCTACAGCTGGGAGATAGCATCTGGACCTTCCTGGACCTTGATTAATGGAATGTCCTGAGGAGCTCACAGGACCTGCACCTGGGCATGATTACACCTGCAGCACTCAGGAACTGGTACCACTCTACTACATGAGAATGCAGCTTCTGCCTGCATACTCAGACACTCCTCTGAGTCTTTGTCTGTTCCTGCACATGTATGGATCAAACTCTACATGTGAGGAGACCCAAAGAAATATGTGGTCATCCCTGCCCCAGGCAGAATAAACTGTATATAAGCTGGCTGCTGGAAGCACTCGGGGTGAACCTCTAGGGGAGACGCTGTCACTCTGTCAGTCGAACCTTGGTTCACCCAGCGCCAGCACTCAGGGCTGACGCTGTCTTGGCTGTGGTGGTTTTTCTAAATTCTATTTTTTGTTATTGATCTAATGAATCTTTGTTAAATTTTGCTTATAAATTTGGCTACAGATCTGATCAATGATAACAACCCTTATCCTGGTTCAACGCAGAAATATTCCATAAAATATTCCGTAATTCTGTAATATTCAGGTAGTCCTTTGTTTCAGCACCACATGCAGCCAATTCCTGCTTCTCCTAGGCTTTAGTTACTCCAGTAAGACCTGTTCCTGGTCTCATCATCTCAGGGATGGTTTCATTTTTACAAGAGTGCAGCTGTCCTTTGATTATACCAATACACACCCCTCTAGAATACATGCAAACCTGTTCAAGTTGCTTGGTCTTCTGAATTTGAAAAGACATTCATCCCCATACAGCATTAAGAATACCAGTGAGGTACATACACTACAAATATCAAGCACATCACATTGATTGCAACCTGTTTCTTATATGCCTTGTGTTTGCTTTTACAGGACATAAGTTTATCTGCCTTTCATCTATCACAGCAGCATCAGAAATAATTTAAAAAATGGAGCAAGGCCCTGCTCATTACAGGGAATCAGATTTTGAGTGGCAAAATGACTAATAAGCTGTTCAAATGCAGAATGGCTCAAAAGAACCAAAAATAAACTCATCTGGAAAAAACCAAGAAGTACCTCCAATTTTCAAATTAATTACATCTTTGGCTACCCAAACAAGGCACAACAGGGTGCCTAATTTATTAACCAGAGCTTTGAATATCAAATAAAGCCAGTAAACAATAAAAAAATAAATAATGTGACTGATTCAATAAAATTCTGTATTTACATGTCTACTGTCCAACAAATTCATGCCACTTGGCAATCTTGTGAGAGGAAGCAGTTTTTTAATCATTGTGTGCAGTACCCTTAGGACTTATAAAACTGTTCAAAATCACAGTGGCAACATTCTCGTTCTTCAAAGAGACTGTTTATCTGAGCCTAAATGAAAAATGTTATGGAGAAGCAGAATACTGTCAGAGGGGGTTATTTTTAACTAAACATGACTTTATGAAATATCAGCTTTCTCAACCAATAGCAATAAACAGCTGATCTGAAATTGTTCAAGTCTGGGATAGTCAAATCTGCACATGGGGTACCAAACAGCTGCTTTAAGAAAGCATCATAAAAGACTGTGCCTCCAAGCATACAACGCATACACACACAGTCTGTTCTTAATGAGACATGTGAAGCAGACACTCAGCTAGGACCGAGACCTGGAGTCAGACATGATCCCAGTTGCTGCTCCAGCAGCAGGATGCACATCTCCTTCCCAGCTTGCAGAGTACATGTGTTCACGTCAGCACCCAGGAAATTCCTCTGGCTGCCCTGGAGGACTCGAGCCCCTGCCCAGGGGCTTGGAGACCTTGGCACAGAGCCCAAGACCCCTGTGCCTTTGATTTAGCCCTTGGAAAAAACAATTACCAACCTTATATGAAGAATTACAAGCCACGACAGTTTAAGTAGAATGACAGTGAATTTATCACAGGGTGGAAAAACAGATTTTTGGGGGTTGTTGGAATGGGAGTTCAGGGGGCAAGATGGAGGAATCTGGGCATGTCCAGCCTTTCTCCTTCTTCTTCTTGGCCTCCATCTTCTGCTGTGATGTTGGCATTTTTAGATTGGTTTAGAGTAGAAGCTCACTGTCTAACACAGGTGATAGGTATTGGAAAGTAATTGTAAACATTGTATACGTAGTTTTTAGCATAAAGACATAACACTGCCCCGGGGCAGGCAGAGTGCCTCTGACTGTCTTGCTGAGCCGACCTCTGCAGGTCAGGAGAAAGAATTTTACAGATAAGATACAATAAACAACCTTGAGACAGAGAAATGAAGAGCTCTGACTCCTTCTTCGACTCCAGGCTGGGAAAAGAAACTTCCTGATGTATCTCAGGGTCACTCTGACCAGTGAGAGATCCCAAGATGCTCAGAGCACACAAAGTACAGAAATTTTTAATAACACCTAGATTAATCCAAACTCTAAATTCATAAAAGGATCACAGCAATGAGCAAGCTGGTATATGCAATCTACATTTCTGCTCATGACACACAGGTTACACCTAACACAGATTTAACACTGGGATACTCCTAAAGAGTTGGGAGGGCATGAGGGCCATACATGGAAACCTTTCTTCCCCTCCATCACAGGAAGTTATGGTCTCTGTTCCCTCACACAACAGCTGTGTGATTGTGCAGCAACCAACTTAGCAAGATGATTCAAATTAATCCTTCTTACAAAGTCTTACACTAGGTGGGAAAGTTGAATGGATTTTCCAAATCAGCACTCTTTCTGGGATCTAGGTAAGTGAAGCAACACAAAGGTGTGACTTGGCCTTGGGAAGAGCTAAAAGGAAACAGAGCAGCACCACTCTTTGGCAGCTGTTCAGTTCAGCAAGATAAACCAAAACACGAGCCTGCACTCTTCCTACAACCCACACAGTCCAAGGGAAAGAAACAAAAATCAGGGGTGATAATGCAGTCTCACAAGCTGGAACTTCCTGAACCTCCTCCAACACATCTTTGACAGCGTTGGACAGATCTCTCCCTTACAAGAGAGGATGGAAGCAAGAAGTTTCTCATTGACTTTGTATCATTGACATAAGGTGTGCCAAAAATCCCAGCTTTTCAAAACATAGCAGAAGGAGATGACAAGACAGCCCAAGATGGAAGCCAAAGTGCAGCATACCTTCCCTTATTTCTAATGCTACATGATGCAAAGTCTAACTAATCTTTCAAATAAAATGTTGGAGTTACATTTTAGAATGAAAAAACCTCTGCCTTAGTTGCCAGAGCATCAGGACATTTTCCTGACAGACAATGGGTAACTGTGTGAATTTGAGACCACTAGGTCATCTCCTTTTTCCTACATTTATTAATATAAAGGAATAAAGGCATTTCTCAACATCAAATGCTAAGACTGAAGGCCTCTAAATAAGAGCTTGGAATTATTATTAAAATAACTTTCTCTGCTACATAGAAAAATTAAATGCAAAATGAAGGATGCCAACATAAACCACCAACAAATTAAAAAAGAAAAATCAAGAATGGTGTGCTCAAGAGCTCCTGTCCAGTTAGGAAGGTTGCATGGACTAAATAGAAGAAATATGCCAAGGGGGTCAGGTTCTTTGACTTTCATATAAGCACTGTGGTAGATGCAAAGGACAGAAACCAGTAAGGGTGTTTTTGCATTAAAGTTCCATTCCTAGGAGTGTTTTAACCTTCTCAGTGATTAAAACTTCTCTGCTGAAATTACACTATCACAGGCATCCAAAATACATACATTCGCACAAAATTCACATTTGGAATTCTATGCAGGAAGACTTTCTGGCAGACCTTTAGTAACTCAGAGCCAAAAGCACATTCCAGCAGTTTGTGGAAACCTTTTGCTTCTACAGTTTGCTTAAATTATTCAAAAATGTAAAAGTGGGGAACAAAGACTGGTTCAGAGAACTTTTCATCCCATCTTCCTCATTAAGAGCACAGAAATTTGCTGTATATTTGCAGAGTTCATGGTATATAAAAATACTTTATAGAAAAGGTTCTAATTCTATCCCACACCCAGGCACAGGGAACAAAACCTTCCACGACCACATGAACTGTGCCACAATATGAACCAGTTGTGGGCAAGTTTCATTCCTTTATGGAATACTGTTCAATAAATATGTTGCCAGAAAGACGTAACAAAGCTGTAGAGCAAAGAGAGCTGTACATTTCCAGAATGCATGCTTCATAGGTTATACACAAAGCAGGAAATCAGGTATGACGTTTAGAGATGGAGTTTGTTTACTGGCAAGAAAAGCTTAAAATAATCCTAGAGCTGTAGCTTCCAACCCTGGAAACAGCAATTCCTTTCAAAAGGATGTGCCAACATTAAATAATGCGCTGTTCCAGGCTCCTTCTATACAATCATTCTTTAGGAATTTCCACCTAGCAAGGCTTTTAAACGTGAAGCATTTCTCCGAACAGTGACCGAGAGGGAAAGGGCACAGCGTCTTTCCCAATCTCGGATCTCGGTGACTCACTTCTGGCTCGCTGCTCCATCTGTCTGCTACAACTCGTATCCACATTATCCCCCTTTCTATTTCGCAGCAGCTCCTCTCTCTTGAAAAGTGACTCCTCATCACCGCTTCCCACCAATTAGCTTCCACTCAGGACTGTATATTCGTGTCAATTTTACTTTGATCTTGTCATTTGCAGCGACAGAAGAAAGAGCCATCTGTCTACCAACAAAGAACCTCGAGTACCAGTATGAAAGCCTTCCCCAACCATAACTGCGACAGCAACTCAGGCTGAAAGCCAATATTCTGAAAAAATATGGTACTTCAGACTTTTCATCTTCAAACAACTGGGACATTTCCTAGACACTCAAAGAGAAAGAGAGACTTTGAGCCCCAAAATGTGTACACATCTGAGGGGCTTCAAAAGCTCTATCACGAAGAGCATTAATAAAATAATATCTGACGTGCTGATATGCTGTTACTACATGTCCTCAAGCGTTTCAGAGAAAGAAAGAAGATCGGTCTTAACTCTCCTAGAAAGATTATGTGCTTCTCAGAGCTAAGGCAGCCCAAGCATGAAGGTGACTATAGGACCATGTTTTCAGCATCACTACAACCTGGAGACTGTGATTTAAAAAAAAACTCTCAAAGCAAAGCCTAGAAAATCCATGCCTTTTTTATCCCACATGCTGTTTTAAGGTAATTAAAGAAGACAATCAAAACAGCAACAGGGTAGAGACTAGTTACTGTCTCAGAGCCTGATAACAAAATAACACCTCTCGCTGTCACGCTTCCGGAGTCACCTTACGGGGGCATGGAATGGATCGAAGATTTTAACTGCGGGGCGAAACGCGATAGGAAGAGTACCAGGATACAGAAGAGGACCTTCCTCACGGACTGCACCAGCTCACTCCCGAAAGGGGCGAGGACGGAGAGAACCAGCACCAGGCAGGGAGAGAGCGGGGATCAGCTCCCGCCGGCTGCCCGAGGGCCGGGGACGGCCGGGCACACGCAGAGCGGCCGGGGGGAGATGGCGGCACGGGGGAGGCCAGGGGTGCGCCCCCTTCGCTCCACAGCGCGAAGAGACCTTCCCGTACGGAGGGAGTACGGACGCCCGGGGGCTGCTACCGCCCGCCGCACCGCCCGCTCCTCACCTGCTTGGCCACGAATCTGCTCAGCTCCACGCCGCTCTTCTCGTTCCTGCGCGCCACCAGCTGCAGGGGCTCGGCCAGGCGGAGCCGCAGCTCGGCCGCCATCCCGCTGCCGCCAGTCCCGCGCCGGGGGGGGCACGGCACAGCGCAGCACGTGCGGCGCGCGGCGGACGCGGCACCACCGACTTCCGCTCTGCCGCCGTCACGGGAAGCGCGGCCGCCGCCCCGCCCCGCCGGACTACAGCTCCCGGCGTGCACCGCGCCGCCCTGCCCCTCCTGCCGCGGGCGCCGTCCGGCAGCGGAGCGAGGCTCTCCCGCTGGCTCTGAGCGCCGGAACGCCGCGCGTGGGGGGCTGCGTTTGCCGTGCCCTCGGCTCCCCCTGCTCTGTGCTCCCCGGAGTCATCTGCCGCTGCTGCCGCTGCTGCCGCAGGACTCGCCTGCCCGCGAGCCCTTTAAATCTGGGTCGGGGAGGCGGCCGAGGGCGGGCGGTGACGGACGCGGCAGCGGGTGGCCCCGGCTCGGGCGGCAGGAGCGTTACGCCCCCGGCGGCAGCCGCTCGCGGAGGCCGAGCGCGGCTGTCGGGCGGTAACGATGTCCCTGCAGGGGTTTGGCAGCCGGATCGCCGACAGCAGCAGCCGTCGGGATTAAACCTTGGGCTTCCCGGGAGCACCGCCGCAGCACGCGGAACGACACCAGGTAAGCTCGTGTGTGCCGTGCGGCACAGCCCCGGGCAGCCTCCAGCGGCCGCGGCCCAGGCCTGCGTGACCAGTGATTGCCGTGAGCTGCGGGCCGGAGCAGGCGGGAGGTTCCCGGCCCGTCCCGCCGGGAGCAGCGCGCGATTTCCCGCGCTCGGGGCCGGGCCGGGATGGGGCCCGCGGTCGGGAAGGGGCGAGGGGGCGGGGCCACGGCCGAGGGGGTGGGGCGCGGTCCCCCCGCGCGCCTCACTTTGGCGCCAACTGCTCGGGGCTGGGGGCGTGGTTTGGTGACGTCACGGTGGCGGATGCGCCGTGCGGCTGCGGCCGTTGGCTGGCGCGGCGCTGGCCCCGCCCCCCGCGCCCGGCCTGCGGCACCGCGGCGGCGGCCGGTGAGCGCTGCCGGCCTTGCGCGCGCACCGCACCGCGCCCCCGGGCACAGCCGGCACGGCACGGCACGGCTCCGCTCCCCCGGGCACAGCCTGCCCGCCCCGAGGGAGCCGCGACCGGGGGTGCTCCTGCTCTGACCCCCGAGAGGTCCCGAGCTCTTCCGCCGCGGCAGGAACTGGGGCGGGCGGGAGCCCCTTCCTTCCCGCGTGTGCAGGGAGCGAGTGGGGAAGAGCGGCTGCCTCTGAACGGGCTGCTCAGCGCTGCTGGGTGCCTGTGCCTTCCCCCCTGCCAGCCCCCCAGCCCGGTACTGGTCTGACTGGTGGTATCAGACAACGGGGATTTGCTTTTAAATGGTCAGTAGGGAAGAAATCGGAATTAAAAATCAGATTATTTTAATTGGGTAAGCTGTACGTTCGGATAACCTGTTCATAGAATGCAGTGCTGATTTTCATATCAAAATTTCTTTGTCGGATCAATAAGTGACAGTTAAACATCTTCAGGATACTTATTCAAGTGAAAGATAATTTTTTACGTTTCTTGAAAGCTGACATTGTTACCTTGATCCTAAGTTTTCTTATTCTAGTGCTGAATTTTATTGAAGAACAAGGGCCACATGTAGCACGGGTGTAATTTATGTACTTCAATGTGATGCTGCTTTATGTTGCTGTTCTGAAATTGTCGATTGATTGGTTCCCTTTGCTGTGATGTTTTACTCGTAGATGGGGAAGCCATAGGGAGTTTGTATCATGGCAGCGGATGAGGATGGACTGGGACTGTACGATATCCGCTACAGCGGTAAGAAGTGCTTGATTACTTTCTGCCTTGCAGACAATTAATGAAAGCAGCCTTATTTCTGGACCTATGTATTTGCATAGCTTAGAAAACAAATTTGAAGTTGTGACAAATACTGATGAGCTTCAAACGTAGATAAAATGGGTATGGCACAATATCATGCAAGCCCTATCCCACTAGTAAGTTTGTGTGTGAAACCATACCTGTGTACTTTGGATTTCTGGAATGTTTTGAAGGGGTCTGGAACTGGTCTCCCCCCTGTCTTTCACAGTGTATAATTTAACCTTCAGCTGTATCTTAATGAGCAGTATGGGGCACTGCTCGTTTGTTTGCTGTTTGTAAGAGCCAATGTGCTACCAACAGCCACAGTACCCACAAGTACGGGTAAGGTTTGCCATTGCCTTTACCCAGGGTAATCACAGTAACTGCCACAGTACCCATAATCAAGGTACTCTTCATTTCCAGCTCCAAGTTAGTTGATTTAACACATATTTGAGAGATTCCCAGCCTCAGAAGCACTGTGGATATTCATGGTTTTTTTTTATAGAAATAATATTTGTTGCAGAATTTGAGCGGCTCACATAAAGGACACAAGGGTGATATAAGAGGCATTGCAAAAAGACATGAAGAGAGACTGAGATTATTTAGATGAAAATACATTTACAGAATAAGTTAGTGTGTTAGTAGATGGCAATACTAAAGCAAATTGTTGGTATTCTTATACAGACTGCTACAATACTTTCCCTTTAGCAAGAAATCTTTCAACAGTAGTGGTTTTATCAAATCTTTGTTTTTGAGTTGTATAAGTTTTGTATTTAGTTTATTCTAGAAAACAGTTTCAAAGTTAGATCAATTTTACTTAATTTATCATTTTAAAATCTATTTGCCATATAGTTTGCTTTATGGACAGCTCTTGTAGTATTTACAAACTGATCTTACAAGACTGTCTTTGCTCCCTGGTGACTGATCTTTTCTCCACAATAGCAGTAGTTTCCTGGATAAAATTCCACTTTTACTGGTCTGTACTATTACCTCTACTATTTTCTACTGGTATAGGATTGCAGCTGTGCTTACTTTATGGGAAAGGAAGAGTTTGCAGTTTACTAAAGGACTACTTTGGCTTTTTTTTTTAAATTTCTTTAGCTGAAGCTTCCCCCTTCAGGGAAGGAGATGAGAGCTCCGTGGATATTTATGATGGCTTGGACAGCAGTTTGTCTGTTTCTGGTAGGTTAATTGTGTCTCACTGCTTGGCTTGGCACATTACAAAGTCTCTGCTTCTTAGGCTGCTTTCAAGTAAAACAGTATTTACTTTTAAGTTTACATTTAGCTGGTGTAAGCTATGCTTCAGCAAAAAAACTTGTTTAAATTCAAGATATATATTAGCTGTTTAAATGCAACAGAGAATTCTTAAATCTATTAGCTGAATGAATGAAAAACAGTTTTCCTCTGATAGTGGCTATTTGAAAATACTTGAGCATATAAAGGGGTGCAGAAAACCTTAGCTATTTTATCTGTACCTTGATAGTAGGACATTTTACCTTGGAAAAAATGCCTTTATTTTGTGTTTTTGTAAGCTTCAGGATCAGATCCAACAGTCACTGATCACTAAATCCCCATTGAGAGATTCAAAACATACTTTCAGTGTGATACAGTAGATTCAGAATATCCTTTAAACCTTTTGTTACTGTCCAAATAATTTGACACGCTGTTGCAGCACATGCTGAAGTCCATACAGCCAGGATACAGAAAGTATCATCATATAACTTCAGAAGGCTTTGAGCATTTTCCCATACAGAGTACCACTATATCATATCAGAAGGCCACAAGCATCTGCCCTTCTTGTTGTTTAGCCCAACCTTTTACACCCCTCATGTTGATGCATTGCACCTGAGTGCCCTCTGTTCCCTTTGGTGATGGGTCAGTGCCCCTGGGCACTCCCTGGCTCATTGCTGTCAGTGCTGCTCCCCTGCTTCTCACAGCTGCACCCATTGGGGATGAAACTCAGCCACAGCCCCACTCTCAGTTACCACAAACCATGTGCCTACAACATGCTAATGTAAATTAATTTCTTCTTTTAACTTCTTTGAAAGTGAGAAATAAATGGATTCAGCACATGTTCATTTTTGTGACCCTTAGAGTTCTGTTTAATGAAATGCTGTTTCTAGTATTTAAGCAATTATTTCTCTCCTGATATTACTGCTATAAGACCATTGAGTTTTTATGAAGCACTGTACTATATCCTACAGACATAAAACATCTATATATCTTTTTCTCATTTTGCATTTTGTATTTCTTAAGTTCATATTTCATATATGGAGATGCATTGTTTAGTAAACATTGAAGATGCAAGGGGAAATAGCAATGCAGTAGAAACATTTTATATAGTCCAGTTTTGAGTGACCACGGTTTTTTAAATTTGCAGAGAGGGCTGGTGAGATCTTTGCTCTGTACAGATAAGATGTTATTTATACATCCTCTTGCATTGTGTTAATAATGCTTTTTGCATTATGGTATTGTCCACAGGATGGAAGCACAGCTTTGATAGCTGATTTCATTTATTTGTCTGCAAATGCCTCTTTATTTCAGGGCTGTCATAAGCCAGGTCCTGTCAGTTTAGTGTACTTGGTGAACAGGATACCCAGGCTGATTTGAGGAAAAGCACTATAATTAAATAATTTGGGTGTTGGCTTGTCAGTTGGTTTTGATTGTTTGGGTTTTTCTTTTCATTTCACTTTCATTTCACTTACATTTCACTTACAGATGGCTATTTTAAGATATTTCTGTACCTTATTGCAACATGGTATGATGTGAGCATATAATAATTACTTTGTGTGTTGTTACCTTGTAAGTACAAGCAGTAAAACCAGAATGCACAGACAGTATAGAACTGTGTACACAGTGAAACATGGTTACCTTTTTCCTCATGTACTTGCTTTTCTTTATATAGACAATTTTGCTCCAAATACTACACCATCTAGAAGCAGCTTAAATTTATTTGATGAGATTTTAATTGAAGAAGGGACTGCAAAGAAAGCATCCTATGATGAGGTATGTATTAATATGAAAAAAAACCTTCTGGTGTTTTCGGGGGGATTTTGTTCCTAATTTCCTTGTGTGTCCACAAAATGTTGTCAGCATGCTCACAGCGTAGGAAAAATAGGTTCTTTTTAAATAAGTAAAAACAGGAGCGTGCTAATAATCTCTTAGAACAACAAGTTCATTTAAACAAATGAATCTGTTGCTCTGTGACATGATCTGTTCCCATTTCTCATCATTTGCATGCAGTTCATTTATCAGCTGTGTTATGGGAGAATGTATTGGGATTTCCCTATAGTCAGGAATCTGGTCAGACATCTGATACAAAGCTAGTCTTGACATTTCTCCCAACAAGTTTTACAAGAGTAAAGCAGATAAATCTGTGATCTATTTCACGTGTTGTTAAATTCTGCCCTTGAGACTGAAGGTGGCCATGCAGTAGGTAACTGCTTCTAGCAAATCAAGACAATGCTCACTTAAGTAGCAGCACCAATCCTGGCCTGTAAGACACATTTAAATGGCATGAAAGGGACAGGCACTAACAAATGTTACAGAGAAAGTAGGAGTGAAACCTCCAGGACTCCACTGAGTGATGAAAATATCACTTTGAAAGTTGTTGACTGTGTGTTTGAATGGAAGTTGTCCATTCTCCTATGAAAACTTTGTCACTATCTACCTGTAAAGAAGAGCTCATGCTAAATTTATTTTACTTTGTGATCTCATCAGGATCATGTCCTTTGCAGTCTATTTTTGCAGCCCAAGTTTGTTGTAATAACTTTTTGGTGTGTTTTTTCTTAGCTATTTTGTGTTACATGAGATCTGTCAAGAGGGTCCCCATCTATTTGGCTTTCAGAACTCCTGCTCCTTGGTAGTTGCGACTTTTATTTCCCAATAATATGGCTTCCTCTTAACCTATTACTGTGAGACAAGCACACACAGATTTCCTCTTAGCTGAGTGTTTGTGTTCTTTTAGAGACCTGCATACCAATTGCATACCTGCACACCATGTGAAAGCCATATGGAAACAAGCCTTTTGTTTCAATATGGATTTCATATGTTCCTTTGGGGGAAAACAGAGGTTTGTAATATACATTAATGTGTTAACTGACTATAGATCTAGAGAAGTAACTATTCTGTATAACTAAGTCCACTTCTGTGCTGTGCATTCTTTTCTCTTTGACAGTTACAGGCAGAATATGGAAAATGTCAGCAGCAAATTAAAGAGTTGATGAAGAAATTTAAAGAAATACAGGCACAGGTATTGTAGTTCAAAGGGAAATATTGTCAAGATTGTGCAAAGTAAATTGAATATTGCTTTGAGAAAGCAATTTCATATGCTTTCCAGACTTGATCCATTGCATGGATGGTTTGTAAAGCATCCCTGTGGATGTTAGGAGCTTGTTCTGCCTAGGATGGTTGGTGGGTATAGCCTACTGACAAGTTCAGTAGGTAAATTAATGTTTCACAATGTTGTGTGCAGTAAGACTTTATTTGGTTAAAAGCTGTCTTCTGTCTTCCTGATTAGAAAGTAAACATGTCAAATGAATAGTTATCAGAAAGGTATCCAGTACTGTTGTTTTTTTAATGCACAAGGAACAGGGCTGTAAAGGCACCTGAGCTGTCATTAGCGCTGGAAGCAGATGTGTTCCTTTGAGCCTAGTGCCATTCTGATAAGTCTGAGCTGCTCTTCAGCTTCAGTTGGTGTTCCATTGCTGTGCCATTCTGTAGAGGGGATGATTTGGGGCAATTTGCAGTGTGCTCTACTGCATATTGCACACCAAAAGGTTCTAAGGTCTGCAGTGGTAAGCAGCTGCTGCCCTGTGACACTTTTCTGTAAAACTTCTGTGCCTTTCTGAGCAGGCTTTGCTGAGGACAATTATCAAGAGAAGGGACTATTTCTAGGGTTGACAGGGTTCTAGAATATCATACCTAGAAATGTTAGAATGATAAAGTGCCCAAAGTTGGTTTTGATACTTTAAAAGAAATACAGTTACCTTCTTTCTCTGAAAGTGCTTGAGAGTTACATGAGTAAAAGAATGAAGCAAAGAGGCTAAATTTTATCATTTTTTAGCTCAGTTGTTTTATGGCATATTTCAATTTTACTAAATTGTATGGTTGAAGTGTTTGAAGTAATTACCACAAACAGAAGCATAAATGTGAGTAATGTTACCAAAAAAAAAACCCAAACTTTTTTGGATCTCAGTAATTCTGATTTCTTTGAAAGAGTTTATATATGTTTTACTGTTACTTTGCCAATGTGGGGACACTTTTCTTTGGTTGTCTTGCACTGTTTTCATTATGGTTGGATATCCAAGCTAATTCTTGTTTTTTTTTTTCTCCCTCTCTCTCTTGCTGTCTGTTTTATGTGTATTTAAAATAGAATATCATTCTACAGAATGAAAACCAGGCTCTCAAAAAGAATATTTCAGCCCTTATCAAAACAGCAAGAGTGGAAATTAACCGTAAGGATGAAGAAATCAGTCATCTGCATCAAAGGTACAAATAGACAGTAGAATTGAAAACATGCTTGTGGTCTGATCATGTTTATATACCTACTAGAAATTTTTGTGTGCTTTTTAAGAAAAAATTAATGAAAAAATTAGTAAATTATTGTGTGGTTTAGAACCAGTACAATCAGAGGAAATACAGCTCTCCTTTGCCTGATAAAGGTCTTGGGTTTCTACTTAAGAAACCAAGGAAGGAGTCCACATGGTGACCATTTGCATGAATTTTTGCTTGTTTGTAACCCACTATTCCTTGTGGGTTATCTAACCATCTTCCATGTTTGAAAGCATTATCTTACTAGTTTTGAAGCTGAATTGTGTCTGTTTTATGGCCTCAGACATGAATTCCATGGAACTTCTCAGACAACAGCAGAGAAGAAATAGATTATATCATGTTTTCCTGGCAAGATGTGAAATCCCTGTCTCCAGTGGTGAGGGATAACAACTGGAGAATTCTTGGTTATTTCTGTGTACCACTAATGTTAACTGGAAGGAGTTGAAACAGTGAAGTATGGATGGGAGAGGAGCTGACAGTAAGGTTTCTGAACCATGTAAAGCCAGAGCAGAGGTTTGGGATTCAGAATGCCAACTTGTCAGAAGGTTACCTCCTTGTCTCTTGGGTCACACGTCATTGGTTTGTTTGTATTTTGGTTTGACCATTTGATATTTTCCTGCACCAAAACATGTTGTAATGAAGGTTCCTTTGAGGTTCCTGTGCTAAAGGCTATTTGTATATAAACTATGCAGGTTTCTTTGCTAAATGCAGAGAATTACCAGGAACAGTCTGATGGAGATCAAGAGGTTTTGACGTGTGTACTTCTTTCAGCTCATCAGCTTTCACACAACAGCTGTCATTTTCACACCTTTGAGTGCAGTCAATTTTAAATTAAATTCTTTGGAAAACAATTTTGTTTTGAATATTTGACCACTTTATATACTTTACAAGTTCCATTTCAATATCATCTGATGGTGGTGAAAGTTTGTGAACAAGGTATTTGATCTAGATTTTGGAAGCATCTGTCATGGAAAATTGTGGGGAAATTGGCACCTTGAGATCTTTGAAACACGCCTTGTCTGCTGCATGGTTTATAGTAAATTAGCTTTCCTTAAGCAATACATCTGTGTGTAAAGATTATTTCAAAGTTAGTATCTCTGAAGGAATTGTTTGTGTTTAGCTCAAAAAAACCCCCCTCAACTATAAAACCACAAAACCAAAAAAACACAGCTTGGATACAATTACATTAATCGCACATGTATACCCTTTCTAATTTGATTTTTTAAGTTATTTGTAATATGATGTCTTCTCAGCAGTGTATGTGGCCTTGATGAGGCTTGGTTATCTATGGTTATCTGTCTGTAATGTGTGCTTGTTTTCTGGACCTTGCAAAAACTCCCAAATATAGTTTATTTGCTTATTGATGGTTTTTAAATTAGTGTTATTATTATTTTAAATCTCTAATGCTGTAAAGAGTGACTTTTTTTTTTTCCCCTGGGGGAGAGCTCTTTTTATTGCTGGACTATGAAATACTAATTTGAATTATTGAGATTGCTAACTAGGGTCAATACAGTATTTTTTTCCATAAATCTTGATTTTTCTTTAGATTAATTTATTTTGGAAAATATATATCAATTGCATTCTTTTGTTCTGTGCTGGTGGAAATTATTAAATATCTTTTTATATTGTCCTTTTTTTTGGCTTGAAATTGAAAGTGTTAACAATTTTTACAGAAACATTGATTCATTGCAGTTCAGCTTTAGTTATGTTTAAATAAATTTAAAAATAAGATAACTTTTTTTTTTTTTAAAACACAGGCTGTCAGAATTTCCCAACCATCGAAGCGTTTTCACCAGAACATACCTTCCAGCATCAACTAAAACAAAAGATTCCAAACTCAGACCTTCTGATTTTGGTGACAACATGAAGATGGAGCACAGAATGAAGAATGACTGTTCAAAAGATGCATACCACAGTTACTCATCTCACAACACAGACAGTGGGAAGTGTGGCTCTGAGAAAAGGAACACTCCACTTTTGCCAAGGTACCCTCCTGAAGAGCTCTGCAGTGATGGCACTCACACGTGTGCACTGAGCTATGACCATACCTCCACCAAGGAGAGCAGAAAGGAAAGAAAAGAAACCAAAAGTGTTGAACAGCATAGCAGGGGAAATGGCAGCAAATACAAAAGAGAAGTACATCAGAGCACTGGAAATGATGGGGACAGCGAGGAGGGGAATTTGGATTCTCAACAGAAGCTGAAAACCCTCTCAGAGAAGGCTAGTAAAAATGAATTGCAACAAAAAAGTCAGAGCATGAAACTCAAATGCAGTCCTAGTGTGGAAAGAAGAGTAGAAAGGGGTGTTTCTTCCTGGGAGAAACAGACAGCTGGTAAAGACAGATTTCAAGCAAGAGGTGAATTGAATGCTGATGAGAGATCACAAAATGTTTTAAAAAAGGACATTAAAACACATGATAAAGGTGAAAAACATGCTGGCCAAAAAAATAAACTGAATGAGAAGCTGCAAGAGCAAGCAAGGAGGCCTAGCAGGGGAAGCAGTCCACACTCCAAGAATGACCATTCAAAAAGTCTTCATGAATCACATAAATGTCGTGCAGAAGAGTCTAGAAAAGTAAAGCACACTGACTGCAAGAGAGACAGAGGGACAGATGATCATAGCTCTCGAGAAGGAAGGACTTCACCTTCTAATTCTAGCAGCAGAGAGCATAAATATGCACGCTTGAAGGAAAGCAGCAGTAGACATGAATGGGAAACAGCACATTCCAAATCAGAAAGACACAGAACTGAGGAGAAAAGGAAAAGGGAAAGAGAGGATCAGGATGAAAATAGACATTTTAGAAATGAAAAAAAAGTTGCAAAAGAATTTTCTCACCAATCTGTAAAAGACTCCAAGAAAGGTACCCATGGTACAAAAAGTGAGAGAAACAAGTCCTTCAAGCTGGAAGAAACATCCAGAGTAGCAGGCACCTTAAAAGATGATAAGGTACCCAAAACTAAAGGTAATCACACTGGGCAAAAAAACAAAGACTTAAAACTTAGTTTTATGGAAAAGCTAAATTTAACTCTTTCTCCTAATAAGAAGCAATGTCTCTCTGCAATGGATGGATTTAAAGCACCTCCCCAAAAGGCCACTGATGAGGGAGGTACAGAGCTCACACTGCAAGCAGAGCTCTTAGATTCTGCCCACCCTGGAGACTGTGGTCCCACAGAGCACAGTCATTCAGCACTACAAGTTCTGGACACTGCAGCTCAGAGCAGCATGGAACCAGCACTGCCTGCTTCTGCCAGTCCTGGAAATGGGGCCTTGGAAGCAGCAGCAGCAGATCCAGCACAGGCTGAAGCACTGCCTGCAGTCACAGCTGATGAACCAAGCTCAGAAACTGTACCAGAAGAAGAAGGGGGTCAGGTACAGCCCCAAGCCTTGCCAGAAGCAGCAAAGATGCTGGTTCCTGATGAGATGGAGTCTGAAACGCCTTCAGAAGCAGCAGAGGCTTGTGATCCAGCTGAATTGCAAGGCTCAGTAAAAACAGCAGCAATGACAGGTCTGAACCACCCTGAATGTTTGCCCCTGGAGGTGACAGGGAGTGTGGCAGAGTGTGAAGAGCTGCCTTTGACAGAGGGTGAGATGCAGGACCATTATGTACCAGCAGCAGAAGTGGCAGGACCTGAACCTGCAAGTGCAAGTATGGGAGACCTTCTAGAGTCAGCAGCAGAGAAGAAAGAGGAAGATAAAATATGGCTGGCTGCTGACACAGAAAGCTCTGCAGATCAAAGTGGCTCTCAAAATGTTGTCTTAGATGACTCAGAAGCCAGAAGTTCTTGTGACCTGGAGCCCTCTGACATTGCAGATAATAGCAGTGAAACAAAACCAGACTCTTTAATGGAAGTAGTTAGGGATGATGATCACCTGGCTGCAGAAAATGTTGACTGTCCCATTGAGGAAAAGAGTATCTGTGATGTTAATAAAAGTACATCTCATTCACTGGACAGAACTAGGATAAGTGACAAGGATGAACCACTAGTTGACCAGAATACTTGTGATCTGGGGCCAGGGCTAGCTGATAACAGTACTGCAACAGCATCTGCTCTCAGTGGCGAGATGTGTCCTGTAACTAAAGAGAGAGAATTAACTAACCCAGTTTCTGTTGATGATGACAGCTCAATACTGAGCATTGATCTCAATCACTTGAGGTATATTCCAAAGGCAATCAGCCCACTGAACAGTCCAATGCGTCCCTTGGCTAGAGCACTGAAGATGGAAAGTCCCTCTAAAGGCCTTGTGAAAACTTACAACAAAGGTATTTGGATGTGTATATTCTAATTTGTTTTCTATGCAAAACCTGAAAGATCCTCTCATGGAAAGCAGAAATTACTTCTAACTGCTTTCTGAAAAATACAGATTGTGTTTTCTTAAGATGTGTATGTCCCAGTGGTCCTTTTTGTTAGTGGTGGTGGCATTTAATGTTGGAGCCAGGATTCTAGCCATTTGAATATTAGTGCTCTAAAATTGGAGTTGGTCACTATTGACAGAAGACTGGTTGAAATAAGAGTTTTGTATTAAGTTACTAAAAAAAAATACATATGGTTTCCTTAATTGTGGCTAGTTTTATATAGATCTCTTTAGGTTTCATTATTGGGTCATTTATTCTCAATTTGTTTTAGTTTTGAAATTGTTAAAATAAAAGTCAACTATTGTATGTAAATATTAGTTCATAATGATGTGAGAGTTATAATTTAGCTGGTACAGTAATCAGAAAACTTGTTAAAGTAAATGGAAAGAAAATTGGAACTTATGAAAAGTGCTGTATTTTTGTCTTTCCAATTTATGTATTTGTGAGATAGTTCACATGTTTTGGTGAAATGTTGAGGTCCCTTAAAGCTCAAAATGTGCTTAAAGTTTAATTTGCCCTTTAAAGCTCAAAGAAATATGTTAAACTGGCAGTTGCTGAAGCAAACCATCCAAACTCGTTATAGCTCAGGCTTCATGAGTTCAAACAGTTCTGAACAATCAGTTTACAGAAGACAATCTTGCAAGTTTTTGTGAAAATATCTGTTTAAAATTGCATTCTTTGTAGTGATTAGCAAACTCTTTTCTTTTTATAGATTTAATGCCTGAAAGTACTGTTGTCATTTGTCCGTCAAAGAACTTGTCAAAGGAAGTAAACAAAGAAAATCAAAAGCCAGTGAGCATGTCTGATGAACACTTAGAGATGGAGTCTCGGCTGAGTATCTCTTCAGATGAAATAGAAGAGGGTGAAATCGTAAGTAGCGATGAAGATAAAGAAAGATCTAAACCAGAGAGAGGCTCTGAAAAGACAAAAAAGTCAAGACCAAAAGCTTCATCTGAGACACGAAATTTGACCAGCAGCCCGCAGAATCAAAATAGCAAAACTGTGCACTGCAATGAAGATAATGGGAAATTTGTTTCTGTGCAAGTAAGCACACAAAAGAACAGAGAGAGGCATAAAAATCAGACCTTCAGATCTTCAAAGAATATGAAGAAAAACAAAACTGTGAGCATTGCTTGTCTTGAAAAAATAGTTCATGTTATTGTTGAACCTTCAAATATACAAGAAATCATGCAGATGCTCAGAGCTATACGAAAACAGATGAGGAAAAGTTATATGAAGTTCAAAGTACACTTCCCAGTTCAGCATTTTCACAGAATTATAGAATCTGGGATCATAAATTTTACAGCATTAATAAGATACTTGAACTTTTCCAAGATGTGTGCATTAGGTGATACGTTAAAATTGAATATCTGTGATATTATAGAGTCAAAACTTAAACAAGTTAAAAAGAATGCAATAGTGGACCGTCTTTTTGACCAGCAAGTATCAGATATGAAGAAACAGTTGTGGAAATTTGTAGATGAACAGCTTGATTACTTATTTGAAAAGATAAGGAGAATTATAATAAAGCTATGTGATGTGGAAAATGAGAGTGAGGAAGGGAAGTTTGAAAGAGCTGGAAAGCAAAACCACAAGATCAGTCATAAAAATGATGTGGAGAGATCTAGAAAAAAGTCCCCGAAAGAAGGTTCTCAAAAGCCTGAAGAATATATTTCAAAACAATCTGTGGATTATGAACAATCTAACTGTCACCATGAGAAAAATAAGCCAGGTGCACCAAAAACTGCCCTTACAAAATGTCTTAATTCCATTGATAACACAAGAAATTCCCAAACAAAAGTTCACCTCTCTAAAGAGAATAATTTACAAAACACTCTTTCTCCACTGAAGGCTGTTAAATATGAGAAGGAAGGTCTCCAGTTGTCCAGAGATGCTAACAAGTCTGATCTTAGTTATGATCTTCTCACAGAACAACAAGCATCCAGTCTTACATTTAATCTAGTAAGTGATGCTCAAATGGGTGAAATTTTCAAAAGCTTATTACAAGGTTCTGATCTCTTGGAAAAAAATGGTGGCAATATCAACAGAAATGACTGTGAATTCAGGACTCCAGAAAAACAGTTTTTAGACAGTCATAAATACAGGGATAATACTGCTGAACTGGAGCAAGACATCACTGCAAAGGAGGCATGCATGGATTGTAAACTGGATGAGGATCTTAGTTGGACTATTGTTTCACCTGTAAGAGCTCCCTCATTTGCATCTAGGCCTCAGATGCCTGTTGATCCAGATGTGCTGGATGAGAGCTGTATGTTTGAGGTTTCCACAAACTCAGCTTCGTGCAAAGAAGATGAATGCAATTTACAGAAGAATAAATCGTGTATTTCTTCTATCCTCCTCGAAGATTTGGCTGTTTCCTTAACCATTCCATCGCCTTTGAAATCTGATGCTCACCTCAGCTTCCTAAAACCTGAGAATAATTCTAGCTCAGCTCCAGAGGGTGTTGTTAGTGCACATTACAGCGAAGATGCACTTCTTGGAGAGGAGGATGCCACTGAACAAGACATTCATTTGGCTTTAGAATCTGATAACTCAAGCAGTAAATCAAGTTGTTCCTCATCATGGACAAGTCGGCCTGTTACTCCCGGTTTCCAGTGTCGCCCCAGCCTACCCATGCAAGCAGTGATCATGGAGAAATCCAATGATCATTTTATTGTAAAGATCCGGCGGGCAGTGCCATCTGCCTCAGCGGCATCTGATCAGATGGCTCCAGTGAAGGAGGCACAGGCATCCTCAGTCAAGACTGGAAAAGGAGAAATGAGAACTGGGGGAAAAGAAAAGGACAGGCAGAGTGCCACTGTGAAAGAAGGTGTCAAACCAGATCTGGTTAGCATGGATCACTTGCCTCATGTCAGCACTGAACAAGAACAGAATCCTGCCTTAGCTCAGCCTCTGAAGGAGTCACACAGTAGTGTTGGAAAGGAAGAAACTACTGGCTTGCTTGGAACCTGTAGAAAATCTTCAGACAAAGAGAGCCATGACACTGAGAGCCCAGATAAAGGCTCTGAGCAGTCTGAGGCACAGAAATTGCAAGTATCTGAAAACATAAATGAAATGCATGTTAGATCTCAAGATTCTTTTCCTGCTGGATGCAGTATGAAGTCATGCATAACAGATGGTATTGTTGGTGGAACTTCATGTCATACGGTAGAATCCAGAGCAGATAAGGGGACTCAGGACGCTTCAACAGGAAACTCAGAAGTCAATGATAAAAAGGAAGAACTGGAAGAGTGCTTTGATGCATCTGCAGACCTAACAGAAGAACTTTCTAATGAGACTGTGGCAGGTGAATGTGATCTTGAAACAAAACCCAGTTCAAAGACTAGTGGAGGGTGTCAGATAAGTATAGATGATAAAACTAATAAAAAGAGGAAAAAAGAGACTCTCAAAGAGAATTCCAATTCAAAAAGGCAACGAAAAGGAACTGAATCAGCAGGTGAGGGGAGTGATGAAGGTAATGTCAGGATTGAAGATAAAAATCCATCACCCAAGCAATGTTCCAATAAGAAGAATGACCAGCAGAATAAAGACTCTTCTCCCTTGGCTTCATCTCCATCATCACCTAGCCTCTATGCCAAAAACATCATTAAAAAGAAGGGAGAAGTAGTAGTTTCCTGGACAAGGTAATTTCTAATTTAATCTGCTTGGTTACTTAAAGCTTTTTTAAAACTATGTGAAACACTGAAAAGAGGGAAGAAAAGGGTATTTAGCTATAGCTAATGGCCAAAGTTATTTGGTAGCTCTAAACCCTTCTCTTAAAAGGGGAATGGGAGCCTCCTTTTATCAATGCAGGATTGTAGGAGATTGATGTCCATCTCTTACCCACATCTCCCAAAGCAGGAGTCCTTTTAGCTTTTGTTTTAAAAGCTTATGTGCTGAGGTAACAAGAGCTACTCTAATCCACTCTATGTTCTTCTTATTTCCCCTGCCTGGTTTATTTTTTCTTCCAAAAATTCCAGCTAGGCTTGGTAGGGGATGAAGATCTTTGATGTTCCTACAAGGCATTGGTGACTGGTGAAGAGCAGCTAAAGATTTCCCCTTCTGAGGGAAGGCATGAGAGTGAGCAGTTTTCTGGTTTTGAGTCTGAGCTCTGCTCAGTCTGTGGAAATGTACCAGTCAGCCATTTCAACTCCATATATTCTGATTTGCAGGATGTGGGTGACAAATGAGATGGCTGTACATGCCAATAATACATGCAAAATTATTGTGGTGTATTCTTGTTTTTAAGAAACGATAGTTGGCAGATTTTGCTGTTTTTGCTATAACTTGACACAATGAACATTTTATAAAGGGGCTTCTAAAATTTCCAGGACAGACTTTTCTAAACTATAGTTCAGATACAGTAAGTTTCTAGGTAGCATCAGTTCCTTCACAGAAAAATATAGCAAAAGCTAATGTGATTTTTTTAATTTGCAAATTAACAAGGTAGAAAGAGACTTAACAGTTTTCTGTATGAATATGACCAGGTTTTCAGTTTTGCAGTTTTTGTTTATCTTTGAACTTTTGTTTATCTTTTTAAGACATTTATTTAAATAACTAGTTATTACATTTTTCTTTGAAATTGAAGAAAATAAATACAATTTGTTGAAGTATGATAGGTTTCAGCCAAATAAAATTGCTGTCTATACACATTTTGCCTAAATTAATTGATAAGACAAACAGGAAATTGGTGATGCACTTCAGAATAGACTCCTGGGGTTTTTTATTCCCATGTAAGCAGTAGATGTGCTCTCTGAGTATGTTTGTTACATTAAGCCACTTAAAGAAGTCAAACATAGTGGGCCTTAGGTGAAAGCTTCTGTTCAGCCATGCAAACTGAGGCTGGAATGCTGACCTCTATTGAGTCTGAATTCCTTTCAATTCAAGTTTAAATACCTGGTTTAGAAGCTTAAAACTCTTTGGCTTTGGTTTGGAGCTAGCTCTATTCTAACAATCCCGCTCTTCCTAGTAGGGGAATGTAATCTCCTCTACCACTTGTTTGTACTGACTCTGATACTCTGTGGTGGTAGAAGAAAGCATCCTCCACAAATTTGTTGCTGCTGTTTGAACTCATGTTCTGTAGTTCGGAAATACTCTGAATTTGATATATATATATACCTGTATGTATTATTTTGTTTGTGTACATTTACACAACTATATGTATTAATGTTTTAAAAATGCATTTTTGCTGTAGAAATGATGACCGAGAAATTTTACTGGAATGTCAGAGAAAAGGACCATCAAGCAAAACCTTTCTTTCCTTGGCCACTAGGCTGAACAAAAGCCCAAGTCAGGTAGGTGATGATCATTCTTGTATACACTACCAGCAGTATTCCTACATTTACAATTACAGTTTAACAAAAATCTTTGGAGATCTTCTGCAAATCTGTAGTTTTCTTTTCCTCATGTCTTTTCTGGGAGTTTCCTGAAAGAAAGAATCTTTGATGCTGCCAGTTGTTACTTCTTAAAAGTGCACATTGGGGTATTATGGGGATTCCTAAGTACCTGTTTGTTTGGTACATTGGAACTGCTCCACTCATAATCCAGGTACAACAGGATTGTTCTGTTGTTGGATCAGCACTTAGATAAAGAAAGGCAATTTTGAGAGGCCTGAAGCCTTTGGACACCTTTAATAAATTAGAAAAAGATTCAATTTAGAGCTGAGAAAGAGTATGATTGTGCAGAAAGGACATTTCTAATGAAGACATTTCTTTTTTTCCTTTCACCTTGGAATGTAAAAGTTTCAAAGGACGTAGATACCAAATTAATGTAGAATATTCCCAGAGGTTTGCATCTAACTTTATACTTGAGTTGAATTGCTCTCTTAATATGTATCCTGCAAATCTAGAAAGGGAGAAACACATTTGACTCCATTAGGAAATCCTGCATGATTGGGATTTGGATTTTAGAATATTGTGTTGTATGGTTGTAGAGTTTTTGTGGGCTTTAGAAGCTGTTGGGGTGGCTGGTTAGATAAAATAATGTTATCTGTGCATTTATGCCTCTCTTCTCTGTTAGTTTGGTAGATCATCAGTATGCTATAGCAATATGTATACAGCAACAAAATGTAGTAGCTTAGAGCTGAATGAGGTCGCTACTTCAGCTGTGGCTATGTTCAGCAAAAAGGCCTTTTACTCTGATCTACAGACCAGTTATGTAAAATCCCTGTCAGGCAGATTATTCCACGATGAGCAAAAAATACCTGAAGCAACAATTGTACGAGAGGGTAGGAAATAGCCAATAAATGATGCTTTTTGTGGAGTACAAAATAAGCTTTTGTCTTTACATTTGCATCTTACTCATGGTTATGTGTGGCAAATTCAAGGCTAATTGGCTTTGAAGCCTTCATTTTTTCCCCCTTTTGTAGGGAAACCTGTGTTGGCTCTAGCTGTCTTTGATTAACCTGGAAGCTATTTCAAATGTGAAAGGTATAGGAAAACTTCCTAGATTCAGTTAATTTGTTAATTGTGCTCCTAAAATTCTCCTCCTAAAATTTCTTCGAAGCAAATAGTGGTGGTCTTAAAAAAAACTTGATGTCAGATCAATCTGTTTTGGTAGATATGGAAGTCGGGGGCCTTGATGATATATATGTCTGTCTTTTTTTGTCTTCTCTTAGGTTTCAGAAAGATTCAAGCAGTTAATGAAGCTGTTCAAGAAATCCAAGTGCAAGTAGACTCAAACCAAATTTCTTCATGGTTACAGGGCTCAGGTGTTACCTGCAGGGATGGACTGGAGCCATTGCATTCATATGGTGGGATTACAGGGAGGTGTCTGAGTCAGAATACTGAGTTTGGTAAACCCAGTGCACTGTTAGTATTTACTTGTCTGAGTTTCCTCTGAACTGCTTTAACAGAGTAACACAGAGGGAACTTCACAAACCAAGTGGCTAGGAAAGAAAGAAATTATACTGCACATGGGGCAGTATAATTTCAAGGGGGTTATCTCCTATTAGTTAAGGATGTTCTGTGGGTGGAGACAGGGGCAAGAGTGGGAGTGATGGCTCTTGCTTCACTTGTTGGAAGTTCTGTGTGTGCTGATGTCAAACTGTGATCTTAAAAAGTAAGAGTGCTTTGGAATCCAGTTGGTAGATAGTCCTGGAAAATGACAGGTAGGTCTTGGTGACTGTGGAACATATTTTAAGAAGTGAGGTCTTTTTCTTTTGAAATAAGGCAGGGTAATGATAGTGATGATTCCAAAAGTTGCTTATCTAGTAATTGAATTCTGTTGCTCAGGAAGAGGTGGGATCTTGCAGCTTGTTCTTAACAACCATTTGTGACAATTGTTTACTCACTAGAGATGTAAATCCAACAGAATCTGTTTTCAGAGCAGTCAGTGTGCAGGGTGGTGTAAATGTTACTTTACATGAACACTCCTCCACAAAGGCCATTATGTTTTTCTGTTCCAAATTACATCTGGAAAAGGTACTTTGTTTAGGTCTTCAATGTAATAAACATTGTGTTTTGTTTAAAAAAATTAAATATCGAGGAGTGATTTTCTTTTAAAAATTATTTATTTTCTTTTTAAAATTTAGAAACAGACCTTTACAGTTTCATAAAATGTGACTTCGTAGTTAATAACCAGAAGCATAACTTTTCCATAAAAACAGGCAGTTTTCAAAAGCTTGTCAACTTGGCATGTTTTGACAGCAATTGCATCTATCTTTACACATTGTTTAGTGCATTAGAAATTCATTATGTTCTATTTTAAAAAAAATCTGTTATAACTGTTTCCCATTTTACTAGAACATACCTAAAATGTGTGTGTATATATATATTTACGCACACATCTCATACACACTGCTGTTTATCCCAAATTTCTTTAAAAGTTTTGTTTTTTCTTCTCTCTGAGAAACATCCCTGGAAGTTGAAGGGGGTTTTGTTTAATTAATTAATTTTTGAGGTTTTATTTTCTACAGAGGATTGGAATTGCTAGTTTTTATTCAGTCAGAGATCTGCTGAGTACAGTACATTTAATAGCCCTCACCTAAGTGCATTGCCTTTCAACTTGGATTGAATTGGCTCTTTTCAAGAGTCCAGTGACCATTTCTTTAATGTCAGCATGTGTTTTGTTCCATCTCCAGCTAATGGGACAGACTTAGTCTCTTTCTAATAAACCGTCAGATAATTTGTCAGTGATGCTGTCACTGACCCCTTTGGAGTATGGTACATGTGACCTATGGGATGGATTGTCCTTGCTGCCAAACAGTGCATTGTCCTTGTTTTAGGCCGTGCTCTGGAAACTGTTACAAGGAACAACTTGAGTGGGTGATGATGTCAGTTCTGGCAGTCTTTCATCTTTTGTGCTTGTTTCTGAACATTGCTTTCAATGATCAAATCTCACCTTCCGTGCTTTGCTGTCAGTGCCTGGTAATTTCAGTGGGGATCGGTGCACCAGCCCGTGCTTGTTAAGAAATGTTTGTGACAATTGTTAATTTGTTGGAGATTTAAATCTAACTGAAACTGTTTTCAGAATAGTCAGTTTTTAGAGAACTGTTCATGTGTGTGGAAAAATCAGACTCTCCTAAGAGTGTTCTTTTAAACCATATCCTTATAGATCAACATGTGCACAGTACTGAAGGCACTGAGGGAAGTCACTTCTCTCCACTTAAGTGCTTCCTCTCTGCATCAAAAAAAGGCAGGCAGTATTTTATTATAAAGTTGTTTATTCCTTATGTGTGTTTACTTACTTTCATGTCTGTATAGGTGATGGGGGCAGAGTTTGACGGTTTTGAATCTGACTTGGATTCCTTTTTTGTAAAGTGTGAAACTTGGTTAATGTTCTCTCTATTGTATCTATGTGTACAGGTTCTTATGTGGTCATGTAAAATATCTGATGTTTGTATATATATAAATATATGTATAAAAATAGAAAGAGCTTTGTTTAGCCAAAGATGATTTTTAAGTATATAAAACTACAGGTTTATTTTGTATAAACTAAATAGTTTGCTTACTGTAAGAGCAATACAAAAAATAAAATTCTAAAACTCACACACATGTTCTTGTTGAACAAAGGTTGGCTTGGAGTGGTTTTGTAACATTGTTTGTAATTTATTTCTCCAACAAGAATTTTGATACATATATGCCAAATGTACTGTATGTAATTCTACAGTCTACTTTGTGAAACCTCAGGTAAATCAAAATATTTTCTAGAACTGTTGGTTAAGGGCTTGACAGCTACACATGCTGTGAAGCAGCATTAAAATTTACTTCTCTTAGTTTGTATAAGTGAGTAGCTATGTTGATGTTCTGGCCAATAAACATGGAAGTTGTCGGCTGCTGCTCTGCTCTAATTAGTGCTCTGAGTACATACTGCTTATTTCTTAGTGAATGTGACTGGAAATTGGAGAGTTTCACTAACCACACAAAACCCTTAAGCCACTTACGAAACAGGACTACAACTTCAGTCTTTTTTCTGGAAATCTGGGGTTATTGTTGAGTGGAATATTACAAAAGAGAAGGACCATTTCATGTCCCAAGACCTTTCACTGGAAGAGTGTAGCTGGTGCCCCTTCAAGAGTCTTACTCCAACTTGCTACTGAAGGATAGGTCTACTTCTATCCAACACACATGTTTTTACAGGATTCTGTTTAATGGATGTGAGTATTCAAAAATTTTCCAGAGTTTAAATTCATGGAGTGGGGTTCATGGAGTGAAATCACGGAGCATTGGGCATTGAATTTTAATGGATTCTCCCTAAGGCAAAATCTATTGGCAGCTAAACGTGTACATACGTACAACAGTTGTTTTAACTCAGGACACTTCTTTTAGATGTCAGTCCAGCAACACAGCTATTCCCATTAAGGCTTTTCTCTCATTGTGTTCACTCTAAAACCAAATGCAGAATAATCTTTAGCAATTTGTCTCATGAAGCAGCAGTACTAAAGCATGCTGCGGAGCAGTCTAAAGGATTTCTTAGAAGAATCTATGAAATCAGTTGAGGCATTTCAGGAGCAGAATTGGCTTTGCTGGGAAAGATGGATAAAGTTTCAGGGGTGGCTGTTTGGTTCTGTGAAAGGTAACATGCTCTGGAAGGAGCTAGCTACTACTAGTAGTAACAGCAATGTTTGTCTGTAGTAGAAGGGAAAAAAGTTCAAGTGAAGTGACTTTTTAATAAGCCAAGGTATTTCTAGACAGTGAGAGTACACTGTATCAGTTTAGTGATTTAGTCTAAAGCTAAAATTCTGTAGTCTCATCTTTGCATTTCGTTATGCCCATACCTGAATTGCTTTGGCTGCAGCCTGTTGTCCAGCTCACTGTTCACATCCAATTTGTGATGGGGTTTGATGAGACAGCAGAAAGCATGTGCACTTTGAAGTGGTTTTGACCCTGTACTATTAGCTTTGTTGTGATGTCAGAATTAGTGAAGTATTAGTACAAGGAAATGCTGCTGTCTGTGTTCTAGGAAGATTACTGTTAGTTCCCACATATATCTTCTTTTGTTTTTCAAATGTGTGAGTCCCTGATGAGAATGGCAAAACCTGCAATGCTATAAGAAGTGTATTTGGATCTAATAGTAGAAGAACTTACTTTGTACTAGCTGGCACTTCTAATTTAGAATCAAAAAATATTGTGAGTTGGAAGGAACCTGCAAGGATCCAGCTCCTGGCCCTGCACAGGACAGCCCCAAGAATGCCACCACCATCTGCCTGAGAGTGTTGTCCAAGTGCTTCTTAGGTCAGGCTTGGTGGCTGTGACCACTTCTCTGGAGAGGCTGTTCAGTGCTCAGCCACCTTCTGAACAAAGAGCCTTTTTCTAATACCCAAACCTAAACCTTCCCTGACTCAACTTCAAGCCATTTCCAGCATCCTATCACTGGGCACCACAGAGAAGGGATTAGCATCTGCCCCTCCTCTTTCCCTCACAAACTTGTAGATTGCAATGGGGTCTCCTCCAGGCTGAACAGACCTCAGCCAGCTTCCCCTCAAGGCCCTTCACCATCATTCTTGCCCTCCTTTGGATGCTCTCTCCTATAGCTGAATGTCCTTCTCACACTGTGGCACCCAAAGCTGCCTGCAACACTTGACATGCGGCTGCCCCAGCTCAGAGCAGAGCAGGACGATCCCCTCCCTTGCCCAGCTGGCCATGCTGTGCCTGATGCCTCGCTGGACAGGGTTGGCTCTCCTGCCTGCCAGGGCACTGCTGACTCATGTTCAACTTGCCATGGACCAGGACCCTTTCTGTGGCTCTGCTTTCCAGCCTTTCATTCCCCAGTCTGCACCTACATCCAGGGTCACCCCATCCCAGGTGCAGAATCCTGCTGTCACACACCAGACAGCATAAATGCCCCATGCTGGATTTGGATACTGGGATTTGCTGAATAACCCACCAGGATCAGACCTTCCCCCTCCTTGGTTGTGATCAGCTCCTGCCCCAGCACTATCTTCCTTGGGTCTCTGCTTCCCAGCAGGGAGGTCACTCCTGGTCAGGAAGGTCAGGCATGAATATGTGCTGGTTCCCACTGTGCTGCTGTTCACAGTTTCCTGTTTCGGTCACCACTGGCCAAGGTCCCATCTCTGATCTGCAGAATATATTCCCTCCCACCACATCCACACACAGCCCACTGTCAATTCACACTGTGACTCAAGCTGGCTCTTGTCTGTGGCCGGAGGTTATATCAAGGGAGTGTCCTGAGGCACCACAGATTCTTGCTTCTCTCCAAATGCAAACACCACCATCCCTGTGCCCTCACCCTGCTTCCCTTTCATGCACAATTCATTATATGGTCCATTAACAAGCTTGTAGGAGCAGTCCTTTAACAACATTAATTATTCTGCTGCTACGGCAGAAATGCAAAAAATTGTGTCTGAACAGCCCACTGTCACCCACCCTGTCCCCTGAGAAAACCAAAACCTTAAACCAGGGTGCCCTGAGGGCAGAGTGAAGTAGGCAGCCTGTGGTTCTGAACCTGCCAAGGGACAGGTGGGATGGGACAGAAATGTGCTGGGCCCAGAATGAGCTGCTTCTGCCGTGAACAACTCTGACAGGATGGACACATCCTAGGTGCTGCAGCTCTTTTTTTCTCAAGCTTTCACAGCCAGCAGAGGTGAAGAGGGTGCTCCTGAGGAACACCTGGGCACTGTGGAAGCTGCTGGATGGAGATGTCAGGTCAACAGCATCTGATGAGGCAGCACAGAGGACCAGGCCTGGGTTGATGGTCTGAGCTGAAGGATCAAGGAAAAGCTTCAGCTCAGACCAGATATGGAAAGAAGAGACATGAAAATAAAATGGCAATGACAGGTATGTGAGAGTATATGGATGAGAAAGGCCTGTGGAGGTCTGGGAGGTTTGGATGAATATTAATGCACACCTCAGGGGTGAAAATTGTACTCCTGCTGCCTGTAAGGCATTTGTTTGTAATGTGTGCATAAGCCATACATGTGCTGTGTTAGGCTGAGGCTGGAGGAGAGCTGCTGCAGCCACCTCAGCTGCTGCAGGGCAGGGCTCTGAGGGCACATTCAAACAGGACTTTCAGGGAGACATGTACAGCTTGTGAGAGAGAGAAGGATGCAATGGTGCATAAATGAGAGATCATTCCAAAGAAGAGGTTAGGCTATTGTCATTTGAGAACTGGCCACTGGTCTGTAGGAGTATCTTCAGGGAGAGGAGTCTGAAATAGAAATCATACATGTCCCTTATAAAATGGAAGAAAAGGGCCAGAAATTCCACAATAAGAGAGGAAAAACTGAGTATTTTGTATTTCCATAAAATGTAGGCCTGGGCATGGGCGGGAGTAGGCAGTAGAAGATCTTAGAATGGGCAACTCAGTTCTGGTGGCTCAAGTTTCTCACAAAATACCATTTTGACTACTCACCTTCCTTGTTTTAAACCTTGTCTCTCACAGATATCAGTCTGAATGGGCCTGAGGGTGACTATTCAACCCAGCTGATGAGGGGTTACTGTGCTGAATGCCTGTGTTTCTAACTTAAGACTCGAGTCTTAGTTCCCGTGGCCTCCATTTTCAAAGGCTCAGTCTAACACATCCTAAATTAACTCACCAGGCAGCAGGGTATGAAATCGGACATGACCGATCGATCCTCGAGCATTGATCCAAAGCAAAACTAATGGAATGTAAAGAAAATGTAAGACTCTATTGTACTGTAAGGGCTGCCTATTTTAGCCATTTTACAAAATAAAACTCCATTTGGGAGCTGGGTGGAAGCGTAAAGTTTAAAGAACTGACTAAAAAAGGCATAGGGACTTCACAAACTGCTGCCATACAGATTAAGCCTTGGGGGAATGGCTTTATTAGACGCCACTGACTACAATAATTGCATGATAATTTTGGCTAGAGGCACCATCCTATCATCCATCCTATCTATCATCTGATGATTTTTAAACTGTGCATGAATAGTTTAGACAGAGTGATCTCGGCATCCAGCTGCACAGAACTGAGGGGCCCGTTCAGTGTACCACATCTATGCTTGGGCTCTTGGGGAAAAGAAAAAAAAGGAAAAAAAAAGAAGATGTCCTAGGACTCTCAAAGAGAGGTCTCTGAAGTTCTGCATGCTCCTTCTGCAATGCTCTAAAAGATTAACCAGGGGCTTTCTCCTAAGGTAAGTGGCAGGAAAATAATTCTTTCTGGGGCAGTATGGTGCCTGTCAGGCTTGAAGCAATGCAAATTAAAACCATGAGTATTTGCGTCTTAATGTTTACCTTCTGACAAGAAATTTAAAGTTTAATGCTGCTATTTCATACCTCAATTGATGTAAACGTGGCATGAATGTAACATAGAAGTGATTTGAATAGTGGCAAATGGCAAAATGATGTTTAAAGAAGTAACAAAACCAAAAAATAAAGGAACTTCCTCCAAGAGAAATGATGGATTTCCATCTGCTTCTATCTGATTACATGCATGAATTTTTATTGTTTGAAACAGCCATACAAAAATACTTGGGAAGACACAAAGTTATATGGTATAATGAAAAATGTCTCAGGTATATACTCTCTATACTGAGAATGGTACATTTCTATTCTACAGTGTTAGTAGTATAGAATAGGCTGTACTACTAGAATTTCTAGTCTACTAGTAAACTGGAAATAATTATATAATTGATATTTAAGATTACTGTCTTACAGTAAACCAAAATTACTCTGTTAGAACTCAATTAAGACCAGGGAATGGGACAGAAATGGGAAAATCAGAAGCACGTTGCTATGGCAAGGTTGTGGGGTAGTTTGGGCTGATTTCTTAGAAACACTGACTTTTGTGGCTCTAAACTAATTTCTTTATTTTATACACAGTATTCACTGTGTCATTATTTATACTGCAAGTTCTACCAGTGCAGAGCTGAGGGGAAGTGTCCTGGTATCAAGGACCCGCTTAGAGGGTGAATTATACCATTCCTACAATTTCATTTCCTCTGTTGGCGTTTATAATGCAAAGGTGAGGATAGAGTTATTTAAACACTGGTAGAAACAACTCAAGGAACAAAACTCTGTCGAGCCAGAGTGATATGTTTAGACACCTCCCTTGCCCTGAATAGTTACATCCACTTTCTGTTCCAGACAGTTTCTACTGCTAGAGAATTTCATCTTTGGGATTAAAACATAGTTATCCCTGAATTTGCATTGTAGCATCACACTTAGGGTTTTGTTGTTTGGTTGGGGTTTTTTGCTGAGTCAATCAATTTCAGTGAAGGATCAGCCACTTGCAAGGCAGTGAATATGCCTAAAGCTCCTTTGCTTAACTGTTGGATTGGACTACAATAATTACTGCTGACTTTCTGTTTCCCTCCTGTGTCTCATTGCAACGATATGCGTGGGAGGAAAGGAGTGGGGAAACAAGATGTTCTGGGTGCATAACAGCACCTAAGAGATTGCTTGACTAGATGTGTTTACTTAGCCAGTTCCATGTGTGAAAATTCAAATTTGCAGACCAAAACTATCCCAGAAACATAATAATAAAGTCTGTAGGATGCCTATGCTGAAAATTACTTTGCTGCCAGTTACAACTGAAAATTTTTACTTGCAGTGTGGATAAATACAGTCTTGAAGCAAAACTGAACTACCTGGGATCATGTCATGAGCCAAGCTGTATTAATAATGGTGATATCACCCAGCTATGCTATCATTTAAATATATATAAGATTTTGGGCACATCCACCAGCTAGATCTTAAAAAAAATCTTAGAAATTGCACTTTACTGAAGGTTGTGGTTTAGTGGAATTTGGGATGCTTTGAAAGTGTTGTGGCATAAAAGCAATTCAAGTGAGAACCCTAAAGCAGATATGATCCCAGTTGCTTCAATCATTTATTGCCATATTAGCAGAAAAAGTTTCAGGGACACAACACCAAACATGCAGTTGATTCACAAATAAACAGTCAAATATCTTACATTCCAATTCCCCACATTACCTGAAAGAAAGCTTCAAACAAAGCAGCTTGTAAATCAAGCAGAACATAGACCAATTTGCTTGTGAATCAGTTTCTGGCATAGAGGTAGTTAAAAGATTTTCACACACTCACTGTTAAAAACCTCCACATCACTTTGTTTCAATTATCTCATATGTTAAAATTTATAATTAAGATGTAGCAAAACTTGATGCATAAAAATAAAGGAATTAACCCTAGGAGCACTCAGTTTATTGATATTATCCTAGAACTGAGGCTGCAAATGTACAGCTGTGTGTAAATCAGCTATGCATTTGTAGTTTCAAAGGGAAACTTGTGAATTGTTACCCAGGTAGATGGGGAAAATGATGGATGGATGGCACTAAAATTGTTACTACCTTGGGGTAAAAAATAAAACTTTTTTTAAGTCACAGTTATAGGACACCTCTCAAAACTTCATCCAAAAAACTAAAGCCAAGAACATAATTTATTGTGGCAAAACTAGTGGAAATCCATAGTCAATGTGGAATGGAGTGGGTGTGGAATTAAACTGTAGTTTGCAAATGATTTGCAAGGTGGGAAAAAAGTCATCTTCATTTGTAGTGGGAAGAAAAGAATATAAAGCTATGGGCAGTTATGAAGTACTGTGGTTTAAAGCTGAAATAAGTATCTCCTAATCTTATAATAATCTCACATTTGCATCTTTGACCAGTAATCATGAAGTTTGAATTAATTTAAAGGCTAAGTAAGTGGAAAGTAATGATGAACTTCTAAGAGCTCTCCAGCTACCAGAAGAATGTCTTGGAAACACATTTATTAAAATTAATAGAAATACCCAAAACCAAACAACAAAACCTAAAATGGCCATTTCCAAAAGAAATCCACCATTGCAGGAAAATAACTTTTTTTTCTTTCCCCCCCCAGATATGAACTTCTGACCATGGGGGACTGGAACTTGTTGGGCAGCATCCTTGAAGAAGTGCACATCCACTCCACCATAGTTGGCAAAATCTGGCTCACAATCCTGTTCATATTCCGGATGCTGGTGCTGGGGGTGGCTGCTGAAGATGTCTGGGATGATGAGCAGTCCGAGTTCATCTGCAACACGGAGCAGCCTGGCTGCAACAATATCTGTTACGACAAAGCCTTCCCCATTTCTTTGATCAGGTACTGGGTGCTGCAGATCATATTTGTCTCCTCCCATCCTTAGTGTACATGGGCCATGCGCTCTACAGGTTAAGGGCCCTGGAGAAAGAGCGACAGAACAGGAAAGCCCACCTGCGGGCTCAGCTCGAGGACCTGGAGCCCATGCTCGAGGAACACAGGAGGGTGGAGAGAGAACTGCGTAAGCTCGAGGAACAGAAGAAAGTGAATAAGGCACCCTTGAGAGGGTCCCTGCTGCGCACCTATGTCCTACATATCCTGACCCGGTCCGTGGTCGAAGTGGGCTTTATGATAGGTCAGTATCTTTTATACGGGTTTCACATGTCTCCCCTTTACAAATGCACTCGCCCCCCCTGCCCTAACACGGTGGATTGTTTTGTGTCCCGACCCACAGAGAAGACCATCTTTATGGTTTTCATGAACAGCATCGCCGCCGTCTCGCTCTTCCTCAACATCCTCGAAATCGCCCACCTGGGCGTCAAGAAAATCCAGAAGAGCCTGTGCGGGCAGCCGCTGTGGCCGGCGGGCCCGTCCGAGGAGGAGCCCAGCGCGTACAACTCCAAGAAGAGCTCGGTGGTGCCTCCGCCGCCCTGCCTGGCCAGCAACGCGTCCCCGCCGCGCCCCGCGCCCGCCCCGCTCCCGCCGCCGCCGCCCGCGCCCGCCGCCCCCGCGCCGCCGCCGGCCCGGCAGCACCGCGGGCAGCTCCGGGCAACGCCGCCGCCGCGCCGCCGGCACCACGGACAGCACCAGCCGCCCTCCTCCAGCAGCGAGGAGGAGCCGCGGGCCGCCCCGCCGGGCGGAGGGGCGGGAGCGGCGGGGGCGGCTGCCGCCGCTCGCCGGGCGCCCCGCAGGCAGAGCCGGGTGAGCGCCTGCCGGGATCTGGACGAGGAGCGCGGCGACTCCCCGGACAGCGGGCACTGCCCCGGCACCCGCAAGTCCAGCTTCCTGTCCCGCGTGCTCACCGGGAGCCGCGCGGGCAGCGACAGCGAGAGCACCGCCTCCCGCGGCGGCTCCGGCCCCGGCCCCGGCCCCGGCCCCGGCCCCGGCCCCGGCCCCGGCTCCGGCTCCGGCTCGGAGGGGCAGCGCCGCTCGGAGGGCGCGCCCAGCCCGCCGCCCGCCGCCTCGGGACGCCGCCTGTCCATGGCAAGTAGCGCCCGGGACAGCCCGCGGGAGGGGGGCGGCGGGGGGCCGCGGCAGCCTGTGCCGGCCCTGGGGAGGAGGGGGCGAGCCAGGGGGCAGAACGGCTCGGGCAGGACTTCCAACACAGCCCCAGCCCCTCGCGGCACCCCGGACAAAGCCAAGCTCCCAAACGCTCGGCCTCCTTCTGCCGTGAAAGCAGGAATACCAGGGAATTACTGAGTCCCGAGGAGCTCTAAGTCACCGAATCCCAGCTTCTTTATATACTCATTCCATCATCCCAATCCACTCGACGAGGATTGTCCTAGGGAAAACTTCTTCAGCTCCAGCCAGTGTAAGACAGAGAAGACAAGAATGCATTGAGTTCAATGACACAACTTCTCTCGGTTTCAGGTTTGTCTCAGAGGTGACCTCCAAGTCGAATAATTGTTCAATGAATCAAAAGATCTACATGTAAAAACCCCCACCAAATAATTGCAATGCCAGAGCCAACGACTACAGATTTGCTTTTTCAGCAGCTCCTCCTTTTCTTTGGCCACATGCTCTAGGCTTGCTTACAGTCGTAATCTTGGCAAGATATAGTGCTCGTATTCAAGAGTCAACAAGGTTTTCTTAAAAGGGATTTGAATTATGGTGATCTCAGATCACAGGTTTGGTTCTTTGAGAGCATAGAGGTTCCTTTACAATTGCTTGCAGTAGCAAGCCCATAAATACCTTTTTACAGGGCATGTAATAAACAAGATTACTTCACACAATGCTCAAAGTCATAGATTCTGTTCAAATTTTTTTCCTCACTCTCCTTAAACACCCCCCCCCTTTTTTTTTCCTATATACAAAACAATCAAAGCCAACAAACTTAAAATCTTTTGTGGTAACAAACACAAGGCACCGTTACACTGCTCATCCAAAAATTGTTTGTGAGTTCCAGTTTCCTTGGAGTTGCAGTTCCTACAGTAAGCCAGTCAGCATAAGCCATGCTAAATTGTCACTTTGGTGCAATTTAACCACTTTCCACTTCAATCTTTCTAATACAGGGAGAGGGCCTAGAGCCTAATCTGTTGATCTGCTGGCTTTAGATACTCAGATAGAAGGCTCTTTAAAAAGGTGAATGCAGAAAGTTATTCAAAGCAAGACAGAATTTCAGTAGCACTCTCTTGAGAACTCACAGAGGTTGCTTGGCAGCTTTTCCTATGTAATGGCAATGATTCCACTTTCCAGGGGAGACCTTCACAGAAATATAGTCAGTTTGCAAAACAATGTCATTACTCTTGAAAGTAACACTCTCCCAGCATGCTGTCTTTGGAGATCATTATGTACAGGACTTGTGCTAGCAATTTAAAATGTGACTGATGTAGGTATGCTGCCTGGTGGTTCCTGCTTACAGCATGCAAAATTTAAAAGTACAGGTACTTCTTAATACAACTCAGGCAAGGTTTTAGCAAATGCATTTTTTCTGGCACTGCTGCAGGATTTTTAGGAATACTGATTTCAATACGCAATATCCTGGTTCATCATAAATATGTTGAACTGGGGCATTAAAATTTGAATATTCTTCTAGACCACCTTCCTCAATTCCTATATTAACTATTCAATCTGGTCAAAGGCACTCAGCATTGGTTTGATTTGTTTTAATACTGGTTTCCAGAAGATGATAATCACGTATTAATGATAGAATCACAGAATTATTTGGGTTGGAAGGGATCTTAAAGATCATCTAGTTCCAATCCTCATCCTGTCAAGGGACACCTTCAACTAGACCAGGTTGCCCCAAGTACCATCAAACCTGGCCTTGAACACTTCCAGGGATGGGGCATTCCCAATTTCTCTGGACAACCCGCTCCAGCACCTCACCACCCTCACAGTAAAGAATTTCTTCCTATTAAACCGACTCTCTTTCAGTTTAAAGCCATTCCCCCTTGTCCCATCACTACATGCCCTTGCTAACAGTCCCTCTCCAGCTCTCTTGTCGGCTCCCTTTTACTTACTGGAAGGCCACAATTAGGTCACCTTGGAGCCTTCCCCAGGCTGAAAAATCCCAGCTTTCTCAGCCTTTCCTCATAGGAGAGGTAATGTTTAGATAAAAGAAAAATGTGTATGATTAGATTAAAATTCTATTGATCATATTTTTTTTTAAATAAGTACTTCAAGTAGCTATATTAAAAAAAATTCCAAATGAAGCATACAAAAACATTGCCTACAGCCATCCCTGATTAACAGTGACTTGCAACACTAATGCTGAGAAAGTAAAGACACTTAACATAACAGTGAATCCACATGCACAAACATACTCTAAATAGCCAAAATATAGTCTGTTCTAACCTGGATTTTACTAATCTAAGATGGGTAGCCTTAGAGCAGAATTTACACTGTTGTTCAATTTTCTTTGATAAATTTCCCATCATATTTAGTTCCATACTGGTTCCATTCTGGTTCAATTTTTTTTCTTTTTCCCCCTCATCCACACCATTCAGCCAGAATTCGTCTGTAGCATTCTTTGTATTAGGTTCAAAGAGAGAGGAGTATCAACTCAACATTGAAAAGATCACTTTCTACAGCTCAATAACCATTCTAGCAGCCTCCAACCAAACACATACCCATGCTCTGTGCTAAGACAGCAGGGCAGCTGCAGCTGCCCACAAACACCATAGCTTTCTTCCTAGCTGAAAGAAACCCTCAAAGTTACACAAAATCCATCCTAGCTGATACTGCAAGAGTCTTCAGACAAGTCAACTGTGAGTTGTGGCACTGGAAGCACCAAGCAAGTCCAAGGGTACAGTTTATGGATGCTTGACCTTCAACCAGTGATGAGCTTTTTTTCTGATCAGTATTACCAATGCCATTTCCACACCAAAACTGAATTTCCAGCAAGCAAATAATAATCATTAGTGACAAATAAATGTGTTAGAAGTTACTTCTCATTATGTATTGGACCCTGTGGATCAAACTAGACCAGGTGTTGGGTAGTAATTGGCTGGGTCATATGACAGGATTTTTTTCATAAGTATAAAACTGCATCTCTCAAAGAGAACTCGGGAAGTTTGCCTTAGGCCTTCCTCTTTGGAGGAAAGGTTATTTTGGACCCTTAGGAGAGAATGCATTTAATTCTTCACTGCAAGCCCCTGTGAAACCACAGAGTAGGATATTGATTACAAAATGCATGTTTGGCTATCAGGATTCCTCAACTTTTCCAGACTTCAGTTCAAACCAGACCAGCTCTAGATCTAAAAAAGAAGAAATGCCCTTCCCATTGGTAGGATTTATACAAACCAGCCATGTTTGGCCACAAACCAGAAGGCTATTTAAAACTTCCTTACCTGGAATTGATGGAGATGGAGAGCTATTTTGTTTATTTCACATCCAACTGCATCATAAACCCCTGAGAAAATATTTACATTGCAACTGTTTAGTTTTACACCCAAACCACTCACTCCTCATGTTCTGTTCCATTTCTTTCACGTGGCATTATCCAAAGTTAATCATTATTCGACTGGGAAGCCCAAGTCAGACAGACAGAAAATCTAAAAATCTTATTTGACTAAAGATTCATTGGGTAAAAAGAAAGCCTTTTTTTGAGCCTCTGCTGGTCAAGCTTTAGGTTTATTAGATTCTGAAGACAGACCACCAAAACTGGACCTTCAAGCACATAGCAAAGCAAAGGTGGAGAATAAATGCATGACATGAGAGTTATTTCCAACTGACTTCATTCCACCTAAACAAAATGACAAGAGCATTGCTGACTATACAGATGAGCTAATCTCAATATAATGTCACAAAACTCTACACTGACAGGGGAATCCAGGAACTGTGTACAGCTGAAGTGAGACTATCTGCATGTCTCCAAAACCTTGATCCTGTGGACCACAGTCAGCATGCTTTGAAGTGACAGAAAACAATTTGTTCACTGATAACTGTCTCCAAGCTAATAATATTCAAGGCTTACTTAGAGGATACATCTTAAAGAATAAACAGTATTTTATCTTCTCAGAGATATTGTGGGTACACATATAGTTCTGCCCTAAGGTTTGCATCTCTCACCACATTTTAACTTTTATTTAAGGAGAGATACAACTATGGAGCAAAAGGGCATCTTCTGCATGGTCCAGGCTGCCAGACTCCATTAGGTGAAGCAGGCCTTAAATGGCAGCTTTTCACACACAACTGAGTGAAAAAAAGCTTCACTGGATTTAGTATATCCATAATCATAGCTGACAGCCAGGAGGCGGATCCACAAAGGTGCGTAGGAATTATGATGCTGTCCATAGGACTCTGCACATGAATTATACTCTGAGAAAAAGACCTCATAATTTGCACCAGTCAGGGCCTTGACTGGTGGATAATACATGCTTAAACCTGATAAGATTAATAGACTGATGCAGTCAAAGATCAGTTTATAACAAGTACAGATACAACTTGTGCTCTCTTAAAATAGGCAGGACCAGGAATTACAGCCCCAGATACGCATCTGGCTCTTGGAGCATTGCACTGAGGGGTATTGTCTCCCAGCATCCACATGCAAGACTGTGTCAAGCCAACAGGACCATTGAATAACTCTCTTCTTATCTCTGGGGGCATGAAAAGCAGACCTGAGCACTCCAAATGAACAATTAGAGAAGACAGCAGCTTTACTTCCAAAGGCACTGTTCGCCAGAATCAAGCAGTCTTCCTCTTCCCCCATTTTCTGCAAACCCAGGAGTGATTGCAGAATGACCAGACAGCTCAGCTGAGGTGACCACAGCCTGACTTTCCATCTTCAGAGTGTCACAATGTCTTCCCAATTCAATAGCTGAATGCAATCATTTCTACAAAAGCTGGAGGCTGTCTGGGATTTCATTGCTAGCTGCATTTGAAATCTTTGCTAGCTGTGTTTTCTGCCCTTCTAAATCAGAGGATTCCAGTTCCATGCTACCTGAGCAGGGTGTCCAGCATCAGTTCTTTTTGGTCTTTACCTATATGATAGTTTTCTAAAGAATTTTATGCTGTTCTCTAAAACCTAGGAGTTTTAATTTGGTTAACTGGGATTGTGAGTATTTACACTAGATTGGCATCTCTCTTCACAAAGGCACCAACTTTCAGATGACTTGGAACAAATTATATTTGCAGCCCATGCCTCAACCTGTATTAAGAGGTTATGTGCTCTACTGTGCTCGTGATCTTTCTAGAGTACCCAAGGGTATTCCAAGAAGATGGGGCATTTGACATCATCTAATATTTGTGTTTGTTCATGAAGCCATGATAAGTTCCTAAATCAAAAAACAAAACTGGAAATCATTAGAAGATGTATAATGATTTTAGCAACCAAAATTACTGGACCAAGACTTTCATAAAGAAATCTTAGGCATTTTAGGCAGTCTAGATGTTTGTTTTTCAAGAAGTGCTGCATCTTCCTCATCCTCTCCTCCAGATTGTCCTGTGCTTTCCCAGTGTCATTTTAATAAATCTGTATTTTTGGCTACACAGTAACCAATGTATCTTTAAAAGCAAGACTCCCTTCTTATGATGAATGAAGGGAATAAAATTAACAATGAAGCAGATGGTGACACTGATACTCTCAGATTGCAGAATTAGTGTGAGATAGGGCTGCTGATTTTATTCTTTTGCAGAGAAGAAAGTCTCTAGGGCTGAAATCCTGGTTCTGTCAATGTTGTGAAAATTTTACAATTCACTAGGTTTGGTTCCCCTCATTGCACTGCTCTTTTATTCCTCCATGCTGTTCAATTTTTTTCTGCTTCTCAATTCTCCATTCAGCTTTGAGCCTCTTACCCATTGGGAAAACTCTCCATAGTGAGCAGGATAGGGAAGAGAAAGCTGCTGTTCAGCATGAGTGCTTGCCATCTTCTTCAGAACAGGGCATGTTTACTCAACCTTTCAACATCGTGTAAGGAATAAATACTCTCTCATTTAACTAGCTGCTCACCTGCTCTTCCTTCTGGGGCTGCAACAGCTTGATAAGAGTGAATGTACATTGAAATAACAAACCTGATAACCACAGAGGAGTTATTTATACAGCTGAGCTCCACCAGGAATATCTGCAGGTGGGGTAAGGGACTGGCAAAGCCCTGTGTTCCTCTAGGACTTTTGAGAATCCTCAAAGGTATTCACATTTACACCTGCTGGTAACTACTGCTGGTTTTGTACAGTTTTTCAATGTAAACACCTCTTTAAAAAAATGAATAAGTCCCACAGTACTTGTATTCTATTCTGCCCTGGAGCACTCAGAAGAAACTTGTGGTGATGACAGCAAGTGTACCAATGATCCTGCAAAAGCCACTTGGCCACCCAAAGGTAACCATTCACCACTTGCACAAACACAGATAAACTTTGGGTGTCAGCAGCAGCTGAACACTAATGAACCCCTCTGAGGATCTGTGCAGCAAAAACCAAATAAGATGAATTTTAGAAAGTGGAACTTGTTTAATTGAGTCCATCTTTGTAAGGTTTTAAAGAATTCAAAAATATACAAACCCCCTTACTATGTACAGGAAGAGCTACTAGGGTGGGTTCACTGATTTCAAACAAATTATTAAATCACAGAACTATAGAATCAGAAAGGTTTGGTTTTAAAAGGACCTTAAAGATCATCTAGTTCCAACCCTTACACCCATGGGCAGGGATGGGTGCCCATCCCTCCCACTAAACCAGGGTGCTCAAAGCCCCACCCAATCTGGCCTTGAACACTTGCAGGGATGGTGCATCCACAATATCTCAGGGCAACCTTTTCCAGTGCCTTATCACCCTCACAGTAAAGAATTTCTTCCCAATGCCTAATCTAAACCTACTCTCAGTTTAAAGCCATTACTCTTTGTCCTATCAGACGTCCTTGCTAACAGTCCCTCTACAGCTTTGCTGTAAGCCTTCTTTAGGTACTGGAAGGTGCTATAAGGTCTCCCTGAAGCCTTCTCTTCCCCAGGCTGAACAACCCTAACTCAGCCTGTCTTCATTCTTCATAGGACAGGTGTCCCAGCCCCTCTGACCATCCTCACGGCCCTTCTCTGGACTTGCTCCAGCAGGTCCATGACATTCTTATATTGGGGTCCCAGAGCTGCATGCAACACTCCAGGTGAGGTCTCAGAGGAGCTTAGTAGAGAGGGAGAATCACCCCCCTCAACCTGCTGGTCACACCAATGCATTAATGTATTTATTTTGGTTCAAAATCAAGGTGTTTCCCCTCTTCCCACCCCCCATTAGCATTGAACAAAGGCCTACAAGGTAAGTATGTTAGCTAAACATCAGATTCCCTTAACGATGTATGTGCTGGGATTAATTACTGTGATAGAATTTCTTTTTCTCCTTTAAGCCAATTCAGTTTTGTGCTTTCTTTCTCTTGTTATCTTTCAGAGCATGCTCCTAGAGCTATCATCCATCATGAAAAAGTAAGGACATTCTAAGGAGAAGAAATAAACTAAGGGACTGAGTACAAACTGCCTTCAGCAGAGAGATGAAAAGCAGATTTTCTGTCGTTATGTTCCTCTGCCCCACTGCTATAATGCTAAATTGATAATACAGTTCAAAAGAGCAAACACTTTATTCTCCATTTCATGCCAATCCCAGCTGTGCTGTACTCTGACTGCTGGTGTTACTGGGTAGCTCGCTCCACGACTCAAGATTTCTCTCACGCAGACTGAGCTGGATCTTGCCAGTGTGTGCTGCCACTGCAGAAACAGCCTTGTGTCTTTGGGGAGTGTTTTGGGATGTGCAACTTGTTGTGCATGCTAGTGGTGTTCATATCAGAAACCAGCCTGATCCACAGAACTTCAAGGTAGCCTAAGACCCAAGGCACCAACAAGAAAGGAATAGTTTGATTTGAAAGTAACCTGGAAGGCTATGTGGCCTCTATCTCTCCAGACTTCAGCAGCTGATGAATAAAAAAAGAGAGGAAACACTCATGGAATCTGAAAGGACAGAAAATTAAAGGGAGAAAAAACCAGCTGAAGAATATCGGCAGTTTTTCTGCCTGTGCTAATGCAATCCTCAAACTCTGATAGAGCCTTTCCATGCTAATGTAGCCTCCTCATAGCTAATGCTTTTGGATCCAAAATTTAAACTAAGTGATATCAGACAATTTACTTTAAGTGCAAAACTTCTATACTTTCCAGTTTGCTGTTTGAGAAGATCGTGTTGTGGTCACAGAAATCTTATTTGCTTCACAGCCTCATTAACTCATACAGAAGAACCAAAAGACAAGCAAAGCTAGTAAGAGCTCATTTCAGTTTGCTAGTACAGCCTAGCTCCAGAGGGCTGGCTTTCTGGGCTGTATGCAGCCCAAGGAAGCAGCCCAAGAAAGCAGCTCTTCCACTGGTGTACCTGGAAAATAAAGCACTTTCTTCTGACTGTCCCTGATCCTGTTTCTGCCCACATACTTAAAACTGCTTTTATTTGTCACAGTTCACATTTGCTATCATCTCAGGAGGGAATGATGCTTGGAACAAGTTTGTTTGCTATGCAGATTTCCCTATGCATAAAAATCCTCCATGACTTGACAACTCTAAGGCAAGGCTAGCAGAAAGCAGGACTGCAGCAAAATAACTCAAGCATAAAGATTGCAGTGTTTTGGTTTTTTTCAGGAGCACATGATTTAAATTCATATTCTGCCTCACTAGAAACCCACTGACAATTTGCCTGTGCATTTATTCAGTATTTTAAGGGAAAAAAAAAAAAAAAAATACTTGAAATGGAGGCCATTAACTGCCAGCAATAACTGAGGGATGGAGAAACAGCTTTGCTAACATACTCTGTCTGCTGCCAGGCTGCATAGATGTGGTGGATACATCTTCTGACAGATTTGATGGGATGGGAAGCCTTCTTCATATATGCTCAACAGGAAGATGCTGAGGTTGGTGTCCAAGGGAACACGATCCATGGTGTTCTGTCTGGTGATAAAAAAGCCTGGGGACCTCCTTCTAGCAGCCTGAGCTCCTCCCCACGCCACAGAGTGTCATCCCAAGTGCGTGGGCCAGGGCAGGATAACTGGTCATGCCATTCCCCCCTCCCTGGGTCTCCTCCTGCCAAGCTGCTGAGCAGGCTCCCAGCTTGCATCCAACACAAGAGAGAGGTGGCAGATGTGGGACTCCCACAAAACACCTCCCTGCTGGATCTCATGTTCTGTTTGTGGTAAATAGCACCTAAAGCTGTTGTAATTTCTTCTTTCATTTCTGGCTTTCCTGCTAATGGTCCATGGCACAAGTTTCCTCTTTCAGGAAGAAATGCTACAGAGATTTTTTGGTATGTTTTGTTTCTACACAAATCTCTCTCAGTTTCTCTCAGGTTTTCTCTTAAGGGGAAACAAACCTCAGCCTCTTCCCTTACCTTCCAACAAGTACAGTGGCGTTTTAGAAGACCAAAACAAAGACTGAGAAGAATTGCCTTAAGTCATGCACTAGGGGAATGAGTGTAGATACAGCTTATTTGATCTTCCAAAAAAACTTATTTCATGTTTGCAACGGAACACCCTGGGCTGTTCCTGCAGATCAAAGGTAGCTTGGATCCCTGGATCAAAGACTGCTAGTGAATTAGCAGTGGGACCACGGGAGTAGAAGTCTCTTCATTAGTCCAGAGATTCACCTGGCAGTAACAACTGTTTCCAACCCACCCTGCAGCATCTCACCCACAACCCGTGTGTTAACCGAGCCCCACAACGTCCATTTCAGAGTCACAATGAGACAATTTACAATACATAATGATATGTCTTTATTTCATCAACAGAAATGGTGTCTAGACAAAATTCAGTTAACACTAGCAATTCAAATGAATGAAAAGGGTCGGGTGGTTTTTTTTCATTTTTGTTTTTTTGCACAATACTGTATTTACAATGAGTAAATGACATTTTAAATTCATTAGTTCATAGCAATGCTTTCTTCCAAAAAGGTAAAAATTCTTAGTAACAGAGAGTAAGCATCAACAGCCACCTCATTTATTTATACAATAAAAATCACAAGAAACCACAGTCACCTAGAAAAAAAAATAAAGACAAGCTTAAGAACTAGTACAATAAAATGATGCATTGAATTAAGTTACATTAATCGCATAGAATTTGTGTAAAAAGTATGTAGAAAAAACACCTGATGTAACCTGTTACAGTCATTGACCAGTTATGAGAGGTACAGAGGGTTATACAGGTAGATATGTGTGAAAACTGTCCATACTGTTTGACCTGGGGAGGAAGAGAAGAGGGGTTGCACCCCCTTGCATACACTGATAAAACCCTGTTTTGAATATGGCCTCTGAAGTTTGTAAGGCATATATAAGAGGTGCACTTGTAACCAACTGGTTCTGGAACAAACTCTTAGGGCATCCTCACCCTTGAAATCAAAGGTGATGCTTGCAACTTTGAGTAAACAACCACGCATTGAATATCACCAAAGTGTTTAGTATCACTCCTGCTGGTCTGAGGGATCCAGAGAGCTTCAGGCAGAGCAAGCGCAGCAGTGAGAACAGGACTGAAACCATGCACGTTCCTCTCTGGCACATCACAGCTGCAGTGTACCACCAGCCTGGGCAGGGGGTGACAGCCACAACCCAGCCTGGGCTGCTGCTCCCTCCTCTGCCCACATCCCAGAGCACGGGCTCCTCTGGCTGCCCACCATCCACTGCAGCCCCTGCCTGCCTCCCTCCAAAGCAAGGGGAGTTGTTTGGGTTCATAGCCTGCGACCATCTCTGCTTCTAAGCAATCAATGAAATCAAACACTGCCAGTTCCCATTTCTATTTTGGGATGTTAGTTTCTTTCTGCATGCCCTTAATTAGCCAAAAGGGACAACAGTGGCACTGCATGAACACACAGTGACTTTCAGTTACGGCAAGGGCTCTGCCCACAGTCACTTAAGTTTGCACAAGAACAGGAGTCATCTAACTGGCTTTTTAGCAGTCATTTGGTTGGGGTAATAAGCTTATAAAAAAGATATGTTTAGCATTCCTTCCTGCCAAAAAGTGATTTTGTTTGCAAAAACGGCAATATTATTAAAGTAATACCTTAAAATGCTCATCAATAATTGACTTCGATATAAATAATACCTATCTTGGTGGAGTGTAGGAAAATACTGTACACTTAATCTTTGCAAGTAATGCCATTAAAATTTTAAGAGTAAAGGGAATAATTATTCTACAGACCACCAACAATAGATCTTTTAAATATACACACAGTATTTGAACATATGCATATACACATATATTGTATTCTACAGCATCAGACCTGATGCCTGAGTCATAAAATACTCCAGGGAGTATTATAAATATACATATAGGTATTATAAACAGGAAAATACACAAACACACACTCTGACTAGAATTATAGATGCATGTATACATACATACATACATGTATTCTATATATGGATGCAAAATTAACTTGGACTGTGTTGGCAGAGACAAAACTGAAATGAAGTCAAAATCTGTTGTGAAAATTTTTAACAGGAAAGACAGCAGAAATTCTTTATGCTAATAGTTTGAGTTTCACCTCACTTCTGATAAAAATAAAACTGCTCCATACTTAGCAGATCCTCTCCTTATGCAAAGCCGCTGCTCATACTGAGCTAAAACTTCTCAAGGCAGCCCTAAAATAGAGACTTTTAAAATGCTGTAGCCATGGGCTACAACATTCACCCAGAGGCACCTTCAAAAGCATCTCAGATCAGGGAAAAGAAAAGGTGGAAGCAGCACTCCTTGTTGCAATGGTAGAGGATGTCAAGTGGAGCAAAATGTGAGCCTGTGAAAACCTGGCAAGCATCCACTTTGTCCTGTTGCAAAATTCACTATGGGTTTCCTATCCTGCAAACGCACCCCTTGCTCTCCTCACCACCACAGCAGTGGATTACCAGACACAGATGAGGATGTGGTGTTGATTCTGGAATTGCAATGCTTCACCACGCTTTCTCCCAGTGGAAAAGTTTTCGTTTTATTACAGGATTATAGTGATTCCAGCATGCAGATTTGTTTTATTTACTAGGCAGTCATGAAGTCACATATTAAAAAAATTAACTCTATATCTAGGCATTTTAACTTCTATTTAAGCACTCTTTAGGATACAGACATGATGAAGTGTCACACTCCAGATTAACAACCACAGTATCAGCATTAATCATTTCTCTGGCAGGAGTTAATCCACTTAGCAAAGTTACGTATCTTGTTCCCACTCTGCTTTTTAAAGAGAAGTAGCAGTTAGCATACTAATCACTGTGGCTTGCTTTTGCAGCACATTTTACTTCCTTGGGAAAAAAATAATACAGGGATTAGATCCAAAAATATAGTGCATCTTAAAAGCAGCATATACCCTTAGAAAGACATTTAATAAATTACTTGTACAATATATAAAATAATAGTTTTATACTGCAGCATCAAACTCTTGACGCCTGAGTCATCAGGTTAGGAAGTCAGTGATATAAATACTGGGATCTCCTGATAATGCAGCCAACGTTTTTGCTTTTGTTTTGTTTGTTTTCTGTTTTGTTTTCACTCTTTTTATTAAATTTATTTTTTCTCTACCTTTTTGTTCCAGAATCAGCTTGCAATGAGCTTTAATTGTGTTCAAGGCACCCCCAGAGAACGCAGAGAAACAAACACATTATATAGTGTAGTACTCACCTGACAAAGCATAACAAGCCTAAATGAAATGAGGTTTCCTGGCAATACAAGTATAGCAATGGCAGAGGAAAAGGAGGACTAGAAACAGCCTGGACAGAGCTCCAAGGACTCACGTGCCCATGGGAGCAGAGCAGTGCTCAGAGGGGAGATGGGGTCTCACTATGCCATTCCCAAGCAACGCCCAGCAGGAGAGATGCTGCATGTATCCTCTTTGACAAATGCAAAGAGATTCTTAAGATCACAGTGACCACTGGCCAAACTCTCAGAATTCTGCAGTCAGATTTTTTTTTTTTTGCTCTTTCCAATGATGTTTTGTGGTCATTTGGTTTGACCTCGTGAGACAAGAACGGTTGGGTATGTAAACTGACGTCCAGGTCTGAAACTAATTCTCCCAGTATTTTCCTTTAAACGTTAGCCCAGTAACTGCTTTGAAAGCCACATGGTTCAAAATATCAAAAAAACCTCAAAACAAAATAGAAACAAAAAACAACCACCACCACCACCAAAAAAACCCCACTGAAAAACCATGATACATGTAAATATAGGAAGCAATGACACAAAATCAGCCACTTCTAATGGGAAAGAATGAAATCAAACATCCAGAAAAGCTTGCAGGGGAGGGAAAGAGAGAGAGAAAAAAGGTTGAGGAAGAGACACTTATTTGAGCAGTGGTTTTAAATATCAGTTCCCAAGGTAGAGGAAATCAAGGGACCCAGCACCAGTGTGAGGCCAGGTCAAACCTAAGAGCTGCAGCGCAATGGGTTGTGTGGGTGGGTTTTTTAAACCGTCGGAATGAGGTCAAGAGTACCAGTTGCACATGAGTTGTTAGTAGAGTAAATCTTCATGTCAGGAAGCAAGTTAAAACTTGGTTTTATACTCATAAAACATTCTATCTATTCATATATATAGGAGGTCACTTAAAAATAAAAAAGGCAACAGAAAAACATCTTTAAAATACTGTGTCAGTTGACCCTTCCCTCCCGCCCGCCCCCAACTCCCCCCCAAGTAGCTATGATTCTATAATGTGATTCACATTTAGTTTTAAATTCTAGCTTTCACCATGGTCTCATAGAAACAAAACTTCTCTGCGAAGCACAGAACTGCTTTGCAACGTCAACAAATTCAAAGGAAAATCAAATCCCACCCCCCACCAAAGAGCTTCTCAGTGAAGTTACCTGCAAAGGATGGTTGGGAGGGGGTTCAGATATTTTTAGGTTAAGCTCTTTTAAAAAGAAAGGACAACTCCTCCCCCGTTTTCAACCGTCTGAACTAGGAGTTTATGGCATTTGTATATTTTTGAACATTTAAAGGTAAGGATTTTGTACATTAATGATTAATACCTAAACATAAATATTCTCCTACATTATATACTAGTTTTTCTTTGTACATGCGGGGAAAAAAAGTATTTTCAACAAACATGGCACATGCTATATGCAGTTCCTCCTCAGTAGCTTGGCTACAATTACAATAGTTTGCATGAGGAGGATAAAAGCAAGACTTTGTGGCGAGTGGGCGACAGTCCATGAGCACAGTCTGAAGATGGAAGAAAGTGGAGAGAGGGAGCTGATTCCTCCTCCAGGGTTCAAGATGCTGATCTACTTGAGTGCCTCAAAAAACCACCAGCGCACACCTCTAGTGTAAACGTTAGCACAGAAGAACACATTATCACTTAGTGCTTCTGAGAAGCTGCTTCCCCACACTTTTTTTTTTTTTTTAACAGGTGTGAACAGCTGGTCATTTTTTTTTCAGCGAGAACAAACAATATCAGCCAATAAAGCACATGACAGTTGTCGTTGATAAAGCCACACAACCTGGCACACGTAGGGCAAAGAACCACAAAATAAAAACTCAGTACACTTAGAATAGTAATAATTATTAAAAAAAGCATTAGGAGGTTGTTCTTCTGTCTACACTGTACATACAGATGTTATGCTTGGAAAGCTGCTGTCTCACACAGTCATAACATGAGTCAACATTAAGATACAAGTCCAATACAGTTACAACTAAGCCAATTCACTGAGTAGTCTCCTTTGAGACAGTGCTCTTTTAGCTGCAGTTTGTGCTGAGGGCAGTGCTGCAGGATGAGAGGATCCTGGAACACAACAATTTGATGGGTAAGTGACCAAATCGGGTGTTGGCAAACGTATGTTTTGCTCTTAGAGGATACAGTGCTAGCTGGACTTCCGTAAGGAAGCCAAAGTCAACAACTAGGGGTATGATCCTGCAACTCTGCCTACCTAGGCAGGGTCACTGACTTCACCAGACCCAGCTCTGCAACTTGGGTCTGGTGGGGAGAACAGGTAACGTCTGAGAACAGCTGAGGTCAGGCTCTGGGGACTAGCCGGAGCAGCAGTTGCTTCCATGAGTAAAGGATGCAGAGTGGGGCTGGAGAAAAAGCCCCCAGGTGTATTGACGTGATCTCTGTTTGCTTTACTTCGTGGAACATTTGATGAATTGATCCAGTTGTCAAATACACTTTTCTCTAAAGAGTGAAATATACTTTCCCCTATAAGACTCCAAAAGCATCATTAACAGCACTTAAACTTGGTTTGTGAAACAGAAAGAAGTTTAAATATAAAAATAATTCAAGCAGATTCTCTTTACAAACTGTATAGTGAATTCAGTATTTGGCAAGACTGTTTTTACTACATAATGAGCTCCTGAGTGTTTGTCTATTAGATAAAAATTTTCTATTTCCTTTAAGCCATAAAGCAAAGAAAACCATATACTCAAGTTATTCTGAAGTCATGACTTCATTTATGAAAAGAGGTTTGACCAGAAACTCAGTGCAAGTGGCAAAGTTGACCATTACTGTACAGTATCTGCAAGAAAATAAAATAACTCCACATTGCTCAGGTGGCACGAAATGGCTGTGCCAAAAAAAATTGTCTATAATAAAATCTCAAATAAGTTTCCGACATTAAAGTTTTATAAATAAGTACAAATTGAATGCTATTGCTGAACTGCGAACTGAGGAAAAAATTATCGTGTAACAAGTTACCAAACTAGTTCTAGCATCAAAGACAAAAAGGAATGTTGGAACTTGTTTGTACAATAGAAATGAAAGCTTCCAGTTTGTAGGATGAGAAAATTGAGGCATGCAGGGACTCTTGCATATGGATATATATATTTTATATATATTATATATAATATGTACAGTTTAGCTATAAAACTTTGATGTGTAAAGAAGCTGTCTTCAATGAAAAATTGAACATTCAGAGGAAATTCCTGAGTTAGGGTTTTGTGACATGGGCCACTGAGAAAAAAGCTGCGGTTGGGTCCTCAGAGGTGTTATGTCCATCCCTGTTAAGATTGAAATCAACATACAAAAACAGACAGTGTTGCCACTGCTTCGTTCCCTGCCTGAGCAAGGGATAGCACCATTGTGAAGAGAACTCCTGCTTGTAGAGAGGAGGGAATACTTAAAAACAGTATTGCTGCTAAGACCACTGTAGTGTGCACCAAATACGTTCTTCTAGACAACAAATGAACACTGCCACTGGCTGACTGAAGAACACCTGACCAGGTGTAACGATAAGGTTACGAGTCACTAGGTGTAATCTTTCCTGGGTTGTTCATCTGTTGTACATTTATCAGTCATTTCCTGACAGAAGTCTACCGTGACTGTTTGGCTGCTCTGCTCAGGTGGAAGCTCTCTCTCGGGGTAAGTACCTGCGTCGGCTCCATCCAATCCCGCGCCAGCCGAACAATTTTCCGAGATGTTGTTGGGCAGCCAGGGCGCTCCCAGCTGCACCGAGCCTTGCTCCGAGCAGCACTGCATGCTCTCCCCGACGCACTGGGAGGTCACCAGGCTCTGCTCCACACCAGCTGGGGCGGGGCTGATGGTGGTGACCGGCTGTAGATCCATGGGTCTGAGAACGGGGCAGTATCGGTGGAGGGCTTGGATCTGTTCCGGGCTCTGCATGTCTCTACACACTTCTTGGGAAAGACATGAGAAGTTGTCTAGCAATTCTCCCATGCTCGCTTTCAGCTGGTTCCTTTCTGAGAGCAATTTCTCTTTCTCACACACCTGAAAAAGAAAGAAGGCATCTTAGACTGAGGAAGGGACATCCACTGCCTGCTCACTTTGGCACATACGTGTGGCATTCACAGTCTCTGAAAAATCCCTTTGCCCAGGATTTTTCTCCTGGGAAGCTGAGAAGCCTCAGAGAAAAAAGAAAACAATTCTTATTGCATTTGCTTCTCCTGTGCTTTGCTTGTCTGGAATGTGTTTGGAGATTGTTTACCAACAGGTGATTGTTTCATTGGATTCTGGTGTGAGTTGTTTTTTCTCATTGGCCAATCAGTGCCAAGCTGTGTCAGGACTCTGGAGAGAGTCACGAGTTTTCATTATTATCTTTTTAGGATTGTGTAAGTATCCTTTCTGTATTCTTCAGTATAGTTTAGTACAGTACTCTTTCATATAGTATAGTATCATAAAATAATAAATTAGCCTTCCGATAACATGGAGTCAGATTCACCATTCCTCTCTACCACAATGGTCCTTGCAAATACAATACATATGCAGCAATACCCAAGAACATCAATGTGTCACACCTGTTTTCATATGGCCAGAGGAAAAGTCACAAAGACATCAAGTATTTGACCACCACAGCCTGTGTGGGCAGTAGTTTGGGAAACATCTGGAGAAAAACATTTGAACTGGAAGAGGATAGAATCCCAAGTTATTCCCACAGAACTGTTCCCTTTATAAACTAAAGCTCCCCGACAGATGATATAAAAGAACTCTGAACAAAACATTTTGAGGGAGAAGTGCCATTTCCCATCAGCAAGAAAATAGGTTAATTCCTGAAGTGAGGATAAGCTGCTGGTGTTTGGTTCACCCTTGAACTGTCAGGTTGACCACTTAGGCTGGGTGCACCCCTGGAGCTCCATTACCACTGAGAGAGGTGAGTTTATTCAGAAGAGAGGATCTAAGTGTGCTCTGTGGCCTGCACCATGGCTTGTTTTCTTATGTTCTGGTGCTTAATGGTTTGGGCTTGACCTAATACAGGTATTTTATGAACCCAGCCTAGGGTTTCACCTCTAAAAAACAGTGTTGACTCAGTGTAGACTGACTGGGATGGTCCTGCTGCATCTCCTTCTGTCTCAGGCAGGTGGGCATACAGCTCGAGAGAGAAGATGAGATTTTGTAGAGTACCATAACTATTTCCAGAGCTGAGCTGGCCCCAAAAGCAGCGCAGCCACGTATCTCACCTAGTAACACTGCTAAACCCAAGATGTCTCTGCATCTGAGGTGTGAAAGCTCCACAACTCAGATAATCCAGCTATGGGTGGTTGTTGACAGCTGATAGTATTGCCCTGGGTCCACAGCCCACACTGGAAGCATACAGCTGTGTGAATGTGAAAGAGAGCAGTACACATGAAAAGAACTAACTGCTAAAATATTGATAAATCTATCAAGAAAGCACAAAAATAATAAAAAAATAAACAGATGCTCAAGTACATCTTGAGATGATGAATTATGGAGGAGAATATGCTGCGAGTTTGCAGGGAAGAAAAGGGAATGTGAGTGGGTAGATGAATGAGTGAGAGAAAGCAGGCAAAAAAAATTACCTATCAAACTCTGAGGATACAACCATTTCACTCACTGTCTGCTGTGAAACCATCTGTGTCAAGAAGATGGGTGACTTACAGTAACTACAGGGGGGAAAGGGGTCTTTCATAAAAAAGACCCAGCCAAGTGAAAAACCCTTAAACCACAGTGCCGTTATGTAATTAATGAGACTGGAAACTGCTGATCACAAAGTGGACAGAAGAAAACAAAGGAATTTCCAGTGGTCATGTGTTGTGTGTTTATTCTTTTCCCTGTCCCTGTCTTCCAGCTCAGTGGGCTGGGTACCCGGGGAGCAACCAGTCTTATGACTGAGGCAAAGAAGGCATTAAGTACCTCAGCCTTTTCCTCCTCCTCTGTTGCTATGTTTTTACTGCATTTAAGAAAGGATGGAGTTTCTCCTTGGCTTTCCTTTTGTTGCTTGTGTGTTTAAAAAAATATTTTTTATTGTCATTTGCAGCAGAAGCTGGATTAAGGTCTAGTTGGACTTCTACCCTTCTAATTTTCTCCCTGTATAACTTCACAATATGCTTGTAGTCCTCCTGAGTAGCTGCCCCTTCTTCCAATAATAATAAACTCAATTTTTTCCTTGAGTTCCAGCCAAAACTCTCTGTTCAGCCATGCTGGTCTTCTCCAGTGTCTTATATTTTTGCACATGGAATCAGCCTGCTCTTGTGCCTGCAAGATTTATTTCTTGAAGAATGTCCAACCTTCCTGGACTCCTCTGCCCTTCAGTACTGCCTCCTAAGGGATTTTCCCAACCAGTCTTCTAAACAGGCCAAAGTCTGCATTCTGGAAGTCCAAGGTGGCAGCTCTGCTGACCCTCCTACTTAATTCTCCAGAAACCAAAAACTCCATCATATTATGATCACTGTGCCCAAGAAGGCATCCAGCCATCACTTCACCCACCAGCCCTTCACTGTTTGCAACAGGTCCAGTGGGGTACCTTTCCCTATGTGGCTCACTCACTGCATATTGCCACATATTCAAGTCCCCTTTGCTAAATAGAAATGTCAATTTTTTTTGGGAAGAATCCTGCACCTCAAATGGTTTTTGATTCCTCAAACTGAGCATGGATCAAGCCCACAAGGCCACTCATATGCCTTTCATTCATTCTCCTGAGATGAGTGTTTGTGCTGGGGAGAGGACTTAAAATTTTTGTCTGTCTACAGTTTACCATATCAGACAATAATGTCACAGGATTGCATGAAATAAATTAAAAACAAATTTTCAAGTGAAGGCTACAGGTATAAGGCTGAATCACCCCCTGCTGCTAGTCCAGCCCTCAGAGTGCTGCTCCTGAGGCTCTGAGAGTGAGAGACAGGAACTCCTCCCCATCACCAGCTCAGTGCAGAGCAACAGGCATGTGCAGCTAAAACTGAACCTGCTTCTTCTGACAACCTGATGAGGATCCATCCACTTTTTCACTGTGCAGAACCTCTGACTCACCCTGTACACACTGTGCATTATACTCAGTGCAGGAAGCAGTTGCTCACTATTTTGTTTATCTTTGTTGTGTTGTTTGTTTTGCATCAGTGCAGCACTACTCTGAACAATGTTTTGATTTTTCTCTTTCTTCCCCCCAGGGCTTCAACAGCACAGCATCTGAAGGCTTCACAAGCCTTGATGATTTAAGCCTCCCAGCCAGCTTGTGAGGTCAGTGTCACCTCCCTGTTACAGACGGGAAGCAGACAGGCACAGGCAGCAAGTAACCCAAAGTCATGTGGCTTTCTGCCATTTGTGAGGTGGTGGTAACTCAGCTTCTTCCAACAGATCCCTGCCTCTTTCACACGATGTTTCCTACAGCTTGAGCACAGCACAAAGCAAAATGAAGCACAACAAACCCCACCTGAGGTGTCCATACCATGACCGAAAGTGAGAGGAATTTTCCTGAGCAGCCCCTTGGCCTCACTCCAGTCACCTCACTCCCTTACATTAAAATGTGGTGGCACTGTCTACTGTGCATCATTCTGCTCATCAATGTACAAACTGACTGAACCCCCTGAAGTCTGGGCTGGAATTCCTGCTGGTGCCCTGCAGGCTACAGTGTGAGGGTGAGCTGGGCCGCAGAGAGGTACAGAACTCACCAACTTGCGGATTTCACATTCCAGGTTCTGAATACAGTCCAGTTTCCTCTTGCGGCAGCGCTGGGCTGCGATCCGGTTCTTGCTGCGCCGGCGGACATCGTGGATGAACTCGAGCTGCTCTGAGGTTAGCTTGTGCATCTTTATCATCATCTGGAAATCATTCCTTGGAAGATCTGTGATTTGATCAACAGGAAAAGGAAGTTTCACCTAAAACAAACACAAGACAAGAGCAAAGAGTCATATTTTGCTTGCTTAATTCAAGCTGAACAACAGTGAGTGGAAGGACGATTATCTTTGCTGCCACCCCCTCAATAAACAACAGACCAAGTTTTACACTGAGCAAGCTCTTCCCTTGTGGCACATTGTGGAGGTCCAGATGGTAAGGATAAGACGATAATCGTACTTAAATCAGCAACACATATGAATCCCAGATAAAAATTTCATCTTTCTACAAAGCCTTAATAAATTATCTCATTGCATTAAAAGAAGGTTCTGTCCACTCAGAGACACGGCCTTTTGGAAAGAGTGAAGTACCTTGCTGCTATTATATTCAAACTAGTTTCAAGGAAGGGGCTATTACCACAGCAGGAAATGTGCATCTGCTTGGACTGCAGGACTGAAAGTTTGATTAAGTATGAGATTAAAAATACAACCTGACACCTCAAGTGGATGAAAAATAATGTATTGCAATTAGGAAAGGTCACCTAATCAGCATTTCAACAGAACAATACACTGTGTAAGAAGAAAGGGTCAGAGGAGTGTAATGCAACATATCGTATCTTGCTAAAATATATACATTTTAGAAATAAACCTATAGATGTTGACACTAATATTCTTGGAGACTAAAGAGCACTGAAATTGCATTTCTTGAAAAGGTCAGGGTGTGACTTAAAGAATCTTAGCAATTATGCATTAAAGCAGAACAAAACACAAAGCTCCCAGTAGTCTGAAGCAATGAACACACATTGTGTCACAAGCTGAAGAATGGTGGATGTGCTCAAAGCCTATGGTGGATGTGCTCAAAGTCTTTCAGGTTTTTTTGCCCAAAATCTATCAGCTTGCTTAAATAAAAGTAAGCACGTCCCCTTAGAAACTTTGCTTCACCTAGAGCCTCGGACTGGTAACTATTAAAAAACTGATGTTCTTTGGCCAACTGTTGTATTTGGTGGTCAGACAGGAGTCAGCTGACAAAGCTGAAGGAAATGCAGAGTAATTCAATTGATCCCTTCTTTTTTTGAGTCATACCCAAACTGCCCAAAAGATGGCAGTAAATATTTATGTTTCTTGTCCCTGTTTGGTACAATCTAACCTCTAGAACAAGGAGACTATTCTGCACACAGGCTATCAAAGAAGGTAAATTGCTCCAGCCAAACAAAAGATATGGGCTGAAAACATTTCTTTGATATTTAAAACATGCATTATCTTCAAATGGTGGTCTTAATAATTATTTGGAAATAAAGAAAGTAACAACATGGATTATAAATTCTCTTCTTCAGAGAGCTGAGTTGTTCAAGCAGAACAGTTTGCTGAGGACACACCAACACACAGCAGTGGCCTCTGGCATTGACGGTCGCGGACCCTCACCAGGCACCTGAACCTGCAGTAACCAGCTCCTCACCTTGTTCAGGGGTGTTCTGTTTTCTTGTACCCTTCTAACACTGTTCTGTGCATCGCCAAGCCTGGAGTATGTGAAGTTCTGTGCAAACACCTACCACATTCTTTCAGATGGCTTCATGCCCTGAATGCCCATTCATGCCCCTCTGCCTCATGTGTCCAGGCACTGCTTCATAACACCCGACTTGACAGGTCAATTCAAAGCAGCAAAGAATGCTAAACACTGCCCAAACCCTCCCAAATTCTTGCTTGTACACACAAAGGCTGACCTCAGGCACAAGGATGTGAACAACCTTGTTCACAGACTGCCAGTTAATGACATGAAACCTGTTTGATTTCCCCTCCTGAGCCTTTGGATAGTTAACATAAACTCAGTGTCACCTGCTTTTTTCTCAAGCTTCTACCAGGGTCTGAAAATGAAAACAGCCAGTGCTTTCCTCTGAAAGACACTACAGTTTCACTGCAAAACCAGCCCTTTCATGTTCACAGTTTTTTCTTATTTTCTTAAGACTAAAATGGAAAGCAATGTTAACTTTATTTCTCCCTACCTCTCCCTTTCAAAACATACTTACTAGCAAAGAGGAGATGTGCTTGCAGCTGGAATGGGAATGAAAGAGAAGCAATTTAAATATGTCAGGTAGAAGTTGCTGAAGGGAAGTGGGAAAATTAATAAAAAAAGATTCATAAAAAAAAAAGGATTGAAAATAAAACCATCTACACAGCAGATCAGAGACTGCTATCAGTAATCCCAGCATAATCCCACTCCTGTCACAGGCAGCACTGCACAGGATTAAAAATGTGAAAAAAGTGGAAGTGAGTCAGACTCATTTCCTTCACCATTCACAGCAACAGGAATGGGAATGAAAAATGAGTCAATTTAAATATCAGGTGAAAAAGTTGCTGAAGGGTGGGAAAATAAAAAAGATTCATAAAAAAAAAGGATTGAAAATAAAACCATCTACACAGCAGATCAGAGACTGCTATCAGTAATCCCAGCATAATCCCACTCCTGTCACAGGCAGCACTGCACAGGATTAAAAATGTGAAAGGGAAAGTGGAAGTGAGTCAGACTCATTTCCTTCACCATTCACAGCATTTTTATTGCCTGTCTCCCTCTTCGAAATCAGCTGTCAACTGAAAAAAAAATACCAACCCACCAAGCTTTTGGCACGGCCACAGTGAATAACTGCACCGGGGTGTTGCTGCAGTGAGAGGCTAAAGTGTTTTACATCTGCACAGGGCAAGACTCTCAGCTGCTATTTACCATAACAGAGTGGTGAGTCATTTTGCTAGAGCCTGCAACTGTGCAGTGGGTGGGATTCATCTGACTCACCCAGAGCTGCCTGAAATGATGGGTTGGGACTACCTAATGTCCTGCTCCCTTCAGATGGCAATGCTGCACGGCTTCCCCCTCCTTCTGGCTGCAGGAGTGGATTTAAGATTCAGAAAAGATTCTGCATCTTACAGGATCTATAGGAGGTGAGATAAACTTACCTGAGGTGTCTGAGAAAGGCAGTCAGTATTTTCTATAATATGAAAGAAAGCCACGAGTATGCTTTCTTGTAAAGTTTTCTTTCTAATTCCTATGAATTTTTTGGTTCAAACTATTTTTAATAAAAAATGTAGGTGGGATCCCTGCTCCTTCCAGGAGTTACTCCAGCCAGAGCTAACCTCACAGAGCTCCAAAATCTTCCCTTATCAGCACAATTACTCTTTCCCTACATTTTTGCACCAGCAGCACAAGCTTGCTTTCCACCACACAACAAATAAACCTTCTACCACCACTGCAGACTCTACTGCCCCAACTCTGCCAACTCACCTCTGGGGAAAAAGGAAATCTGGTTAGGATTTTGTGGCATTTCCCCCCCTTTATTAGCATTAGGATGCCAGTGTAAATGTCAATGCTTTGAGAGGCTAAGTCAGAGCAGTGATGTAGACAGACAGGGACAGTGACTGACTCAGCACATGCTAGGCCCATATATAACCAATTAATTCCTTCAAGCTTCACTAGTTAGTGCCAGCTTGGATCAATATGCCAGTTACTGCTGTTCTGCTCATCTATTGTACTAGTTACTCCTGCTGCCCTGTCCCTCTCTCTTTTTTACTTGGAATAAAGGAAAGAACTGAGGACCTGTATTCTCTCCCATTAAAACATAAAATGTCAACTCTTGGGAATTTCTTTATCCTATGGGTAACCTTAGCTCCTTCATTCTTTCTTTATATTTTAATTAAGACATCATCTCACCCTAGCCAAGTGTTAGTAAAGGTAATGAACTTCCCAAGTGCCACCTTAACATCACAGTAATTTAAAGGACAAATATATTATCTATAAGAAAAAGCAACCATTATGTAGTGGGCATGGGAAGGTGGAACTCATTCTAAGAGTTGGTCAGTTGCTTCAGAGATGTAAGAAAAAAACCTGCTGCCACAGTGCCCTCAAATCCTGAAAGCCTCTGACATTCACACTTGCTGACTCCTTGGAAGGCTCTCAGGACCCACCCAAGCAATCCAGCCCAGGGGCTCAATCATATGAATACCTTTTTTTTTAAATGCAGAAATTGGTACTTGGCTTCACACAAGAGAGTCCAAGGCATTAATGTTGTGTTTTCAAGTATCTTCCTTAGCATACGAGTCTGTCTTCCACAAACACTCAGGAAGAAATTCATTCCAGGACAGGAGCAGAGGGGTGTCCACCTGTGATAGGGGCTGAATTGTCTACAGGGTATTTCAGGCACCACTTGTGGTCCTACAGACTAGGGACCTATTCCTGTCCTGACCTCACCTGGACACAGGCTATCTAAGAAGCACAAAGGTGCTTCAAAGGCCATAATTTGTGTAAGGGATAGCCAAGATGCATTTTCTCATCCTGCTGTCTACTGGCACAGGTAAAGCCTTCAAAACACCTCCTTTTCCAGGTGTCAACTATACCAAGAAGGCAGAGGACTGCAAAAGGGGAATGATGAGCCCAGGTAGTGAAGATCTGCCATTGTGCCAACAAACCAGGGTCTAAATTGTTTGTCCCACTTCAGACCGGCAGGTTGCACTGCAGTGCGTTCCATCTGACACAGGACAGCTGATGGCCCCATAGTGGCCTGGGGTCCACTCCAGCCTCATCTTGTGAGGGCCATGAGAGGTGTTTGGGTCAGCAAATGCTGCCTGAGAGGGCACTGCTGTGGAGGCAGCCTGGGTAACCTTTTGATTTGCTACCTGCCTCACAGAAGTGGAGGACCAGGCTAATCCCAGGCTTAACCCAGTCATCAGGAGATGTGGATGGGATTCTCATCCTTTAGCTCGTGATTTGGACTTGTAATCAGACCACACACTGCTGGTACTTAGAATGCTGGGCTGACCTCTTCCCATTCACTGCTTGCAGTGTCCCCAGCTTCCAGCCCTTCAAAGGCACAACAGTATGATACTCCTGCCCTTTAACAGGCTTCTCTGAGACCAGGGATAGCACAGAAACACTGACAGAAGCCACTGGTGCACTTAAGAATGGAAGGTCAGGCAGTGAAATGACAGGGGGGTAAAGTACAGTATTTCTCTGAAAGAGTTGCCTTCCAGCTCAAGAACTGGAATCCTTCAAGAGCTTGTGCAAGGTCTTCAGACCAGAGTAAAAAAAATTGGTTGTAGGACTCCATGAAATAATAGAGTGTTTAAAAGGACCCTCCTGACATTTCAAACTCTCAGTGTTCCTGTAATCCAGCAATTCTTTGCTACCAGTATGGAGACCACTCCTACTGAAGAGAGGAAAGAAAACAAAGCTTCCATGAAGTTCATCTTACAAGACCAATGTTTGACAAGACACCATTTAAACATACATTGAGAAACAATTCCCAGTGCTCTGCTGATGCCATCCTAGTCAGGAAAACATCTATCAGAAATCAATCTGGAGACTAATTTTTCTCATTTTCAAACTTGCAAACCTAGCAAAATCAGGAAAGCTGGGGTGACTGATCATCAAATTCTGGGGAGGTATCACATATCACAGCAAGTTAAAGCCTTCACATGTATTTTTCTTGGTTGCCCTTCTTTCCATGTAACATTCTTCACTCAGCAGGAATATTAAGCAGTGAAGCAGTCTCAGATGAGGTAACTCAGCATAGTTACAGTAGATTTCTGGTAGACCAGCTTTGGTTTACTCCTCTTTTCTGGGGCTCTGACTTGCAGTGTTTTGCTAAGCACCAGCAGATAACAGAGAAAGGATGGCTGCCTGTCACTTAACATGGAGGGGTTTTGTCTCTTGCTGAAAGTTATTTACCTACAATATCCTCAAAGGTCTAATTGCATTAGCTTTCCCTTTATGAAAATTTCCTTTGAAAAGTGAGTCACTAACCCAGGCGGGAAATTCTTTTGAAATACAGATGAGGAGACATTGAATGCAACTCTCTAGATAGTAATAGCTCTTGGAAAACTCCACCTCTTACCTCCTCTTACCCTTGTTTATTTTTTTCCTCAGAAAACTCACTTATCATATTAGACTGAGCTGAGATTTCTTTTTAAGTGGTTTAGTAGTACAATATTTTTTACAAATTTTCTAGTGGATAAAAACTCTGAAGTACTTGCTGAAGAAAAGGAATACCAAGAAAAGTAGGTAGTGCAGAAGTTTCTGTTCCTTAAGTAGGTTAACAGATTGACAGACTACTTCCTTCTCAACAATTCATTATTTCAGGGCTTATTGTTTTGTTGTTGCTATTTTAAGCAGGATTGTCAGAACCTGCCTGTAAGCACTGAGCTTTAAGTCTTCTCTCTAGTATTATATCTCAGCAATTGATTTTTCACAACCCGGGGAGACCTGAGAGAACTGAGTGAAAAGAACAACACAAACTATTAAATATTTCTGTGAAGTCCCAATAGCTCAAGTTACAGCCCTGCTCCTGCAACTCTGTACCATGGGTACACCCTACACTGCACTTGCTGCTTCTGTCAGGAAGCCTTAACAAAGGGAGATTGCAGAAGAGTCTTGGTGGCTCCAGGAAGGGAAGCAATAAGCAAGGACATCCTGGAGAAGATTTACCAGTGGTGTTCCAAGCACTGACACCTCCTCTGACAGTTGTGACTGCCTTCTGCACCCCCAATAAGATGGAGGCTCGTCACAAGGTGGGGTCACCTTCACCCACGCGGCATCATGCTGAGCCCTAGCACCCCACTTCTGGCACCAAACAACTTTGGCCATGTGCTCCAGAATGGCATCTGGGAAAGCAGAATGCCTGCAAAAAGCAGAGAAAAGCCTCTCACCTACTTCTCACACAATCAATACCCCAGCAAATGATGCTTTGTGACATTAATTCTGGCAGCGACACCACTCTGCGAGCCAAATTAAGGCCAACTAGGTCCAAATTCCAGGGGAACTGAGCAGCCCTGTGAGATAACTGATGGTCAGAGTCCATCAGGCTTATTCCCATCAGGCCATCCCACGCCAATAAAAGCTGACCTGCAGCAGAAGAACCTGCATGGCCACTCTCCAGAAGGTCAAGCATGTCACCCCCAGATATCTTATCAGGTGCTTTTTGAATAGAAGCCCAGAAAACACTGTGTGTTCTGATATGGAGGGGGAAAGGGCCCTGTCTGAGAAGTCATCAGGACAGGAAGGGCAAAGCAACAATTTCAGGAATGGAGAAAGATTCCCATGCAGCTTCCAGGGAGGTGAAGAACAGAAAGCTGTCCATTTCAGACAGTTGTGAGTCTCTCCTGCTGTTTTAATCACAGCCAAACTGCTAAAAGCAGGTAGAGCAACTTATACAAGAACTTCCTGCTGCTGTTACTTATTTTCTACTGTCTGGTTTAAGATACCCTTTACTGAGGTTTCCACAGCAGCAGATCTTTCAGGATACACACCCTAAGTCACAGTATTAATACAGTATTGTTTAATGAGGCTGCAAAGCCTGCTCTTGTATTGGTAACAACCTTCAAAAGATGAATTTTTAAACAAAATTTCTACCAAAGCAGTGGTGTGATCTGTTTATCCTTGGCTTGTTCAGGATAGTGCAGTGCAACCTCATGGAGCATTAATTTCCTCACCACATTTTTAATGCCTAGAAGTCCTAACCAAAATACCCTGGGGGAGAAAAAAAAAAAAAGCCTTATCAGCAGTCCCAGGGAGAAAACTTGCTCAGCACAGTTCACAAAGTCTTCCCCAGAGGAAACCAGCAGCAAAACCAGGAGTGGAGCAAACCTTTCCTAGACTGTCTCAGAGCCAGATGTCTGCCTGCCAGCAGCACACCCAGCCAGCCTCCCATAGCTGCCTGTCTGCTCCTTGTGTGTCCCTCCTCTCATCCACGCTCTCCTGCACATGTGCACATACCTTTTTCTAGGAAACCACCACCAGTCCCCTTAAGCTTCTAATTTCACTCTTCCAGGCTCATTTTTGCTGCAGCATATTTCCACACAATTAGGTAATTATGACAGCTAATTAATTATCAAATCTCAAAAGGCTAACCTCTGCCCTCTGCGCTGCCTCATGCTGAGCAAGCAGCACACATGGGTGGAAATGGATGGTCCCTGGTCCCTGCTGCCCTCTGCCCCTTGTAAAGGCAGAACTTCACTGAGTAACCCAGCTATGGCCTGGGCTGCTGTAGGGCTTCCCAAATGAGACTTCCTGCACACTATCCCAAAGAGAATCCTCTCCCTTCTGCATCGTCCCCTGCTCACGACATGAGGATGAAGAAGAACTGTCCTCTCAGAATCCCTGGTCCGGTGTGACCAGGGATTAGGACACCAGAGGCTCCCCTGGCTCGTCAGCCAACTAAAGGAAGCACCCACATCTGTCTGGAAAATAAAGCCTGGGATGTAGCTGGAATAAAGACTGAGGGATAGAATAAAATTCACTCTTTTCATTCCCACTCCATAACTAAGCCCACATGGTTCTGAACTGGGTGCTCTCAGCATATGAACCCTCCTCTCAGCATATGAGCACTTGTTGCCCCCCACACTGAAGTAAAAGCTCTCAGTGGAGTTTTTCAGCATTACTAGAGGAAACTGATTTCACCCAGATGTTCTCTAGGTCATCTCTAGATTCCTAATGAACCTCTGTGAATAAACATCCAGTCTTTTCCACTTTCTGGGCTCCACAACACATCTCCTTGATTTAAGCCTGCTCTCAAAGTAGTGACTTCACATAGACAGTTTATTTGGTCATGGTTAGCCAGTTATCACTGTAGCATCTTCAGCTGGCCCATCTGCAGTTTTAGAGAGGGCCTCTCTCTCTCCTCCCTCTTTTGGGAGAACTACATGGAAATTGACAGCTTGTTCTTCAGCCCCAGATCATTCTCTTGTCATTCCCTTAAAATCCTGGAAATTAAAGGATAACTTCTCTCTGAAACCATTCGTGCTAGAGCTCTGAACAAAATGTTACAGGCAGGGAACATGATCTCAAGTTGTCACATAATGGAGGCAAAACCCAGTACCTGAATGTGCAACACACAGACACACACGCAGACACACACACATGTGCAAAGATGACATGAATGCCATTCCCACAGCACAGGGTGCCCAGCTATACAATTGTTTGACTAATTTCACACCTCTGATAGCAGCATGCAGCCTGGCTCTTCAAGCAAGCTGCCCAACCCTTGGTGTCAGGAAAGGAACAGCCTGAGGTTGCTCAAACACACCCACAGCAGCAACAACCAGAGCTGGAACCTCAGCAAATTAAGAATAAGGAGCAGCACTTTGTGCCACAGAAGTGGGTGAGAGAGGGAGGAAGACAGGACACTGCTGGCAGACTCCTAAGCACATCAATGCACTCCCATCATTCAGCAGTTTGCTGTTTTCCTATACCCAAGTTTATAGAAGTGCTGAACACCTCAGAGATCAAGCAGACCTATTAACATGAAGTCAACCATGTGCACTCAGCTGATGAGGGAATAACCAGAAGTTACTCTCTGCCCCTGTAAACAAAGAAAGTGCTGGGAAAATGCAAAGTCATTTGAGAGAAACAAGGAGAGATTAATTGGGTCATAACAACTGTGATAGATGTACTTATCTTAAATCCCTACCTCATGCCCTCTGTCTTGCACAGGACATGATTCACTGTCTGCTTCTGAGAATGACCCAGACTCATCGCTGGAGTTCGTTCCATAGGATGGCTCACATTTAATCTGGGCTCGGACCGGGTTGTACAATCCATCCCCCACCACGCCGGGCTCCTGGTGCTCGGGCGCCAGGAACCGGGGCCCTTGGGAGCAAGGGGAAGAGGAGAGCTCGCAGAGACGCAGGCTGCAGGGAGAGCCGCCGCTGCCGTCCTCCGCGTACGAGTAGGAGGAGCACGAGCTGGAGGTCCTGGTTCTGGTTTCCAGAGGAGGAGAGCGAGGGCAAACTTTAATTGGCACCGGACAGCTGGTGTTGGGCCGCATCCGTCCCGGCAGGTGATCAGCTGTCAGTCCGCTGTGCGAATAGGTCTGGGAGCTGGGCAGGGACTGGCTGCCGCCAGCCCACAGACCCTTTGGCACAGTCTCAGCGAGGTCTTTGTCCAAGCTGCTCACACCAGAATATGAATGCACCGAAGTGTTTACTTGGTCACAAGCATTTGAAGAGAATATAACGCTCCTCCTGTCCAGTTCCCCTTCTTGCTTACAGAGAGTTTCAAAGCCGGGCCCCCTGAGCGGTGATCCCACTGTGAAGTTGGAAGCATCCTTCTGCATGGCATGGGACTGTCCATAGTTCCCCGTGAAAGGGACATAATCAGTTTTGTGGTCACCCTGAGTTGTCCCTTTTTCAAAAGGGCATGCTGGACTCCTGCCAAAGTGCTGTTGGGAAGTGCTGGGGAAGCCAACCAAATCTATGCTTTTTGTTCTGTTGAAGAAAGACCGCAAGCAAGAAGGAGAAGACCCACTTTTTGGCCTGTCGACACAAGTGAGGCTTGGCTGTTTCCTGTCCATTTCAACATCCCCTTCTTTATCCCTGATGTCAGGTTCATCTCCAGACAGGCAAAGTGTGATGCTTTCTTCATCATTCTCTTCATTCTGAGGCTCACTTTTTATCTGCCCCATAGCAAGTCCTGATTTGAGGCCATTTCCAGAGCTCTCTTCACTGAATGTGCTTGCAAAACCTGAGGTACTGATGTGTGATGTGTTGTAGACATTCTTGGTACAAGCAAGCTGGTATTTCTTGTATCTGGGGTACCGTGTTACTGCATCTTTATCCAAATTGTCCTTGCTATCTCTCAGCATGTCAGAGTCAGGCAGCATCCCTTCGCCTTTGTCCGCTCCAGCAACAGTGGTTTCAAAATTGAAGGGTTCTTGGTGCATCCTCTCCCTTGGGCAAGATATTTTTGACGTCTCCGATTCCATCGTCTCCTCCTCATCTCCATCGGAGTTCTCCTCATCGTGCATGCGCTGACAGGCGGTATCTTTTTTGCACAGGAACAGGCCATCTTCGTTGTTCAGCAGCTGTGTCTGAAGGAAGCTGAAGCAGGAGTCCTCCAGGTTGTGCATGCGCAGGAACTCGGCGCAGTGGATGACCTCCTGGATGTTTTCTCTGCTGAGTAACAGCTTAGCAGTGTAGGCGAACTGTAACAATGGACCAAATCCCCTGACAGTGACCTGCAAAAATACAGAGGAAAATTGCTGGCGTTACCATCAGCTCTTGCTACCATCCCAAGTCCTTCACCATGTGGTTAGATAAACTAACAGACCTGGCATTCAGAAATAAATACTGCTCAGCACCAGCTGCTTTTCTGTCACACCTGCAGTGATGCTACATCCAGGAACTAGCACTGCTCCCTTTGTGGTGCTCCTGTACATCACTGTACTGGTTGAACTGAGACTGTTTTTCCCAAGTATCTTGAAGACCTATGAACTAAGTCTCTGCCCTAATAAAAGGCTGACAAAACTAGCCTGGACACTGCTAAGCCTTACATGGATTTCATTTTAACTGTGCTACAGCCCCCAACCATGAAAGCACCAATTTAATTTTGATTCTTCTGCTCTGATGGAAGGTCCAACGAACAGCGGTTTCGAGCTTAAGATACCACTTATCCAAAAGAGTTTTGGTAAGGAAACACTTATTATTACAGCAAAATTCAACAGAAAATCTTTCTGCCTCTTTCAAAAGCAAACAATTTCCTTTTTTTCTTCTAAATTTTTTTGCAAGCCATTGCTGAATACATGATAGGTAAGTACAGACTGCATAACTTTCCTCTATCCCATGGAGATTATTCTCCTCATACTGTTCCCAATTTTAGTGAGCCTGAGGTACAGCTAACAGAAAAGAAATTAATATTTATAGTTCAAATGGTAGAAATTATTCTGAGTCCCACCTCAGTACTTAATTTCCCACCACTTTCTTTGTAGAAAGACTAAAAACTGTTTCCAGGAGAGTGATCTCCAGACAACTGTTCCAGGTCTGACTTATGCACTGCTACTCATCTTTTCTTTCCATACCATCTGTGTTCAACATTAATTTACCATATATTAAAAAATACACACTTCCCCCCCTCCCTATTCTTTTTTACAGTTGTATCTTTACATACAGCTATCAAAATAAGTTGCTAAACCACATAGTAAACTATAGATATCGTCTGTTTTTGACAAAAATACTTTGACTGCCACTAACTTCTCTTACATTTTTTTCTCCCAATGAGTATGAAAGAAAAGGATTGGAAAATCATTCTTCATGAAGGAGCAAGAGGCTGCTTCAGAACCACAACTCATCATCAAGGATTAAGGTTTCTGCACAAGAAAATACAGTGCTTTGGCTACAAGGTTGAGATTTGGAAGACCACAACTCAATTTCCCATTGCACCAACCACCTACTACATGACCCTGGTAAGTGCATTCAGTCTCAATTCCCTGAGACTGAAGTTCTTGCCTTTTTTGCAAGTAGCACACATTTATCTGAGTTCCCTGTGCTTTGCATACCAGGCCAAGGCCTCTAGATGGGATTCAGCACAGCCAACACCTGCATGTCTGTGTGAGGTTGGGATGCATGGCCTGCAACCTCCTTCTGGATGCAGATGTCTCTGGTAGGCATCCCCAGCTCAGGTCCTTTGTTTAAAACAAACCAGGAGAGGAAGCACTGCTGTCTTCTTTTTTTTTTTTGCAAAATGGCCTAAAGACAGAAGGGGAACATAGAAAGTAGGAGACCAGATTCCTTCCCCAGGCTGTGAGGATTGAAACTCCCATTTCCCAGCTCCTCAGAAGGATATATTTGGGATGGTATGGGATACCCTGAAGGTGAGTTGCATTTTTACTATTCTTCCAATTGAATTAATGCCACTGAGCAAAGAAGCTGCTCAAAAGGCTGGTGAGCTATCAGGCCATGAATTTGCAAAGGTCTAATTTGTGATTAGAGTGTATCTGAGTGAATAATTTGGTTCATCTCAATGAAAAGCCTATAAAGCCCTATACTGCCTCAGGACCAGTGGTAGAATCCACAGATTTTTATAGAAAATCCTGACTTCCACAAACAAGCCTTTGTTATTCATAGATCTGTACTCATGATGGCAGATTATGAAGACACCACAAGTGGTGCAGATTTTCATGGGGAGAAAAATATTTTAAAACACCTCTAAAATTGCTTCCAATAGCTATTCCATCCATAGTATTACTGCTCTATCTGCTATTTTAAGAAGCAGTGCATTTTCATGCACATACTTACACACTTGCACATTCCTGTTTAACAATACGCCTCTGGTACAGAATTGCCAAGATTTACAGCTGGCTATTAAACCAATCTCTGCTTTATCAGTGTTACACTTTCTGCCTATTTGTTAGATTATCAGCTCACTAAAGGCCTATCTGCATTTTATCTATGCAGCATGATTAACAAAATTGCTGGGGAACTTAATGAGCTACTCGCAGGCTGATGGTAAGATCTTCAGTGTGGGGGCTTACATATTGCTGCATCTCTTGTAAGCTCGGCAGGAGCGTGGGTCTGCAGGGACTGTGGAGCACAAACACAGCTCTCCTGGCAGTGGTGCCACTCGGCCACTAGGTGGAATGGCTGGAAAGCAAATTAGAATAATTTTCTGTGCTGGGCCAGGGTTTCACCTGCCCGCCTGCCGCCCCAGCACAGGCACTCTGCACAGCCCCGGGCTGACTCACACAGCCCCACAGCAAGGCTGTGTCCCCCGCTGACACAGGCTTTTGCTGCAGGTAAGTCACCACGATAACAAACAGCAGCAAGGCAGCTGTTAGAGCTGCTCTGCGCCGGATGTATCGGAAGCAGAGCACGAGACTGTGCTGGGGGCTCCCCATGGTGCCCAGCAGATGCCTCATGATGAAAACTCCGAGCAAATGTGTGCCTTGACTTCCTTTGGAGATATTACCCACTGACACAACCTTCACTCTCACAATCTTCAGATCCAAAGGGGGAAAGTTTCTTTTCAAGCACCCGGCACTTGTCATTGCCCTCAGGCAGAAATCTCTCTAGTGCCAATTCTTGAAACTGCACAAACAATAACTTTGGAAACAAACGGGTGCAAAGCTTGCTGCCAAGTGTGAAAGCCAGCGCAAGCTCTGCTGCCTGAAGCTGTCTAAATATTGATTCGGCTCCCGTGGCAGGTTCCCTGCCTCGGCCCCACCAGTTTTGGGACTGCTTGCATCTGATGCATTCTGGCAGGAAGGCTGGAATCGAGCCACTGGAGCGTGACTATGAACACCGCACATTGGGAAAGAAAAGCCTTTGAAGCTGCATGTACTACCACCACACAGGCATTTCTCTAGGAAGAGATAAGGACAGTCTTTTAAAATTATTTGATCTGACTGATGCATCCCAGTGAAAAAAGTTTGTGAAAACAAGTTGATCTACATTTGCAGAAGGAAAGAGATAATTTCTCCACCATAGCAATCTTCATTTACATGTGAGAGAGGCCTTTGTTAGATGGGTAAACCCGTGCCAGCAACAATCCCAGTTTTTTTTTTTTTCTCTATTGAAAATAAGATGTGCAAGTGTTGTTTGCTTTTAAAGCCTTATTTTCTGTATAAATTGATGTTTAAGCAGGCAGGTCAGTTTGTGGGAACCTCCACCAGGCACCCTGTCCAAGCTCATATGCCAAGTCACTACTTTCCTGCCTTTCAACCCTTTGCCTTATTCCAATTTCTTCTCATTTCTATTGTTTAAATGGAATTGACTGGCTACTAGAAAACCAGCCAGAGAAAAGGTAAAGCATATATATAAAACAATGCTCACACAGAGGGAAAAGCAAAGATCCTAGCTTCTTGGAGGCTTGATTTCTTTCCCTTATGTTTACTTGTTCATTTCCCTTACGTGCACTTGGAGCATGCCAAACAGCCCACCAAGACTAAGGATAAAACACTTTATTTGTCTTGCTTCTGTCCCCAGTTGGATTTGTATGCATTAGAACTGTCTAGTGCACAGAGGACATGGGTACTGCAGCCCTACCTAAGGCACCTGGCACACCTCCTTGCTCTACAGCAATCCAAGAGACCAAGTCCACGTGCAGCTCCTGCCTCTGCTGTGCTGCCACAGGTACACTGTGCTCAGTGTGCAGCAGGGAGGTCTGAGTCAATTCAGTGTTGTGGTGATAACAAGGCTGACCACTGTTAAGGTGAGAGAAAACAACTTCTCCTGCCCTTTGTCTGCCTCTTGTCTTTCAGACTGAGCTGGGGGACGTGTTTTGTATGGCCATGCCCTTGTGAGTCTGTTCTATTGAGGAACAGGCTGGAAACAATGCAATGATATGATCACCATCAAGAGATGTTAATCAGCATTAGCCATATTGAATTTACCGGCAAAACACAGACAGCAGCCCTGCAGAAAATAGGCACGCAAAGTCTATTTTAGTTCAGTTTGACATTGTGTTTCTCCTTACAGAGTCCTGGGGAGTGCGATGCTCTGGTTAGTCCTAATTGATTTAAGTGACCAGACTTCCACTTCTTCCTTTGGGAGATCATTGCCAGACTCTACTTAAAACCTCCTTGTGAGGAAATATTTCCCTTATTTTCCTCCATCATCTCTCATTACATTTCCTTGATGCATTCCGGGTAATGCTTTTTCCTTTTGGAGAAATAACTGTATTGTTGTTAGACTCTCTGCCTTCCTTCCCTTCTTCACTGGTCATTAACGAAAAACTGGCTAATTTAAGGAAAAGAGTATTGATCACTGTTGGATGGGAGAATAAGAAGCTGAGAAGACAGTCAGCAATAAATGCTAGTAAAGGAGGCAGCATTACAGATGCAAATAGGGCATTTTTAGCAAAGCATTCTTCTAGTTCTGGGTCCGTCTATTCTAAAATTAGGAGGAGGGTTAGCTCACTTTCACATTGGGAACACCATCTTTTTGTAAGGGACTTCTAGGTCAGAAATTCTATTTTAAACGTATCTGTACACACACAGGCACCATGGGAGATGCAGCACTGTGGGTGAACTGGTTCTGGCTCACTGTTGTACCCGTGTCCTCCGTGAGGGCTGACCAGGCATGCCATGGAGGCCTCTGTGCTGTTCTGAACACATGGGACGTGGCCTGGGAGCACACATGGAGGGCTGACATTTCTGCCGATGGGCCGGGCTCGCTGTGCGCCGCAGAGTTCATCAGTGCACGCTCATTAGCGAGCTGCCCAGACTTCCAGATGTCTCAAAATCCCAGACAAATAGACAAAATCCTCCAGTTCTGCACAGACAGTGTTTCTTATGGGGGGTGGGAAGGAAGGTTATTTCCAAAGGAAACATGGATGTCTGGTAACCCTGCTCGGAATGGCATCTGTATGAAAAGCTGCATCTGGAGCAGGGAAGGTCAACCCCTGCGAAATGCCAGCAAAGTCTGACTTCAATTTAAAGACGGGAAAAGTGATTAAGGGCAAGAAAAGATCACTGTAAACATGTAGGAATGTAAAACTTGGCAAGGCAGTATCTAAAATGAAGCAAGGGAATGTTTACAGTAATCTGATGCAAACTAACATCAAGAACAGAGAAGAACTGTCTGGTTTGCTATGGGGCGCTATTGGCATTTGCAGCGAAAAGAAATTAAAATGTAGGGATTTTTTCCCCTGACTCTTAACCTAACAGTCAATTCAGAGCGGTCTTGGAAGGCTTTCCAGGGAAGATGATGGATACTTTATGTCTGGGTACTGCAAAGGAAAACTAACAAAGCTCAACCTTGTTCTTGAGAGCTGGGCTTTAATTTAGTAGACTTTTCCAGGGCTAATTTCTGTGTTAATGAGGGCACAGTGCCAATGATCTGCTAGGAAAGAGCAATAAAGTTCAACAGCAAATGCACATGCAATTGTTCCTTTCCAAATAAAGCATACCTGGGGCACATGCAAAGAATAAGCTCATTGGTGGCGGCGTGAGAGGGCAGAGCCCTCTCCTCCCCTCCAGGGATACAATGAAATCTGCAGAACATTAGTTGCTAAATCCTACTGAACTGGGGGTAATTTGGGTGGTGAGACCTTCAGACCCACTGAGAATGCACAAGACCCGACAGAGCAGCGCAGGCGCATGTTATTATCTTTACACATTTGAGTAGACTTGTTAAAACTCAATAGCAGCACTCATAGGTTTGCTATGGAGCATGCAAGCTGCTTGTAAGTTAATGGTTTATATTTTTAGTATTTTGATTTTCAGGTTAAATTCATCAGCAGGCACCTAAGAGCATTTAGAAACCCCTCATCTTTAATTTCCAATCATCAATTCAATTAAGTCATTTTGTGGGGAAGGAAGAAAGGAAGATTGAATCAAACCTCACATGCTGAATATCAAATCTCAAACCAAGTATTACTTAAAACAACTGGACAGAAAAATAGCAGAAATGTTACTGTTTCTTGCAGAACTCCAAACGAACCTGTAATTCACACATCGTTTCATATCAGGTCTACTGTGGTACCTGTTTTACTGGCCTTTCAGCATTGCTGCTGCAGTCCAAAGGCACGTGTAGAGCTTTTAAAGCCATCTCAGCCCTGACGTTGTCTAATATGCCCAAGCCAACAAACCACCAACTTCTCACTCAGCCAGCGGGTTCCCAGCACTACAAGTTATATAATCAAACACATGCTAGAAAAATAGGAGATAAGATTAGTGACAGTTAACTGCCGCTATTTTTTTCCACAGCCTGAAGAAGGTCTCTGGGATTAAATATTAACTCTAATCTTATTTGCTAAAATTAGCACACAGTGTATTCTTTTTGTTCTACAGCCAATTGCAAGTATAGCACAGAAGTTATTTTCAGGGGGTAATCTGATAACCAAAATCAGTCACCAAAGCTGTTATTCCATTAAGAATTAAGAGACTTCCCGGTTATTTACTTGGTTATTTTTACCTGAGATGGTGAAGGCTGGATTTTTCCTAGCTTGAGCCTATCTGGTTTTGGAAAACTCTCTGAAAGATTTAAGTATATTATTAGGCTCAAACTGGTCAGTCACATGTGCAAAACCAACAGTGTTAAGACATCACGGTTTGTTCCTATATATGCACACAGCAGGAATTGTTTTGAAACCAGGATCCTTTTACATAAGGTGGGAACATGCAGGAGGCAGGAAAAAATCAGAAAGAGATGATAAACAGCAGAGTGCTTTTGTAAGGCAATGCCACACCAGTATTTTATTGCATTTCCCGTCTTTAATTTAACAGCATTTAAATGTTCTGTCACCAGCAGGTTGCAGATGTATTTCCCTTATTTATTTGCTCATATGGCTGTGGAGCTCCTAAAATGAGTGATTACTCTTTAAAAATTCCACTTGGGTGAGAAGCTGGTTTTTTGTCTTATGTAAGCTTTTAAACAACAAAGGAACGTACAAGATGCTGATGGAGAAGATCAACAAAAAGAGGCCTTTGTTTTCGCTCTAAATGCATTTTTAAAATTAAGTAAATACCTTGCCAGCCCCAGTTTAACATTCGGCCTCTTCTGGTAGGGCATACAAATTTTGTGCAGAAGAGTGACAGTGACAGCATGGCCTCTCCCACACCACATTGCAGGGGTGGGAGGCACCACACCATCACCTCGCATTCTCTGAGCACGAATGCATACCAGGGGAGCAGAGAAAATGGACACACAGCTCCTTTCTTTAGGAGGCCCATTACCCTCTTATTAATTTCAAAAGTCCCCCTGGAAAAACTGACATCTGCAAAGCCACACCCTGAGCAATCTAAGGGGTATCCTGGTGTCTTTCCAGTGCATCCTCCACAACAGCCTCTTGAGGCTGTCAGACTGAGAGCTTTAAGAAGATGCTTAACTGCCCTTAACGGTATTTTTAAAGAAGATGCCACACTGGAAGTGCTTGTCCAACTTGCAATTTTGCTCTTTCCAAAGAAAAAACCCTGCAAGTGCCATCCTCAGCCTACCCCCTGAAATCCCAGCTGTTGGCCAGACAACAAATTTACACAAGAAGCCCTGACTGTCTGTGTGAGAGTAGAGGGAAACCAAGTGACTCTCTGGCATAATGAACGCATCGCGGGGCAGCACGAGCACCTCAAGGAGCCTGCTCCCTCGGCCCCCGAGAGGGAAGGAGAGACCCACATCCCTCAGTGCCTGCAGAGCATTCCAGCGTGGCAGGTGTGACTGCAGGAGGGGAGACGGGGAGGAAGGAGCTGTCATTCAGCTAGGCTCGCCTGGAGGATGGGAAGCAATCGTGGCAGACTGTGTCCAGTGCTCCGTGAGAAGTGCGTCAGCGCTGACGGCGGGGCGAGCGGCTCGGGATTGATTGCCGGGCGCAAAGATGGCGTAAGCAGCCATGGGATCGATGATCACATCACTGGCTATGTCAGCACCCGGCCACACACGGCTCACGGGTGCACTGTAAGAACTGAGGCACCCATACTTAGGTTTGTCTGAATCAAATTCACTGTGGCAATAGCCCCAGCTTTGAAGTGCTCTCAAAAACCCCAGGCCTTAAGTCAGAGGAACCAAAGGGGAAGAGAGAATCAGTAGATGTCTAGGAAATTAAAAGAATAACCTAGAGTGTAGTAAAAGTAAAAATAATCTCTGATCCAACTGCAATGCTTATTTTAATCCACAACTTCTAGTTTTATTTTCTCGCAGAGTTACTGAAGCCAAATTGAAATTCCTTCAACCTTTCAAAAGCGAGACTGGTTTCAAATCAATGAAAAGAATTTACTTTTGGAAATTGTGACAGTATCCCTGCACATTTTCTGCATCTCTGAAAATTCTGAGGAAAAGGCAATTTGTTGAATTTGCCACACCTTTCAGAATATACACTGTTTATTGAGAAGAAAGGTAGAAATCATAGGCATAAGCTGCAGACACATCTCAGTGAAGGAAGCAGCAGGCATCTTACCAAAGATCAATAAATCCACTTGGAAAACTGAAAGGCTATAGGATGGGAAGATGCAGTGCTCTTCCATAGCAGGGATGCACTCCGTGCCTCACATCTACTCCAAACATCAGTCACTGACAGATGTACCCATGGGGCAGCCCTAGGTTTTACCATTATCCACAGCAGTCTTCTGAGCAAAAGGGGACATTTGCCTGCCTGGCTGCTCCTCTGGGCCACAGAGAAACTCAGTCATGAGAAGTTGGGCAGCTCAGGAAGGCAGCTCTGCACTGCACCTCTCTGCACCTCCCTCTGCCACCTCAAAGCAGCACAACACCTTTGGCAAAACAGCTCTTGGACTGGAGGGGGAAACTTCTTAAGCCCCTGCAAGCAAACCTGCCACTTGACACTGCCAGAGCCCTTATTTTAAAATCTCACTCAGTAACCTGTTTTGAAGTCAAATACCATTTTATTATTTTTTCCTAACTAATTCTGGTGGCTTGGGGTATGTTGCTGATGTCAGAGGTTGTCCACAGCATAACAAGAACACAGAAAACTCCAAGTTATGGCCAAGAGAGTGCCTGCAGGCAAGCCTAGGTGAAAAGGCTTTGGGAGGAGAACTTTGGGGCTGCTAAGATGAGACTCTGAGTGAAGGTGTTAAAAAGAAAATTAGAGATGAAGATGTTTCAAAGAACAGTCTCTCTAAAGGCACAACGTGGCCACAACCTTAATCAACAAAGCACACATAAAAAACAGTGGCACTAACTAGCAGTTTAAACACCCAGGCATGGACTGGAAGAGAAAGCAAAGGGAAACACGGCTGTGACACCTGGCTGTTTCAAATACTTTTGTGTTTTCCAGTGCAAGGAGCATCTTAAGAAACCTGGAACACAGTAACAAAGGATGACACAAGAAGGTGGCCCAGCAGAAATGCTGCCTTCACTCCCTAGGCGCCTGTACAGGCCATACTGAAACCAGTGGGGAAGAAACAAGCAGAAATGAACAGATTTTAACCGAAAAGCATCATCAGAATTAAAGTGCAACTGTAATTTAAAATTAAAATTAGTCCCACATTTTTGCAAAAGGAAAATTAAACTGACCCCAAGATTAAAAAAGAAAGAAAAACAAGAGGAAGTGTTAGCAGTAAGGGGGGGGTGAGGAAGGAGTGGGAAAGCTTTCACAGAATATAAATTGTGAGAGGAGTCTGTGAAAGATCTGTTTAAGTGCATAACATGAGCCAAAGTGGGTAGAAAAAGGGAAAACAAAAGCAGTTTCAGAACTTTTAGAATAAAGAAATTATCCTAGAAGCCTCCAAATTACATTAGGAAATATCAAAATAGTCAGAAAATAAAGATGTGTGTAGAATTTTGCTAATTCAGAGGGGTGTTTAGAGGAGTGGTTCAGAGTTTCTGAAGCTGTAATTGATATACAAATAAGCACAACAACACTGAAAAATTACCAAGACTTGTAAATTCACCAGTACTCCTCTTTCCCAGGCATGGCAGAATGCACTTATGCACACGAACTATGTAATAGCGTATTAAATACACAGTGCATTAAATACACTGTAATTACTTCATAAAGACAAGGAGCACTTCACAGCAAGCCACCTCACTGCAAGCCCTACGATTACACTCCATGCAGTGTAGGAGAGGAAGCAGCAGGCTCTGTCAGACATGATTTAAAAACCACAAGGTTGGACTCTGAGGAAGAGCACTAAGTGGGAAGACAAAGGAGCTGGAGGAGAAGCAGGCTCAGGAGACGGGGCTGGGTAACACCCGGAGCAGCTCATGGATGCTCCGTCGTGGTTTCCACGGGGCTGACGACATCCATGCTTCTGGCACTGCCTGTCACCCTGTGCTGGCACAGCACAGCAGATAAAATCACTGCCATCCTTACACTGGGGCAGCAGACAGTGCTGCCCAGCAAACACCATCACATTTTAAATCCAGAGATGCTCTTGCTGGGCTGTGGATGGAAATGAATGTAAAAGGCTTTACTATTGCACCTCATGAAGTAACCAAGCAGTTACAGCTATTAATTGGTGGGCTGAAACCCTGTAAAACTGACCCAGCTTCCTATTTTTAAAAGAAAACCTGCCAAATGCTGCATTTGTTCCAGTTTTTCTTCTCCTCCCCTGCCTTGCTGTTTAATTTCTGGTATTTGGATGTGCAATTCTTCTGCCATCACCTTGTTTTTGTTCTTGCACGGCTACAACAGATCTGAGGATTACAGTGGCTTTTGTTCCACTGCTTGGAACATTTCATCAATGACCTGCAATGCTGCTCAGCTCAGCAATGCAGATTTGCAAGGAGAACCAGCCACTGCTGAGCTGGCAAAGTTGGTTCCCTCCCACCCTCCACGAGGAGCAGTTAACTCTTCTCTCAGTGGCTCAAAAGGTTAACTAGGCTCTGTAAATCCCACCAGAAAAAAACTGTAGGCATTTGCCTTCTTGCTGAGATTTTATGTCTGCTATGAGTAAAAGGTAAATGGCTCTTCTAGTCCCTAAAGGAGTGCAGGATTAGCAGGAGTGACCCATAGTAAAGAGGTCAAAGGCAGGGAAAGATGGGAAGGTTGGGCAACAGCATCCCAGCGCAGCCACGACCTTGTGCCCAGCTCCGGGCTGTCCCCAAGGAAATGGCTTTCCCCTTTCTGCTTCATACATGATATTTTTAAGATCTACCCAGAAATTAAGGAGTAGAAAATGCCATGTACCCTAGAAGCCCCAGGAAGACTTCACACAGAAAAATGATGGCATTTCCAGCTTGACTTCCTCAGAGGGTAGAAGGTGGGACTTTACAGCTATTTGTGTGTGTGTGTGTGTGTGACTACATATGCTCACGTGCACCCACGCATGCTAGTGTGAGAAAGAAACTAGATAACGTGAACGTGTGTGAAAGGGATTGAATTAGCCCCATCTGCTCCGAAAAGATCGTTTTTCCCTTGGATTTCTATTACCATCGTATCATTGCCACACTGGAGTGATTCTAAAAGGCTACAGCTCTGGCAGCCGGCATCATTACAGCTGCTCAGATTATTAACAGCATAAATAAACTCTCAGAGACACTACTAAGAAAATATTAACTACAATTATCACTGTCTGATAAAATAACGAACAGCTAAGCGTTACTCTGCTGCCTCAGTCACCAGCGAGTATTTATGTGTGCTGTGAGCAATGAAAACCAGTTTATGTGCATACTGAAGCAATCTGGAATTGGTTCTTGCTACTTTATTTTGTTTTACTTATATTTTTCTAAAGATCAAGCAGCACAGGCTGAAGCTCTGTATTCGCAGAATTCAGTGTACCCTGCCTCCTCTCCCGCTGCATATAATCCCATTAATTCCAAATGAACAGAAAGCCATGCCTGTAGCCATGCACATGTCTGTTGGAGGAGGGAGATGGGCAGTGTGCAAGCTACCAGCAGCAACTCTAAAACCTCTTGATGGATTTTTACTCTTGGGCCTTGCTGGTTTTTTCCCTAGATGAGGAGCAAGGGCCCACACGACATCAATGCCATGTTTGCTGCATGGATACTCCTTGCCTTCACCTTTTCCACTGGCCTGCACCACTTTGGCTTTGTGAGCTTGTTTTTCCTCCCATTTCTCAGTGACACTCTTGAGTCCTGTTCTTTCTTGAGTGCACTGGGGAGATTTGGCTTGGTTACTAATTAATATAAATTATTAATTCCCTGCAAGCACTGGGGAAAAAAGTTCTTAATCGCATAGAGAGCAGGACGTGGGAGCAGGAGCCTCTCATGCCATGTCCCCAGGCCCGGCTCCAGCCCCAGCAACACCCTCCTTAGCAGTTATCTCATCTTCACTGGCTGCTGGAGTTCACCACAAAGAGGAGAAAGAAGCTGCCTGCTCCTGACGCCCCTCCCTGTGGGGCAGACACGGCGCTGAAGTTCCAGCCCAGGCAGATGGTTCTCACAGCCCCAGGCAGGAGAGGCTGCCCTCCCTCCCCTGAGGGGGACCCTGAGGGTCAGTGCCCACCCTGCCCTCCCACACCTTCCATGGGTTCCCAGGAAAGAAGGGTGATGGTGGCAGGGTGACACAGGAAGAACAGGCTCGTTACTGAGCTGAACACACACTCTGGGCCCTTTCTGCCTGAGCACGGGAGGCTGGTCCAGGGTGAAAGCATCTGTCAGACTCCTGGGGAAAGGGCCACATCCCTGCCAGGTATGAAGGAAAATTAGAAGGATGCTGGAGAGGGCACCTGCAACTAAATACAGGTAGAAATGAAGGCAAAACCACAATGCTGAGTGAGAGAAAAAAGAAGGGGGCATTTTCTAAAACAGCATCCCTCAATCTAGGACAAAAAAATCATGCACTGTACCTTTAGTGTTTTTATCCCACTGCCCTTTTTTGATTGTTTCTGCAGCATCTCATGTTCCCTGCCTGGTCTCTTTTTTTCCTCTGCAAGCCTTTTGTTCCACCAACCCCCACTCCAGTGCTTACTGCCAGCTTCCAGCAGCCACGGCAGGAGCACCTTTCCATTTGTGCACCCTGGGGCTCTGCCTGCCTGCACTGGTACAACAGTGACAGGTGAAGAAAAGTGGGGTGCAGAGGCAGGAGGAAACGTCCTCTCTGCCATCTGTAAGGGTAGGAAGGACAGCAAGGAGGAGGTGACCTTCTCCCTCCACAGAAACCACTGTGAGAATGAACCTCAGCTCCTGGGAGGGGAAGAGTCAAGCCACAACGTTCCTCACTATTTTCTCTCCAGCATCCTCCCTCTCTTCATTCTCAGCAATTGGCCTCTTCTGGCCACCGAAGCAGGTTAGCTGTGGCTTGGCCTGAATAAGTGACCTACATTAATTTTTTCCTCCGTAATTAAAGTTGTTTTCTGTGAAACAATTTGCAAGAACTTTGGGAAAGAAAACAATTTATTGTTCCATACATGTTTTCAAATAAAAAATTGTTCTCTTCAAATGAACTTTGTCTCCCCAAAAGCCTCTATGGAAGGTAAAACACAGAGAATGGTAAAGGATTCGTTGAAGAAGAACTGAAGTTCATTTTAAATCAGTGTACCATGTACAAATGCTGTCTTACAAATAGGATTATTTAATTTAAACCTTAGATCTGTCAAGTTCCATTACTTCAAATGGAGCCTGTCATTTCTTGACTTCATTATAAATCAGGATTATATTACAATTTATGTTAGGTAAAGTCTCTGCTTCCACAGGAGATGGTGAAAAAAAAATTACGCAGCAGTCAGTAAATAGAGCAAAGTCACCGTGCTGCTCTTGAAAGGCAAAAAGTCATCTTGCTAAATGAGGGTCCGAGCTGTCCTGTACCAAGACTGTTCCTAATAAATAAAAGACCTCTGGGAAAAGTGCTGAGCATACGCTGGATCTATTTTCAGCTTGCATCAGCAGCTGCTGCCCCTGGGATCGCATCTTTGCTCATACCCTACACCATATGTAATCACTCCAGTGCTGCAACCAGTAAGATAATGAAAGAGCATGGCATAAATCTATACTTGAGTGGAATGCTAAATGAGAAAAATAATACAAAAAAGGGGGAAATAAACCACATTTTCAAGTCATTAGGAAGAAAGACTTTGACATATGAAGTGTTGCAACCATTAATAGCACTTATCATATAGAGTGGAGACAAAGAGACAAATTAATCAAACTGACAGAACTGGGACATTTTATGCTAATGCAGGCTCCTGGGTTTTCGTTTGTATTCCTCTGTGTCTGGAAAACTGATACCATTACAGGGCAGGAAATTGCATGAATAACATGCAACAGATCATAAAAATTCGCACACCAAGTGCAGAAACACTGCCAAAAGCACTGTAAAAACAAGGCTAGAGACCTCAACAGAGGAGCTCCCAACAGCTAATGAATGCAAATAAGTACAGGAATATTTCCCATCCATGCATAACAATGAGACATAGGCTGTGACTCCAGAGTCTCCGATAGTGTAGGTAAAATAAAGCCTGGAGAGCAAACATGCAGAGAGCTGGGGGGAACTGCTGGCCAAGCCAGGGTCTGAATGTGTTTGCAGTATTGCAGCCAGCAGTTTAAAGCCACCGGGGAACTGGCACAGCCAAGTGTCGCCTCTGTCTGAAAGTACTGCTATGTTCGATTTAATTTAATGTTTCAGGTACAAGAGACAGGGAAGGAGGATGTGAGAGGAAACAGAACAGTCACAAAACAGCACATAATCACACAAACCAAAAACCCCCCTGCCCCTGTGCAAATGCAAACTGTAAAACCCCCACAGATAAAGACATTTAAAACACAGAATGTGCTTGCTGTCCAAAGTCACAGCCGTGTTGTAAGGGGCAGGAAATGGTAAGAACTACAGGAATGCTGGGCAGGGCATGGTGTAATGCAGGATTGTGCCAAGGTTCCCTCACTTGCTGTAAAGGCTTCTCAAGGACCTTTAAAAGCCCCTGGCAAAACAGAGCACCGCTGAAGTGCAGAGAACTCATCAGCCATATAAACTCCACAGAACAAATGCTTTCACTTGACACGCAGCCATTTCTCATTGTTGTTTTCTAAAAAAGTGATGTTTCCCCCCTGTACGGTAGCTAATGCACAAACCTAAAGCAAGGAACAACTCTGGGGGGGTAACAGCAGCAAAACTGATACCTTTTGGAGCTGAGTCATTTCCAGCAGTGCTCTCACCTTCCCCAGAATAGAATGATATGCAGCTGATAGGATTGAGCAAGAGCATTTCTGTGCCAATACTATGTGCATAAAGAGGGTGTGGAAATGCCAGCCTGCCCAGGGGCTGCTGCCTTCCAAGTCCTTCCCACATTTGGTGCTGGAGAACCCCATATTCAGAGGTGGCAGGGCAGCAGCTGGCTCACCTCAGCAGGGCTGGGCATGGGGAGAACACCAGAGCCCAGCTCTCCGTCACTCTCCAGCAGATCAATGTGGTGGTTTTACAGAATTTTAGCCATGTGAACAGGTTTATCCCCAAAACTCCTTCTGTCCCTTTGGTCACTACTAAGAGTCCTAACAGGGTACTTGGCATTGTACCAAGAAAAGGGCATGCACACACCAAAGCAAGCTAGTCCAAAAGCTTTCTGAGGACAATGACAGAGTAACCTTTGTTCTAATGGGAGAAATCAGAAACAGGCATTCATCTTGTAAATACACACCCATCTGACAGATGGACAGGAGTTGCAATCTGCAAATGGAATTACTTTCTCCCTTTAATGTAAAAAAAATGATAGCACAGACAACTAATCACAGAAAGGCCTCATGAAACCCTTGGCTTTAAGAAAATAGTAGTATTGGAATGAATTGGTCAGATAGTTATAACCACTTTGATTTCTTCTGATTTTTACAATAGAAAAGACACCTTTGGAGTCTCTTGAGAACACATATGACACTGGACCTTTTCTTTTCCTTTACCCAAATCAGAGCAGTTTGGGAAAAGGAAAGCCTAGATATGAATAAAATATCCATTCCTGAAAAAGAATAGAGAGGCCTTTACTACCACCTCATCATTCAGCCAAGAGGTTGAAAGCACAAGTGACAAATGACCATAAATTCTCACAGTCTCACAGCTAAGCAATTCCTCTGCAGAAAAGCAGTTATAAAACCAAAATGTAACTTGGACAAATAATTTGGATTAAAACCATATCTAGAACTAAGATGAGAGTGCAAGAGCAGATGATACAAACAGTCTGGCTCTCCAAGGCTGGGATTGACCTGAAACCCTCTGCAGAGCAGTTTATGTGTGCAGAGCCTGTCTGCCCTTACAGAGCTGCTTGCAGAGGTCCAGTGGGGCTCCTGCTAGGATCACCATGGCTGGGTACCACCAGCTGAAGACAAAGGCCAGAAATGTAATCAAATGCTTGTCTTAAAAAATTTACTTATGTATGCCTTCTGAGTTTTCCAAATGGAGAGTTCATGCATAATAGTGAAATAGAACCCATAAGAGAAGGATTAGGCTCATCTTTAAAAAGGAAGCAAAACTAAACCAAGCCTGAGATAGCCCTTACTGGGTGTTCTTCTCAGTCCTCCAACTGCAAGATACACTGGAGACAAGGAAAAAAAGTAAAGGAAGTCAGTGATTTAAAGGCTTCTGCCATGACTGAAAACAATGCTTTCTGCTTTTTAAATGCAGTGATGACTTTGTAAATGTGAACAAGTTTCTTTGTAGAATGTCCCAGTCCTTCTGTATCTCAGGGACATCTCTTCATTCTTCACTTCCTTGGACAATGGTACAGATATTATGTGACCTCAATGGCTACTGCTTATATAAAATGGGCAAAAATGACAAGGAGAGATGGCTCTTACAAAAGACAGGCAACTCTCCAGTTTCTGTGCCTTGCATTTGACAAATCAATTCCAACATTTAAAACGTACCCACTAAAATGTGGTTTGATGTGTTCAGTCTCCTGAAAACTAGCAAATTCAAGGAATAGACAGAAACTTCTTGATTTGTTTTTATGTCTAAACAAAAGTGCCATATGCAGAAAGCCATCCACAGTACAAGAAAATTTGCAGTCAGACAAAAATAGGACTAAAAAATAGTTGAATTCAACAGGCAGATTGAATGGCTCAGACCTATCCACCTCAAGTCCAGCTTCCCCTTCCAGAAACAGAAATGAGCACTAGCCCTCTATGGAGATCAGAAGGGAAGTTGTCAGGTTTTGTCTCTCCACAGCTTTTTCCTGTCTTGAAAGTTTACTGGCTCCAACATTGTCCTTTGAAGGAAACAGGAAACAACTCAAACTTACTCTGTTTTTACTTGACCAGGAATCCTCTGACAGGCAAATTTTCTCTGAAGGCTGCCTGTGTATCTGAGGAAAGAGGTGGCTAGGCATGTTGTACTACTGCTCTGTGGTCAGAGATATTCTGCTTTCAGAGTTGTTCAGGACTTGTTTCTTATTAGCTGCAGGCCCTTGAAGCAGAGAACCATAGGTCTGAATTTCAAAGGTAAGTGAAAACCCAAGACATTTCTCAGAAGCAAAAGTTTTTTTTACACAGTCAGAAATGTAGTCTCAGCCTCCTAGATGACAGTCTCAAAAATCCAGCACCACTTGATCAAAAGTATTTTTCCCAGAAACTAAGAACTGTACTGGTAAAGTCTGAGTAGACAATTTTTTTTTCTTTTGATCTACTTTCTAAACCTTGAAACATAGACTGCACTCCCATCCATTCTGGGAACCTAAAGTAAGAGGTATATGCAGAGATGTCCTGGTCCTATCACAACTCAAAGCAAGCAAATTTCAAGCAGAGCATTACCATGTGTTAAAAGCACAATACACTGGATGCCCACTGGATGTCTTTGAATTTTTCAGGTCCCTTTCTGGGTAAATTAATTTATTTAGATGGTCTCCTTTCTCTTTTACTACCCCCATAAACCCACCTCAGCCCTGTCTTTGGGAAGTACATCTGACACTGCAGGAACAGAAGGAAGCCCTGAGAACACAACAGCACCCATGAATCCATCCTGGCTCACACCTGCCAAATCTCTCTGCTATCCTTACAGTAAGTCTGTACACTTCCATTTTTCTGAAGTGTTGATCTGAAATGATGAGTAGCTGCTGCAGGGAATGATGTGGACCAGGTGCAATATATACTCAACTAAATATGGTTCCTTCAACACTAAAAGAAAGATGGCCTGTTTCTGGTGTCCTGAAAACCTACAGCTCCCATTTGCCAAGAATGCTCTCTTTGGAAGAGATTAATTCTTGCTAGGAACCTGCTTGCCTGTTGTTTGGGATACATGGGATGGTCTGCAACTGCTGTCACTTAAGCAAAATTTCCTAATTGAGCATCCTCAAAGTGCTCCCGGTCTCCTGGTGAGGGACAGGAAGCCTGCAGCAATTCACAGGCTCATCCTGATCTGCCCCATGCCTCCAAACCTACTTTCCTCTTGGATGTGGTAGTTTCAGCAGTTGTTGTCAATGGCAGTGCACAGGAGCTCAGGAGTGACGCAGGAAGAACAGGCAGAGGACACAGAGCAGACGCCATCTGTCACTCAGGACCAGTCACCCAGGTAAGGTGAGCGCCTCCATCCTGCCCTGATCAGCCTGAGAAATGCTGCAGCTAGTCCAACAAGCTCCAGTGCCTTGTACAGAGGGAAGAAAATGAGACTGAAACTGGCTGAGGAGTGATAAGCTGGAAGCTCTGGGTCAGGTGTGTGGGCTGCTCTGGGATCAGCAGCTGTGCCCGCTGTGGGTCGGTCTGTTCACCTCCACGTGAGGTAATGTAAACCAGAGCATTTAGAGAGAGGTAAACATTGCTGAGTGCTTCACACAAGGTGATTTAATCATCACTGACCCGATGCACAGACCTGTGCTGTAATTCCCATCTGATGCATCAACTTCCACTCCAGCATGTGCAGAGAGGTGATGACAGTATTTTATCTGGTCACAAGAGACCTCAGAAATCTACTGCTGAAGGTTTTATATTGCCATTATTTAACTTCAGAGCTGATACCTCTCAATTCCAGCTGTTTGGTGACACCTTTTTTATATCTTGGTGTTACTCAAAGTTTTGGTATTGTAGTTTTCTGCCATTCTCAGTTCACCCATGGTTATTTTGACTGTGGACCCCCAGAAAGGAGCAGAGTACCATTTAATTTCCAAGTCAACTTTCTCCACAATGTCTTTTAAAGGCTTCTAAATTAAAAAAAAAATAAATCAGCCAAAAAAAAATTCAACTACTTTTATGTGCAGGGAAACAGACAAAGTTAAATGCACACTTTGACGGCATCAACTCCTAGAAGGTCAGATTAAGCAAAGAGAGAGACAGAAAGGTTGATTAGCAAATCTAATCTATCTTCTTTTAGGATGCTGAACTCCACTCAACTAAACCAGTACTGAACACCAAATTTCTTAAAGGGGTGTCTAAATTTTGTCGCTCTCAAAGTCCATTTGCCCTACAGTTATGAAACAATGTGCAGTCATACATATATCATTGAAGAGTTTGTTGCTAAAAACCCATGCCAAATTTTTCAGTTTATTTTAATCTGGCTTCAAAACAACTGCCAGTGGCTTCTCTTGATATCTTTCCTCAGTAATTTACAACATGCTTCCTAGACAGATGCCTGATACTTTCTTTTCATTTAAGTCTTTAAACAACCACACAAACCTCCTCTCAAGCGCTTTCAGAGAAATTAAAACTCACTTTCTTAAACAAACCAAGCCTGGGCTAGATCTGTAGTTTGACCAGCTACAGCTGCTCCTATTTATTTATTTTATTAAATAAAGTACCCAAGGACAAAGCTTTTAGTTGTGTTAGACTGCACTGGGACTCAGAGGTGTTTGCTGGCTGTCCCTTGTCAAAATGGGACAGATGAAAATTCATTACAGCACAAAAATCCTGGAATAAACCAGCCATTTTGCTCTTCAGAGCTTGCATCCAATTTAACAGAATGTTTGTATATACTTCTTCCTCTAAAAAAATCCAACCCTGCAGAAGTCACAAAAAAACATCTCATTCCCAAATCCTAGTACGATTCAATTGCCTTCTGCTCACCTAAAACCCATACTTCACTTCCAAATTGAACCATACTTCCTAGGTTTAATGTTTGTTGACTGTTGCAATGCATAATTTGAATACATAGTATATTCCACCCCATAACATGCTCAATTTCATTAGTAGCTGAGAAAAACACTCAGTCTGACAATATTCACCAGGGAATCCTTGTCAGAAAGTGCTGTATGAAGATTAAAATCTTATTTTTTGGGGGTCATTGGAACAAAAATTGATACTGTAATCAGAAAGTACCTTATAGGTTGTGGTGTCTGATGTTGTGAAGCTGCCAGGTGTCTTCACTGGACCTCACCTTACCTATCTGTTTAGTCAAATGCCCAGCCTGCATTTCTGGATTCTAAAGGAGCAGATACCTGGTTTGAAGTCCTTAAAGAAATTGAAAGGGGATTTTATATAAGAGATAAAGCAAAGGTAAGAGAATTGTAAGTGGAGGGGGAGGGGAGGGAGAAATCTTTCAGTCTGCAGAGCCAGAGTGTTCAGAGCTGAGGCACAGCCATGGCTCAGCCATCTCACTTTCATTCATATGTATTTGAACACAGCAAGCAGAAACAAAAAACCCAAACAAACAAACAAAACCAATCCACCTCCTGTTATGCATTCGTATTGCTTCTTCTCGTGCCCTTAACATAGGACTTACTATTCAAGCTATCTTTTAGGTTTTAGACCATGTTTGTTGCATTTGACCGAGAAAGTTTCCACACTTCAAACTGCCTTTTCACTAGCAAGTGCAATCACAGTCAACCAGCCAACTGATACTATAGGAACAAAATGTTTCTAAAATCATGGAATGTTCAGGGGAGTTAGAAAGGAAGGATAGGCCTGGTAGGCCCTGGGAAAATGTTAAGGTAGGCCCTGGGAAAATGTTAGATTGACTTGTATAATCATTTAATGACTATGATAAATGATATGATTGTTTGGTAACTGGATATAATTATTGTTTAATCATAACAAGAATCATGAGAAACAATGTTGGGGGGTTTGATGGAAATTACAAAAATCCATGCTTGGATGAAATCAATGTATACAATAGAACAATACAAGTTTAAAAATTAATATGTAGTTATATAACGATAAGGGTGTAAAAACATGTTCATCCCAAACCCATGTTGGAGTCAGATTTGGCACCCAGAGCCCTTCAATAAAAGCACTGGCCTATAATCATTCCATGATTATGTTTTCCTGAAGACTAACACAACTAACTAACAACTAACAATAATAGTAATGGCAGGCAGGAATCTAAGTGGGGCAAAAAAATTGAGTGCAGTTATTGCAATGGTGAATTTTGTTCTGCACATTCATCTCCCAGTCCCCTTCCACAGTACACTTTCATATGCCTGCTGGAATACATAAATAAATTGTACAGCTACTGCCAAAGGGAGGGAAAGGAGCTATTGCAAGATTTTCTCTACTTAACATGCATGTATACATGACTTCTGTTTTGCTTTTTGAAGCCTAAGCTCTCACCACAACATAGATGTATTTTGCTTTCCTCCACCTGAAAAGATCCACCATCAGAGAATGTTATGAATAGCAAGACAACCCTCATCAGAAAATAATGGAAGTTACACTATGCAGAATGAAAAGTATGTGGCTAGTTTCTTCATCACACTTGAGGCATGAAAAATAAAGCAGTGCTGGAAGCTTTTGCAGTGATACATGGATGGAATTTCATATCATATCTTGAAGATCTCATTTCTGTTTTATTGCTCACCTGCTAGAAACAAAGTACATCGTTTGCACCTTGTACTGTGCCACATAAGCAACACACATAGAACATCAGCCAATTCTGTCTCATAGTTTCTCCTGAGCTAGAGTCCTGTCATGTCAGACTTCAAAGAGTTCCCAAATGCTCAGTTTTACTCTCAGTACAGAGCTGCAAGCTCCAGCCATCCCTCTGCGTGGTCAGTGTCAGCACTGTGGGGCAGCATGAAAAATAACACATTCCCTGGGAGGAATTTAACAAACCAAAGGCCCAACCTTCTATCCATATGAACTGATTAAAGTGGCATTACTGAGGTAAGGTTGAAGCATAAGTGAGTTTGAAGCCTGATGGAGATAACCCTTTTCCACTACAAAAAGGCTCAGCAGATGAAGGGAATAATGGCTTTCAGGTTCTTGCCACCTCCTGAGCCAAAGCAGAAATAATTTTGGCCAGTGCTGCAATCTGTGAGGAACATCAATGGCCAATACAGTCATGTAAAGAGAAAGCCACATTACTGCTTTCCATTCTCTGAGAGCTAACCTTAGCTACTCCTAATGTATCTCCAGGGTGCCAACGAAAAAGGGTCTTTTGTTGTTCCCTACTGTGTTAAACATCCCTCCAGCTGGGAAATAAACTTCTTGCCCTCTTGCTCCTCTTTTCCACATTTATCACCTCTTTCACTCTATGCTCCTGTGCAGAGCACTCCCAGCTCAGTCCCTCCACTCTTCAAAGATATTATATTTATACATACAAAGAATACAAAGAAAGGAAAAAGACAAAGTAAGAGAACACTGTTTATTTCTAGAGAGATAAAAAGGAATAGTAAGTGCCTTTAGCCAGCAGGGTATATAATAGTTGATCTCCTGCATCTTGCCTTTGATTTTCTCCTCATCACAATCATCTCTCGTTGGCTAATTCCCAGCATTTTTCCCTGAGGCTGGCAGGTTGGCATGGATGGTTAGCAGCTGCCAGTATTTCTCCTCCCTGTCAGCTACGAGCCATGCTAATGTTAGATGCCTGGCTCAGTCCCACCCAGAGTGCTGCTGCATGCCTTTGCCTTCCAACACACTCAGCTTTTGCCAGCCCCGAATCCCAAATCTGAGGTCCTGTCCTGCCTTTCTCCCTGCAAAGCTTAACCCACCGTGTGAGGGAGTTAACGAAGAAGCAGATGACAAATTTCACAGGACTAGAGCCTGTGGGGAAAGGCAGGGCTTGCAGCAGTGAAGGAGAGAGAATGTGGAGGAATTCTTCCTTTACATCTACTTTGAACATCATTCTCTTAACAGCAAAGGAAAGAGTTGTGTGGATAAACCCCACAACCTCATCCTAAAAGAGATGCTGCTTCCTTTTGCCCCTTGGAAGACTTGGACCACAGATAGCTCAGTTTATTCCTTTTGGAAGAAAACATCCCGAGCAGACAGCTCATTGCACTAAAAAAAGTCACCATCAGTTCTGAAACAGATTAAAGAAATTTGAGGGCTACAAGTAAAACTAACCAACCTACTGGGGAAGCAAGTTTCTGAGAGAACACAAAGGCTGGTATCAGACCAGTGCTAAAGAAAGCTTGGTCTGCTGCTTCAGAAAACCTTTGTTTAGGTTTTTTTTTCCTTCATCTGAGAGGAAGGCATTTGGTGCTCTCATGGATGGTGAAAATTTCTTTCAAGTGTAATTTCCCAAATCAAAAAAATGCAAGCAACAATGAGAATCTCAATTTCTAACCTGTAGGAATCGAATGCCACCGGGGAGTTTTACTTGTTGCTTTTTCTATTTCTGTCTTTTCACCATTTAACTGCACCCACAGCTCGCAAAAGTGAATAAGGTGTTTGCACAGACGATGCTCCCTTATCCAGTGCCCAGCTTTCACCTTGCCCATCCAGACTTGCTGTGCACTTCCATGAGCAGAGTTAGGCAGGTAATAATAGCAAATAAAAAGCCCATTTGATGAAGCACTGGCTCCTTCTCAAGTAAAGCTGAGTACCACTACAGCATGAATGACTCAATCATCTACTCGAGAGCTATTACTTGCAGTGATGAAGCAATGTTAATTGGATAAAGGCCTGCTGCCAGCTAATATTGGCATGACCTACAATACCCCTGGCTGACAGCCGTGTCTCTCTCCATCACACCTTTTTTTGTAATCTGGATGGGAAGTGGAAACCATTAAAAAAACCTTCTAAGTGCCATTTAACTTCTTATCATAAATTAAAAACTTAATTAAGTGCCTTGTTAGAGGAAGGAAGACCAGTTTTTGTGATTAAATAAAACAAAACAACAGTTAGGGGTATGGAGTGAATAACCAACTTTACAGCTTCAAACTCAGTTCTTTGAAAGTACTAATTCTCGGTTGCTTTGAACAGCACCTGCTAGAGGAAAACTGCATTAATTGCTGAAAAGCACCCCGGGTAAAAGCAGGCAAGGTTCCCGTTGTTTGGCAAAACTGAAAATGAAGAAAAAAGCATAGAAGTTAAGAGCTAATGGGGCCCTCTTTTATTAGCTGTAGGCAGCTGAAACACTCCATTTCTCTAACTTGCTCTGAGGGCTGATAGTTCACACACCATGGCCACATCTGAGCTCTTACTATTATGCAGCTGTTCTGGGCAGCTTGTATACACAATGAAATATGTTGCCTTAACAAAAGGTGTGGCACAAAATCAAATTACCAAGGCCAGCACAAAAGGGTTTATGGAAACTCTTCAATCAGTGCAGAATTAGCTCCATATTGACTTTGTTTAAGTTGATTAAGGAAAGGTTTGAACTGAGGCTGTTAAGGCACGCTTGAACTAACCTGAAATGTCTAACACAAGGTTTTGCAGTGGTTTAAAACCCTCTAAATCCAACTAGTCCCAATTCTGTGTGTGCACAATGTCTCCCTACTGAAATGACTGGTGTACTGTAAAGACTGCTCTTGCTTGTAACTGGATATAAACAAGAAATAATGTGAAAAACATCTGTTCCCTGTTTAGCTAGACAACAGTTAACAATGTCTGGGTGCCAGATTAACAAAATGACCCCAACATGCTATGAAGTAAAAAAAAGTCTGCAGTTTAAACTTTCAGAGGCAGATTTACTGCTTTGAATAATCAGAAGTAAGTTCTTTTCTTTGATGTTAAACTTCCTCACACCAACATAACATGAACGTAAAAGCTTTATATATATAAAGCTTTATTCAGCTCCAACATCAAACCTTTGACAAATAATAGTAACAACAATGCCCTTTCTCCACAACGTATTTCAGCAGTTTTCAAACTATGTTCAGATTTAAAATACAGTGTTTGTGTGGTTGACTTTAAAATAGCTCTGTAAATTTATGAGCAATTGTTACCTTTGGAGAAGTTTTGAACAGTGAAGACTACATTTAAAAATTCTTTTCAGTATCTGTTTTTCTATATTATACACCAACATAAATTATCTCTAAGCATAGAAAAAGTAGTTGTTCAGGATATTCATGTTCAGCTTTTGTTTGAAATTTTTCCACTGGAGGGATAACCCCCTACCTGACAGAATGAGTCAGATTTCACAGATACCTTAAGAAATAATTCACTGCTGCTGGAGTTCTGCAGACCACAGACTGAAAACAGTAGCCTTAGCTTGTGAACCAAAGATGACCCTGCTAATTTCTTTAAATGCCATATAACTAGGATGGTGTTTTCTCTGCATTATCAGCTTTTACAAACCAGGAGCGTTTCAGTTCCTCTTGCAGGGAGCTCCAATGCTGCTGGAGGCACTTCCCGTATCTCTGCACAGGCACCTACCAAAGCGCCCAGCGTTGTGAAGCTGAGCAGCACCAGAAGCAGGGATGTGCATCTTAACCAAGGAGTAACTGAGAAATAGTGAGGTGCATCAGGCAGCTCTCCTTATCCCAAGTGACTGGCTTTTGTGAGGAAATTATTTAGCCACCTCACACACAGCTATTTCAGAAAAGGAGCCATAAGAAAACTAGATTCAATGTGTTTAGTAGCAATTAACTTGCATGTGGAAAATAAAATATCAGTACAAGTAAACTTGGTAACTGCCATTATCTCTTTTAATAGGCCAAGAGAGTTCTTTTCCAGGATGAGAAAGTCAAAGCCCTCGTGCTCTAGTAGCTCTTTTAGTAGCTCTTCTGCTACTAATAGAAGCCTGTAGCAAAGTAGCAGTTACGCATGACAATTTTAAAGTTCTTGGAAGAACCTTAAGAACTAGGTTCACTACTTCTGCAACTCCACAAGCTTCACTATAGCCATAAGAGCAGCCACTGTAGACCTAAGTCACAAAAAGTTTTTGATCTTTCATTGAGATACATTCTAAAATGTAAAGCTCTAATACTTCATTTATTTGAAGAGGATTCACTTAAATAGAAACGATTTATGGTTGAACTGGAGGATTTTTTTCTTAGACAGCATCTCATATAAAACACATAGAAAGACAAACCTTTGTATTTTAAATCTTTAGTGTCATATTAACATAGGTCTGGGTGCCAAGTGCAAGCACATCATGACCCCTCCACTGGCCTGCAGCTCAGCACCTCACTGCTGCTGTCATTAGAAATCTTCTAATTTCCAATCTACTTTTACTGAAAGCCTGCCGAAACCAATCAATGCTTGAGCCAACAGTGTCTTTTGGCATTAAAGAGAAATTCCACCTCTTGGCTGTTTCAGCCCCTCTGCCTAAGTAGAGCTGCAGCACATCTCAGTTGTCACACCAGCAGTATGAGCCTGCCATGGTCCTTTCTTCTCCTCCTTTAGGCCAGGCTCATTCTTCTGAACATCTCAGTCACTCTTCTACATGCTTATTTGAATGTCAATTACTTTTCTTTATGTAACAGAATTATTTCTGAGGTTTCACTAAGACTTCATAGAAGAGCACTGCAATTTCACACTTATGTGCCCTTTGGCAGGTTTTGTCACTGCTCCTACCCTTTCTTTGTGGCAAGAAAGCCATGCAACTGACTAAGACTTGATTCTTCCACTGGAAATTATTAGTGGACACTGCAGAATCAAAGTGTGCATCCCAGTGGGTCCTCTGCGGTATCTCTACACTCCTATGCAAAACATCTCAGTTGAAGTGTCTTCATGAGTAATACTCAGTGTCAGGACTCATGAAGTCACAGCCAGTGACCTACTTCTCCAACTTGTGCTGTGACAACATTACAACGCTGCTGAAGTCTCTGGAGAACTAAACCAGAGGGGGAAAAATGATGTGTGACATTTTGGGACCTGTCACCATTTAAAAACACAGCATGCCTCCTCAAGGGCGTTAAGGAAATGATGGTGAAAAACCTTCCATATGCCAGAGCACCTTCCCACTGAGTAACTGCTGTGCTGTGTCCCGGGTACATTGTCACCCTCCTCATGCCACCCTTCCCAGCTGGAGACACTGGGCAGGCAGTGCCAAGGCAGCAGTGATGCTGCCATCAGGCATGCACCTCCCCTCTGTGGGCAGCAAAGCCACCAGCGTGCCCTACGGTAGCTGTGCCGTCACTGTGAGGAAATTACAGTGGGGGTGGAAGCCAGCCAGTGAGATTCTGTGATAAAATAAAGTAAACTTTCCAGTGAGGTATGTGTTTTCTACGTCCCTGGGTTTCCTGCTGTGGGAGCTTCGCTGCATGACAAAACCTCTGCTTTCTGACAGACTGAGTTCATGGTTTCTTGGGGGAAAACACAGTTAAATCCCAAACTCTTGATGAGGGGAGCTGTGAGGAAGCCAGACTGAATGAGGAGCAGGAAAGGGGAAAGAAGTGGAATAAAGATATGAGCTGCCAGAGAGGGGTGGACAGCAATGAAACTCCCAACAACATGACAGCTCAAATGATTTTTCAACAATAACCTGCCATGTAGCTGTCACATCACTCCTTTCAAATTTCCTGTCTAGAAGAGCAGAGGAATATCAGGGTCCTAATACTGCCCTGAACGAGGCTACGTAATGAAATGTTTGGGTACGATTCCTTCAGCAGCAATGACAAAGGTGAGCTGAAGCATCTTAAAGCTTTGCCTCCATCATAAGGCTGGCATGGTGTGACCATGTCCATCCTTCAGTGATTTGCAACCCAGCCAAACACAAAAAGCACATCCTGAGCCGTGCTGGGGCAGCCACTGGCACCTGTGCCACCCTCCCTTTGGCCACCCCAGCAGACCACAGAGGTTTTCCTCTGCAGGAGGGAGGAAGGGGCGCGTTGTTACGCTGGGGGCATGGTGACAATACTGTACCTCTTCCGGCAGGCTGACCACCAGGTCATTTTCTGTCTGCCCAACCAAGGCCTGCAAGAAGTACTCGCTGCAGGCAGCCAGCACAGCCCGGTGGGCGCGGAACTCCTTCCCCTCCACGATCAGCGTCACGTCACAGAGAATGTCCTGCTTCCGCTGGTCATTTAAGCAGAGGAGAATATTGGTACAGTGCACCGTTGACTCATACACATACATGGGGGAGTCAGTCTTCTCATCCACAGACATGCCGTTCACACCCTGCAGGGCACAAGGGAGAAGAAAGCACAAACAAGGTGGTGAGGAGCAGCACGGTCCCTGGGTGGATATGCTATGGGGAGATTCAGCCCAATATCTGGAAACCTCAAGACCACAGACAAGCAGCCCGTCAATGCTTAAATTCCAGAAAGTTCCTAGGGAAAGATACCATGATTGATACTGGTTTGATGCCAGTGGATTTCACCCTGTCATGCTTGGATTACCTACTTGCCCCACCAACTTCCCCCCTCAAAACCAAAATAGGGTTTAGACAGACTGAAAAGTGCTTTTCTTCAACCACCTACTATGCATCTCCAATTTCCCATTCAGTAATAGCAATAACATGGGGACATTGGAAATTTTAGAAGATTTTAGAAAAAAAAAGCTAGAGTGACTGTTGGGTTTTCTAATGGTGAAAAAAAGGGCTTTGTGCTTGCTTCTGATATTTTCAGATCAAAGGGAAAATTCCCTCAAACCCCCAGGTCTACTCTCCAGCAGACAGGCAGCACTACACAGTCACACTGAAGACCTCAGCTCAAGTAAAAGGTAAGGTGGAACTGTACCTGACAAAAACAAGCCTCTAACTACAGCAACTTACTTTCTCAATCAGAATTTTAAGCCTTAAGAAGGAGAGAAAGACATTTAGCAGCTCCAGAAGAAATCTGTTTCCATGCATGGCTAAAGCAACATGCCTTCATTAGTGGCTTAATGCCATTTACAGAAGAGAAGATCTTCCCGAATTCCAGACCCACAGACTCAAAAAATCCCTTCACCTGAATGGATGTGCAGCCCTAGGCAGTCCATGGGTGCTGAGGCTACTCCTGCCTGCAGATCTCTTCAGCCTCTGACTGAAGAGCAGAGGTTGGAATGATGTCAGACACCCATTACACACACCCATTGCTACTGTCTGAGTCAGGGAAATTCTCTAACTGATGTTCTGCAGTTTCTGACACATGTAGAACTGGCAAAGCCTCCGAACATGGAGACTGGATTTGCAGTGGTGATGGTGGAGGGAAACAGCTCCCCGCAATACCCCACACTGCATGAACCCCCTTTGCACTTGACACACTGAAGTAATTTACCAAATAATTTACCAAAACCATCTTCCCTAGCATTAGACCATATCCTCTTTGCATTATTTTCCCATTTCAGCCTCTCTGAGTAGGAAGGTGTAAAAGCCTGTGAGTGAAGAGACTATATATCCCAAACCAAACCCACTTATTTTCAGGCTTACACGGGAAAAGTATTTTTGGTATGTATTACTCTACCTGCTGCTGAAGGGAAAGTTGTGCAAGTGCACAAACCTGCAGCATTTTAAAAGAATTATTTTTTCTTATTGAGAACAACAACTGCCTTCTGAGAGCTAAAATTCAGAGGCATCAAGGGCTAAGGGTAAGATGAGGGTATTTTGGTACAGTACTGCTGCACTGTAAATACCTGACTACCGTATCAAGTGAAAGCAAAATTCCTCCTCTGCTACTTTTTAATGTGGATCATTGGCAGCATTTTCCTCTGCTAGTACAATATACAGGCACATCACTAGACACAACATGACTTCAAACTATTTCCCTTGCTGTGAGTTCAAACTAGGTTACCATTTTCCTACAGTGCCATTTGAAAGACACTAATCATCTAGACAAGAATGGACTTAAGAGGACACACTTGTTACTCATATTGACTAAACTTCTCAATGGTGACTTCATCTTCCCACCTTTATATGAGTATTTTTAAGCCAGTGGCTATGATGACTCTGTACAGAATAGGTATTTTTGCCAACAGAGTAAAACTGTAATATTACTGGAAGTCTTAATGGAATGCTTACTGATTCTCTTTTACTGGCATTTTCAGTCTTTATGCTGACTCATGCTACACTTTTGAGCGCTCAGCTGAAATGCTTACATGAACAGAAAAAAATCCACAACCAACCAACACAGATTAGCCCTTTAACAACTTAACATGTAGAGACAAGATACATAGCTGCTAATTGATCTGCATACAGGCAGGGGAGGGAAACACTTTGGGGGGTGAGTTATACCAGCTGGATTTCTTAACTAGAAATAAATAAAAAAAAATTCTCTGTATAAATTGAGACTAATGAGAAGAATTGACAGCAATCATGCTATTAGCACTCCACCAAGGTAAAAGAGAAAATGACACTTAGCTCATCTCACTCACAGCTTTCTGTATAACTAAACTCTGATGCTAACGATAGCACTATAATGATGTTCTAAGTGGTCACTCTTGCGTGCTATGAAAATGAAAGAGTTTACAAGAACAATCTAGTGGGAAAACCTGAGAGTTGCAAATGACAATGCAAAGGGGAAAGCAGTAAGCTTTTTTCCCCCCTTTATTTTCCAGGCATGTCTTATGCCTGTAATATCTCAGATGATGAAAAAAAGGACAAGAAACCCAACACCTGGCAGATAATGAACAGCACATCAATTATATTTTCAGTGCCTTAGAAAAAACCCACCAAACCCCAGCTAGCCTGAAATCGCAATCCTCTCTTACAGTAATAGTGCAATTTGTGTGAATCAAACCTCGAATTACTTAGTTACTAATTAGTAATTTCTCACTTTTTAACTACAGCTCTCATCAAGTGTATTTTTTTAAAAAAATTGCTGCATGCACTGTGAAGTGCTGAAAATATCATGGTGTATTTCCCCACTGGTGAGCAAGCCTGTCTCCTCTGCTAGGAAACCTGAATGGTGCAGTCCTGAGGTGTTGGGGCTGTAAACTGCACCTGCGCTCCCAGGAAGGACCTCCACCCTGCTGCTCACATCATCATACCTTCCCAAGGATACTGCTGTGACTCCAGGGGCTTCCTGAAGGTGGATCCAGGCCATTCACCTTCCTACAGCCACTGAGAATCCACATGGATGCCCTGTCTGGCAGCTGTGACCTCAGCTTTCCGCAGACTTCCCCCTGACTGTGCCCCTGACCGCTCTAGGAAGCACCCTGAGCCCTGCATTGCGCACAGGGAAACCAGGGCTGGGCTACGGCTCAGGACCACCTATTTATCAGATTTTAATGTTTCAACACAAGTGATTTACAGTCTTTCCTTTTCCACGGTCTGCCATCGACCACATGACCTCCAGACGTGAGGTGTTTCCTCTCCAAGAGGGCTTTATCCTGCAGGAAAGGTGCAAGATGGTGAAACCCTTCACTGGGAAGTATATTGTTCATTTTCACAGGGAAAGGATTTAGAGGGCAAAGAGAAAAGATCACTGTAGGACTTTGGCATGTAGCAGCACGAAAATTAGAAGAATTCAACTCTTTTTTTCCCTCTATCCTTGGAATAAAAAGACCCAGGGATCTGGTATTATCTCTGAAGTCTGAGGCAAGCTGGGCTGCAAGCCTTTTACACAGTGTTAATTCAAACTGCATCATTTTTTGCTGAATTCAGTATTATGCTGAGTTTGCAGAACCTTATTCATGGAAATCATTGCTACACACTTCGTATTTCTTCAAACTGAAAAGGGAATCTCTTAGCAAGCCTTTCTCTGGCTCAAAAGAACATGCTGTGCATTTGTTTGCATATAGGTCACCATGCTGCCAGAAAAAGCCTCTATGAAACAAAAGTTTCCAGAAACTGGCATGAACTATTGTGGGCAAGGAAAGCACCATTGAAACCGAGCCAAAAAAGTTGCTGGTAAAGGCCAGCCACTGCAGTGAAGTGAAATGCTTACATGTTCCTTCCATGGTGATGGGTGGAAGATCCCACCAAACCCTTCTGCATGGAGGAAGAATACAAAACCTCAGGAGACTAAAAATGTTGCTCATGGAACATCCAAATCACTCTGGTTTGCAGCACATTGTCTGTACTGGCTGGCGCTCATCCAAAACTCTCCAGGAACTCATAAACACTTTGACTGAGCTGCTACCAAAAATACATTACCTATCACAAAAAAACAGCTCCTGCCTCACAAGACTGGAACACAGGCAATGTGGTGTCTCTTTTTAAAAAAAAGGGAAACATGAGGGGAGAGAAAATCTTATCAAGACACACCAGAAAGTCCTGCATCAGAACTGGGCTAATTATGTGAAAAGGTAAATCTCTATCATGGTAGAGCTACAGAGCACTTAACCAGGTAAATTATCATCGTGACAAAGCAGCATGGCTTCTGCAAGGGGAAGTCATGTCTCTGATGGGCTCTATTAAATTCCTGAAGTGTGTCAAATTAGCAGTGAGGAACACTGGTACATGTAATTAGTGTTGACTTTCAGAAATTCTTTGACAAAACCTTTAGAAATGGCTGTTAGAGAAACTCAGTTGCCATAAGATGAGAAGTTGCATCAGACTGGAAATCACTTAGGATAATCTGTATTCAACAGAGGAGGAATGCAGGGACAATTTTCAGCATGTTAGCAGTGAAATTTCTTCAGAAACTGGCTCACATCTGGCTGCGGTCATGCTGTTCAACGTGCCCAGGCTTCTCTGCTCTCTGGAGCTACAGCAAGGTTGGGCACACTTAATTTAGGGTGGGAGACTGCCTGGATGTATATACAGGGTCCTCACAGCAGCCTGACACTCCCCATGCAAGGTCCATGACATGCTCGAGCCAGACTCTGGGAACAATTTGAAACAACAGAGGTTCAGACTGAACAAGGAGAAACTGAGGAACAAGTTGCCTGAAGAGGCTATGATGCCTGACCATTGAAATGAACCAAAATAGTACCCCATCCTCATAGCAGGATGGTTGTTTCGTTTTTCCTTGAGAGATTTCAGAGTCACTGCAATAAGCCATATGTACAAGTGACCACTGCTGAACGTTACTGGGCAAAGAATTCACCCCATATGTAAAAGGATTAGTTACTCCTAATAAAAATATCTACAGCCACATTACCAAGAGTACAAGTTTACAAGGGATGAATATTTACATGCTGCAGCTTGTATATTCCGCTGTCCAATATTCCACAGACAATATTCCACTGTCCAACAATGAATGTCCTTGTATTATCCATCCTTCCTGACCTCCTAACCACTGCAAAACCCCAAATCTACTGCTTCCTAGACCTCTGCATCCCATGTCCCCAGCTGTGGGAGACAGCAATGGACATGCTGCCTGGTGCTCCTCTTTCTCAAACAGGAACTAAGTTGTGTGGGACCAAGTTGTTGAAGGCAAGCAGTAGAGAACATCTGTCCAAAGATTACATGTGGTGGGTATCACTGGCACCAGGAACTCCCACTTCCAATGGCTCCAGCAGAGCAGCTGGTTTAGGACATGAGAAGCCATACAATGCTAAATTCAAGTCATGAAAGGTGTATAAACTGCAGTGGAAGCATCTTTGTAGTCTGTCCACGGCAAACCACCAGCAAGGAGAGGGGAAAAGAGGGACCTAAAGGTATCATCTCATCCCCCTCCTTGCACCCTAGGTGATGTAAACAGGACATCACATCTATAGCAGTGCACAGAGGACTCCCAACAACTTCACTGCAAAGGTCTAAAAAGGTTTATCAGTTTTCCCTCATTATGCCTGTAATGATACATTTTAATACAGAAGCCAACAGATAACATGGTGATTCCTCATTTAGGAATTGCGGTACCTGACCTGGTGTAAAATGAACCACAGGTTTTTCTTGGAAGCATAAGCTGGAGATCACATTTTATGTCCTGCTATGCAAGGCGACTCCCAACTTTCCCCTTATTGTGTTAAGAGAGGATCAATACTGAACTGAGAGTATTTTTAGTTCCAGTTCACATTCTCTCAATCAGCTCCACTAACAGGAGAAGAATCTAAGGAACAGTTTCAAGTGGTCGGCTTGAACACATCTAAGGCTCTTTGGTCAGCGGTTGCTAGAGTCTGCATTACAGATTTGCACATAAACGTCCCACAGTATTTCTGTTCAATGAGATTCAGGCAGAGAATGTTAAAAAATGCTCTTTTGTTCTGACATTTTCTATTGTTTTTTTTCCCTTCTAACAATTTAGCAAAAGGTACTCAGAAAAAAATGGGGGGAATGATGATAAAATAATGAAAAAATGTTGAGAGCAGCTTGTACTTCTGACAATTGGCAGCAGAAGCACATCAGACTTGACAGTTTTTAGGGATAAACATGCACTGTTTTTAAGTGGCAAGTGGGAGGAAAATAATTTTCCAGGCTTCCTTCCCCATCTCCTAATATTTTTTCTATGAAAAGACTCATTCTGTGTAATCAACACTTTGTTTTTAAAGAAAGTTATCAATAACTGACACTTCAGAGCTCCTAAAATGACCATGCTTATAATTGGTTATTACGATCTCTCAATTATAGCTATAACAACAAAGGATATGATTATATTGTCACTGCTTTCCTTTAAAAAGAAACTATTGAAAGGCCTAATGATTAATTCACCATTTTTGAGAGCTCATTGTAATGACAGCAGACTATATACAAAGGTCTCTTCAGTGAGCCCATTATTCAATTAATAAATGCTGAATACTGAGCAGTCATAGTCATATGAAACTCCCAAGAATTGTGTGAATTTTTAACCAATTAATTATCAATTACAACATCATAAAACACCAGCACAAAAATAGAAACAACGAAATTTAATTATAGATTATTCTTCTTAGTTGCTGCAAATACTACACAAGACTGATTTTGATTAATAATTCATACAGCAATAAAGTATCAGGAAAGATAATTATACTGTGCCACAATTCTCACACTGATTTCTGTAATTACAGATTACAACAGTGTTAGCAATTTAAAAAGGTTAGGGAGCAGTAGTAATTTGCTATGTCATCCCTAGCAATATGAATGTCTTCTTCTCTGAGCACCCCAGATAATTGAAAATAGACTTGCGGGCCGCCAGGCTACACGGACTTGCTCCTGCCAAACATACTGTGGGTGCCAGGGCCATTAGCAAGATTGTCTTAAGAGATGAAGTTTTCACATTGATCAGGTAGCTTCTGCTGTAAAGCAGAATGTACATGGACAACTGGAAAAGACACTGCAGAGCATTCCTGGCCAGCAGCTGCAGATACTCTGCTCCCGAGAGTGATGGCTGGTGCTCCTGACCATAGTGCCTTGAAGAAGGACCTTCACTGGACTGTGAGTGGGAAGGGGAACAGCTAAGAAACCCAGGGAGAATTTAACCATGGGCCTTCTAGACAGGCAGGTCTGGCTGGGGACACAGCTGGGCCCTGCAGATGTTTGCTAACATCTCCTAAAGGCAAGAATTCCTGTTGCTGAGGAGGCTGCATGGCTCCAACCCACTGAGCATCCACAGCCCAGGGAGCACCTTTGGAATTGCTGAACAGCTGACAGCAAGTTGTTCAAGGAACACAAACTTGTCCTCCATGAGTTACACCACAGGCAGTGGGCAGAAGCATCAGTGCCTGAGCTGGCTGCAGGGCTGGCCAATTTCTGTACGGCAAGCTTTACATGGATTCCAAATGGAGATGAGGACACTGGATATTCCTTCCTTAGCTAAACTGACAGGAACAGGAATGTATCCTGCAGACTGTGGAATGGCTGTTTTTGAACAGGTCATTTATCATCACAGTGCAGAGGCTTTGATGTTGAAATTAAGTCCCACTGCAAAGTCACTCACTGCTTTTCTTACACTGGACTTAGACCCTACAGCACAACTGGATAGATACTGCACACGCACAAAAAAACCCCAACAAACAAACAACAAACAAACAAACAAAAAACCTAAAAAAACCAAAAAAGCCCCAAAAGAGGGACTCTGATCCTGCAGACTTTTAAACAGAATTGCTGAATATGACTTTAATCTGTAGCATTTTAATTTACAATGGTTTTGCTATTGGTAGAATGCATACATGAGCAAAAGTGTATCACAGCTTCATGTCTACACTGAATATTTTTTTTTTAAAGCACTGTCAGGATGCCTGTAGTCTCCATGATGAATGCTTATTTAAACCCCAGGTGTCTACTCTAAAGAAATTGTGCTTCAGGTTGTTCAGAGATTGGTACCATAAGGAGTCAGGGATTCCCAGTGGAGGTTGCTTTGATGAGTCCAAACAGATTTATGTTCCATATAGAGATAAAACCTATTTCTTGACTTCAGAGGGTTGTGTTGCTGTTGTTTCTGGAGCGAATAACCCAGATGAGCAAGGTAATGAGAGCTCACATTCTTTAGGGACCTTAGTTAACATGCAAATAATGTTTACACACAGTATATGCATTGACCTATACATTCTATATAGGCCTACTAGGCAAAGTATACACATGAATGTTTTTATGACTCAGTAAAAATTATATAATTATGCTACTAATTTTCATACACTGAGTGAGTCAGGCTTAATTTAACATGAATTTTCAATGTTCTGTAAATAAGCTGATGATGCCCTCAGGAAAGACGCATGGTGGATGTGTGGGGGAAGACAGATTCATGGAATGGTTTGGGTTGCAAGGGACCTTAAAAATCATCTAGTTACAATTCCCCTGCTGTTGGCAGGGACATCTTCCACATAGACCAGGTAGGAAAACAGGAGGAACAACACAAAAACCATCCACTATCCTTATTTCTCAGAAGCTACTTGACTGACAGATATGAACATGGAAAGTAAGAAACACAGAACTCTTTCCTGGTAAAATCTCCTCTCACAGCTTTCACATTGCTCTTTACAGTAGCTGGCCACAGTGAAGGGGACTGGAACTAAGTCTGCTACTCAAAATAGCTTATTCAAAGCAGAATGGGGAATGCCCAACACTGAAACACTGCCAGGAAACCACCAAGCACAACAAACAACACATTATGTTCTTCTGAAGTAGTCAATGGTTTCAGGACCTTGGTAAAGACGTAACCTTTTGGATTGTTCTTGGGTGAGCTGGATTGCCAAATTAAAGAATCCGAGAGGGAAAAATGAAACAGTGGTTTGTTTTTATTTTGCCTTCCAGCTTGGTAAGCTCTCTGAAAAAGTTTAAGGTCTCCATACAAACAAGGGCTGGAAATTCTGGCAAATGCCCACTGATTTTCTTGCTTTAAATGAGTATTTGGGGATTTTGCTTGAGGAGTGATACAGTGTTATGGCTTCCCCCTTTTTCCTAAACCTTTAAGTAATTTATGTGTACTGGTGGGGGCATATGTGTACATGTATGTATAACTCACACTGCAGAAATGCCCTCTGAAATGATGGAGTTGCAGAAGTACAAATGGTTTGTCAAATATCCAGGTCACTGGCCAGTACGGCAATAACTCAGGATAGTAAAGAAGGTGCCTCTGTATTTAACATCTCTTTTGCTAACATGGCTATGAGAACAAAGGCACAGCTGATATTGCCCTAATGCCACCAAAGTTTGGAAACTACGAATTATGAACAACAGCACTGTGCAGCTCCTTTCAGCAGTCTTTGAATGTCAAGGATTATGCTAACAAGTTATTGGTATAAAAATTATTAATTTCCTTTATGTTCTATTCTCAAGCTTAAAGTTCCAGTGGAATTCAGTGCTGAAGCTCTGTACTTTACATTTTGGTTGCTATAAAATGAGCATTGTTTTCACTTTTTAAAAAAAGAAAAAATTAAAAACCAAGAAACAATAAAAAAAAAATCCACAAATAAGCAAACAGCAAAGTTCTGCCTCAAAATTTTTTCTTTTTCTTCACTAAGCTGTACTAATTACTGCTTTTCCAGCCTATCTGCAGAACCAGTGGAAGCAGTTCTATCTGCTTGAGAGGCAATGGCCAAAACCACTGCGAACACCTTTGACTACACAAATTGCAGAGGCTGGGAAAGCAACCCGATCCCGTTTTTTCCTGTCATACTGCATAGTTGTTATGGGAAAAATCTGCTCTCTTTGTTTTACCCCCTGAAATGCAAGCTTTTCATCTTTGCTGCAAGTTAGCAGGTGGTCAAAACATCCTTCATCCTTCCTTGGGACACAAACTGGCATGTCCTTCGGAACGTGTCTGCCGTGATTAATGTGTGAAGAGCAGGGACGCATGCAGTAGGTCACTGGGTTAAATTTGGGACAGACTTGTCTAGGGTGTTAACTTTGCACCTTCTGCTCTTGGGAAAGTATACAGGTGCTGCCTTCTCCTAAGATTGGGCCACTATCTGTCTGTGCAGTGTTTTCCACAACCAAAGGGATACCAACTATAACGTTCTCCCTTGAAAACTGAACGAAAAATTTGTTTCTTTATGGCTAGATCATAGATTTTTGACTAATCCATAACGACGTTACTAAACAAATAAATATATTCTAGTGACTACTGCATTAGGATCCACAGATTTACACATCTGAATCTTGGAAGTACTGTCAATATATGCAAAAAAACTATTTTCACATATTTTTCTAATGTTCAAATGATCAGAAGATGACTGAAATGACTATTTAGAAACTCAGAGCAAGTGCCAAGGGGATACCTGGATTACACCAATGCATTCTGACTGCGGTTTTGATCCTACAAAGATCTGAGAATAGCTGTTTTGTTATCAAAAGGTTTAAGCAGGAGTTGCAAGCTTTCCCACTATTCTCAGAGTCTGACATACACCTAGGTGCCTACTTAAAGTCATTTTATCCATGGACTGGCCCCGATTCTGGAACTTGACTGCCCTTCTGTTGTAGACAATAAATCATCTCATGGAGAAAGGTGCATGGAAGGCAATCAGTTCTACTGCCAACAGCTACCAGACTACATCCAAGGTAAGGAGAGGATGTGAGACAAAAATGGACACTTGGACGCAGTGCAACTGCAGTCTGAAGGAGCCCAGAGAAAAAGAAAAGATTTGATGCATTTGGGTACTTGTTCTGAGGGTACGTAAAGCCAACATTGCATCTGGTCAGTAGTTTCTTACAGGACTGCAAAGCCAGCAGAAGGCAAACACAGGCTTTCCTTCTCCTGTAAGATCCAGAGGAGCATATGAAATCTTCTTTGCAATGGTAAAGAATGAGGGATTAAAGCTACAAGGACTGCTATTAGAAGAACTTGGATTTTATCTTTGTTTGAGAATACTTGCATTATTTGTTGAGCTTTTCATGAAGCTTTTTGAAGCATGTTTTTTTCTTTACCCCCACAGAAATACAATGTACTCAAGCACACTTAAGCTGCAAAAGCCATCAAATCAAATCAAATCAAATCAAATAGGAGATTAACACTCCAAACCCAAAACTAAGCCACACTTTATCCCAGGGAAACAGAGTGGCTTGATTGTTTCTGTTTGAAACTCTGTCATGGGAGTTTTAATCTCTGGGCATTCCTTATATGGTTCACAAACCTGAAAGGCAGAAAGGACCACCTACTCTGGCCTCCTAAACGCAAATCAACATCTGCTTTTATCACACAGATGTGCAATCCTGACAGAGCAAAGAAATCTAGTGAGTTTTTTTGACATGCTCTCTCTTCAACTGTTACTGGAATTATCTGTACGTTTAACCTCCAAGTTCTCTCTTGACAGATTCTGAAATAGCTGTTCCACTATTTTACCCTGGACTGACGTCAAGATAAACCAGCCATCAGTTCCCCGGGACATCCCTTTTATCTTTGTGAAATATCGGAAACAGAGTTGGCAGCCCTCCAATTTTCTGGAATTTCCCATTTCCCAAGATTTATTATAAATTACCAGCCACTTAACAGAGCTTTTCAGCTACTTCCTTTAAAATTCCTGGATGTAAAAGTTAGTAGGATATGAGAATGTTTAATTTCAACCACTCTTGCCTCCCAGATCCTCCTTTGTTGCCGCAAACTTTCTCTTCTTTCCATATTACTGCACAGGATGGACACATCCTCTTCCACAGTTTCAAATACAAAAAACATCTGGGGAACACTTCTGCCTTTTCTATTTTCTCTTTTGGGTATTAAACTAATAAATGTTTTATCACTACCTGTATTTCTTCATTTAACCAGAATGGCTTCTCATTAGAGTAACTTTTTTGTTATTGATGGCAGTGTAAAATCCTAATTTTGAGAGCTGGCAGAAAATTCTTCAACAATTCCCAGTGCGTTCAACGCTTTTTACTTTAAATGCAATGTTATGCCAACACAACAGATTCTAACTTTGGAAAACATCTTTTCCAATTCTGAGTACAGTGCATGCATAAATTCATAATCTCCTAGTAGATGATGTACTCTGATTGCACAAGGTCACTCTACGGGATTTGAGACCCCATGATTCATGTTATTTAAGACTGTCCACAAATAGTACTGTCTGAAAAATTGCTTCCCTTCTTGCTTCATTTTCTCATGCAACAAGTCACAAACATGTATTTTCCAGTCCATTTCTAAGAAGACCACTCAAACTGAAAATCTTTTGGATTCCTGCTCTGCACCACTCTCTCCAGTGCCTCTCCCATAAGGCTAGAAACCTGGCTAATAAAATGTCAAACAAAGTGATTCTTGTGCAATCCTAATTGTTTAGACTTACATATACTGGTTTAGAGTTACACCAGACTTACATAAGGCTGGTTTATGTGGTTGAGTATTCACTGCTGTCACCTCTCTCTCTCTCTATGGTTATTTACAGCCCCTGTCTGCTCATTTGCCTTCAAGGGGAATGTAATGTCAGTAGAGAAAGAGGCCACTAAAACCATACATTCCCATGGTCTCTGCAGACCCTAGCTCCCAAACCCACAAAATCCCAAGCCTTGTCCACCCTCAGCAGCATGGTGAGTACCACCTGCTGCTAATTCTTCCTTTCCTCTCCCTTCACCAGGGGACAGACACTCTAGGACACCTTGGCTGCACCATATCTGAGGACAACACAAAAGGAATAGTGAGGTCCTTGTCTGCACAGTGGCAATCACCACTGCCACACTACCTTCAGGACCATGGCAGGTTTGTTCAGGGCTGTGTTTTGGGCAGCTGTGACCTATGGAAGCTTTGCCTGGCTGATGAAATGTACACCCATACCTACAGTCTGGACAATCTTTAAGAGAGAATGTTTTCTTTTTTGCAGAGAAGAAAAGAGTCTGTATGATTTTTCTGATATGAATTGAGAAGCTATATTCTCCACAGATCTTGGAGACATGCAATTAAAGACTGTCAAATTTGCATGCATGCAGGATTCAATTGAAGGCTGAGCAGGCGATGTTATAACATTTCTCACTTGACTTGACAACCTTATATTCTTTTAACAGCTTTTGTGCATAATTTCCTTGCTTTAAACAAACTGAAGGTGCCATTGTGTAACCTGACCCCTGAGCTCACAAGGGTGAGGATGAGGGTAGGAGCCAGGAGATTCCTGCTTCTCAAGCAGAACTGGCTGACCATCACTGGTCTGCAAAATCCCACCCGAGCAGTTTGCAACACCACACCCAACGCAGATGATGGAGCAAGCAGGGCACAAGTCCCCCTGTTTTGTTAGAAACCCGACTTTTGAGGAAGAATTGAGCAGAAGCCACTAGCTGCCCTGGAATTCCCTTAGTAAAATTTCTTGTTGGCCAGATGTATTTCCAGCAATGGCTGCAGTGTCCCCCCAGCCCACTCTCCAGCTGAGATCTCATGATTTTGCTCCACAGCACGAGGGCAGCAGAGCTTTAGAAGAGCTCAAAAAAATGCTGAACATTGGGAAATCAATACATAATTTCAAGCTTTATTTTTCTTTTTCTTTCCCCCTCAGCTGAAACACTTTGGTGGTGGTTTTCCAACAACTGTCTGAGAGAACATCACAGCAAGAAAACTGTAACTCTGTGCACCTCAAGTTTGGAAAACCTACTATGGTTCAAAATAAGACTTCATAGAGAGAAATTTCATAGAGTGAAATTGCAAGACACAAGGCAGCCAGTCCTGTTTCTGCTGCACACATAGAGTAAGAGGCATCAGGATGTCTTCATGCAACAAGATGTAGCCAACACATTCCAGCACTTACTTTTGAAGGTGTTGAGTGCCATTAATCTATGCCCTCTAATTAGATTTGAGATCCCTTGCAACAAGTGGGATCAAGCCATAAAAGCATGAGGACAAGAAGATTAAACTACAGATTAATAATTATATAGTACAAACAATCCAGGATAAAATAAAACTCTTATGCTCCACTGGAGATTGGCATGTTTATGTATAAAGTGGGAGATCTATAAAGCTCATTGATTAGTATTTCAAATGAAACTAATCTAAAAGCATTACAAATTATTAACTGAAATATGTAATACAAACAGCGTGCTAGGAAACAATCAATACTTCTCTGTGCCTGCAAACCCCTACAGCAATTTTTGTGCTAAAAAGGAGACCAGCCTACATGGCAAACTCTAGTGCTTGCCAGGGAGTTTGTCTCATGTAAAAGAGAACAGTTCTCAATGTAAAAACAAGCATGCTTTTTCTTACTCCTTCCCCCTCAACTTCTGCCTATCTTAAATGCACCCAACCTATATTGCAGACTGCAATAAAAAAATAAATTAATTAGAAAATCACTCCACAAGTCTTTCTAACTAAATCAATGAAGTTTGTTTCTTGGACTGTTGTAAAAATGCAAACATTGTTATGCAGGACCCAATCCAATCTTTTTAGACAAACTTGACCACATAGAGACATAGATTCAGGAAAGGAAGAGACAATTTTGAGCTATCAGACTAAATTAAGATTTTGCCATTAAGACAATTGGAGTCTTGTAGGCTCAGTTAATTCATATTTATCAGAGGTCAAGATCAGGTAAGTCTATCCACAGATTCAAGCCATTACCTCAAGAATTTAAAGTGCAAGTAAGACACAGTTTGATTATATGCCCAAGGGAATGTTAAAATGCTTTAAATAAATACCTGTTGCTTGATGAAATACAGGACAGCCACCAGTGGATTATGAATGGCATGATGCTATTGCATCACAGCATACCCTTCTCACATATAGTGTCTTAAAAGCAGACACATACCTTCATGTGCCTACAGCTATATATGTGTGTATATATATTTATATATAACCATACATCTATATGTATATATATATCCCCACATATATACATATATCTATTTACATGCACACACATATGGACAATGTTTAATTAGTATCTCTTAAAAATATGCATTATTATCTTTGTGTGTCTCATGTCATCTACCACGAGTTTTTCAAACATTAAAAAATAACATGTCTCAATTAAGAGTCCTATCAACAGAGCAACCCATCCTTATATGAAGGAAGAAATGCTCCTTTTACTCTAGAAGTCAGGTGTCTCAGTATTATTTGTAGCCATTATTCCACACATCCCTCACCTGAAGTACATATGAACACATGCATTCTTCTCTGCTACATGTGGCAAGAATTTTTCCAGAAAGAGAACAAGAAACAGCTGAAATTAAAATCCTGAAAAAGATTTTTGTGCAAATGTTTTTAGTAATAATAGAAGAGAGACATGAAAAAAACCTCTGAAATGGGAAAATCCAGATGCAATGGTGAAAAGTTGAAAGGATGGGGAAGAGCCAGGAGCAACATCCACAAGGATGCTAAGAATCATGTTATTATGGATGTGTAGAAGAGTTCAAGAAAAAAGGAGGGAAAGGACCAGGGTTACCTTGGAGACAGAGGCTGCTGAAGAGGCATGGGGCCCATGGATCAAGAGCTGCTCAGAAGGAAAGGTGGAGGAGGGATGGCTGGAGAAGTTTCCAGGGAGAAAGGTCTGTAGTAAGGGGGCAGGAGCCCAGTCCTAGCTCCATTGCTTCCAGAGAGGCAGAGGGGCTGGAGTAAGAACAGGGAAATGAATTGTGAGAAAGAGTGGCTATTGTCCGGTGTTTTCAGTGAGCAAAAAGAAACTGAAGGAGCTGAAGATAAAGCATTGCATACTACAGGAAGTATGTAAGGCTGTTGGGAGGGAGCAGAAAAGAGGGCACAGGCAGCAGAGAGAGAGATGTTTCACTGCCCAGAACAGAGAGGGGAACGACTGCCAAGGAGCTTGAAAGAGCAGTGGGAATGAAGGCAATGCCGAGAAAGAAGATTCGCAGAAATTGTCTGTTCTCCCTCTGGGAGGTGGGATGATGCTGGGAGGTGAGGAGAGAGAAAAGTCACTCAGAGAAGCAAACAGGGAGAAGTGTCAGAGTGGAGAAGAGATGAGAGGGGAGAGGTAATCACGGGTGAGAGGCTAGAGAGTGGGTGAGGACACGGTGCCAAGAGATGATAATCCAGCTGATTAGAGAATTAGGCACAAGAGATGTCAAGTAAAAAGGCAGAGAACAGAAGAGGCTATGGATGTGGCAAGAAGACCCTGAGCTTAAAATAAAACTGTAAAGCAGTCCAAATACACCAGCCACGCACTTCCCCTCTGCCTGCCCCATCTCTCCATTGCACCATCAGGGATCAACTACCTTATTACTGCAGGGAACAAACAAAAATACAACTGCCCTCAGGCTGATCCTGAAGGAACAACAGAATAGGAATGAGGAGAGATAAAAGCAGGCTGGCAGTAGCTGCCCGTGGATAAAAAGGAGACCTTTAGCACAGCTGTGTGGCTGTATTTGATTTACGAGGGCTTCTTCATGCAAAACGAGGCGGAGCAGTGTAAGTGGCTTTCTAAAGAAAGCCTGGTGAACAGCAATTCCTGCACATTAGAAAGAAAGGAAACGAGGATGTCCTGGGCCAGACTGGGATGGCTCAGGCACTCGGCACAAAGGCACTGGCACCTAGCTGTGCCCAGGCAGGAACAGCTGCACCCCGCAGTGCCAGGACCCAGCTACTGAGCCCCTAGCACTTCCTTAGGCGGCTCTCACCACTCCGATTTGAGTGTGACATCCCTTTGTAATGAGGAGGCTTGGCTCCTCAGGAAAAGGACTACCAAGCACTGTAAAAATCCCACCCTTTCTGACAAAGACGTCCACTTCCAATTTAAGGAACAAAACACAGTAGTCTGGATTGCACACTACACGTTTTTGTAAATGTTCTTTTGTAGTAGCAAGTAATTAATTTTGTGTTCGAGCCCAAGAAAGTGCCTATGAGTCTCTGAACTTGCAAACAGCTGGAAAATGCCTACTTAGCCTAGCGTGCACATCTTTGAGTAATTCCTATTTGCTAATTACCCTTTCAGAAGCTGCCAACAGCTATTCCAACATTTTGCTAGACAGGGAGGGATATCACATCGCATAATCATGTGAATTAACAACAGGATGGTGGTGAAGAAATGGGATAAAAATCAGGTAGTTGAGAAAGAAATTAAAACTAATTGATTTGCATAAAAAAAACCTACGGTATGTAAACACCATTTCAGAAACAAAGAACATGGCTGGAAAACAAGTAAACAAAAGTCAAACCAGCATTTGCAGAGGTTGTCAGAGTAGATTCCTTCTCTTGGTGACAGATAAGATGAGACTTAAGCCCAGGACCCTTTACAAATGAGACTTGCTAGTACTCCAGTAACCCACTGCAACCAAAGCAATATTCCCCTCTGCAACACAACAGATGTGATTCAAACTGGCAAGCCATGGCACATAAAAGCACAATGCCCTCCCCTGCTCAACACAGTTTTCTGCAATATTCATTGCAGGGGCCCAGAGGGAATTCCAGCTCACGGTGTGCAGAAAGCTCACTGATGCTCCTGCACACAGAGCAGAGCCCCACCATGGCTGAAGGGGCACCAAAGGGCAACAAGCAGAGCTGCTGGAGGAACCACCTCGAGATGGAGCTGTCGATGAGCCGATGGGGCTCCCTTGGGCCTGTGTGGGAGGTGGGGGACGGCAGAGGAGGAAAATCAAAGAGGTACCTTTAGACATGTGTGTGCACATTTAACTGCAGCAAGCTAATGCAGGATTTGCAATAGGAATGCCTGCTCTGAAAATGGCAAAGGCAAGTTATTACCAGGATGAACATCCTTATTCAGCATCTCAGGGGAAGCTCTGGCCACTTTCAATCAAATGTCTTTTTCTTGGAATGCTGTTAAGCTGCGGTCATCAATCCTATTTAAGGAATGGGAGGAATGGCTTCATATCACCGCTTTCCCTCCTCACTTGATGTGACATAAAATAGCAGCACATTAGCACAGGCGAGAGAAACAGAGCTTGGCTGATAATGGCCACGCTCATGTGTTTATTAAGCAGCCCAGGGAAGGAGGCACCAGGTGCAGAAGTCGCAGCTCCTTCATCGAATGAGCTGCCTAGAGCAGCAGCTTCCTGCTACAAAGAGGTTTCCTTGAAATCCCTCCAGAATCACTCTGTAACCAAAGTGTAAAAGCAGCCACTTGCTGTGCTCTGATTGCCCACTTGAACTTTTTGAGATGGTTGTGCGTATTTACCGTCGATCTTCAGCACTGTGTTGCCAACGGGCTTGTGGTGGAAAGGCCACAAAACCTGATGGTGGCACTTGCCTGACCCACACACTGCCCTGCCCCTACACCTCAGAAGGGCATGAAGGGACATGCAGCACCCTCATGTGCTGGTGGGCCACAGGCAAATCCCCTGGTTTAGGCAAACCCCCTGGTTTAGGAGCTTGTGCTGCCACTGCTGGGGCAGTAAGAAGAAATGATTCCCCTGACTTGGCTTCTTAACCAGATTGGTGAAATCTTTGAAAGGACAAGGTGATTTTCCTGATCATTACAGCCTAGACAGGAGCTGGAATTTGGCTCACATTGGATGTTCAAATGCTTCACTATTGGGCACTGCTAGAGGGTTTAGCATCACTGCCTTCATTATCTCTCCCTGGCTTTGTTGTGTACGTGTATGTGTATACATAAGGACACATGGACCATGAGACTCCCAATGAACTCTTGTAATACCAGCTGTCAGCAGCCGCCTCAGAGTCAAGAAAAACATGCTCGTGTCTATAAACATGGCAAAACTAATTATCCCAAGAAGGGTTCCCCTTCCTCCTAAAATTAGCAGTGTATACAGTCAGATAGCTCAATGTAAACACATCACTCTGAATTTCACCAGCTTCACTATCAAGGAAGGAAAAGTATGAATCCTGTAGGAAGTCTCTGCTATAACAGATACTAAATCTGATATGTGAAGAGTTTTATTGTAGTGTTTCTAAAAGAGTGAAAAGGGAGAGAAAACACGTGAAGCTAAAACCAGCAACACACCAAAGGTTACAAGAGAACTGTTAAATTAGTGTCCCTGTGAGAAATGGAGAGGATAGCTAAAGCCCCTCCTGTGACTAAGGCAGTGGACAAGCTCCAATGAAGTCCAGGAGAGAAAAGAGAGAGGTAATCATTAGATAAGACATCCTGAGTTTGAGAATAAGAATGTTTTCCAGAAAAGCTGCTCTAGGTAGCTTAAGCAATAATTTGTAAAATATAAGACGAGACCCCAGGACCAGCCATAGTCTGAGAACTATATAAGCCATATCTCTCAAGCCAAAAGAGCTCAGAGGGTTTGAAGTAAGGATTTCAATTCTCATGGGTATTTATAAATCTTACCTAGTTGTCCCTTTTTCCAGAGACAAAAGCAAAAAAGTACTACATTCAGTTAAGCATGGCTGTTCCTCAGGCCAGTGAAGAGGACATCTCCTGCAGTGGTACTGCACAGCTCAGCAGTAGCACCAGGATAATGGGATGCATACACCCTTGTATTTAATGAAGGAGCCTGTACAAAAGAGATGTCCTCCAGTGACCACTGCAAGACTGGAGAGCCCTTAGCATGAAATAGGAGAGTGGAAAGAAGGGCTGAATGAATCACGAGCAAGGAAAAAAGGGTTGTGGCACACCCCCACGTAAAATTCAGCTACATCAAGGTGATGCTACTGGCACCACTACTCAGAGAGACATAGCAAGCAAGTCTGAATCAATCAGAATCTGCCTAAGAACTGAGCAAAACCCAGCAGCACAACACAGCACAGAGAAGCTGTAATCATTTACACAGGAATAATAAAAAAGGTGAGTCCAGCAACCTTACCCTGAGCAAAGGAATCATCAGGAAAGCCTTGCCCAGTGCAGCTCCTGGGAGAAAAGGTCAAGAGAAACACAGCCAGATTTCTAAGCAGAAAATCCACTCATCTTGCAAACCTTTTCCATGTCCTTGGGTGCAAAGGCACTGCAAGCTTCTGCAGAGGCAGCCTGCCCTGGAACCCCACTGGAGCAGAGGGGGGGACATGGCAAATGCCACAGGCCAGTCTTTCAAGCAAAGGAGCAACAACCATTTAACCAATGTGAAGCGACAGCCTCAAACACTCGCGCAACAACGAAGCATCAGCAAAAGCCAAATGGAGATGAACAGAAACATGCTCTTGTATCCACAGCCATCTGTCCCTCTTTGCTCGTTGTTTTACAAATTGACCTACTGTTCCAAATCCCAGATTTTCAGAAATAGCTCTGGATGAAGGTATTACCAGGAAAAACGATCAGCGTCAGCTAACCAGTGTAACTGAGGAATTCTCTCCAGGAGGCTGAGGCAGTGATGACAGAAGCTGGAAAACCAAAATCGCAGAGAGGGGGAAGCACTGGCCACTCAGATACATAGGCAAGGAGCAGCAGGAGCAATGCTTGACAGTTCAAGTGATGTTCTCTTCTGCCAAAAGCTGGTGAGAAGCTTAACAAAGACCTTTTCTGTTTTCTGGTGCAAATGATGCATTTCAGAGAACAATCAACCACACTGGCCTTGGAGTACAGGAGACCAGAAAACCGAGGAGATTCCTAAAATCTATTACTGTACCAAATAAACAGCAAGTGTTCTCCCATGGACTGAAAATCTCTTCAACTATTCCCAAACAATTACTGCCTCCCCATTCTGAACAAAGATAAATTTATTCTCCAATATAATTTTTAATATCCTAAGTAGGTTTGGTAATGGCAACCCTGTTAATTTAATATCCTCCGACATCTTTACCATCTCTCCCTGTAAGGGTTTTCTGCAAAGCACCCATCCTCATAATTTTTCAGTCTTTTGAGCCCTTAATTTCCTATTAACTTGGGATGTCTGTACTGGCCTGACCAGTTTTATTATGTGCTTTCACCAGTGGCAAGTGAATAACCCCCTCACATGGCTTTTGGGGGGGATTTCCCCCCAGCACTGCCAAAGGAGCCACAGCTTGCCACGTGTCCTCCCCCACCTCAGCACTCCCTCTCCCTTTGGTATGGAGAAATTTGAAAACTTGAAAACGCAACAGATGGTCTGAAATCCTCTTCCTGTGAAACCCATCACTACGGCAGCAAGCTTAGGCAATATTTCAAATATTTCCGCATGTGCCAACAGCGGTATCCATGACTGGGTATGATGAGGAGACTGCCTGTGAAACTCCCCCATAGACACTGTTTGCAACAGCCTAGTCCTCATGTTGAAGGCTCTCTTCCCTACTTTAAATCCAATGAGAAAACTAATCTTCTCCAGATTTAAAGCTGACAGGTGGTACATGCATAATTAAAGATGACCTAACAGAGAATGCTCTCATTTCTGGCATATTATCAGACACTTAAGCAAAGCAATTATCAGTAGGCAATCTTTTCTGTCAACAGAGATTGGATGAAACATTTTGCCAGTCAGGAAGATACTGTAATGATGATACATATGTATTTGCAGATACTCCAGCAATATAATATAGACTTAAATCTCTCCCATCTCAGACAAATGTCTTCATCACCTGTGGAGGACCACAGTAATGTCTTCTCATATTTTCATGTTCCGCTTCACTATTTTCCAGAGACTCACAAGACAAAATACATAGACTCCACCTTGCTCCTACTCATGTCAACCTTTCCTTGAATCCATCTGCACTACAAGTCCTGCCATTCCTCTCCACCTAGGGAAGAACAATCTTACCATCCTCTCGAGCTCCTGCACTTTTTCCACCTGCACTACTTGGCAGATGGCTGAGCAGTGGCCAGGAAACCTTGTCCTTCTGCCTTTTTTCCCCCCAAAAAAGCAAGCAAACCCCAGAAAATGTGTCCTCCCCCTTTCTTTCTCAAACACAAATAAAAACTCAGCTCCTCCAACAGAACCCAACCAAGCCTCCCCTGAACACCTTCTTCTTCATCCACAGGTAGCAGTCACCTGTGGCACATCAGGGGCTGAGCACTATATTGCTCTTTTACTACTTGTCACAGCTTTTGTGACATGAACACCTGCAGGGAAGAATTAGGGACCTCAAAGGTCTCAACAGATTGCTCCTGTTGTAAACAACCATGTCTTACTCAGGACCACAAGCTGAGCATCTTCACCTTGGGAGCTGTGAGGGTGGAAGAGATGAGTGGCCTTGTTCTCCTTAGTTTATAGAGAGGGCAAACACAAGTGGAGATCACTTGGGAATTTTATGTGGAATCAACCCAAAAACCTATACTAGAACTAGGAATATCTTCCCTGCTTTTTGGTTAACAAGCAGATGGTATGGTCTCCCAAAATAGCAGTGTCACCCATGTAGTTTGAAAGAAGCAGAAACTTTTTAACCTAAACTCTTAAAATGCTTCCTTCAAGCAGTGTTTTGTGATGAATCCAAAGTGTTCTGTGTCTTTTTCTTTTTTTTTCCCCTCTTGAGCAGGGATTTTAAAAAAAGAATATTTTGTGGAAGAAAGACAGGGAGAACAAAAAACAATTAGGAAAAGGAAAGCCTAAAAAGGTTAGTGGTTTTCTTAATTTTGGGAAAATTAGGGCTGTGAGAAGTATTATAAACCGCAATTACATACACACATGGGATTGCATTTTACCTTACGAAAGAGCTGTTCTTAGGGTATAAAATTGCTTTAATATTGCACTACGGCAAACGTTTTTTTAAAAAAGGCTTATGATAATGGATTTTCAAAGCAAAAGTAAAGCTGCTTTTCCCTGAGAACAGGGCTTTAGAGAAGGGAAACTTCACAATGCCAGTGGTGTGCGTTTTGCTGCATTTCACAAGATCTCTCATAATTTAAATTCCGATGTATTTATGTCATACATGGATAAACGATTTTATTGTTCTGAACATGTCTTTATATGAACATCTCTGCTGTTAGAACTAGCATTATTTAGCTGCTTTTTTTTTTTTCCTTACCAAGTCAGAACAAAAGTGTCTTTTATTGCAGTTTTGTGAACTTCATGCAAATGGCAGTTTTTACACATCAATCGTCAGTTTAATAACACTAATGATAAGAGGGGAATTGAAAATAATAGGCTGATTTTTTTGCAAGCAAATCAGAATTTATAGAGAAGATTCTACAATGTCAAACTTTATAGCCCTGTGTTATCAAAAGCATGAGGAGTGAGAATTAAGATTAAACCACCGACTCGTTAGCAAGCTACACTTACTAAACCGCAGCTTTCCTGCAAGTGTGATTATTTAGAAATCCACTGTACAAGATAAGAAGAGATAGTGATAGTCTTCTGGGACTACAGGGAGCCATTTACACAACAAAATTCATTTGCCAGGGGATACCCATCTGACTGAGCAGGCTCAATATCTCTCTCAGTTAAAGCAATACTGGTTAGTCTCCCACTTTTCCCTAAGGCATAGTTTGGTCATTCCTTCTCCTGCTTCATCCCACTCTTGCAATCACACAACTTTGCAGCATTAAATTCCAGTTTTGCACCTATCACTCCCCCGAGTGGCCCTGGTGACTTCACAGGTGCTGGTTATAGACATTCATGCTACAGGACCAAGCATGGGAAGAGCAAAATGCCCTCATATGAGTAGCTAGGCTGTGAGAATTAATGTACTTTCTGTGGATTAATGGATGACTACAGAGAACCACATTTTGAAAACACAGCTTGATCATGACCAAAGAAATAACACCAAATAGAAGAAAAAAGCATTTGCTTTCCCATCATGCAAAAAACCAGATGTGTCAAAATGCCAGCTTTTGACACAAAATACCACAGGAGAAGTGAGTGACAGCAGATTTTTACTCCTACTACAAACAGGTGCTCAAGCAGGCATAGTAGTTTCCCATGACAGTGATGGTCTAAGGACAAACTTTACATCTCTAATATTTGAAATTCCTTTTTTATCCAGACAGACAGATAGAGTCCTACACCCTGGACTACTCCAACCCAGTTGTAATGCAGGAGGTATAGATAGAAATTGCACTTTGCTTCCTCCCACTCACCTCTGGCTATGATCAGGACCTATCAGTAGAGTATATTGCTCTACTATTGAATCCCATCCCACACAGGGCAACTTCTTTTCCACAGGTGCCTGACTGCTTTTCCACACAGCCCGTGGGTTTGATGCTTTGGTTTCCAGCTACAGACTGTGGAGGCTGAAGTCTTTCCATGGGAATATTTGAACTGGTACTTTCTAGTACCCTTCAGTTTGGCCATATTTCCTAGTTAATGTTCCCACAACTTGAATCACCATTCCCATGTGGAGAAGCCTGTTCTATGGACTGCTAAAACTGCATGTCCATCTTCCCGCCTTGCATGGGCTTTGACAAAAATCAAGTTTTGGAAAGGAGGAACGGAGCCTGCTCCCTTATTATTACTTATAGCATGTACTTTCAGTGTTGTTTTTTATGAGTAGACAAGTGAGAAAGTACATTTTTAAGAAGGACAAAGACTGCTGAAGTTTTACAAGAAGCCCCAAGATAAGCAGAGCTTATTATGTACTACAGGATGAAATGCAGCATCTTCGGGGAACAGATGTTTAATCATCAAGCAGCAGTTTGGGAGAACTGTGGGAGCTGGGCTGTCTCACCCATGAGCAAATTAGGAAATTACAGGAGCTTGTAGGTGTTGTCTGTGTGTGAGGTCAGAGACAGAGAAGCAGTTAAACCCATCTCTAAGGTACTGTCCCTGTGCGGGTGGATGTAGTAGGTCGTTACAGAGAATAAAATTGTGAGAAATAACTATTCTACTCAACACCATCCCTGTGGCTGGGACTGCCCTTAGCAGTGGGGTTTGGTGGGCAAAAAGCAGAACAGTGTGAGGAGCAGACTGTGTTACACTGGTGCACACATGCTGAAAGGGTAAGTCTGGATTTTTGCTGCATTGTCACCATGACATCACGCTCCTACCTGCCCACATCATGGACCTCACCATGTCTCTAAAGGAGACCTTTAAGTTTGTGTCCCATGATCTGCTGCTCCTCACCACACTCCAGCCCCCACTGTTGCTACTGAGAACAATAACAACCCATCTCTCTCTACAAATCTATGCTAGAATTACCCCACAAGCAAAAGTCAGGCCAAAAAGGAAGTCCTCAGTGAAATGAAGCAATGCATTAAAAAACACTGCTTGAGCTCGGAACACATGACTAGATTTTTCTCAAGTCCAAAGAAGTCCCAATTCCTAAAGAAAAAATGGGAGCTGTGCATGCTCACACCTTTTGCTGCAGGCTGGTATCCACTCCAAGCACCATCTCAAAAAATACTTTTGCATCATCAATACATTTGTAATTTAACCAAAAAAGAAATTTAAACAGCATCTGAAAAGCTTTGCATGGTAAACATCAGAAAAAAACTGCTTTCCAAGCCTGCAGCCAGTTGTTCTATAATATCTTCTGCTTTGTGCTGACAACCTTTTTTCCCTCCAATCATTCAGACACAATGCCTTCAGGTCTGTCTAAGTAATGTAATTTACTGGAGTGGAATTCCCTTGATACCTTCTGCAGCACTCAGTGACAGTATCATTTATACTCTACACTGTCATGCCATGACACTGATACATTGGCTTTCATCCCTCATTCAGCACAGAGGGTGCAATTTCACCTTCCATTGTGCCCTTCTGCAGACTGTGCGTACAAATTCCCTCCATTCATCCCTAATTACAAACCTCCGCTGAAATACTCTCATTAGATTTATATTTCTCACTCCAAAGTGTCAATCTTATTTCAAAATTCCAATTTTCTGAGAGATCCATCCATTAGCAGCAACCTCCAAAGCATTCCTTAACCGAGTGCATTAAAAGTGAAGCTGGCAGAACAGAGACGCACTTAAAATACACCATTACAGCAAATCTCCATTGCTAATGTTTTTGCATTATTTGAGCACTGCGATAAGGAGCCTGTGACTGGCCAGCCCTGCTCCTCCAGCAGCAATGGCCAGAAGCCACCAGTCAACTTCTGTGTCCAGCTCTGCTCCCACTGTGAGGCTGTACCACATCCCAAAGCATCTGCTGCTGTCACCCTCTCACAGTACAGCACGAGGTGGCTGTTCAAAGGACTCCAGACGATGAGAGCCACAGAAAGAGTTTATGACAACTGTAAAAATGCCTGACTACAGCTTGTTTTCTGTGGTAAAGTTAAAAAAAAAAAAAAAGGCCAAAAACAAGCTGGGGGTTTCCCAAGGTAGCAGTTCTGCTCTGCAACCCAAGAGGTTGTTAGAGCTCTTCAGCTGAAAATCACAACCACATTGTTTGTGTCACTTGCACTAATCCTAATTTAGTGGCCACATGTAGGACTGTTCCCTTCAAACTGTGTACAGAAAAGATAACGTCACAGATTCCCTGGAGCAGCTCTACAGGTAGTTAAAAAAATCAAAAAGAGATCCTTCTACCTCTTCAAGAGAAAGGCAAGCACCTTAAAAACCTCATCACCATACAAGGGAAAAAATGAAGAGCACAGCAGTGGGTACTGATAGTTGCACAATGCACCCAATGTGCCATCTCTAAAAATAGCCTGTGTGGTGATACCCCTGGAAGAGCCCAGCATGTCTCATCCCGCTGGAAAGCGCAGCAGCAGCAATCGGCGCGGGAGTGCCGCTGCCACATGACGCACACGTTGCACTCTCTCCCGTCATTATCTTCAAAGCCATCAGGCTTGAACTTACCTGCAGCAGGCAAAGCAGTAGAAAGAGAAGGGTGGGTGGGGAGGAAAAAAACCACCTCTACAACTGTACTGAAAAAGGGAAAATTCCACAGAAGAATATTACAGCAAATGATTACGCCCCTTGTCGGCATCTGGGCACCTACAGGACTAAGACATGCAGGTGATTGTTAACAGAGGTAACGTAATTCCCTGCAGCAACCACTGCGGGGGAAACTAATAATTGCTGAAGTTTTGCCCGTTCCCATCTTAAATATTTGAAATCTTGATTACTGCATCAGCTCTCTTGCCATTTGTACTTCGTATCAAGGCAAGAGCGTGTCCCATGAGCAGGCACAGATGTAAAAGCAGAAAGGAGCATTTCAGCAAAAAGGCAAAAGTAAGGTAGCAATGACAGGCACTGAGCTCTCCTAGGAGAAGAGGGAGGACTACACCAAGCTAATTTAAAGGGATTTCACATTTGCCTAATGAAAGACTCACCACTGACAGCGTGACTAGTCCATGGAACAAGCGCGTGTACCTCTAAGTGCCCCCAGCACCTCACATCCTCCGTACCACGTGGTGTTAGTCAGAGTGAAAACCTATTGTCTTATAAAGTTCTCAAGACCAACACCTCTGCTGCCCTGCAAAGCCTGGCAAAGCTGGGAAGGTCATGAAGTGACAAGAAAGCAGTGATGCTTAAGCTGCCACACAGCAGAGAGCAAGTTTTTAGCCTCTACCTTGGGTCCTGCAGCTCTTGGATAGATGCTCTCTCCTCTCATCCATCAAGAATGACATCAGACCGAGAAGCCTGACATGCACAGGCACACTCATTCTCTGGAAATGCCACAGCTACTAATGAGCAAAGCTGGGACAGCACCAAAGCTGACACCATGAAGCTACAAATTCCCCTGCATATACTGACATCTCTCTTTAATATTTCTCTTGACCACGAGCTGACACATCAAATAATGTGGTCAGAACACTTTAGTAGTTCAAGATACCACAACTGGTTTAGTGGATTCTAACCAGTGCAACTATCTGGAAAAGCATCACATAGTGTATTTCAACAGTCACCCTAAAAAGCAAACCAAAAGGATTTCATCTGCCAAAAGTTAACCCTGAGAATTTGTTTCTCAAGCTCAGCAGATTTATATAGATTTCCTTTTTTTTCTCTGCTTCGCTTATTCTTTGCCAGAAGATGAAGTTCTGGATCAACAATTCAAGGTACACCACTGAAGTTTTGAAAGTTTTGACTTTTAAGATCTTTCAGTCCTCTCCAAAGCTGCTTTTTCCAGACAGCAGAATAATTCTGCTTCCAAAATTCTTTCATCACCACCTTTAACTTATGTACTAAGCCTAACTACTTTTTTTTTTTTTTTTTTCCAGTAAGAAGTTGATGAATTAACACAGCCAGACCACACCACAAGTAAGCTCTGACTCTCCTTCCAACACAGACCCATTTACAAGCATTAAAACCTAGGACTCACCCACCAGACAGAGCTGAAGCTGCCGGCAAGCCAGTCATCAGATCTCAGAGAAATATTATGCTTGCTCCACAAATGCTGAAGCATTTGAATCTTATTTTTAGTCGTACACAAAGGGCAATAAACGGAAAATCTTATTGTAACCACTGCTTTTTCGTGGCCACCCACACTTCCAACACCTACAGCAAAAGTATATAAATGTAAAAGCCCCAAAACTCATGGCTCATCTGAACAAGGAATGCAAACTAGCTAGTTACTGTTACCTTTTTTTCCAGTTTATATCTAGAGTGCCATTATATTCTGTGAAACACTGAAGGCAACTTTTCACATGCTGTGCCTATCTACTGTCCAGGATTCTGCTGGATTTTAATACATTTTTCCCAGTACCAGTGTCCCTGGTAAAGTCTTTCTCTGAAAGTTAGCTGACCACTGACTGATTTTCAAATGATGAAGTAGAGAAGGTGCTTCCCCCTAACTCTCAGTTTCTTCCCACACTGCCCAAAATACTGAGGTACAAGGAGTTAATGCTTCACTTACCTGTGAGAAATTATGCTGAATACCCTACCCAGAAACTGGCAATTAAAAAGAAAAAAATCCCTTTACACTCATAACAGTAGAAGAACTTCAAACAAATTGCTGTCAAGGATGATTTCATTGTGTTTAAATCCACTTTACTTCAAGTCACTTTGCAAATTATTCTTTAGTTTTATACCTAAAACTCTCAGGTCTACCGTGATGCCAGTTTACTCTCCTGTGTGTCCTGTGCCTGATTCTTTCCATTTACAGAAAGTAACACAAGCATAAACCTAATTATCATCTGAAAACCTGCTGAAAACGAATTCAGCTAACTGAGCAAAAAAGAAATAAAAGAAAAAAGATCCATCTTAAGACCAGACCCAACACGAGGGTGATGCCATGTCTGGAGATGTTGAGAGTGAACAATCTCGTGCCATTAATCATCTTGCTGTCGCGGAAAGTGCAGGTTATTATAGCGAGAGAATGATCCAATACAATGCTTTTACGTCTCAACTCTTTGTACATCGTAACAGGAAGCATGTCCCACCAGCTAGCAATCAATACTTAACTAAATGATCGAAGACAAAGCGCTGGCTCCAGAAAAATGCACCTTTACCTGCCCTCGCTCATCAATTGCCTGCTAGACCCCAAAGCACACCAGCTTCCTGCAGCTCCCGGCAAGGCGAGGGCAGAGCCGGCTGCTCCCCAGGCACGCCGCTGGAATCAGGTGTGCGCTTTTCTGCCCAGGATTTAGGTCGCAGGACCTGTGTGTCGAATGCCGCAGAAGCGCGGGTATCTAAGCATTATGAAAATAAATGGGTCATACACCACTGAGCTAACAACCACACCACCCCCAAGCCGGGCACTGAATGACTGTGCAGGGCTCTGCCAGAGGGAGAGGAGAGGTTGAGCCAGCAGTGAAAACAAAACTGATGTGGTGAGATGGATTTTACTTTTCACTGGTTTGGGTTACAGAGAAAGTTGGTCTTGCTGTCACCGTCTCTCAGGGTTTTCCGTAAAAAAACCAAAAAAATGCAATGTACAGGCTGGTAAGATTACCTGTGGACATGGGTTGGCATCTCACCCCAGCAGGAAAGGGGAAGTGCCGCCGGCCCTGGGTGGAGGGAGGGCTGTGACTCAGTCCCTGGGGCTGACACACACACACACACACCCGCGCTGTCACCTGCCACAGCAAAAAATAAAAGTCCTCGCCACAACACGGCGGCCACACGGGGAACGCCGAGTAAACAGATCAATGATGCTGTGCGCCCACGCAGCCCGTGGCACCGCTGGGTGATGAACAAACAAGCCTGTGGTCAATGCCAGTGAGGCTAGAGGTGTCAGAGGAACTCGGGTTCGGATGGCACACTACACTGCAACAAACCCTGCTGTCCTCCGCTGCTGTTAGCAGCTGAACACGAGCAGAGCGCTCCTCCCAGCCACACAGCCCGCGGTCACTGCGTGTGCCTGGATGGGGACGCCTCCAGCACCGGGGTCTTGGGCAGAAACCTCCAGGAAGGGACCCTGGCTCACCACCCACATGTGTGTGCACATGCAGGCGCCCCGCCTGAAGTCACACCAGCACTTTTCAGGACATATATTTGTCCAGATACATATTTTATTTTAAAAAATCATATACTTATATATATATATATATATATCTCGATGTGTTTGTATCAAAAGCTGTCCCTGGCCACCAGCCTGGCTGAGGTACGGAGGCACTGACGGTGATGAGAAGCACCTGATCACATCGAGGGACTGACACAGAGCTGCTAGCTGTGGTCAATAGACAGGATGCCATGGGAGGTTGTGAAGGTCCCTGAGGCAGGAAACATTCCACACACTGGTGGCACGAGGTACAGAGTCCTGATATGCCAGTACCATAAAATGGGGAAGAAAGTGTCTCTGCCCCTATGAAAACAGCACGCCAACAGGAAAACGTACCAGAAAAATCATGAAACATAAATATGGCCACATCTCTCATCCAGTAAGATAAATCTGCCAGTGTCCTCAGGTACGGTCTTGGCACTTGAGCAGAGGGTTTGCTACTGATGGTTAGAAGTGTTTGGTAAGTCAATGTACAACATGATACCATTTTGCCTTCAGAAATCTGCTTTTCTTCTGAATTCTGTCAAGTTATCTGACCTTTAAGAGCAGATTTTAAAAAAAATTACATTTTTCCCAGGCTGTGGTGGTAGGTGGGTGACAGACATTAAACCACCAATATCTGCATATTTAAAATTTTACATTATTTACATCTGCCTAGAGATGGGCACAGCATAGATTTCAAGAAATCTTTAAAAATTTTTTTAATACTCTGAAGAACTCATACCTAACAAATATGAAATTTCTGGACAGAACTTTCTGAGATTTGGGTTGCCTTATTTTTTTATCCTGTTTAAACCACTTATAGGCCCTTGGTGAATTCACAACATTGGATAAGCAGTACCAATCTGGTCTTTTTATGAGATGCAGAAGGACATTGATTGGGATGTTACTTTTGCTGCTTTTAAAGGAAAACACACAGGGCTAAAACAAAATGAGAAATGTGAGCAGAGTATGGACCCTGCTAGGAATAGTCACCTGTCTCCGCTTGGATGCCAGCAGCCCTGCCCCAGCAGCTGCTCCAAGACACAGCTCTGTACATTCTCTGCCATTGTTTGGGATAACAAATGGAGAGAGCCTCTCAGCAGAGAGCACAGCTTCTCCCTGACTGCTGTACTCCCACATTACAATACACTCAGTCTAACCTACCCAGGATTCATTCCCAGAGAACCTGGAGAAACAGGGTTGTCTTTACTACCTTGGCACACGCACCATAACAGGGTTTTGCAATACGCTCTGTCAGAACAAGCAAGGGACATTCTGCTTTGAACTCACACATCAGTAAGTACTATTTTTATGGAGATTTTATCCATCAGCATCTTAGTAGTATTATAGAAACAAAATAATAAATGGAAGAGGGGAAAGGCATACTTATTTATCCCACTGCACCCTGGGAAAAGCAACAAGAATGCAGTTGTTACAGCTGGGTCAACCTAGTGCAACTGCTCTTTCCAGCAGGGCTAATTAACAAGTGAAAGTCTGCTTCTTTCCATGGAAATTGCTATAATGAGGTAATTGTTACTAGCAGAGTCTGTCATCAAAAACAGCCAGACAATGGGAAACAGAGAAATCAAATAAGCAACGGGCAGCTTGCCCTCATGTCTACCTGTGCCGGCGTGGATCTGCACACACGACGGGTGCAACCCCAGCCAACAGCCTGTGAGGTGAGGCATGGGTTTTCTAGGAGCTGGAGTACACACCATGTATTAAAGATGATACACAGTTCAAGCACATAACCACAGTTAAAAGAGAAAGAAGAAAAAAAAATAAGGAAAGGCACATATTTGATGACAGCTCTTATATCCTCATACTGGTTTACTGGTTTTCAAGTTCATTTGGTCCTCAGATCTGATTTCGTTCCTTGAAAAGGAGATGTCTGATTATTTGCAGCACAACAAAAAGCAAGGGTAAACTTCTCATGCACTTATTGGAATGAGAGAGGTTTTGTCTTTCCCATTTCTGTCTGCTTTTTCAAGTCCCTCAACAAGGATGATATTTTTGAAGTTAGTTCCTCTGGAAGTGTTTTAAATAGTGAATTTGCAAGATGCCTAATGATAAGGTTTTCAAACATTATGAGAAAAGCCTGCAAAAAATTGTGAATAAGGCTTCCAAACCTCATGGGAATAGTGCTAAGTAGGACTAATGAAAAACAAGCTTTTTCTGCCTTCCTAGCTGTTACAACTCATATTTTCAAGTCTTCTTCCCTTAAGACAAGCACTAAAAACAAATTTCAATCCAGATCCAAAATTTTCCTGTAGTCAGACAATTCTTGCTAAGGGGGATTTGATTAATAACTGCACCAGAGAATGCCAGACCCTCAAGGAAATGGCAACACTCTCCCTTTTTTGGAAAACAAAATCAAACTCACACCTTGTAAGGCCTCCTTGACAACGAATTCTGTTACTACCCAGACTTTCTCCACTGCCTACGACTTCACCATTGTTTTTGCTGATACTCATCACACTAGAAAAAAAAATCCTCTCTTTAAAAACTGAATTTCCATATGTATTAAGAACATGATCCTCCTTTTGCAGTAGACTTTTCTTTTTTTAGTAAATCTTTTAGTGTCACATAAGCAAATAAAGTACTTCAAATAAAGGTATATTTCTAATGTAAATACTTTGGTTCCAAAACATTGATTTTTTTTATAAGTAATATTACATACAGATCAGTTCCAAATATTAAAAATGTATTAGTAAGCATTCAAGAAAAACTGACCAGTAAGGAGTGGTCTGCTTCATTGACCTATTCTGACTAAACTGCATCATGTGCATTTGTTACTGCAGTGAACAAACAAGGGTGGTAACGCACAGTGCCACACTGTGAACCACAATTTTGCATTACCTCCTTTTGCCAAGCTGCTCTATAACACCATCCCAAAGATAAAAACCTCTTAACCATAAAGAGATGGTTTTGTTTTAAAAATTAATGAAATTAAATTGTGCTCAAACCTTTTCCCAAACTTGTCAGCTCTGGGGTGCCCCACCCTCCAGAGAGCACAGACCGGCACATCCATGCCATCCTTGTAGTGGTCCAGAAGCTGCTTCTAGCTCAGAAACCAGAATGAGGGTTAGAGCTGCTGACAAACTGCAAAGGGTCAAACCAATTTCTCCCCACTGATTCTATGCCAGACTGTGCTATGGAATGTTTCAGAGGAAGACTCAGTCATCGTGGGATCAGGGATGAAATACGTGCACAGGATCATAAGCTGCTCCCCATCTTGGGTGAAATATCAAAGCACAACAAGCACAGGGGACTACTGCTCCAGCTGGGAAGTTAGGAAGGGATCTGCAGTCCCCTCAATCTGTCCCTAGTAGATCTATGCACAACTTTCTTTACCCTCCTACAGTCAGGTGGAGCACTGATTCCACGTGGAAGGAGCAGGAGGTAGCAATGAAGATGCTTCTGGTGCTTACAGAGCCTTTTGGGGCAGCAGGCTGAAGGATAAAGCAGCACCAGGGCTCCTCCAAGGGAAATACTCCAGGAACCCAAAACGAGAAGCATATGGATTTTATCATGGGAGAAACAGAAGGGTGCCTGCAGTCCTGTTGGGCAGGTGATGGCCTCCAAAGTGACATGGAGCATGTGCAGCTTTGGCAGAGTACACCAAGGTAAGCGTGCACACACGCAGCCCGTTGCAGAGAAAAACAAAGCGCAGTTAGAGCAGTGGGGGAACAGAGCTATTTTAGGCACTTCTCACTACGGTTTACCGTAGTAGCAGAACACTTAGAAAAGCCGTCAAAATGACAATCACTATTTAGGTTAAAAAAGCAAGTAACTACTTCAATAACAATTTATTCACCACCTAATGTTTGCAGTTGAATTACAGCTTTTACGGTGTTTTTCTAAAGTGTGATATTTACTGCCTCTACCTTGCCATCCCAAGATCACTTTTTTTTCCTTTTTTCTTTAAATAGAAAGGAACTGGAATCACGACTTACATGTAACTTTTCTAGGTTCTGTGCTGGCTAAAATGTTCTCACGATGCAGGGAACAGGATCAATGGAGAAATTGAGAGGCTGCAGCAATCCATTAAGAAGTGACCCTCCAAAGTTCTGTGGGGCAGTGTTCTGGCAACTCAGTTGAAGCACCCTAAAATAAAATAAAGGCATTAATTTTAAAAAAATCAAGCACTGAATCTTTACAAACACCTCTTTATTTTTTCCTTCTGATTCTTAAAAACATGCTTGGGCATCTTTTTTCTTTAATATAGGTCTTTATGCCAAACGTGACAATTACTTTATGTCCATTTCACACTTTGTCAAAGCTTTAAGCTGTAGATACCTTCCTACAAAGACCATGTTTTCCTTTCATTCATATAGTTTGAGGCCCCTGAAAAGAATTACTGAACAGATAAACTAACATTTCTGCAATTGTTCTACCAGATCACACCACAGGTACGTGCATTGTTATGCATACATACTAAGGAATTCTTTACAGTGATGGTGGCAAGGCACTGGAGCAGGTTGCACAGAGAAGCTGTGGATGTTCCATCCCTGGAAGTGTTCTAGGCCAAGGTTGGATTGGGCTTTGAGTGACCTGGTCTAATGATAGTTGTCCCTGCCCATGGCAGATGGGTTGGAACCAGATAAAAAGCTCAACCTAAATCACCCAGTGGTTCTATGTAACCGCACATCACACCAGAAAGGAGTTATCACAAAACCAGCAAATTTATCTAGCAGGCTATAAATAATAATTAATACTGTCTTTTGTCAAAGCTTTGCATTGATTTTATCAAGGAATTTAGGTTAGGAACACAACATTTGTTCCTTTGTTTCTCCTTTACTCTGGCGAGCTTCAGAGAAGAAACAGCATCAGCCTAATTTGGTATCCCTGGGTGGATGCAATGTGTGTCATAATCCGGCAGCCACCCTAAAGCAAAGCTACCTGTCATGCCAGTCCATGTCAAAAGAAAACTGGAGAGAAAATGAAATGTTCATCTGCCCACAGAAAATTCACTGTGCTGTCACCTCTGTGCAAGGGGCTCAGGGATGGAGTCCCTGGAGGGAAGGCACTCTGGGATGGGAGAGGCTGGTGAGAGCAGAGCTGGGGCCAGGAGGCTGGAACAGGGAGGGTGAAACCCCTAGCAGCCAAGTCCCAGCATCATCACACAGCCCAGACCCCACAGTGAGCACAGTCCCAATCCCAGACTCTGGAAAAAGCTTCCCCCATCCATCAAGGAAACAGTTACACTCTGAAGTGGTTGGGGAGGAAATACTTGTGGAAGGAGAAGTAATTAGCTTTAAGCTACAGGGGTTCTCAAGTTGAGGTTTCCAAGTTGCCAGTGCCCAACACTTTACTATTTTCCTGGAAAAAACAATGGAATGCTTACCTACTATTTAATTGAATGAAGTTGGCAACTGGGAGTGGAAAGGAAGATGGTTTTCTTTTGAACAGAAGGGGACAGCAGCAGTACAAGCAGTGGCATGTATGTGTCTTCACAGGATCACTGCAAAGGCTGTGTCTGCAGGATTACCACAAACTAAAGCTAGATAAAGGGGGAAGTGAGGCAGAGCAAAATAAACCCCTAAAGTTTAGATCTTTTAAAAAACTACTTTTATTTTTAAAAACATGCAAAATTAACTCTTCAGTAAAAAAATCCTGGTTTCTCAAGAGATGCCTGCTATGTCTATTTATTATGACTAATGCCTGTTTATGACTCCATAAAAAAGTGTGTGTGTGGGGGGAACCAAAACGCAGTGCAAATGAGAGAGATTTGGTGGCTATTTTTCTAAGTATGCTGTTCCTGGTAAAAAAAGTTCAATAATTTCTGAGCAGTGATCCTACTGCATTTTACTCCAAGTCTTGTGGAGAATTGATTCACTTATGGAAAGCAGGTTATTTCCTCTGGATAGCACCCTTCTAGATGGTTTACCAACAGATGATCAAACTCTTGCTACCTTTAAGGATTACCTAATTAGGTACTTGAAAAGAATCATGAGGCTGTGCTAGGAACACAATGGTTGTGTCTCTTTAGTTTATACAGTTTTCTCCAATTGGGCACAACATTCATTGACAGACTAAGAGTACCAAATATTTATGGTCACAAATATACATTATTTAAATTGCCTATAAACCTAAAAATATAAACTCTAGATCTGTTCAGTCATAAATCACTGGTAGAACAAAAATAACTGTTGCTTACTCAATGGCCAAAGGACTAAAACCAGGGAAGTCTCTGTGTTTTCAAGGATAAATTAGTTTCCTGGGCAAAAATTGCACATGCCACGGTGCATCAGAGGAAAAAGAGAATAAACAGAAGTTTGGAATAGGGAAAAAAAGAAAAAAAAGGGGCACGGGGGGTGGGGGGGGGGGAAAGAAGACTTTCAGCACCACGGAAGCTTTTCTGAGAAGGTCTGATTGATGTTCACTGCTGTAGAAAGCATGAGGCTGCATCCCAAACATTTCATTCCCTTCTGCAAATGTCTCACTCCATACCTCTCCCCATGTTCCCCAGATATTCTTGCCCTGTGCGGGATGATCCAGCCAGCATCAGGTTTTACACATGATCTAAAAGACTAAAGCAGGAATCTCTCTGCCCAGGGGTCAGCTTAGGGTAGAATGAAACTTAACTCCCACCCATGCTCAGCACGAGGGCTCCTTCATGCTTTCCATTCGACAAAAGACTTGTCCTGAAACAGGCGAGGTATTAAAGGCAAAGCTGTTACTACAGCTGCAAACTTACAGGAATACATAAAAACTGAGTTCCTATGAAGAGCCAACGGTGCACCTACTGAAGAGGAACTTCAGCAGTTTAACAGGCTGATCAGCCAGCTTTACAGCATTGGAAGAGCCGGATCTTAGGCAGGGTAAGATGTACTCTCTGCTCCGAGGCTTGCTCACATCAAGGTCTCAGCTCTCAGCACAGACCTGCACATGTGGGCCATCAGTTAACAGGGTCATGAGAGGCCACAAAATCACTGTCCTACACCAGCTTGAAGAACCAGCTCCTGCAGTCTTGGAGGTTGCAAGAAAACCTTATATTTATTCTAAAAAGAAGCATCTGCCTTAAGAGTGTGCAAAGAAATCTAGAAAAATAACAATATTTCCAACTGAACTTTGTAAATCTGCTTGATTTTTTAAAAAACTTACATTATTTAACAACCTCCTGTACATTTTTTGAACCAGGTTACCTTCTTTCTCCCCCTTTCTGATGGCTTCCAATACTGCCTGGCAGCTGAAATTAGCACTGAGGAATGCAAATGTAAAGGAAGATAAACCAGACACTCTAACTGGCAGAAGAATGCATGAAGTTGAAAAACCATTTGCTTCAATAAAACACCTTCCAGTTTGGATTTCTGTTATACAGAGAGATTGTTCAAAGGAGAGGTTTTGTTTTTAACAGGGCTTTAATGCTTAAAAGGAGGAAAACTGGCAAGTTCTTCTGTTTGCAAAAACAAACCAAGAAAGGTGAATCGAGAAGGGCATGATGAATGTACCTGGGTATTATTCCACTTATCATGAAAGGTGTTTCAAACACAGAAAATTGTGTAGTCGTGCTCAAGAACACCGGAGATGCTGGGTGGGCCATGAGGGAAGTGAGCAACAAATACACAAATGCAACGAATACACAGTGGTTGTCTATCCTGATGTTCAGCATAGGTGGGTAACATGAGGGCTAAGTAAAACAACCCACACAAGGACACCAGTTGGTGAGCTTCTCTCAGATGCAGACAAGAAGAAAAAATATTTAAGAAAGGCTGAGCACCTGCTTCCCGGGAGTGGTGAGCACAGGTCTGCAAACAGAGCTGGTGTTTCCTGAAGCAGTGCCTCACCTGGTGGGGTGCAATGATGCTACTTGCACAAATATGTACAGAAATTGATTCCAGTGAAGCCAAGGATCCCACTTTGTAAATGCAATACCATCACAGATCAGCAAAGGTGTTTTCCTTATGTTTTGCATGTAATTTCTGTCTGGTTGAAGTAGCTTCATTGGAACATTTGTAGCTTGAAGGGTCGCCTGAGGCTGAGAAGGCATTTGCAGTGCTCCTGACATCTAATGCATGATCTCTCCCTGAAATCTGTAAATTAAACCCAAGATGATATCGATACCTATGTCACAAAAGAGACAGGGTCTGCTTCACCTTCAGTGCACCTAATTTTCCTCATAATAACCTGTGGAGTTCTTCCAAAGGGAAAGAACATGCCCATCTATCACTCCTGCTTGTTCCCACGTGCACTGTTTAACCAGAAGCAGCCAAAACAGGAGTCAGAAGGGCACAGCAGCTTCTTTCCCAGTGTCCAGAGGTGGGATGTGGAAAACCAACACAACCAAGGAGGTGTGGACCACAAACAGGGAGGTACCCATCCATCCCAGAGCTGCGAGGACCAGCTCTGCAGTGCATCCCTATCTGGGTGAGCTGTGTCAGCACTCAGAGCAGATGAGACTGAGCTATTCCCTCAGATAATGGCAAAATGATGTCAGGAACAACCCTAGCTGGAAACTGTGACTGAAGTCACCAGGAGAACCTTCAAGACAACCATTGCTGGCTGACTGGCTGCAGGGGAAGGCAGCTGCTGCTGCCCTGGAGCACTCCAGAGTCTGAAAACTGGATTTTCACCAGCTACACCTAACAAAACCAACCAGGCTTAAGCAGAAAACCTCCAGAGAAGCTGGGGAATGTGCATAGGGAGAATTTTCCACCCTTCCTTGTCCTCTAGTTGCAGTTAGGTCTGTGACACATCAACCAGGCAGGGCTAGAAGGCATAAGGCTGCAGTTCAAGACTACTGCCACAGGAACTTGTAAATCTTTTAATGCAAAACCTGAGTGATTTTCTCATTGGAATATACTTGACTTAAAGCCACCATCAAAAATATTTCATCTTGGGGTTATGACTCATGAAAGAATGGCTAGGTGTGAAAGGAAAGTTAATATATTTTGTGAGAAAAACCCCCTCCCCAGCAACCTTATCAGATGACACGAGTTGAATATTTATGTCCTATGCAGTAAAACCAATAGACAGCAAAAGCCACAGCCTAATACTTTGTGTCAGATCTGATGAAAATTCAGACACCTAGCTTATTTCCCCTTAAGGGCTGGAAATTATGGTTAACACACATGCAAACAGGAGAAAATGAGATGATTCAGTGATGAGGATCAAACTGCTGTCCCTTAGTCTGGCATGTTGGAACATGACACCGGACTAGGCAGCGCTGGTTCTCTTGGATGAGGATGCTTCCCAGGTCATCATGAAATGACACAGCTCACTGGGTTAATGCTCCAAGGCTTCTGACCCAACACATGTGACCCTCAAAAACACACCCTTGCCATGCCAAAAAGATGTTCCCATGTTGAATGATTATCACAGTCAGACTTTTACTGCTGATTTCTTTTAAAAATTGCAAATTGAGAAAACAGTTAACATAGAGAACGAAAGAACAGGCCACAGTCAACCACAAAAACTTCCCATAAGGTTCAGCATGTGGGAAACGGATAAGTAAATGCTGCAAAAGATGAACAATATTTAAGTATTAACACAAATGTTTGTTTTGGGGAGGTTTATCTGGCATCTCTACCGGTTTTCCTCCAAGCACTAATACAAAAATAACTACGTCTGACTGCAACTGGGAAGAGATGGCAGCAGCTCAACATTGCTCCCTTTTTTCCCTCTGTACTCAGAAAAAAAACCCAACTGCCTTACAGTGTCACACAAACTAATTTTAAGGTGATTTAGTATGAAGTCAGCCATACATTTGCAAGTTCAGAAAGTTCAGTCAGTGGTCTCATCTTCATCATCCTGTCAAATGAGGACATACATGTGCAACAAAAGGCAGGACAAACAGTTTTTTCTCCAGCTGTACAGGTGGTCCCCCATGTTACAGCATGAAGTGAGGAAATTATCCTTTAGCTCACGTACATCTTGGATGCCATAGTTGCTCACCAAGCTATGAAGAGGGAGCCCATGTCGATGGACGTACATATCTTGCCTGTGCAAGCTATGGTAGGGCTGAAAGTGAGCAAATGCTCCATCTCCCATGAAGGAGCTGCCTCTCATCTTCTTCTGTCTCTACTCCTCACTCCAAACAGGGGAAAGTCAAAAGATATGAAATTGCTTTGTGGGTGATCTTCAGTGGTTGTTAAAAATATAAAAAAGAGAAAGGGAGAATGGTGATGGGAAAGTGGTTCAAAAATATGTTCCCTCTTAGGTGAACTCAGGTCTTTTTAACAAGAAAAGCCAGAGAGGCCATGCACAGTAATGCTGAGAAAAAGGAAATGGTACTTCATTTTAGCCAGAGTCATAAATCTTACCAGTGAGCCTCTAACGGCAAAACGGCGAGCAGGGGAATTTTTATACAGAGATAATTAGTTGCGAGCTGATATCAGCGTTACTGTGCTGTGCACTCTGGGTGTGCAACACGTTCTCAACCTGAAAAACCCTGCACGAGGCTCTGGCAGCCCTGCTGCTGCTGGCTTTGCCAGAGGGCATGCAGCTGGAACACCCCGAAACCCTTAGGAAAAAAAAGGTGAAGATGGAAATGGGTATTTCTGCTCTAGAGAAATCTTCTCTGTAGCCCAGAATGATTCTTCCAATGGGGAAAATGCATCATGTTTATAAAACCACACCCTTCTACTACAGGGAAGATGGACCGACAGGACACCTTGTGCCACCATTAACACCCTTGTCTTCTGGGATACAGACACCACTCACAGATCCTGCAGAGCAGGCAGATGGGTCAGGGAAAAGGTTTAGCCATTGAGGTGAGAAGCAAAATGTGGTTGAGGGAAATTTATCAGCCAGAAAAAAACAGCTGTGAAGATGCCTCACAAGCATCAAAGTCAATGGGACATTCCCTCCACCCATGCTAGGAACAGCCCATCCGCCATGCTTGTTCCTTGATGTCTTGCTCTGTTTCAGAGACCAGCCAGGGACTTGCACAGTGACTGACACAAGCAAAGACTCCACCACAGTAGTAGTCAGCTGTGCTAGTAGTCAGACCGCACTTCCAGCCAAAGAGAAGCCGCTTTTCGGTTTCTAGATGAGAGGGAGTCCAGGAGACATGCCAGCAGCACGCCGAGTGGGCTAGGTGCCAGCGAGCATCCTAGCTCTTGTGAAGAAGCTACTTTAGAGGGGACCAGTTTGGTCTAGATGAGGGGGACTGGAAGCCTTCCTCCCCAAAGATGCCCAAGTTAGGAAACAGCCCAGAAAGGACAGCAGCCTGCAAAGGGACAGCTCGATGAGAAAAGAGAGCCTACCCCAGATGCACAAGGAGCTTTGAGGTTAATGGTCCCCACATGTTACCTTGGTGCTCCCTACTGACTTTCTGCCCATCCCCTGTTTTCTTTTTCATCCCCAACCTAGTGCAACAGGACAGATACACCCATTGCTCAATCACACTCCTCTGCTGGCCCAAAACAGCTGGAGACAGGTGGGGCTGGGGGCAAACCAGCTTTGTCTGCATGGGGTTAAAGCAGCAGGTCTTTTGTCAAAGACTCAGTTTGCCTGCAACCATATGTTAAACTGAAAGACCAATCTGTATTTACTCTGCTAAACTACAATTATGGGGGTTTTTTAATCATTCAGCCTAATGGTACACAGCTGTCACAAGAATCTTTGAACATATCACTGGCTCTTTTTGATCTGATTAACCAGATAAAGAACCACAGCCAAAAGACATGAAAGGATGAGTCCAAATTTCAAACTCTCAGCTGAGCAAAGAATTTCATTCAAAGGAATGTGCAAAATAAGAAGGGAGGAGGTTCACAATGCAAATGAAAGTTTTATTTACTACTGATATAGGCAGATGAAATGTTCTCCATTGCACGGTTAAAGAATAAATGGACCCTAGCCTCAAAGTGGTGATGACAGGTGTTACATCTGCCACAATAATCTGTGTGGATGCCAATATTTGTATCTTTTTTTTTCCAGACTCAAAATGAGGGGCTTTCTTCCATAGGGATGTTTTTTAGACTGAAGAAGCCTCCCTGTGATATTGAAGAGCTCCAAGGGCATGGCTCCTTCACCCAAACTGCTTCTGTTCATCATGTTTCTTCAGATAGCATAGTATTTTTTTTTAAATTCAAGACAGCTTTGTTTATTTGCTTTTATTTCTAGCATAATGTTTACTATTCCAATCAGAACATTCTGTAATCTCATCTAAATGTTTTATTATTAATTGCTACACCCCACACCCCACCCTTAATAACTATCCTCAGGAGAGGTAAACATTTCAACACAACTTACTCTAGTTAAAGCCATGAATATGCATTATTTATTTATTTAGGTAAACAGTAATTAAGAAAAATCACCAAACCGCCTGCTCTTTGAAACGAGCTCTACTTTACCAGCCTTGCCGTGGGAATTGCAAGTCCCTTAAACACATCTATTACTTTGTCCTCCTCCACCATGATTTACATTGATGGGCCTCAGACCACACTACAGCTGGCAGAAAAGCAGTCAGTCCTAACGCTGCCTGAGGCTGAGTGACAAGTCCAAAGTTTCCAGCAAGGATAAGCAAGAGGTACCAAGATGTCAGCAGAGAAGAAAGGTGAAGGATGAGGAAAAGACTGTTGCTATCTATCACTCAATATGCTAATTTTTAAATTTTTTTGCAGCAAGACAACCACTACTAACATGAAAACACTCATGACCCCCTTCTGCTCTCTCCTTACAGATGGAGGGCTGTGTCCTGACAGAGGGGCTTGTGACCACCAAAGCCTCTCCATGGTAAGCTGGGTAGCAGCCAGCCCCAAACTGTGGAGTTTTTTGTGCAAGAACAGTCAGATAGCCCCGTGTGCTATATATATACATACATACATAAATACATATATATGTATATACACACACAACTTATGCATTGCATAATAAGCAGCTGAGTGACTCCACGCAATTCCCCTGGTTTTCTTCCTCAGTGTTACATTAACTCAAATTTTAAAACATCCCATCCTGAATTACATTTCCACCAAATTGCACCACAAGCATGATAGAATATGGCAGCACCAGAGGCAATGAAGTCACTAACAGGACACTCAATTTTTTAAACCAAAAAGGCAGACACACCAAGATAGTCCTCACATGGTCGATTATCCAGCTCAAGTATCACACCAGCACTACGAGAGAGGAATCAAAATGTATCCCAAAGACAAAGGGATTTTCACAGATCTAAAATTGTTAGGTAAATAGATAAAACTGCGGTTGGGGCTTTGTTTCAGTTTTCAAAGCTAATTTCCGGCCACCGTTCAGAGAAATGCTTTGCATTTCCATTTCTGACTCACCCGCTTTAACAAGTGCACTCGCTGGAATTACTAAGCATGGGATCTCATCAAAACATTTCACTTTCTGAATCAAAGGGCTTTTCAATTTTACTGATGTGAACTTATCTATAAAATTTACCATGGTAACAACACTGGCGATGCGCAGGTACGAGTGCACAATGCGATGTGTCAGAGGACCCTTCTCCCACCGGGCATCCCACCAAGGTACAGGAATGCCTCCCAGATTCTGCCCAGCCACTCGGAGCACGCTGACACCAGTCTCTCACATCCCCTTCACTAAGTGATACACGCTCCCAGAGACACATTTAAACATCAGGTATGAATGAAAAGCATTCCTGAAAAGAATCTGTTATGAAACCGAAAATCGGAGATCGCCGCAATGCTGTGCCTAAGTTGAGTCATCAGTTCCCTTTACAGCCTAATAATTGACACTGCCTTGATCAGAATGACTGATCCAAATGTTGCTTTGTGTTTGTGTGTTTTTGTTGGGGTTTTTTTTAATTAAAAAAAAAAGATTTCTTATGTAAACAAGCCGTCTGTCATCTTGCAGGAGTGTTTGTATTCTTCAGATCATGGGAAACATCTGTCAAAACCAGATTTTGCTCTCCTCAATCAACTCGATACAGTCTTAATCAGACTGTACTACAAAGAACTGGTCTTGTTACAGAAATATATGCTGCCAACTCTCAGTGGAAGCACTGATTTTATTTCATTTTCTTGGGATTAAATGCTGCAAAGATTATTAAAAGAGTTCCCTCCTTCCCCTGCGGGATCTCTCCCCCAAAGGAAATCCTGAGAATTTACATGCTGCTTTTCTCCTCTCTGTGCGTGTTTCCAAAATTAACTACCTTCATGAAGAGACAGATAGGAGAAGAATCAAGGTATCTTGAAACTTCAGAGCATGCTGATTTCCCACCTTTTGACATGGGTCCTTGGATAACGGAGTGATTCCCCTTCTGATGCTTGCAACAAATAAACACTCCCACGCGTCTGCATCCCGCAGGTCACACCTCCCCAGAATGAGTCATTAGGTATTTTCACATCTTCTACATAGGGAAAGATCAAGTGGGGCTGCAACTGCCTCTAGCGGTGTTTTCTGAAGACAAGGTGACACAAAACAGAGTGGTTGCTACTACCAGGATAAGGGTGATGTTAGACAGACATTCTCTGAGTCCTCTGCCAGGGAATAGCAAAATCATTATGACAAAAGAAAAAAGAAGCCAATTGGAGAAACAATGTGAGACTGTAACAGAAAGAGCAGGCTACTCCATTAGCTAGTAAATGAAGAGGAGATGACTGAGGCAGGAGGACCAGGATCAATGGGTACCAGGCAGGTGTCTTGGCTGGGGCTGTATTCAGAGCCCTGTTAAATGGACCAATAATTTATAGATTAAGGGGACAGTACTGGAAACATTCAATAGTGTATACATGGTCTTAATTAGAAGTATGCCCTTGGAGGGGTGAGAAATTAATGGTCATGTCTATATTAGCTTTTACCCTTAGACCTAAACTACTCCACTGAAACCATGTTGCTGATATGATGCCCAATTTTTGTATTTTATCTGGCAGTAACTCCAGCCCAGTGCTGCAGACTGAGCACCTACCAGCAGCTGGAGTATATCACCAGCACTGCTGGAGGCACAGCTCTCAGCATGTATCAGTAACTCATGGATTACTCATCACGCCACTAATTCTTAAATACAAGGCATGAGAAAGGAGGAGAACCTTGTTATGCTTTGGAGAAGATGGAGGAGAACCCATCCAAACACTGGGTATTGAGAATAATACAACAGCTGATTTTAAAACAAAAAGACAGACAAAATCCAAAGCTGTGGAGGAGAAGAAATGAAAAAAACAAATGGCATAAAAAGGGAAAAGGAAACAATCTACTGGCTAAAGATGATGTTAGATTTTATTTCAATAAATGTGGTAGATAGTTGGACATGAAACTAATACCAGACAAATCTGTAAAAATTATACTCTTCTGAATGGAGTGGAATTCGATTTAAATGAAAACCTTGCTTTAAAAAAAAATCTTCAGGCAAGCAATTTCTTTGAAGTAAGAAATTACTGCATAGCTAGACTTATGAAACAAACCTATGACAATACCAAACAAGATGAAATCTCAACCATGTTTGAGAAATAATGTCCAGAAGCTTATAGATTCAGCTCTACTCATCACAGAATCCAATGAGCATCATCAACCTTGCAACATCTTGGGGAATCTTGTATTTTTCTGAACATCACTTTTACCAACTTCAGCTGTTTTAGAGAGAAATGGACTGTCATGCTCCCCAAATGTAGGTGAAATACTATTTTGGCCAGATTTGAGAAGAGACTGGACTTAGATTGGTTTCATCTGCCTGACCTAAGATAACGTTTTTCAACTGTAACTTTCATAAACTCTTTGAAGTTTCATTTTACTACTCTAAGGTCCAAGGGTGACAATATGAAGACAGAGGAAGCAGAAAAAAAATGTATAGGAATGAAAAGCACTTTGGACTGTCAAGCCAGCAAACGTAAGAATTGTATTTGGCTTTGTGAGAGCATTGCCAATACTAACAAACCATTTGCCGTCTGCTGCTGCATACCAGCAGGTCGTGCACAAGCTAACATTAATACTTTGATGGCATGCAAAGTGGATACATTTTGAAGTGCCCCTGTCTTTGTTTTTAAGTTAATTTTGCACCAGCTCTTGAGTGTCCTGACTAAAAAATAAAGGCGTGGGAAACAAAGTGAAATAGGGTTTATCACCTCATAAAGTTAACCAAAACAGCAAAGACTGTGTGTTCAAATGTCTATCTAGTTCTCCCTGACAGCTCAACTCAAACTGAAACCTTAGGCATGACATGAATTTCTTCTTCAGTTTCATGTCACCTGAAAACAGAAGTTCAGTATTTTAACCATCCAGTTAACGATCACCCAAAGCAGTAGTAAGAACCAGCAATCATTAGGCTAAAAGCAAAGCCAACTCCATAACCAGAAAAAAAAAAATTTTCTTTTCAATCCCTCTGCTCTTAAAATGTGACTGCAGGAGCTTCAGGGACATCCTGCATGATCCATTCTCACAGCTTGTTCCTGTAAGAAAGATGTCCTCTGCGCTCAATAATTACAGGTTAACTTTGTCAGGTGAAAAGAGCCTCTTTCTAGAATTCTCATGGCTTTTGGAGATGGAGGTCTTTTTTGTTTTGTTTTTAACTTGTACAACAAAACCTACCTGTTCTGCCGTTATTATCTTATTTTACTATTCCTCATAGTCCTGGCATTTGCTTAAAATGATGTAAAAAGTAGGCAGTTGCACAGAGAATGATTAGTACAGCATGTGCTGTAGCAAGCAATATTATGTATTTTATTGCTCATGAAGTCAGACTACTGGAACCAGCCAAATCTGTTACTTTGGTCTGAAAGTACATTTTTCCTTTCCTGCTTGCAACAGGATAATTAATAACTCAGAGAAATAATTGAGAAAATAAGTATGGTGTTAGGTAAGCATTCCTAATTACACAACCTTATGTTTGGACCAAGGATTGATGTTTGGGATGTCTCTCTACAAGAGAATAACAAAGCTTGCACCTCGTGTGTCACAAGGACGCTTGCCACACCGCCTGCTCTGCCATCATCCCAAATTACTCACTATCTGTGCCAGTGCCCCCATCCCCCTAAAAAGTCTGTACTTTTCCCTAAAGCTCTGCAAGTGAAAATTAATTCTAATGCTTTCCCATTTATTCAGAGTGGCTGATGAAAAGCTCATTAATACTTGGGCAAAAATGCTCTCTACAATTGCAGCACACAGTCATAAAGCCAATGCACGATGGCCAGCGAATGTTTCCAGGTAGAATTGGCTTTGCAAATGTTCCTACTTGGTAAATAGTGAGAGGAAATACTGAATAAATACTTGTTCTCCCTTATTTATTTCTACTCTGGACAAAAGGATGTCTAGGCACTGAGCTGATTCAGGCCTCGTCCTCTGTGGATGACTTTGCCTGCAATGTTATAGAGCTTTTAATCTCACATACCTCATGGATCCTATTATCATCGCCATCATAATGAAACCAGACATTGCTTACTTCCTGCTCCCCCAACCTGACACTGGCCAGGCACACAGAAATGAGAGCTCACTGAAGAAGGCCACCCATCATTTCACCTGCTTGGCTTCACCTCCCCACACCAAATGGTGTCACCTTAAGCTGTTCCCCACCAATGGGCAGGTCAAGCAGCAGTATAACCCAAACCATAAGGACCAGAAGACATTCAGCACACCTTGTTCACGGGAAAGGCACAAAACAATCCCCAGGTGTTTCTGTAATTCCTGTTGCTCTCAGCACAATTAGATTTTATTGAACTGTAATCCTAGATAAGCGCATTGAATCTTACAGCTGAAGTCAATTACACTGTGTTAAATAGCCTTCCTGATTTGCAAGATGAAGATCACTTCTGCATAAAACTAAATTAGCACAATAACTCATTATTTGTAGCTTGGGTGAGGGTTTGAAACAGCAATGGACAACTAAGCAGTTGCTGCACTTTCAGGCACTAGTCCTTTAGAGCTGCAAGCAGACTGAATTTCCAGTTTCACCAGTTGGGAAAAGGGACAAGCACTGCAGGCGCAGAGAGGATGTCTAGTGTCCACAGCACTACATCTTAAATCATCCATGTTTTCTCATGGCAAGGGACTCTGAGCTGACCAGCCTTGGAAGGAACAAGACATCAGTTTTCATGTACTGAGAAGTCCTCACACTTAAAAGTTTAACAACCAAGCCAAAGGAAATAAAAGGGCACATCAAAAAGCGTGTGACTTGTAATTTCTGATTCCTTACTGAGAATTAGCATCAGTACAGAGTGAGAGCATATAAAACCCCTTAAATTAATATTTTTGCTTATCAAGGACTGAGTGGAGGAGCAGAGGGGCTGAGGGCCAGTGCTGATGATGGGCTATGTGGGCATCCTTAGCAGCCACACTGTGCCAGTGCACACCTTGGCAGGAGTCCATGAGTGTGACATTCCACTGGCTCACACCACCTTCCTCAGCTGCTAGGCTCACTTTTGGTACCCCTCCAACCAGCCTCAAGCACTCTTCAGTTTCTTTCTTACAAACAACCATATTTCCATGTTAGGAGACCTCCACGTAAGTTGGGAGATGACAGAAGCTGTGTTTCTGATCCCATTGGGTTGTGCTGGGTGCGCGTATTGAGCAGACAGGAGTGATTCAAAGACATAAGGAGACAGACTGAGAGGAGAAAGGTGAGAGACAGGGAATATTCCAAATGCCTGCTGCTGCACTGGGGCAGCCAAACTCCACAAAAAAAAGTAGGTCTGAAAGACGGAAAGGAGAAAATCAGCCCTTTTGAGATCTGGAAATAATTTCCTTTACTCTTTACCACAGAAATGCGAGCAGCATGGTGACTACCTATCCCCTGTGAAGAAGCACACCTCTTTTGCTCTGGTCTCCAGGGTGGCTCTTCCCATCGCAACATCCACGTCTTTCAGCAACATCAGTAGGCTTTGTCCACACAATGAATGTGAAGATGATCTCCACTGCAAAATGAGGAAGTCAGTCATGGGGCAGATGAAGGAGGTTGCCTGAGAACACACAGGAAACCTGTGACTGAGGCAGGGAACTGAACCCAGACCATGAGTTCCAGTTGGGTGCCCAGTCCAAGCTGGGTGGCTGACAGATCACCTCTTCTTCTGGGGCTTTGAAATTTAAGTTTGGTGGGTTTTACAATGAACTTCTTTTTTTTTTTTTTTTTGTCTAGTCACTACGTTTCATTACACTCACACTTCTGCTTTGTGAAGGCTTTTGATCCTGCTTCTTTTCTGTTCTGGCTTAAAAAACCAACATAACTGAACATCAAATAGAATTTACCCTTCGCAGTTTGGTCTCCTCCCCTACCAACATCATCCTCTCCCTAGCACTCAGTGTTGTGTCCTTTGTGCACCCTGTGCTCATGACTGTGGCTTCATGAAAACCCACCAGTAATATTTAGAAGGTGATTCTTCTTTGTAGCTTCACAGATTTACAGCAACTGCTCATGTGAACAGCAGTGCTGTGAGGCAGCAGAGCAGATCTGGTGGGAAAACCAGAGAAAAGAGATGCACAAAAAAGGTAAGTTCCAAAGTGAATGTTCTGGCACTGCTATGCATCATGTCGACATGAGCAATCATCTGAAGAACAGCTACCAGTAAGCCACAGCATCAGACTGCCTAGGATGCTTTACTGGCTTGGCTAATGAATCACTGGGAAAATGTGAGCCATGTGCTCACTGCCAGGGTAGTCGTCACAGTGGGTGAAAACAATGACTCTTTCGCTATCACCATGCCTTGTGGTTTAATTGATATTTTAACATTTTTTAACATCTTTCTGTGTAAAGCATGTAATATGCACTTCTAAGACAAAATCCTTTGGTATTGTACTATTTGCAAAGAGGTGCAACAAGTCAAACCACTATTTCATGAAATAATTCACACTGGCTGAATCCCTCACAGAATGTCTCAAGATCTTGAAAAGGAAAAAATAACTAATTTCCACATGTGTAATAACTCACACGGTGAGAAAGAAAAAGACTTCACATTTTTGTGAGAAAATGTTGCAAAACCACAAACTTTTGAAAGTGCCCAATATGCTATTTTCAGCTCATCTGGATGCAGCCCAAACTATTCACAGCTAACCAAGGTGCATCTGAAGACTGTAATCATTCTGCTCCCACCACAGGCTTTTTGTGCCCACTGTGCATCCAAGGCTGTCAAGCCCTACAAAATAACATAGGACTTCTATGCTTAAAGCAGCCAAGCAGCTGCAAAAATAACTCTGTAAAAATATTGAATACTTGTCCCACTCAGCAGCTGGAAAAACAATTACTGACTGAAAAATTCAGTGTTTGATATTACTTAATAGTTGGGGAAAAACTATTTGTGAATCATAATTAACGTTTATTTAACTATTTAAAAGCACGCATCTACTGTTTGAGGCTTCACAGAGAGCAAATATGTGGCCTTCTGGCACCATTAAACAGACTAATACAGTTAAACTGGAAGGACATGAGGCAGAAAACCACCCTGGAATAGTCAATCCTTCAAGGAACTGGTGTAACTGAGATTGCCTCAGCACGCAGACTGCAACACCAGGTTTGAACCAAATCAGTAGCAACCACCCTGGGGTAAATTAAATGAATGCACAGCTCTAGTTCCTGGTGCCAGAGCGGTGCAAACATCATGACATAAACTGGACGAAAATCCATTACTAACAGTGACAGAGAAGCTGTTCCCCTTGAAACAGCCTCAGGGGTTTACGGGCACCTCCATGGTGGCAGCAGCCCAGGGCCAAGTGACAGAGGGGCTTCCTGTGAACAAGTGCAGCAGAGCCTGTGAGAAAGAACGAGAAGTGCAAATCTTCAATGAGCAATGAAACTGGTGAGAGGTCTGGAGCACAAGTTTGATGAGCTGAGGGTGCTGGGTTTGTTAGGCCTGGAGAAAAGAAGGCTCAGAGAGGACCTTACCGCTTTCTACAGCTGCCTGAAAGGAGGCTGTAGCCAGGTGGGGCTTGGTCTCTTCTCCCAAGTGACAAGATCAGAGGAAATGACCTCAAGTTGCTCCAGGAGAGATTTGCATTGGATATTAGGAAAAATTTATTCACATAAGGGAATTGTCAAGCATTGAACATGCAGCCCAGGGAAGTGGTTGGGTCCCCACTCCTGGAGGTATTTAAAAGCCATGTAGGGTGGCACGTAGGGATATGGCTTAGTGGTGGACTTGCCAGTGCTGGGTTAGCAGCTGGACTTGATGATCTTGAAGGTACTTTTCAACCTAAACAACTCTGCTTGTATGATTCCTAATGATTTTATGGTTCCATGAAACCAATGGTGGCTTAGGTCAGGATTTAAGCTCCAGAAGCAGACAAACCATTAACAGGCTGCTGAAAACAAACATTAGACCTTGTTTGAAATTTCTAATTGGGAAACTGTTTGACTTCGGACTTTTCAAAGCCTTAATTTCCCCCAAACAATTCCCCCACTTGTTCTCTGCGCATTTGCCATAGCTGAAATGTCCCATCACTGACAGTAACCAGTCCTTTTTTCATCTCATTCAACTTCACCCATGCAGAATTGGGCTGTGTGCCTCACAGGTCCAGCAATCACAGAACAAGAACAAAACAGCAGTTACTGTATCTGGCAGATAATTGCAGGCAGAGCCAAGCCAAAGATTCCTGCTCAGCACAATCTCACCTAGAGAATGACCCAGGTGTGTCAGTTGACTGTACAGATAAAGATTCACAAAAAAGAAACCTATGGCAAAAAACTGACTCAACTGCTGTGATTGAAGCACTTGGTGACAGGATTAACATTTAAAAAAATATATATATATCTACCTAGTATATGTACAGCAAATTTCACCTGTGGGGAATATTCTGCAAGGTGCTGAGGAATGTGAGCAGCCTGTATAATAAACATGCTTAACTAAGTGATTTGAACTCTAAGTCACAACTCTCCTACCACTGCTCTCTCAAGCAACCGTGTTATCAGAGGCTATTTCAAGGGAAATGCACTTATGTCAGAAATACTTCTCATATCATGCTTCTCATAACTTGCAGCACCAGAAAAATGAAGACAATATAAAAAGAAATAAAAATTACAAAATGTTGGGTCACAAACATCCCTGAATGGATTATCCTTTCAAAATGAACAGTATAGATAGCACAATCAGTTTTTTTTAGTGTACATCTCAAAATTTTCTAGGATGATGTTATTCATTCTAAATGCAAACACATCCTCAATGCCATATAAAATGCAATTGGCTTGTGACCTGAAGTAGGGCCATTTTCATTGAGACCCACTCATCACTAGGATGATCTCAAGAATTGTTGTGGATCCCTTTCAACTAGGGATATTCTGATTCCATGATCATAGAAAGAAGATACAGCTGACCGAATTCACCTCCATTCACAGCCTGCTGAGGTTCCCTAGCAATACCCCCTGCATGGCCAAAAGGACAAAGCACTGCTCTTTTTGGATCAGACAGGGCATCCATTCATGGATCATTCCAAACTGAGTTAGGCAGATCACAGTTTATGAAAACCTCCACAAAAATTCACTCTAGCAGGGCTACACCAGCACAGCTAAAAGGCTGAAGTATAGGCTGGAATGAACACTCAAAAAACATGCATGTCATAGAGTTAATGACAAAATAGATCACTATGCATTTGGCCAAATTTCTTTCTAGGCTTCTATGTAGCTGCCTGTTCTCAGAAGTGTTCAGGTACTTTGCTGGGGAGTTCTAGAGCAAGAGAGCAAAAAGCCTTGAAAGGGCTTTAGCTTTATGCTATGCTATATTGTTAGTGTCTTACTAGATATTAGAATAAAACTATGACATTATAAACAGAAACAACCAGAACATCTCAAAATCACCCCAAAACTGAAGAAACCATTTGATGATGCTTTTGTAAAAACACTTACTTACAACACAGTCCTGGAAGTGATTTCCAAGCAAGCAAACTGCTGCTCTAGACAGTTTACTGGATGGTGTGGCTCAGCTCTTTCATACAGGCAGCGCTTACAGTTGTATCTAGAAAAGGAAATATAACCAAAATTCTTTATGAGCAAACACACAAATAAAGTCATCTTTCTCTTTAAAACCATGACCATGTGAAAACTAGCTTTAGCAGGTCTCAACAGTTCTTGTGCCAAGCTTCACATGTGCTGCCTGCACACAGGAACAAGCCCCAAGGTGCAGCCAAAGCCACCCTATGGTGTATAAGCCAAGAGAGGCTGTGCCTGAGAAAAAACCCCGCACTGAGCGCATCAAAGTGGCAAACAAACGCGCCCAGCTGTTTTTCTCATCTAGTTCTACTTAAAACACTCGCAGGAAATGCAAGATGAATTAGTACCAAAAAAATGTAGGTGATTTCAGTAAGGCCAGGAATTCCAGGCACCAACTTCTATTTTCTCTCTTTTGAGTGGGTGTTCACTTGTAAATTGTAGACATGTTAGCAATTCAACGACTGAGCGAATTAACATTCAACTTAACAGTCATTGTTAGGTTGGGAGGTTATTACTGCTTGTTCTGCTAAAGTGACAGGTTAAAATACATTTGTATCTGAAAAGTTGTTTTCTACAATACCTATTCCCTGTCTTTTCGCACCAAATAATTTTCTTCCATCATGTCAACTCCTATTGTATGAACCATCACTGGCAGCTCCACCACAGCAGCTGAGATAGGCAAGGAGAAACAGCAAGGGGACAGGTGAGGAGGAGAGAGCACTCGGCTCCCACCATTTCTCTTGGGGCTGCCATATTAATTTTTTTCCAGGCATTTTATGTGGTTGATTTGAGACTTCTCAGCAAAAAAGCATACTTGCATGTTCTGCTTTTAAAGCAAGCAAAGGCAAAACCCAAGAGCAAAGGGGGGCTCTACTTCACCAAGTCATGAGCCTGAGAAAACTGCTTGCTATCAGGCACTGCTCGGGGCACAGAATGGAAAGTTGTGATTTCCCAGCCTTGCAGGTGATTACAATTAATGGAAAAAACAAGTTTTCAAGGTTGAATTGACATACCACTACATGCTGAATTTTTGCAGACTCAGATCCATTTTGTACTAGTAAATGAGCTTGTATCCTTCCCTCTGTGCCTTTTTTTTTTTTTTTTAGGGTAGCTCACAAGCTGCTGACAACTCACACTGTACTAGGAGCTGTTCACACTGCACAAAGTGTTTACCACTCACAAGTGATGCTAAAAATTAATTTACAGTACCGCTACAGCAAGCTTTGACAAATTGTCATGTGTTGACACAGTCATAAGTTGTTGGTTAAAAAAAGTAACACTTCCCTCTTCTGCCACTTCATGTTTGAGACCAGGGATGGGCACATTATGCAAAGTTTGAGGGTTTGTAAGCTTCACAAATGTTTGGGCTTCACAAAACAAGCTTGGTTGTGAAAGTTTTTTCTCTTACAGTTAGGCATGTGTTTATTGCCAAAAAGACTCTAGTAAGAAAAAAAACCCTTTTCCATCTCCCAAGTTCTGTATGTTGTACAAAACTAGAAGAAAAGGCTGTAAAATAAATAACCTTGCAGGATACTTGTTCTAGATAAGATCACAGCAGTGACAAATAGCCTGTATCAACTCCTTAGAGCTGCAGACACCACCCTCCTGCTGTAGAAAGGAAGGAAAAAAATATAGCTACAAGTAAGAGTTTTAATTGTTCTCAGCTGTCACACGATGTTATCTTAAGTGAACGCATTTATTTCTCGATTCTCATATGTACCTCTATATGGAAAATAAAGAACTCCAGCAGTGGCATTCATCAGACAAGGTCCAAATTGATTTCCATGTACTCAAGACAGGTGTTAGTCAGCACTCATGTCCACCACAGGCAGCTCTTAAATTTTAACTCCTTCTCTTCTTCCTCAGGGCAGGACAAATAACCTATCTAGTTTAGATGCTGGAATCAGTAATGGACACGAAGTTGTAGTCACCTGAGGCGAGCAGTGTTTCAGTGGTGATGCAAACTTGAAACATTAACCACAAACTAGCCTAAATCCAGGGAAAGAAACAAAGCCAAGCAAAGTGAGCACTCACAGCACCTGCCAAATGGGCTTTATGAGGAACCCTTAAAAGCCACTGCTTCATGTTGTGCACAGGACATCCAGTGCTCCAGTAGCTCTCCCTGAGATCACCAAATCTCAGAGCACAAACCACACCAGAATGCAGAGTAAATTCATTTAGGACATTAGCTGGGCAATACAAGGAATTAATTTTCTCTTTTTCTCCCCTTAACACTTGTACAAAATAGTGCTTTGAGTGGTTCAAAAGTCCTGAGGAGGGGCAACATTTTACCTTTGTAGAAGCTGCCCTATGCTTGCATCAGTGCAAGAATGACCCACCTAATTTCTCTACAAAATTCACAACTTGTTACTTCAACCAAAAAGAGCTCCTGCAAAACATTAGGGAGGGATGAAATTTCATACAGACTCTTCATTTCACACACCCTGTATAGAATTTCTCCACCATCTGAGATGTTACTCTGATAGATGACACTCTTAGACAGATTTAAGCCAAGCAAAGGCCATTTACATTGTTACAGTCAGGATGGACGTTGCCTTGTGCTGTTGACTGAAATGAAATCATCCATGCTTAATCAGTGTAGGTTGCTCTACATTCATAAAAGCACTAAAGTGGCAACTCCTACCTTCATCCCCTAAGTAACAAAAATTTATAAATATTTTCACTGCATCACATTACATGCATTATTTCACTGGATTCAGTCCCAGAGTCAACAGGGTTGAAATAAAGGTGATTCAACTATTAAGTCAAAAACTTCAGCTGACGAGTTACCTAGGAGGTAAAAACAATTCTTCTCCACCTTGGAAAAAACTAATAAAATCTTAAGTTTTACTGTAAGTTATCTCAACTGCCAAAATATGATTTCTCCTGTACCTTTTTACTTTGCTGTATAGAAAGGAACAAACAAATTCCCTGAGTTCTTCCTCTGGGATGGAAAAAGCCCAGGACATCAAAGCCACTAATCTAATTAGGAATACTATGAGGGAAAAGGTGGGACCTGGGTTTTTCTGAAGCATTTTTTTGTTTTGGTTTTGTTTGTTTGTTTTGGGGATACAACTTGAGAGTGTGAAGAAACCACCCCCAAGCAGAAGAGCCATTCTCGGCAAGTCCCTTTGGTGAGTTTGAGCTTGCTGTACCCAACACAGGACCAACACAGGAAGGTTCAGCTTTGGTGAAATGCAGACCCAGGATCTCCCGTGGCCTCTCTGCATCACACCTCAGTGCTCTGCCCTCCAGTTTCATCACAGGGGGGATAGCAGTCTTGGCTGATCCTGCAGCCACGCTCCCTCAAAACTGCTACGTAAAGAGCATCAGGAGAAAGCCATAAAGGTGACATTCATCCCAGCAAGCCATCACCAAGGTTACAAAAGCAAAAGGGAACATATGAAGGTGTCCTGCTCCTTGATGATGCATGCACACAGCTGAAGGGGTAAATTAATATATTGAATATATATACCAAATATGTATGGGATGCAGACTGTGAAACAAACTCCCCTGGCTAGAAATTAAAAAGAAAAGGAGGATTTCAGATTTCTTATTCCATGAGAATTGCTTTTCCAACAAGTAAGACAGGAACTAGCCCAAAGGCAAGTGACACCAGTGACTGCCTACACCATGGAATAGTGGTGGGCAATATTTCTGTCTCTGTTCTATGCCTGTCTTCACTGCAAAGGTCACCACGTCACCTCTGTTAGATACAGCTCTGCCAGCCATGAGCAACAGGGAAACAGCTTAACTGGCCAGCCTGGCAGGACCTCCTATGAGCATTTGGGGGTGGGAGGAAACCTCCCAGCTCTCCACTTAGTGCTTCCAGTTCTTAAACCTTAAGAGAAGATCAAATTGCCTTGAACTAAAAGGATTTCAGTATTGAAATATTGGAGGTCTTTAAAAAACATGTAGATATGGCACTTAGGGACATGGTTTTGGGCTGGACTTGGCAGTCCTGGGTTAAAGGTTGGACTCTGTGATCTTTGTAGTCAAAAGATTCTGTTTTCTTCCTGATTCTCTATCCCTAGTGCAGGAGGGAGCAAAGGGAAGCAGTATCTCTGTAAGCATGAAACAATGGGAAAAAGCATTAGATCTTTGCCTTCACCTGGAGCACACCTTGCACTTCCAGCCCTTTCAAGTAGAGGAAACTTGGTGGCCCTGTGGAGAGAGTAATGAAAGCCAGCATCTGTGTCATGCAAAGATCCCTCAGGAGGAAGACTGGGAACTGCCTGCCCCCCACAAGTGTATTCACACACATGTACATGGGCACTCCTCTCCTTTGCCTTTTTTTTTTTTAAATTGCATACACTAGTGTATTTTTCACTACTTTCTTAGTATGACATCCATTGCATGGTATGTAACAATCAATGCCAACATTACCTATAGCACAGAAACATGTAATTCACTGAAACAGGACTTTCTTCTTCCCCAGCTTCTTGTAGCTAGTTCTGTTATATAAATCCATCTGACTTCTTACTTGATATGGATCTATTCAGATCAAACCTGTACTAAAGCCAGAAGCATTTTGTTTTTAACAAATATATTCCCATCCTCCCCAATCAAATCTCTACTTCTAGGTGAGACAGTGTCTTCCAACTTTTATTGTAGTGTACTCCTTCTAAGCAAATGAACTTAAAAATTCAGTTAAATGGTAGCGTAGAGCTAAAGGGCTATTTTATCCATCACATGGCAAAAATCATTCTCTGTACAGCATCTGAATAAATATCCATAGGATTCTCTAGATATTTTTGAGGCACCTCAGGCCAGGAAGGTAACTAGGTAATGAAGAAAATCATGTCAAGTTTTATGAGATCTTTAGTAAAATGGCTTAAATTGAGCCATGATGGCTAATACAGTCTGAAATCCTCCTCTATATATTCCACACAGCATCTTGTCTGTGCAACCTAGTTAAAAGTCAGGAGAAGGAGACAGCTGAAAACCTTGTGTGACCTTCTGATCCACAATCATTTCCACAGGAGAAATCACTGAAAGGTACATGTCAAGGTAGTTAACTAGTAGTGTACACTCCACCTTCAATACCTGCTGATAGTAACAACTCAATGAAAAAATGAACATATTCCCATGTTTCTGAGGCAATTATTCTTTATGAGGTATTCAAGGAGCCACAACCCCATTTATATACACTTTGCTACTTCACCCAAAATTTTCAGAAGTTGCTGGGCTGAAGTGAAGACACGTTTAAGGTTCTGTCTGTAGCAATGTGGACGCCAACACTGGCAACGTAAACACTGAAGAGGCACGTGGGCATATGCAAAAATTTCATTCAGCCCAAAGAAAAGCAAAACTAGGACAGAAGGATCCTAAATTAATCCAGTTCCTGTCTTCCAACTGACTTCCCTCACCATTGGAAAGACTTTGGTTTGGATTTTAGTCAAGTCTGGTTTACAGTGCTCAACTTTGTGTGTCATAAAAAAACACCAACCCTTGCTGGAACGTCTTACTCATTACACAGCCCTGCAAAAATTATTAGCTACGATACAAGGCATTTCCCTTTGGGGACCAGAAAGGGTGAAGAAAGGGGATGTAGAGTGACAGCTTGTGGTTTCCAATGCAGCAGGAAAAAAAAAAAAAAAAAGCAAGAGGAATACAGGATATAATGTGTTTACATTTGTCAAAACAAGTTTCCTGGAGACATGGAGGGTCCATGCTGCTGAGCTGTCACTTCTGTTTGAAACTGCTGCCTCATGCTATCAGGAGGTCAGTCACTGACCTACTTTCTGATAGGACTGAATTAATTTGCTACTTCTGTACACAAACCTTTTTATTTTTTTAAGGAATACTTAACAAACCCAGAAAAAGCTGCCTTTTATCCAACTTGGAGCTTCAACTGGTGCTGTGCAAGGCTATTACATACCCTGGCATAGGGGCCCAGTGTGCTTGGGCTGCTTATTCTTTTGGAAAAATCTGTACAGAGTATTTTAATGAGTTGACACTGCAAATAACGTCTTTCCTTTTTGAACTCCTACACTACACTAATACCAGTGATTTAACCCACTACGCACAATAAGGGAGGCCAGCACTCAAATAGGCTGTGCTTTGTCTAGGCTGCTCCTGAAATAGATGCCTACCACTACAGGATTAGCTCCCCAAATAGACAGATGCATGGCACAATACACTTACAGGATTAAAACATAAAGTTATTAATAGAAAACAAGATGAGTAGGTGAAACTTATGAACTAAACACCTACCAATCCAATCATGCCCTGCACAGAGCCAGCTAACCAGTTCTCACCAGGAGACGCTGGTATGCTAGGAGCCCTTAAACTAAGGCATTCTGCTCAGAAAGTGAAGAGGCAGAAGCAGTAGCAAAAGACATGCCACCTACTTCCCCTCTGCTTAATGGCTACCTACACGCACATAATGTCACTGCCCAAACTCCTTCATTGAAGTAAATCCATGGTGAAGTGTTTTTCACAGATCTTTCAACTACCTGGACCAATGGAATACTAGAAGTCAGCTCTTGAAATCATCCTTAACAATGCCATCCATTGAAAGCTTCATTGCTTGGGTGGACTGCTCTTCCCAGGTCTCTTGTGTGTAGCAGCACTGCTGTAGGGAAACAGGACAGCCAGGTGCCAATCCGTGAGAGCAGGGCCATCCCGTGTTAAGGCTCTGCACTAACATTTGGAAGACGAGACCTCTTCAGCAACTTGGTCTCATACGCTCACCTCACCCTCCATCTGCTAAGCAAAGATAAGGATCTTCTCCAAATGCTTGGCTTGCTTAGTACCAAAACATCGTGGGTGAGACTCACACTTTCCTTTGCATTTCCCCAGGGCCCAATCTAATAATAGAGGAGGTAGTACTGACTACCGTAATACAAGACGACTATCAGCATCACAACAGATTTATGATCACTCAAGTTCCTGGACTTGATTAGGTTCACGTTGCCAAAGATAACTATGCCAAACCTAGCACTTGCAACTGCAAATGCATTCTTGTCAACCTTTTTAGCTTTCATCTGTGCATATTTACAAGCCCCGAATCTGAAGTTCAAATAAATCCAGCAATTCACTCAAACCCACCAGGATTTGAAAACATTAGGGAAGTGTCAAGATGTCATTGAGCTTGTTCTGCAGAAAAGAGTGCTTTATAGTTTCAGAAAGAAATAGACAAGGGAGCTATTTAACGAGATGGTGGCATATTGAAACATGGATAGATAAGTAATTAATAGCTACCTTCTCTAAGTGAAAACTTTTCTGAGTGAAAAATCAGCTTATATGAAAAACTACAAGTCAACTGCTGCCATTTTTGGATGGATAAGAACTGTCATGCATGTTAGCATCTCCATTACCATGAAGGATTTTACTTCTTTAAGCAATTCACAAAGACTTTCACACAGAACAGCATGTGGGAAGCAAGGAACTAACAGAAGGAGACACCAAAGAAATGTTGATATTTGCAACTAGAATTCTAATGAAAAATGTTATCAGGGATACATGAACACAGGAGACAACCTCTACCATGAGAAGCTGAAGTTTTAGTCCCTTACGATCAAGAGTAACTACACAATTGCATAGGTGCTGTTATTAGTGTACAAAATATTGGCCAAATAGTCTCTTCATGTTGGTAGATCACAATGTTTAATTATTTCAAAAGTCAAATATTCAAGAAACTGATCACCTAGTTAAGGACTCTCTTAACCATGATGTGCAGGTTTCTTTAGCAAATTTCTACACAGTTTCAAGTGGAACATATGGCACCTTAAAGTAAACAAACAGGAGAGGGAAAAATAGTCATGCTTCAAGAAATAGGAAGTATAAACCTATTAATTAAGCATTTAATTCCTTTTATCCCTCATGTCTGTCTTCACAGGCTCTCTCGGCAATCAACCAATTTTGGGATTCACTGCTGTCATGCCAATCGTGGCAGTACTTCAGCTAAAAAGGCACTGTCAAACACAATGAAGTTTCCCTTCAGCTTGTTCCCACACTGTGTAAAACACACACGCTGCCTGGCGAGGGGAACCGGGGGTGAGGCTTCATCTGCCCTACTTCCAAGAACTGCAGACCCGCCCCAGCTGGCAATGGCACAACTGAATCACACCAATGGTTGAGACTTTGTGCTATAGAAACCACCTCACACCCTCCTATACAACACATAAATAGAACCCAGTGGTGCATTTCTGTCCAGCTTAGTGGTGGATTTGGCAGTGCTGGGTTAAAAGTTGGACTCGATGATCTTAAAGGTCTTTTCCAACCTAAACAGCTCTATGATTCTTTTCCAACCTGCACATGCCTTGGACTGAGGCATACTATAAACATAAAAAAATTTCCCAGCATTTCACTGCTACAGCTCAACCTCTCACTTGAATCCATGGACATCATCCCCTGTACTTCACCCAGTGATGCTGCGCACAGAGCACAAGGAAGGATATGGCAGACAGATTCCCTGCTGTGAAGGAGAATATACATCTCTCTAACAGCTGGTTTTCACAGTGGTCCTGTGTTCCTGTGAGAACTGGTGTTGGCAGATCAAATCCTAGATAAGGGCTTATAAGGCTTTGAAATATGTAAGGATAGTTACTGACAATGAGCTGTGCATTTTTATCTGCTGACTTGGGCAAAGAAGGCACTACTGATGTCCTGACTGTAAATTGTATTTAAAATGCACATCTGGCTGCCTCACTGGAACTATCCCTGCTTTCTATCCTTAGTATGCGCTGGCCTGGCAGCTGATACTGCCAAGCAGCTTCTGGCAGTGGCCATCTGAAGCCAGGGACCCAGGCTACTGGCTCCTGGGGCAGGGACTGTCACCCTACAGTCACCCAGCACAGCGGGGCCCTGACTCACCCAGCATCTGGGCATCACTGCAGCATAAATGAGGATAACCTAAATGCCAACAAAGGGCAGATACACACAGCCCTGCAACAAAAGCACACTTTACTGCAAACACCTTGTATCCCAGAGCTAGAAATAGAAATTTCTGTGACAAAAAATTTCACAACATGAAACTCTGTATTAAAAAACCAGCAAGCTGCACTGTTTGGCATCTTGTATTCCAACCCTTGTGAGAAGTCCAAATAGCTCAAATACAAATCTGTAATATTGCTCTCTGAGTAACAGCTATTTTAAACCAATTTTGGCAGACACTAAGAGTCATAAGCAGGGTGCCAGCTGCATGGTTCCTTGAGTCCTTCTCCTGGAGCCACCCAGCCAGCAGCAGTGACACAATGCCCTCCTGCTCTGCTATGGAAGCTCTGACACCTTCACCTTCCGCCCAGCCTGAATGTGCCGGGTTCCTGCAGCGAGGAGAGCTTGCCTTCGCTGCTCCAAGGTAGAGGAATAGCACCAATAAAAATCAGAATCTTCCAAGTTTCCAAAGTCCCCTTTCCATAAAACAAGGCTTAAAAAGAGAATAGACAATGAGCTGCACAACATTTTCTACTCATTTGAGATGACCCACATAATTAATTCACTTGACCATTTCACACTTCCTAAGTTATAGCAACAAGCAGTACAAAAGCTTTTACAATCATGAACAATTTTTGCTTTATGTATAAAAGTGCCTAGTGTAGTTTGTCATTTATCAGCAAAAATTAACATCCCCGCACAATACATGGACTGTGATATTAATTTACAGATACCTGAGGATCAAACACTTGCTGATCCTGGTCATTTCCCTGCGCCTCTTTACCCTTCACAGCAGCTTCCTGTGAAATCTCTGTGTTCATCAGCTTTCCAAGCACCATCCAGCCCAGAAGTGTGGCTGGGACACAACTTGCCATTTAGTAGTTTCCTTTCCCTGGATCTCCAGGCTACACAAATCTCCCATCCCAGACTCCTATCTGGGACTTCATGATGGGAGGGTAAGATTATGCTTTGTGACCCCACAGCACAAGTTACAGTGCATTAAACTAAAAATAACAAAATATAAGTAAAAATAAGGAAAGGTCTACAGTAAGTAAATTCCACCTTTTCAATGCACACCACAGGAGCACACATATCCACAAAAGTGATTAGGTACTACGTCCTTGTTGGATGGAGGGAGGAGGAGAGGTCAAGCCAGAAAACCTGAGAGGTAAAAGCAGAATTATTCAACATAGTGATGGCACTGCAGAAAGAAGGAATTTTTTTTGCACAACTGCAGCAAGGCCTGCAGGGACAGGGGGAAGCGGAGGGGGTGGGAAGGGATGATGTTCAAACAGCAGTGCTGGCAGAGCATGAGGTCAGTCAAAGGAGGTCATGTCACTCCAGCAGAAAAGCCTGCTGGAATTATCCTACTGGGCAAGAATGATCGTACTCACAGAAAGACAGCAATGTGCAGTCTTGGTCAAACCAAGTAACCCAGGGCTCCAGCTATGGAAAAACAAATCCCAGGAAGCAAGGCCATTCCCAACAAACTGGCCACAAACAGACTGCAGCTGCTGAAACACATAACTAGAGTGACATAATATTAGAACACATTTTTATGCTTACTAAGACAACAACAAACCCAAGCCTGAAGCTGTATTTTGGGAACACTCGCTCAAACTATCTTTAGACAGGAAAAGAGTAAAAGAGTGTGTGTGTACAGATGTTCCAGCAGGCACAGAGACCAGAGAGCTGGAAAAAGCACTTGCTCACTTCCGAACCGTATAAAAATCGTCTGTTGCAAATAAGGGTGGGGATAAATACATCAGGCAATGTGAAACAAAATAAAAACAAAAAGCAGGCAAGGAGCCAGTAGTTAGTCAGGGATTGGTGAAGTATAGTGGCTCCATGCCTTCTCCAGCTTTACTTCTCCCAACAGATGTTTCCAGGTGTTATCCCCTCCTGCAGTCCCCCTGCTATGCTTTACTTTTCCTGCCAGCTCTTTCATCCAGCTTTCTATCTCACTTTCACAGCTGCTCTCTTGGAAGCATGATTGAAGCTATAAATTCACGTCTACACATCTGTAATAAAAATAGTTTTTGTAAAAGCTATTCTTCTTCCCTATTGATGGCGACACAAATGATACAGAATTGCTGGCAATTCAGGGGTCTCACTGCAGCTTTAATCACTGATCAAGACAGGGAGCAATCCTCTGTCTCACAAGGAAATAGTAATAATGAAATTTTAATGAAATTTTATATATATCTATATATATATATATAGGAATTACTTCTATTTGTGAAGAACTGAAAGATACAAGAAATGGCCTCAAAGCTCTTTTTCCATGGAACAGCTCTTATTTTTTAAGTAAAACATAATTATCACCTTGTTCCAGAAAACACATCTACATGCCTTCTCCTTTGCCCTCTTGGATGTAAGGAAATCCTTAGGGCCACAACTGAAGCAAGCAATGCTTTCAAGGTCTCTAAAGTGACTGAAGTGAGCCAACAGTACACAGAAGACTCTGCTCACCTCATAAGCTTCACATCTTTCTTAATCTTCAGCCTGTGGCAAAGCAGAAATCCCAAAGCTTGTGCTTTGGGCATGATAAAGAAGTGACCATTCCTCCAAGCAGTGCTTGTACAAGAAAACTGATTTGCATGGAGGCGCATCTCCTTTGGGTGCAATTTGTCTTTATGGCAAATAAATCAGCCATGGGCAAGCATTGGGTTAATATTGGCAGGGCAAATTCCAGGCATGAAGCCCTAGGAGAAAAAGCATAGTTTTGGGTGATGGAGATTGGCCACCAGCCTGTTGTTGGTAGGGAATGGAGGAGCCAAATAAAGAAACACAAAATTGCACCGACAGGAGCAAAGAGAGATTGCAAAGAGAATGATTTAGAAAACCAAGAAAGAGCTAAAGCAGGCAAGTTTGACAAACAGGGACAGTGCTTGTGGCAAGAAGCTGACATGGCATTTTTATAACAAGGGCAGGGGGTAGGAGCAGAGTTCAGCACTGCACCTGGAAAGGACTGGTCCATCCCAGTGACTGTCTCTGCCTCCAGGAGAGGCTAGGAGCTCTCCTAAGCTCCTTAGCTCTATGTGTGGCCAGCACAAGAGGACTCTGCTTGCAATGGGTGTGCCATGACACTGCTACTACAGTGTGACAGCAGCTTCCCAGCATCTAAGGGGATGCCTGTGATTCCAGAGCTGCAGTGGTATTTGCTGCAATTTTCGTTAAGGTTTTCATAGTTAGCTAAGCCACTATTGTTATTATTGAAATTCACACATGCACACAATACTTAAGAGAGAGAAGGGGGGTGAAAACAGGAGCTGAATTGAAAGTTCAGCTTCTTTTAACTTAATTTGTTAGCAGGTTCATCATCTTTTTTGACAGAATAATCTTTCCATGGTGAATTATTTTCACTGGAAAAAAAGAGGAGACCAACAAAATGCTGGATAAAATTTGTGCTTTAAATAATAAAGCAATTAATGGCCTTTTTAGCAAGCACACATTCTTCTCTCCAGAAATAAAATCCCTATTTCATCTCATCTAAATTGCTTGGTCAGCTTCAAATAAGTGCAATATAAATCTCCTTCCCATATTGCTGCTGTTATCTGTGATAAAGGGAAGAGACAGAAGGTAATCCTGTGTTCTGTATTCACTGACACATCATTTTCATGCTACACTACACTGTAATTTATTTCTAATGGGATAAACCTCTTGTAGTCTTTCTGCATTGTTCAGCCACACACACATCCCCAACTGGTACCAAGATTGTAGGACTGGCAGGTGCAACACACAGGGACCCTGCTTGGTGGATTTAGGATGCCTGCTGCACATTTCAGCAAAGCTACAGCTGTGAAAATAAACAGAGAGACTGTATAATTAAGGTATGCTTTTATTCCTTCCCAGGCACTGCCTCCTGCAAGCAAGGCAGTCAAAGAGTATGACACTTTTCAGTACTTGTAATTTCCAACTAAACTCTTCATTTTTTTATCTAATCAGTTTGAGATGATGCAAAAACACATGTGGAGCTGTGAGAGATTAAAGGACATGGAAACGAGTTGAAAGTGAGAAGTCCTTATGGTCTTAGCCACAGCAGAGGTATCGTTTCATACAAAGGAAGGTATCTTTGATGCTCTTTCTCCTGCCCTCATCAAGAGGAATACAAGAAGGAACCAATGCATGAAAATCAAGCAGGGACCACGAAGAACTACAGTTTTGTTTACAATATTTTCATATCATTTTGCAGAAGAAGAGAAAACCTATGGCTCAAGGCTTATAAAAACTTTCTTCAAATTAGAAGTTTGAACTGAATATCCAGTTATTCCTGATGCAGTCCTGAAAATGATAGGTGCAAACAGAAGGCTACCTGTGATATTCCTGCAGAAATTATTATATTTTAGAGAACATCCCCATTAATTTGTACAACACTTTTCTCTGTCAAAATGTGCAAAACCACCACAGATACTTAAGCTTCTGCCAGTTAATATACACCATTATCAAGCATCATGACTTAAAGAGACAAGAATCTCACTTTTACCATGCCTTTCACACCCACCTCTCCAGCTCTGTTGATAGCTACTCACAAACAGAGGACATCTTACAAAGTAAAATACTGTCTAATTTGCTGTCTACTATCTGGCTACTTCTACAGCTCAATCACTCCAGCCATTTACAAAAGGATTAATTTTGTCTGATTCAGATGCAAGGCAGAAACTTGCTGTGGCAGTCAGCTCTCCAGATTCCCTTTATTGTCAATGCAAGGTGACAGTCCCTGCCAGGGCACAAGTCACGCCACTGCAGGTACCCATCTTCGAGGTGGTGAATGAACCCCTTGCAGCCTCGGGAAGGGACTGAGAGCTCCACTGTGGCCCCACCTGCACACGGACAAACGCCAGCTCAAAGGGGCCTGGCAGCAGGAGAGCTGGGTCTGCTCTCCTGGGCAAAGGTCACTCACAGCAGTGTTTCAGCTGCTGCTTTGCCATCTCCAGCTGGACCGGGGTCCTCAGTGCACCCCAAGCCCCTGGAAGGATGGTGACAGCAACAGCCAGTCTGCAGAGAATGGGAAGGACAAATACAACACCAGGCACCAGCAGCAGGGCTGCAGCTGCTTTATATTGCTTCTTGCTGCAGATTAGGAATGTTAGCTCTGGTTTACCAACAATTCATGCTTCAAAAATTTGATAAAATACCCCAAAGGCTAATTCCTCCTGAACTCCACCCCTGCTGCCACAATCCATTTGTATTATGACTTTGTTCTGGGGATGTATCTGCAGCCACTTATGTGAGGGGCCCAAATGACTCGATCCAGCCCAGCCTGGGCAGGCAGTGCTGCTCACATCCACACTGGGTCACACTGGGTGAAGGAAAGTGGTCCCAATGAGGCTGGCAACTACTTTAGCAGGGATTCCAGCTGAGATCCTGCAAGTGAAGCTCCCTGCAGAAGCCACCAAGCAGCCTTGCCAGATGCTCCTGGGGCTCCACAGAGCACTGGCCAAGGAAGCCCTTGGGCAATCAGATCTGCTCCCACAGCAAGGCCCAAGCTCCGGCAACAGACCTCTGCTGCATCCCAACCTACCCACAGGGTTTGCTGCCAGTCTGTATTCTGATGTCTGCTGATGCCAACATTTCAAACACAGCAGATCCTGTGTTCATTTAGGTTTTACTCATCTGAAACTCCCTCTTAAATGCAATCCAGATGAGCTCCTTGGCGTGGATAGTGGCTGCCCTTACTGTCTGCAGCCTCACTTAGGAGACTGTTTTCCAAAGGGAGCAGAATAATTTTAGATAGACTGCCTTTCACTGTGGTTGGAAAGGGGATCCTTGATCATGCTCCCAAGGTCATACCCTCCTTTCTGAGCTTGTCTGGGGAGAGATGGCAGCATAACTCACACCACCAGCTCAGGAAAGCACTGTGAGTGTCTTTACTGAGCTGCTTGTGTTGTCTACCAGTTCTCAAAGGCAAAATGCATGGCTTAGCTCCCCCCTGCAAACAGGTGACTTTGTACTTTGTCACCTGGCTACAGACACAAAAAGATGGCACCATGTGAAGTGTGCAGGTGTGTCTGCACCTACTGCCACAGCTCACCCTGCTGCTGCAGAGGGGGCCAGCTTCATGAAACAGGGCAGGCTAAAAGCAAACCCTCAAAAGAGATGCCTGGTCCCAGATTTGTAGTGCCCAGGAGCCACAGCTATCCTAAAAGTCTACAGGGGAAGAACCAAAAGGGCTAAACCTGGCTAGATACCACCTGGTCATGGTAAATGGCAATAAATGCCTTTGAGGCATGTGCAAGTTAAAAAGCAAGCTTAAATGTGGGAGAAAGACATTGGGATTCTCATTCCAAACACAGCAGGGCACAGGGCTGGGATCTTCCCACGTCAACCTTTCAAAGCTAGGCTGAATGAGAAAGAGTAAGAGCTTGGCTGGAAAAGCAAGAGCAGATGACAGAATCAGTCTTTACTGCCTTAAATTTTTAACTCTCTGAAAAATCAGCTTCTTGTCCAATAGGCAGGTGACACCACCACTAGGAATTTGACGGCTGTGCCCCAGTGTAGATGTCAAAAGAAAAGCAGCAGAAGGGAGGTAGCACAACTGGCCTAGCAAGAGGGGTGCAAACTGCTTCAGCCCTGCCACACAAGGTGCTAAGATGCAGTGATAAAAGCAAGAGGAATGAATAGGGTCTGGTGATTTTTCTAAGAAAGCAGGGTTTGCATACAGGAACCAGAATTATAAAGAACAAATAACTGAAGAATCTCTTTGTACTATTGATTAAAAAACAGCATGGGATGTTATTTTTTTGTCCCTATGTTCTACAAACTGGACTAAAATTACAGAACCTGAACATTTTTTACTCTAGTAACAGCCATCATCTAAAACATCAGCTGAACTAAACCCACAAAATTGTATTAAGTATAATATACAAGCACTTTGTACGTACAGTAAAAAAGCTAAGGGCTACCCTTCACCTTTGAAGACAATCTGTAGATACACTTAAACCATGTAAATATTTATTTATAAATAAAGCTAGAAGCAAGTTCTTTATTCTCAATGCAGTGTGTGAAACACGTGGGGTTTTTTCCACTTCCACAGAAACTTACTACAGTTACTAGCCCCTCAGGACAGCTTGTGAAACTAGAAAAAGTGGTGTACTGTCCACTGCTTCTAATTAAAATCTTACAGTACTGCGGTCAGAGAGCTCTGGAGAACTGGTGGGGTCGCGTGATTTCCTTGAGGTCAGACAGCAAAAGCACACCAGACCAGGGATGACAGATTTCTTGGCTTGTCCATGCAATGCAGCCCTCTGCAGCCTGAGCCAGAAATGCCGTCACTGGGAAGCTCTGGTTCCTCTCAGTACCCTAACTTTAAATAGTCTGGATCTTTAAAGGAGAAAAACCCATGTAAGCACACTCTCCCTCCCACCACTTTCCCCAAGGCACCAAGAGTAACTTTTTCCCCTAAAGCCTTCTTGCACCTGCAGATGTTGCTCTGGGAGCCAATGTGGCTCCAAAGTCTGTGCCAATCTTCAGCCACTCTCTGCAGGTTTTCTGTACCGCTGAATGCCAGTAAGTGTTCACACTCCAAGCAGTATCTGGTCTGACCATTTGTATGTTCCTCCAGCTGCTTGAAGCCCATCTGCTCAGACAGGATTGCTGGCTCCACTCACTGCACACGACCCAGTGTTTCCATTGCTCACCCTGGAGAACTTGGGGGACACACTGGTGAGGAAGTGGCAGATCTTTGCATTTGCGACACATTCACTCCATCTGTTACCTAGTATTTTCCCCAGGTATTTACATCTGGAGGCATGAGACGCCTTTGCCTCTGGTGAGTTTCCAATACTCACATCCACATGTTAAGATGGAAATAACATCTGAGTGGAAGACTCCTAGTTTGGTCTTTACATTTGTATTTTCAATGACTAATTTTGTTTAAGTTGGTAAACGCAGCTGTTGCCTTGCCAGTTGGTGACATTTCCTTTTGGACTTCCCCCCTGGTTGGTGTGTCTCTGCCAAGACATGTAAATTGATTCATTCCTTGTATTTCTCTGCCTTTTTATACAATGCTTCAGTAGGAATTTGCAAAAGGTCTCTTGAGATTTGTTTCCTTAAATAATTATTAGCCCTGCAATGCCAGACAGTCTTTTCTTACATGTTTTTTGAACTGCCACTTAAGCATCCCATGCTCAGGATGCTGGATCTAACTGATGTAACAGCTCACTACACTACATCCAGCTGCACTTTTTCTTATGGTGGCTTGGCCGTGCCACTGTCCACTCAACAGCAACCTTAAAGTGGTGACAGAATGCACACTGGTTTTACACCAGCATTGTCCATGATGAACCACTCAGGCAGCTCCCTACTTGCTTCAATGGTTTTAGCTTGTCAGTGACTTCACAGCCATTATAAATACATACACAAAAATAATAGATTAGTCTCCGGAAAAAGGTAATAAACATATTCTCACCAAGAGCTCCAAACAAACTACCACATCAAACTGGCAGGTGATCTGCCTTAAGCCAGGAAGGAGGAGGCTATCCAAAATCTGGATAGCAGAGGCCATCCAACAACCTGGCCATTGCTTTATCTTCCTAATTGAAATGTCTGAGCTGAAGCTGTAAGAGAAATAAATTAGAATCTCTGTTCTTCATTTTGGTTTGGGTATTTTTTCATTTTTGACGCTTGTACCAATGAAAGAAACAGAACTTCTCTTCAACTTTTGCAATTGCTTGCATCACCCTTCTGAAATACTTTATCTGAAATGCAATTTCTTTGTATTAGTTGGATTATGTTAATTTTTTTCATATTCCTGTATTTCTTGAAGAACTCAGCAACTACTCATTCAACCATTTTCCAGCAATGATTGCTACCTCCAGCTACTCCAAATTGTGGTTTTAGATAGCTTTTCATATCTGCCTCTGTGCTATGAGACAGCATCTCTACTTTGGGATTTTCAGTTCCTTTGGCACAGTCACAGTGCTCCTCCCACCACCATCATCCTTCTCCTGTCACTAAATAGCTTTCACTTGCTAACCTCAGACAGGCCTATTGGCTGGAAGAACCTGGCCTGTTGAGCAAAGGGAATAGCTTTTTCAGGAGCTATATCAGCTTCTTGGGCAAGGCCATCTTCTTATTTCTCTTGGGGCCTCTATTGTTCTGAAACTGATTTTGCTGATGATTTTGCTGGATGCATTGATGTGTCCAATGTTGGTTTTGGTATTTGCATTCTTGGAAAGTCCACTATCCGGGATTGCTCAGCTGAAAACCAGCTACATTTTTAACAACATATGGCATGTTCACTTAAGTAGTAGTACTAATTTACTAATTCTTCTGCAATTTTTTAAAATTATTTTTTATACTGTCACAAAAAATAATCACTTCTATTTGCATGCTAGGATGTGCTGAAGTTAAACACTGTGTTTGTCTCCAGTATACTCAGACCACAACAATTCCACCAACTGCTGTGGGGACACCTCTACACTATGTCCAGGCATTACCAAGAGCACAGAGAGCAGGCAGACTTCTGCCAGGCCCCACATGATTGCTTTGGAGAGAGAAGATGACATTTGGCCATTAATTCCTCTGTTCTGTCACTGGCCCTAACCCCAAGAAAGAAGTCTCCCTTTTAGTAAGCAGATGTCAGCTAAGGAATTTTGTCCAAATCTGCTAACAGCTCTTATCTCATCGCAGTAGTTGTCTGTTGGTAACACTGTGTAATTGTCATTTCATGTACTGTGTTTGAAATCTAGTTCAGAGCAATCGACCACTAATTGGTTCCCAGTCTACAAGCTATTTTTCTGCCATGGAAGTCATAATTAATGCTACTCCCTCTGAGTTATCATCATCGTGCTTCATGAATATATTATAGCTTTGTTTTCATTCTTAAGATTGCTCTTCATCAATTCCTGGTCACAGACAGTTTGCTTACTCAAAGGATTTTACTCCATTTCCTTCACCTGCATCTCTTTTGTTGTTGCAGCCTTTATTTCACTGTTCCAGAAACCTACTTTCTGTGGTTAGTTTTTTTTCCAAACCTTTCCCTATAGAACTCTTCAGAGGCTTGCCTGGCTCACAGCTTTCACCAAAGCAGGTCACATCATTTCACCTAAGACAGAATCGGCTATTTACCTGGCAAAAACTTTGCTGGAAAAGTTACCTTGCCATCTTCCTCTAATTTGCCTCTTTTCCAAGGACAGATTCTTTGCCTGTAGCTGAAGCCCAAACATAGTGCTGTGTCGCTGCTTTTCATCACAACCATGATGTTTGACCCATTCAGTTTGGGCCATGAGACTCTAAAACCTTGCCCACAGCAAGGTCAGTTGAAGCCTTGATTTGCCCTCTGGGTTCAAGTGGTAGCCATGCACTGCCAGCTGCTAAAAGGAGCACAGCAGTTTTCCTGTCACCGACATTCTACTTGATAAGGATGTTGGGAGATGAAAAGATTCCGGGTATTTGCATTTTACAGCAACAGCAGCCATTTCAATACCTGCCTTAAAAAAGAAACCACATCTAACATTTCAGAAATGGCTGTGTTCTGTCTCCAGAGCTGATGTAAACTGTTCATACCTTCTTCTGCATGACATTGCCTCTATCCCTCACACCCAGCACACTAATAGGTTAGTAGTTATCACCACCTGAATCTTACGCAGGTTCATGTTAAGACTCCCTAAACATGGTGAAACACAGAAACTTCACACCTACCAGAGCCCGAGAGAAAAATTCATAATTTTTTTTTTTTTTTTTTGGCTACTGAACTAGCTCATATTCTTCTACACTTATGGTACTATTTGGTTCAGCAGATGGAGAATTAAAAGAATTTTGCCAACCATTTTTACTGCCTCACATGAGAGATGTAGCCACACTTTAGCCCCATGTGTCAAAGTAATTTTGGACCTGACTATGGGTTTGGGTACCCTAAACTGTAAGGGAAGAGCAGACTTTGCACTTGAACGGTCAAGCCACAGACCTGAAATAGTAACATTCAAAAGTCAGGTTTAAAGGAGAGCTAAAATGGGCCAGCAGTGTTGAAAAGAACAGCTGCTCATCCTTGCAAAAAGCCTGGTCTTTCAGGGAGACACACTCTACAGAGAGGAAAGAAATTTAACCCAGGGGGCCAGTACCTGGGACCTGCTAAATCACTTTTCCTCAGCAAAACTGTAGTGGGTAACTATCGACTAAACGAGAGATGAAGAAGCCAAATCAGGATGTTAGGGACTGCTCCAAAATCTACAGGATGGACAATGGATTAGGTCAGTGCATGGAGGTCATCTGCACTGAGGGTGTCATCTTTGGCATCAGCCAAATGGGGTGGGAGATGGGCATGGGGAGAGGGAAGAACGAAAAACCACACTTTGGGGTAAAAGAGAGTTTTCTGGTTAAAAAACGAGACCAAAAAAATGCTATTTCTGAGATATGGGGAAATGAGTGGCAGCCTTTTCATCATAACGCAAGACAGAAACAGGGAAGACAAAGAAGGTACGTTCAGAAGAACATAAAAACCAGAGATGTCTTAATGGTATTTGCAGATAACAAGCCCTCAAGTAGTATAAATACAGTCTGAGAAGTGTAACTAATATATAGCTTGCTTTAAAAAAGACAAAGCATCCACATTTTACTTTTTCATGTTAACACACTGTAATAAACAGCTATGGAAAACAAACAACAAGGGACCTGGGCTGTGTTAAAAACTTTCTTGTATAACCCCAAGCAACTACTTTGTGCTTCAGCTTATATAGACATAAAAGCTGTATATACTACAATTAGTGTCTGTAAGGTGATTTTAATTAAAATTTGGTGGTTGAAGTACTGTTTTAGGGTATAACTTCAAGATAAGTTATGCAATTTTCCCCATTTATGGTTATCTGGTACATAATTTCTCCCTAGAAAATACACTTTTTTTGAAAGTACAGAGCGTAAGAAAATGACCTATGTTTCTGAAACAGAAAGAAGTTGGAATCCACTTGTTCAAATCCAAACTTTAAAATGACATAAGCAACACCCCTAGACAGTCTGGGCCATCACACTGTGGAATTACCTCCGGCTGAGAAGAAGTGACCAGCAGGAGGATACAGGACCTGTCTGCACTAACTCCCTACACCAAGTGTCCAGGAAAGAACTTCCAGTGTAGTTTTTTACAAGCCAAAGGCAGGTGTCTGGGTATATACAGGTGTGTGAAAAATCTGTGGCTAGTAGGTCTCCGAGGAAGCAAAGAGAAATTTGAAGGAAGACTGAAATTACTATTTCAGATTCCCAAGAGGACAGCTAGCTTCTGTTGCCCCAAGTAATAAAAATATTGCTTCATTTGCTTTGATTATGAATTTCAATTTTGTGATACCTGATTTTCTTTGCTTAGCCTCCTAATGGTTAGACAACAATTCTGTGCATGACTGCAGCAATTTTGTTTCTACATCCTGATAATTACACCTCTTTGATGGAGTGTGTTTTAATAATATTTGTAGATAAGCTGAGCTGCTGTCAAACCCATTGAGACTGGGTTTGTTCTCAGCTTTTGATTTTATTAAGTGCAGGCATGGAAAGGCAAGAACTGAAGCATCAGCTCAAACAGGAATGAGCTCCAATCCCTGTTCCCAAAAGAAAGAACTTTGAGATGCGTGGCAATCCCAGAGAGCACAAAGGGCCACCTTCACCTTAGTTAAACTCCTCCACTTCTGTAACTCTCTTGTCTTCCATTTTAGCACCTGTTGAGCAGGCAGAAGAAGAAACACTTGGGGGAAGAATGCCAAGGGAAGACTTCCTTGCAGAACATTTTTGTTTCGTTGTTCATTAGCAGGTAGGCGACAGCCATACATATCAATGTGGGTGAGCACATGGAGCTTTCATGGAAGACAGAGCGCCAACGTTAATTCCCAGGAGACTCATCTCACTTACGAGACGCCCACGTTCACACCGCAATCACAGCTGCACCAGCTACAGTCGTCTTGGAGCCTCTGCTCTCAAGATGCTGGTTAAAGATATCCTAAATTGCAATGCCATTTCTCATTATCCCAAGTCCTCTGTCAGCAGACTCAAAATCAGGATCCTTTATAATAATGGAGAGATTTACCAACACCTTTACCACTAATATCATCTGCCAAGAAGGCACTTTTCATCATCTGTTTTAAAATATGTATTAGTCTGATCGCTTATTCCTTATCAACTTCATAAAACAACAGCACTGAAGACCAGCTGTACAGGAGCTCCTGATGTTTGTAATTTGCTTACAGGACCCAAATTTAAGAGACAGCATCACTGCATTTAGAAATGTCACATCAAGGTTTCCAGTAGCTTCAACATTTCCCATTTCATTAAATGAAAGAAGGGGTGGAGAAAGGAGGAAACCATATTTCTGCTCCACTTACTTGACAAATGCAAGAAACTGCATATAGATCAACTGACACAACCTCTCTGAATCTTGCTGAAACACACAAACAAAGCAAGATCAACCCAGGCAACTAGCATTTGCTGCCGTGGTTTGGGAAAATGGTTTAAAACTCAGAAGGTTTTGGATACCTTCGTTGAATGTTTCCAAATGAATAACTGTGAACAAACACACAGTGAATAGCAGATTTCAGAATTCACTGCCTATCAATCTACACCACTTTAGTGGTAATCAACAGATTATCTTGGTATGACAATTTAACTACAAGTCTCAGCCTGGAAGCACTTCCCTCCCCCCTACACCTAAATCACAGTCAGAAATGCTCCGAAGAGGATTAGGGAGACGACTTTGCCAAGCACAAAATGCTGACCTAAACATGTTCCTGTTTAAGGAGGTTCTAAATTTGACTGAAATGGCAATGCTCAGTCCAGCCCTTTTGTGTCTTTCAAGATTTGTATAAGCTTTTAAAGCCTCTCATTTCTTTTAAAGCAGGTTTTACTATCCCTAGAAATATTTTCTGCTCTTAGCCTTTTTGCTGTAAACATACTGTCAAACTGCACATACACATATTCTGCTGAATCTAGAGACATGACAGGGTTTGTGCTTCACCTGCTACATCTGAAAAAAGCAACAGCTGTAGGTGATGCTCTGGCTTGTGCCAGCACTTGGTAGTGGTGTTCTAGTGTACAAGGGGGAGGGCTGCTTCATCCATGTGCTTTTACACTGTAAGCAAGGAGATCCCAAAATATAGGCTGCAGCATTTCTTATTTTCATCCATAAAACACCGTTAAATCAAAGGGATTTACGTGGATTAGTGAAGGACAAAATTGGCCTATTTTAGTCATTGTAAAATGACATTAAGATTATAACCCATCTCACACTCCCAAGATTAATTACTTTCCAACTCAATATATCAAAAGGGTCCTTCCGCCTAACAGTCACGCCAAATGAAAATAAAATAGTGGGAGTATATTCCTTTTTTTTTGTCTTTTTAGACACGATGTATTTTAAAACTGAAATAATTATTTGTTTAATTTTCTTTAAAGAATTAAAAAGGAGCACAGGCTATGATGCTTGATTAGAAACATCAGACAGCGGCTGCTGACAACTCGCTGAACCCTGAACTGTGACATTACAGCTGGCCACAGTGTAATTCTTTTTGGAAGATGGAACTCTCTTACACACCAGTGAGGTTGCTGTTCCCTCCCCCCCCCCAGCTGCTCCTGAGATTCTCACACGTGAATAACTGCGCCTGTATGGGAACATTCAGAGAAAATGCCACAAAGGTTTTGAAATGATAACCAGAAAACACACTGTGGTATTAGTTCTGCTTAACTTTATAAGAGCTTGAATTTTATTTTTATTAGCTTCTGCAAGGCTGAATTTCCCAGAATGATGTAACTGCTGTCTCAAAATAATCTGAAAATGTTTTTTTCTGTCCTCACACTACAGCTCTACATCTCCTCTCTGCTGAGCTATGTGTAGAATAGCTAATCTGAGATCAACTCACACATTGGTTTCTAAGGGACACAAACATAAAATAGGCTGAAGGATACCTAGGATGACGCAGAGAAACGTGTTTTGCACACACAGGGACACAACCACTTTGGGATCACGCAAGGAATCCTCAGCCACCAAGGGACACGTGGCAGCTGCCTGCCCGCACGCTGCTCCCCGCGCACGGCCTCCGCAAGGCAACCGCGCCCAGCCCGGCCTGCAGCTGCAGAGCTCCATCGGAGCTGCTGACAAACAAAGGAGTTACCTGCTGTTAGTCCACTGAAGAGTGCTAAAGGCAACACGTTCTTAACACAGAGCCCACGAGGACACTTGCCCAAATATCCAGCCTCAAGTGCTGGTCGGGGGCTGTACCTGAGGCTGTGGCAAAACCCATGGCAACTCAGGCTAAGGGGGTCCTGGTCCACACACAGCATCATGATCCCAGGGCGGGCACCTCTGGCAGCATCCCGAGCTGAACTCCCGGGAGCTGTACACCTAGACGTGGCGTTTTCCTCCAGCAGGGAGTTTATTCTGGCTGCTTTGCTTGAAGCTGTTTGCACCCATCCCTCCGTCAGCAAATGCAGGGGCTGGTTTACAGCCCCTGTCCTGAGAACTGCATCTCCACAGGGCTGTGTGTGTGCACTACAGTTTAAGCACTTTGGGACTGCTCAGAGTGAAATGCATAAAATGCTAATGTATTACTAGACTCCTACAATATTTTTAAATAGCATCTCTGGTATATAGAACTATTTTACAAGCAAGTCAGTGTTCCATGACACCAAAGATTTTTATTTTATCTTTTAAAGTTTAAATATCAGTGAAAAGTGGGTGTTGATAGAATCTGCCAGCAGCACAAACAAAATGTACGAATCCAGACTAGAAATGAAATGATCTCTCCACAACAGGGAAAGTAAGGCAGCACAACAGAAAAATACTCCACAATACACAGCACCTTGAAAGTATTGAACAAGCAAGTAGAACAAAGATTTCAAAGCACATTTAGACATGTGCTTCTTCAAGCAACATGTCAAAACCACTACCTTCTCCTCCCCTTCTTCTTGACAGATGGTCTGACTGGGCCCAAAGCCACACCACCAAGCTGTGATCTTGGCAAAACCCACAAGGTAAATAAGGCTGGGCACAAAGTACAACTGGATGGGAGGCATGTGAGTGCTGAAGGATGAGATCCTGGCGATTCAGACAGCAGCACAAGCTCGTCTGAAACAATGCTCCGGCACAGGGCCAAGAGTGCTCTAGAGGTAAACACTACATAGCGAGGGCTGTATCCATCTCCAGTTGAGAAGCTGTTTAAAAGGTTAAACACTTTTCTGTTTAGAAGGTTAAGCACTTCAAGTTTCCTGGGCAAATCCCAACTATCCTTATCCTTCAAGCTACTACAAAAAAAACCCGCAATCAAAATCTCAACATGTATTGATTTTTGTTTTCTCCTGTGCTGCTAGAGCGGTGTGAAGATGCAAGAAAACACTACCATGGTGTTTTGCAAGACAGGATGTGCTTCATGGGTTCCAAACCACCTTTATATGGGCTTTATAAAATCAGCTGATTCCCTCCGAGCTAGAAACCACTGAGGAGACGCCAAGTCACATTGTTTGGGCAATTTTTTTTGTTTAGTGTTGTGTAATGGAACCATCTGCATGAGTACCAATCAATAATCAAAGCCAACCACGGCCAGATGACAAATCCCTCTGCTTCTGCAGGTTTGAATGTCAAATTACCAGTACCATTCGAATTCTGATTGGTTTTTAACTTCTGATCAAAGCTAACATAGCTGGGAAGACAATGCTTTCCACACTCCGCCTTCCCCCTCCTCACTGCTCTGAAATCATCTGTCTCAAAGCCAGAAGTCTAAATGGAGTGTAGGGCAAGTTCAAAACAGGGAGGGCTGCTGGGAGTCTACTGCCAATTCCACTCTGCAGGCACAGCTTGCTCCCACAGCTCCATTAGCTGCCTGCAATCAAGGGCGGACGACTCAGTCCTGCTTGCTGTCCAGGTTTAATAGGTTCAGCTAGTTAATGAGCAAGTGCTGGATTGCATTCCAAGACTTCACATCATTTGTAAAGCAATTAAGTGTACACTTTTTGGGCCCCTCCAAGAGAACTGCCTTGTTCTGATGAGAGGATAACTGGAAGGCACAATTTTCAAAACAGAATAGTGTGACACAATGGGAAACTGTCAGAATATTCACCTTCTCCAAGCATCATGCTGAATGCATCGTTCATTTTCCACAAACCTCTCAAGAGCTCACTTACCTGTACACCCCTGGATTACAGATTGCTCTTGCTAGATGAAACCAAGAGCTGTAAGCCAGCTGGAAGCATCTCAGTGCACTTTCAGTGCTGACAAAGCAGGCTAAGGAGCCATTGAGTCAACAAAGCAGATCTGTAATCTGAAAGCCACTGCAAAGGCAGGGGTACTTTTTACATGTATACTTTTTACACATATTCCCACCAGAGAGCTGCAAGGCTCCTTGCAAACAACAGAACATTTATACCTAGATTTACAAAGCTCAGAAGCTAAGTGACTTGAGCCCTCAGGCATTCTTCACAAAAGCAGGACCATGTCCTCGGAGAACGAAGCTACCTCAGAAGGCAGAACTGGGGGAAAAGCAAACATTTCTATTTGACTCACACATGCTCATTCACCCCCTACACTCTAGCACTACTGCTCTAACACATGTACTGTTGCAGTGCCCCTTCTGCATGATTGTGTGTTTTTAAACCCTCACTTCCAAGGCAAAGACCCTTTTGCTGTTACAGGGAGGCAACTTCTCTGGCAGTACAGAGGATCCTCAGCCTTAAATGGCTCATTCACAGTTGGGCCAATGTTGGACCTTCCAGGGACTCTGAAAGGACAACTTCTACAACTGTGGAGTGTCTTTTCTGTGCTCTTCAGCTGAACCTGAGGGAGAAAGGAGTCCTGCTGGCAAGGACTGTCTAAAAGATATGCTATTTCTACATTACACCAACTGTTGGGAGCCATCACCACTAAGCTAGTTAATAGATGGCAGCCACACTGAGAGAGCATCCTCCTCCTCATGTGTGAGACTTACAAAAGTCTGGATAATTACTGGTTTATAACATCTTTACTAAAAAGGAAAGAAAAACAAGCAAATCTCCAAACACCCAAGGTCCCTTCACAATCTATTTCTGCAAAATCAGGAATCAGATTCCATTTTTCTGAGCACATCCAATATCTAAACTGGAGATAAGTTTCAGGAGGAAGAAATCTTTACTCATTTACCAAAAGAACTCTTCCCCAAACTTTCAAAAAAGACTTCTGCAACAACACAAGACTGATCTTTCTACTTTAAATGCAAAACCTTGGTATGGAAAAGAAGCACAGCTGAAGTGTTATATAATTTTTTTCTTCTATTATTCTCCATTTCCTTTGCACATGCCAGTCAAAACTATAAAATACTTGTGGGAGAAATGCAGAAGGCATGGTTTCACATTCCAAAAGATCTAGTTCCATGTGCTGCATATGAGCCACTCGACCACCCAGGAAAGCCAGGCAAACACACTTTGGCCCACCAGTGCTGCAGTTGCTGACGAGCAGCCCTTCTCTATCAGGGCTTTGCCCTGTGTTTCCTATGAGAATAAGCATCAAGCCTGGGGCTGCATCACCCCTAAGTCTGCCCTGAAACAGTACTGACCAGCAGACCTGCACTTTCTGCTCTTCAGAAGTGGTGCCAAGTGTTAAAATATTTTTAATAAACTGGCCACAAAAAAGGAAATAAAAAAGGAGTAGATAACCTTAATACAGAAGACTGTCATACTATCACTAGCTTATTTGTCAAATCCTTCCATCCTATCCCTTTGCCCTCCATCACAGCACTTTCAGCCCAGTTTTGTTAGAGAAATGAGTGCAAGGTTGGGTCATATGTAGTCTTGAGAAAAGGTATGACCAGCTATTTTCCCTCCCTAAGAACCCTGGACAAGGTTACTTTCTTTTCATACATCAATCACAGAAAGGATTGGTAACTGTTTCAGAGTCACTAAAAATTAATCAGTCCCTGAGAGGCCAAGCTGGTTGAGAAACTGCTGGCTGGAGCAACAGAAGTAGGCATGACTTGCCTTCAACAAAGCAGAAGGCATTTGGTTTTAGTTAAAGGGGTAAAGGGTAGTAAAACTCGGCCAAGTATTTATTTATTGGACCAGAGTGCCTGCAGAAAGAGAGGAGGGTGAGATGGTGTAAAGTTTTTGTAATCCCAACCTTGGAAGAGAGGCAATTGAACTCTGGTTTCACTGTTGGAATAAGACAGCACAGAAAATCTCTGGTATGTGCTGTAGAAATGACAATTTATAGAAGCAATGGGGTGTCAGTGTGTGTGTAAAACCAAAAAAGATCTAAAAGCTCTAAAAGCCCTAAAGCTTTCCCAAGACAATACCTTTTCTTTAACCTGTTGGCCATTACTTTCTGCCAGTTCGAGACAGTCAGGAGCATGAGGAAGCAATAAGCCACCAGTGAGACTATTGCTTTGCAGAATGATGCTTTCAGTTCAGCAGTGAGGAATGCTGACTGGGCATCACTGAAGCATATCCTTGGATCTCTCCAGAGTTAAATAAATAAATTTAATAAAAGTTACAAGACTTAATGGAGCTTTATGTAGTCCTGACCCAAATGTCCACTCAGTGGTGTGGCTACTTGATAATACTTCAGTACGGGCTCGTATGTGCAAGCTGTGAATTTTTTGGCCCTCAGTCATGTCCCCCAGCTTGATGTAAAAGTAACATAACAGGGGTGGGCAAAGGGAGACCCCCAACTCTGGATTCATTTCAGCTCTGGTGAACACAACTGATTTTTTGTCCATGGCAGAGCCCAAAAAACATGGAGGTCCATCTGAGGATGCTGCAGAGACTCATTTGGATGTGTGGCAGAGAGCAAGAAAAAACAATGAAGAGGAAAAATAGGATAACCTTGCAGTGTTTAGCCGGGACTGTCAGGCAACAGTTAATGCTGAGGAATCTTGCAATTCTGTTTATATTCTTTCAGCACAAGCAGGTGTTGGGAAGCCCAGGATGGGAGGGGCATGCAGATAAAAAAAAGAAAGAGGAACCACTTTTTTTGTGTGTGTGCGTGATCTATTCAGATGAATCTTTTTTACCGACAGGCTCTCTTCCTGGAATCAGCACGGATACCCAAGTGACACTCTGTGGCTCTCTGATAAACACACAGCATACCTCAAATGTCTAGGTTATGTTGCCTGTTTGTAGAGGAGCTTTTGATGGGAGTTCTGGGGTTATTAAGAAATTTTTAACAGAGACATTATTAAAACCTCCCAGCTTTTTAAAATTTAGATTTATTTGTTTGAAGTTTTGTTATTTTCATATTATTATAGTTGCGTGCTGTAATGCTTACCATCTGAAAAGTGAGACATAAAGGACACACATCCATTGACACACATCTCATTTCTTCCCTTGGACATTTTGAATACAATTGTGCACACGACTTTTACAGTGACAGATTTTGCACAGAGGAATGCTCTAACCTGCAGATTTCCCTCCAACTGCTGCTGCTCCTTGTCCAGTGCCACAGCCACATCTCTCCCTTTTGCTGCAGCTCTTTGTTACTGAACGTCAGTGTCACTGGCTGCCTCGATTAGTGTGGCTGACATTATGCCACTGCTCTAAAGGAAACGGGCAGAGGGCAAAGGGAAAAAAAAAGAAACAACAACACCCAACCCAAAACCTCTACCCATTTTAGGCAAAAGAAATCAGGCTCAAAGACCTATAATAACCTCCCTCTTCCCAGTTATAGAGAAGCCCTTGCACTGCAATAGACGTGGCATTTCAATCAACTCCTATACTTGGAAAACAGGTACACTTCTGCCTGCCCCAATACATATCCTGGAATGCTTCAGTTTAAAGGCAAAGGTGGACTGGGGGGGAAGGGGAGGCAACAGGAAATAAAATGGCTAAAACCAACCAAACAAACCAACACAAACAAAATAAAAACAAACCACCAAAAATGCAACCCAGCACCAGAGAGGAGATAAAGCCTGACCTGTGATTCAGCAGATTCAAATGCTCAGAAGTACAACAGCCTGTGTGCACTACTAAAAATCAGCAGCAGTCTATTACACGTATGGATTTGCAGCACTTTGTCAGCACTAATGATGTTACCTCATTAAAAGAGATAAATGCCTTACTGTACTACCAAAAGCATCTGCTCCTTCCTTCTCACCTGTTCTCCATCAGGGCGATCAGCAGTGTGAAAAGAAATCAAAATACAACACTAAACTCACTTAGAGCCACTTGCTAAAGTTGGTTTGTATTGTTCTAATGTCAACGTTTTTATGTCATTTTTGAATGGGGTTATGCTATGTTCCTACCAGGTACCTCTTCTCTTGACACTAAATCAGCATAACAAAGAAAACAAAGCCCTGTGAACCACCATGGCCCACCAGCTTTCAAAGGACTTCTCAGAAAATAAACTAATGTCTACTTCAAATAATTCATTCACTGTTGAGTAAAATGATGTAATTTCAACCACAGCAGGTGAATTAGGTAAGGGGGTGACAATGACTTCTGTCTGCTAACACCCTCTGACACGTTGCCATGCTCAACACAACAGTTTTCTTCCAACAGATCCCTCTCTACATGCAAAGGTAGCAGATTACAATAATGAATGTTTTATGCATTATTCCTTTGTGTATAGGGTCTCCCAAGTACACATTATTGAAGTCTATTAAACTCTCTATTTAGCAGAATTACCAACGTGCCTTTGGGGAAATTATTACAATGAAGCTGTACTGGTATTTAAACTCCAGTTGTTTAACAATCTTTTCCTAATCACCAATCCAGGCATCAACATTAAAGTGCAGTCAGACTTCTTCCAGTGCAGCATAAACCTGTCTATGAGCTGCTTATCGAAATTCATTTAAAAGAATGAGTATTTCAACTTGGCATGTTTTTCATAATTAGCCTCAAACAGCTTGTGCTTTAAAATAATAGGAACTCCTTCCTGATCCTCTTCACCAAGCAGAGCCCTCTACAGTTAAACCTGGTTACAGAACCAATTAACTATTTGCAGCCACAGCGTTTCTGTCAGCATACCAATATCTGCAAGATACCACCCCATTCAAGGAAAATTTGGCCAACAAGGTCCCATTCTTTACAAATAGCTTTTCTATGAGAAAAAACCTGTCCTGGGTGCATGGGATGGAGCAGTCCAGAAGCTGCCTAAACCCAATGCATGCCCAGGTCTCTCCTCTGGTCCAGATACAACTCAGAGAGTTGGGTAAAACCACAACACAGCAGTTACTAACTGGTTTTTGTGCCACTCAGACCATTTCCCCTGTTCATTTTGCACAATACAGCTATGGCTAGCTACTCTCTAAATGTGCTTGGTTTTGTGGCAATGAGTCAAACTTGGTTCCAAATTTGTAATGTGTGTCTGTACCTGCCGTGACAAGAGCAAATATTTTTCCAATGGGAAGAGTCTCACATTCTCAGGGGAAGAGGAAGTAAACTTCACCCTTCTAGAAATCATAGGATTCAGCTTCCTAGGGTGGGGTAGAAGAGACCTAGGTCTCAACCTTTCAAGTTTCCCCATGACCTTCAATAAATCACCATGTTCCTGCCTTCATTTTTCATCAGTATGAAGTGCTCAGGTTCTGTCTATGAGTCAGTCAGGCTCTCCAGCAAAGACAAAAGATGTCTTGTTCTTGCTACTATGTTACACTAACAGTTTTACAACTTCAACACCAGTTAAATTTTCAGTCAACCTTCAATGAAAAAATCAGCATTAACTTATTGAAAAAACACTGACAACAATTTTACAAAACCAGTGGTCACAGAAACAGACTATAAGTAATGGAGCTGAGCAAAAGGACTTGACATCTTACAAAGATGCAAAATTTAGGCCATCACACATGCATGTTTTGATACGCCAGAATTCAAATTTCATGTCCAAATACAGATAAAGGGAAGACTAAAGCCATCACTGGAAACTTCTATGTATACTAAAGATTCTTCTGACAAGTATGAGTCATATACTATCTGCTCTTCTTGGCTCTGATGCAGGCCTGCACAATGAAGTTGTTTCCACCAGGACCAGAAGTCCTTCAGGGAACAATCCTCATGAAAAAAGCACAGCAAACAGGTGGGTGTATTTTAGCCATGCACTAATTTCCCTATAAATCAATGGACAAAAGCTCTTCCTTTCTCCATTTACAAACCTAGAGCCAAATCACCTTCTCTGTTTTACAATCTCATTGACATTGCTGAAGTTACACGCACACCAGAGCAGATTTTGTCCTTGGGGGCACTGGGAGACCAAACCTCCCATAAATAAGAAAGGAAACAATCTGTTCACCTTCACTGAAGTGGGATGAGGAATATCCCTTTCACCTAAAGAAGGAGACATATGTCTAAGAGACAAAGGGAAAATGCCACTAATTTCACTTTTTCAGTTTGCCTCTCCATTAGAAAAGACTCTTATGCACTTTAAAAGTTTTTCAGGCTTTTAAGGCTGTTTTATACAACTGCAGAAGTCTATCAGCTGTTGGCTTAGAGAAGTTGCTGGTGTCTACTTCACTGTCATCCATCCTGTTTGATAGGGGTGATCAAGGATGCACTCCATTGCCTGAATTTGTCAGTCCCTTTTCCTATCACTTACTTCTTTACCTCAACACTGTTTTCACAACCATGAGGTGAGATGCTTCTGCTGAGTTGTACAAATTCCAACCCTGTCTTTAGCTTAGTTCATTGTTGACCGGCTTTATCCCATCAAGCAGATTATGGTCAGCTTCATAGGCACCAATGCTGGCACAAGAGGGAATGGGGCAAGTCCCAGCCAAGGACAAGGTAGGAAGAGAAAGACAATGAGTGGTCGTAACTGGGACTGGCATAGGCTGCCACAAAACCTCTAGTCCCTGATGTGTACCAGAAGACAGTGTGCAAAAACACAAGTACATGTCATGGCATTTAACATGGGGACATTGTAATATCCAATGTTCCTGTCTTGTTATGGCATTGTGTTGATCACAGCAGAGGACAGACCTCAAAAAGGACCTGGCAATACAATGTCACATTTATCCCACAGTACTGGGCATAAACCATCATTTGTTACTATGGCAGGTGGACCAGCAGCCACCCCAGCCAAATTGTCACTTTGTCTCTCCTGCCACCTACTGTACTGAAAACCAAAGTATGTGTCACCAACTCACGTGCATTTCCACTTGTGTTTGGAAATACCAACCTTAGTTCTTGTAAAAATGCTGCTGCATGCATATGGGAACTCCTTGCTATCATCACTCCTTCAGCAATGCTATCCAGTGTTTCCTGTTGAAGGATAACTGCAGCACTTGGAGCTCTACTTAATTCACTAATGCTTCAGGGTTAAAATTAGCATTAAATACTAAAAATTCTCCAGAGTTTAGAGTGCAAACCCCTCTCTCCCTTTGCCCCATAGAGAATTAATCACAGAAGACTTATTTTAAATGGTGAAGAGGGCATGATACCCCACAAACCTCTGCCCCTTAATTTTCTGTTATGTCCAATGACAACACTCACCGGGGGCAAAACCCAGCAGAAAAGTAACTTCCCATTGAGCGTGTGATTGTCAGCCTGTGGGCAGGGGTGAAACTCCTGCTGCACTTGAGCTGCACAACTAAATGAGTGTCACCCAAGAGCTAACCTGCCCCATGCAAGAGTCTGTTTCAGACCGTGGTTTACCCTTGTCCTTTTAACCTCTCGCTCTCACAGTGCCATCTGAGCAGGTCTGGCTGTGCCACCCATACCCTCAGCAGCACAGTGCTACCCACGGCGTCCGACCCACGCAGTCCTGCTGCCTACCACGTCACTGCTGCAGAAAGGGCTTCACTGATGCTTGTGTCCAAGCAGTGCATCCCAGGAGAAGAATTCTTTAATCATAACTATCTGGGTTCTGCCATCCTTCTGGACACCATTAACCATAGTGAACAGCATGCAGAAGGGCAGCAACAAGTCTGAGCTGGTACAGACTAGTCCAAGCCCACCACAGGGGCTTTGAACTCATTCACGGTACTAGCACGTGGAAACCAATTAGCAATGAACTCAAAAACAAATAGACAGATATCCCATGTTAATTCTCCCAGAATTATCCCATGCCATTCTCCCAGAATGCACAACAAGTTTATTTTTTAGTATTTTATTATTAATTTTGAGAAGTATTCAAATAGAAAACAACAAGCTGTATTTTGTAATAGAAATCTCATTACTTTCTTCTAAGAAGCTACTTTGTGGGTGCTGGTTTATTTTCACATGTATGGTATTCCCTTTTACCTAATCAACAGTTTTATCAAAGCAGCTATCTTTGATAAAAGGAGTATTGTGATGAGGGAGGAAGGCATCCAACACTTGCATGATCCAGTAAGGAATCAAATGCATTTATTTATGCTGTGACCACAGTAATCAAGAGGTACTAAAATGTGGAACAGAACATCAGTTAAGTGCATTTTAAATCTGATTTTACCCTGGTTGCGGTAAGGAAATTGTTGACTAGCAGGACTCTTTAGGGTCTTTACAGGCTGCAATTAGTAAAGCAGATACAGAAGATAAATTGCTCCACTCCTGCAAAACCAAGTCTTATGCTTGCAAGTAAGAGTGGGCCTTGCATCTTAGCACTTAAAATTTGATCATGTGAGAAAAAAACATTAATATAATTCCACTCACTCCCAGATAAACTTCTCTGAAAAATGAGGACATTTCTTCTCCTTAAAAAAATCCAACAAGGCTATAACTAAAAATATTTTTGTAACACACAGAGTTCAGTATGAACACTGGAAAACAATTGGCAAGAGCAATTGGAGTGTCTAATCCCAGCTATTTAGCCATCAAAATGCTTCAAGAGCTGTGATACATCCACTTAAAAGCCAAATATGGCTCACAAATAGCTATTAAACATGAATGAACTTATCAAGAAGCAACAGTATGTTCCCATTAATTGTACAAATGCTGCAAAGAGGTTAAAAAAAGGACATTTCTACAGCATCTGATCAGAAGTTACTTTCACTGACACCAGTTTAATTTATAACAAAATCAGGGCAATAAACTAAAGGATCACATTAGCAGTTAGTAATGCTACAGGAGCTATCAGTGAAAAGCTAATGAAATGAACAGAGCCTTAAAACAACTTGGTATTTTCTAACACAGACTTGAAAACCTGCTACTGCAAAGGCACTGTCAGAGGGTGCTTGGGCATACTCACTAGCAACTTTCAGACAACTTTTAAGGTTCCCTAAGGATGTTCCAAGGAAATTCAAGAAGGCAATTTTGTACACAAATTCTGTCTAGATTGATGCATCACTTAACAAACCTGCAAAGTTTAATCTCTTAAAGAACTTTTACCTCCACTGTGCTTGACCACACGACCACATGGAAGGCAAAGAGATTTAAGCTTGTTTGGTCTATGGCCGACAGAGACTTTCTAACAGAAATGGAAACTGGATGATAAGCAGGTAAAAGCTGCTCCCAGAGTTTCCCTTGCTTTGAGCAGAGTGAAGCCACTGGGAGATTTCGTAGCAGATTCTACAAACAAGCTGTTAAGAAAAGCCACCATCCAGAAGGCTTGACAGGAGGAAAAAGGAAGCAGGGAAATCGCAGTTAATGGGATTTGGCTGCATCCAGAAAACAGCTAGGTTTCAAATACATTACAAACAGTCCTGCACTTTACTGCTGCATCAATTCATTGCTGGATGAGAAAAATTTACATAAATTGAAAGATCCACAGAAACTTAAGATTGATCTGTTTGGAATAAATCTTGTCTCTCCCCTGAAATGCCCTCTGGATGAACACATGACAAAGAGGAAACTGCCACCACTACACTATAACTTCTATAATTTTCTGTTAGGGGGAAGGCAGGCTAGGGATTTATTTATTTTGAGATCATTTCCTAAGTCCCATAAATGGACGCTTGCCCCATTCACCTTAGATATCACTGCAGAGTACTATAAAGTTTGCCTAAGTTTTCCAAGGGAGAGAATCACTATCCTGTCCCACGGAAAGGATAATGTGACATCAAACATAGAGGGTTACCTCTCTCCTAGCGCATCTCTCCTTGTCACAACATAAGGAAATTGAGCAACCTCAGCAGGAGGTTCTCAGTGCCTCCCTTCCCAAGCCTTGGTGGGGACATCCTGCTCATCCTCTAACCCAGGAGGGAGAGAATTAGTAGTTTAAAGCAACTAATTGAAAGACAAATTGCCATAGACAATGCCCTCTACCTTTGCAAACTGTTGCCAACCACAAGACATGATTCAACACGTATGAACTCCATACTCATCCCTCCTCAGATCCCAAAGGAGGCAGCACCACAGTACATGCCAGGAGGGAAGAGGCCAGCAGCAGCAGAGAAATTTCTAGTCTAATCATGAGACAGACAGAAGAATGGAAATGATAGGAGAAGTGAGATAAAAGAATTAGGGGGCTGATAGCATCAGCACACTTTAAGAAGAAGGAGAGGAAGTTGAGCGGCTGTGAAAGAGGGGGAAGGAAGAGTAAGGCTGATTTTCCCGATAGACAGGTCATAAACAGTTCCCGAAACCTGCCCAGTCGGGCTGCTTGTCTGACGTACAGATGCAAAAATCAACACATGTGGCATCTTTGAAGCGGAAAAAGGAGACGTTGAGGACTGGGGCACTCCGTAGGGGAATGAAAGACCTGCAAGTCTTCTAAGTGCCATAAATAGAGACAAAGCTAGAGCTTTCAACCAACAATGAATGTGAATAGTTAAAAAAGGAGTTTTGCAGAATTGTCCACTAAGACAAAAATCTTGAACACTGGCTCTTCACAAATGCCTTTTCTTTTGGAAATCCCACACCCACTGCTGAGAGATTAGCTTTACAAAGTGAGAATTTAACTGGAATTGCAGCTCTGGGTAACAACAGGAAATGTTGCTCACAGCAACAGAAAATGTAGGATGATTAGGTTTTTGGGGAAAAAGGGAAAGAAAGTTACAGTAACTATGCAAACAGAATAAATAACAGTGCTGTCCTTCTCCAGAACCTTTCCAAGGATCTCGGAGCAATCTACAGCCATTCCCCATTAAAGGCTGCTGTGCTACAGTCACAGCTTATTGCATCATCTAGGTCCCAAACCTGGCTGTGCTCCTATCTTCATAGTTCCACCCCTCTGCTGAGCCTCACACCAGACATCAGCTGATGCTCAGGGACTCCATGGAGGGGTTGTGCCCTGCAGAACCCCAGCTGGGACTTGGGATGTTGCCAAGCGCTCCTTGTACATAAGTAACGAGGTGGCCTCATCAAGAGACAGACAAGACAAAAGGCTTCCACCAAGTGAGAAGACTCCAAGCCCAGAAGGGAAGGCCCTCCCCACGCCGAACGTGCTGTGCTCAGCGGCTCAAGCGGGCTGGGAAAGCCAGCCGTCTTTCAGGCAAAAGTGTAAAAAAGCAGCAGGAGGAGAAAAAGGGAAAGACAAGGTCAAGTCAGAGGGAGACAAGCTCCAGACAAACCCTCCCCTCCCCAGAGGAAAGCACCTCAACAGACATTGCTGTGGAGTCAGCAATGCAGAAGATACTACTCAGCAGGGGAACACGTCATGTTAAAATACAAATCGTTGTTTACATGCTCCCCCAAGCTCCTTAGCTGTTGCTGAGAATTTTAGGAAATACTTTGCTTTGGACTTGTTTTATTGCACGTTTCCCACCAATTTCTAGTTCCAGTTTCTACTTCTATTCTTAATTTTTAATCACCGCTGGGACAAAACAGTAACATTTAGATACTGCCGTGCTAAGAAAACTGGAGTAACTGGGAGTTATATTAACAATACTTAAATACAGTCTATTTAAAGGTTTGAACGCATCTTGTTAGAACACTGCATAAATTAACCCAACCTAATTCTCTAGGATGTAACAAGATCTGAAAAGCTCCAAGTTTCATGTTCTCTCTTACCACCCACTTAAAAAACCAAAACCCAACATGCTGGGGTTAGCTTAGGTTGCAAACGAAAACAAAATTCACATTCAACTGAATAAATGCAATGTACTCCTTGGTACAACAAAGATAATGCCGCAACCAGCTCAAAACCAAAGCAAGAAGAGGTTCTCTCCTGCCCCCTCCATGCATATCCCCCCCATTTTTGCTGTTAATGATGCCCCCCCCAGCCTGACTGCTCAGGATCCTTAACTGCTCGCTCCATCCCTCCCCACTGTCTGAAACCATCTCTGGATGGAGCGAAGCGTGCCCTGCTGCTGCTGGGCTCGCTGTCTCCCCTGCACTGGCGGCCAGACAAAGCAAACTCCAGTTGCATCACGGAGCAAACTCATTTTCCAGCAACCTCCCAGCCCGGAGTTTACCGCTACTGTAATCCGGGGCTGTCAACAACGCCGCCTTTGTTGCGCACCCGTGTGCGCCGCTCGCTTGCCGCTCGGGTTGTTGTTTTGGGTGTTTTATTCTTTCTTTTTTATTATTATTATTTATTTTAAGGAGAATTTTTGTTTTAAATGAGTAATCTGTTTTCGAAAGATTTCTCCTCCGTGCTGGCTCCACCCTGTACTGTAAACGAGACATTACCTTATACAAGAATGAATCTGCTGCATTCCTCTGTCTAGCTGCCTCGCAGCACATTTCCTACGCTCACAGCAGCCCCGGCAGTGCATGCTCTCCCACCCCTTCCCCCCCACCTTTTTCTCTTTTTTCTTTCCCCTTTTTTTTTTTTCCTTTTCACTGCCTCGCTGTGTTTTTGTGTAAATGATCTCACATGACTCAACAAATCCATCTGCCTGGAGCAGGCCAAGTTTGGAGCCTTCCCAGGAGGGAGGAGAAGAATTGCTTTGTGGAAAGGACCTGGAGCTTTGCCCTTTCTCTGGCTCAAATTACCCGCCTGTCAGGCCTGACGGATTTGGCTAAAAATAAAAGGAAGCGGGCCGTGAAAAGGAGATGAATGAGCTCAGCAGTTCCTTAGATAACATGGGGTCTGGTGTCGCCGAAAGATCCCAGAGCAGGAACTTCAGATGCCGGACATGTAAGTGTGGTGCTGCAGCCTCAGTGAACTCGGCTGCTTGAGGACCAAAAAAATAAAAGGCACAAAAAAAGGCAAAACTAACCAAACGCTGTTGGAAATAAATGCCTTAAAGACACTCAGAGCAGGAAAACTGCCTGCTGTAGATTTGGGCTTGTAAATGCGGAGATTTATGGGGTTTCCAGAGGGGAAAGGGGGTGTGGGGGGGTGTGGCAGGGGGCCGTATGTGATGTCAGCCTCCCGCCCTGACCAGGGAGCCTCTGCATCCTTCCTGCAAATGCCTGCCCAGCGCCCGCAGCGGGTATTAAGCACTTAGTTTGGCAATGTAATGACACACTGCAACAATCTGTAATGCGAGGCAGTCAGCAAAGCCCTGGCTCGAAAAGCTCTTTCTCCTAACCATTAACCATATGTTTGGCTCCGCCGCCGCCCAAGCGAGCGGGTGTTCCAGTGCACCATCTGGTTTCTATCCACACAAGCAACTGCAAAGCACAGAGTATTTCCCTCTGGAGCTGTGTCTTCCTCCCTGGCCCCTGGTCCCCACCCGGTTCCCCACTCCTCTGTTCCCCATCTTCCTCCTTCCACCCCTTTCCAGCAACAACTTCACCTCCCTGTCCCACTAATGGCTCGAAGCAGTGGAGACTACGACCATCCCACCAAAGGTGCAGCAGAAGAGCTGTCTGGTGCTGCCCTCCATGATCTCACATGCCTACACACGTGTGTGCGCACACACACTCAGAGGGACTGCATCCCCCATCACCAATGTATCACATTAAAACATCAGTGTGTTCTCGAGTGGCCCAGGAGCCGCTGCAGTGTCCATCACGTCTCGCTCACGCACACATGCGCACAGAGAGTATTCAGTTTGGATTACATCAACTCTGTGCCGACACTGCAAAAGGACTTCAAGAATGTACCTAACAACAGGAGGACCAATAGCAATTTTATCTCCTGCTCTCACGCAGGACTTTGTATGGACATCAGGTGTTGGTCCCCCATCCCACCAAAATAAGAATTCTCTAGGGGGACAAAAAAGAAGTACAAAAGGAAAAAGAGAAAGATAAATGGAATGAGAGTGTGCTGAAGAAAAAGGAATGAAAATATTTACTTTTCCTGTGATAACTAAACAAGCTCTTTCTGAAACGATAAAAAAAGCTTTCAAGTGTTATATTTTAGAAGGCCTTGTACCATATGTTTGCTTTACGACTTTATGAATTCTAACTACTATTTATATTTTTAAAGCACTTCCCTCATTCCGTTTGCTTCTGAAGTACCTATGGGACATCAGCAGTAATTTTCCCCTCTGGTTGGCCAATTTAAGATTAATCATGACCTATTGCAAGTAAGTATTCAGGGATGCAAGCAATAGGATATTCAGCAAATCCAACACTTGCTCCTTTAAAGTAAGTTTATATTCTGCAATGAGTCACACATACTGTGTTTATCCAAGTTACCAGTGCTACAAGGGAAAAAAAAAGCCGATTAGATTTGCAAATACATACAAATCACAGCTGTAAGCACCCAACTGCTTATACCAGGACTTGTTTCTATGACTGGATATTGATTTTTTTAAATAATGTGTCATTATACCAATGTTGATACAGCAACTAGCTTCCTGGAGTATGCAATTTAATACTAAAAAAAGCTGGTTTTAGGAAATATCAAATCCACACCCATTCATATATTTTAAACATCCTTCTTGGTCATGACTATAGCAATGCAAATCCACAACTGCTTTTTTCATCACCTTGCACCTAACGAAAAAATGCACTTGCCAGTTAGAAACAGCTCAGTCTAAAGCAATAAGCTTTGCTATCTCAATAAAATACTGCAGAACTTCTTCAGCAACTTCTTCAACTGTTGCTAGAAACCTACATTGGAAAAGATGATGCATATTTTTCAAACTTCCTCCATATGAGAAATCAGTGAAAGAAAAAGCACACCGTAGGCCCTTCTCCCAGAATCAAACAGGCGTGGGGAAAACCATATGCTTGTGAAAAGCCTGATGACTTCACTAGGATTGCCTAAGAAGATTGAGGATAGGATCTGCTCCCAATTACAAATGTGGAGTGCAATTAGCACTGTAAACTCCCCCCGCCTTCATTCTGCACTCCCCTTCAGTGAGGGAAATAATTAAAATTTTTTCAACCATAAGAGATGCATTTTAGCTAGGAATTTACTTTTCATATAAAAGAGGATCTAAATATGTTAAAATCCATTACTTCAAGATAATAATGTTGCAAACATTAGTATGCTTAAATATCACACATTAGGTTTCCTACAACCATGCAATGAGAAATTGTCGTCACACACAGAAAACAATCAGCAGTCATTCTCTAAAGCAGTAAAGGTCTAGGTGTGGGTCTTTCAGCAGATAATGATCTGCTCTGATCCAGAAATCCTTTTAAAGGGGGAATTCAAGGGAAATATTCGTAGATTCAGGGTTCTGCAGTCCGAAGGGACTGCTGATCATTTGACCTTCTTCCATGAAACAGGCATGGAGCTTCCCCACCTACATCGATGAAGCTGTAAGAGGCTGAAGGAGAGAATCTCCTAGGGTTAAAAAAAAGCCCCTAAAAAACCCCAACTAAACAAAAAAACCCAGTCTCAGATAAAAGAGCTTGACATAAAGCAGGAAGCTACTGCAACCCCAGCATCACTCCCCAGCACTGTGGGATTACCCACACTCTCTCATCTGGTCTGAATGAATTAACAGCCAGTTACTGGGTCTTGCTATATCTCCTCACCTTCCTCTACTCCTCAGCCCCTGACAAAGGGCCACTGGCAGCCTGAAACCCAGCCAGTTTTTAAAGTATAATAAAAAGTGGTGTCACCTTATTACCTGAATCCACTGAGTCCTCCTGCCAACAACGATGTTTATGCAATCACATTTTTCTGTTTTTAAAAACTTCTCTCTTGCCTCATTGCTCTGTGTGAAAAACAAAACAAAAGAGAAAATTTATTAACTGCGAGCAATTATCTATTATTTGCATTACAGCAGTTTTGCAGTAGATATTCAGGTCTTTTGTTTTCTGCCTCATCTCATAAAAACATTAAACAAGAAAAAAGTTTTTTCCCCAAAATTACTCATTGATCAAACAGAAGCAACAGATACCAGTTTGGAGAGGCAAATGAGATACCACAGCCCACCATTTGTAGAACTACACAGAAGAACACAGCTCTCCTATGCCCAAATCCTCTGCCCTCTTCCCCTGCCATCCTGCCTGGTAGCACCGGGACCAATGCTAAGCAGACAGTCCACCAAAAGCAGAAATACAGAGGGAGAGAAAGCTCATTAAATTTCTTTCTGTGTCAACAGCAAATACATGCCACTAGTAAGCACAGCAGTGATGTAAAAATAATACTTGCAAAATTGCATTGACAGTAGATTACTTAATCATAAAGTTTCTCCATACTCTGTACCTACAACATGATTTAAGTAGGGACTCCACTTAAAATTCTCAAAAGAGTCTTTTAGTGTCTGTGTTTACTCCTCGCTTCCCATATTAGTAGCTTTAAGCTTTAGTGTCAAATTCTCCTGCCAATACACTTCATAGAAGACATTTAAATAAGGAAGAAAAAAGCCCATATGGTAGAAATCCAGCTGAAGACACAACCTCAACCCCCCACCCCCAACCTCTCTGAATGGACAGAAGACACATGCTAACTAAAGGAAACTGGATTTTCAGTACTGGAAATGCCATTAGTATTTCATTGCTTTCTCTGAAAGCAAATTTAAAAAAAACCCTTCACATAAAGAGATGCAACTCAACCATGTGTGCATGGTCCCGTGCCTGCCTTCACAAGGCCGTACACAATTAAACCCAGACAGAGAGCACAGGTTGGGGATATGGCTGCCATACCCTTCCTGCGTTTCAGGGCTCAGGCTGTTGACATACTCTGCCTGTTGTTGACATGGATGACTGACAGAAAGATTTTGGTCACAGCAGTCTGACTGAGACATCCCAAAAAATCAGCTGGAAAGACCAAATTCTCGCAATCTCTGGAACAGAGTTTAAACCTGGGTTTAGCCCGACACCACACGACTCAATGAACACAGTCTAGTCCATGGCAGAGCAGAACAGACGTGACCATTGCCTCTGGCATCTGCTGCCAACAAGGGTAGGGCCCCCTCCCCAGCAAGGAGGGTCTCCTGATCCAGGTGACCTCCCTACTGCAGCCTGGAGTCATCTATGCCCAAAACAGAGCAGCCAAGATCTTGGCCAGGGGATGGCAGGGAAAAACATGTCAGAACAAGAAAATTCACTTAATGGGGACAGAAAATTGGAGGATTGGATGGGGAGAGAGCAAGAACTGGGGTTAGGCATGGAGATCTGCCTGCTGGCTGTGCAGCTGCAGCTCTGCTGAAGAACGACATCCAAGACTATATAATGCCAGAGCACAATGCCATTTGTTTGCTTCCTGCAAAGTCTTTGGTGTACCACAGGTATGTTGAAGAGAGAACATTGATGAGTTCAAGCACTCACCCCTGAGGAGGAAGGGAAATGTGGCAGGTGAGCACTGCCTGCTGCAGCTGCCTTCACTCTTGGCACATGGGATGTACCTGAGCTGTGCATCAGGGCTTCAGGGCAAGAGTGCATGACAACTCTAACAGCTGTTGGCAGCAAGGATGGCAGCCACCCTGACACTCCCTGCCACCCTCTCAGCATCCAGGCAGATGAGCTGTGCCTTGGAGAGCTGCCACACAGCTCCAATAAAGCACCATCCCAGTCATTTAAACTCAGTATCCCTCAAGTGGCCATTAACAGTGAATTCCTAACCAACCTGAAAACCTGGCTTCTCTCAACTAAAAGTAATGAACAGTCACAGCAGAAGGGAACTGTATTTCCAGTACAGAAACACTATGGAGTATAGAGACATCTCAGCAGCAAGGCTGTAACATCCTTAGGATCCTTTGTCCTCTTAAGTCTCTTCCTGCGAAGAGAAGTGGGGCTTCCCAAATAATCTGTCAAATCCTGAAGCCTGACACTGGTAAACAGAGTAAGATCATGAGAAAATTACAAACTTCTTCAGTAGGCTTTGAGTACCACGCCATAAATAAAAATTTGGGCCAAATATGGGACAGCAGGGAAAAAACCAAGATGCTGAATAGGGAGTTTGCACAGGGTTTGCAGCTACAGCTGGCAGCAGGCAGGCGACTTGCAGAAAGAGAAGAGTGTGATGATATACTCAAAAACTGTCCATGCATTTACAAGATCTGCACAAATCCATTTTATATCAGAGTGTCACTCTGAACTTATAGAATCATAGAATGCTTTGGGTCAGAAGGGACCTTAAAGATCAGCTGTAATGTTGCAATGTATTTATGTAAGAAAATAAAATTACCAGTAAATGGCTGAAACTTCCTTGGATATTATGCTACCTTAGACATTAATAGCTTATAACAGAGCACAGGTCTACAGTCAACCGAATGCACAACACAGGAAGACAGACCTTAAAGGTAAATAATTCAGGACTTGAATTCTTTAAGGTAAATAATTCAGGGCGCTAATGAATTCACTGACTGTAAATAGGAAGTTCCACTGTGAGGAACCCTCCAAACTGCCCTACATCCAATCCTCAGGAGTGCAGAGCAGAAAACTGTCAGCAGAAACATGTTTCAAACAGTCCTGGCTACAGCAAGACTCTAACACAAAAGAAGTCTTGGACAGGAAGAGATAGTTTCATGGACTGGTTCCAGTGCTCCATACTGTGACCATGGGCTGCTGAAAATGACGTGCACTTTTAGAAACACCACTTGGGCAAACAATGAAGTGGCTGTGATGCAAGGAAGCTGACCCATGTTGCATCCAACAGAAGCATTGGGGAAACCCTTCAAGGGTAGCCAACATAGCAGTTTGGTCTAGCACTGCTAAAAGTACACAAGACTATGGGTGAAGCTGTAAGCCCATTGTTAAATATGACACCCTGTAAATAAAAAGAAGCCAGAAAACCCCCATGTCTTCCTCACTTCACAATCTTTGTTCTCTATCCTCTTTGATTGAGTATTGCCAAGTGCTTTTATCCACACCTGGGAATTCCTGTGCATCCATCAAAAAGCATTTCAGCCAACCAAATCCCATCAACAAACCACAGGATAAATCCTCATAAATTCTTAAACTACCAGCAAGTGTCAATCTTCCCAGCCTGCACCCTATGGTACCATGGAGCTGTTTTGCAAGCAGCAACTATTCCTGACCAAGCAAAGAAACTCTACCAAAGTCGAGATGCAGCCAACTGTCACTTATACAATGTCGTTGCTGCAAAAAAACCCCAAACAAACCTGCCAGGATTTTTATGCTGTCTCACACTCTAAAAGTACCATTTAAAACCACCCTAAAGTTGCCTCACACCCTCTTACGAGACCTACATGAAACCAGACTGTGGAATAAAATCCCGCCTTTTGCCGGCAGACAAGGGCACGTCAGCAACAATAACCAAGGCGCTGCAAGGTTGCTGACAAGCCTGGAAACGCTGTATGGGAACATGCCTGTGTATCTGCAGTCGAAAACACAACTGCTGCTCTTGCTCCGTGCCCAGCAGAGATAGAGATCTCATCGCCAGCAGAGATCTGGGTCACCACAAGGAAGCTGGAGTTATCCCAGCACCATCATCTTTTAGGTAATGCTCCCGAGAGGGGAAACAAGTATGTGGCAAGGTTTCATCTGACGAGGTGCTGGTTGTAAACAAAAACAGTGACTGGGGGTTTCCTTGCTCCTTGGTGATATCATCCAAATGGAAAAAAAACCCAACGAATTTCACCTGATGTTTTGCATCCAAAGTGCTTTGCAGAATGAGTTTGCTGCAAATGCGAGGTTCAGATTGCAGTTTCTCAAGAGTGTGCAAATGCACCTCCACTGCCAAAGTCCTCCTCCTAAACACCAGGCTAAAAAGTATTTGTTTGCTTATCTTGTACTTCAGATCTGAAAACCAAATCTGGGGAAGGAAAACACTAGAAAGACAATGTTTAAATTGAAGTATAGATTTTAAACATATGATGTTTGTGAAAAACAATTGTTCTGAGTCTCCACACAATCAAGTAGCTGATTATCCAGGCACATGACTGAAAATGAGATCACCTTTCCAGTCTCTGCTAACCAAAACTTTTGCAACCTTCCCATATGCCATTTCCTTGTTTACATCTCATGGTACAGGAGTTCAACTTTTGGAGAAACATGAATGGCAAACCTAGAAAGTGAAATGTGATATTATTTACAGAATAGGAGAGCATGCCGTTCACAAGAATTTGTAGGCACACACATCCCAGCCCTGTTCCTCAGTTCAACACCCACTCCTGAAATCCTGTACCAACTAGATTAGCTGATGTACACATGCCTGCACTCTTGGAGAAACAATAGCCTCTTTCAGTCCATACAGTCTTCTGAAGAACCAGGCAAAAACGTCATGGGAGAAGTTAGGAAATATCTGCAGAAAACAGCACACAAGATGAAAGGCAGAACAAGCCTTTTAACTTGTACAAAGTACATAACATGGAGGAGAAGCACAGAACTTAGTTACCTAGCCTCTCTTCCAAAGGGATATTTTTTATTTTCCCCAGGATGGAAAACAGGATGGTTGAAACAACTTGAAAAAAAAATCAAAAACCAACGACTGGGATAGTGGAACAGCTCCCTTACAGACAGACCATTACAAGCAAAAATTAACTCCAGGAGCTGTGGCAGACCTGGGAGAAAATACATGGTGCCCTGAAGTGCCAGGATCTCCAGCAGACAGCTGGGATCCTGGCTGGTGTGATGAGCCCTCCTGTCCCCAGTGCACAGCACTCCTTCCTCCACTCCCCTCCCTAACACTGTCGCTACAGAAGGCACCGAACTATTTTTTAATTAATCCAGCACAAAGTTTGAGCTGCCTCAGGGTTAAGCTAAACATTTTCTGTCTTTAACCACTACAGCAGAACCAACTACAGTGAAAAACACTTCACCATAAGGCTAGGGAATCGAGGACAGAAAAGAAGCTGCAACAGAGTCACCCCTGACCTCTCAAAATTTCGCCTCCAGAACATGCAAAAATAAGAAACTGAATTTTTAATCAGCTGAGAAATGGGGCAGGGAGACACTCTTGGTAAAATTATTGTTGTGAATATCACATTAAAAGCCTTATGGAGTTTTACCATCCACCTTCTGTTCCAAACTGTAGGTCTCCAAATAACCTATCAGAAAAAATCCAACTGCGCACACTTTCAGGAAAGCACTCAGCACTGAGAGACGTTTAAAAAGCATGCAGTTCTACAAATCCTTGTTCCCCTCTCACAAGGGGCTGTAACTCCTGCAGGAAACACATGCTCCCATAACAAAGCAGGTATTCTCTGCATGTACTCACACTGCCTATTATTTTTTAATCATCTGGTATGCATCTTCCTAGGCATGCTTATGTTAGAGGAAATACTAGCATTAGGTCTGCAAAAGAACACTGACTACCTGTTCTGCATGAACACCATGAGGGTTAATAGTGGAAATCATGGCTTGAACTCTGCCTTGTGCTCAGCAGTCCATACAACCACTGGCATTTTACCACACATGTGCTTCCCTCCCTCAGCTCATGCTCACTCTCTGCAGGATTTTACTACACAGTCCACCAGTACAGTATTTTTCAGACTGTGGGAGCAAGTCAAAGCATATTTTGATGTGTCTGATTGCACAGAGACAATATGAAAAATTGAAAGGTGATCACAGAAGAATACAAGTTGCTTTTTCATTTCACAGCTCCAAGAGTCAGAAAGGGTGAGTAGAACCCTGATATATACCAGATGTTTTAAAGTAAGGTGGAAGAGCTGGTGTTATGAAAGCTTCCTGACGGCTACCAACTGGCCTTGCTATAGCGAGCAGGCTTCTTCTGCCTGTGGAAGATTACAGGCCTAATGGAATGGGAATATTCACATCCTTCATGCACATGTATAATCCTACTCTCTTTTCCTGAAGATAAATTTGACAAGTCCATCACTACTACATGAAAGAGCCTCAAAACTGAATAATTTTGTTACATATACAAAAAACTTGGGTCTGGAGCATATCCATGGTTTTGGTAAGCACCACATTTAACCCAAGAAATGAAAAGGCAAATTTTTTTCATTTTTTTCTGTTTCTAGCAAGTCTTGAGTCAGTTTCTCCCATTTTCTTCTGAATTTGTGTTTGGATATTAAAATAAGCAAAAAAAAGAGGCTTTCACCTCAGCCATAACCCTCACTCCACTGGGTACTCTACAAATACATATGGAGACTTCATATCCTAAAAAGACAAGTTTCACCTTGTTGTTACAAGATTGGAGGTTCTTTTCTATTTCAATAAAAGGAAAATTTCATCATTAAAACAAAAAGAAAAGAGGAAGAAGAAAAAAAAAACCAGCCCTGCAGAAAAGCATCATTTCAGAGTTAACAGGAATATGCATCTACCACTTAAATTGGCCCCTTGGGTGAAGCCCATTGCAGAGATCAAAAGTCTTTCCACAGACTTGGGATAAAGCCTGGAGAGTTCAAAATACTGATGAGAGTGGACATCACCGTTCTTGACTGCATGGTGTAGGGGTGCATGAAGGCAAAACTCCCACAACAGCCATAATGCCTCCCAGTATGAGAAACCCCAGGGACTCTGGGTACCACAAAAGCACACACTCTGGAGAGCATTTCAGACACATTTCAGACAGTGATACAACTCACTGATGACACAGGGAGACTGGTAACATTTTTTGTTGGTGAGTCTGCAGCTCCTATTTCCACAGCCCACGCTAGTTCAGAAAACACCACAGGACATGTGCGATGGAAAAAGGAGTATCTCAGGCCAGGGTCAGATAAATACACACCAAGGTGAAGCAAGATGACACCTGGCATTGTTAAGGAATACATTCAGGGCAGGTAGCTCAGTCTGAAAGCTGCAGGTTGTGCCCTGAGTAGTAAGAGCACCAGGCAAGAGGCCACAAACTGGTGCTGTGGATGCCTTGCACAACAGAAGGCACAGGGACCAGTGGTGCCAGCCAGGTGACTGGACACTTTGAGACATGGCAGGAGCCAGTGAATCAGCAGGAAAACCCTAGACTACCTTGCACACAGACTGGAAATGTAAGAAAGCCCAGGTTTTCATTTGTTTCTGTGGGTCTCCCATGTCTGTGTTACTGCACCATGATTCAACCACTTTAAAGATGCAGATGTCTGGGGAAACCTGGTGCTGGTAAGGCAACCTCATTGGACTGTGTGAGCGTGGCGTGTGTAGGGAGGCATGCAGGGCACTGGTCAGGTCACTGGAGCTGCCTGCTGCCATGGTGTGTTGGTCCCAGCACTGGAAGTGGTGGTGTGACTGTGCCTGCCAAAAGTGCACCCTGAATGATCCCACAGGAATGTCTTTCAAGCCTTCCATATCCAACCTAAAGCAGCTTCTTCACTGAACACCACCTGAATTCTTTTTCTACATATTGCTTATGGAAATAAAAAGAGGTTTTGGAGATTTACCTAGGGCTTGCAAGGTGAAGGGATATTTTTCTCACAATACAGTTGAATAGCATCGATATCTGTTGTTTTCTTCTCCTGTTCCCTTGTGCATATACACTGGCCCCTTCTTGCAGCCTGGCTTTGCCTGAGGTGTAAGTAAGAATTGTCAGCTCCTTCAGTACTAGGAGGAAATCACTGCCTCAGGCTCACACTGAAATCACTCTTTTTCACACAGGACTGTGGACATAATCCTTTGCCCAATAAATAGCCCACCTTCTTCCTTATTGCTCCAGATGGATATGAATGAATGAACTGCACTTTTTCTGAACACCATCTTCTGCTTTTATTGAGTACTTCAGTCACTGCCAACTGCACCTCCTTGCCCTACAAGGCATCAGTTAAGGCTGCTGGGTCTGATTTCCAAGTCCCCTGCTATAAGTCTCTTTAAGAGGAAAAAAGGTTGGATGATATTAGCCCTCTGAGAAACTATGTGTTTAGTCCATAACCACGGGCTCCTGAAACACAGCTGTTAAGTGCAAATCTCAGTTTCTGAAATTTTCTTTCTGCTGCCTCATTACCTTTACTACATGCCAGCAAAAACCAGAGTCCCCCCACAGGCTGAGGGAGGAAGTCTTTATGTTTCCAGCTGCATCTAACTCTGGCTAGTCAACCAGATGCAAAATATTGCATCAACCTGATGTTCACTTCAAAGTTTCAAAATTTTCCTCTTACAGCTGGGACTAGGTGCTTGTGGTTTCAGTTACCACAAGGGAAATGGAATCTCACAGCCAACACTTAGATTACTTCCCAACACTGCTGGGCTGCCCTCAAAAGAAAAACAACCAAAAGATGTCAAACACAAAATGGCTTAAATCAGATACTTAGAAAATGCTCTGTAATACACAAAAGGTGCAATTAATTGAAATAAATATTGACGCTTCCTGTAAATCATCATTTTAATCTTAAGAGCAGGATAGGATCCCTTAAAAATAATGCTGGCCACAAAGTTCTGACCACTAAACTAAAGCCTGCAGGTGGCTGACCTCATACCATTGTTGTCTTCCAGCTAGACTGTTCCAGTTAAGCAGCCTTCCATATTTTCATCAGAATCTATAGACTAAAATTCCATTTTTTCACTAGTCATGCACAGGAAAAAAAAATTCAACTTGCCAATGAAGAACAAAAATACCAGATCAACGCACATACAGTCTCAGAATAAAACTCTAATCCCTCACTTGCTAAGAAATCTCTTTCAAAGAAATGTTTATGTTAAAATTTAGAGTTGTGTTCAACATTAATCTTAGGGAATTTTACAACAGAATGTACCAATTTTAAAAGGTTTCTACAGCCTTAATGAATTCCTAGAACCCATAGACAGAAATTAAATAGGGGGAACCTACAGTGTTGGCTAGACATATTTCAATATTTGTTACCATAGAAACAAACCAGTAGATTTAGGGTTTGGAGTTATCCTTGCTATAAAATATTAAACTTCTTACAGTTTTTGCATATGTATATTGTGGCAAGAACACTGTCAATCCTGATAGAGCCCAAAGCATCTTAATTATTTAACAGGATTTTAGCTTTTTTTCCCTTTTTCTTAACAGAGGATCTTTTAATTTATTTTTTCCTTGATAGACTTATTTTAACATCTTCCAATAAGAAACACTTCTGGCTGACAGAATAATATACAGGAAATGAAGACATGTTTTTCCTCAATGTTGTGTTCAAGTGGTAAATAAAAGGAACACACATATAGTCTAATAAACAAGATTCACCAGTAACTATCAAAATTACACCAGTTAGCACTTGTGATGATTTTACCAGCTAAAAGTACATTAAATGTTATACTTCATTTGAAAGACAGTTCAACTTCAAATTTGGTGGTTTTGTTTTCAATCGTAGCAACGGAGAAATGCTCAAGAATGAAAGTGATTGAGATAACATCTCGATACTTCAACAGTATCAAACACTTCTGGCAGATACCTGAGAAATGAAACAAAGCATTGTCCTTTCATACTTCAGAGGAGCATCAACAGCTGCATTCAAGTCACAGCACCACTGGCGAGCAAAAGGATCAGCAATTCCAAGAAAGAGGAAGGACAGATGCTTCCTCCAGCAACACTCCTTCAAAAAGTAAGGAGAACACGCTTGTTTAGACAATTTCAGTGGTGGAGGGGACCCACAGCTCAAGATACCATGCAGGCAAGAGCTCAGCTGGGAGCAGTGGGGAAGGTCAACACCTGGACAAGCCCAAGCCCACTGCCCCTGGGACTGGATGTATGCAAGGGATTTTGACCCTGATGATTTCACAGCCAAAACTGGCCTCTGATCGCAGCCCTTGCTATTTGTTTGAATTCAAGAAAATCTGTTTACAGAAGGCTCAACACAATGAAAAAATGAAAAACTTCGGAGCAAAAGCCATAAACCACACAGTTGTTTCAATACTATATTCCAGCACTGAAGTGGACAAGGAAAACCACCAAAAGAAGCAAAGCAAATCAGAACAAAGACAAAAACTGAGCAAGACTGAAACACCCTCTTCTTCCAAGAATTAAACAATACTTTTTATGTACTGTAAAGATAAGCAGTGGAACTGCTATTTCCTAATGTTTCTGAGGTCAATCTTCTAGCACAGCTTCTCAAATAGCCAATTAAATGTACACAGTTCTCACACTCATATGCGTTCTATCATTTTAAAAAAGCCCTACAGCTCAAGCCTCTAAAAAATAATGGAAAAACTTATTCTTGAAGACCTGCAAGACAACCCTTTAACTAATGGAAAATCTGCAACACTTCAGAAGAGGAAAATGGTAAGATGGCTTAATTTTAAATGAGTAAGAATTTAAATGTCACTTCCTGCATGTGACCTCGATCTGAATAACCTCGCATTTTTGTTTTCTTTGGTGTGGTTAACAGTGGAATCTTTGTGGAGTACATTTCTATGGCATTTACAGTTGCATGTTTATGTTCAGCAACTCCTTTGCATAATTCTGAACACAAAAAAATCAGAAAGTGAGTTTTCCTCTGTAAAAAAAGAGAGAGATCTAAAAAGTAGCATGCTACTAGGACTTCCAAAGAAGGAAAGGCTGGATAAAAATTATCCCAAAACTCAAGGGAAAAATGCACAACTTCCTTTAACTGACAGCTGCAGTGAGGTACTATGAGTTTGTTTTATCTGAGCAGTTATGTACACACACTAAAGGCAAAGCAACACTATGTACTCTAAAGGAGTTCACACAAGTCCACAAAGGGCACCACTATCAACCTGCAGTTGAGAAGCGGGAAGTTATTTACATGTCTGAGTAAGTCATGGAATGGCGAGATGCTGGCAGCACATGTTGCCAGAAATAAGGCATGGCATGCACATATTCAAATCCAGAGCTATAAACCCCCTTGTCACCCTCTTGTAGGCTCTGCAGGCCAGGTTTGTTCCACAGGAAAGCCCTACTGCATTCGATACTAGAGCCTCAGGTCTTTCCAACTGATGCTGCAGGTGTCAACCCCTCAGCACACCCTCTCATCCTTCCCATGAAGTGTTTTTAAGCCAGGGGCTGGTTGGGAGAATGGCCTAGGAGACATGATGTGGCTTTTATAAAGTTTCCTGTAGAATTCATAGATAAGAGTAAAATAAAGCAGTCCACATATGTGCTGCAGGTGCATCTTGGAACAAAAGAGCTCTTATTCATAGATCATAGAATGGTTTGGGTTGGAAGAGACCTCAAAGATCACTTACTTCCAAGTCCCCTGCCATGGACACTTTTCACTAGACCAGGGTGCTCAAAGCCTTATCCAACTCGGCCTTGAACTCCCAGGGATGAGGCATCCACAGATTCTCTGGACAACCTGTTCCAGTGCGTCACCAGACTCACAGTGAAGAATTTCTTCCCAAATCTAATCTAAACCCATCCTCTTTCAGTTTAAAGCCATTACTCCTTGTCCTACCTACATTCAAGAAGGCCACTCAGCTGATATCTCCACCTTGTTTTGTCAAAAAAACAAAACAAGCCCACCAAAAAACCAAACGAGAAATGCATCCATACAGTGGTGGCCTTTAAGTCATTTGACAAACACCTCTCCAGTTTAAGTGGTGCCACCAGGGATGGCTTGGGTTGCCCTCCTGTGGTGGGAGGACAGCACAGGACCAGTGCCTGCCCAGCCCATAACCAGGCTCTGAACACGGGCACTCCGGCAATGGGTGACCCAAAAAAAAAGGGAGACAGCAAAACCTTTGCCCTAGTGCTGCTGGGAGGAAAGAAGGTGTGCTCCAGTTCTGGATAACATGCTCCATTTGGTCTGCTTAAAATACCTGGTTTAGAAAATAAACTGGGATGATAAAACAGGAGATTGTGTTTCTTGTAACTCAAGAAGAAAATAAATTGCACACAAATAATAATTCAGTATGTGTAAAACAAAATACTCTATACAACATGCAATTTACACAAAAATAATTCATTTCCCTTTATACCAGGCAGGCCAAGAGTCCATTTGGATTAAAAAAAGTGAATGGATATGAGTTTCCCATCTCAGCAAAACATTGGAAAAGAACACAAACATCTCACATCTGTCCACTCTTGACCCAATTACTAAGGGGTGAAGATACCACCAGCTGTCAGGATGTTGTATTTGCCATTTGAGGTGGGGCAGGAGTACTGCTCCTTCCTCTGGAGCATCTTGTTCCTGGTCACCCAAACAAAGAGAGGAAATTGGGGTATATGGACAGGGATCTGAACTGGCACAGGAATGCATGCATCTCTTCCAATATTGGAAGATTAATGCATGAGAGAGTTGATGAATGGGAAGGATTAAATATAGAACCAAAAAATAAGCTAAATGATTAATTGCTAGAAAAGGAAACTCATGATTTATAGAAGAAAAAAATCAGTAAGGCTTGGGAAACTGAAGGGAATAAGCAGCAAGTGAGCTGCAGGGTGGGACCATCTGGTGCATAGTGCCACGGCAGCACAGAGCGCATACCCACAGCCTCAGCGCCCCTCTCGCCTTCTCCCAGCCTCAGTGCATGCAGGGCAGACAAAGCAAAAGCAGATAGAGTTTAGAGGTTACTGGATGAAAGTAACTGATTTTAAAAACAAGCTGAAGTTCGTTTTAAATCATATCCTATAATCTGAAAAGAAAATGGTCTCTTAATTAAATGTTTCCATGTGGTCTTGTAGTGGGCTGGGAGCTGTCACACTCATGTCCTTGCATTCTAAGCTTTCTAGAAATTTCTAAAAATAACTGGATACTTATTTAACACTGTTTTCATTTATTTTATGAAGAAATGGAAGGCATTTTTAGCGTATTTATTTTTCATTCTGAGTTATAACATCTCAATGGTAACCCATTATTTTGGTCCTGCACTTCTTTGTTTTGCAACTATTAAGATAAACAAACTCTTCGGCAGACAGCATGCAATCAACAGGCATCCCAAAGCAGCATAAACCTAAGGAATAATCCAGCACCTTAAATGATCAGTCATTTGCTTGGTGTCTTAAATTCACTAGCTTTTGTGGGGAACAATAGTATAGAGGAAGAAAACAGAGATATGCCATGAAACTGTAAATGCACTACATGCTTTAGCATGGCACCTGCTTGATTTTTTTTAACTTAATGCCATTTTAAAATAACTTACAAAAATACTTTTTTCAGTTAAAAAAAAAAAGGTACAACCAACTACATCCTCTTTGGGTTATGCCCATGAATGAGCTACTGTCTGCATTAGACACAAGCACCTGGACCAACTCATGGGCATCCAGCAAAGTCCACTGGTTTCCTTTCAAAACACTAATTTACAAAAGACAGTGTCAAATCCCAGCCTGCGAGTGGCCTTGTTATTAAATACAACATCTCAAGAGTGGAAGGGATGAGGTGCAGGATTCAGAGGGGCTGCTCACCACAATGGAGCCCAGAGCAGCTGTGCATGGGCAGGAGACCACCCCCTGCTCTGGAGAGGATGTTCAGACACTGAGCCAAATAACTTTTCATACTTTTCTGACGGTCCAGTATGACATACTGTACTACAACCCAAATTGAGAAACTATTCTGTGCTATCTTTGGGAGATCTTGCATTTCCTCAGACGAGTCTTTATGTGCACATCCCCTTTATGCCAAAATCCTTTCTGTATGGAGTAAATGGCAGGACCTGGATTTGCACAGCCAGCCAGGAAAGAAGTGGTCTGAGACTGTGGGAAAGCATCAGCACCTCTCAGTCCCAGCACAGTCGTCTTATTAAACAAAATCCCCCAACAGTGCAGCAGGGACCCTTCCTGCCACCCTTTGTTTCATCTGGTCTAGGTCCCACACATCCTAGGAAAAATTTTCTCATCCTTCACTACCCAGAGGGAAAGGACATGCTTGGAAGAGCTGTCACTCTGTCACCAACAGATCCAAGGGGAATCCAAGCTTTTGCAAGAGGGCTGAGATAAAACTCATCACCATCTATGCAGTATTCTTTGCCAGTCACTCCCTTCTCAGCCCCCTGCAACTTCTGAACTTTGTACCATCCTCTTTCCACTACATCCTCCAAGGGTTGTCTTTGGGATGAGGACACTCAGCAGTGTTTCAGAAGGACTCCAGCAGCTCCCCCTTCCACCAGGAAAGCGCCACATAAACTTCAGGGTCAGGGGCACATTACCTTGATGCATTTTTCCTGCTGAGGTCCAGTTCCCCTCATTAGCCTTTTGAAAGAGCACCTTTTCATACAACATGAAGACAACATGGAGAAGATTCTGTACCCTTTTCCCTACACAAAGGCTAAGTAAGGTCTAGGGGAATAACACATGTCATTTCTTGTAGTGAAATTCTGCATGAAGAGCAGTAATAAGATTTTTTGAGAACCTGATATATATATATATATATATATATATATATATAAAATCAACACACAAACTTCTATTTTCAAAAACCACACTATTCTCAGTTTAATGCTGCAGGCTACAACAGTCTGTTTTACAGTCAGTAATGCAACACAGTCTCCCTATTAACTAAATAAATTCCCATATTTGATTCAGTGGGAATCTGTTGTTCTAAACAAAATATATGAGGCAAGAAGGTTTACTTAAAATGCCAAGTATTTAAATGAAACTGACAAGAAAAATAAGAACAGGCATCACACATTTCACAAAAGGGCAGCTATAACAATAACTTATGCTGAAGTGGCCAAAAGATGAAGCAATAGAAAATTGGAAGCAATTAACATGTAACATTCAAGAAATATTAAATACATACTGACGACTCAACACAGCATTCACACAAAAAGATGTAGTGATGAAAAGCAGATACTTTACATAATAAGTAACAAGATATTTCAAACGTAGCCATAAAAACAGAGGAGACTTGTACTGGCACACTGAGAAGAGCTGGCTGCAGAACAGCAGTGCTGATAATGTAAGTAGGGAGGGATGAAGCACATCATCCTCACCATCAGAAGAGGAGGTAACAGCCCTACAGCCCTACTCAAGCACCAACAGCATCTGCTTGCTGCCAGCCCAGGGGGTACTTATGGCTTTGGTAAGTTCTATTCCTCTCAAGAAACAGCTCTGGGTAAAACCAGGAGAACCACAACCTGTGCAAGAGGGAGAATCGCAGCACCTGATCCATGCCCACTCTTGCTGCTCCGGCAACTTCACCCTCTAGGTCTGTCTTGACCCAAGCAGGTATCAACACTGGTGTCTCTTCCGGCACCTTTTAGGTCATGCTCTCCAATGGCTTTCCTCTGAACAGGGTATCACAATGCAGTTTCCCTCCACAGACCAGCACCATCCTCTCAGGCTCCCAGCAGTTTTAAGCATACAAATGCTTAGCCAGAGTTCAGACCTGACTCCATGTCCACAAGTTTAGTTTGTCCAAGGCACAGAAAAGGGACTCAGGCATATGAGTGGATTTCATGTAGGCTCTAGAAACCAACTTTTACTTCAATGAGTACAAGACTTGGGTGTAGCCAGGCAAACCAGCAGTTGTCTACATGTCCTACCCTTTCTTTCAGCTGATTCAGAGGAGGACACAGTAAGCACCCTAAGGGATTATTTGCTTGTCCAGAATCACAGTGCTCATTCTCTATACCAGGAACAAACACACCATCTACCCTCCAATCCAACCAAGGGGGTACCCAACAATCCCCCAGACCTGAGTGAGCCCATTTATAGCAGAATCACACCTCACAGCTCCTCTCTGCCCTTATGCAACTCCTTGTGCATTCTCCCAGGGCTTCTGAGAGCTGGAGGCTCCCTGTTCATGCTACATGGAGAAAGTCAAGAGCCTGCCAACTGCTTCAAAAAGAGACAGCAAGAAGCCTAATGATAATGAAGTGCCAGGTTTTCTGTCGCAAGTTTAGGTAGAACTTCAAAATGACAAAGGAATTATCCACCCATCGCAGATGCAGATGCCAAGAGAGGCTTTTCCTTTGTTTTTCTCCTATGCTAATATTTCAAGAGGATGACACATTATTTAATTTTTTTTTTAAACTGAACTGTCATGGTCTTTGAAGTACCACCACACTTACAATGTGGGGCCTGGAAAACTCAGATGAAAATGGATAATGAATTTCAGATTTTTTTGTTTTGTTGCTCTTGTATTTGATGTTGAAACCTAAAAATGTTGGAATGCGATTGTTATTCTTGCATGATAAAGGCTGTTTCTATCACAGCCCTGAAATACTGCAGGGGTTACACACAAAATGCAGAATTTTATTACTTTATCATATCAAGACCATGAAGTTGTTACCTGCAGAAAATCAATTCCTACACAGTAGTTATTACAGACCATTAATTTGTACAAGGAGAAGTGTGTTCTCCCTGGATTTATATTTTTTTTTTCTAATAGTACAGCCTTTTGTCTACTTGTAAAGGATAAGGAGCATTAAAAAACAACAACACAAAGTTGAGTTAATGCAAGTTAATTTTTAACATACAGATCTGAAGTCCTCTGGAAGGCAGGGATGCACTTGGACATCCCTTTGTTCTGCTCATTGTGGGAGCTCATAGCACCCCAGTTTCAGACACTGCTTTATCTGTTGGGGATTATCCAGCCCAATCACACAGAGTTAAACCCCCAAGGATGCTGAAGGGAATGGGCAGGAAGGAAAACCAGTCATGGCAGGGGGGTAAAACCACCAGACCTTTAAGCAGATTATGGGGAAGCTACTGATGGGGACAGCAAGTGGCATGGGGCTGCATCCCCTCAGCAGAGTTCCCCTGTGCTTGGCACTGGTGAGGCCACGCCTTGAGTGCTGTGCCCATTTCTGGGCCCCTCATAACAAGACAGACATTGAGGAGCAGAAGCAGGTCCAGAGAAGGGCAACAAAGCTGGTGAAGAGTCTGGAGTGCAAGTCCTATGAGGAGTGGCAGAGAGCTCAGATTGTTTAGCTTGGAGAAAAAGAGGCCGAGGGGTGACCTTATCAGTCTCTACAGCAGCCTGAAAGGAGAGTGCAGCTGGGTGGGGGGGAGTCTCTTCTCCCAGGCAATCAGCAACATGATGAGAGGACATAGTCTTAAGCTGTGCTGTGGAGGTCTGGGCTAGACATTATGAAGAAATTCTTCACAGAAAGGGTAATTAGATATGGGAATGGGCCATCCAGAGATGTGGTGAAGTCACCATTCCTGAAGTATTTAAGGGAAGATATGTCCAAGGGAAGACTTGGACATAGCACTTAGTACCATGGCTGGGTTGACTAGGTGGGGCTTGGTCACAGGCTGGACTCCGTCTTGGAGGTTTTTCCCAACCTAATTGATTCTGTGAACACAGAGACAACAGGGACTAGCCGGAATGGCACAGAGCTCAAGAGGAAAGAAACACACTCAGCTGGGTGAGAAGAGCCATTTGTTCTCCTAATGCTGCTGCATAAGGTTAACTTGTCATGAGCCAGGTTTTGACTTAGTCAAGCAGAACCCAAACATGGTTTTCCAGGTAAACACCAGATTTGTGCTGGATCATGACAAGTGATGTGGCTTTCCTTTCCTGGTATGCTTTCTGGGGGAGGCCTGGGACAGGGTGATGGAGCCTAAAGGCAGCAACCCTCAGCCCAGGGAAGGTGCAGGGACCTGCACACACCCATGCCAGAACCTGAGCTCACCCAGCAAGCCCAGCACGTGCAGGTCCCAGTTACAGTTCATTTTGCATAAGCTGATTAAATCCAACAGGTTTGTGCTCGTAAGTACCCAAATGCTGTGGGTATTTTGCCTCTGCCTGTCCCACTCTGCTTGCATTAAAGAGCAGGCTGCATATTCCCAGCAGGGCCAGGCAGTCCCAAGCAGCTGCAGTGTCCCTGTGGCCACTGGTGGCCTTCCCTTCACCCCCATGTGCCCACGCAGGGACTCTCCTGACCTTGTCCTCACCGGCTGATGCTCCTCCCTCTCCAGGAGCACCCTGGTGCCTTTCTGTCCCCATCTCCACCAGAGCTGTCCTACGTCACACCACCCTGCTTAGTGCTTCTCCCCTCCAAAGCCAGCCATAAGGAGTAAATAATCCTCTCTAAGCCCGGGGAAGGCAGGCAGTCTCCATTTTACACATATAGAAACGGAAGAAGGGGTGAAGAGGTTCAGCCTGTTTCTATCAGTAGATCCCTGAAGATCAAGCACACCACTGGTAAGCGCTTTAACTTAAGCTCTTAGGCAACACAGGGTAACCTAGCAAACAAACCTAACAAGCAGGCGCTGAATGTTTATGATCTGTTTGTTTACGTGACACACAAAAAATTTACTCTGGGCAATTTCCCTGGGTATGCTCATTGTTCTGTAAGCTTGTGTGTGCACGTTTGTGGCTGTATCCTCTCCTCTAATCTTCAAGCTAATTTCAGCCAAAGAATTGACTGGAGGCAACAGGAACAATCCATGAGCTTCCTCCAGAAACATTTGTGTGGACTGCACAAGCCATATTTCCCATTCTTCCAGCCTAACTGCTATACAAAGAAGGCAGGAGGACAAATGAAAGCTGAAGCAACCACAAGGCAGTCAGTTGCAAACCTCTCCAGCACAAGAAGCTGCCAGCCCACTGCCAGCATCACACTGGACATCCCACAGATTACCCACCCCTTGGGTTTCTCACGTGTGTGGTTATTATGTAAGGTCATATGGTCTGACACATGTGTTCCTCGAAGTGATGGGCTTCCTGGACCCCATCCAGAGGATCAGTGAGGATTCTATGATCAACAAGAGCTTTGAGAGCACACCGCTGTTCAGTCAGTTGTACCCTGCTTGGACAGTTAAAGGGGATGACTCTTCTTTCCTAGGAGGTTCAAGACTTCAGTGGAATTAATTAATGTGGTGGAACTCCACACCCACACTACATGTTACAGACTGATCTCCAGTACCAACGCTGATAGACGTTACCCAGATGGAATTTAAAAGTTCCTTTAAAAAGACAAGAGCCTCTTAAAACCACTTCATAATGTTAAGATTTAAAAGTCACTGAAATAAATGCTATCCGCTAACAACAACATTTAAAGTGGGCGGCAATCCTGGTTCCAGCATACTTAAGCTTTGCATCAGAACAAAACTATCATAAATTGGTTAAAAACCACAGTGATATGCAGTTGACACCCACGTATGTTATACTGGTTCCCAAGAACAAATGATATGTGTATAATATCTCAGTATGTTCCATGTGTTATTGCTGTTAAGAATAATGCAAAGTACTTAAAATCTGAAAAAAAAAAAAATAATGCAGTTGGAAAAAACATGTAAACTTCTCTTGTACACATAATACACATTCCTCTACATTCTCTATCAAATCAATATTGTTTACTAAAGCATTCTTTGTATAGCTAGCAAAAGATCAACAAGAGATCAAAATGTGGTACATAAATAAAATAATAGTTTTAACTATGATGTCTCCGGTCCTTTCCCCTCTATATTCTTATTGTAATACATATGCTAAAAAATCACAAGAATCATTATTTATAATTATTGTACAATATATTAAAATGCCACCTGAAACACAAAGTATTAAGCTGACAGATGTGGTCTCTGAATAACTGTGATTCCTTTGGCTATTCCAAGTAATTGTGGTAACAGGAAATCAGCTAACAAAACCACCTTGGTCAGGAGCTATTGTCCTAAATGGCACTAAATACTACTAATGTGAAAGAGTGGTACATCATATCAAATCTTTCCTCTATTTTTACAAAGAATGAAGTGCCCTCTGACTACTCACCTGGAGCTCCACAATACAGTAATTCTGACTGACAAACTCATCTGATTTCCAATCCAAAGTTTGTTTTATTTTGATCTGAGGAACTGAACAGATGCTTCTCCCATGAAAAATGACATCCAGCCCACTGCTGACACTTTGCTAGTAACCCCAGAATCGAGAACTATGGACTTGCTGCAGTTTTAAAAAAAATGGTGATTTTCTGCTGAATCCCAAGTACTGGTTCTGACAAAGTCCTCCATGCAATCATCCACCCTGCTCAAGGAAGAGAAGCTCTGCAGGCTTTACCCAGCCCACACCTCTCAGAGCAGCTGAACAGCTGCTTACCTGCTGGTGCAGGGAATCTGCTCAGGGAAGGGTTCCCTGCTCTTACCTGCCTGCCAAGAGCTGGCAGAACATCACTTGCTTCCTTCAGTACTGGAGAACAGCCTCTCAGCAGAAGGTGCAAATAAACCCTAAACCCCCTTCATTATTTGTTTTTCTTTTGTAAAACACACTCCAGCAGGTGATGCTGCTGCTAAATTTCTCAGGATTTGAATTATCTGAAAACACATTAGCAAAATAAATGAAGGTGAAATGGCACTTCAAATACCGGTTTCCATGGGTTTTATTCTGCCTCAGAGAAAAATTTCACTAGAGAAAAAAAAAGTCTGCATCAGTTTTGGAACTAAATATTTGGACTAAAGCTTGGAAAAAAACTTGGACATGAAGAAACTAATCTTTTCATTTATGAAGGGAATTGATTATTAACTTGCATAATCCTAAATTTTCCTCTGGGTAAACAAGACATTCAAGACAGAGCACAGACAAAAACCAGATACCTACATGGATAAATAAAAGCACAGGCAAGAAAAAGAACCTTTTAGGAAGACCATATTAAATGCATACAAACCCCTTTTTCTCAAAGCCTAGCGCTTATTTTCCCTGCATTTATTTTCACACACTTAGCAGATAATTTCCCTAACACCCCTGAAAAATACCAACAGTGATTCTAGGCATTATTAATGAGCACAGGCTCCATCTCCTAACTGCAATAATTCTAGGCTGAACTCCATGTAGTAAACATCACATTCCACAGACTGATGAGCCAGCTCTCAGATAAACATGCTTGCTTAAGTATCAAGTATTAACACCCTATGGCAATTCGAGTCCATGCACAGTGACTCAGTGCAATTATTCTGAGTGTAACAATAAGTGGGCAGTCATGCAGATTTGTAACTTATTGGTTTAAGCACAAAATTAAACAAGCAAGAAAAATTAATGAAAACTATTCAATTTTAGACCAGACTGGGGACAAAATATGAGAAAGTATTATAAACATGACATAATCTCATTTAAGGAGACTGTGTAACACACAGGTTTTACAAATAGTTACAGACATTAATCTTGTTACATTTATTTCCAGAGTTTTATTCAGTAACAGGATTGATTGGCTGGAGGAACACAGGCTCAGACAAAAAACTAGCTGAAAGCTCTATTTTTGTCAGAGTGACAGATTCTTTTCTTAAGTAACTTGTTTTGTTGTCTTTTGTTCCAGGACTATAAACATTATTAGCAATTCTCCAACTGGCAAGAGAGGTTGAGATGTTTTCATTTATGAAGGAATTGATTATTAACTTGCATAATCCTAAATTTTCCTCTGGGTAAACAAGACATTCAAGACAGAGCACAGACAAAAACCAGATACCTACATGGATAAATAAAAGCACAGGCAAGAAAAAGAACCTTTTAGGAAGACCATATTAAATGCATACAAACCCCTTTTTCTCAAAGCCTAGCGCTTATTTTCCCTGCATTTATTTTCACACACTTAGCAGATAATTTCCCTAACACCCCTGAAAAATACCAACAGTGATTCTAGGCATTATTAATGAGCACAGGCTCCATCTCCTAACTGCAATAATTCTAGGCTGAACTCCATGTAGTAAACATCACATTCCACAGACTGATGAGCCAGCTCTCAGATAAACATGCTTGCTTAAGTATCAAGTATTAACACCCTATGACAATTCGAGTCCATGCACAGTGACTCAGTGCAATTATTCTGAGTGTAACAATAAGTGGGCAGTCATGCAGATTTGTAACTTATTGGTTTAAGCACAAAATTAAACAAGCAAGAAAAATTAATGAAAACTATTCAATTTTAGACCAGACTGGGGACAAAATATGAGAAAGTATTATAAACATGACATAATCTCATTTAAGGAGACTGTGTAACACACAGGTTTTACAAATAGTTACAGACATTAATCTTGTTACATTTATTTCCAGAGTTTTATTCAGTAACAGGATTGATTGGCTGGAGGAACACAGGCTCAGACAAAAAACTAGCTGAAAGCTCTATTTTTGTCAGAGTGACAGATTCTTTTCTTAAGTAACTTGTTTTGTTGTCTTTTGTTCCAGGACTATAAACATTATTAGCAATTCTCCAACTGGCAAGAGAGGCTGAGATGTTTTGTCTTCACCATGCTGGATTGCTTTTTGTTCTCTTACACAATCCAAGCATTGGGAAGACGCAGCAATTTCAACTTCCCTTCCCTCTAAGATCACCTTTCTTTTGCTCACAATTGGGTTTTTCTGCTGAAGCAGTGAGGAGAGAACTGCTCCATGGCTCGCCCTTGCTCTGGGAAGAGATGGGTTGCAGATCCTGATAAGTGGAACTATTACAACCTATGAGCTTACATATCTGACAACCAACATTACCATCCAGTTCCCTGTCATTAATTTGCTTCCTATCATCACTGACTCCCCACAGCCAAGCTTCTGCATGGCTTTCATGTGGCTGCAGTTATTTCTGTTTGCACCAAGAGGTCATTTCATATGTTGCTAGCAGAAGGGATACTGCTTTCTTCTGTGACTTCAGGCAGCTTTTAGGAAACAAAGATTTCCTGCCCCCTTTCCAACTAGAGGCAAAGGTCAGGGAGTCTAACAATGAAGCACAGTGTTGCAGCTCAATATTTTAGCACTAAAAAATTTACCCACAAAAGCAAAGAGGACAATTGCTATATAAAACTCCATGCACAAACACGTCCCATCCAAAACACATGTTTGTAGCCCAAGCAAGGAATTGTGCCCACTCAAAAAATGCTATTATGTATATATTTCCTGAGAAAGATGGTATGTTACTACGCAAAGGCCCAACACTTTAAAAGTGGTACATCTGTGGTTTTGTAAGAACTGAAAAGTACAATCCATGAGTACAAAACAGGATACCTTCCTTGCTGGACTCAATTGCTAATGGTCACATTCATGCCTTACTTCCATGCTGTGACCTGTTCCAGAGTCTCTGCCATCCCCTTGACCTACCAAAAGCATTTACATCCAAGGGGTGATTTCTTTAAATCAACAATATCTTCCACTTTTCACTAATAAGGCTACATCTGATCTACCATTTTCCCTCTGTGATATTCCTCATATTCAGGATCCAAGAGGAAATGTATTGGAACAGATTTGCCATACATTCTCCAGAGCAATATAATAGTGCTCAGAGCACCAAGGCCTCACTACATATTTATGAGCTTTGATTTTCAAACAATACCCTTCCCAGGCAAAGGAAATAATCACCAAAAACCCACAGTGGAAACTGTTTCATTATTTGGACCACAGTTTGTAAGCATGGTCTTTGCTGTCCCATACAGGGAATGGCTGCTTTGTGTTCACATTCACTACAGCTCTTCTACTCCATTTGGAGGAGATGGGACCCTGAATCAGCACAGGTCAATGCAGTTTCTCCCATCTCTTTATCTGTTTCACTGGATGCTGGATAGTGGTCTGCTGGATGTAATACACTGCATTTCATTTTGTTCATTTTCATTTCTGCAGAAGATAAGTGTTCCCCACAGAGTAGTACTTTTTGTTTACATTTTTTAACAAGACTCCCAAATGAATCATTCAGAGGAAATACTGTCAATATAATAGTTTATACTGTACACAAGAAAATGCCTTCTCACATCACACTCATGATCCAGCCCACCATCAGCTTCAGGAAGTAAATCTACGGAAGCTTCAGGGCATAAAGCTACAGAAGCTTCAGAGAAAGGTGCAAAAAGACTAACACTAGTCAATCACAAGAAAAACTACCATGTACTGTCTCTTCTGTTCCCCTTACTGTGCTGGAAATCAAGCTCTGAGAAGGATGCCTTTGCCCCAAAGCACTAGGCTGTCAGCTAGCAACTTTTTCCAACAGCTTCTACCCTGGAAAGCTTCACTCTTTTGGTTTACTCACCAGGATGGAGAAAAAGGTCATTCAAACTTCTAAGCCTTCCTCCATAAAAAATGAAGCTGAGCCACTTTCTCTGCCCCAGACATTCAGACCTTCCTCCGTAGCCTCTGTGATGATCATCCAGCCACTCATGCAGGTGACTGAACTCACCATGTAAGGTGCTCACCACAGCACTTCCCAAACAAGTCAAGCATGGGTTGGAATAAGGACATATGCAGAATAGAAATCCAGCTGCTTTTCCTGAATGGCTTCAAAGAAATTAAAATCCTCCATCTACTTGCTGACTTCCTCCATTTAAGACAATTAGTTAAATCAACACACATCTATCACTGTAAAAACCAGGTGTGTTGTATCCAGGGTTTGGAAAAAGACAAAGAATATTTACTATGTAGATAGACTAGCTGTATATGAGCAAAACAAACTGAACTCCCTCATGCATCAACAGCCAAGAAAAAAAAAATAAAACATGGCTGCCTCCTCAGCTGGGCAGAAGCAACAAGCAGGGCTTCTGACAGGTTGAATAGATGATTTCTTTTTTAACTACTCTCCGAGTAGGAGAGAGGCAGGAAAGGAGGTCTAAGTCCTACTGACAGAGAAGCAAAAGCATGCTCTTCTTATGTTCCAGTCCCTGAAGACCTATTGCCTGACTTGCAGTACACTTGTATTTTTCAGTAGTCCTCCATCTCCCTGCTCTTGCTCTACAGAGACCCTGGTGCATACTCCAGCCCTCTGTTCCCACATTTCCTGCCCATCCCCTCCATACCTTGGTTAAAGTGGCAGAGGAAATGACATGGACAGTTGAGAGTGCCTGTAAAGCATGCAAGATTTATTCAGTGGGACCTGAGAACCAGGAGTCCCTTCTCCAGCCCAGGTGAGCCACCACGGAGTAGTGGCATGGGTTCCCTGAACCGCTGGAGGGCCTGCCAAACTCAGCCTCTGCTCCAGCACAACATTCCTCTGCTCAAGGGAAATAATTTTCCCTACAGTGATTCCCTGATTTACAGCTGGCTAGCTTTTACCCCCACCTCCTTGGTGAATGCAACAGAAACAAGCACATGGTCTGCAGCTGCAGACAAACCCCAGGGGAGGCAGAGTGATTGATGTGCCATATACAGCCCACCACCAGTTGAGAAAGTTCCCATCTGAAAGGAAAAATTGCTTATCTTCAGTGTCAGAAGTTCCTCACACTGTCTTAGGTGAAGGATCAGTCCCACGTCTAAGCCAAACCTTCCTCTATTGATAAAATTCATACAGATCCAAAGAGGGAAAATTAATTTCTCATGTGACTACCAGGAGCCATGTGCTTTTACCTGGTGCTTCTCCTTTTCTGAGCACAGAGAAAGGCGGGTGAAGGGCGCTCCTTCCTCTGGCCAGTGTTCCAGTGTGGCACAGGTCTCTGCTGCCACCACGGCAGCTGCAGTGACTGGGACCACCAGCCTGCTGTGCATGGGGGCCATCCTGGCATGCAAACCTGACTCCCCCTGAGCAGTAAGGATTGTGGGAGACTCCCGGTACCCAAATTAACCTCTTCTTGGTTAGGCAAAAAACTCCAGTATAATGCTGCTTCCCTTCTTAAGCAGATCCTGTTTTCAAGGTGAGGATGACGGCTTTATGTGTTACAGGAATTGTTTTGTATCAAAGCAGGGAACAAAATGAGTGGTGGTGGGAATGGGACAGAAAAGCTACATGAGTGGTGGAATGCATCCTTGCAGCCAAGGAGAGACGGGCTGGTTGAGGGTACATTCTTGCATCTCATGAGAGACTACTGATGACAATGCCAACAGGACAGAAATGAAGCAAAAAAGCTAGGTCACTGAGACTACTAAATGCGAAAAGGCACAAAAAAACATATGCAGAAAAGCTCATTAATCATTAAATACCCTCCTGTGCCTTGCATTGGGGATCCAAAATAAATACTGGGAGCTTTAAACTCTTTTCAAGAAATTAAACCAAGAGACATGAATTCTGGATGTGTCCATGTTTGGGTTTCTAGGCAATAAGACTTCAGTATAACTCTATTCCATGCCAGGTACTAGTTTTAAAATGGAAGTCAGACCTCCTTGACATGTGATGGTGGGAGGTCTGAGATACTGCACATGACCAAATAAGTCTACGTCTCTGAAGAGAGTGTGGGATTCCCCCCCACACTTATATGAGAAGCAGCTGCTTCTTTTTGGTGGTAGTGCTTGCGTGTTTTTAATGTAAACGCGTTTCCCCTTCTCCAGAAAATGTTCCCAGGGTATTGTGGCACCCTGAGGGTAAGTCTTGCATGGCATCTTGCTTGAAAGGAAAGCTGAAGTTTTCTCCTGCAGAGAACTGTGGAGGCTCCACAGCCAGGGTCCTCCCAGAGAAGAGGAGCAACACATTGCCAGAGGAAAGCAGAGGCCAGGAGCTCAGAACTGACCTCAGGACTTCCAATCTTCTTACCTAGCAACAATGCTACCCTAGCACAATACATGTCTGCCGGCTTGAGATGTGAAAACATGGCCCCTACAACTGAAGTAAGCTATTGGTGAATAATCTGAAAATGAGGACCCAATTACATCAGACTGGGAAAACTGCTCAACAAGGACAGTTCATTACATAAGATCCAATTTTAGGAATGACTGTCATATAAGGGTGTAAGAACAGTTTTCTCTTTCACTTTTGCCATTAATGGAGACTCCATGTGGAAGGTCATTTTTACTGAGGACCAAATGACATTGCTGCAGACTGAGAAGAGTAAACAAAACTGGAAGGTGGAGACCCTACTGTGTGTACCTGCAGCAATTCCAGCTCAATACATCCATCTTCTCTGCCTCCTTGACCTTCTCTACTGCAATACATTGACCTCTTACTTTTACCACTTATGAGAAACATGGCTAAATGACTGAGTTTGAAACATCATTGAAGAAAGTGATCTCTTTATTCTTCTCTAACATGAACATTTCATTGACAGGGGTTTTACTAGAATCACAGAACTGCTTAGGTTGGAAAAGACCTCTAAGATCATCAAGTCCAAACATTAATCCAGCACTGACAAGTCCAACAGTAAATAATCATGTCCCCAAATGCCACACATGCATGGCTTTTAAATACCTCAAGGGACAAAGCCCACCACTGCCCTGGGCAGCCTGTTCCAACTCTTCCAATTTCTTCTTCCATGAAGAAATTTATCCTAATATCCCATCTACACCTTCTCTGATGCAATTTGAGGCCATTTCCTCTTGTCCTACTGCTTATTACTTGTGAGAAGAGACTGACCCTCCCACCAGTCTACAATCTCCTTTCATGTAGATGTAGATAGCAATAAGGTCCCTCCTGAGCCTCCAGGCGGAAAAACCTCAGCTGCTCCTCCTCAGACATGTATTTCAGGCCAGCTTTCTTGCCTTTCTGTGGATGCACTTCAGCACCTCAAACAAGTCCTTCTTGTTGTGAGGGTCCCAAAACTAAATGCAGTATTCAAGGGGTGTCCTCACCCATGCCAAACACAGGGAGACAATCACTTCCCCAGACATGTCTTTGGCAGCTATTCTGATCCAAGTGGATGTCTAGTAAATGGCTGCAGAGAGGAGAGGGTAAGCCAGGAGCCTTGAGGTGAAAACTTGGCAGTCCTCTGGAGAAGCCCCATGTGAATCCATACTTTCAGCTCAAGTTGCCAGCTATACGTGGGTGACTGAAGATTTTTTGGCTTAGCCAAATGGAAATACGGCTGCCCTATCTTGCTTTACAGGAGCAAGAATGATGGTGACACAGTCTAACACAAGGAGTGCCACAGTGCCAGCAGAAGAGCAAGGTGTGATGCTCTTCCCTCCAGCTGCTGTGTAAGGCATGTCCTTGGTGTTCTCTGACCGAAGCAGCACAGTGCATACAGAGGATGGGCTTTTGTTTTCTTGCTGGAAACATTTAAGAACAATACTTACCTCACAAAGGGCACCACAAAACTTAGTATGCTCATTGCTGATGTCTGCAGTGCCACAGTTCTGGCTGTTACTGACTTGTCCATGCATATTTCAGAGTGGGCAAGGGAAATACCCTTATTTTAGTGACTAATTCAGTTATCATAACAGGCATGTTCTCTGTTCACCATAAACCTCCTTTGTATCTGGTGAGTGCATCTGGGAGGAGAGGGAGTAAAGGGAGGAAGACATTCTGCATTTATGTTTCCATTAATTCAGCATGAGAAACAGATCAAATGTTCATTTATTCTGCGTTTCAGGACACTTCTTCCAGACACTATAGTTTCTCAGATACCAGCATCTCCCTCACCTACATATTCACACTAATCCATATAAAACTATGAGTCATTACACAAAGTTCCATCCAGAAGAGTAAGCCATTCATCCTTTGGGGGAGGAGGAGGAGAGGGAAAATTAAGAGCTGTTTCCAATTTAATTGGCAGACTTTACATTTTTGTTCTGCTTCCATTGGAAAGTGTGGTGCTAATTTTTCTGCCACAGCTTGCAACCACGGTGAGATCTCAATCTGCTTCATTTATGTCTACCAGCAGGACTGCTAAAAAAATAAAATAAATCAGAGCTGTATTTGCCATGCCTCTGGTCAGTGTGCAAGCTCTATGTGCTGAGCTAACGCTTGCGTTATTTCAGGGGGTCAAGCGTCTTAAAGCTCCCTGCAACTGCTAAGTGCCTTTTTCAACTGCTCAAGCCTTGGTGTGGTATTCTTGAGAGCACAATACCTTCTGAAGTCTTTTTGAAAAAGAAAAGCGCCATGGATTCACACACACTGCTCTACAGCACACCCGTGACTTTGACTTTTTTTATGCCACAGAGCACAATTATGCCCCACCCTGTCTTTTTACTGTACCTTCTAGTAAAAAACATGGTTTCCTGTAAGCAAGCAGCTTTTTGGGGGGCTAATTTTGAAGTGAGGATACTTAGGAAGCAGCTAATTAGAACAGGTATGTGGTTTTAGTTCCTACAGGAGTTTTAATGATGTCTTTCCCTTTCCAGTGTGACAGAGTACTGGACTTTGATTGTCTTCTCATTTTTACTCTTTATATAATTCCTGATTTTTTTTCTCAGATGCTTCTTGGCTTTGCACCTTTTTCTCCCTCATTTTCTAATCCAACAATTCCAGCCTGGCAGCTGCACATAACGTTCATGACTATTTCAACTCAACCTCCCTCGTCTTGCTCCATTTTTCACACAGCTCTTAAATCACGATCTTTCCCTCATGAGCAATTCAGGGGCCATTCCCACTGAATGCTGTGTTACCCGAGAGGCATGAGTGGTCCATTGGTGCAGGGACCATCCATCAGCCTGCAGCGCTGAGTTGGGTTAATTCCACAGGCGTTGCTGAGCTCCCAGGAGCACTGGTAGGTAGCACTCAGCAGCAAATCCTCTGGTGGAGGACTGGAACCATCTCCTTGAGCTGCTCCTGGAGTTCCTGCAGTGCTCATGGAGGGACATTTGGGACACCTGATCTATACCTGGATTTTGGTAAATGGATTGCAAGGTTACAAGGAACAGCAACCCAAAGTCCCAAGCAAATAATACACAAAAGACACCAAATCAGCACTCTTTCTGCAGGAGATAAGCTAAAGCCAAGCTGCCATGAGACTTTCAGCACCTTTTCCCAAATAAAATCAGTTTAATTCTGTGTGACTTTGCTAATCATTCATGGATCTTTTAATGATGCATTGATGCATTGATCTTTGAGGAACATCAGATTTCCCTGCACTTACTCCCTTTCAAAAAATGTATAGAGCCTTAAGCCTTCCACAATGGTTTGTATCAACATTTTCCAAAGTGCCAAACACGCAGAGGAGAACTACTGTTGGGTCCTTCAGTAGCCATCTCAGTTGACAAGGAGATAGGAGGTGGCACAAACATCAGAAAGACTGCTCTGCACCTCTGATATCTAATAGCTAGAACTGACAGTTCAACTTGCTCCAGCTCCCCGGGAGCAGAGCATCTGGAGCTCCTGTCAATCGAGCTGATGCCAAATATTCCAGGTACCTTCATGCAAAAACCACACATTTCTTCATTAAAAAAAAAAAAAAAAAGGAGTATGTAAACTATATCCTGCTCCATGGCAGTTCAGGACATGAAGAAAAAAAAACAAAAGAGAAAAAAAGGAATCACAGGCACAAAAGCAGCACAACCTGCTAAGAAAGAAGTGCTACACCTAGCAAGATGTGTATGTGTAGGTCTGCTCCCTTCCATTTCTACCTCCTTCCTAATCTAGCACATGCAATTTTATCCAATGTAGCTTGCTGGATGATAGCATTCCATCTGAAATGTCAGGGAATACAAGCCACATGCAATACATTCAACAAATATTCAAGGCATTAAGAGGCACCTGAACAGTTCAGGAAAATTTAAAGCCCGCAAGTAAAGACTTCGAAATCACAAGGAACAAATCTGTACTTGCAAATGTTAACACCAAGCTTTGTGGGGTATGGTTGCAGAAGGAAGGCATCTCATCTAAAGAGAGTGTTTCCTCACAAAATCCAGGTATATTGAAGCTTTATTTTTATTTTCTTTTAAGGCCATCCAACAGTTTGTATCAGGTATTTAAAACTTGCAAGCCGATTATTTAGTCTCAAAAAGCAATCCTTGAAAGGCAAAAATGCATCCTTTTAGCTGATGAGTAATCAGGGAAAACTTTTTCTCTTTTAAAAGTGAACTTATGCTTCTTGCCCTCTAAAAATTATGGAAACTTTTAAAGGCAGAAAATGCCATTGGAGGGGAAAAAAAAAAAAAAAAAAGAAGAAACGCAACACTAGATAATTTTAAACCCTTCACATACCTAAAAAGGGCATATTAAACCACAACCTTAGTCATAAACCTCCAGCAAGCGCAAAGATGAAGTACCGCGGGCGCGACATGCAGCCGCTTGGCTGCCGGCGAGGCAGCGGCTTGGAGCGCACAGCACACGCCAAAGGAAATGGGTGTCATACCTCGCCTGCCTCCAGCATCTCCTCCTCCAGCCCCCACCCTCCCAACCACCTGTAGCAGCCTCAGAGGAAGCAGACATGCTCCCACATACTTTCCAGCTATGCTGTGCCAGCCGCAAAGTCCGCACGCAGCCAGCAACACATGTGTGAAAATGCATACGTGGGGAACCAGCATCGGGTCTCTCTGCAATGATTAACCTCGTCTGCGAGCAAGCCAGAATTACCTTCTCATTCTTTAAATTTAAAAACCAAACCAGAAAAGCAGCCCAAGGAGCAAAAGAGAACCTCTCCATCGCATTTGTGCCCTTTTCCTTTCTCCCCCGCACGCACACCTACCCACACCTACACTGTGCTGGAAAAAGGCTGTAAGCATGGCATTACCACTATTGTGTCCTGGGTACAGGGAGCTGTGGTTTTGAGATTAAACACCCAGCAAGGAAATTTTACCCTTTTTACCAGAATTTTCCATAAGCGATTGAACATTGGTTAGGAAAATAAAATAGAGAAATGTCTAAATTTCCTCTCATGCTCAAATGAGGCTATATGGTTGAGATCACTTCCCTGTGATAACCTAAAATTAGGGTAAAAAGGACACATATCAAGTGTCAGAGAGAAGATGCCTGGCCATAGGGACCATAGTACTGGGGACACTGGGAACTGGTGCCAGGGCAGAGTGCCCTGGTTTAGGGGTTCTCCTTGCAGGTGTCAGAAGGGTACCCTGCCTATACCAGATTCAAATACACTGCTGTAGGAATCTTTCTGTCAGTGGTCAGTCTTCAAGGGAAAAAAAAAAAAAACCTAAACCAAGGGAAAAAAAAAATAAATCATGACACCCCCCACTCCCCTGAAAAACCCAGCAGCCACAGAGAAAGAAGTTTTAACCCTGTAAACGCCAAAGAAGAAAGGAGCAGAAAAAAGACCCAGGGAAAGTAACTTGTTTTCCAAAGGTCATCTGGAAACTCTTGGGGTGCTTTGCCTATTCTGCAACAATGATCCTCTCTCTTTGAGCCATTTCACCTTTGCTGATACGCCGGGGGAGGGACCCATGGGTGGGGAGGGAGTTAAAAATAAAAACAAACACTGAAAAGCTATTTGTAAACTGTTTCACCCCAGCGAACACTTCGACTTGTGGTTTCTCTAACCGACTGCACAGCACACCTGCAGAGTGAGCTGGGGCAGGAGACACCCCTCCATAAATACCCGGGAGATCCCTCACTGGGCTGCACCTCCTGGGGTGCCTCTCTGTGCAGGATGATGGCAACGGGTGCCCATGTTCCTGGCAATAGCCTAAACTTTACAGTCAAGTAACAAATGGAAGATGGGCAGGGGACAAAACCACATAAATACAGATATTTCCTCAGATAAAAATGCCCTGAATACAGTTTCAGCTTTGCAACTGCCCTTTTCTAGGCTTCAACACATACAAGATCTCAGGCATGCAGTCATCCTTCCTTCTCCCCACAATCTCTGGCTAGCTAAAGAAAGCAGCTGTGCCAGGTGTTAGCAAGTAGAGTTATAAATCCTACAGTCTTCTCTGCCCCATCCAGGTGACCTACAACCCGAAGTGCCAAATCCAGCAATTAAGCTATCTCTCAAACCCTGCACAGTCCCAGGAAAGCCAGATGCCCATCTCCTCCAACACCAGTTCAGCACTCCAGGTCTGGTGCCCAGCATTTGGAGCAATAGGCTGGGAGCAAAGACATTTCTCACAGTTCTGGTTTACTCATAGTCCAACAAAAGGGCACTAACTTTCACCTCTGGACGGACTACTACTTTACAAACAAAAAAAAAACATGAACAAAACTACTTTACAAACAAAACAACACAAATCCCAAACCACCTTCAGGTGGTGAATCAGCCATTGCTGGAGTCACACATGCACAGAGTGCACCAAAACTCAACTGAGCTGCACCACCGACCTCAGCCTTTGCTCTTCTCTGCCTGCCCACCCTCACCTTCACCCCAAAACTAGAAAGGAACTTCTTCACAATGCTCTGAAGGTTTAAATCAGAAGTAAGCAAGCAATGCTAGTGTGGGCATAGACGTCCCAGAAGGCAGAGGGGGGAGGGTGGATTGCATTAACTAACATTACTGATGCTGGAAAATGTGCAGATAACCAGGAGGGGCAAATCCCAAAGGCTGGTGATCAAATAAACATCCCTGATATGGCTGTTTGTCCAAAGCTTCACCAAACTATCGAAACTTACTGAGGTGCAAAGTCAGACTAGAAGGGAAAACCTTTCAGAAACCCTAATTCTTCACACTGGAACATGGTTACCAGGATATCTTTTTTACATGGAATGGAATTGGATTCTAGGAATGGATCTTCTATCTTTTCCTCAAGAACAAATCATGTTTCTATTCTGACAACAGCTGAGCACAAGAGAACTCTGCTATGGCCCCAGCGTGCTGCAGACTACAGACCCTAAAACCAAAGGCCATTCCTTCCTCTCTATCAGCTTTTGCATTGCTTGTTTACAGAACTATGGCACCAGGAAACCCTAAAACCACCTGTACCAAAGGACAATCATAGAGAAGACAACCTCACTGCAAGAAGCCGACTGCAAGCGGGGGGGAAGGACAACAGGCACTTGGGGAAGGAATAAGGAAATGTGTGAGGCCAAGCAAACCACTTCTGGCATTCACGTTCACCACTGCCACCTTGCCCTACCCTTCTGCACATGCACACCCTCTCCAGAGCACTCAAGTCCCATCTGCACTTTGAATTCCTTTGCTGCTGAGTGTAGTAGTCAGCTCTTTCATGTCATTTTAGAGCAGACTGCAAAGACTTCAGTCCTATAAAGTTCTCCTATGACATTACTGACCTAGCTCTTTACGCTACTCCAGTCTTCATAAGAAAGAAAAAAGTAGTAACATTCTCAAGTGATTCAATCAAGTACTGTGTTCATCTTCAGAAATAACTGGCATCATTTTGAAATCAAAATATCTACCCCCCTGCTATAGAAAGACTTCATAGCTGAAAGTTCTATAAGATAACACTTAACAGCGCAGTATTTCTTTTCTACCAAAACTTATCATGAAAAGCACCAGAAATATTTGTAGCAGGCAGCTAATAACAATTACTACTTTCCTTGCAAGCTATTTTCACTAAATTAGCCTTGATAGCATCACAATTTGTTGAGGTACGAAACAATAGAAATTAACAAGCCATGGCAATGTGGGGAGGGAAAAAGAACTATGCAGGCAGTATTTACCCCTTGAAAGTAGTACTTTCACTTACACTGGTTAAATAACATGTAGGTTGCTTGTACTTTTGCACTGCATTTGCAACCCTGTGTTTTGCTTTAGTAACTGGGGCTAGACAAAACAACTGGAGTGTAGCTGTAAAACAGTGCATGGTCAGACCTTTACTTTGATCTTACAAAATGGTAAATTTTTTTAGAGAAAGTTTAGAGATGCTCTGAATGATACTCACAGCTTTTTAAGCTTGGAATTTGCTGGTTGGTGCATTCAGCATTACTCACTTTCTGAACAAAGTGGAAAGTTAACACAAATTGGCAGATGACTAACTGTCCAAGAAAGGGATTACTGAATGAATCACTGACTCTACTTTTAGTCTAATAATAAGACAAATGAAGAGGACCAAGAAGGGGAAAAAGACAAACAAAAAAATTTCCTTGCAAAGTGTTTAAATTTACATTGCCCATGAATTTCCAGCTATGACAAACTATGCATACATTTCATAATTCACCATGAGTTTTACTTTGGGGTTAGCTTACTGACATGCCCCACGATTACTTCACAGCCTCACTGAATTTGGATTTCTGTAAGAACTCTGCTCCACACTTTCACTTGGGACATATTTAATAAGTTACAGGAACAAATTAAGGGATTGGAAATAAGGTTAAATTGTTGCATTGAGTCACAGGCACTTGGCAGGGTAAAGAACACACAAAAGTACCTCAGGCACAGCAGATAGCTGAAGCTGACCTGAAGCAGAATTTAGGTTTCCCAGCTCAAGAAGAGGACCTAACCATTGGAACCAAAAGGTTCCATTTTCATTTTTGCTACCCAGGGTCTGGTAAAAAGTTTGCCTAATGCACAACCAGCATTCAGCTTTGCAGCAAAACATGCCAGGGTGCTGCTCAAGAGCACAGGAAAGGGGCAGCAGTGCTGTCCCTTCCAAGCAACAGCCACCCAGCTCCAGCAGCCTGGTGAGGTGAAGCTACAGACAGCGAATCTAGGAGATCTGGGTTTGCCCTTCAGCAACCTGCACACCCACTGCTCCTCCCTGACATTCCCACATTAGCCCTGCTGCTCTTTGGATCTGTGGTCTTACTCATCAAACTGCCTAGGAAAATTAGCCAAGGTTAAGAAAATGGTAAACTGATGTGTACTAGGTAGAAAAGCTGAATCAGCTCAGCAAAGCACAACAAGCAGATGGCCAAGCAGGACCTCATGCTCCCACCCAGTGGCACAAGGCACGACCAGCTCTCAATTTCACCCTCTCATTTTGAAGGTTGACATTAGACTCCATCCTGCACCTGAGAAAATTCAAGTCGCTCGGGTCATCTGCTGAACCTGTTAATCAACATTGCTCACCATCATCCCCAGAGTGATAAAAGGTTGTGAGAAGACCCAAGGGTTTAGGAATGCAGCCAATGGTTCAAAAAATTCTCAATAGTCACCAAGTCTGCTCATCCCTTTGAATGTAAAATTCTCAAGAGCTCATCATATCTGGGAGATCAGTGACATGACCTGGTTGCATGAGGCCAGAAGCCAGAATCAGGTAGGAATTAGAACAGTTGTTACAGAACACAGCATAGTTTGGGTTGGAAGGACCTTCTGGATCATCTAGTTCCACCCTATCATGGGTAGGGATGCCTTCCAGTGGACCAGGTTGCTCTAAGTTCCATCCAACTTGGCCTTGAACACTTCCAGGTTTAGGGCATCCACAACTTCTCTGGGCAACCTGTTCCACTGCCTCACCATCCTCACAGTAAAAATTTCTTTCCAATATCTAATTTAAAGCTACCCTCTTTCAGTTATTTGAATATTTGCAGGAGATAGCACTTCTGCATTTTGTTAGCACTGAAGACTCATTTGATCAAGTTCTGCTTTCCTCTTTTTTTAATTTTTTCAAATATTTTTTCAATTTCAGACACAAGCTGGAAATAAATACCCCAAACCTCTCATGGCCCGGGAAGCAAGATCCTACTGCCAAGCTACAGGTCAGGCTAGGCACAGGCTGCTACTGGTTTACTGCAGAGCCACCACATTGCCAGAGCAAGACAAGAACAACCTTCAGGAGATGGGGCATGATGCATGGGGCACGATGCATGGGGCACGATGCAGCGACTGTCAGTGCACTTTGGAGGCCAGATGTCCCGTAGCCAGCTCTAAGCCTTTTAACAAGTTTTGGTTTAATTTGATGCATTATCCAAGTTCTTGACAGACGCCGCAGCAAACGTAACATGCACAAAACTAACCCTACACACAGACTGAGTAATTTCCTGCCAATTTAGTTCTCAGGGTTGGCCCACTGTGGGATGAGAGAGGTGCCAGGGCAAGCAAAGGCAAGGAGAGGAGATGCCAAGCAGAATCACAGCCCCAAATTTGGCAGCAACACTGTCAGCTGCCCTTCACAGGTCCAGCCCTCAGTGATTTTGTACACAAATCCCATTTCAGTGTCAAGAGCTCAAAACATCAGTGAGATCTAGACCCGTTATTCATTTGCCATGATCCAACCTTCACGGCACTTCTGATGGCAGGATTTTCTAAAGACATGCCAAACTCCAAGTGCTGAACCTGTGTGAACTCTGAATGACCACTGGCACCTTATTTTGCAGGCTTTACTTATTGTTCTTCTGTGAACTTCAGTAGGAATTGTCCCTAAATAAATCCCTTAAGTTGGAATGTGGCCTTTTATGCTGTATCCATCTGAAAATAATAAAACCTGCCTTATTGTTGCCATGTAACAAACAGCTAGATTTCCACATGTTGCAAAGTTTTATTTCTACAGGCTTCTGTACCTCTATTTTTAGTGCACTTCTCCCAGTAAGAGGCTACAAGACAAAGATTCTCCATCAGAGTCTGGTTACACAAAAAACTGACAAATACATCCAAGGTATTTCAGTGCAACCAAAACCAACTACATTAATATATATAAATATTTACTGGTAAAAGATGCCCGCTGACAATGAGGAAGCTGGGTTAAGTCTAGATTTTCTGAGTGGATTTTGTTAAAAACACACTCTGCTTTTAAAATAGAATAAGAAGAAACAAAGAACCATCATATCCTTATAAGGATTAACTTACTAGTATAAATATTGCAACAGCAGAGAAAGTAAACATGGAGGCTTCATAAATGTGGGAATTTTCACTCCAACGGGGAAGGAAATACTAGCTCTACCTCACGTATAGCCTTTAAACCTTGTAACAACACAGGCAACTTGAAAACAGATAGCAACACTAAATATTAATGCAGCAGATCAGGAGACACTGATTGGACTACCATTCAAAGTACAACACCTTGAAAAAGTAATTAAAATTTTATATACTGTAACACCACGAAGGGCATGCTCTGCTACGTAAAAACAAAATAACCTTGCAACCTACAAGTAATACTTTCAAACAAAAAGCACAATGTGCTAGAGGTTACTCCACTGCATTGAACAAAGCACAGAATCTTTACAGAAAGGTAAACAGCTAAAAGGACTTGAAAACTATTACTTTTTAAGAGAGAGAGAAAAATAAAATAATTTAACAGATCGCTTTCTGATTTGCACTTTTCTCAGTATCACTTTCAGTGCTGGAAGATGCATGCTTCCTTCCAGGTAGTGACAGACACATCCTACAGTCGTCATTTATGTTTCAACCCCTATTTTCTGTTTATCTTCCTCTCCACATCCTCTGACCCCCAACTGAAACAGCAATACAGGTCACTCAGCAGTCTTACTGTGCCTCTCCTCACCAGACTAGAAAAGAGGTAGAGAACAGCAGCTCAGCAAAACGAGGTAGCGTGTCAAGTCTTTCTCCAGCTGACACAAATACATTACATTTTCCAGATGCACATCTCTGACATCGAGGCTAAGGATCGGCAATACTCTACAGTCAAATGCAAATCACTAAGAAGACAGGAGAGGGGAAGACTTTTGCACTGCCAGCAGTGGTATAAGTAGGTTTTCTCTGGAGGGTACAAGATCTTTCACTGCTGCAGAGCAAATCACTAAATCTCCCATAAATTAAAAAAAAATAAATCTCAAAGTAATATTTTCCAACCTTTCACTAAGAGTAGGGGCAAAAACCACACGTTTTAAAGGTCTTCCACAGTTTTATTATTAGAAGTAGAAACCCTACTGATACTGATGAGTCATTTGTATTGGCAGAAACCAAGAACACCCATTTTCTTCATGTGTTATAAAGCTCTCAGTGTGGTTTTCTATTAATTACTGGTCAAAGTAGTTGACTAAAAACAAAACAAGTGATATGAACTCACCTTGTTTTTAAACCCTGCTCTATAGCAGCTGATTTTCTTTATCACACTTTCAAAGACCGCTTATTTTTCACCCCATTCCACAAGAAGAAAAAGAAAAATACACAAAAGACAACTACAAATCTAAACTCTCTCACAGTAAATCCAGAACTGCAGATGGCTAATTCACTCCACTTCTGCAAAGGCTTTTGTGATCAGCTAAGAAAGAAAGAAGAAAGCAGGGAAGAAAAAAAAACCAAAACCACAACAAGAAGATCAGTTAAAAATCATCAGTCAGCAGCTATCATTTTAGAATCCTTATGAGTAATCAGAATAGAGTCTGTAAATAAAGAAGCAGTTGTACAAGAGCATGAGCAGATGAAGGAATCCTTTCATGCTAGCAGCCAGTGACATTGCCACACAGGAGGTAAAAACAAGACTAAGAAATAGCAAAATTTTGAAAATTAAAGACAGCTAAAACCAGCTCTTTAAAAGTTTAATCATAATTCCTTGCTGGCTTTAAAGAAGATTTATGCCATAAAAAGGGGTGGAGGGCAGGAGACTCCACAGCGCAGCTTGCATTTGGAAAGGGAAAACACAATTCACAGGCTGGACTTGCCATACCCAAATTTGAAACGATGCTCAGGGGGAGTTTTGGGTAACACCCCAGTTACAAAAAAAAAAAAAAAAAAAAACAACAAACCAAACAAACCCAAACCCTATGTAAACCAAAAAAAACCCAAGACCAACAAAAACACCTAAACCCCAGGGGCTGAGCTTGCAGATCAGCAGCATCAGAACGCACTTGGGGCGCAACCTCTGCAGCGGCACAATGAACTTCCACTTTACCCTCGGCACCTAGAGGAATGGCAGCCTGGCAAAGTGACTGTGTGTTTTGATGTTGCTGGGGAAGAAAACCACAGCAAAGGAGTGACCGGAGAACCGAAAATAACCTTTGAACAGCGGCTCGGCACTGCCGGTCTCTCTGCCCGCGCCTCCCATTGTGGATAGTTTATAGCCGGGGTAGCTCCAAGCTGCACCAGACACGTGAGTCAGCAAGAGCGGCTCGTAGGAAACTGCTGACATGTTCAATTGCACTCGCACACACACCGAACACACCTACCCGCTAAATAGAAAACAGCCTGCATGCAAATCGGGCTCAAGGAACACCTCCACACCTACAGTTCCTGTTTTCCTAGTTCAGGTTTAAATTTTAAAGCGACCACTCAAGAAAGAAGAAAAAAAAAAAAAAGGAAAAAAAAAGTACTCAGTGAATGTCAGCTATAATAAGTAGCTGTGATTAAGTCTCAAGGGTCATTTTGTTTATTTAAAGTGCTTTTCCTCTTTACAAAAAACAAAATTGCTGCTCCACAGCCCAGAAGCCCTGCGTGGTGACAGGCAGCAAACAGTTCCTGTTTTTCTTAGTGGGGAGACTCCTTTTGAACCTGTGCACCAAACCCCATCTACCCATCACAGCCCAGCTGATTTGATTTGCTTTCAACGTTCGCTTCTGTTTCAACTCTTACTAGGGATTAACTGGAAATTCCCTTGTTTTTTGTTCCTAATAGCTTTTCAAACATCTTGTTCAGCTGAGATAGCAGAGACAGTTGTATGCAAATGACAGGTCTCAGGAATAAAGCTGGGAGGATCTGACCATTTTAGGTCACCTTTCAGAGTAAAAAGAAGAAAAAGGCATAACTCAGGTCCCCGTGTCTCTTGCCCCTGCAACCACCACCTCATCCTTCTCCTTTGAGGCACTGAATCCAAAATGTCCCGGCTGGCGCTGGGGGCTGGTTTGCACCAGCAGGTGTAAACAGCAAAGGGGGAGCGAGGGCTGAGGGGGTACACCACTGGGGAGCTGCAGTTCAGCCCCCACCGTATTAGGAGCTTTTACAGACAGTCTTTTTCAAGCTAAACAGGGACACATCTATTGATCTGCTGAGATGCCAGTGCAGCACAGGTGGTGTTCTTCAGATTGTTGCTGCGGCTCCTTCTGCATGAAGATCAATACAATCAAGCAGAGGAATCTTCTGAGCCCAATTTTTGACAGATCAAAGTTCTGCCACACATGTAAACTTTTAGCATAAGGGCTTTCCCGAACTTATTCCCTCGTTCCTTTTCTTTTGCCTGTTCTAAACATGTAGTTGCTCTTTGATCATTAGTTCTAGTAACTCAGAAGATGCAAGTCCATCACTGGTCATAGAGGCAGCATTTGTATACACTCCTCTGCTTGCCTGCTTTAAAATTGTAATTCATAGTCTGAGAGTGGCATAGTATGCAGTGCTCTTTTCAATCCACTACAAAGATGTTTCTGCCTATCTCAAAAGCAAGATGAGCACATTGCAACTCAGCTGGCTATATTCATATATTCTACATCTTCTTGATGCAAGCTTCAAATAAATGTGTAATATTCAGACAGCTGCCTCGGTTAGTATCTTTGGGCTGAATTTAAAGGCATGATGACCGTTTTGTGTAACAACCTGAATGAGTACTTTGAGCACTATTCCAGAAATCCTGCAGGAGTTACTGGGAGTAGAACTCTACTGCCCATTCATCTACAACAACAAAATCATTTGGGCACCCGCTCAAATACCAGTAAAGAACTGCAGTATCAGAACAACACATTCTCTTAAAGCATTCTGTAGTCTGCAGGAACACTGAAATCAGCAGGAGTAACTCAGAGAAAGCATGAAGTTTAAACCTGAATTTTCTTCAGCACATCAATGGAATAATGAGTGTATTTTCCCTAACAGCTCAACTCAGAAAACCCTTACATACAAACATCACACCCAAAATGAACTGAGCTGGAAATTCAGACCCAGAGGTGAAAGAAGCATGCATGCCTTCAAATCTAAGTCAGACCTGCTCAACACTGCAGGTACATTCTTAGTGTAAACTAAGAAACCATTCACAAAGTATTCCTTTGAGTAAAAATGCAGACACATTTTGATTTGAATATATAAACCATGTTCATACCACCTAGATTAAAACCACAAGAGACACTGTTCATGTCACACAATAAATACTATTCAATTTTACCAAGTTTATTACATAAAAACGCCATTACTACTGAAAAGATTACTTTGCATTTGTTAATGTTACACATCTCATTTTTCAACTGAGGTAAAATCTCTCTTGCTGTGGTCTGAGAAGTCTCTTTATCTGTGCATATGTGAAGCCCTACCCAAAAAGAATGTCAGAGGCACACAATGACAAAACATCTATTCTTTAAAAAAACCCTCACTGATATTTTTTTACACTACACCTTTAGAGAAAACCTAAAAGAAAATAACTGGCAATCACACTGCAGCCTCATTAAGAAAAAAAGGCACTTCGGACTGAAAAATCAAGCAACAAAAGTTTTAAAATAAGCAAAGGGAAGAAACTTGTTGTCACGTATTCCACACTACACATCATCTACACAGGGTTTTATTTTCAGCTCTTTGTCTTTTACTGTGCACTTGCAGAAAGAGATATGCAAGATTGCTATATATTATGGAGACTTTATTATTTCAATGAGTATCTGAAGACTTCTCCAATGTCCAAGATTTACCAAAATCTCCCCATAAACTCAGGTTTCATTCCTAACTTCCCTTCCTGCCCAACACAAAAGAGCAAAGAGCCAATGTTTTCTTGCTGTAAAATGAATGACTGAAAGCCAAGAGGAAAAGAGAGGAAGGCATCCCACCTACATCACCAGAGCAATCTGCCAGCATGCACATTACCACCAACAGATGCTCCAGATGTGCCTCTGGGTCAGAAAAAGACTAGGAGTACCTGTCCTAGAACTGTTTCCCAGAGTGAGATACCTGAGCATAAACAATTGCTGTTGATTAACAGATCTGTCAGCATGTGCATTAGTCATCTATTCGCTGCCTGCATCTTCCCTCCCCATCTACTCTACACAATGGTAAAAGTTTAAAAAAATCTTAGCTGTTCAACCTCAAGTCTCACAGCAGAGTTGCCCAGCACTGCACACTCTGCTCCTCTGGAGCATTTCCCAAAAGATCTCCAAATATCTTGAGAACCACCCTATCTCCAAAATCACTGGGGACCTTTCTTGCCCACTTGGCAGCTGTGCACTGGCGGGCATCTGTTTGAGCCGCTCGCCCGGCGTTACAGAGGAAACTAACAAGACAACTAGACCTATGATCCTGATTTTTCAGTTCTCTACTTTTCCAATTAGTCACGGCTTCCTTCCATTCCTTGCAGAGCACCTGCACAGCAGCCTTTGAAGCTGAAGGGTCAAATGTGAAAAGCAATGCTGAAAACTCAGGTTCAGTACACGGCAGGGAAGTACAACGCCGATCCATTTTGCTGCACAGCTGCCCAGATCCCAGTGACAGGGGGCAGGCGGGTGGACACAAAAGGCAACAAGGCTTTTAAAAGAGCAAGCCCACATGTGAGGCGGAATTTTATTTCTATTTGTCAGAGGTAAAGCTCCTAGAACAGCGGTTTAAAGGTGCTGTCTATGGGGCTGTTGCAGCAAAAGCCTAACACACCACCTTATCGTTTGATTCTACCCATCTCATCTCAGCAATTATCTCAAATTTCAGTATTTACATACCTGAAAAAGTCAATTTACCCAAGCATCACCACCCTCCCCAAACTGCAGAGCATTCCACCAGCTACAGCAGAATCTCAGACAATTCCCAGCTCAAAAAAAAAAAAAAAAAAAAAAAAAAAAACCAACAAAACCCCAACTTGTTTTCAGCTCGAGGCTCAGAAGAAAAAAATTAAAATATGCACAAGTTTAGCGACAGTTCCAAAGTCTTTGAAAACGGGCTTTCATCACGAAAACACTGTCACGGCTTCGAGCAAACAGGAACGCTGTAATTTCCCAATCTTTCCAACATCTTAAGGAGTATTTCTAATCAGATGTCGTCCCTGCCTCACGTTTATCAGTAAAGACCGAAACCCGGGGTTTACTCCGGAGCTTCAATAACAAGGGCACAATGATCTCACGGCAACTGAAGCGATTTCAGCAAGACACCCGCTGCATGACCAAAATAGCCCGCTCCACAAAAGGAGAGGCACGGTTTCACACTTAGCCTCTTTCATGACAGCCAGCGTCTCCGCGGCGCGCTGCCGCCGTGCCCGCACGCCGCGCCTCAGCGACCCGCGGGACTCCTGTTACCGGAGTTCGCATCGCGCCCCGAGCCCGCGGCACCGGGGCCGGCGGGGGACGCGCTGCCCCGGGAGGCTGCAGGTGCCCGCGGCGGCGGAGGGGCTGCCCGGGGCTCCCGCCCGGGCGCGGCAGCGCGGAGGGGAGCGGCAGAGCGCGCACGGACGCACGGACGGACGGACGGACACACGCGCGCCCGGGCGCCCGCCGCGCACTCCCCGTTACGCAACGCGCGTATTTCCCACTTTAAGGAATAAGCGCGGAGCGCGCCTGCACAGCCCGCGGAGCTCCGGGGGCGGGGGTGCAGCCCCCCGCCTGACCCCGCTCAACAGCTGCTGCGCCTGGGAGGAGGAGGAGGAGAGGGAGGGGAGAAGCCACGCTGCCCCCCCGCACGGCCGGCCTCCCCCCAAACTTCGCCCCCCTGCCGCCCGCTCCCCTTCCCCGGCGGGGCTGCCGAGCCGCGGAACAGGCGCACTCACCTCGCCTCCGCGCAACTTTCGGGGGTCGCCCCTGTCGCTGCAGCCTGGGCGGGAGTGGGGGGGGGAGGCAGTGGGGCGGGGTGGAGCGGGCCCGGGGCTGGGGGGGCTGTTACGGCTGAGGAGGTTTGGGGAAGGGGGAGGTTGCTCTTGTTGTTGCTGCTGCTGTTGTTTCGGAAATTCTTATTAGTATTTCTCTGCGGTCAGAAACCTGCACCCTCCCCCCCCCAAATGAAAAAAAAAAAACCCGACCCAGACGATCATCACATGGCGATTGCTTTGAACCAGCTGTTTCCAGAGCCAAAGTCTTGCGGAGAAAAATAAAGGGGGAAGGGAGGGAAGGAGGGGAGGGCTGGCAGGGGGGGCCGGAGGAGGAGAGAAAGCCGCAGCGGAGGGAGGGCGGGTGGAGAGAGGGCGGGCGGCGGGGGGGGGGGAGGGGGAGCAGCACCGCGGCGGCTGTGTCGCTGCCGGAGCGGCACCCGGGGCCGGCGGCGGTGGCAGCCCGGCCGGTGGAGGCGGAGGAGAGAAGGCGGCGCTGCTGTGCTGCTGCTGCCGCGGCCGCTGCTGCTGCCCGGCTCTGCCGCCCGCCGCCGCCTCCCGCGCCCCGGCCCAGCGCCGCCCCCGCCCCTCAATCGCTACATTGTTGACATTCGCAGGCTGACGTCACCCTCCCCGCCCCGCCGCGCGCTCCATTCACAACAACGCTACGCCAACGGCGCAGCGCCCGCCGCCGCGCCTACGCCCGCCGCGGCCCCTCCGCACGGGGAATGGCGTACAGCCGCTCCGAGAATAGCCGCGGCGCTCCGCCCGCCCCGCCCCTCCGCGAGCGGCCGCGCATGCGCGGCACGGGCTCGCTCCCTCCCGCGGCAGTGTGTGTGTGTGGTGTGTGTGTGTGTGTATGTGTGCGCGCGCGAGAGGGGGTGCGTGCGTGCGTGCGCGCGCGCGTGCCGCCAGACCCCGCGCCGGGGCTCGCGGCGGCGGCCGCGGGGGGCTCTGGGAGCCGTAGTCCGCCGCCAGGGGCCGCCATGGCGGCGGGGGCGGCCTGAGGGGGCCCCGCTACGACGGCTGTGGCGGTGGGGAGGCACTGGGCAGGGTGCGACGGGCAGGGCAAAGAGCACCCACCCCGGTCAGCCCTGGCTGCCAGCGGGGCCGCCTCGGTGTCGATGCCTGCGTTATTTTGCGCGCTCCGCCCCCCGGAGAAACCTCATCCTACTTATAGTGGCGACCGCAAGCGCCCGGCAGTCATGAGTCAGCCGTGCCCAGCATCGCACGGGGAGGTGAGCGCTCCCGGGACTGAAAACAAAAACACAACCCCGACAAGAGCTCCCGACACGGGAACGCTGGTTGTTCTTCTGTTCTTCGCCTCCTCTCGGGTGTGTGTGTTTGTGTGTGTGTGTGTGTGTGTGTGTGTGTGTGTGTGTGTGTGTGTGTGTGTGTGTGTGTGTGTGTGTGTGTGTGTGTGTGTGTGTGTGTGTGAAGCGCCCGAATCCCAGCCCCTTTCCCACCCCGAGGCTTGGCGCCATGGTTCCTTTTGCCAAGTGGAGAGCTGTGATTCCTGCAAATTATCCCGGTGCCGGCAGCCAGTGCTTCTGAGCGAGACCCCAAATGTCAATGGACATGAAATGCAGTTGGGAGAACCGGCAAATGATTAAGCCGCATTCTGCAAGCCCGAGTTACTCAGCCGGACTCGGACGGAAAAACATAAAGATGAAAGACAGCTGATAAAAAGGAAAGTTGGGGAATAAATGATTCACAATAGGGGCCGTGAGTGAGATTATCTCTGGAGACATCTCTAATTAAAGGGCGTTGGATAACTAGAGGGTTACATTTTCCTGGGTCAGTGATCTTGAAAAAGAAATTGCAGTTGCAGTAAATGTCAATAAAGAATGATGGTGACCTACTGCTAACAAAAGCACGTTCAGTAATTAACGTGTGCATGTTTGTTATTTTTTCTGCGTTTGTCAGTTTTCATTGTACCTTTTCATCCTCTGCTTTCCCCTTTTACTGTAGCCAGATGATATACTGTGTTTTCTGTATCTTTTAGAGAGGAGCCATTCCTGTGAAGTTTTCTCAATAATGTCTTCTGAAATTGCATCAGCTACCTGCATTCTCAGTGTCTGCTAAACTCCAGAAAACTATGTTGTCAACCTAGATTCAAGTCTTTGTATGTCAGGGCAAGCATATAGTCACTTTTCAAAAATGTGATTCTCTCCAGTTTGCATTTTGCACTATTGTCCACTTGTGTAAAGTGGAAAGCCTTTAATTCCTCACAGCATTTTTGCCCTTACTTTTCCTAGCTACATGTAGCTGCAGAATAGCACCCCACTGGAGATTTTGACTCATAAACTTCACTTCTCTTTCCAAGTAATGTTCACATGAAGCCTTGCTCACCAGTGCCATTTGGGTTCTGCAGACATATATGGTGTAAAGCACACAAAAAGTCCCACAGGGAGTAAGGAGACTTATCATGTTTATACACCAGCAGGGCTGAGTCTTCATGTTGCCTTGTTTTTCCCTGAGACACAAAAATAATTTTGTATTGGCATGAGAGATAAAAATACTATAATGAGAAGGACAGAGAGATAAAAATAAGCCATGCAGCATTTGTAATGCTGTAGTTAGCGTGCTACATGCCCGTTATGCCCCTGCATTCAGAGTGCACCTATTCTGTTGTTTACAGCACGAGCACGCCGTGCGTGCTCTGCCCATAGCGCAATAATTGCCATTTATCTTACTGGCTGATGTTTTAGAATGAATGCTGCCATTTGGCTAAAAGGAGGAGCAATGTGAGAATGTCCCTTCTGGCTTTTATTATTCAATCTATGCTGTGATAAAATTTTGCAGTGGCTTCAGTGTGAATCAGGTCATGCTTGTGCAGGACAGAGATAGCAGCAGAGAGTGAAAGAAGGTAGAGCTAAGCAGGGGCTCTGCACGGAGGCTTTTTCAAAACTCACCAAGGAACTCTGTGCAGCTTTTGGTACCCAAATGCTATTAATCATTTTGTGATCAACTCATAATTCAAGGCAGAGTTCACATTCCCATAAGTCACTCAGATCATGATTTTGTTATGGCTGTTGTATCTCCATATAACAGTAGAAAACTGAGGAAAAGCTGACAGTTGTTTTCCAAATACAGAAGGAATATTATACTAACCAAATGAAGCCTACAGTTTAAAAATGCTATTTTTATATCACATATTTTACATTTTAATGCCTTGTCTTTCCAATTCATTCCCAAACTGCTTATATTCCAGCAACAAATCTGGTCTGATACTGTTTCCATTGCAATCAACTATCTTCATGCCTAAATTTTTGTATATGTAACTATTTCTGGACCATTTTTCTTGCAGTGCAGCCAAACATATATTCCAGACAAATATGAGTTATTTGAAGAGGCGTCATGTATGATGTCTCAAACAACACCCAATTTGTCAAGCAATATCAACAAAATAAGGTAAGAATGAAGGTGAAGAGGTGCAATTTAGAAGTTGACCCAAGAATACTTTAAGGGATAACTTGCCATGAATGCTGCAACACATCCTCCAGAAAAGGCTGCATCCACGCATTCAACAACATGTGTTGGCTCAGAGCTATGGGCAAATTTCCTGGTTGCATGTTACCTTTACTAACATATTAATTAGGTGGTTTCTCCACACTGCCATGACTTCATCTCTTTGAGGAGGACTGCCTGGTTGAGCTTATGGCACTTGACCTACTTTTCAGTGGTTCCTTTTTGGATAGATAACACAAAACTTTCCAGAGTAGCTGAATTATGAATGTATATTTCAATCATATTTCATATGTAAATTTAAAAGATTTTAAAGTGAATCCAATATTGTAAAACATGTCCCAACATCCCTTTCTGAGATCTCATTTGCATATCAATCTTGTCACTTGAATAGTCTTAATAGTGCCACTTGTTGGAGAGCTCTGTGTATTGCAAGGTATTTCAGTCACGTATTTATAAAAACAAATGGCTTTTTCCTAGTAAGAGGCAATTCCTAATTTAAAGTGCTATGGAAAGACAAGTGCTGCAGTCTTGGCTTCAACCACGCTGACTCAAAGACTATGAATGAGCAACACGTTAGTGGGTCTTATGCAATTTGATCTTTACAATGGTAATGAAGGAGTGAAAAGGGAAAAATAAGGACAAATTTTGCAAGTTTTAGTTCAGGAAGTTGTCATTTCCTTCCGAAGCACATTTTGCCCTGCAGCATTTGGGTTGAAAAATACCAGTTTTCCTGGGTAAGCCCTGGTCCTGTGCTGAGAGCTAAGTCATTATTGGTACTTATGCACATATTCTCCTGGGTTATGCAGGTAGATTTAATGACATTGCATCATTTTCTTCGCAGTGATTAAGAAATTCACAGTTGATTATTGATTATACTAAAGGTACCACATGTCTTTTCACAAGCAGGTCCTAACACACCCCAGGTACATTACATTTCCTGGAACACTGACAGTACTAAGAGCACACCCTGAGTCAGTGGCAGTGACAGCTACGAAGGAGACATTGTCATGGTGTGCCATATCAAAGATCACAGTGCAGCATCTCCGGAGCGTGGCTTGACATCACATCAAAAGCTCCACAAAGGAGCATTTGTCATGCACAGAGCTTCAGATCCCTGGCATGGCATTTTGAGGATCTGGTGAGATACAATATTGGAAATATATTGAAGAACCAGCGTTGTTGCTGGGACTAAAGTTACAGTGTCAGGAAGCAAGGTAGGAAAACACGGCAGGCACTGACCTTTAAAAAAATTGATGCAGGTAACATAATAAAAAAGGAATATAAGGACTCTTTGTATGTCAAGACACTAAGGTTTACACATTATTTCCAAAAAGTATTTTGTGGTCACTAAGTGGATTCACTGTTTTTTATATTTTTCAAAAAAAAAAAAAAAAAAGATGTAAACTGTTCACATTGCCTGCTTGCTGGGGTCACCCAACTTAGGTTTGACATAGTTTAATTTGGCAAAAGTAGTTGCAGCACCTTTGTTAGACAGGTAGGATGAATGAGCTAAAGATTATTCTTTCCAATGGTTTTGCAGGAGATGAGAATTTGTTAGCCCCAAAGCAAACACAGCCCTAGCAGTCTGCTGGTGCTTTGAAGTTCACTTGTGTGAAAAGCAGTGCAAATACAGCCCGCAGCAAGTCCTGGAGATGGCTAGCCAGGCTTAGGCTTTGACCTTCCTCATTTTGTTTTAAGTCAGTGCCATCTTCTGAGAATTTCCTCAACTCTTTTACTGCATTCAGCTTTTTTTTTACTTAGTGTGCTCATTATTATTTACAGTTTGTGAGTTACGTTTTAGAATTTGCATTTAGAATGGTATTTTATAATATAACATAAAACTTCTTTTTTTAAGAGTTCTGAAGGTCAACTCTGTCAAATTCCACGATTTCGCAGGTCAGGATGATCCCAGTGTATGTTTCTAAAAGCAAGGACATCTGAAATGACTTATTTAAATCTCGGTTCACACGTTTTCCTATCACTAAGAATCAGCACAGTCAAATGGTTTGAGGGCAGTTGTGGGCAAAACCTTGTTTTAGCTCAGCTTGTAATCCATCTTTTCAACAACAATTGGCTTTTAGAGTTATTGTATAAGAGTATAGAAATCTGGCAGAAATTAAGCCCCCTTGCTTTCCAGCTAGCCCTGAGATCAGAGGTGCTGGGTGGGGCTGAGCTTAATTTCTGTTTACAACCAGTTTGACACTCTAAGTCCACTGGCATTCATTAAGATCCCAGATGCACAAGATTCACAAATAGTGCAGTGTGCAATTCAGCACCATCCGTCTTGTCACGTTCAGTAGGAACTTTCACAAACACAGATTTACAAACAGTGCTGTTTATTGGAGCAACATCTTATAGATTCTCCCTAGATCGCTGGTGATAAGTTCACCAGACCTGCAAAATACTAGAATGTAGCACTATGTACGAGTGTTCCTGGGTATACTCCAATGCAGTCAGAGGCCTAAATCTACCAAAAACGTGTCACTGGTTTTGGAGAAGAGAGAGGAGCAAGCCCATTGACTTGTCTGCAATGTGAGAGATTTACAATGCCAGCTTCCACTTTGGGAGAAAAGTGGAGGCAGTCAAATATTCTATTACTGCTGTCATAAGTGGGGAAGGGGGCAACCACTGCATGTGTAAATGGACAATTACAGAGAGAGTACAAAGACTCTGGGTCTTGTGCAAGGCCAACACAGAACAGCATGACACCTCGCCACCACTCCCTCTCCCACCTGGCTAATTGGTAAGGGTCATCCATCCTCCAGAGACCTTATCACCCCACCAGCAGACCATTATGTCGATGGTAATTCCTTCACCACTGTCTCATGGAAATCCCTTCACCATATCAGTTATGGCATAGCTCATGGCTGTAGGCCTCATTCCTAAACCAGTTATCCAGAAAAGTGAAAATATCTGCAGCAAACTGTGAGAGGAGACAAAACATCTGGTTTGTCCAGACTGTCCTCCTGCAAATCAAGGTCTGCACAAGAGGATTAGAAAAATGCTTTTTTCTCTTGAACAGTGCCGAGGGAGGGAAAACATCTGGGACTGGAGAACAAAGAGGGCACACAGTGGTTAATCTAGATATGACAGAGTGGTGTTTGCATTCTAGATATTAAATGTCAAGCTGGAGACTTTTTTCCATTCAAGAGCTCAGAGATATTTCTGAGCAGGCTAGGTTGCAGTTCTGACAAGTCACAGGACACCAGTTATTTGGCAAGATTTAATTCAAAGCCATTGTTTTGGGAAGGAACAGAGGACAGGTAAGAAGAATAGCACTATTCTGTGGAGAGAAAGTTTCTAAGGACTCTTCTATTCCACATAGTCTTCAACATCAATGAGAGTTTATACACGTGCCAATGGCTGAATAGACTTAAATCCACTTATTAAGAGTAAAAGCCTAGATGTAAATATTACTCACAGAGGTACTGAGTTGGTAACAGTTGTGACCTTCTAGCACCCATGATTCTTCTTTCAGTGCATACTGTAATAGCAGCTTTTTCTCTTTCCTGGATGCACTGTGCAGCCACAGCAGAGGACATCTGGCTGTTGTCTTGTAGAAGTCAGAAGGAGTTTCTTCATAACTGGCAGTTCTGGTGGGATGTCTGACTGGATGCCTGGCTGCCTCTTGTGCCTCTGGCACTGTCTCTCTCAGTGCTGTCTGCGGTGGTGTCATGGTGGCTTTGTGCTCCCTTTTCCTCTGCAGGAGGAGGAATACTGAGCACTCTGCTGCTTAAGCCTTACCTGGAGAGGTATTTCGGGTGATGAGTCATGCAGGATATAGCAGATGGAGCCATGGAGACAATGCAGTGGTGGTGTGACTGGGAGGGAAGCCTGGAGCACTGGGGTTGGGCAGTGGAGATGGAGGGGAGGACAAAGCAGAATGCAAAGCCACCAGCTCCGTCAGAGCCCAGCAGCTGTACACACCACTGTGTTGTGGGGGATGTCCAAGGAGTCCAGTGTGCCTTCCGAGGGAAGGGTGGGAATTGATGCACAGCAACACTTGGGAAGGTAAAATTTAAAAGGCAGGTCTGATTGTCATGTAGTTTAATAATAACATGTGCTTCATGAAGCTGAAACATGACTGGAGCATAAGGAGGCTTTTGCTGGTCGAGGATGGCTGCTGGCTGAGCAGAGACTGGAGAAGGACTGGTGGGAGTGCTTGGGGGGAACATGGAGGGTGCAGATGTACTGGCACTTAGTGGGCACACGCTGGCCCTGCTGGCATGGTAGCTCCCCCTGCCTCTGATGGCCTTAGGGAAGCTGTTGGAGTATTTTGCACTTGTTATTAAAGGCTAAATGCTTGACATGCTGTGGTTCTGAGAGGGTGTGGGGGACTGGAGTGCTTCAGTGCTACACTGAAGGCTTTGGCTTTTGCAGGGGTAGTTCATTTTGCTTTTAGTTCTAATAGCAAAGACTTGGGACGCCAGTGAAACTGGCTTTCCACTGATATATTTAATTATCTGTTTGATTCATTTACTTCTCACATCCATTTCTTTTGCTTTTTTCAAGACACCTTAAGCAAGGACCAGGGCAGAAAATATATTTCTGTAAGGATGAAGATGGCTCTTTCCATGCAGAGGGATTTATAAGCTGCCTTCAACTATTTTTTGATTAATAGATAGTGTTACTGAAGTGTTAACACATAAGGCAGAAGTCAAGCCTCTGTTATTTTTCTCTCTTAGAGGTGAAAGCAGAGTGCATTGGCTTGCAGCGTGTGGTGTTTTTGTGGGGTTTATTTGGGAGCTGCAGCAAATAATTGTGACCTCTGATTAGAGGAGTGATTTAAAACTGCTCTTTGCTATGTTAACTTGAAGTTGTGAACTACAAAGGTTTGCAGTGAATAGCTTATGAATAGAAAAGGGACTCTGTTGGAACTCGCTATTATGTTTGAAGTTGGTAGAAACTAGAGATTGAAAAGACCCGCTGGTTCACTGAATTAATTCATTGCACATGCAAGACAGAAACTCCTGGCACACTGATATCCTTCCCATGTTTTTCAGGAAGAAGAAAATATGTTGAGATGCTTCTGGACAAAATGCTTTGACACAAGGCAATACATTAGGATGTCTACATTTTGACCCAGTCTGCCATCTAGTTAATTTTTACATTAAATTTTCAGTGTCAGTTGCAGAATGACTAAAATTTAAAGCTTCATGTAGAAGAAAGATGATTTATTATGTATTTCTCTTTCTTGCAGTGAAAGGAGCTGTTATTCTGTAGCTGTTTCTGTTCTGGTTTTCTCTGAAGAATAGTCAGTTTAGTCTAAATGTAGATGTTGTGAAAACATACATGAAACACAAGACTGGTGATGTTTTTATTTTTGTTTGTTTTTTCTTTTTTAATATAAGTCAGAAAACAATTTTTGAACAACTGGAAACCCACAGCTTTTGAAATCCAGTAATGACACAGTAAAATCTTGTAAGCAGTAAGGAAACAAAATATTGGTGATATTTGGTGATTATGCCAAGCAAAAAGAAGAAAATAAACAAAGTCTGTAAATAGTGATGAGCAAATTCCATGTGAAGAAATTTCACTTGTCTAATAATTGAACTTAATTTAATTTAACTAGATGTGTAGGCCAAGAAATCTTTTCCTTGTTCCTTTTATATTTTTAATGGACTTCCATAGGAAGTTGACAGAGTTCCTCAAAGGAATAGACTTGCTAGCTTCAATTTGTGAATGGTGCAGCCTACTATTGTCTTTAGCTTATGAAATTTGGTCTATTTTGTCATGACTACTTTCTTTGTTAAAAGGTAAAATGCACATTGGGCAAGTGCTCTATGGCAATTTGCATAAAAAGTGATGACAAAGAACAATTAATTCCTCATTATTATGCAGTGAAATGCTACTTTCCTCCTAAGTGACTGTAGAGGAAGGTTTCTTCCCTGCGTGTAAATCTGTTGCGGCATTGTTCTAAAAATAGTACTTAAGAGCCCTCTGCACTCTTTATAAATCAGGGTCTTTGACACTCCAGTCGGCTCTCAACAGAGAGATTTTTGTCACACATGCTGAACACCACAAGTATCGCCCCAAATATTCATCACAATAATAAGCATCAGAATTTTGTTAGATAAGGCAAGATAGAGTAATTTAGTATTTTGTCAAATTAGATCTCTATCCTTTTTATCTGGAGATCAGTATTCAAAGTACACTCAGATCACACACAAATAGAAACATATTCCTGCCACACACAGCTAGTCTGTACAGAACAAAGAGTCAAGATATCGTTGTCTATGAAGGCTTGATTCTGAGTACAGATTTCATTACCAGCTCACCATAGGATAATGAAATTCCTTCGGGGCAAAGATGAGGTACATCAAAGAGGCAGCATGGAGAGGCAGACTTTGTTAGTGCATGCTCTGTCACCTGCATTACTGGTCCTTGCCTGCCTTTAATTTGTAAGGAAATGCTAGTAATTCAAACCCTTTTATTGGACCAACTTATATTTATACATATCTAGGTGCATAAATGTATGTGCATACACAGAGAAATATGTATTTTTTAACATACAAAATCTTCTGGAAGATGTTTGGCTTTGCAGCTGAAATGGAATATGGAAAATAATTAATTTCTTGCAAGCAAAAAATTGCCCATACAGGTCCTAAAAGCATCTTTGTATTTAGTAAATAAGTGCTGTCTGCACCATGTAGATAAATAACCCTTCCTGCAACTTTGCCTTTTTATTTCTGTAGCAATTCAGAGTGACTTTAGTGCCTATGGAAATGAGAGGACAATGTTCAGCAAGACTAGGAGCTGCTGAAGACATGAATCACTAAAGCTTTCCCACAAAGCTTTGCCAATATGGGAACAAAAGGGCTGCCCTACAGAAACACATCACGGGTCTATCTAGTCCAGCATCCCGCCTCTGGCAGCGGCCAGTAACTGATGCTTCAGAGCAAATCAAAACCACAGCAAGCACCTAGCTAATTATGAGATGCGATGCGTAGAGGGAAAAAAAAAAGGCTGGTCCTGACTCACAAGAGAGCAGTTTATGCCCTGAAGCGTGAGGTTTGATTTCCCTTGTATCCGTTTGCTTAACTCACACAGTTGCAAATACTATTTATGCTTAAAAGAGTTTCTAATCCTCTCTTGGATTCTAATCAACAATCTGCCTCAATAACCCGAGAGTTACCAGGAAGTTCTCGGGGCTGAGCACACTCTGCATGAAAGCTTTGTGCTTTGCTAGTTTAGGGAAAGTTTTCCAGCCTTGGCCTAACACCCACTGCCCCGAGGATCATACCTAATTGTCTAGATGAAAAATACCCAAGCTACCACTCCCTTCCCCCTGAGCCCTGCCTAACTGAAGCAGTTCATTCTTTCCCAGCCCCCACTTGTGAAACGATTGCTTTGGAGAGATTTCTTTTGCTGGCACTGGGCAGTGGCTCCCCCTTTCTATCCTTCTAGGAGGTTTGGACAGGTTCCTCTGTGTGTCTCACATCTCTGTGTGAGAGGTCTGCCAGCAGTCAGAGGATGCTGCCTGGCCACGCTGCCTCCCTCCCACTGTTGCAAAGGAGAAAGCAGTGGCAGGGGGAGGAACAGGGCATAGGGAGGTTCACAGAGGGCAGCAGTGGTGTCAGTTTCTTTCTGCCCTTCGAGTATTTCCTCATGAAATAGCAGGAGTTCCACTTGGACTGCTCTGTGAAAACATGCAACGCCTGTGAGACTCCCTCTTCTTCCCAGCTTAGTCCACATTTCTTCTCTCCTTGCAAGAATGCAAGCAACGCTTTCAAATTGTCTTTTGATGACCTTGCATGACCTTGAGCATCATTGCAGAGTGATCCTGGTTCCATTACAGCAGAGTGATAATCCTCTCTGCCCTCTCTTCATTGCATATGGTTTTCTACTCTGTACATGGAAAAATGGTTATTTAAATGCAACATATGGACTTTAACAGCAATATCAGAGGGTGAAGGAGATCAAAAAAGGCTTAACTGCTCCCCATGGGGCCCAAGTGCTCAAGCCTAAAGGTGTGAGCCTCAGCTCCTGGACAGAGAGGTGGCTTCTAAACAAGGAGGTGCCCAAACTCTGCAGGTTTTCATCCCAAAGTTTTGCCTTCACAGCCTGAGGCTGTCATTGCTGCACAGGTAAAGAAGATAAGCTTCAGTTTTGAGGTGGCCAGCAGACTGACCCCAGCTTCTGAGACAGCTCCAAACACCTCTCATGGCACTGCTGCCATGGCGTCCTTGTCTCTGGCTGTGTTTTCACATTCCTTCCCTGCTACTTGCCCCTAAGGCAGGCACTGGTGCTGGAGCATGCCAGTTTGGGACCTCAAGTGGCTGCACACTTCTTTGCAGAATTAGTTTTCTGCCAGCACAATTTCCTGAACGAGCTGACCAGAGTAGGTAAGACCAGGACATGTGCAAAGGGAGGAGTGGGAATGGGAGTCTAGGGATAGGGCAGAGCACCCCATCTTGATGTGGACCCTGTGCCTGGAGAGTCCAGCAAAGAGGCACCCCTGGCTCAGCCTGGCACCCCACAAGAGGCTGATCTGCCTGCCTGGTGCTCCCCTGTGAGCTTTCGTACCCTTTGTGTTTTAGTGAGGGGCGGTGCTGTGAGTCCAAGAAGAAAGGCACGCTGGTGCAGTGGGGAAGGGAGGAGGGGAGGGGACATGGGGGTCATGTAGTGGGCTCAGACAGTGAAGAAAAAGTGATGAATCTGCTGGCTTATTGCAGGCTTAGAATGGGGAACTCTTGAACCTTGTGTGCCCTTCTGTGAGGCAGAGACCCTGGGCAGGTTGGGAATGCAGCGAGGGCTGGGAGCAAGCTGCCTGCATGAGCAGTGAGGGTGGGCATATTTGTGTCATTCTGCCTGATGTCCTTTTCCCTTCATGCTTTCTCCATACCTAAAGGCAGCCATGCTTCTGTTTCTACCAGCCTTCCCAGGATCTCTTCAGCTGCTGCTTCAGCTAAGGCAAACAACAGAACAAAACCCAAATCAGAGCCCTTGTTCAGCAAAGATCTCCACACAGAAGAAACGACCTGCCAAATACAGAGGTCTGAAACTGCCTGCAGTGTGTTGGTCTGTTTACCTACCATGGCTCATGCTATTTGATTTGCTTAAGTGTCATTACATGCATCCTGGGAGAGGTGGGAGGAATGCCTTCTGCAACCTATCCTGATTTTTTCTGAAACCATGATGTGAAAAGAATGCCATTTCATGTCAAGGAACTGTTATTTCACCTAGCAGCATGTTATTTTGTATTCTTCAGACTACATTTTACCTGGCTGGGGTGTATATGTGTGATCTACTGAAATCACTCGCCATCTTCCATAATTTATGCTGCTCTTCAGTCTTAGCAGCATGCATAAACTTCAGTGACACTTTGTCATTCCTCTCTAAATCATTTTGAAAAATCATTGAGGAGCAGCACCATGGTGTTCTGTGTTTCTCCTGCTTCACTTTCCAGACCAGGTTCTGAGGTGTCAGGATGACACAGCAGAAGAAAAACCACATCCAGGAAGTTGTGTATTGTCCCAATAGTAAGAAATTGGAATGTATAATGTGGTAGCATGAACCTTAGCATACCTATTCAGCCTAGCAGTGTCATCCCATGGTGGTGGAGCAAGGAGAATCCAGCTGAAAGAAAATGTTCCCCTTTTTCTTCAGGCAATCTCTTCATAAAACCTCACAATGAGCAAATAAACATAGTGGAAGAGGGGAGATGTGAGGGGTAGCCTTTAAGCCCCCTTTAACTAGGGGCTTAGCATTTACTACTGTCACACGGGACTGTACCCAGATTATTTGTTTCCTATTGCTTAATCCATTTATAACGCAGTGTACTAATCCAGTTTGTCATTTGACCCACTGCTTTGCTGTGTGGAGCTCTGTCAAAGGATTTTGAAAACCTGCTGACACTTTCTGCTTCCTTAAATCAATGGGACTCTTTTGTGGGCTTGAGGGAGAGAGCTGCAGCTCAGCTGGCCTGATCCTGCACCCCAAATTAACAATGACTGTGGTTACACACAGAGAGCATCCTCAGTGCTGGGGTTGACCCTGCCTACCTTCCTTTCTGTCTCATATTTTGGAAGAGAGAAATTCTTTAGTCTTGGAAAACACCCTTGTTTTTCCACACTGCATGCTCTTGCCAGTCTCTCCGTTCTGAAGTTTAGCTTCTGAACACTCCTGAATTCTTTTAACTTCATCAGCTTAGGTTTTCTTAACTTGCTCCATTGCCTCCTCTTCAGAAATGTTTATCTTCATAACAGCACAATCAGCATTTCAATAAATTTCAAAATCCCCCACTACAGTGAGAACAAATGTAAATAATAAATTCAGCTTCTTGAAAATGTCTTAATCCTTGTTAATTGTGTCCTTAGTTCCGTAATGACCCAGAGGGCTTACAGAGACACACATGCAGCTTTATTTATGTTTAGTCTATTTGAATAATTATATATTGTTTATCTTATTATCTTTGGCTGTTCACTCCCTCTCCTCCCTCTGAATTACTGTCTATTTACAGTTTACTTGTGCTGAGCTGGTTTGGTCAGAATTTCTAACATGTCTGTGTGAAAGCTCCCTCAGTGCTGTCCTGGAGGCAATGTCTCTGAAGTTCACAGCAGCACATTCTACTACAACAGCTCCTGCCTTGAAAGAGCCTTCAAGGCTCTGAATTTTTTTATTAAGGCTTGTTTGCCTCAGTTCAGTGTGATAAAGAAGTACAATGTGACATTTCAGTGAGGCATTTGATTTTTTTAATATAATAATCATTAACAAAGATATTAGCCAGAAGAGCAACTTTAAATTAAGATTGTCAGATACTTTCCCCCTGTCAGCTGCTTATAATTGCCTCATTTTAACCACTGCAGGTGGTTTCTTCTAGGCTCTGGGTCAATTCCATCTATTAAAACTGTCTTTTTCTGAGAAGAGGAGTGGGCATTTTTGGAAGCAAGGTGGGGCCAGGAGGTGAGGGAGGCAGTGAGAGTGGAGCTGAATGAGAAGCTGGTAGGAAACACTGAGACTATCTGACCCAAAGACCAGGGCTGAAACATAGCACCTGCACCCATCCACCTCCCTTGGCTGCGTGTGGGGGTGATTTACAGCACTGCCCTTTTGGAGTGTGTGATTTGTACAAATGAGGCCCAGGATGGGACCGCAAACTTAATTTGTATGTCTGATGTAAACTGGCAGTGGGGCAAACCTGTAAAGATGCACAGGTAATTCACTACCTTAGCCAGCCTTTAATTCCAAGTCATTTCCATTTCTACTCATCACTGAGAAGGTCATGACAGAAAAACTTTTGACTAAGTAATCTTTACCTTCTTTTTACAGCTTTGGTACAAAACGGATTAATTAAAAAGGAGAGGAAAATAATCTGTTCCTTTCTCTTGTCATGAGAACCCCATGTGCTGTGTAAAGTAGAGAGTGAAAAGAAGCAAGTGCTCTAAGTAGAGGATTATTTTATGTATTTCATGGGAAAAAGTTGTTCAGCTCTTTCCAAAGCAAACTATGCCTACAGTACTTTAGAGGGAAGTAGGAGGAAATGACAATAATTATATCTGAACTTGCTTAGGGCTAAATTCTGCAGATGAATATGGGTGTGACTGGGCAAAATGTTGTCTTGATGTTAACCTGAAGGGAAAATGAACCTATCAAACCCAGATTCATTTGCAAAAAGTGTTACATGTGTTTTTGTCTATTCATACAAGTATACTTGATTTTTTTCTTATCTGAATGTGCAAATTAGCCTAGTCTTTATTCGCCTTTGTAGGAGCATATTCACATGCAAAAGTATGACAACTTAGTTTCAGTATCTCAGTCTTAAAGATCCCAAATAGGCAATGTAAATATTAGTGGAGAATATAAACTTAAAAAAACATAATGACAATTTGAGTATTTGTGGACTTTGCTCAGAAGTAATGGGAAAGTGAGTAAAGACCAAGGAAGCGAAAGACCCATAAGCTTATCCTTTTCTGTGAAATTAGGGATATCTGTAGGGCAGATGGGATTATGTTATTGGTCAAGGCCAATAGCCATGTTCATAAAGAGTAAGAAATAAGAAAATTATTAAAGGGAGCTTATGAATGTAAAACTTTAATGAGTGGGATATCATAGACAAATCAAAGAAGCACTAAAGGATAAAAGAGTCTAGTCCTATGTGGTGGAAAAGAGAGCTCTGCTAAAAAGGGTCCAGTCCCATGTGGTGGAAAAGAGAGCTCTGCTGCAGCTCTTAAGTGCAGCAGTCCTGGTGTTAATGAAAAGCAAGGTTTTTTTCAACATCCAGAATTGTATGGGTTAAAAATTCTTTCTCAACTGACAAGAGCTCAGCTAAACAGATCAAAAAGAGAAAGAAAACCAAAACACAAGCTCAGAAGTTGCCTTTGCCTTGTACCAGGAGTCAGAAAATGTCAAAAGATGTGTCATATCTTAAAAGGCTAAATGAAAAGTTATAGTTCCTCAGTACATGAAGAAAGAAAAGCTTTATTGAAATAGTTTCTTTGTCGCATCCTATAAAAATATTATGAGGACAGCATGTATAAAAGAGGAAGAAAAACAGAGGTTACTGGAAATTCTTGTAAAGACAAGTTTCTCTATCTTATAGCATAACAAGAGAAAGCCATCACTCCCAATACAAGTGTTTCTAATTATATGGAGGTTTGGCATTTTTAAAAGTTTCTGGACTTTTCTGCTAAAAACCTATTTGTTACCAGAGTAGCTGGAAAACCCATCCATCTTTCTGAACTCTGAATAACAAACAAGTATGTTTATGTTCTCCAGAAATGTGTTTTTTGAAGTGAATGGCCAAGGTTTTCACTGCTGAATTTTGCACAAGTAGTGCCATACCAGGGGCTGTTCCTTCAGCAGTGCTGTGCAAAACATCCTCCCCTGCCACGGAACGTGGCTGTGGCTGCAGAGCTGTGGGGATGTGCATCCTCAGTGGGGCTGCCACTGCTAATTCTGGGCTAGTTTTCTGTAGTCACACCTTGAAAAAGGCTGGAGAAACCAGGTTGCCTCTGGCACATACTGAAGTTTCAGTAGTTCCAGCACTTTGTTTTTCAGTCCCACTCATTGTGCTGACTCCTCCTGCCAGGTCTGGATGTAAGTAGTTGATAGAGTTGACCTTGTCCTAGTTTAGGGCAAATCTGGGAGGGAACCTCCAAATGGGGTCCCTCTAGAAAGCAAATTCAAGCAGCCCCACCAGTTTGGGAAAGGTTTCCTTTTAGAAAAGTGGGAGAAAAAGTTTATTTAACAAGCAAAGTATTCACAAGTATTAAAAAAAATGAATAATATTATACAATAAAACCTCTTGCTGTTCTGAAGAGATGACAAATTCAGAAAGTCCTGTAGTTCAGAGAGGGTCCTCATTGGGTGTTTCTCAGCTCACTGAGTGTCTCTCAGCCCCTCTGGTGCTGGAATGCAGCGTCATGGGCCCCGGTAGGGGCATGAGCTCCTGGAGTTTTTCTGGGTTTTTGGTCCAGAGCAGGTTTGAACAGTTCCAGAGAAAGAAAAAGCCACAGTCCAGGGAACTTCTCTGGACTTTTCAGCTAGCTAAAAAACTAAAGGCAGAGGAAAGTTCTCTCCTGCTCCCTGCTCTGCTGCAGACAACATACACAAAGAGAGACCCGAAGCTCTTATTGCTGATTTTGAATACAGCTGTGAGAAAATTCTACCCCTTTTCCTTCTCCCCCACTTCACTTTCATATCTAGTTTTAAAGGCACAAAACTTATTTCTGGACTAAACAGACAAATGGGGGTACAATCCAGCACCATGAAGTCACCCCAGGAGAGACCTGTACACCATTTCTGTAAGTCGGAGAGATTTCTACTCCTTATTCCACTGGAAATACATGAGTGGGACAGAGAGAGAGAAATGAAACTACTACATTTCTCAGGGGCAAGCACTGAAATATTTCCCCTGAGACACAAGTTGTAGGTGTGAGCTATAACATTTGCCTGCAGTTAATTTAAACTTAGTGTAACTTTGAATGTGTGCAAAACAAAGTAAGTGGGAACCATTTAATTCTAAACATCCCAGCTGAGTCTAGACCTTCCTCCAAGACAATTTTGGATGCTACTTGAGGCTTAAGTTGCTGAAAAGCCCTGAAAATTGTGGTGAGATGAAAACTAGGTAAAACAAGGGAATACTCAGGTGGGTTTCTGAGCCTGTTCAGGGCTGCACTAATGATGGTGAGGAGAATGACCCTTGTCTTTGTGCCTGGTGTGACAGACTCTCCCCTGCCAGCAGCCTCCACAGCCATGTGGCACAGTCAGAGCTGGCTGGATTAGAAGACTTACTGTGTTTCTTAGAAAGAGCCCAAGATTGCTACTAGAAGGACTTGCAGAATTTGTAAGCTGCAGCAGCCTAAATTCAGATTGAATGCAAACACAGTAGGGATTTTGGGGAGTTAGGATGTGGGCATCCTCAAGAATCCCAGCTCAGATACCAAGTAGCCCCCTTCCCTGCCTTATAATCAAGTTGAAAGATAAACAGGGAGAAATTCCACCTTCAATTAGATAAATTCTCACTTCAAATTTTTCATGGCTTTTTGCATGATTACTCACTGATACCAGCATAAATCAGTTGCTAGGTCACTTCTGAAACAGGAATGATTTGTATTATCCATGCACTGGATAAATGGCTTTGCAGCCCTCTGGATACCCTGTCCCACTGCCTTCACCAGGAGATACATGGCTGTAACTGGGACTGTTGCTGATTCCAGAGACCATGATGAACACCATCCATTTCCTCATCAACCATTACGTTTTTTTTTGCAGTGAGACTAGAAAAGGGCACAGACCCCTGTAAAGATGTATCCAAAATGCTGTTTTTCTCCTCTTTTTCTAAGTGCTGCAAGCTCTCCTCCTCATCTTCTTCCCAGCCAAGAAATGCTGTTACAGTGCCTAACTGAAACCAGGTATTTCTGACATCTTTAGGCTGCTGACATGTACTCTGGGAGGAATTGCTACATGTCCTTCTCCCAGCTGAAAACCAAGTAAAAGCAAACACTAACCATAATACTGATTAATAACTCGCTGTGGTTTCTGTTAACAAAGCTCTTTTACACACACAGTGGAGAAGCAGCAGACTGTGTGTTGTTAGCAATATATTGTCTTCTCACTATTGTTAGAATGGCATTTCATCACCTCATTTTATTTGTTCCATCTGTTTCATACTGACTTTGCTATAATGCTACTTTGAGAATACTGTGATCGTTTGTTTGTACTGATATCAGAAATAAATATAAAATGTTTTTGAAAGCGCCATAAGGATGGAGGGTTTGATGGGATTACGGTGAAAGCAAGCAAGCTGTGAACAGAGACACAGACTGCTGCAAGAATCCCTGGAAGAAATGAGTTAGAGGTTATTAATGGAGAAAGGAGAAGAAAGATGTTCTTGTGACTAAGGCACTGGACTGATATTAAAGAGGTCTGGTCTCTGTTCCTGGATACATTATTGGATTCCTTTGTGACCTGTGACAAGTCACTTAGTCTCTCATTGCCTCAGTTCTTCACCACTAAAATGAAAGTAAATAAAATTTCTTTACTTCACCAATCTATTTCAGAGACAAATCCATTCAAAAGTTATGAAATGTTCAGCTGTTAAAGTGATGAGCACAGGGGAAAATGAGTAAATCAATGAATTCTAACTCTGCTTGTGATGAGTTTAGTGAGATATTTCTCCAGCCAGTGAACCTGCTATGAAGACAAACACTGGCTTTTTCCTAGTCAGAGAAATATCAATGACCAGTTTTTTTGTGAAGTCATAACAAAGTCTGAGATATTTTTAATGATAATATATCAGTAAAGGAAAAAAAATGAAACCCCGTTTTTTCTTATTACATCAAGGAAGAAAAGACCTAAGAGAGGGAATGATAGATGTCCTAACTGTATAAAATGAAAGCTTGAATAGAGAAAATGTACAACTTTTCTATTCGCTGGGAATCTTTTGAAGATTAAAACATACATGAGCTTGACTTTTCACTGCCAGGTACCTTACACAGTCAATTACACCCACTAATGGTGTGAATAAAGTGCTTCACATATAACTGGTTGCATTTTATATTCCCCTTGCACCATAAATGACCACAGAAGGCTATAGGCATGGAGAATCCATTTCCCATAGATTTCCAGCATATCACAACCTGAGAATGTTGCTTTATTCTTCAGTACCATGTTTGTCACCAAAGCTGGAGAGATATGAGGTAAATTCTATCTGCGACTCACACCCAGAAAGCTTCCTAATCCGAGATAACTACTACCTGATGTCATATGTGTTTGGAACTGATAAGGAAATCTTTTAAATTTCCTATTATCTTTGATTAGATATGGGTTTCGGTTTTGATTTAGTGTTAGGCACCTACTGTGAGGAACAAAGGAGGTGTCACAGATAACAGAGAGGTAATTGTTTTTGAAAGTGAGATCCCTAAGAGAATAAAAAGCAGGTTGTTGAATTTCTTCTCATTTTATTGATTATCCTTTCACTATGATTATCCAGCTGCGGAAACATATGCTTTCAAAGGAGATAATCTTATCTGTGAGATGACTAACATGCATCTAAATTTTCCATTGTTACATACCACTGACATGTCTTTAAACTAGATCCTTCTCCTGAATGTGTCCAACACCAATGAGACTGACTGGTTTTCCTTTAGGATGAGGACAAGCAATTTTCTTTGAATCACTGTGCTCTTCCTGCATGGCTCACGTGTTTGAAAATTATTTGCAGGCAGATGCTGACAATTTCCCAAAGAAACTTCATGGTTCATTACCTCCCTTTATGATAGCAGCAAAATAAATTGCTATAAAGTCAGTTAATGTGATAGAAAATGTTCACATTTCCAATAATAATAATAATAAAATCTCAATCCTGCTTTCTAAACTCTCCCAAAATACTTTCCAAATCACCTCCCCTTCTGCTTTTGCACGCAGATACTGAGCACTACTTTGTGCTAAGTAGAACAAAGGTTGTCTCGGCGATGCACATACTCGCTGGTTTATGGTGCTGCTTAAACAGATTCTTCAGGAAAAACAATGTGCATAATTTAGTGCGGCTGCTGGGCGAGCAGAGAAGGAACAAGGAACAGGGCTTGTTGCTTCTGCTGTGGGCTGCTTGCTAAGTCCCTCACATGAACTGGAATTACAGCAGGCAGTAGAATATTGGTTAAATACGTGCTCACATTTTCCCTAGAGAGGGATGGATGTAATATAATAAGCATATAACTACTGTGCGTATTCTGGTGATCATAAAATGAGGACTGGAGGTACAGTAAGTAAGAATGAACAGACAATCAGGCTTTGCCAAGTTCCAGTGTCTTTGCTATATTTGATATTAGCACTATTTGGACGTAGCTGTGCTGGTTTCTATTTTCCTGAATGGTCTGATGGCCAGGTTTTCCGAGAGGCTTTAACAGAGCTGACTCTCCTGTTATGAGGGAAATAATATTGGGGTACTTTGGAGTTTGCTCCTGCCAGTCAGGAGAGGGATTTTCTCCAGGGTAAGCCTGGATTCCGGACAGTGTTGGCCCAGCCTTTGTGTATTATCATTGCTCATGACTCTCAAAAGGGCAAAATGCAAGGAGGTGGATAAACATATTTGCAGCAAGTGGGGGTGGGTGAGGGTGTGGGGAACATTGACTAGAGTGGATTCTCTTGATCAGCAAAGAAGATGCTGCCCAAACAAAAGGACAAAAGTGGTGTAGCCAAATGTGACCTGACCTAATAAAGGAACACTATTTTGAAAAGTCAGTGCTGAAGAGCTTGCATGGGAGTCAAAGAGATGATATGCCTCTGTTTTAAATAGTAAAGCAACAGATTCTGTGTCGGTGGCCGCACCCAGGGTGGGCAGGTAGTTATGACCTCGGCAATGTATTTGTGTGTAGGCAAAGCATGCAGGTAGCAAATCATAACCTCATAGTGAGCAAATCATTCTAAAGAGGAGATTTGCATCCTAAAAGCATGCCCTGAGACAGAAGATAAGTCTTCTAAAGCTTGTATTTATCACACGTAGCACATGTTTAACCCTGGGTGATGTGACTTCACTTAGCAGTTGAGGCTACTAGCACAGCTCAGACTCCAGGGGTACGCAGAGATGAGCAGTGTTTCAAAGTGTGGGTCGCTGGACTGGCTGACCATCTCAGATGTAAGAAAGAAACAGGGTTTCTGGGGATTGGATGAAGTCAGGGCTTGTGTCCTGTTTCCTATTTTTTTCCATTAAGCCTGATAAGTGCATAAAGGAATAGATTTGAAATGCAGACCTGTAAGTTCATTGCTGAGATGAAAGAAGACACTCAGCATGAAGGCACAAAGGCACAAGAAAGAAAGACAGGGAAGTAAAAGAGGAAGCAAAAGGCAAAACTTCAGTAGAAAAATCCAAAGCATCAGAATGGCTGATTTCAGCTTCATAGAGTCGCCCTGAGCATACATTAAACTGGGTTCAGCTGCTGTATGTACCATCAAATATTTCATATTAATAATTAACTAGTCACCGGCTGTCAGAGCAAGATTCAAATGGATGGAAGGGGAGTTTGGGTCACCTTCCTTAGGACTGAGAGTTTTAATGAAGGGATAGCTTTACAGCACTGCTGAGGAATGATGAAATACTAGGCAGAAGGATTAAGGGATATACATCTTGAAGGATTCTTCCATGCTCACTCCCCCATAGGACAGTATTTAATTTTCTCTTTTTATTCTTCTCCTTGATACACTGCCAGTGTGTACACATAAATGGCTTGGTCTCGACTGCCAAAGTGTGATGTACCCCAATGTACATGTCTGGAAAATCAGCTTACATATATGCAAAGTCAACAGCAAAGGCACTGTGTATCAGGAACATGACTGCATGCAATGACTGTTATAAATCAGAGTGCTTGGTGTGTCTTTGCTGGACACATTCTCATTTATCAAGGTGATTTTTAAACCTGTGCCTAATTCCCATGCATGAGAAATGGGAATTCACTGAAATCTCTTACAATGCCTTGTTCTGGCTTCAGATTTTCTCCCCAGCACCCCTGTTCACCTTCAAACCTACTTGAACATGAACATAAATGATAGACTACGAGGCACTGGGTTTATTGCCTTCCCATCGATCACTGACGGGCGGTTACAACTCATGCCATCACATGAGCAGCTCGAAATGGCACAGTCAAACCCCAGGCTTTCCTTGTTCCTCTCATCAAGGGGAGAACAAGTCCCAAGAGACACCAAAAGCCCTTTGCAGCCTTGGCTGCAGGACCCAAAGTGACCACAGCTTCAGAGAACTGCTCCAGGGGAAGCAGCAGGCAGGACTTAAGAGAAAAACTGAGAAACAACAGTTTCTTCATAATCAACTGGAAATGTTTATGAAGTCACGCTGCCATTTGCGTGTCTGGCTTAGGGTGAAAAATGAGCATAAAAGCTACGCAGAATTACCTTTCTTCTAGTCCTACAGAAGGACAGACAGACACAATGACAAACTCTGAAAGCCCGAAAGAAAAAGTGGCACATTTCAAAGAGCTAATTACAATTTCTTTCCCTTAGAGATTAATCCACTGACTGTAATTAAGCTCCCTCTATTTTTGAGATCTTGGCAAGATCTAAGAAAAGCGTGAGCAAACGAGAGAGTGCCCTTGCTAGCCAAGCAGATTTTTTTACTAAACTCTATCAGCCCTAATTAATAGACCTTTGTGTAAAACCAACGAGAAATCAGATTTCCAATAGAGCTGAATCAAATGGCCTTGGCTACCTCTGCACACACAGTTTGTTAGGAGCTTGGCCACAGCCAGGATTTACACATTCAGAGGATGAAAAGGAGGCATGGGGGGAGGCAGGATGAACGAGCTCCCTCTGTCCCTACTCCTTCTTCTCTTTTGCTGCTGCTTTGTTCTGATTGTAATCTTACCAGATGGCTAAGGCAACCTAGAGAAGAGATTGCCTGAAACAGGCAGGTGATGAGGCCAGCAGCAGGGACTCCATCAGCAATTGAAGAAACTGATACAGCTCTCTAACCCTTGCTGCTAACAAAAACCTTCGTTATTCCTTTGCTCACTGCTATGTTGCATTTTGTGCCTTTATGACAGATGAGAAGGATGCCAGAAGCCAGATCCTCAGCTGTCACAGGCGAGGTAGCATCACCAACATCCCAAGAGCAGGGCTGATCTGTGCTAGCTGCAGCTTTAGCCCTTAATTGCTGCAGAGCCCAGCTCTGTTCCTCTCCTTACGGCCTCTCCTATAAGTATGCAGGCATGCTTCCTCTCAGAGCAGGAAGGGCCTAGCCCTTTCCACCAGCTGTACCTGGCAGACAACATGTTTTTCTTTCCACCCACACCAGGGTAATGCTATGGGCAAACAGCGGTGCAACAGAAACTGAACTGGGTCACAGAGAGCACTCAGAGATGCCCAGAAATCTCTAGAGACAATATTGACTATGCCAACACCTCCCTCAAGGGCAGACTTGACTGTTTTCCATACTGTGAGTATGTAAGCACAGTGTCTGCCTGGGCTCAAGGTGTGCTCTCCACAGCAGCTGCAGGGATTGTGCTTGTCTGAGCCTGCTCTGTGGGCTAGGATGCTCCCAGGTGCATCCAAACAGTCCAAGGGTAAACTGTGAGGCAGCTGTATGGACTGAAAGTGGGTGGGATGTGGGGCAAAATATATTCACAGCCACTCTGGGGCTGGTTTTCAAAGCCACCAGGCCTCTTCATGTTCAGTGATCCTTTGTAATACAGATCAAAACCATGGCACTGCCAGTAAAGGTTGAAGCAACTCATTCTCCATTTCCACTGTAGCTCCCAGCAATTCAGTGTGAAGAATTAGCCCTTTAAGAAAAAAAAAAAAAAAAAAAAAAAAAGAAAACACCCGACCTGTCAGGTATTTAATTCCATGCAATATATTTTCTGACCTCACTCTCATAAAAGTTAACAGTGAAAATCCAGTTGACTTGAATGGGAGCAGAATTAGGTCCTATTACTGCACTGATTAATCTGTAAGAACAGAACAAGAGCAGAACACAGTGCTTTCCAGTTGTACAGTCAAAGACCCAGCTTTGTCAGTTCTTTGGTTTGTAAATCATAACGACATAAAGTACATTTATGTGCTAAACAACAATAGAAAGCTTGTCTTTGTAGTTAAAAAAACAAACTGAAACCTCCAGAACAAAAGCTGAAATACCATTAAAATAAGGTAGGCATATTTTTCATAGCTAAGCTTATATACAGTATAAAGGACTTTTGTCTGTATTTTTTATTCTTTCTGGAGAATTAAGCATTGAATTTTTAAAAAGAAGAAAAAAAATACTATTTCTTTTCTTAATCCTCATTGTAATTATCTTTTAATCCCTTAAAAAACTTTTTTTTAATAGAACATTTATAGTATCAGTTTCTCACTCTATATTATTGCCAAACACTGCTTAGACTTCTTGTATATCTTTTAGAAATAGAAGCACTTGTACTAAAAATGTGGAAGTGTCTGTTTGAAACAACAACTCTTGAAAAAAGATAAAGTTTGACAGGGACATCTCATATGGGAGGTTTTTCTGTGGTACTTTGAGAGCTTTCTTTTATAAATGCAGTGATCAGGATGGGAAGAGCATTACCAGCTCTTTCTACCTCTAGCACATCATATTTGTTTCTTACCTGTGGTCATCTTGAAGTGGGAGTGATGAGATCTACAGAGAGAAGTTAAAGAAAAAGCTGATGATCTCTCAAAAGATCGGAAATATGAATGCTGTTTTGAAGTTTCCTTGATCTGGCTGGTATTATGGCAAATTGTTCAAGCTTTGGCAATGGAGATAGGTTGCTCAGGGAACACAAGAAACAAAGAAAGAGGCTGGCAATTTGTCGTGATCAGAAGCAGGAGAACCGGAATGCTATCGTCACATCTGGAGGTATCGAGTCACCACCAGGTGCTGAATCAGACATTTGAACCAAGAACCTGCAAGAACCAAATGGAAGTGGGGACACACAGGGGATGGAGTGGGAAACTGAGAGATCCTGCTTGTCTAAAGCCAGAGAAACCTCAGAAAAGCCCATAAGTGCCTCCCAACTGGTCCCAGTCAAGACAGAAGATGCAGAGAGCCATCAATCCAAAGGGGCTGGCAGAGCATGTGGCTCTTGGTGGAATAGGTGCATCCCATAGCATTTTCTGCTTTCCAGAAGTGAAGGACAACATCACAGTAATAAAGAACACTGAAGTTGGGCTCATCTCCTAGGTTGATATATGTAGTGGGGATCTGCACCAGTGACATCAGCTTCACCCAAGGCACTGTCCATTAAGAGCATTGGTACTTTTTAAACCATTACAGATCCTATCCAGCCTCTCTGAAAGGTTATAGGCTACACTTTCAAGCAATGAATTCAAGACATGTTGGTGTTAGTGAGCATTTATTAAAGTGCATCTTATCTTTCATGCTCTTAATCTTTCTTTATAATGTGCAGCAAAACTGCATTATCACACACCCCTTTCTCTTGGTGCACACCGACTAGACTCCCTTGGCCAGTAGCAGCATTTCCTGAGTTTCCAGAAATGACGAATGATTTCTTAATGCAGAAGTGCTGTGGCTTCACTGCAGTCACAAAAGCAGATTAAATTAGTATTGACCTTGGTGCTGCAGTAGCCGTGCGGGTATCAGGAGAACATATGACAACTCTGCATACTGGTTCTCATTCTGCTTGAAGAAGATGAGATCATCACTGACCTAAAAATTGGCAGCTGTTCCTGCACCAGTGAAATCAGTCTGGTCTCACTGACCTTGTAAAGAAAGTACCAACATCTATCACAGGTATTTGAAACTTCAAAAGGGAGAGTTTTCCAGAAACTCAAGCTTCTTGGTGACATGACCGATTTGTAATAGGGGAACCATTACCTCAAACTGAGGATTATTTTGTGCTGTCCTGCTGGCGTCCCTCAGCCTTGGTTCTGCAGTCACATGGGGAAGATGTGCTGCTGGAAAGATTTCCAGGCTGAAAGGGTGGAAGGACAGTGAATCTAAAAACTCTAAGTAATGCCCAGTGATGGGGGGATCTGAAGGAGTCACTCACATAGCTTGGGACTAAATGGCTAAAGGCAATAAGAAGGTGTCTTTGTCATATTAAGGAAAAAAATTATGGGTCAGGGTCAGCTAAAGCTCCACTGCCGCTTGCAGGTGTGTGAATTTGATCTCAAAAAGGCAGACATTTTCAAAGAGATTTTTGTGTTGTAGGTGGGGTGGAGCAGGAGGATATATCCAGCTCAGATGAAGTTAGAGCCAGGAGTAGAAACCTCTGAAGTACAGAAAAAGGTGCATAAAACAGCATCTGCTAAAGATCAAAAATTTAAATCAGCCTATTCAGATTACCCATAGCCAAGAAGATGAAAGGAGTGAGTCAAGGTGCTCAGAGCTTGAAAAAGCTGGAGATGTAGGCAGGGAGCAAGCAGTGTCATTCAGGGAAGTATGAGACCCTGGTCAAAATATTAGAGGACTGAATTCAGGACTCTGCAAACAATAAACCAAGTTACATCCAAAATGATAGCAAATGTAAGTCAGTATAGTTTCAGGTGTGGCATGTCTCATCACACAAACCTCTTGCCCTTTTTTGATAGGATTACTGGTCCACAGAGCTGCATCAATATCTATGCTTATACTTCTCAAAACCACTGACTTGATACCACATTATCTTCTGATAGAAAAATTTGCACAAAATGAAGAGCCCTTTCTTGGAAAGTGGTACTGAACAGAAGGACATGGGGGTCATTGCAGATAATTACCAAACCACAAGCACGTGAGGCAGTGTGGTGGGAAAAATTGGCCAATGCAACCCATGGATGTATAATAAAGGAATATGAAGTAAAAGAAGGAAAGTGATTTTGAATTAATGACAGCTATTACTATACTTTGTCCACTTCTCATTTTCATGCTTCAAGGAAGATGTGAAATACTGCAGGAAATTCAAAGGACAGCTACAGAGATGACCCAAGGGCTGGAAGGCAAGCCCCAAAGACAAGGCTCATGCAGGCAGAGAGGTGACATGATCTGTATTTATAGATATTTACACAGAGAAATGAGACCTAGGGTGATATTTTAATGCCATATATAAAAACATAACAAGATCCAATATCTGTAAGCTGAAGTTAAATGAATTCAACCTTGAAATAGAAGCACTTTCCTAGCAGTGGTGGTAAATAGATATTGAAACAGCTTACCACAATGGTGATGGCTTTGACACTGCTTCATGTCATTAGAATGAGATCAGTTGCTTTTCTGAATGATGCATCTTTAGCAAACTGCTGTCAGATTTTCTATGGTGATGCAATTGTTTCTGGCTTTGGGAGGGAGGAGGCTGAGCCCCACAACTGAGATCAACTACAGCTGTGATGGAGGCAGGGTTAGAAGGGACGCAGCTCTTGGGTGGCACGAAGGGTTGAGAGCCAGGTCGGTAACTCAGGGCTCTGCATCAGGGGCAGAAGTTTGCTGTTGGGAACCTTGGAACATTACCATCTGATTGCTTCCTGTCTGCAGTGGTGGCCACAGACATTGCAGGAAATTGCTATTTCTCCTGCACTGGGCCTGTGCCTGGGAGTCCCAAGGCTTAAATTAAGTTTTTAGACCTTGTTTTCCTCACATTGTTGAGGCTACCTAAGGTTTATATACAGGACAAAAAATTCTTCTTGTTACAAGGAATGCTAAGGAGCAAAACTAAGGTAACTTTTAAGTGGTGATAAACATTATGGGGGGAAGTTTAAGTAAATTTAAGAAAAGGTTTGACTACTATCTGTAAAGCATGAACGTCTCTGATTCAGACCAGGAAGCACAGTGGTTTTCTCAGGCTGGCCTGAGGTACATCCATGCAAGTCAAAGCTCAGTTTTATGGTAACCAAACTGATGCAGCCAATGTCTTTGAAAAGCCCTGTTGTCTCTGACTCTTTGTCATTCCACAGTTTCCTTCACTGCTACCATTTGTGTTTGGCTGGCCTGACCCTTCTGTGACCTGGCCAGGGCAGAAAGCCATGGCAACACTAACCCCAGAAGAAAAGATGTACTGCTCCCTGCTTATTCAGCTACAGTACTGAAGAATCATAGGAATGCCAGCACCCTGGAGGAAAGAGAGCATGAGCAATGCATGAGGATGATGATGAGGTGAAGGACTGCTCATTTTGGTGATGGTTTGCCATAGGTATGATATCAGGTTATGCTCAAAAGCCACATGGGTTCACCCATGCCACCTCCTAACCTCAGAAGACCTTGCCAACCCAGGAAACATTTAAAGGCCCACAGTTCAAGGAATCAGAGTATAGATAAGGTTTGAAGAAACCACAGTGGGACATCTGGTTTAACCTTGCTGCTCACTCAGGGTCATCCTAGAGCACATGGCATAGGATTGCATCCAGATTGTTCTTAAATATCTCCAGTGAGGGAGACTCCACAATCTTTCTGGCCAATCTGTTCCAGTGTGTGATCTTCTTGTTCCAGTGTGAAGTTCTTCCTCATGTTCAGATGGAACTTCCTGTCCATCAGTTTCTGCCTGTTGCCTCTTGTCCTATTGCTCAGCGTCACCAAGAAAAGCCTGGCTCCAACCTCTGACACCCTCCCTCAGAACCTACAGACACTGGTGATGTCCCATTTTAGTTGTCTCATCTCATGTACTGAGATGAGGCTGAACAGGCCCAGCTCTCTCAGCCTTTCCTCGTACAAAGGATGCTTCAGTTTCTCAATCACCTTTGTAGCCCCTGCTGGACCTGCTTCAGGAGCTCCAGGCCTCATACTCAGGAGTCCAGAACTGGGCACAGCACTCCAGATGTGGCCTCACCAGGGCTGAGTAGAGGGGCAGGATCACCTCCCTCAACCTGCTGGCATTGCTCTTCCTAATGCACCCAAGACTAAGAATTGGAGTAGGTGATATTATCCTGTCCTTTCCAGTCCAATTTGGTGTGCTTCTACAGTAATGATGGAAAAAAACAGCTGACAGGATGACAATGAGAGCAGAGACAACAGCATGTCATGTTGGTCTCACATCAAACATGGAAAGGCCTAGCCCCAGCTCTAGAAAAAGGTACAAAATAGGTTTTTTCTTGGGCTCCATTGACTGGCATGTTGTGGAGAGTGTTGGCACAGCCAGGGTTCTTCAGGGGTGTCTCAACAGCTCTGTTTTCTTCTAGTAATTCTGTGTTTGTATAAATCAGGTCAGGAGAGAATCTAATGGTTCTTGCAGATATACAGGCTATCAGACATAGCCACAGTTGGATCTGCTCTGTTTGTCAGCAGTGCTTATATGTACATAAATGCACAAAGACATCTTACTCTGAGATTTTTCTACCGGGATCATAAATTTATATTAGAGTACTTTTATTATAGTCTGTTTTGCTTGTCATGAAAATATCAGAGTATAATTTAATCTTCCCTTCTTGCTGCCTATCTTTTCTATTCCTCCCCTGAAGAGAAAAAGCTTTCAGTAAATAGTGGCCAGAAGATGCCCTGAGGAAAGCATGGGCCCCCATAAATAGGAAATGAAACAGAAAGCTGCAAACATGAAAGAAAAGGCTAGAAAAAAATTTATTAACATTCTTCAAAAGGTGTCTTGTGAACACTCACCACCATATAATTCTTGGGCATTTAAGTTCTCCTGAAACATTACATTTTCTAAAGGTGAATAGAAATATTTTCCTCCTGTAGTGTTTCTAAACCCATGTGATTTTTTTTGAGCAGTATATTTTCTTATAAAGCTAGTACATGAGAAAAGGAAAACAGGTCGAAACCCTTGCAAAAGCTGGTACCAGCACCAGGTGCTATGGTTTGCACCAACATCTTCCCATGCAGTTGTTATTCACATTCCCTTCCTGAGTCAGTGAGATCAGCCCTCAGGCACCGACTGCTCTGGTCGAGGGGCTGGCTGGGACACTGGCACAAGGCAAATGTTGCAGGTTTGGCTGTTTTACAATCTGCTGGCACAGCTGCATAGAACCCTACGATACCTCCAGCTATGAATGGAGTTGCTGAGTAAAGTCCCTCTGTCTTAAAAATTACCTGCCGCTCTCCCAGGACAGCACAGGCTGGATTTGAAGTGGGAGAGGCCAGTAGGCCACAGTGCCTTTCTCAGCCCTGAGGCAGCCAGGGATCTGCAGCAGGAATTGCCCTGGAAGCTGAACTCTGAGCTCCTCTGCACCCCTCTGGTCTCCCAAACCTGCAACGCTGGCCACTGCAGGAGGGAAAATCCCTGAACAAAGGCACAGGTTAAAATATCCTAGTGAAGAAAGATATTCTGCAGCACAGGAAGCAAGCATGTACTGGTCAAAGAATTAGATTACTCAAGGCAGTGACTCACCCAATAACTATTCAGTATTTGTGGTTGAAAGGGAAACCTTTGCCAGAAAATGACTAAAATCCATTGGCACAGGCTCTAAGGGAATCATGACTGGGCCTAAATGACTGTGTACGCAAGTGAGTTATTTTTCCACCCCTTTCCACTGAAGCAAGGCGGAGGATGAAAAAAAAAAAAAAAGCACATCCCTGTTTACGTAGGTTATTACAGTGCTGGAGTTGCCTCCAGGGGCCTTTCCAGCAGCCGCTGTCGCTGGGGCCAGGTTCAGGCTTACATTTCCCTGTTCAGGCTGGGCTGTGATTTTTGTGTTCATTTTAAAGGCTTGAGTTGGCAGTGTACAGCTAGCTCTAGGGCATTCATTCTTGCTTCACTGAATGGTATATAGGAGGAGAAAGAACAAATTCCAGGATCTTGCAGTTTTGCCACAGAAATGAAAAACAGAACGACTGGTTTTCGCAGGCTGAACCAAGATAATCTGGGACTAATCTCAGCTCTCTGCAAACTGCTGAGTGTGGCTGTGGCTTGTTGCTCAGCATCTGGCAGGATCAAACCAAAGTCATCTCAAGTAACTTGGAGAAAGTACTGCAAATATATGCAAAAAAACAAAGGCATGGTGTGATCAAGAGATAAATGAGATGCCTATTTTTCTTCCTACTGATCTGCAAAGTTGTTTTCATGTTACTCTTTCCTTTGTTTAACTCTGAGATCCCAAATGCCCTGATTTTTTTCCTCCCTACAGCCTAGCAAACCTTATTTACTGTCTTTGTCAAAGGTCAGTGAAATATTTCGGTGGCAAGGGCTGTCAGCAAACATGCTTGGAAAAACTTGAGTGTGTTTGGTTGCTTTTGTCAGGTTTTTGTAACTGTAAGGGAACTACGCAGTAAGGCAATAGCCTGGCATGCATAGATGTGTGTTTGCCTCCAGTAAAGGTTAAAGGACAGTCCTGGCATCATTTAGAGAAGCCTTCCCACACCTGCTTTTGATTTCCTTTTGCTATTTCTGGTAATGAAAATTGGAAGTGTTGCTGTAGATTTGGGATCTAGAAGGCCTGCTGTACATTTTCTTGTTCCTTAAAGGCAAACCTGGAACTAAATCAATGTTTAAGACTTAAAAAGATGAAACCAGGGAATTTCTGGAAGGAGAAGAAAAGGGAAAAAAGCTTGGGCTCTGCTTATTATTATTTTTTACTATAGCTGGGAAACTCAAATTGCCTTTTGGTATTTTCAAACCTCCACTGGTTTTGCACCAGAGAATTCCCTGTGTGCTGGAGCTGCCCCTTTCTAGGGTTTAACATGGAAACAACAGAACTGCAGTCTGTTTTACGACAAACCATTGAGCTTCCTGTAGCAGCAAATTCCTTTCCAGCACTTTCTTCCCCTGCTCACCAGTCTGCCTTTTGTTCTCTGTCTTTCAAAGCTTGGCTGTGCCACTTGAAGGAAAGGGGCTGGCCTAGCCAGATGCACTTTTTTGCTGCTTCCACACTTCCCCCACCCCAACTGCTACTGAGACATCCCTGCAGATTCTGGCTGCAATTTGGGTGCTCAAATTCCTCAGGGAGAACCTTGAGCATGTCTTCCCCTCAACTATAGTCACTTGGCTTGGCAGGATCTTTGGGTGTGTTCTGTTTCCTGGGTGGGATTTCTCAACCCCCTAAGGGAGAGAAGTACCAGATTCCCACCAGCCCTGACAAAAGAAACTGCTGCTTTAATGTCTCTGTAAACAGAGCAGACAAAGCCCTCAGAGCAACCCTGCATGCAAGTTCCTCTCTCACCTGAGTGTTTAGAGAATTTCCCCAGCACACACAAAACCCAAGCTTAACTCTTGTGCTGCCTTGTTTGGAGAAACCACTTGGAAAGCTTGCAGTCCGTGGGATCCTAACTCCACCAGCAGGGTATGGGCCATTACAGCTGGAATGTCCTCAAAAGAGGAAGAATCATTCAAAGTGTTGATAGCCTGGGTAGATGGAGTGTCCTGCACTCACAACCTGCTCACGTGAAATGCACCACGGGGCTGTCAGCACAGGTGCTTTCCCAGCCGGTGCTGTGGCTGTGCACTGATGGGCAGACCAAGCTGGGACAGAGCAGGAAAGCTCTTTGCATCCTATACAAAATGACTCGGCAAGTTTTGGCAGCCAGCTCCAAGTGAGAATTCCGAAAGGAGCAAAGAACATACCTGTATTTGAGAGGCTTTGTCCAGTCTGCTCTGGGTGCTAATGGCCACCTACTTTCACTCCCTGCTCACTCTGTCAGTGTTTCAAGAGCTCACTGTTTGGCTTTCATGCTCTGCATTGCTCAGCCTGTGGGGAATGTGGGTTCCTGCCCTGTGGCTGTGATTCCTATGGATCCCGAACCACTAAGCCAGGCAGCTCTGAGACTGGAGCGGGTTTAGCCTCGGGTATGTCAGCACTCTCAGACATGTTTGCAGATCTCATCCTATGATTCCAACCTCCTTTTTCCCTGACAATGCTTTTGGTCCTCCACAGTGTTTGGCCAAATGACGGTGATGTGATGATATCTGTGTCCCATTTTGAGTACATGTGAATGTGGAGATCGGAGTGTTTAATTTTAAGACACTAATGAGACAATCTCCAGAGGTTTCTGCCTACCTCAGCACCTCTGTTATTTGGGGTGTGAGATTTTATGTACGAAGTGACATGGCTGCTCTTCCCGCTCTCTCTGCTTTTAAATCCCTTTTGGTGCCTCTCTGTGCTTTTGCACTCCATTAAGGTTATTAGCAGACACTTAGGAAGAGCATAGTTTGGCTCATCCACTCTGAGAGCATCTCAGCTAAATGAGAACTTTATAGGCAGGTTTCAAACCCCGCAGGTCAGTGTAGTGTTTTCCAGACACTGCATGCTCTCTTTTAGCATTCATAAAGCAGACTCCATCACTATCTCACAGCTTGGGAAGGGATTCTCTCTGCTAGCTAATATCCTTATTTTAACATGTAGGATAGAAGCCCAATTACTGTATATACATAAAAAGCAAAACTGAAGATGACAGGCCTTGAAAAAATGAACAGGATCAGGTCCCCAGTTAAGTGCAGCTCTGTGCTTAGCTCCAGGGAAAGCAGGAATGATGCAGAAAAGTGATCTCCATTGAAGCATTCTTTTACTATGGGTCTTGTAGCTCATCTTTATTCTCTTGCAGGGTTTCCTCCACCTTCTTTAAACCACAGTGGATTGTGTGTGCTCCTTTGAAAGAAACATGCAATTGTTAATAAGTATTTCTGATGTGTAAAGGAATGTAAGAGCAGAAAATTTTGACTTCAGCAGTATCAAATTGTCCTGATTTACTCGTGGTCTTTTTTTTTTTTTTTTTTTTTTGATAATATGTGCTGAAAGTGCTCTAGCATCCCCCATCACTGTAAGGATTCAGACTTAAAACAACAACCCCATCCTTTCTGCCTTTGGCACTTTTTGCTGCTTAACCATCTACTGTCACCAAAGTCATGGTGAGAATTCTGTGCTCTGCAGTGCTGACTGAGCAGGTGACATTTGGCATTGCCAAACCACAGAAATACCCAAACAGTGTCTGTGCAAAGCCCAGGGTCCCAGAGAGCCTATCTGTTGCAGGCTGGGCAGGAAGCTGAGGGAAGCACCAGGAACACCAGGTGCTGTGAAGGGCTCTGATGCTGGGTAGTGCCACTGTCCACCCTGTCTGTGCTTCCCAGATGAAATTATTTCCTCATGAGGTGCCCCATGTGATTAGTCTTGCTTTGGTTCAAACATCCTCAAGTATTACTGGAATATGACATCATCTTCCGTGTTCAGACTTTCAAACAAATGACATTCCGAGGAAATAATTGCTGTGAATATAAGTGATGTGGTTTTCTTACCAAATTTTTTAGGAGGAAAGATTACAGAGTAAATGGCACTTGGTCAAAGCACTCATTTGTGCCAATCAAAAGGCAAAAGTTTGAGAAAGCAGTGTTTGAAAGAGAGCTGACCTTCTGTAGCAGTGTTGCTGCTCCTTTGCTTCAGGCACTTCTTGATTTCCATTTGCTGTGGTGCTCTTAACTCATAATTTTCTAGAAGAAAATAACTGCCATTGACCTAATGATGCTACTCTAGACATGATGATGATGATGATAATAATAATAATAATAATATCATATCCAGCACACCACAATGAGAGATTACATAAAGACACTCCTTCAAAAAAGACCCTAAATGAGAACATCTACTTGCTGCTTTTTTTTTCATTATTAAATACCTTGTGCAACTTTGAAGAGTGCACCTGAGGATGAGACATGTGGATGTTTCACTTGGACACGTGCATTGGCTCGTAGATAAGGACAGGAATCTGGTCTGTGCTGCTCTGGCAGAGTGCAGAGGACACCAGCACCTCCTGACTCTGGGCAGGAAAAGATTTTTTCCAATCCCAAATACATGACAAGAACATGGACCATGCCTAGGCAGGGCTCCATTTCATCGATCCCCCCTGATGCCAATGGTCCCTCCTGCTGCAGGAGAGATTATTAGGACAGCTCATTTAAACACCCATACCTCGAGACTAAAGGCCCTCGACCACTTTCTGCATGAGGCTGACTCAGGATGCAACCGGCTTTGGATGGAATAGTGGCAGAGGTGCAATTATGTGCAGAAAAACAATATAACAAACTGGGTCAGGAAGGGAGCACTTTTCCCACACTTGAAATTAACACAAGGACTTCAGGACAAAGAGTATCACCTGGTCTTTGGAAATCTGACTCAATTCAGCCTTTAAGTCCCCCACTGAAAGTGTATCTGATGGCTGTTTCTCACTTTCTTCTCAGCCCTTAACAAGATGCCTGTTGCACTCAGGTCTCTATCTAGGTGATTGAGATCTTATCCCAAAACCAAGAAAACAGAAAGAAAAGAAATCATCAGTACAATTCCAATAGGTGGAGAACCTAAACAAATCTCCATGGAGTTTTTAGTTGGAGACAGAGCCCCAGAACACATAATGGAATGAGCAAATGCATAATAAAAACTTAACACATTCCCTGAAGCTAAAGAAACAGGCTCACAAACTTTAAACAATCCTCCAGTACCTCCAGTGCTCCTGTTTAGGATCAGTGCATTCTTTTGCATTCTGGTTAAAAACCAGGCATGGCTGGGTAACTGATAGGAAGCCAAGGAGCAGAGACAGCTCTTATGCTGCTCTTATGTTATGTACAGAGTAGTTATTGCCATTAGGAGATAAAGGAACACAGCAATTGCCCTTAATTTAGGAACAAAGAGCAGAGGGATGACTAGCAGCTGAGGGAATCCACATGCACGTGCACTAACACAGAATCTATAGCATGGTGGCAAGAGGATGCATTTTCAAGATGACATGGAAAGAACCCACTTTGAAGTTTCCAGACTGAGTAAAATCAATATCTAAATGTTTCAGTGAAATGTGTTTGATGTTGTCTACATGTAGAAACCCAATAGAGGCCACTTATTATTGAATAGTACTAGACTGAGCAAAGTAGGTCATATTACAGCTTTGTTGGAGAGGCAGCATTGTACCTGCCACAACAGCATCCTTAATGCATTGTATCTGGCACTGGAGAATTGGGAGGATACGCACCCAAACCACCTGCAAGAATGACTACAAAGATGAGCAGATCTCATCTGTGATTGTTTTCTGAAATAATCATTGGTCAAATTGCCAGTCTGTCAAGTGGCTACTTGAACCCATCTCACATACCAAGCATTTGCAGTCTATTTATAGAGGGACTGTGAGTGCCGTGGTGCTGAAGGTCTGTCAGCATTTCCATTACAGGCTCTTATAATTTGGCAGTACAATACCCACTCCAGGCTACAGCCTGATGTGAAGGATGGGCTCTTGTTTTAAAACAAACAGTACTTCTCCTTACCTTTGGGCTTACTTCCCTAAGTGCATTAAAAATTGTTGGTGTCTGTTAGACTTTTTTTGTTCCTGTTCCTTGAAAAAAAAAGAAAAAAAAACCCGAAAAGCATATATATTTTTATATATATATCTCCCTGATTTTTTAAACAGGCCAGAGACCAAACTATGTTTTCCTGTAGGGAAAACAGAGATGTCTAGAGAATTGGAAATGGCAAGTGGCTGCCCCTGTGCATTATTAACACGGTCGCTGGCTGATGGCTGAATGTGACACGGGCATGTTGTGTTCCTGCAGAATGTGTGTGACACTCTCCTCCAGCAGGGCAGACGGACTGTCAGGTGCTCCTCACAAGCAATATAAAACTGCTTCACTGTCCTGCTTGAAACCCTCTAACACCATCATGTGTTTTGGGGCATTTCCAAGCACACGTGAGTCTGCCCACACCTGAGTCTGGGCATGGCCCCTGCCTGCATGGACACATCTGACTTAAAGGAAGGGGCTTGCCATTGTTTCTCTCATTCCTCAAGACCCCTTGGATCTCACCTCAGGGAGATCCTGGAACAAAGACAATCCAGCCAGTTTGCCCTGGGTACCTCCACCCATGTGGGTTGCTGGAATTGTGGGTGAGCCCTGCTGTGGCAAGAGAGCTGCGCTCACAGCCACGCTGCACATGTGTCAGTACATCAGGTGTCTCTGGAGAGCCCTTCTTTGCAAACAGGAGGTAGAATGGTGGGACAGAGTGTGCAGGATGCCCAGGGCACTGCTTGTTTCCACAGGAGGTGCTTTGCTGGTGTGCCTTTCCTCACTGACTGCCTTGCTCTTGTTGTCTGGCCCAAGAGGGATTGCAGTGCCTGGCAGCCCCAGCTCCTCGCCTCTCTCATGTGGAGTCTGGATGTGTATTGATTTTTCTGCTTTTCTCAGACTGCACTCATCCGTCATTTTATGTTACTGGAGATACCATTAACAATAAAATAAAGGATGAAAGGTACAGAACCCATTAGAGTGTGTTTACTTCATGTGTATGAGAGAGTGAGTGAAACAATTAAAAGCGTATCATCTTTTAAACATGCTGATACAGTTATTAGCACAGTGAATAACACTCAGAGAGCCTGATGCCAGGGGATTGAGATGAAATCTCCCCTTTCCTTTCTCTTTCCTTTCTTGGGAAGAAGAGAGGGTGACCTGATATTTCATATCCACACTGAAAGTATGCATCCATGGATATTGTACATGAGCAAGATGAAAAGATTAAATAATAAAATAAAGGGACATTACACAACCACCAGTCCGCAGTTGGCTTCCACGTGAGTGAATTTCAGACCCACAGTGGTAAAACCAGAGTGACAGGAAGGTTAAATGTAAAAGGAATACATAGCAATACTGTCCTGGAACTAGTTTCTAGTAAGCAGGGAAAAGCTTTGGCAAAAAAATAACAACTTTGATTATTCCTATTCATGGAATGATTTAACCAAAATCCTTCTAAGATCTTGATACCCTGAAAAGATGATACAAGTGAAAATAAAATGTGTGAAAATATTAGATAATAAGCAGACCTTCTGTTTTCCTGACGACTCCAACATCATTTGCAAGGAAAAACATCTACTCTGTGTGTGTTGTGGCTTTTGCTTTTATTGTCTGCCCTTTTCTCTTAGCAACCTCAGGTGACACATGTGGCATCTGGAGCCCCAGGTGACATCACTCCAATCACTGGGAGGGAGCACACCTTGTTGGTGGTCCCACACCCTGGGGTTTAGACCCTCTTACTCCAAAGGGTTGGTGTATGTTTGGTGTCTCTGTGAGCCAATGGCCCCACTGCAGATAGTCTGGCACTCCTGGATATTGTCACAGATGTTGGGCCAGGTTAAGACCAAGCCAGTTTCCAGGCTGACAATGCTTGAGAACTTGTGTGGAACAGAAAGTTATCAAAGAGTTTCACTGCTATTTGGGATGGGAGTTTTTAAATTTTTTTATTAGGTCAGTGTTGAAAAAGCATGGACTTTCTGTATTTTTATGTTCCTCTTCATCTTCTCTTTTTAGTCTGTGATACTGTGTGGGAAAGAGCTCCTGCTGTGACGATGTCCTGGATGATAAAGTATGGATGTGGGCTGGGTGAGTCAGGCACGACAGGGGTGCAGAGGTGACACGGTTAGCCCAGCTGACTGCACCACGTGGTGGGTGACCTGCCCACAGCCACTGATGCACCCTCACCTTTCACACTTTCCCTGCCCTGGGGCACGCTCTCCTTGGTCAGAGCCTACAGCCCTGGGTCCTGCTGATCTCTGTGTCCAGGTTCTTGTGGTTCAGAGCTCTTAAGTGCTGGCAAGCCACCTGAACTCAGTAAAACATGAGATTACAAGTTATGTGGGCAGACATTGGTGTCCACAAAGTGCTCTCTCTCCACCTTCAGTCTCTCTAGAAAAGGATATATATGAATATGGATCTCAGCTCTGCAGAAAGTTGGTTGGTAGCAATTAAGGAGTTTGTGCACACCCAAACCTCCGTGAGTTCAGTTGCATCAGTGCAAATCTCTCTGGACTGATTTAGGATGTGGTTATACCCTTTTACCTTGCTGTTTGTGGAGAAGCCTGAGTGAAGACCTGTAAAGGATATCCATGTACAAAAATCTACCCCAGGCGCAGTGTGGTGTATTCATACTGATCAAAACCTGCTTAGTTTCCCACCTATAAGTGAAATGGAAACAACAGTGTGTTTACATCAGGCTTAATAACTCCCTATGGAGTAAATCCACGGTGGCCCAATGAATGAATTTCTGCTTGACAAGGGTGTGCATGACAGTAGTTAAAGGGGAAATAAATGAACAAAAATGCCCTCAAAGTTTAAAAGTTTGGTAAAGGGAGATCTGCTGTGAAGAAAAAAAATAAACAACAACCCAACAATAAAAACCAGATTTGTGTAGTACTTTAATTCTGTTTTGAACAACAAACACTGCAATATTTTAGCCTCTGATTCAACAACATTTGGAGCAGAGCAAGGGAAGACAATGTAGATCCTGCAAGCCTGAGCGTGTATTGAGAAGACGCCCAGTGTCAGGACATTTCCATGGCCCTGGGGCAGATGGCAGGGTTGCAGCACACTAGGAGTGGCAGGAAGGCTCTCTCCTTCCCAGGTGAGCAGGAGAGAAGTGTGCACAGGGAAGGCAAATCTCAGCCCTGGTACACACATACCTCGGCTCCTGCTGAGGGATCAGGAAGGAAATGCTGACTAACAGAGGAGCTCTCGACAGCGTGGTTTTTGTCACTGATCCCCCAGCATTAAGCAACAGTGACTTTTTGGTGACTGACTCATTTCAGATATCCCAAGAATGGAAAAGTAACTGAAAGATCCTAAATCTGTCAGAAACCTCCTTTTGATTCAGGCATTTGCCTAACCAAATATTTATAAAGATCACATCAGAAGAGCTTCATGCCTTGGTTTTTGTTCTCAGGGAAACTGCCAAGTGCAACAATAACTTCCTTTTCTTGTGTGAAGAATCAGCACCCAATTTTTTGGGTCATTAGGCCAGGTGGTTTACCCTTGTGTCAGACAAAGATGTGCTGTGCAATGCCTCTAGTTGTGTATGACTCTGCCAAGGTCCTGGAGGTGCTGAGTGTGTGTCCCAGGGGAAGGGGCTATGGGAGCCAGCAGGGCTTGCCCAGAGAACTCGTACAGCAAGATCTGAAACAGCTGCTTCACTGGGTGAGCAACTGGGTGCTGGGGTGAGTCAGGTAATTTGGGATGACAAGGATCTTTCCTGTCTCCTTGGGATGTTGGGATCCCTCTCTGCTCCAATGCCATGCAGTGTTACCCCACAGCTGTACAAGGGCTGTGCCCCCGTGGGAAAGGGGGTGGTAGCAGCTGGCTGCTCTTGTTGACACTGGATTTGGCCTGCTCCTTCGGATATCTGGGAAAGGGAGTGATGAGGCCATGGGATGTGTGATGAGTGCAGATTCTCAGAGGGGATTTCTGTGGTGCCTAACTCCCAGGGGCTGAATACCTTGTTTAACTGAAAAGATCCTTTTAGGATCTAAAACTAAAACAGCATTTTAGTTTTCTTCCAAACCAGTAAGACGGTTGGAAATAGAAAACTGCCAAAAAAGAAAACCGTGTGAGTCAGAAAATACAGAATAAGAAACAATGAGAAGTACAAGAATAAGCCAAAGCCACTCAGCTCTTTGCTTTGCCACAATTATTTCCTGACCTGTTTATTGCACTAAGTGCCTATTAATGGGCTGGCTCCAGCTCTCAGATGTGTGAGCTCCTACCCCAATAGTTATGTTGAGGTAAAACCAAAGTGCGAACAACAACCCCAAACCCTCCACAACCAGTTCTTGGCATTCAAAGAGTTAGCAAGTGCTAATGTAGTAATTAAATGTACCCAATGCTTTCTGACTTCACAGATGACATTCTGTGGTTTGCCTGCCCACCCAAAATGTGTGGGAGGGCAAACCCAAGTCTTAGAGCTCTAGCTGCACTAAGTGTCTCATCACTTTCCTTATCAAGATTTTCACAGTCACTGGGAAAGGGTTGCACCCATCAGCAGGAGACATTCCAGTGCAGGAGACAATATGACTTTCCTACCATTCAAGTTGCACAGGATTCCTGCATAATCATACTCCCTATCTCGTCTTTTTCTGCTGTGCACCTTTTCCCTCCTATGAAATTTTGCATCACTTCTGCATCTGAATATAAAGGAAACTCACAGGAGAAAGCAAAAGTTTAAAGCAAAAGTAAAACACTACAGCTCCATGGACTCCTTAGGGGCATGGCTGGGGTTGTTCTACAGTGATCCTGAGTACCTGCACTTTCAGGAAGCCTTTGATAAAATCCCTGTCAAAAATTTCATGGAGGAAGTAGTTACAGACCAGGGGTGCTGTATTCGATGGCTGGGAAGTGCAGGGCAGAAGTAGGCTGGCAATTCTCAGTGTGGCTAAGTGCTAGCAAGGAGAAGAAGCTCCCAACACCTTATCTAGAGCAAGTGTTTGAAATATGTCACTCTGGAGAGGAGGGGAAACCACTGCAACCACAGATGTACACAACCTGCCGCGGGTTGGTGACTCAAGAGAGGGCAGCGAAGAGCAGCAGAGGGCTGAGACGATAGAGGGAGATGGCTACTGGCAACAGTGCTGTAACACATTTGGAGGCTTGGCACTGCTGGGATGCTTGCCTGGCAGCTGTATGGAAAGGTGAACTTTTCTTCTGCATGCCCTTAGCTTCTAGCAGCCATGTAGTTTAAGCAGAATTTCTGTCTTTGGATACGTGTATTTTGGAGCAGATGCACCACAAGCGTCTTCCTGTCTTCTTGCTGGGGGTGCTCTGTTGGCTTGGTGCTGCTGACAGCTGCCATCTCACACCCCTTCTCTCTCCTTCCTCCTCCTCTTGCTGTTGCTGTCAACCAGGACTCTCACCCTCTTTCTGACATTGTTTTCCAGGCTGACTGTGGAGCTGATCCAGCTATCTGATCCATCAGAATATGCCCTTTATTCCTGGTGTTCGTTTCCCTCTCATTTCAGGAGCTGGTTCAGCTCAGTGAGAGTTCCAAGAAACACCGGTGCTGCAGGGTGGGAATGTAGAGGTGTTGTGAGGATGAAGTGGAGCATCACCTCTTGGCAGCAGTGATCCTGCCTGACTACAGCTCAGTCAGGGTGCCCCACCAGCGCCCAACCTCCTCAGTGGCCCAGCACCAGGGAGAGACTGAGTTGAGTGTTCAGGTCACTGAGTGTACTTCTCTAACCAAACTGGAATGAAAAAAAAATACCCAAAACAAAACCAACTAAACCAGAAGGATTTGGGAGTATTTTTGTAAACAGGAGCATCAACACACTGCATGCTATACCATGGCTATCAGAAAACAAGCAATGTGTCTCAGACAATTAAAAAATGAGTGAGGTGATATGATACCATCTATATCTGCAAAATCATTATAAATCTGTCATGCAAGGTGTGCTCATTGGGAGGTGGGCCAGTCTTTCTAGAGAGGACACAGAAATCTGGTGATAAAACAACTGAAGTGATGGGAGACTTCTTCATGAATGGTTGACTAAGAGGGCTTGCTCTTGTTAGACAGGAGGTGAATAGAAAGGGACAGAGCATCTATGGCACACGAACAATGCCTGGAACATCACCGGAGATAAAACTAAAGTGAAACTGAAAGATAACCATTTCCAGTAAAAGGTAAATACTTTTTCAGCAATCTATCATGTTCATTGCTACAAGATATGAGGAAAGTAAAGGGACTATTAGGCATCTAGACATTTACATCAATAAAAGAGTATGTATTATTAGTCTGTGTAAGATATCTGGAAAAATTAAGGAGATAAATACTCACATCGCTGATGACAAACTACTTTCTCTCCCTAGTGCAGGTAAATTGGAATCTGTTTTGAATATCACACTACTCCACAACTGCTTAATAAGGTCCTGATATAACTCTACTCCACAGCTGCTTAATCAGATCCTGGCACCTTTTTCCGAAACATCTGGAATTGGCCAGTTTCATGCAGGACACAAAATGCTTTAACCTTCTATGGAAATCCTCCTATTCCTAGCACAATAATAAAATCCCATGTGAGCACAAGTGCAGAGGATGTTGGGAGCTCTTTTTTTTTTTTTGACACTAGGAACAAGAATGTTTGAAGGAATGGGTAATGGTGTGACCCCAGATGCTTATCCAGAACAGTGACTATGAGGTGCTGTGGCAGCCTCTGAGCAGCCATATAAGGGCATTCAAGGCAGAGTGCAAGACCCATCCCCTCCTCTTCTCAGCTTTAACTCAAGAAATGTTCAGCAAATGGTGTAACCCAGAATTATAACAGATTTTCTCAACAAATGGCACTGTAGGCCTGTGTGATGTGAGGGTCTTCTTGCCACTGAGGCTAAGAGAACAGCACCCACCCTTGAACAGCATGTGCCAGGAAACTCAAATTAAAAAGCCTGTTCCATGTTAGATTAACAGCTCTTAATGGCTTTTTGATCTGCCAGTCCATATGAATTTATAGTAAAAAAATAACTTGGTTTGAATCCATAAATAGTCATAAACAAATGTTGGCCCAGATAATCTTGCTCCTCCGTACAGAGGGGGATTTTGCAAACCTTTCAAAAACATTGTGTCTTGTTGAATTTGGGTAGAGAAGTTAAAGTTGCCTTGAGGCAGCTTTAACTTGTGTGACCGACACTTACAAAGTGAATCACAGTAGGTTCTGCTGACCTTGGCAAAATCAGAGGTCATATTTTCACAGATATGCCCTTTTAGACATATTCCCCTGACGTAGTCCCTGAGAAAAGGTTTCTTTTTGTACATCTACAGAATGTAATACATGTCCTCACTTTCATTTTTCTCTCTTCAAAGTATTATTGAGGCTATTGAGAAGGAAATTAAGTCCCTTTTAGAATATTTCAGTACAATTATTCAGGGCAGGCTTCTCAGCCACGCTCTTGGGTATTTTTATATTTATAAGTTCTCTTTAAGGTTTTAATGGGACAGCAGCCACAGTAAGATGAACCAAATAGGACTCTTAAAGAGGGACTTGGTACATTAGGGGCAGATTCTCATTCTTATTAGCCTTGTAATTTTTAATCCTCTAAGCAGTGACAGTGATCGTGATGTGACTTGTATTTGCGTGAGGTACAACTTAGGGTGAACCCAGTCTTCAGAGTCTGGCCCTTCCTTATTCCATGAGAAAAGCTCAGACCAAATGGCAGTGATTTCCTGCTGAAAAAGAGCTGATGGATGAGGGAGGTTGTTGGATCAACAGATCTTCATTTTCTCTATGACATTTCAGGTAAAATAGGGGTTTTACGAAGCACAGAAAAAGAATAAGGTCCAGAGGGCTTGAAGAAGTCTAATACAAAATATTCTGCCTCCCTTCATGCTTTCTGTGTGTTGCCCCTTTTAGTTTGAAGTAAGAGAGTACACGATGCCAAGGCAGGAGGGAGTAGTACCATAACTGTGTGCGCTCCTGTAAATTTATGGTAAATCTGAAGCCGCTGATGGAGATTGGCTTTCAGTCAAAAGCACTAAGCTGGGTCATGTTTAGCACAGCCTGAGATCAGTTCCTACAGCTCAGATGAAGTAGTATGAGGGGACTGTCACCACCCAGACAAAGCCCCAGCTAACTCAGTATCCTATCTCTGACACTACCTAATAGTCTCTAGGAAAAGGGTTTGGGGTGCCAGTGATACAGGAGTATTCCCATTTTCTGACAATTTCTAACCCAGAATCTTCCTGAGCTGGAGGTGGCACCTTTATGCACAGTAGCTCAGGATGGTCATTTTCTATGACTTTGTCCAACTGCTTTTTGGAACTATGCAGAATTTTGGCAGCTACAGCATCCTGTGGAAATTAAATTCCTCGGTGTATTCTTAATGCTGTGAAAGATTGCTACCTTTGCTTTGGAACTACCACCTTGTAGGCTCAAGATGTGAAGTTGTGTACTACCCACTGTATAGAAAGTGTGAATAATGATTCCCCATCCAACTAGTCCATGCCATTCAAGGTTATCTTTCATTTCTCTACTGACCTCTCTAGGTGCTTTTTACTTGCTTCTTGAATATTTTCTTTCATATTTTTTATCACTGGTGGTGTGTGTTAATCCTCTTTGTAATTGTATCCTTTCTTTCCCCCCCCCCAAGATTGATGAAGGACTGGAACTCCATAGATGCTTCAAAATACAGGAACAACAAGGATTTTGGGTTCTGTTCCTTTCCTTACAGTTCCAGCTAAAACAGTTGCAGCTTTGGTAAAGGGCTGCTAAACCCTGACCTAAAGTGTTTGTAGAAAAAGTTGTTATAAGACCAGGATTACCTCCAAACTCATCACTTATCTCTGAATTTTAGGTTGCTTTTCCTTATATGCATAAATGTTGTGTTCATAGACACCAAATTTTGCATGGCATCTTATTGCCCTGTTGCTTTGTATCATAGCACTGGATTGTGATTCTGCACAGTCATCACTCATTTTTACAGCTTCAGTGGCTTAGTATCATCAATAAGCCTCATTAGCTTACTCTCCATTGCCTTTTTTTGGTGGTTAGTAAACATGCCTAATGACTAGCAGAAAAGATCTCCACAGGACTTTCAGGTTTATTCCTCCTCTTTGTTTCCTTTAACTTTAATTCGATGAGAGAGCTTTCCCCCTAATTTAGCATCTTTATGAGCCCATGGTAAGGGATATTGTGAAACCTTGTTTTAAATCTGGTCCTATATTATCAATCAAATGACCTTCCCCTACATGTTTATTAACTCCTTTAGAAAACACTGCTACATTTGTAAGACACAGCTTCCTGGCACAACATCCTTCATTATCCTTCTCCATCATATTTTTTTATGTATCTACTTGTTTTATGCTTTTTTAAAAGTTCCTACTGTTTGATTATTTTTCATATAGCTGGCTTTGACACTGATTAGGCAGCTCCCAGTTTGCCCTGTCTTAACTTCGTGAAGCCACATGCCAACCAGTGATGCCAGAAACATGAAGAGCAGCCTGGAAGACAGAGTCATTCTGAAATGTCCAAGGGATGCAATTATTGCTACAAAGACATTTTCAGGCCTCCTTCCTGGAACTGCCATCTGCTAGAAGACATGTGAGCATCAGTTGCTATGGTAGCACACAAAATACCATGTCCAAACCCTGGAAACATGGAGTATAGGTCTAGAGCTGGGCTGTGGACCAAGAATCTCTGCAAGGTCTGGAGGATGAGCATTTTATCCCTTTCCTGGCCTGTGCAAAGAAATGTTTTTACTGTTGTAGAGTCTCACAGCTGCCATGAATTCAGTGGCAGACGTTGTCATCCTGGTTGGGAATGACAATATGTGGAACTTCTTGTAAAACAAGCCTTACTTTTGTTTTGCAAATCTCCCAGTGGAGAGGCCTATAAGGAGCAGCAATGGGCTGCAGTGGGACATTTTGGTGGCTGTTTCCCACTAAACTTATGCAACATCCATTGTGCTTGTGCAGCCTGTTGCAAAAAAAAAATGGATGCCATCTCCAGAATGTTGGCTGAATATTGATTTAGCAAATGGTGAGAAAAAGGGAATGAAATAAAAGGCTATTGTAGCTGGTACTGCATATAAATAGCTGGGAGTTTAATTTATGTTATTTATGGAAATCTGGAATAGTGGGAATGCTCTAATGCTTATCCCAGCTAGACTATTAGTGCTGCTCTTATATGCATGCATCACCATGTTATCTAAATGTCGCTAAGCCTTCTTTAAAAGCAGTCAGGCAAGGCTTTAAGCAGACTAGAAAGGGGACTGTGAAAAAAGTATCATTCTGTGTAACTATTTATAAACCTAAAGGGATGCATGTAATGCACATTACACAGAAATGCTTTTATTTACCAAACAGTAGATAAAAGCTGCAACAAAAGAAGAAGAAAAGAGTCTACCTCTCCCAAAAGAATGACAGCTCAGGGTGATTTAAAAAAAACCCATATATATCTATTTGTCTTGCTTAAAAAAAAATCTGCTGAAAGGGTGCACATATGACTAGTGGAATCTCTCTGAACAAAAGAATACCCTTCAGACCAAACTGCGCTCAATGTGGATTTGTCTTGTACAAAACACAGACTCCTCACTCCTTTGGCTATGCAAATAGCATAAATTAAGGAAAATGCAAATGGAATATGTATCTCCTTTCTTACTGGAATGATAACCACAGCACTTCTATGATAGGCACTTTGTTTTGCTCTCAAGCCTTCTCTTTTAAAGGCTTGTGGAAGAGGTGTGACAAGGAGATCCAATGGTGAAATCACTGTTCTACATCAGCTAAAAATACTTGCTGGCCAAAGCAAGGAGAGGATGGGAACGTGCCAGAGGTGGGGAGGGAGGCGAGCCCGCAATGTGTATAAACAAATGCCCCAGCGACAACTGGAATGTATACAAAGCCATTGTTGGAGATTTCCTACACCTTCAGGGGCTCATTCTTCTGCTGACATGCACAAACACAGATGCTTTTCTGACAGGTATCTCAAAGAGTGTAAAAGCAAAAGCCACCTCTAAATATAGAAGGCTGTCACATGCTGCTTTTAGTCACATTTCAATTTATTGTAAACTGCAGCGTGCCTCACACCATGGTTCTTTTAACCTTGGTGACGTGTTTGAAGGTGTTTTTCATTTGGGCACATCCCTTTTGCCCCTCTAATTTGGAAATGCAAATGTAGATGTGCAGTTGATAATCAGGCAGTTTGGAGGGTTCTGTAGAGCTTTAAAATGTACAGGCATGTTTGAAACAACATGGGAAGTGGTGGTGAAAGGGGGAGCGAGTGGATGAGTCACTTTTAAAGCAAAGCAGGCAAACTGGGGAAAAAATAAAATAAAAGAAAAAGATCTGTGCCTTGACTCAGTGCCCAGACTCTTAAGATGATGCTTCACTGCAGACTCTGAAGTTCAGCTTATTTTTCCTCTCATTTGTTCTTTTATTTTTATGTCTTACATAATGGAGCTTTGATTCATAGAAATCTATTTATATAGTCTAGGATTTGGGCCAAACTCTGAAGTCCTAGCTCTGTCTTTCCTCAGGCAAAATGGCCATTGTGGTTAGTGATATGAATGAGGTTTGCTAGGACTGCGTGTTCAGGGCTGGACTCCTGGGGGTTTTTCTTGTTCACCCTGTAATTTTTGATATCCTCAGTGGAAGAGTGATTTCATGTAAGGAACTCTAGGCTGTATTGCAGCTGGAGGACAAATTCCTGAAGCAGACAAAATATCCCAGCTCTCACTGGTGAGGCCAACATGAACCTTTGCTCCCTCTGAACGCCCAAAGGCTGCCAGTCAGCACTTCAGGTCCCAGCTTTTTGCCTTCTTCCCCTCTCTTCACATCAGTCCTGCAAGAACACAGATGTGGAAGCCACATGCCAGCTGTTTGCTGGGAAAGCCCTGACAGGATGGGAGTGTTCCCCCCCTTCCTGGGGCTCCAGCGTGGGATATTTGCTGTGGAGGAGGAACGGCTGGACCAGGAGGCACTGGCACGGCCCTGCTGCAGTGTGTGTTTTTGAGGGCTGCACTTGGCTGGTGAAATTGAGGACAGGAAGCTGAATGGGATCTTGGAAGCAGAGAACAGGAGCTGGCTTCCTTCAGGGCAGCTTTGCTTGGGGCAGCTGGGTGTGAGCAGAGGACCCCACGGGGTGGGTCTGTCCGAGAGCTGGCAGAGCCAGCTGACCTTTTATCTGACAAGCTGGCAGCAAGGAGACGGCTGCCAGAGAGAGAGCTTCCCACTGACATCAGAGTTATTCTTGGGGCTAGATGGAAAACAGCGAGAGATAATGCTCTTTGCTGTAATGATGAGGCTGATTTCTAGTGCTTTGCATGAAAATAGCAGCCCAAGCCCAACTAAGTAGGTCAGAGGAGCAGAACTGAGGGAGATTGCTTCACTGTGGCACCATGACCAGCGGCTGGAGGTTTTCTTTAACAAAGTACAAACCCTAAAAGAAGCTCCTCCAGGGGCCAGATATGTCCAGGAATATTCTTAGCAGTCTGCTAATACCTCAGCTCATCATCCAGGATTTCTTGCAGTGTAAATGCTCTTATACTCTTGTTTTTTTATTGGGGTTTCCTGGTTTGTTTTTCAGTTTGTTTGTTTGTTTATGGCTGCTGGTAAGAATGCAATTTCTATGATAGTGCTACCTCTTGGCCATATTTGATGACACAATGTTCATATTTTTAGCCAAACTAAAAGAGATCACCGTAATGATTCAGGGAGAATCAGGGAAAATATTTTCAGCATACGTTGGAATACACACACACACACACACACACACACACACACACACACACACATTTAAATATAGCTCTCTCTCTATGTATGAAGATTTTTGTCTTTTGACTGATTTGTCAGAGTCCAGAATGCAAGAGCCATAGAGATAAGTATGCCAGTTTTTGACAGTATCAGAGTAATGAAATAGCCAAACAAGAACTCCTTAGTTCTTCACTTCCTCAGCTATTATTCTTTAAATGCTGGAGATAAATGTCATTTGTAAATCCCACTTCTTGCTAACATTATTACTATGCATATGCACTTCCTTTGACAAGTAACCCTGCCAGTGAAATCTGTAAGACAGCAAACTTTAAAGTTTTCTTTTAAACATGGATAATTACTGATTGGGGGCATCTGTCTCTGCTGAACACCCACACTCACTCTTCTTTAAGTGTTCCAGCTTGGTGACTTACAGTCAAAGAGCCTTGAAACGCTTGATGTCCTTTCTCCTAATCATGAACTTTGCTATCAACTTTCTCTACTGGAGTGGCTTTTCCCTCCTTTCCTTTTCTCTTTCTTTTTGGAGCACTAGCTAAGGCTATGGCCCTTGTCTATGCTCCTTTTCACACACAACCCAGCTAACTGAGCTGATCCAGAGGGTACAGGACAACTCTGAAAGACCTGAGCCTGTTGGCTCAGCCACTGCCTGGGCTCCTGCCAGCTCTCCAGCAGCACCACGCAGCACAGAGCAGAGCCACTCTTGTACAAGTGCTGTCTCATGTCAGGAAACCTGAGGACCTCACTTGTGTATGGGAAAGCATCCCTTCTTCACAAGAAAGGTGCTGTTCCCCAGAAACCTGTTTTCTCCAGGTAGAAGTTTGTGTCTGGTTTTGTTGCCCCAGCAGGCACCTTGAGGGATACAGCCCATGGAGATAAATCCTTCAGTCCAGTGGGCAGACATACTCTGTCCCTCAGCCCAGAGACAAGAGCTGCATTTTCTCCCTGTGGTCCTCTCCCTGGCTTTACCATGTCAAGTGGGGGGCTGATAAGTTGCCTCAAGCCACTGTCACTTCTCTGCTGCTGTGCTGGAGTGAAAGGGCTCTGAGGACATTCCAGATCTGAAGTCTATTGAAGTCCCATGAATTGTCTTCTGGAGTTGCCTGCCTTTCTCCACTGACTCCAGACAGGTCCTTGGGAAACTGGCCTCTGAACCAGCCCTAGAGAGGAGGCAAACCCTGGTATTTGGGAAGACATTTGTCCTTTGTCCTTCCCACCTATCCTGCCTTGAAGCCACTGATATTGAGGAAAGGATGGAGCCAGAGTTTTTTGCGAAGATGTAAATTGTTTTCTTTCTCTATATGCTTTGCTTCTATCTTCCACTGCTGTTGCATTTTTGGTTTACCCTGTTGTGTTTGCTGCAAACTCACCTGTGTTCCCAGTAATTTTTTCCTAGCAAGAAGTTTTTGGTACTACTAGGAGGAGGCAAAGTTCTGAGTTGCTTTTGGGGTAGATAGAGAAATCCCTGCTGGGTATTTAACCTACATTTGTTTTCAATTTACAGAAGTATTCAGGTTCCAAGTCTGCTGTTAAAGATGAAATGAAATAGTTCAAGTAGTTCAATAGGATTTAGCTGAATTACTGTAAGAGCTATGCTAACAAAATTTGTAGTATCTTTTCACTGAGGTCATGAAGTCTTGAAATAGGGAGGAGATTACTGGACAAGCTAAATTTCCTTGGAGCTGATAGCCTTACCTTTCCCCAGAGAACAGCTCATTTTAATTGTAAAGGAAGATACTCTCTGCTCAAAGCTCAGCATTTGACTGATGTATCCAACACCACACTGGCAGCATTAGTCCCTGGCAGCCCTAGGCAGGTTGATGAGAGAAGCAAATTCTGCAAAACAGGGAAACAAAGGCAAGTGGGAAGCCACACAATGCATTTCTTGTCTGCATGTATGTGAAGTTCATTGTCAGAGGCCGTCCTTTCCTCCAACACTAGGAGAAGGCTGCAATTGTGGAAATTCCCAACAATGGTTTTGAAGTAACAGAGGCTCTAGGGCATCAGGCAGAAGTACTGCATGTTCAAAGGGACAAAAGGGAAGGGCCATTAAAGCCCAAGAAACTGTAGCAAGGAAGGATATACACATAGTTTCTCTATACAAAGCCGGCAATTGAACGGCTTCCCTTGTAATTCCCAGCACTCTTCTGGCAGATCCACTATATCTTAGATTCAGTGCTGTATCTCATAACACAGAATTAGATAAAGGCAGGGCAGTCTTTTAAAGTTCTGCTAAAGGATTTTGATTAGAATTTGTCTGATTAGGAAATCTTTTCCTGATACAGTGCAGTCTGCTTTTGGTGTGAGCCTGTAGTTTCACATCTAGACTGCAAGTAGAGAATGTCTGTAGGGCCATGTATAAACAGTCACAGCCCATAAATAGCTGGCAGTGGACAAAGGAATCACTTTGTTGAAGTAGGTAATTGATGGGCAAGGTACCCAAAGAAAAAACTGATTCTCCTTTCTTGAGAAAGGCATAACAGGCCTTCTGGCACAAGGATTTTTAGACATCACTGGAAGCATTTTTTTCTTCCAACCTAAGTAATTAGTATTTTCTCTTAAAAAAACATGCCAAGTTTATGCCTCAAAGATTTCTTGTTCATACTTCATCTACATATAATGTTTCCTGGCTGGCTGGCTTCATAGCCTCTCAGCATCCAGCGTCTTAACATTTTTATTGCGGCAGGAACTTTGCTGCAGTGGTCATTTCCTTTGCCCATTGCTTAGACTACCCAATCATCACTTTTTCTTTGCTGGCTCCTTTCTCTCTGTGTGATCACATCCCTGTGCTGGCTCTCATCTCTTTGTGATATCAGGCAGAAATAATTTCTCTTTGCTTGCAAGCTCTAATGGAGGCTGTCCCCACCCTGCCCATAAACCTTCCTTCACTGTCAGGAGATTGACTTCCACCTTCATCAGCCACAAGCAAGCACCTCTGCTGTTTTCTCCTGGGGCTTGGGTGGAGCTCCTGATTAAAAATGTGTAATGCTCTCTCCCTTTCTTCCAGCTCCTGCTTTCAGAAAGACTCTCATTTGAACACAGCAGGCCAAAATCCTGTCTGTAGTTTGCTGGACCTGCAGGATGGCTGAGATTGTCCTATGGTTTGTTGTGTCTCTGGATCTAGTTTTTCATGTTTGTGTTGTAAGCAAGGACTGTGTTCATGTGTACTGAGTAGTGCAGTGGGGATCCCAAGCCTGTGACAACCACCAGTGACTCATTGCATGGGAGCATGCTTGGGCAGAAAGAGAGGAAGGGAGGGGAAGGTACACAGAGGTTTTAAGAAGCTCCTTTCCCTCCCTTTAAATGCTCTCTTTGATACACCTCAGCACTGTCCCTTGGGGGAATGATGCACAAACCTCACAGACCTTTACTCCAGCCTCCAGCTCCGGCCTGGCTTTCTCCAGGAATGCAGGGAGCCACACAGAATGCTTTCAGATATTGCATTACAGTCTGAAACCGAGGCAGTGCTTTCGAGTGGAAAGCCCAAGTCAGCCTCAAAGAATTGGGAATTTGGTCAGTAGCCAACTCTTTCTATGTAACTCTGTTTTCCACATCACCCTGCCCTCCCTTTTCCTTTAGGCTTAGTCCTGGGGAGAGTTAGGCTCTCGCTTTCTCCAGGAGTTTTGCTATTCTGAACAGTGCAGAATTTCACTGTCAGGTGCATCCTCCCTCTGCAGCTATCCCTGTGAGGAGAAGCAGCACACGCTGGAGAGAAAAGAGTGCTGTGAAGGACTGTTTATAAATTACTTCAGTGAGGCAGAGTGATGTGTCATTCTGGCAGAGAGCCCATTAAAGAGGAAGCACTACTCTTGAATGCATTCAGCTGGGGTTTCTGAGAACTCCTTTATACCCACTCATTATTCATTTCACATTCTGGAAGTGGATGGTCATGTTTGCCTATGTGACGCAGATCTTAATAGTTTTCTGCAGTACTACATCATTTAGCTCTCAGCTAATACAAACCCAAGCTAGTAATTAACATTAAATACTGAGAAATGGATCTGATGTGATGAACACTCAGCACATAATGAGAATGCTGTGATTTCTTACTTGGAAGCCATCGTGGTCTTACAACATAACCAGTTGTTACAGATGCCCAAACAGAATCGGGATTAACAATAGGATCTGGTTACACTTGCAAACCTAACTGCTGCTAGTCTGGTAGAAGTTGCACTCCCAGGCTCCACTTTGACAGATAACAGCTCTGGCATCTGTTGTCATTTCATAATGGCGTAATGCTGTTTGTGCCACAGAAATCCCAGCTGAGCCATGAGTTACAGGTAGATCAGGCACACCACAGAAAATGCAGCTGTGTTGGGGCACAGGACTTGCAAGCAACTGCTCTGAATGGCCAAAGTGCACACCATGGAGTGGGACAATGTAAATTAACCATAGTAGTTATTAATAAAATTATTAAAGTGCCAGCAAAACTGTAACCTGAGCATGCCAGACATTGCAAATACAGCAGCTGGTTTCTGCTGGACAGAGAGACAGCAAAAAAAAAAAAGCCTTAACAGTGGATAGGCTGGAGACTTTTTTTTCTTTTGATTACCCCTAAGAAGACAGGTGCCAGAAGGAGGTAAATATGCTGCAGCCCTTCTGTGTTCTGATCCTGTTGGGACACTGGTGGTGGCAGTGACTGTGAGGGCTCCTGTGGGACTGTAGTCTCCTCAGGGTTAAGGATGAGGGTATCAAATGTTCTGGGATGAGCCCTGAGTACAAGGGCGTGTTCCCAGCATCCCTGTTTTACAGTTTAAGCTGTAGAGGGGAGAGGCCCCTCTCAGTTTCTTGCCCCATGAAACACGGATGCAGAGCCCCAAGCTCTCCACACTCTGGGGTCCAGGCCCTGAAAAGCCACCCAGAGTGATAGAGAAGTGCAGAGAAAAGCTGTCCCTCACTGTAAGAGGTGACCTTACACTGAGCCCTCACCTTCCCCGATTTAGCTGCCACTGCTGCTGCTGCTGCATTTCTCTGCAAGAGGGGAGAAACTCACTGGGGCAGAGGCAATGGGGGGACATGGACTGCCCCACTGCCCTGTGTTTCTCCAGCCTGGATCCTCAGTGCTTGTGAAAAGAGAAGGGACACAAAGTAGTGCTTAAATAGAAAAAGAGAGTAGGGTGGCCTCAGCTGCCAAAGTGTCTTCATCTAGTTCTCAATCCAAAATGGGATGTTATGTTTAAGCACAACAAATATTGTGATGGCAGCAAATACAAGACTAACTGCATGCTTCTTGTGGGATTTGTGTCCTGGTTTAGGTTTTGGGGGGGATTCCTCTGTAGAGCTGTATCTCCAGTTGGAAAGGTACAATGCAAGTGGAAGTAAAAGACAAGTGTGAGAATGAGAATATGGGAGAAACCAGATGAAAGCAGAGGGTGAACCCAAAGTGAACAGATCACAAATGGTTTGCAAAGACTTGAAACAAAGGTTTGATCAACCCATGCCAGAGGAAAGCCAGCCTGTACTGTGGAAAATTTTGAGTGCACTGTATCAGACTTTAGCCTCACCCTGACCAAAATATTCCACATTCATGTCAGGCAGATAACAAAGAAAGTTCTCATGAAAGTTCACACACAGCAGCAGCTTGGAAAATAGAGTGATGTGAATCCTAATGATGTAAATACAGATAGAACTCTGACAGATATTCACTGAGTTTACCCTGGAAAATTAAGCATTGAATGGATTCTACTAAAATTGGAGCTTGTCTCAAGCCCAAAGTCTGGATCACAAAACTTGCCTTCCTGGTGAGTGCAAAGCAATTCCTTGCATATGGTCATTGACCATGAGGCTTACCATGAAATATGTTATTTTTTTTCTCCTTTCCTGTGGACAAAACATTGTTTAAACTGTTGTAAACTGAGCTGAATAGAAACTTTTGTACCAGATACAGGGTGATCGAAAATACTACTTCAAAGCCATCTCTCTTGGGCTTAAGGCTTTGCTTTGTGTATTTTTAAGATTTTGTGTGTTTTTAAGAGTTTTTTTTGCTTAGAATAGCCTTCATTTGAAGCAGCAGGCATTATAATGTACCCACAGTCCCCTCCTTGACTAAATTAATCCCAAAAGACACAGAAACAGGTTCTCAAGGGGGAATTCTTCATGTACCCTTTCAGTCAGTCCTTCATTTCTCTGTGCTTTTATTTTTCAGTTTTCAGTGTAGAAATGTCACAGTCATGATCTGTCTTGTTTTTAGGCTGGTAATTCCATTTCCCAGCTTTGTTCAGTTTTCGTTGAGCTGTTGGATCCAAAATGCACAAAGGAAAAAATAAAAATGTTTGAGTCCAGCGGGGAAGCTAAGGTCAGCATTGGGTCCGCAGTATGAGTGGGGAAAGGATAATCTCTTGCAATGTGCCTTTATGCACATTCCACAATGGCAAATATTAATTTTTAATCTATTAATTTTCTAAATTATTCATGTCAGAGAAATGGAATGAAAGGAGGAAAAGAAATGGCAGACAGTAACTAAAACCAGCATTCCTGTGCAGCCAATGCTATATTTTCTCTCTTGGTATGCTCTAATTCTCCTTCTCTTCCCCCTGATCCTCTTGTGGACACAGCTGTGAATGGACAAATGCTACCTGGCAGCAGCGGGGGTACCCTGACCTGATGCTCCTGAGGCTGAGCTTTGCAGACACCCCAGTGCTGGTGTCAGTGCCAAATCAGGACCTCCGCCTCACCCTCAGCCACTCTTTCCCCCGCTGCAGGGATTCTTCCCCATACCTGTGCTGACAAGGTTCCTGGTGTGTCCCTGCTGTAAATTAGGTCAGGCATTTCTTCTATGTGAAGAAAGATGCAAAGGTGTATTTTTGAAGTTCCTAGGCCAAAATCCATTTAAAATCACTCTCAGAATGGACACAGTGCATGGGCAGGTCTATGATTTGATGAATCAGGTAGCTTTTCTTTGACACCACCTTGGTTAATAGTGTCAGTGCACATGCCTGTGGATGACACTGTACAGACCTGACCTCTGGCTCCTTCAGCCTCTGCTCATCTGTCTAGTGAGAGTTGCTGCTGCCTCACGGTGCTATACAGATCAAAAACAGCTACTTAAATATGCCTACAGATTTTCAGACCTGCCTCTACATCTCCCTGTGAGTCTGGGTGACACACAGCATGACTGATGCTGATCTCAATTGCACCTTTTCTGCATTACCGTCAAACAAACAATGAAAGAGCCAGGAGTGGAATCCTCTAAGGCATTGCTGTCTGCATGCCATCTCCCCTCCTGAGCCTTCAGGTCGGGAAGACTGTGAGAGCAATCCTCTGCAAGAGCTTTTATTTTAAATTAAAGATGCTACAAGACTATTATGTCATGAGGCATCATGAAAAATACCCTTCCAGGAGATCAGATTGACACTTCCACCCTGCAAGTGCGCAGTGCAGCAGCTACACACATTGCTAATGTTTGTGTAGGCACTGTGCAAGGTCCTTGAGGGCAGGCAAGGAAGCACTGCTTTGTTCTCTCACCTGCACTGAGTAGAGAGTGCTGTTGGTGTGCTGACAAATCCTGCCACAGACCTTTGTTGTGCTTGGAAGGAAGACAATGCCATGTGGTACAAAGCCCCGTAGGTGATAAGAAAAAGTTGGCTTTATTTTGTTTTAAATAGGGGTTGCTTTGTGCATAGGCATCTGCAAAGGGGGATACAGAGCTATGAGGACAGCCAGATGAGATTGACAGGTGCATTTAGAGACCTGAATTTCAGCATCTTATTCTGTGCTCTTCTCCTGAGCCATCGTCAGCATCTATCCAGCACAATCTAACAAAAGTGTCCCTGCTGGAAAATCCAAGGCTGATTTTTTTCATTGCCTGGGTCCCCAGCTGACAAAGCAGTGGGCACTTCAGTTAACACCTCTAGGCATGAAACCTGTAAGAAACCTGGCCTTCTGTTTGCCCTCCACAGCATCCAGTTTTGGAAAGATAGATAGTGTTCAGCAATACCCACTCTGGAGTTTGCTCTGAGCCCTGCATGGTGCCCTGAAGTTGTGAGAAAACTGGCAAGACTGCACCTTCTTGCATTTGGCCTCCACAGAACCACTGGGGCATGGACACAAGATGTATCACTGTGTATGGCCTCTTGGGAATCCTGGTGCTCCTTTTCATGCTGGAAGAGTAAGTACAAGATTGCTGCTTTGGAAAAGTCACCACTGCAAGGAGAAGACCCTGAGGAGTGGCAATGCAAGTAATCCTGAAGATGCTTGACAGGAGGAATGTGGTGGGGTAGGGTAAAGTGTCTTACCTGTGTTCTTTCATAGATGATGGAAACAACTGGATCTTCTTTACCCAGAAGATGGATTGATAGCTCATAATCTGGATTTGATACCTGACACAGTAAGTCAGAAAGGGCTAGTGGCTCTCATTCTTTATTTATTGAACTTCTTCAGACCCCAAGAAAGTGCTAAAAGGGCAGACTATATTTCTTACTTATTTTTAAGCTTTAGATCACATTACAATCTTATGCTTTCTGTTCTTCTTTAATGGCCTATTCCAGCCATAAAGCAGTGATGGCCTGGGCACACTTAGTCTGAGGGGATTCCAGATGGCTGTTATAATGGAGAGTGACCAGTCTTTCAGTGTGTGGTCTGTGCTTTATCTGAGCTGGTCCAAATTAAAAAAAAATATATGAAAATATATGAAAATGCCTCTATTATCTGTGCATTCCCCAGTAAGGAAGTCTGGAACTTTTGTAAAAGTTTAGTGTTGCTTTTAGTCATTAATGGTGCAAAGCTATTAAATGTGGACTGGTTTTGGACTTACCCCTTGGCAGTAACTTCTCTGCAGGGGATCATTATAATTTTCTTGCATTAGAGAACAGAGATTTTTGCTTTTGACAATTGCAGAATAGTTTTGCACTCTACATTTGCTTATTAGTTTGATTTAGAGCCTTGGGCAAACTCTTAGTTCATGCACTGTATTCTGTCCCCTCTGTGCAAGAAGAAGTGAGGGCCATGGTCATGCCCTGAGATTGTCAGGTCTGAGCATGGTGGGAAAAGCCTCTAGAAATTTTCAGAGCTCCTGATGTAGGGGAGAGCAGTCTACCTGGGGCTCTCTGTGCTTGATCCCAACATGGGTGATGATATTATACCCTTTTCCAAAAGGTTCCTTTCTGCTCACGCATATCAGTTTATCATAGCGCCATGGTCAGTGAGAAATTGGAAGCATGCAGGGATTTGGATACCTAATGTGTGTGTACTTACAGGGATTGGGATTAGAGGATGTAAACATGTCAGCTGAGGGGGTGGTGTGACAATGACCCTTTGAGCTGAGTTGCATGGTCAGCCCTGATCTGATGGCAGATGGGGGCTGCTAACACCATGGTGGTGGCCTTCAAGAGGAACCTCTACAAACTGTGTGGGCATTGCCTGAATATTCTGGGCCTCTGTTGTGAGCATAATGGAAGATAACAGCTCTTCCCTATCTCACAGAGACATTGCATTTGTTTTTTTAAGGTTTTCTACAATGACATATAAGTAATTATCTAAGTAAGGGAAACCAAGTTCCTAACATAATGGCATGAATCTTCTCATTTGCTTTGACTCATCTCTAGCTGGACTGACTCCAACCACCAATTGTAATTCCGCCTCTCCTTATAAAATCAATATTCCACTAAATCATTTTCTTTTTCAACTCCAAACATGAACATTTTATTGCACAATGACATCCATCTCAAATGCAGGCAATCTGTCACCCTGAATGCCCATAAATTTTAGGGACAAATATTTGATGATGTTGAGCATAAGGTAAATGAGCTACATTAGATATTTTGGTCTACGGGTTCCGAAAAACACTGATAAATTTGAAAGAAATATTCTGTTAAATGTAGCACAGAGTGTGCTCCAATATGGCATGAGCACACCATCTACTCTCCCTGGAAATATTGTGTGATAATTTACTAGTCAAGTATGAGGTCTCTGCACGCAACTGGTCAGCCTGCACCATATGGGAGTCACCTGCCCGTGCCTTAATTACATCTCATAGTCTGACACCAGAGCTCCCCTCACCAGGCACCAGCAGGCAGCCCACATTCTAGCACTGTCAGACCTTCCCTAGAGAAAGGGGAGGAAGCTTTGGGAAGCAATACTTGTGTTCTGGCAGAAAGGCTATAAAGCAGTGGGTTTATGGCTGGCAGGTTTCCAGGGCTCAGAGTGGATGTACCTAAGTGTGCTCCCACCACTCCACGAGATGGGGCAGGGTGGGACATAGCAGCGTTGGTGTGAGCACCAGAAATGCATCAGAGCTTGGCCTGGGCTGTCACCTGCTCCTGTGGGGCCACCACAGCTGCTTACAGCAGAGTGATCTGAGATTCACTGCAGGACTGCCACGACTACAGGTTTAAGCTCAGCAGCACTGATCAGTGCCAGCCTTGGTCTGGTGGCCTGCCTAGAGGCTGAACAAAGTGTCCTGCCTAAGAGCAGCGTGACATGTCAGGACAATGCCTTGTTTGCATCTTTATCCATGTCTTTATGTGAAGATGACAAGTTTATTGAGTCAAACTGTGAAGCTTTTGTCCAGAGTGGTGGTGTCTCTGCTTGACTTGAGGGGACCTTTGCCAGAACAAATTCTAAATGAAAAAGGAGGCGGGGCTTCAGGTTTTTGTGAAGCGCTTTAACTGACATTTTAAGTTGAAACACATTTGCAAGGGGACTCTGACTGAAACAAAGTTTTTGTGGTAAATACTGCAATTTGGGAATCAAAAGAATTTGCACAATTGTTGCCATGTGTGCTGAATCTTGTTCCATGCAGGAATCCTTCAGATAGACTTTGACGCATAGAATGGGTGAGACTAATAAGGATTTGAATAATTTGTATCACAGAAATATTTTTGTGGGGGTTTTGCTCTTCCTAAAGATGTCTCAGTTGGAATTTTAGCCACAATGTCTAACAATTTTGAATACATGATTACAGATACTAAAACTTATGAAAAGTATTTAACACTTTTGCAAGCTATTCTTCCATTTCTAGACACTCAGGATAATAAAACCTGACCAGGGCACAAGGCTTCCTTTCATGAGATCTCCCATGCCAGCATCTTCTGAAAACAAAGGCATAATGAAGGTATAGTTGTTTTCACATCAGTTGCACGTGTCAGAGAGATGGACAGAAGGAAATTTTACCAAGTAAGGAGGAAAGGAAAAAGTTCAAGTAAATCCTGAGTGGGATTCTTTCCTAAATGGAACTTATTTATCAAGGCCTTAACACAGAAAGAGAGCAAAGACAGGATCTTGGGGCAGGCCTGCCTCTAGGCATGTGGCAAATTAGAACTTCCACACTACAGCTTTGTGGCTATGTGTAGAGTGACAGGGGTGAACAATGTGGCACCTGCAAGAGATGGCCTGGAAAGGCAAGGAGAAAGCCTGAGTCAGCTGCTGACACTGTGCGATATCCACTGATAACCCACTTGGTAGCATCGTGTCGGTGCTGTGGGTCACACCCTCTTTTCTCTGGCCTCCTGCTCACAGAAAACTGCCACTGCCTGCGTCCTCACACGCCTGCCATGTTCACCTTATTGCCCATCAGATCTCTGAAAGAAGGATCTTTTGTTTGCTGCTGCAGGGGTGTAGTGTCTCATCATGTTATGCCATGGTTCTCCTTGACGCTTATAAATTTAGCTGTAATATGAGTAAATCTTTCTACTGCTGTCGATGAGAACACTGGCCCTGAATCTGGAGTTGAAAAGGCAAAGGTGCACAAGTGATGTTTCAGGCATCAGAGCAGACCTAGACGAGAAGCCTCCTGCATCTTTGTGAGAGAGCCCTTGTTCCTTACCATCATTGCTCTGTCTTGGCAAGACCACAAGAAAGAACTGAGTGAAAATGAGCAGACATTATTAAAATTATCCAGTGGACCTCAGTAAAAATGTACTGAGTGGTCTTGACTGAGAGAAACATTTTTCACACTGTAATGGCCACACAGCTCCCTAAGTGGGAGAAGGAAGTTCATTTACTTCACAGAAGAAAAAATAAAAAATCTATGAGATCATTTATAACATTACTCACAACCATTATCTATCCCAGATCATTCTTATGCCTTGTCTGTGATATTGGCTGCCTTGCAGTGCTCTGAGTTGCTCTTTACATAAAACCCTTTCTTATTCCTTAATGGCATACCAGCTGAAATATTTAAAGCATTTGCAGACAAATGGATCTAATTGTATCCTAGATGCAGGAAGGCCCCGGGGAATGCTAACTGCTGCCACAGTCACATTTACCTGCCCTGGGGGAGGCTGTTGTTTCAGTAAAAACCCTGTCAAAAACTGGTTAGTTAATAAGAAGACGCTTTTCCACAAATAGAGCATCTTTAGGCTCATATCCTGCACTGACACACTCCTCTGAGTGATAAAATCTTCCTGACCTGTCCCACAGCCTGCTGGTCCATAGTAGCCTAGTGAAAGGGCTTAAGTGGCTGGAGGGATGTCAGCGCCTGCCTCACCTCCCACCCACACCAAGGTCCCCCTTCACCTGAAGGAAAAGGAGGTTGTGCACTGGGTTGCCCTCCTGGAGGCTTCTGCATTCAAAACTGGCTGTGAGAATGGGGTTAAATACAGGTGCAGAAAGAAAGAACAAGAAACTCGTTCAGGGAAATGAAAGCTTCTTGCTTGATTTGCGTTCCAGTGCTGTTTCCCATCCCCTTGTGAGATTCAGGTCTGTGTGACAATGGTTCTTCTGCATGACCCTAGCAGATACTTCTGAGCTGCAGCTCACTGTGATGGCTGATCTAGTGAGCATATTGAATATTTCTTGTATGGTTTTTAGTGTCTTCTTCGCTTAGTAGCAATTAGTGAAGGACTGGTAAGGATCATTCACAATCTCCTGATTTTTTTCTCACTCACTGTCGTTATTTGTCTGTGAGTCCCACCCTGCACTTTCCAAAAACATAGGTTTTCGGCTCTCCATGCTGCAGAGCTGCATTGTTGCATTGCAGGAACCTGGGGGAGTCTCTGGGGCCTCCCTCCAAATCATCATCATGTTTTCTTCAAAGATGCAGTGCAGCTTTTTCCTCTCCTGTGTGGCTAGTGAATGGATCCTATTTACTGTTGCCAGAAAAGTTAGAAATGGTGATGTGCCTTTGCAAGGCAGGCTGGTAGGTCATCCAAAAAGAAAAGCACTCTTTGATTACCCCAATGCTGAAGAAATCACAGCCATTGCTAAAGATATCTGCAAACAACCCACTAACCCTGCTTATTCCCTAACACAATGAAAATTACCACCCCTCTAGTAAGAAACTATTTGAATAGCAGACAACTGTGGAAACATTTGGCAAGAAAGTGTGTGGGAAATAACAAAGCAGTTGTAAACTTGGACTGTCGTGGAGTGTTTGAAAATCCTGCCCAGAATGTCCTGAAGGGAAAATGTTACACGTGGTGCCCCAGATTACTTCGTATGAGACATTAATATTTGTGCTGGTAATGACTATCACTTTTCCCATGCTACTGGTGGTGCCCTAAGCCAAATCAAGGGCAAAAATAAATTGCCCTGCCCAGATCTTATAACTGCAAAAAAAGCATGCCCTATTTCCCAGAGTAAAAGTGGTTGAATGATCTGCTCTGAGAAATATGACTCCAGCCATTTAGTGGCTTCTATCTCTAGTCTCAGTGGTGAAGCTCCAGTGAAAAAAAGTTGAGAGATGGGTGGAGAGCAGCTGAGAACACCGTCAATGAGCATGTATTAGTCCTAAACCTGGGTTAAGACTTTCAGCCGAAGAATAAAAGAGCTGGTGAGACAGGGAACATGCTGTTCTCATTATCTGCCAGTGGTTGCACATCTGCACTAAAAGTCAACAAAAGGGCATTTTTTTGTACAATTGTACATTGTGTAATAAGATAAGAATAAAACTAATTCACATTTATCTAGAATTTCTCAGAATGGTTGTAGTCCCGGTAGACATAACTGACTTTGTAAAATGTGAAGGTCTGAGTCACACCAGCAGATTGTACATGGCAGGGAAACTAATCTGATGTAATAGAAATGTTTACAAGCCCAGTAACCCTTCTCCCTCCACCCTCCTCCGCTTTAAAAAGCCACGTAAGGCCACGGATCAAAGCGGTGCAGCAGCAGCAGCATGCTGAACACTGAAACAATAACAGCCCTGACTTCCTCAGACGTCAGTAGTACCAGTTACCAGTGGATTTTTGCATTCACTGAAGAAGGAGGTAATATAATCATATGCATCAAAGGCTGGATGTGGAGCTATCACTTATCACTAAAATATTGCTAAACATGATTAAACACGGTTCAGTGGAAATATCAGAAGCCGACTACCCAGTGGGATCAGAAAAGCAGCAAACAGTTCAGAAATGTGTGCTCAGTTAATGCTTACCAGATGCAATCAATTTAGATAGTCAGTTCCAGTACTTAATTCGTATCTTTATGAAATGAGTGCAGATACACTCCTCCCATGTCTAATAGTTTTCCTGCCTTTACATTTCTCTTTCTATTCAGAGCAACACACCAGCTTTTGTTTCTCAAACTCTCTGCCACTCCCTAAGAAAGCTGTAGGTTCCTTCCAGATAGCAGGTTTGCTATTGCTTCCTGAACAGATCTCAGGTTTGGTAAGGGTAAATGCGATGACACAACACATTTAGGGTTTTGTAAGATGCGATTTCACTGAGCACGGGTGCTGTAAAAGAAATGAGATCTGCAAAGTCAAAAGAGCCCATCCTGAATGGATTAAATGTTGCACGTAAATGAGAGTTTGTTCCCCTGGGGGCTGTTCCTTGCAGGGTCCCACAGGTTTTCTTTCTGGTCCTGGCTGAAGATCTGGAGATAAAAAAAAAGCGGTGAAGAAGCATTAGGGATAGGTCAGCTAGAAAAATTGATCTGGATTACTTGTTAAAGGAAGGTCAGTTAAACTGTACACGTTTTGACAGCCAAATGAAAGACCGTGAAGCTAGGGATAAATAAAGGCAGCTTACCTACAGGAATAGGGGCTTTATCCTAGAAAGTGGTGGTTTAGCAAAGGATTTAGGTGAATAGGCTGCTAACCAAGCCTATGGGAGCTCTGGGGATAATTCATAGCATAAAGACCGATTTGAATCTCAAAGAAGAGCAGTGATATATTTAGCTGCCCTACTAACATGCTGGAGAAAGCTCAGACAAAAGCAACAAGAGTGATTAGAGGTCTAGTAAATGTGAACTCGGGGGGAAAACTGAAAAATGAGAGTGTATCTACTCTGGAAAAGAGAAGGAAACAGTCTTCAAATACGTAAAATGTAGATGCAATGGAGACTGTGATAAAATGTTGTCCATATCTAGTGGCAATAGCACAACATGTAACAAGCTTAATTTGCAGCAAGGAAGATTTATTTTAGCCATCAGAAGCATTTTCCAATGATAAGGACCATGAGCACTGGAACATATTGCAAAAAACCACAGGATTAAGAACTGGTTATGCTGGTGGTTTCCAAAATTTATTTTGCACCAAACTTCAGGTGAGAAAATGGGCAGGGTTCTGCCTCCCTTTGTTAAATGGCAAAACTGTGTTGGCATAAAGCAAGGAGCCTTAAAGGCTTTTGAATACTGGGAGGAATGATGGAGATGATGATGACACATGCAGAAGTTACCACACAGGAAACTCACCATCTCTATTAAAAACAAAGGAAAAGTTGGTTTTGGAGTTACTCATCTGTTTGTAATAATCTTTAGGAGTGGGAGAGTGCTGGGGAACTGATGGGATGTGACTGGGGTGTGAAGAAAATGGCACAGTGGTAGAAGTTCTGGGGCTGCGCAAGAGGAGTCATTCTAGACTGTAATGTGTCCATCTTCAAGCAAGTAAGAAATAAATGGGTTTGGGATGAGTAGTGATGAAGGGACACTAAGGACTCTTGTGGGTGGCCATGGGGTTACTGGCATGACGTGGGGCTGGGAGCAGAGAGGGCCATAGTGAGAGACAAGATATGATAATAAGGCAAAGAGCACAACTGGGGGCATTTGTGGCTGGGTTGCAGCAGCTTTTCCACAGCTGCTGTGACCCCGTGGTGCACACCTCACTGGAGAGATTCCCAGCAGAAGCAGCTGTGCATCTCTGAGGGAGGCTCAGACCCAGTCTCGAGGTGACGTTATTCAAGCAGACCTTGTTATGATTGCAAGTACCGTCTGAGCAGACTTTGTCAGATATGTTGCCCTTGCCAAGCACACAGCTTTGACAGCAGAGCTGCTGTCAAAGGAAAGGGGGGCATCTTTCTGCTTTTCTGCGCTTCTTGTGCTGTTTAAACTGTATCTTTCCAAAGCCTACAGAAATATATATGGATGTAAATGTGCACTTGAAAATGTGGAGGTCCTGCTCTGCTGGCCACTGAGGGTCTGAGCAGATGGTGCCCTCAAGTTATCCCTTTCCTGATGTGTTCTTGCACTGTTTCACTCCTACCTCCCCAGCTGAAATCCCATATTGCTCATGTTTGGGAACTGGAGTCACGATCTCAAATGTCGTCACTGTAGCTGAGTAGAGAAATGCCAAGCCTCCCACTATGTTCGTGTGGGTAGAACCTTTTCTTTGATTAGCTCAGAATACTTTCTAATAGGAGTTAACCTTCATGACATCCTTGAGGGACTGGCCCACTGTGATTAATCTTAAGATCTCTATCTTACAAATAGGAAAATTAGTACCAAAACTTGCCTAACATCATCCTCTAAATCATTGCTTAAGCCTGGGAAAGACTCTGCTATCTCTCCTTTATTTATTTATTTATTTGTTTTTCTTCTCCATTAGTTGCTTTAGCAATTAAAATGCAGTACTGGATATAGGGAAGAAGCCAGTCTGGAAATGCAACTCCTTAACAACATCTGTACATTAAAGAAGGCCTTACTGCTGCTGTAAGCCCTGTCTGGGTGGATCTCTACATCCTCTCAGTTTCTGACCAACAAGGACTTGAAATGAGTCTGGCTGAAGCCACAAGCCCCCAGTGATGTCTCAGCACTGTATATACTCTGATCCTTCTTGCAGGGAGTCCCAGCCCAGGCTCAGCATCCCAGGAAAGAAATGCTCAGAACTGCAAAAACACAAATCACAAAACAAGTTTGGTGAAGTTTGAAGAGCAGTTTTTGAATACCCCAGCATGGACGGTAAACCACAACAACAGTAACAGGAAAAGCAGCACCACAAATGAAAACCCAGCACTCCATTTGAAACTAAATTAATTTAATAAACTAAAAGAAATTGCTCAGAAATGAAAATCTCCAGCACCACCACCCTGACCACATAAGATACATGAGAATAAACAGACTTGTGGGCACACCTCAAGCAAGCTTAAAACAGCAACCTCCTCCAAAACAGTCTCCACACCCGCAAGGTGATCTCACTGTCTGGTAGAAATAATTCTTGTTGGCTAACTGTAATCAATCTATTTCACAGGAGCGCTTGCTATATATAAAGATTGTGGTTGGTAACATGGGCAGGACGTTTGTACCAGACCACTATTTTCAGACCTCAATAAAGAACCAAACTGAAAGCATTTCTCACGGAAACCAGTTTTAGGTTACAGATCAGGTAATAATTTGGGAACTTCAGCAAAGAATAAGTCATAACTCAGCTAAGTCTCCAAAAAACATTTGCAGTTATTTTAGATTTGGTAGCAGAACACCACCTGAGGTCTGCTTTTGCAGAGGTTTCCAAGAAATTAGTTTTATTCTCGCACTGGCAAAAAACCCCAACTCTGGAGAGTGGGTGATCCATCTGCAGAGTGAGGTTATAAAGGGCATGAATGTTTACTTGTTGTAGTGGATGGCTGGTAACCAGGACACCCTCTGTGATGCTCAGGCACAGATGATTAAGTAGGGTAAACATCAGATTTCTCTGATCATGAGCAAGACTGTACGTGTAGACTCATAAGTGTTGTATGAGAAAAAGGTAAAAGACAACGTTTCTTAGAACTAATAGTTCCATTATTAGTGTCAAGGAGTTGGTGGGTGGAAGTGGAAAATCAATAAAAAGCATGCAAATCAGACATTTAACCAACAATTTCTATTAATAAACAAAACCCCAACTGCTTCAAATGTGCCTGGTGTTTTGTGGGAAAGGTTGGCTAGACAAAGCATCAAAACAAGTTTTGTACCTACATCTAATGGATGTATTAAGCAAGGGAAGTAGTAACTGTGCTTAGTGAATGGACAGGCTGCTGCTGGTCACTGTGAACCAGATATTTAAAGACACACAAGTCCTTAAAGATAGAGGTGAGCTCTCTGGGGCATTTTCCAAAGCATCTCACTGGAAATTAGTGACAGTTGTGTGAAGTGGGAACCATACCTGCTTGAGCTGCAGTTTGGAAAGTCTCAACCACATCCTTTATGTTTCTAAAATGAGCAGGTCTTGACCTTGCCCACCTGCTTCTAGTCACGGGCTGGAAGAGGAAATGAGCTTTACTGCTTCTTCCACTCCCAACTGATTTCTTAACTGTGAATGAATGATTCCAAATGAAGAAAGTGGTCTTTTTCACACCCTTTAGCTAAACTGAAACCAAAAGTAACCCCACTAAACATGTTTCTGCATAACAGAAAACTAAAGTCTTTGCATTTAAAAAGGGCAAATACAAAAAAAAATATGATCAATGATATATGATGGTACAAAACAATCTTAAGAATTCAAATTAGGCTCCTTTTACCCTGTGCCTTTGCATATTGACTTGAAACTGGCAAATCAAGGGCAACAACTGGCAGAGCTGAAGAGTATGGTTAGTCTGAAACCCCTTCTCTGCATCACCTCTTCCACTGGGCAGCCTGGACCATCTCCACAAAAGAGCAGGGCCTGATCTCCCAGTGTGTGAGATGTAATGGAGATTGCAGATGGAAAGGACAAAAAGGAATGGAGAAAAGGAATGTGGTGGGAGCCTGGGGGCATTGTCTGAGGCCACAAAAGAAATTTGTGGCATTCAGGTGAGCCAGCCATTGTCACCTGTGGAGGGGGTGTGCTGATTTCAGTGACTCTGCCCCAAGAAGCCAACTCAATGGTACATGAATTATCAGCTGTCACCCATGTGTCCCTTCACAGTGACATTATCATTCATCAGCTCCTGGTAGAGCATGTCCACAGTGACTTTGCAGGGAAAAAACCCTATTTTTTGGTGCTAAATGACATTCTGCTGTATTTTGCACAAAGCAGGAGGTATCAGACCATCTAGCAAAAAAGGGAAGTGATGGAAAACCACTCAGTAATACCGTCAGGATACACTTGATAACTAGCAAACCCCATTTCTCTCAGGTTATTGACTAATTCAGCCCAACCCAAGCACACACATGCTGCTGGGCTCCATCAGCATAGTTGGGGTTGGCACTTACCATGGTAGGAAAGTTGGCCTTCACAGTGGAGCTTATTTGGCAGGACACTCTAAACTACTGTATCTCATGGCAGCCAGTGAGGAAGGATTCTCTATTTTGACAGCAGCTCTGCTACCAAGAGAGGACACTACAAATGCCAATGTGAGCACAGATTGCAACAAATAAATTGTCCTGAAGTAGTTTCACTTTTTATTGCTGGGAAATTATTATCATTAGCTGGGGGAAATGAGAAGGAGAGTTACCTGCCTTTGCTAAGGCCACAGAGGTAGGTACCAGCCTAACCAAATTCCTGAGACTTGTTTGCAGAGATTCCCCTGGGTCTCTTTGCATCCTCTTCACGTGTACTCCACAGCATCGAGGCTGGGGACTGGACAGATCCTAGGGGTGAACTTTGCAAAATAGTGAGCTTCAGGTATTATAAATACCTGATGCTCACTTACTTAAATTCTATAGTACTAATACTTCAATTCTATCAGCTTGGGGAAGGAGAAACAGGGAATGGAAGAAAAACACTACATACTTTCCTCAAGAGCAGTAGAGCAGTGGCTACAAATGGAAAATGGTGAATTTTTCTCTGCAACATCCATAAATCTGGACTCCCTTCCTTTACTCCCCACACCCTCCTGGGACTGTCTGCTGAATTGTAGCTCCCTTGACATGGCCTTCAGAGCAGTGTGTGGCTTTCAGCCACAGTGTTTCTAGCTCTCTTTGGGATACAAACTTTGGGCTTCATTCAAGAAAGCACTTAGGCATGTGTAATTCTTTAAATTTCAATGTGACTATTCATGAGCATAGAGTTAGCACATATTTAATTGCCTTCCTGAATATGAGCCAAAATAGAGAGACTCCCAGGAGTGCAAGAGAAAAAAACTTAGTTTTCATTGCTCTAATAGAGATAGTTGCTCCACTTAAAAGCATTTGCAAATGGTTTGGGAAGGTTTGGGACTTCTAGCAGGCACATCTCTAGAGGGTAAAGCAAGCAACCAACCCTACCACAAATGTGATGAGGATTGCTGGTGTCTGCAACCACCCCAAAGATGATGACTCACATGAAAATTGATATTTTTTCTCATTTTTTGCATGTCAGCCCAACAAGCACTCATGTCCGATGGTCTCCCTATCTATTTTTGAATTTGTCAGTTTTTATTAATGTACTTTCAGAAAAAGCTCTGGATTTAAAGTATTCACTTGTGCAAGTAAAAATAGAAGAGAAAACTTTTTAAGAGCCTCATTTTTAAGACTCTGCTTTCCATTTTAAAAATAACTAGAAAATTATCAGAGGAAAACCATTCTTTTTATGTTAACTTAAGCATGATAACAAAACAGAGGTACAAAACCAGTAAGGATGGTACATTTCCTCCCAAATCCCACAGACCTCCTCTGCATTCAAATGAAATAGTTATCAAGTGGGAAAACCCATCAAAATTTTTAGTGTTTAGCACCAGTTTTTGGCCAAATAACCCTTCTACTTTTCAAAAGTTGCTCTAAAACCTGATGTGAGTTGTCAGTGAGTAGCAGGAATTTCCATTTGGCTTTTCAATTCTAAATAGTGAACATCTGAAACCGGGATGAAATTTAAAATATGAAGCATTTTTCCCAAGATCTACATTCTTTATCCGCCTATTATGGTGGATAACTCCACATCTGCGATGAGGATCGTCTGGCCTTAGAGTAGATGTCTCTTAGATGATGAATTGAGGCTGAGAGATCATTGCCCCATTTTCAGACTCCAGTCTGCAGCACTGGCAGCAAGCAAGGAGAACCTCCCTTGCCCAGGATCCCTCTGAGCGGTGGCTTGGCCCAGGCCAGCCGTGACCCCCCTGGGCACAGGATCAGCACAGTGACTGCTCCCACAGGCCCACGGGGTCAGGGCTGCAGTCACGCCTGGCAAGGCTCCCCCTCACCACCAGCGCTGCTTGCGCCGGCTCCAGTGCGAGGTGGTGCAGGAAGGAGGTGACCCAGGGCACAGAGCGTGCGTGCCCTGCTTGTGGCAGCACCACATGCGCCTGCTCAGCACTCTGGGGTGGAGGGCGGGTGTCTGGCCTCTGCTGTGGGCTGGAGAGAGCATGTGGTTGAGGCCTTGATAGCATGAGACTCCAAGGGGGCAAAATCCTCTTTCTGTGGAGAGAGGCCCAGCCTGGGACAGGGCTCTTCCTCTCCTGGGGCACTGCAGGGGACATGTGGGATGGCTGGGACGTGATGGAGTCTTGGCTCAGTGCCTGTGTGTCCCCCTCTCCTGCCCTCTCTGCAGATGTGCTGCTCTTCATAGTGTGAAGGCTCCTTCACCTGGAGGCTCCTGGGCCCTTCCCAGGTTTGCAGTGGGCAGGGCTCTTTGGGATGCAAGACTCAAAGCAGATTAAGGCACGGTCCCTCTCTGTCCTGCAGGAAATGGGGTCAGTGTGCACAGGAGCGTGGGGCTGCCGATGCTCTGCCGCAAAGCACATTGCTGATCTCGCAATGCCTGAGGTGACACGGGAATGTCTCCCTGATGGGGGCCAGAGGAAGACACGGGAGAGAATGCCAAAGGTAATTTCTACTTCAGCTGTTTCTGAGGAGGATGGCCCAGAAAGGGCAAAACGCAAAGGCCTGCTCACATTTACACACAAGAACATTTTGTTATGTTGTACGTAAGGATGGTGACTGTGGTGGAGAGAGATAACAGAAAGTTTGCCCAGGAAAATGGCAACTCTAAAGCAAAGCTGTCCTGTACAAAGGAAATGCACTACAACTGAAAGGACTATTTTCCAATAAGAAAACCTTGATGGTTCACTTTGTTTTTTCAGAAAAAAAAATCTAATTTCTAAATATAAAGCCGTGCTTATAGTGGCACCTAGTGGCTATTATGCTTATGGAGTTCTCTCCAGGATGGCTGCAAGGGTAGGGCTGCTGGCAGCACTAATCTTTGTGTCCAAGGTTGACTTTCCAGTATTTTTCTTGTGCTGACACTTTTTATTTGAATATCGTCTGATGGATTAATGCAAAGATCAACAGTAAAGTCAGAGGAGTCCCAGACTTCAGGGTGAATGTTGGGTTAGAATGCCCTAAAAAATAGGTGATGTTCCTGACTCAGAATTTCACTTTATTTCAGAATTGCAGAGGGCAACTCTGAAAAGACAAAAATTTAGGGTGGCTCATACTGGTGAAAACTGGTGGCAGCTCAGACCCAGGTTCCTATTTCATGTGAACTTTTAATATGTCAGGAAAGGGAAATCCACAAGGACAGGTTTACCAAAGGGCATGTGAGCCAGGTTCTGGCTGTGCCCCTGCTCACACTCCCTAGGGTCCACTCAGTGGGACAGAGTCAGGGCATTTGGTGAGAGATGGGCTGTGCCTTCTCCTGCTAGTGAGCGCCCTTAGCAGGACACTGACAGCCAGGCTGCTGATAAAATGACCCACTAAATGCTCTCAAGAGACTAATCTTGTAGCAGAAATCTTCCCACAAGACAGAAGGAAGGAAGAGAGACATCAGTGTGACCCCATGTCTGTGGCCCAGATGCCTGTCTCCTACTCCTGTCCCCTGTCTGCAGCCACCTGACATGGAGGGACACTCCTGCCTCTCCTCTTGGCTGTCTGCTGGCTCTGCCTCCAGGGCAGCCTGCTCCTGACCCAGCTTCCCTCCCCTGCTCCTCTCATGCCCAGCTCTCTTCAGCCCTCCAGCCTGCCAGCTCCTCACTGCTCACAGACCCTCCCAACCTGCTCCCCAGCTGTTTGTCTCTTTCCAGTTCTGTGGACATCACCAATAGAACTATTAGGGTTATGCTGAGTTTTACCAGTTTCCCCAGTGCAGGTTCCTCAACTGGTTTGTCTATATTTGCACTAGCTGGTCTCTCCACCTGCATTGAGACCTACACCAGGAATTTCAGCTCCTCCTTTGGCCCAGGCTTGTCTCTTCCCCTGTGGCCCTTCCTGCTGCCCCTTTCTGCAGAGCTCAGCAGGTTTTGCTAAGAAAAACAGTGTGCTCTGCTGTGAGCTGCCATCTCTCCTGTTTGACCCACTCTTCCTTTTACACAAGCACAGCTTTGACTAACACAGATATTCTGGGGATTCCAACCTCTCCTGTGAAGGGCAGACACAGCAGCCATGCCTCTGCTACAAAGCTCCAGTGGCCAAGGAACAGGGCCTTGAGCAGGGGCATGTCATGCTCTGCATGGTTAATTAGCAAGGTCTCGACACACGGAGCTCTCTCCTCCGAGCTGAGGCATACTCCTGGAGTATTCCTAGCTGACAGCAGCAATTGGACAAGGTTACCTGCGTGCTGTGAGAGGGTGGGTGTTGGACTCCAAAAGCAGTCTCAGGCACATTTTATTTAGTAAGGTAGCTGTAATTAGCCTGATCAATGCTGTTATGAGGAATGACTCACCCATCAGCCAGAAGATGAAACAATTCCTCAGTGAACAGCTCTCTGCTCCCTTTCCTCTCAGCAAACAAGGGCTGTACTGGCACGGCTGTGCACCTCCCATGAGACCTGCCCTTCCCTGACATGCCTATCAAAAAGGTGCCACACATTTGGGGAAGCACTGAGAGAAACTCACACCAGAAACACCCACCAAGGAGATTCAGACCCTTCATTCTTTCCTCAGAGATTCCCAGGTGACTGTGAGATGAGAGGAGGATCACCTCACACCTGCTCTGTTTCTGGCATGTTCCCCAAGCATCCCCCACTGGCCAGACACAGAGTTTGGATGTGCCCTTGATGGCTTTGCTTGCCCTGTATGCAGCCACAAAAGCAAGTCCAAGGACAAGAGCACTAAGGGGGATGTTTTCTTTAGTGTGAGGACAGATAGAATTACACACAATAAATGTTAATGTTAGAACAAGTCAGGCAACAGCACTGGGGAAGACTCAGAGAGTTCACATGCTGCAAAAGCCCAAGGGAGTTTTTTCTTATGTGCATACCTTATATTGTAAAGTATGAAATATTGTAGCTAATGAGTCCCATTTACCTGAGATGTTAATACATCCACATCCTGTGCCACTTTATCTTTTGACATTTTAGAGCTTCCTTTTTTTTTAAATGGAAGCCATAATTTTCTTGAGTATATTATCATGAATTCATTTCAACACTAAAAGCTCAGCTATACTTTAATTGTGACACAGATATTGGCAATATGAAATCTGATTTTGCAATGCAAATGCCTGCCTATTAGCAGAATATTGTAAATTTGATTTGGACTCTGGAACAGCAGCTGTTTATTCAGTTCGCAGGTTTCTTGTGGTTTGTGGTTTCTTGTGGTTTAAACATTTGCAGGGTGTAGACACTAACGAGAGCACTGAATTGTTTATGGTGATCTTTGAAGCAGAATTGCAGATTTGTTATGAATTTTTGCCAGGCCAGCAGAAACCTATTAACCTCTCCTTATGCAAAGTCCCACATGCAGGGGAACCTCTCCAATCCAGCACTTTGGGACCATGACATCATGCAGGTCAGGGAGAGTTTATGGTGCTACTGTATGGCAGCCGGTCACGTCCTTCCTCCTGATCTCTTATCGGGAGGATGGGCTTTTCTCCAGAATACACCATCCTGGCATTAAGCAAAAAACACCAACAACAAACAACCAAAAAAAAACCAACAGCTCCCCAAAATGTTTGCATTGTTCACAGCAGAAGCCCATGTGAGAGCACTGGATAAGGCAGCAGGAAAGTGGGCATCTCAGCAAGTCACGATCTAGCTTTGTAAAGCCAGCTCTGCCCTGGGAGTGAATGAAGGGATCCTGCTCATAGGAAACATGTAATTGTCAAAACAATATTGCCCTACAGAGGAACAGGAAAACTATTCTCACAAGCCTTTTCTACCTAATTCTTGACAACATGCCTTCTCCCTTTAGGTACATAGCAAAAGGGAGCCCTCTAGAGTAAGAGTCATATGGAAACACCTTGGTTTCCAGATGCTTTGCAGTTGGTTTCATTTTGTACTTCAGCAGCTGTGAAGGTTCATGGAACATGGTGATTTATGTTTCAACCTCCAGCTCAAGGGAAGCACAAGCTGCTCACACGGGCCTGGGACATGCTGCCAGAAGAAAGATCTCATCATCTGTGCCCTGTTTCTCTAAGCATCTATCAAAGACTTCATCCATCAAAGGCTAGAAGGGTTGGGAGAGCATTGTACTGGCTCAGACTGGCCATTCTCATGCTCTAAAATGAATGAGAGGGAGCAGACACCCCTCTCACCACGCTAGCTTTCACCTTTTGCACTTCTGTGAATCGTTCACAGCTGCTGAAGTCCCATGTAAATGCAATGCTTCTCCTTTTCCCGTGGTTATTCATCACGGTGCATTGCTCCCAGTCCCACTTACCCATGTGCTGCCAGTACTGCAGCACAGTAGGTGACATGACACAGTAAGTGTCATGTCCTGTTTATTTCCTTTTTCTGTGATGCCCATGCCTTTTCCTCCCCCTGCTCTCAGACTCCTCCAACAAACCAGCAGACCCAAGCTGCTCAGCTTGTGTTAGCTGCAAAGGGGGGAAGGAGCAGAAAGGCAGGAAGAGAAGAGTCAGCATGGTATCAGTGGTGGGCCAAGGAGAGAGATAAAGAAGGATAAAGGGACAGCTAGAAGGAGTGGGATGAAAAGTGAAAGTAGAACTTTGGCCCTAGCAAATCAAATCAAATCAAGTGGCCTCTGGTTTATGTATGGTCTCTTCCTTGCTGGTGACTGAAGGCCAGACTCAGACCTGCTCCGTGCCTGTGACAGCAGCTGCAAGGACAGGAGGGTGCAACGAGACCCTCAGTGCCCATGGACATCCTTCAAAGGGGACATGGCAGACCTTGGTCAGCTGCAGCCCTCCTGAGCTGCCTCACCATCCCACCCATCCCAGAGGCACCGCATCCGACGGGCCCCGCAGCCTCCTGACGTCTCCTCATACAGAATTACTGCTGTGCCAAGGCTAACAATTCCTAACTCCCTCCATTCCCCATGCCATTTTGGCTAAAGCACAGAGCAGTAGCTCAGGTAAATTACAGGCCTGCACCAAAAATTACTGGGTGTAACTCCCTGGCTTGAGTTGAAAGGATGATAGACCTGGGATTGCAGATCTTCCTTGTGAGCCTGGGAAACCATGAATTGCCTTGTGGAGCCTGTGGCTTTACTCAGTATTGCAAAGTCGTCTCTTTTTCCAGCCCCTTTTGTTTACAACCCCAGTGGCAGTGCTTTCACCATCTTGGGCAGCTGCATAGCTAAAGGGTTACACATCTGTGCATGCCCTGGTCTTTCTTTCTAACCCAGAAACACCATGGAGAGTAAGAAATTCTTGCTCAGAAGTGAGTGTCAAGGAGGCAATGTAATGCATTTTGATTTTAACGGGATTTCCCATTTCTTCTTTTTCAACTCTCACATCAAAGTAACAGAAAAAAGCAATTTTTCCTTGGGTGCCAGCCTGTGGTGGCTTCTCCATCACATGTGGCAGCTTGGCCTTAGGCTTCCACCAGGACTGAGTTCTCTGCACAGTGCCTGACTGCAGGCGATGAAATATGTGAGAGAGTGAAGTGGTTTGGGCGAGAAAGACACAACTTTTGTTATTGCTGTCATTTTTAATATTGAACTACAATAAGGGTAGCAACAGCAAAATTAATTTCCGTTTCTTTCCTAATCAGATGCCATAGCAGAACCAGAGATAATTATGTGAAAGCTTCCTCTCAGACTGCTGCCCTGGAGTGGGTTTTAGATTTCAATGTTTTAATTTTTCTAAAATTTTTATCCAGTATTGTACTGGCTTAACTTGGGAGACATCCCCGTGCCAGTATGTCCCTCTGCTCTCTGCTGGGGTGCCTGGTGGGTGCCGTGGGCTGAGCCCATCGTGCTTCTCCCTCTGCAGGGATGCATCTCCTGTCACTCCTCACTCTCCCATCTGAGTGAATTTCTGAGCTGCATCCTGGTTAGCACACAAACACAGAGGGACTCCAGGCATGGGAACACGGCTCACAGGAGCTGGAAGTGCTCCACTGGTACAGCCTATAATGAGATCCATCTGGAAGAGAAGGCAAAGGGAGCACTGGCTGGCAGGGCAAAACATTTTCAGGAGTTGTCATCTGGCACAGTGCCCTTACCTTCCCCTGATGGGAACAGCCTGTCTTCATCAGAGAGGCATGAAGGCTTCGTCTTGAGTCACCAGTGGCATCACTCTCCAAAAATACCTTCCTGCTTCTGGCACAGCCCTGGTTATTAGGTCAAGCACATTCAATACCCAGTAACTAATGCATGAGTTTGGCTGTGACACATGCTGATGGCAAAAGGCTTCACCTGATGAAGAATTGCTCAATTAGTTAATGAGTTGCTCTGAAGGAACAGAGAGTGGCAAAAGACCAGATTTTGAGGTATTGGCTGCTGCTTCTGGAGTGACAAAAATCAGAGTGTAAAATGGTGTACACAGAAAAATCAGATTGCTTCCAACCAGGGTACTTGTCCCTGAACCAGAATGGGGGGATCAGGTATGACTGTCTTTTCTTTCAAAAAGGTCTTTCCATCCCAGCAGGCTCCATGTTCCCAACACTTATGCTCCTTTTTATCCAAACACTTCTTCTCTGGAGAAAAATACTTTAAAAAAGATTTGACAAAAATCAATCCAAGAACAATACACCATCAAATACACCAGCAAGCAGAAACTTTGGGGCCTCCCTCAGGACATCATTTCTACTGCTTCTTGAATTTGTGAGGCTTGTTTCCCACAACAGTGGGGCAGCACCATAATGCCTAGCTAGGTAAGGATGATGCCACTTGTAAATTAGCATCAACAACTGTATTACAAAAATTGGTTTGTCAGATGCTCATACAGATGTTGTAGCTCCAGAGCATTTAAAGAGGCAAAGTGTAACTCAACAGCTCCAAATTGGCTTTTAGAGGAGGAAGGACTGTGCTTAAGGCTCACCAGGAAAAGCAGCATAAGCAACTCTTCTGAACAAGCTATGCCACTACACCTCGTGATGCTTTAGCCTCCTGTGGTGCCAGATGTAGCTAGTGTTTTACTATTTCTTTCTTCAAATAGCAGTGCTCAGGGGGGATAAACTTTACTTAACCTAATTAATTTTAATCACAGCTTTCAAATCTCATACTGTGCAAAGAATTACAAATTGGAATACATTAATAGAAGCCGTGGTTTATGCTGCAAGCTAATCGGGAAGTATGCATTTACATTTTCTGCATGAGTTTGCAATTACCATTAAAATAAAATTCAGTTATGTCCTTTTAAATTACTAAAATGTGAAGAACAGATTGAGCTGGTCCCATTTGTTGTAGAAAATTACTTGAAAATGGACTAAATTTCAAAGAATTAAATGATTCTCAGTGAATAAGAGGCTTTAGAAAATGATTTCCAGCCATCTAGAGTTAAGGTGCTTCTAGGCATTCTGGTTTAAACAATCTTTCTTTAAAAATAAGAGATTGCCTACCTACCTGCTTCAGTATAGGTTCATGGAGGGAACAGAGAGAGTTCTCCCATGAAGCCTTGGCTATATCTTCCTTTAGGAGTAAACTAGAGAAACATCTCAGCTGACCACATGCAAACTCTGACTCCAAAGTACCACAGTACCGAGCACTGTGTTAGGAAATTTTCTTCCCTGTGGGGAGGTTCCTTTTCATGTTATGAAAGAGGAGTGGGTTGGGAATAAAAATACCCCCAAGTACTAAAATGAAGCAGCTCTGGAATATTGTTACAAACATACAACTCCTCCATGGGTCTTTGAAATTGTAATTCTGGTAGGACCAGGCAAAAAATTTTACACACACTCAATGATTTAAGAGCCTTTGTCCCATTTAAAAAGAATAAATGCATGCACTTGGAAGATTGATCCCTCTGGCCGCTGGTGGTGACTGGGGCCCATTCCCCAGTGCCTGGCTGTGAGATCATTGGACTGCTTTTCAGCAATACCCACTCTTGCATCTGGAGAGTTAGGTGTCAAATTCCTGTGGTCTGTGTCACCCAAGGCCGAGGGCACCAATGACCACAGAAGAAGTAATAATAATAATAATAATGAGGCCCTGGCTTCGCTGATACATTTGCCAAAAGACCTACATTTTTTTAATGGGATTGTTACTCCAGATAAAAATGGTTTGGCCAACTGGCACTCATCTTCAAAAGCAACTCGATCTTTTAGGAATGCCAGTCCCATCCACTTCAGTGAAATGTAGGTTTCAGGGTGCCAAACACTCTGCTGAGCATGGAGCTCACATCCCTAAGTCATTCAGTTCTTTGAGAAAGTGTTATCTCATTAGAAATGGTCTCATTTGCTAGAAAAGTTGAATTGCTCTGACAGGAACATTGTCCTGAAGAAAGTACAGGGGTGCAGTATGACAGTGTGCAAAATTGGTTTTAATATAAAGCTTTACATCATTGCAATGATGTTCAAGAGAGTACAGCAGTGTTTGTGTTTATTTTCTGGCATAAACATGCTGCTGCAATTTTCTTTTTCTTTAAATTCAAAATAATGTAAAAGAGCAGTGCAAACTCTAGAGGGAAAACCACAGTGTCATCATAGTTTGTACAGACACAGAAACTGTTTATTCTTTTGTATAGCAAGAAGGTCAAAATGCATGGCTTTGAGGTAAACACAAGCAGATGTATCTATTATAGATTATAACCTTTAGCTAAGTTGTAAGCTCCATGCTTATTAAATAATTGATATTACATCAGAACTTCAGGAAAGCCTTGTTAAACATGCTGAGTTAAAAAAAAAGGTTTGTCATAATACTTTTTCTAAAACATAATATAAAGAACAAACAGGGACACAGAGACCAACAGGATGGAACATTTCCATGTTATTAAACAGATCACTCTATGTAAAATAGCATGAAACCTCTCTGGAAGAGGGAAATTAACCATGTTTTCATGGTGAAATATCACTTCAAACTTGTATTTGCAAGAGGAAACTTGCCGAGGGTTTATACTCTTTAAAAATGCAGCCTAAATGCTCTGTAGAGTGCTCATAACCACAGAATGATATAAGTAGCTTTAAAGGAAATGATGAGCTGATTCTTAACTGATGTAAATCACCAGAGCTCTGCTAGAGTAAATGGAAATTTATTCAATGGACAATTTTAATTTTAAATAAGATACAGATTGCAGATCCACCAAACTAGTTTCCATATACTTTCTTTAAATTGCAATGAGAAAAGGAAAATTCACTTTTCCACCCTTCCCATTTCCATAGGTGACTGTGAGACTGTGTGCTCATTTGGCAGAAGGAAATATAAAAACACACCTCATTTTCCTCTCTGTCACGCTCCAGTAAATCGCTGGTAAGTTTAAAAAGGTTGCAGTGCTGCAAAAAGGTAGTCAGAGGCAGCATGTAGTTAAATGCAGAGATGCTTCACCTCCAAGTGATTCATCTGCATCTTTTATACCAGGTAGGAGGATGAGAGTGGTGCAAAAATCCCACTTCTTCCCTCTAAAGAGCCCTGCCCACTGCTGAAACAGAAGCTGGACTTCAACAAGTGCTTTTTGACCTTCTCAGGGTTAAAGGTAAGTGGCCACTATGGATATGGAGGCTTACAGCAGGGCTTATCATGGAGTAGGAGAGCCCTGCACTTGTCCTGCTGCCCTTTGGCAGCTGCTGCAAATGCTGCAAGCATCCTCTGGTTGTTTCAAAGGCCACTTTAGTGATTCATTTTTGGGCCATAGGCACTGTGCTGTGGTTTGGTTTGTTTAAATGCGTAATTTTCTAAACCAAAAGAAGCACAAAAGGTATTTATGAAAATAAATACAGGTTAATTTCAGATACCTCTGAGATTAATGCTTCTAAATAGCTATAATCCAACTTTTTTTTGAGTTCAAGCCTGTCCAGCTACAATCAAGATCAGCCTGGATTGTAAGTAGGCTCTTGGTAGCAACTGCAAAGCCCAGCCTCTTGCCAAGAGCACATTTTCCTTGTTCTTACATTATTAACAATGTCTGATTTTAGACACAAAAAAACCCCAAACCATTTTACGCCCATTAGAGATGCTTTGTGCATTGACTAGGCTCTCCATGTGATGTTCCTTCCCAACAATTCCGGACCATAAGGAGGAAACCACTACAATTCCCATTTCCAAGTGGTAAAACAGCTCTCAGCACCACCAGCTGACTACTTACTGCATTTTAATTAGCTCGAGACTGTTCCCAGGCCACTGCCTTGAAATGAAATGTGCACACAACTGAAGACTTGCTCATTGGCAATCAAATTTTCAAGTTACCAAGCCTGCTGGGTTCTCTTTGCAGAGCAAAGCTGCTTCTTCAGAAGCAATGATATTGCTCCAGGGGCAAGGGGGGAGAAAAAAGGCCCTATTTTTGCATAATCAGTTTTCAGTAGTACAAAATTCACTGCTTTTTGGGAAATGGCAAGACAAAAAGTCTTAGTAAGTATGAAATCCTCAGTGCTCTGGCATGTTAATGCAAAGGAAGAATTGCCTTGCACAAAAGAGATTATGAGGGCTATTTGGCACCATTTCTCTGTCCCCAGGTCATTACTCAGGGTCTCATCACTGTTACAGAGCAGAATTTCATGGTTTGAAGGGCTCTGTGAGCAGCATAGCTCAGAAAAGGGGCTTTGTCCTGCAGCTCAGCTCTGCTTCTGCAGAAGTCTGTCACCTCCAGGAAATCCAGGTTATAGCATGACGTAATTTAGCCCCAGCTGGCAGCCTCAGTATTGGTTAATTATTTTTTTCAAATTTATGGCTGTTTCTTGCAGACCCAGCATAAATGCTGTGTCTTGGCTACTGCAAAGCTGACGCCAAGGTATTTTGCAGAAAAACCACTTGCACTTATGATCACTTCCATAGTGAAAAAATACTGCTTTTGTGTACTAGTGTGCTCAATTAAAAAGGAATAGCACATTTTTCTTTTCCACTTTGCCTGAATGGAAAGGCTAGCTTGTGTCTATCATATATTCATCTCTACATATTGGCAAATAAGGTCAATGATTAGGTAGTTTAAAACTCATGTGGGCCCATATCCAGCCTTACAATAAAGATTACAGGTAGAGGGTGACCTAAGGCCTCAGCTAAGCTTCAATGATAGAAGAATGTGGGAAAAAGAAACCAGAGCTGGGCACAAAGAAGACATGATCACAAAATTGACTGATCCTTTCAATCACAGTGTAGGGTATAGGTGGCACAGGCTGTGGGCATTTCCTCGGAACAGACATTGGCCTTGGCTTGCTCTCTGGCCAGGAGCCCCAAGGATGGGTAACTGAACCCCAAGCTGAGCACACACAGAAATTTCTGCAGGATTCAAAGAGGGTCTCCAGGAGAGGCCAACTCTCCTGGCAAGAGATGATAAATCAGATCTTCACTCACACAATGATACACTGAGAGTAAGCACAGAACAGTGCCATTCTGTAGTGTGCTGGGTTCTGGTGTGTGCTTTGGATTACTGCAAGAAACGCTGGCATTAATATTTTATTTTTACTTTTTTCCAAGTAAAGGGAGTTTGACCTGGTTTCTCAAGCCAAGTAGGCCACAGTTCTTTCAAAATGATGGGCCTCCAGGGAAACAAGTGTAACTGAGCTAAGTCAAGAGACTCCCACAATTTAGTCTTCCGTAGAGCCCTAAAGGTTTTCTGCAGATGTAAGGGAAACATTTATTTATTTAATTCTGATTTGCTCACTCACAGGCATCACAAGAAAGAATTGTATTTTTATTTACAGCTTTGCAATCACTACTAGATTAATAAAAGAAATATGATCTTATGTTTCCTGTGTTCTAAATAGCAGAGAAGATAGAATTTGAGCTCGGTGAGAAATTCTTTCTTCCTATGAGCACTGCATGTGGAGATACAGCTTTAGGCACATTCTTTCCTAACTGCACAGCATTTAAATGTAATTAAGCACAGTCACTTGTACCAACCAACATCACGAAGTGTATAACATAACTAGATCTCTGTTAACCTCTTCCATCAACAAAAAATGATACCTTGATTTTAAAATTATTTTGCAGAATTTTTAACAAGTAATAATGTGTTTGGTTTAGAATATTTTACTCTTTCCTTGAAAAAAGAGAGAAAATAAAGTTCTTTATTTCCTTGAAATAAAGTTCTTTGAGGCATTACCAAAAAGTTGTCTCTTAGGGTTTTTATTTCTTTAACAGTTATGATCCTGAATAAGATTAGGCACAGTCAGCTAGTTTGTAGCAAGCCCAAAATTCATGGTCTTTTATTAAAGACTTTTATATGTAGGAGACACCTTGTCTCATACTAAGATGTAGTTTCATCACCCACCCTGCTATGCATACCCAAAAGATGTACCCATTCATTCACTGCCATCCCACTTTCACAATGACAGCTGACCTGGTATGTAATTGGTTTATTTCCATTTGCATCAGTTTAATCAACTCAGACGGTTGAGAAATTAAAAATGTACCAAATCCTCACTAGCTAAAAGGATGTTTCCTGGACCTGGCTAAGCTAGATCCAGGAAACTTCTCCTGAACTCTGCTGCTTAACTGATAATTATTCAGTGACAGAGTCATTGGAGCCCCCCACATACATTAATGGAATGATAGGCAGGAAACATGAAACTTATTCCAAAATTCTTACTCCTTTCTGGAAGGTCAGCTGTGCCCCCTTGGGCCTCTATTTTCCTGTAATCATGCATTTTGGAAAGTGATTTGAAGCCTTCAGGTGAGAAATGCTCTGCAAGTATTATATATCAGTAATAAAATAGGCCTAATGACCACATCTTTTTCCTTAAAGTCTTCCCATGGAGCCACCATTAGCCATGGAGAGAGCTCTGCAGGGTTTTGCTGGTTTTTTTACCCTAGGAATCATTGCAAGATGGGCTCCAGTTACTAGTTTATCACTATAAACCTGTGCTGAGACTTGTACATCTAAATGCTGGTGAAAATTCAATCACCAATGTAAATTTCCTTATTACTTATGCTCCGTGCATTTCCAAACAAGCTTTTGCCTCCTGCTTGCTGCAATGACATTTTTTACAAGGCACTGCTGCCTGTGAGACCAGATGACAGTGCTAATGACCCATGTCCTTGTTCTCTGCTTCTCTTGCTTACGCCTCTTGTTTCTCCACACTCAATTAAGGAAAAGGAATGGAGGTTAATATTCCCGTCCTTGAAATTAAATCTACCCTTGCCCCACAGTGCAATTAATGAAAACAACTTGGATACAGAGCCTTTCATCTCTAGTTCACTGGTTTATTTAGTAGGAGTTGACAATGACTCACGCCATTAATTTGTCTGCTGAGTGGCAACCACAGAGTGAATTAGTGACGTTAGCTGGGATTGTAGGCACAAACCTTGCAAAATCAGTGCCATGAGTTAACAACCCTGCTGCTCTTTGAGGTGAGGAGTTGTGGTGACTCTCAGACTTCTCCCTGTGTCACAGGTCCTCCTGCAGCCTGCCTGCAGACACACAAAGGATATGCATGGCCTGTGCTGCTCTTGGTAATACTAATTCTAGGGGTAATTAGATAAAAATGGCTATAATACATCAAACACTAGCCTTGGTCCTAATAACAAGGCAAGTTATGCTATGCACTCATACTATGAGAAGTGTTAGTCGAGTATATATTTGGCTATTAAAGATTTTAAAGTCCAAAATAACGTTCAGCAGCAGAAACACAACAGATGGGTCAAATGAGTGCAGGTATCATCTTTGATTTTCCTCACTACCAGATGCTGATGAGTGGGGAGTTCTTGAGGTATTCACAAACGCTAAAGGCATCTGAGAGTAATCTCTCCTGTATCCACCTGTGTAGCCTCACTTGTAAGGCAGAGAGAGTTATTTTCTGCACCGTCCATTTCAAGACTCTGAATTAGGCTCACAGCTTGATTTACCATGGGGGAATACATGTCTCCCTTGCCTGTAGCAAGTGGGAGGAAGTATCTTTGTGAATACTTCTACCAGCCCTCCAGCTACCTGTTCCAAGGCCGAGCTCTGGGAAAATGGTTGGTATGGGAAGACTAGCCTCATACTGACTAGAGACAGCACCATCCTTCTGTGACAAAAGTTCTTGCCCAGCCCTGGTTCTCTGGGAGAGTAACAATATCTCAGACCAACTGACAGAGCAGAACAAAAGCAAATTTTTCAGAGCACCATCTCTCTGTACAGGTGTGAGGGTAATATGTGATTTACTTCCTTGCCAGCCAGCTTTAGACATCTGGATTAACATGCCAAAATGACTACAAATTCATTTTTCTCATTGGCATTTTCTTCCATTTTTCTTGCCAATTTTCGAGATTTCAGCATTTTGTTTGATTTCAGAAATGAACTAAGTAGGTTTACTCTCTATGATCCCAAAGCTCTGCTTTTCCCCAGCAGATAATTTCAATATCCAGACTAGAAGTAACTGTTCAGGTCAGGGAAACCACAGTGCTGGTTAAAAACTTGCAACATCAACACCAGCCATGAGACTGGTGTTCTACCTGACAAAGATATTCTGAAAATCACTCACTTCTTGTGAAATCTGCCTCCAAATAAATCAAGTAAGGGCTAAATCCCAGTAGAATAATCTTCTTTAAAATTATATTTTGCTACTTTCCTTAGCAACAATATAAACTCTGTACACAGAATCACAGAATCATAAAATCATTTAAATTGGAAAAGACCTCAAAGATCAAGACCAACCACTAACCCAGCACTGTGAAGCCCAACATTAAACCAGTGCCACATCTACACAGCTTTTAAATACCTCCAGGGATGGGGACCCAGACACTTTTCTGGGTGCCTGTTCAACACTTGACAGCCCTTTTGGTGAAGAAATTTCCAATCTAAACCTCCCCCAGCATTTCCTCTTATTACTTGTGATAAGAGGTTGAATCCCACCTAGCTACACCTTCCTTTGCAGGGAGCTGTAGAGAGTAACAAGGTTCCCCATGAGCCTCCTTTTCTCCAGGCTAAGCACTCGCAGCTCCCTCAGCTGCTCCTCACAGGACTTGTGCTCCAGACCCCTCACTGAACCTCACTGCCAGAAACTAAAATTGTAGGAGCTGGATACAATACAGAAAAGCTGTGTGCAATTAGTTATATGCACATCTTTTCTCACTCTGGGACTGGGCACCAGGGAAGGAAAAAAAATCACCAAAATCTGAGTTTTCTGATGATTAAATTCAAGTTAGATACTTAATGTTCATCACTGTTTGCACCTTTTGTGATTTGCCACAGTAGGATTTTATTAAAAAGATATCTTTACCTGAGGTCCTGCTCCAGGAATATTTAGATAAAAACTTCCGCTTTACGGAGAGGCAAATACAGCTGTGAAGGCCAGGTGAAGGCTGAGGTTTATCCAGGAGGTGAAGATTACATGGTCCTTAAACCACTGAATTAAAGCAGCTGAGATTGAAAACTCAGCTTCACCTCTAGCACTTTTTGGGGAAATCATGGCATAATATTCACAATTATTAATAAACCAGCCACATTCATCTCCCTAGCTGTGTTGTTACGGCTTTTTCTTTTTATTTCCTCCTCTTCTTTTCAGGTCTGAGAACTCAGAGCCCTCAGGGAAGCAACCATGAAAGCCCTTACCACTTGTTACACCACATGGTTCTTTTGGTAGCACACTCAGAGAAGAGCTTGTGCCAAGGCTACAGGCATACTTCCCTGATCCAGAGGTGTAGGATACAGTGCTCTCAATGACCCTCACCCCAGTTTTTTTTTTTTCTACTCCAAAACAAATAAACAAAATCCCTCCTTAGCCATCTCTTTGGAACTAGGGTTTTTGATAAGCACACAACTGCCACCCTAAATCTCACACTTCACAGCAGCTTTGGTGTCTGTCAGCACCCAAGGACACCCAGAGGGACGGCTAAAGGCTGCTGATGAAAAGCAGCAGTCCTGTACTCACCACCAGCCCTGTAACCTCAGCCATGGCACTGTGCTCTGCTGCAAAGCACAGCAGCACTGACCAAAGGGGCTCCTGGTGCTGACTTCTTCTGAGGTCCCATCTGAGCCCTTCCCTGACAGAAATAGTTTGCTCCCAGCAGCCCCGCAGGCCCCAGTCAGCCCTCAGAGGATGAGCTGAATTATCTACACCTCCTACCTCATGAACAATTCCTGGCTGTGCCAGGAATTTGCTAATGATGAAGATGATCTAAGAAACATGAATAAGAACCTGATTCACATATGGTGGCTTTGCAAATATAGATATCCCCACATGACAGAATGATTTACTCCCTCTTTTAGCCTAATCTTTTTAACTTTGCCTGGTTTTGGAAGGGAGTCTGAGTAGTCTAAAGCATCTACTGTATAGATCCAGTAGCAAAGCTGCATTAAGTGTTCTCCATTTCTTAAGCACCTTTTTGGCCGCCCCTCTTTACACACTGCAGGAGCTACCAGGTCAGTCATGTAGCTTTTGCACATCACTCAAAAGTGGCCACAGCCATGACATCCACACTGCTATTCTTAATGAGAAAGAAGGGGAACAGACCCAGACAGAGCCCTTCACATATCCACCTCATCATAGAATAGTTTGGGCTGGAAGGGTGGAAGGGGCTTTGAAGATCATGAAGTTGCAACCCCTTGACATGGGCAGGGACACTCTTCACTAGACTAGGTTGCTCAGAGCTCCATCCATCCTGGCCTTGAACACTGCTGGGAATGGGGCATCCACAACTTCTCTGGGCAACCTGCTCCAGTGCCTCACCACACCCTGTGAGCAGAGAAAATGTAAAGATTCTATCATCTTCAAGCTGCCTACAGATAGGAAGTTTTTTCTAATTTTCTGGTATAAACTAAGATTTTGTTCCACAGCACATGCTAAGCACATGGATTATGAGAATGCAAGTCACCACTCAGTCTTTTGCCTAATTACCACAAGAGAGCAGTCTGTGTGCAGTTGCTCCATTGCTTTTCCTGCTCAGTATCAGTGGGGTGGAAAAGCAGGACCAGACAAAGGGAAGACCAATGCATTTCCACCAGGCTGCACATCAGTGTTAACAGATTCACAGAATGGGTAAGGTTGGAAGGGATGACAGTGGATCATCTGGTCTAGGCTCCAAAGGTCTCCTAGATCATGCTACTCATGACTGTATTCAAATATCTTTTGAATACCTCCAGTGAAGCAGACTCCACACTCTTCCTGGGCAGTCTGTTCCAGTGCTCAGTCAGCCACACAGTAAAGTTCTTCTTCATGTTCAGGTGGAACTTCCTGTGCATCAGTTTCTGTGCATTGTCTCTTGTCCTGTTGCTTGGCACCACCAAGAAGAGGCTGGAAACATCCTCGTCACTCTCCTTCAGATACCAATACCCACTGGTGAGATCCATTCTGTCACCTTTTCTCCAGGCTAAATACGCCCAGCTACCTCAGCCTTCCCTCATGAGAGAGATGCTCCAGTCCCATCATCATCTTCACTGCCCTCCACTGGACCTGCTCCAGTAGCTCCATGTCTCTTCTGTACTAGGAGGCTAGAAATGGACACAGCACCTCGCCAGGACTGAGCACAGAGAATCACTTCCATAAACCTGCAATGCTTTTTCTAGGACACCATGTGCATTCTTGGCCACAAGGGCATTGCTGGCTCACAGACAGCTTGTTGTCCACCACATCTTTTCCAACCTTAATGATTCTGTGATTCTATGATGTGCTCCTCTCCATCCACCTGTAAAAAGAAATGGTTCCCAAGTGCATGGCTGCCTTTATTCCAGTTAGAAGGGGACTACTGACAAACTATGTGGAATTATGCAGACACAAGCCTGTTGTATCCTTTGGAGTATCTCAAATTTTTAGCTACTTAGTGTAAAGCACACAGCTATGAACAAAAATTTTTTCTTCATTAATGCTTGTTTAGGCTAAAGCCCTAGGATTAGTAGTGCTCTAAGTATGTTAAGACAGTATTTTATTAATAATTAAAAATTAAAACTACCTAGTCTAAATTCCTTTTTGCCCTTTCATTAAGTACTGCTCCAGGACCAGACAGATGTAGGTTCAAAGTTAAAACATTTGTAGCCAACCTCTCCAAGTTCAGTGGAGGATGTGAATTGTCCCTGCAAGAAGCAGGAAACTGCTACACAGGCACAGAAAATAACTGATGCACTCTCACACCTCTATTTATCTGCCTCTAAAGAACATGATCTTCACAGGCATAGAGTATCACCCATCTAGTCACATTACTGAAGTAAATAAAAACTAAAGAAAACTCTGATTTTGGAAAAAGATAAAGATCTATCAATTCTGCAGAATCACAGAATGAAAGAGGTTGGAAAAGACCAAGTCCAACCTATGACTGAAACCACCATGCCTACCAGACCATGGCGCCAAGTTCCACCTTTAGTGTTTCCTTAGGCATCTTCAGGGACAGTGACTCTACCACCTCCCTGGGCAGCCCATTCCAAAGTCCAATCACCCCTTCTGTGAAAAAAATTCCTCCTAATGTCCAAGCTAAATCTGCCCTGGCATATCTTAAGGCTGTGTCCTGTTGCTGGTTGCCTGTGAGCAGAGACTGGCTGCATCCCCTTTCAGGTAGGTAAGAACACACAAATACGTAACCCCGTGTTTATATTTGCATATGCATATACAGGGGTTTGCTTTTCTAACATCCTCCTTGTCAACCAGCTCACCAGGGATATCTCTATTCTGAGGGGTTGGGTGTGCCACACCTTTTTTCTTTCCCCTGGTTTTTTCAAACTTTCCTGGCAAGTTACAGCAGGGCACCTGAAAGGATCAGGCTGTTCAGAACACTTCAGAACAGATATGAAGCACAATTTTGTGATCTTCACAGACAATGAAACACTTTTGGGGGTCACCTCTGTCTTTGGTATGGCAATGGAAACTCTCAAGCTGTAACATCCATTATGAATAAAACAGATAAGTTACAGGGAGTGGAATTTTTCTGACCTTAACAACAGAAGACAAGCACTTATCTCTTTGCACTACATCCACAAGGTAGATGTGGCATTCTTAAAATATCTTTATACTCAGTTATGAGTAAGACTATTCATCCTACACCCTAGTTGTGCATACAGGAAGGAACAAGCTCATAGCAAAAGAATTTTTTTTGGCAGTGGTAACAACTGCACGATGATTATCTTCCACCCAGTGTGGGATTCCATGAGAGATCACGGATGCTCTGGCAAGTGTTGGGGCATTACTACATGTTTGTGGAAGTCTCTCAGCTTTTATTAACTAGACTCCTGACAAAGCAGTAAAACCCTGTAACAGAAAGCCACACTGCTCATTCCTGAATCATATGAAATCATTCACCATTTTATGTACAAGTTTTGAATTACAGTCTTCAACTCCTCATCAGAAAAAATAACAAACCAAAAAGCCTAAAAAAGCATTTTTGGAAGAACTGCATAGTATACAGAAGCATACTTCAATTACAAAATATCTTACAGAACACAGACTGTAACAAAAAGCAGAGCCTGCTACCTTTTCTGAGAAGGCAGTGCCCAGCCCAAACTAGATGTTTCACCTCCATTATTAGAGGAACAGCTTTAACTGAACAGAAGAGTACATGGAAAAAGTTCCTGAACAGTCCAAATAGTTTAACAGAAAAATAAAAGTACATTTGTAAACAACTTTAAAACAAGAGCCTTATGAAAACAATAAAGGTCACTGAAAGTTAAGCTGTTAAAACTCTTTTTAGCCCAAGCTGCCATGTTTTACCCTTACAGTTTTTTTTTATGATAAACAAATTTTTTCATACGGAAAACCTCACTGAGAAATCTGGGCAAGTATTTTTAAAAATTTTGGTAAAATTAAGAAAAGGACAATTTGAAGGCAAAAAGTCAAACTCCAAATTTCTTTTGAAAATTAAAAGAGTGATAAAACCAAACTATTGATTGAAGCCAACAGTGCATGGTAGCACAGCACTTCTATTATAATTGGAGACACTTTTTAATGTAAACCCTGGAAAATCATAAACAATGTCTAGAAATTACTTTTGTATTACCTACCATTAATTTTTCACTGCATTCATTGCCATTATTCAAACTTTGCCATAAAGCGACTTTTCACATACAACAGATTGACCTTAAGCATATCTCTTTTACTACACAGCAAAAATGTAAAAACTGTCCTGAGAAATGATTTTGTGTATGTAACTCTCAATGCCTCTGAAGTTGAGCATCAGTATTTATGCTGCTCTACTTAATGCTTCAGCATATGTTAAGTAAGCTGCTGATCACTGTGTGTCTCCATTTTGGTAGATAGACAGATGTATGTGAACAGCAATGCTTTGGATAACTTGTGCTATTCCTAATACTAGAGTTATTTTCTCCCTCAATTACATTTTGCTATAAATATGTGTGCCCTTAAGTTGATCCCAATATCAGTTTCAGCTAACTAATCAAATTATCTGTTAAGGTTTTGGGAATGAGAACCCTTCCTTTATTTAAATAAAATGAGGGAAAGGTTTCTAACTCCCAAACCTTTGCCAACAATAGACTTATTTTCAAGACAGGATGTCCAGTAAGTTGTTCGTCCTCTTTGCTGTTCACAGATAAGCACAACTGTAGTAATGGTTTTTATCAAGTAGGCAGGAAGATAAAGAGAAAATAGTATGAGGTTTTTCCCCTTAAGGTTTTTCCAAGTTCTGCTCATGGGTATGAGTAACTATTCATTTGAAATAAGTGTACTTCAAATTTCAGATTACTTCTCTTTTATTTATAGGGCTCAGCAGCTAAACTTCAATTTCCTATTTTAATTTTGCAAACATGTGTTATTATAACCCTGCCTGTAACTGAGAACATCAAGAACTTATGTATAAGGAGCAATTTAGCATTTTATATAGAAGTGTCTCATTTTTGTATCAGTTAAAAGTTAATTCATAATCCAAATAATCAATCTGCAATGTAAACAAGTAATTATTTTTTCCTATGTAATAATGATAAATATCAACACTGAGTATTACATATTCCACTCCAGCTCATTAAATGCAATTCTTCAGTCACAAAGGCAGCAGGCATTCTGTAATGAACTTCCTTTGAGCTATGTTCAAATGAGTGGAATAGCTGAGATTCCTGATGGAGATCTAAGCTATTTCCCTCATTTTCTTAATAGTTTCCACTATTCACATATTCAACTCCATTTTATAATTTGCTATTTAAAATAAAGTAATTTCCCCACACTCTTTCCCCACTCTATCTAAACCAAACTTATTAACATTTATGGTAAATGCTTTTCATCAAATAACTTTAAGAAAAAAAACCTCCAGAAACAAAATAAATAACGGAGCAAAAACTTAAAGGGAGCAAGTATTTCAAGTAGTGTATTAATTTTCTTTCTGAATTTTCTTTCAAAGATTCTACAGGGACAAAAGTTTTAAAAGTTTGAAACACACTTCTACATATTTTTGATGATATCTCATTTACAAGGGACCAATTTTGTCCCATGTATAAACTGTAAAGTGTGTGTTGTGTAAAGTGATCACCTTCCTAACTTTTGGCCCATATTTAAACAAAACTGCATGTCATTCACCCCAAGAAAGTAAACAAAATACAGCCTTTTACTTCAAATATTTTATGAACGCAAGATTACAAGAAATATATTAGTCAAAATGCAGGGCTATCAAGCACTGAACTGAGAATGCTGGCATCAGCTTGCCTACCATTTTGCATGTGGAAAAATACACTGTCTACAGGTAAAAGGCACCACTAATGCATCATGAATTACTCTGATCAGCCAACATCACCTCTGCAGCTTGCTGCATGTTTCAGTTTATTATGAAAATAATCATCATAATAATAGTTTGAGATGAGACACTGGAACAAAACCATTCTTAAACAGGAAAGTCTTTTTTTTTTTGCTCTTACTGAGGCAACACCAAAAACTAAAAGTAAGTTCTCACAATTTAGCAGCCTCCTCAACACTTGTTAGGCTAGCCTTCACACAAGGAGCATGCAAACAGCCACTCTTCTTGCTTTAAATTGAGGGCTATTGGTTAATTCAAGTCACTGTTTTTTCACTCTATTCAATTAACCTGTTGAACTGGATTTCACCTATGAAAAAGAAAATTAAATGATGTTAAGTGTAGCAGACACGTACAGATCACACCAAGAAGCTAACACTCATGAGCTGTCATAATAAGGGATAATAATAACAATAAAAAAAAATACAGTCTTTTCTGTGCATATTTTTCATTCGAAAGGTCCCAGGAAATCATGATGTGCCTGGCCGCTTCTGTTGCTGATTTCTGATGACCTCTAATTGTTTTTTGCATTGCTGATAGTATGTTGAGAGACTTTTGTTTTCATCTAACAGCTTTTTATGTTCTTGTACCAGACGGGATGTGTTTTGCTGGTCTTTTTCATCCTGGTCCAGTTCTGCTATTAGTTCTTGTCCTGAAATGGAAAAAAAAAGTCATTGTCATTTATGTTCTATTTTCATTTGTGTGTAGATGACTTCATATGTTTCAAATCAGTATTTGATTATCAATCTGAACTCACAGCTGGTGATATTCTGTGCAAAAGAAGTTGACAAAAGAATGTTATTCTTTAATGTAGTCTGGTGAAAAATTCCCCTTCCAAATCAAATCCACATTTAAACTTTAAAACAGCTGAGAGACTGAGCCTCAGTCTCTAAAACTGTCCTTTAGATAATGTCTTTCAGATGTAGTTTTACAGGTCACAATAAAATACCTAAGGAGCCCACAAAATTTCATGAATACAATCAAATATAATTTTAGATATCTATATGTGCATTTTAAATCTCTAAAAGGCAACCTCAAATACAAAATTGCAGTAATTTTTGTAACTTTTTAGTGAAGCGCTATTTTCTATCTGGACTTGAACTTATTAAAGCAGTGGAAAAGTAGAATCAAGGAAATTACTTCTGTAACTGGCATTTCCCATTATTTATGCTGTTAAGTGTTCAACATGTTTTTTTAGCAAAGATTTTAGAGGCCCAAACACACTGATAATCTTGCTATAATTTATTCTGCAAAACTGATGTGGCGGTTTGTTTTACTATTTTGTTATGAGGTGACAAGAAGGCAAGCTGCCAGCAATATTTTTGCAACAAAATAGCAAAGGAGAAAGTTAATTAATTGTTGCCATATGGTTTTTAATGACAGTAAAAGAAAATTCAGTAATTATATGAGGTTTGAACTAATAACTACATTAACCAGCATTAAATTCATCCATCACAACATCTTTTTTTGTTTTAATGCCTGTGGGCAATTACATTCTGACTAAGAAAAAACAGTTTGGAAGAAACATAAACACAAACTTCCTAGAAAAAAAACAACAGCAGGAATCTAAAAGTAGAAAATTAACAGTTTTGAAACAAAACTATTTAAAATAATTTATTGACCATTGGGGACAACATAAATAGAATCAAAATTAAGATATTAACTCCAGCATCACTATCTCCTCATCCAATCTAAAAATCCTGCTTACATGTGAAAAAACCAAATTGTTCACAGAATACTAACCCCGAAGTGAATATGTGATAGGAGTTCAATATTACAGTAGTATTTTTCTCCCATTCTGAATGCTATTTCTACTGTACAAAAGGTACACACATTTTTCTCATTAGCTAATCCACAAATACCAAGACAAGACCCCTATTAACAGCTGCCAGTGGCACAGATACTTGGTGGGTCACAAGCTGATTATTTGGTCTAGTGTGCAACTATGACCTCTGAACTGGTCCCCAGCATCAGGAAACAGAACACAACAGAACTTGTTATGAACTCAAATTCTGAATCAGCAATAATTTTTGACCTTACACAACAATATGTGCAGCTGCTTTACTTATACATGTAAACACTACAAGAGGAAAGACTTTATTTCCAACACACAAGGAGAAGGCACATAACAGCTTTTAAGCATCAGGTCCTCAAGCCATAGCAGAAAAATCTAAGATGAATGTGATAATACAGTTGTAAATGCAGTGCTTGACAAAAGTCAGAGATATGATTAAAACTAACTGCAAAATGAGTAACACTGACATATTACCCAAAATTCTATAATCCGTTAACTAAATAATTCTCTATAAATTACAACTGAAAATACTTTAATGGACAGTGTAGCAAATTAAATTCCAAGGTTCTTTAACAGTTCAGGTGTTTCCTTTGAGATGATAAAATCAAACATTACCAGTTTGTTATTACTTATACAGGACTTGTCCAGAAGAAGAGTCTTGATATTGATTAGAACTTCAATTAATTGCTCTAAATATTTCATCTGTACTGAGCAGCTCAGTATTCCTGAGTTTAAGGTTGGAAAACAATTATGCCCTATGAAATGTTACTTCATAAAGCCAGAAATAACAGTAACAGTGACTATCATTTACTTTTTATTGTGTATTTTTATTATTATACACATACTTTGTGCATAGGAAAGACATAGAAGAACAGAAAAGGTTAAACACATTTCACTTACTTCCTCTGCAACAGCAGTGCAATTTCTGTCTGAACTTTCATATATTCTTGTGCCATTTTGCAGTGCTGTTCAAACACAGCCATAGATTCTTTGGAGTTTGGGCATGGTGCTAGAGGCTGAAAATAAATCAGACATGTAAAAGACTAATGAACTGATATCTTAGTAAATAGTGTGTTAGAATGTCTCTGCAGTGTATTTATAACAGTCTTTTAAAAACCAGTAAGCATTTAAAAATAAGTGTTAAACCATCCCCTGGAAAATATTACTGCACCGATGTCAAAGTTTACTCAAATCTGAAGTTTTTCATGTGACACTTGTCACAAAAATCAAAGCAACGTTTAATCCCACACTCAAAAAATAAAGTGTATACAACAATTTGATTCACTAACACTCAAGCAAATAATGTCTTATTTTGACAGTCAAACTCAGCTTACATTTGGTTTTAGGGATCAGGTTTCCCAGGGCTTGTTTTTAATAGCTTGATCAAACCTGAGTCAACCAATCTCAGATTACATAATATATTTTTTTTAGCCTTGGTCAAAAATTAGACAGAACATCAACCCAGGTAAATATGTGGCACTATATTTTGCAGCCCCAAAGTCACATGTTAGAATGAAATACAAACTTGAGAATCTAATAAACTGTATATTTATTACCTGTAACTGATGATCTAATGTGAGATATGCCATTGGGATGGAGTTATCTGACCCATTGGTCTCTGTAAAAATACCAAGAAAACTTTAATGTATTTAAAAAGAGTTAATTCTATTCTTACAGGACAAAAACAAGAAGTCTAAATAATTACACAATACACAATCTGAATGTGGATAAGCAGATGGAAATAGCAGCGTTCCAATCCCAAGGCAGATGAATCATTTTGTTTTTCTGATAGTTAAGAACATCAAAAGTATGGTCTATCACATCAAGAAAAAAAAATTATGGTTATCAACCTACACTTCCAGAAGCCATGTAACAGCACACAGATTTTAAAAATACCATTTTTGTACAGTTTGCAATAATTTCTGTTTATAAATAATTTGCCATTTCATTCTTGTTTATGAAGGATCAGCCAGCCAGCCCATGCATCTAATGATTTTAAAATTAGAAGCTGTGCAAATCAGCTCTGCCAAAATAAAATAAGCACAACCTCCTGCTCAGTTTTGAAACCTGCTCCCAGTGAGGTCTCTAAGTATCTTCCTCACAACATGCTCTAGGGCATCTTCTCTGCTCCATACAGATACTTCGTGGGTAGCAAAGAACCCAATAATTGGTCTGTCTCCTGGGCATGGCTGCTCTCTTCTTACACTGCAGTTGCTCTGGATTTCTCTAGAGCTTTCATTCCAGATTTAGTATGTTTCTGCATTCTTATCTTTCAGTAGCCCACAATCTGGGGACCACAGAGTTACTGTTAAGCTTTAAGAGACACAGGAGTAAAGACACATGGGGAAACTACTGATTTTACAGCCGCATAATTGCTACTAGAGGATTATATGGAGGAGGGTAGGTGGGAAAAAAAAGGGGCTGCTTACCCATACCCCAAAAGCACCTGCCACAGAGTAGTCGTGGTAGAGAAACTAAGGTGTTGCCCTCAAAGACTATGCTATTTCCAAGAGCAGCTTCAAAAGGAAACAGAAATAAGAGGGTGGGAATGGAGAAAAAGTGGTTAAGTGTATGCTTGTAAGGAAACTGGAAGGTGGTAAAAACAAAAAGGAAAAAGAAAAAGAAAACAACCCTAAAACCAGAGACTTAATCACCATGGTATCTTAAATGCAATCAACATAGGGAAGTCCTTCCCTACATTAGACTATTGCCATATAAGGATAATGTGACGATGAATTGCAATGCTTCAAGAATACATCACTACATGTCAATGCTTCAGGCGACATTCCCAAGTGTTTCAGCACAGCGTCACAGAACTGCAAATTCTCCTTGATTGACCAGATACGGCTGCATCCTTGTTTTATCACTTTGCTTCATTAAATTAAAAACATAGCATCTTTTACAGAAAACCAAAATTATTTCTCTCCTCAGAAATTTGAACAATTCTTTGTGCGTGGCCTATATAAACCTAGCAAGAAAAAATATACATATGGCACATTCTCTATTTACCTGAGTATAAGTGACCATTTTCTGAGGGCCAGAAAACAAACCTGACTTTCAGCTCCAGTGCTGTGCTGTATTTAAGACCAAAAACTTGGCACAAACTTTTGTTGCACTGGCTTATGATTTGCAGCTTTTGGTTCCCAATGAACTCTTACTCTTGACTGTGTAAGAGCTTGCTTCCAATGCAGCAATTCCCATTAGTGCTCACTGCCTAAAACAACTCGGGGTCCATGCTGCACAAGAGGGCCCAGGGTGGGCTGCAGCAGTGGGCAAGAGCTTGGGAAAGTTAGTGACAAGGAACTGACCTGCCGGTCAGGCAAAGCAACAAAGGACAGGAAGAAGAAAACAGTGAAGCAAAACACAAGAGTGTGTTGTCCTCCCACTAACACAGGGAAAAAAGAAAAGTACATCTTATATAATCACCTTATATTCGGTAAAATGCAAGTGTGCAAATATAGATACATATTTATGTATATATACATATGCTTGTGCAAGAGTCAGTCACCACATGAATTTCCATTTTGCAGTTGGTTACAGGAAAAGAGTCTGATCATCCAGATGAAAAGATCAGAAGAAAAAATTAGAGCATTTGAGGCACTGTGAAGTACCATCTTGAGACTAAATTCAAGATTCAACATGTACATTTTAGTATCAAAAATGTAATTTTTATTTATACTCTAAATCTGAATTTGTGGGGATCCATTTTTTCCTGTGTTCCAGTACTGGTTCTTTTTGTAACAGAATACATTATGACTTTTAAAATCAAACTGAACTATTCAATTATCTTCATTCTTTATCCTATTTCGTAACAAAAGAACAGTGATGCTACAGTAGAAGTATTTACAATATTTCTACAGACACGTGTTAGTGCATTTAAAACCAGCAATTTTGTGTGCACATCTACATCCTGCATAAGCAAAATTATAAGAGGTGGTAAACAGGAGTAACTTACTCCAGATGATACTCACCTACATAACATTTAATTCCAGATGTCAGGGCAATGAAATCTTTAAATGTGCATTGAAAATAAAACTGGACAAGACTAAAATGTTCCAAGATGTCTATTCCCCTAATCCTAAAACCACACTAAAAAATGACAGCTAACAAGATGCTCATTAAGTATTATTATCACTGCAATTTACAGTGCTTTCTTACAAGCAAAATGTTTACAAGTTTGTGTAATTTACCAATCTATAAATAAGTATTCTTACAGTGTATGTGAAAAACAAGGCAGTAATGTAATGATTGGATTTAAGCAGAACTTAAAAAAATCATGATCTTCATTGCTTACTTTTATTAATGTCTGAGCACACGCCCCATACCACAATCAAATAAATATTCAAATTTTTTTACAGGCAAAATTTTACACAATAAACAAAGGATTACCTGCATCATCTGGTGTCCATGGATTACGTGTTGGCTTTTCAGAGGTTGGTCCCGAGGTAGTGATCATTCTCACACTAGGACTAGATGATCTACTGCTGTTTCTACTCTCCTGAAATGACAAAATAAAACAAAATGACAAATTAACAGAAGATTACATGAAAAGTTCATTAAAAAAAAAAAAAATTGAAGTAATCTGAATCTACAATCCTCCTCAAAAATTTCCCTCCCAAACTTTTACCCTGAATGCTCTCCTGATGGTTTGGTCAACTTTACATGCATTGCAGGGATAATTTCATCCCCATTTCTTCTTTACTGTATAAAAGAAACTGATACAATTTTGCTATTCAGCATGACAAAAAGCAATGCTGAACTGTGTGTTCAAGATCTTTATAGAAAATCATGACAATATGTCTAGTGATTTTTGCACTATTGTTCAGTGAAATCTAGCAGCTCTGTAACATAAAGAGGAAATAAAGTTTGTTTCCAACATTTAATTAATGAATGGAACTACATTCAATAAAAGGAATACAGCTTAGTAGCTGCATTAGACTACCATGTATTAATCTACAGTTTTCTTCTGGTTCTTTTGTTAACTCAGAGGTTATGTGATTAATCTTCAGAAAACATGAAAAAAGAGCCTAATCAAAAAGGATCAGTCAATTGAAGCACATCAGTCAGAAAATGAGTACATGCTCTGTCATGAAGCAGTTTAAGAACTAAACCAAAATTCTGAAGGTTGTTTTTTTCATGTACTGTTTAACTCCTCCAACCTTTTTGTTTACCAAAGCACAAAAACATAATACAGATTTCATTATTCTCCTAAGCTGCTTTTTCAGAAATGTTATTTACAATATACATGTTTCTATTTCACATACCCCCTCAGTGACATTAAATTAACACAGTAAAGGATTTAAGACTATAAACCCCAGCAAGTTTCTCAGAAAAAAAATGAAGCAAAAGGAAAGATGCTATTAAAATACAACTATTTTCAGGATGGTGTATTTATCATGAAATGATTCATTAAATGACTCCATTTTTCAAAATAAGCACTCAAATATACATTAACTAGAAACTATATTTCTTTATGACTTTATTTCCAAATATTCTACTTTAATTTAAGCTTTAAAATTCAGGATTCTGGCCCAGTAATGATCCAAAGAATAACAAGATTATACACACTGAAATATCCATTGTTTCAAATGCATAGTCTTTCTTCTGTGATGTTTATTAAGCATTTTGTGTTTATGTTAATATCTAGAAACAAGACAATAAACTGTAGAAATAATCGGATGGATATTATTAAGATGATGGCATCAGATATTTTGAAAAATCTTTTGTGTTGGGGTCTTTGTTGACATTAGGTAAGATTTAAGTTGCTGAGCTTACTGTTAGTGTCCTTAAACATAAACGATAAACACACCCTGCTGATCAGAAGATACAGAAAGCACTTGTAACAGCATTAAAGTCCTTTAAGCAAAAAGAGATTAGTTGAGTATCTATAGTGGATAGTGAAGGGCACCTGAGAAACACGCTAGTAACTTCTCAGTGCTTTACCAGATTGTTTTGGTCCACCAACCAAAACCACATTTCTTTGATATCTTTATTTACATGAAATTCAGTAGATGTAGAAATGAAGGAATCACATCTGAAGCATATCTAAAAAGCACTACAAAGCTGAAGGGAAGCTTCCCAAACTGAACACTGGTTAGATTACAGTGTTTGAGTGAGATGCTTTAAGCCACCTTCATGGCAGCCCCTCTAACAGATGAAGTCCATTGTCCAGACTTCAGCAATCAGTTTCTGCTACCCCTTCATCCTTGCTTTCTCCAGACTTGCTAGCAGGTTACTCTCAAATCATCTTTGCCAGGTGGTCAAACCCTCATAGCATTCTTAGCTTCCATTTCTCAAAAACTTACAGTCCTGAAAAGTGGGCACACTCTGAGTAATTATCTTCCCTGAAGCTTAATTTAAACAGGCAACATGATTTAAAGAAATCATCATTACTAGTCCTGTTTCTTCATCTCAACTGTGAATTATATCCTGCTGTGAAAGAGGAGGAAAAAACCTGAATGTGCATCTGTGACAAATTTCACAATCTCACGGACAGAATGATTCATCTGTGTAATATCATATCCCCAAATTATCCCAATTAGTTTGCATGCATGTAGGCATGTACATTCTGACCTTGCTTCTCAACTGTTTGCATCAGCACATGGCTTTCTTTGATATAGTAATTTTTTTCACTTCAAAGTAAACTGTAAAGCTTATGAAGGTCCAACAACAGTTACAACATCCTCTCTCCCCCAAAAACCAACAATCCCAAAACCAAACAAAAATGTTCAAAAGAGGAAGCAGGTAGTTTTGGTATTTATGGTAGTACTGTGAAAGATGAGTACAAAACAGCCAAACCAATAAAAGACACACAGGTAAGGAGATGGATACCACACTGAGCATCAGATCACAACCTGCAGATCTTGGGTCATTATGCCAGATGTTTCTCAGTATCCATATAAAACATGAAATTTTGTAAACATTGCATGCAGTATAAATAGCAATTTGTTGTGTTCCTTGAAATCTCAAAAATATTAGTTGTTGCAGTTAAGAGACTGCACATGTTTCTATGTTGGAAAGGTGTTTAGGCAAGAGCAATAGCACTAGAGAGACGACACACTAAAATGTTTTAAAGTGCATGTACAGAGAAATAGGCAGAAAAAACAATTTCATTCCAAAAAAAAAAGAGAAATTAACAGAGTATCACAGTATATAGACAGAAAAAATTGAAAATGTAGCATTTGATTTTAGAAGGGACAGTTGCATCAGTGATGCTTATGTCACTTGGAGTAAGGACCAGTCTGAGGTCATGAAGTGCTAAAATCTGTGAAAATACAGACCTGAATACATGTTCTCAACACCAAATCACTCTAACAGCTGATCCAAAGATGGAAAACCCTTGACCTAGCAAATTTCCTATCTAAACTGTTGATGCTGATTAGTAAAGCCCTCTGCAAAGCACTATTACTGTCTGCTGTTGAGAACACCAGTAAGAGAATACTGTTAAGCACCTTAAGTGTCTCAACAACATAAACATAGTAATTGTCAGCCATACAAGCCACACAAAAAAATCTTCCAAGAGCACACAGACATAAAATAGACATACAATCATAAAACATACAAGGTGGTCAAATGAAAACAGACAAACAGGTACACAGGATCAAGAGTCTTGGATTACCCCTTTCAGGTAAGCACTCAAACTTTGGTATATGTATTATTAAATACTTATTGTGTATATATATATATAAAATATATAAATTAGTTTTATATACACATATCTTTGATTTATTTATATACAAGCCTGATGTTTTCCTTCACCTTAAGAAAAATTCCATTCTGAATTGGAAAAACCTTTCTAATTAAAAACCAGTAGTAGTAACAGAACCATTTTCTATGGACACAGCAGCAATTTTCAGGAAAAATAAGTTCAGTAAAAATATGTCTAATCAGCTTTACTGTGTCAAATAGTTAAAAGCCAGAGAAGAGGCACCATGACAATCTCTCAATTTTGAGTGGGATAGGGCTTTCATGGCCTGGGTGAGGGAGCAGAGGGACCATGGCTGCTTGGTGAAGAAGGCTGTGCCTCAGAGTGGGTGTAAGGGAGAATGGAATGTGGGGAAGAAGGATGTTTGCAATGAAGGGAGGGAGGGGGAAGGAGATTTTCACATTAGAAAGGATACTCTAGATATGGTATGGTGCATATGGGGAGATTGGATAAACTCACCAGAGCTATGCCACTCAGATGTTTTTTCTGCTTTGGCTCGTAGATTGCTTATATGGATAGCAACTCAAAATTTCTAATAAAAATCAAGGCACTGAGGTCCAGATGTATAGAATCCCATAAAGATTAATCTTAAGTGTTTAGCCATAATTACATTGTGCTCTGTTTTCTTCATTGTTTTCCAATTTTTTTTAATATGCAAGCATGTGTACATCAATAGTCAGCATTAGTTTCAGCAGACTCCTCTATCTCTCTTCACATCAAAAAGGGAATAAAAATTCATCATTTGTTTATATGGACAGTGCAAAAATATCTTTGAAACTGCATTTTTCATGCATGTTAAAATATTATGTTTTCTAGATTTTACCACGTTTCCAAAGAAACTGCAGGATAGCAACAGACAATTGTAATTCTTCCACTTGCATTTCCAATATGTACACTATCAGAAGCAAGAAAGTACAATGACTCTGGTACTTCCACAGACTTACAGGAAATACTGGTGAGGTAAACATAAAACAAAATTTCTGTATCATTCTGTTCACAATGACAATTTAGCTAGAACACCCATACAAGCAGTAGAACAGCTTTCAAATAAAGATTATTATAATAGTTATTAAGATATGAAGCAAATGATGAAAATTTGAAACATCAACCATTCATTAAAATTAACAGAATGAAAACTTTTAAATAAAAAAGCTATAATTAAATATATTCATACATCAATCAGCACAATTTGGTATAACTGATGTATTGTCACTTAATTTTTTCCCTCAAGTATTGCATAATTTTAATTCTACAATTAAATGAATAGGCTAAATTAGTTCCTAAATTTTGCAGATTATTTTCTTTCTAACAAACTTGTCTTCTCTGAAGATATTAAAATATATTATGTAGACTTGTTATTTTCTAGTAGTTGTACACAGTAAATTTACTAATACCTACAGAATTGGTGAGGTTTCTGTGGCTATCATACTCCATGGAATTAAAAGAAAAATCAAAGGTTATCTTCCTGATAATTACACCCCCCAAGAATTACCACCCATTTTATATTATTGCAGTAGGCTGTCCTCATTAACCTGATCAATATGCTAAGCACTAGTATCCCACACTCAAATAATAGTAGGGATCTCAAAATTGCCAATTCACACTAAGGACCAAATAGCCTCTGTGAATTGTTTAAGCAATTAAAACCACAAAATAACCACATCTGAATGAAGCATTAGCTATACTTTTCTCATTTAAAACTGAAATGAAACTAGAAGCATGTTATGTAGCATACCACTGTCTCTGTTACCATGGCATTTACAATACCAGTCAAATAGTGATGTTATTATAAAATATCTTTTTGAAATAGTATTTTTTAAACAAAACTTTTTGACAACACCCTGCTGTAAATCTTTCACAAGAAATAGAGAGGTATCTCTGTAATTTACTATTCAGAATTCAGAGATTGATAATAAATAACATTTATTATGCTGATGCACATGCTTTTTGTTTTCATGCAGAAAGTGAGTCTATATATAACTGTTTTACACAATAAGTAGTAATTACAATTGTTTCCTACATACAGAAAGATGAAAAGGCTTTCCTGTGTAACATGTGCCCTCATCGAAACTAGGCAATACACAAAAAAACATGTGTACATAAAAGTGATAAATACTGCATAAGCTATACAGAAAATGCTTCTCATCTAGAGCTCATTCATAGTATCCCTTATGGAATCTCACTTCAATGCAATACAAACAACACCACAGTATGCCAAGTTTCCACATCATTTCTATGAAAGCATCAAAGGTGAAGATTTCCAGATCAGTTCCCCAGTACAGATTTGGTGCTGACTTTACTGAAAAGCAAAGAAGAGATGAGAAGGACATTACCTGACTGGACTCTGTTCCAGCAACACTAAGATCTTGAATGGATCTGCGCCTCTGCTGTCCGTTTCCTGCTGGGAAAAAAAGAAAACAGAAACAAACCAGTGAAATATATTCAGAACAAAATAAGAAGGGTGCGACTGTTGCAGAGGAGCTTGGAATTTGTACAAATCCACAGAGACAAAGTGAGAGAGGGGGAGAGACAGCTGCAGAATTTTAACTCAAAACATGCTGGCCTGTCAACAAAAAGTATACCCTAATACAATAACCACTCCTACCACATGAATAGCTGCTGCACTCTACTCCACCATCTTCTGTCACATGTATTTGGTCAGGCTTAGTACTTCGGGCAGGAGCTGATGACGACATCTATTTCAAGTGCGTTACGTTATGGGGATTTCTAAAAGCTAAACCACAAAGATAACAGGCTGCCAGCTTTAACCTGTTGCTCTTTGGCTTGCTCAAGGAACACAGCAAGGACTCCTGCCTGTGTGACACTCCCCTCAAGGAAAGTAAGAAGCGAAAGCACTTCCTTCTGCTCTCCTGTCTCCTTCAGGGGAATGAAACTATGTCCTGTTCTCATGCTCTGAGAAGTGTGAAAAGGGGACCGTTCAGCTAAATCACATCTCACCATCAACCTACGAAGCACAATGCTGTAATCTTTTCCTCTTCTCCTTCCACCTGTTCGCAATTATCCACCAGTGACAGCTACAGTCAGTTTAAATTTTAGCACTGACAAGCAATCAAAGGCATTTTCAGGAAACAAAATCTCCTTAAAAATAAAAGGAGATTATGCAACAGAATCTCCCTGACTACTTTGATTTTTATTACAGTGATTGTTTATATTATCTCTTGAGAGCAGGTCAGCTGTCCAAAAGGAAACACCAAAAAACTTTTAAATAAAAAGCTATAATTAAATATATTCATACATCAATCAGCACAATTTGGTATAACTGATGTATTGTCACTTAATTTTTTCCCTCAAGTATTGCATAATTTTAATTCTACAATTAAATGAATAGGCTAAATTAGTTCCTAAATTTTGCAGATTATTTTCTTTCTAACAAACTTGTCTTCTCTGAAGATATTAAAATATATTATGTAGACTTGTTATTTTCTAGTAGTTGTACACAGTAAATTTACTAATACCTACAGAATTGGTGAGGTTTCTGTGGCTATCATACTCCATGGAATTAAAAAGAAAAATCAAAGGTTATCTTCGATAATTACACCCCCAAGAATTACCACCCATTTTATATTATTGCAGTAGGCTGTCCTCATTAACCTGATCAATATGCTAAGCACTAGTATCCCACACTCAAATAATAGTAGGGATCTCAAAATTGCCAATTCACACTAAGGACCAAATAGCCTCTGTGAATTGTTTAAGCAATTAAAACCACAAAATAACCACATCTGAATGAAGCATTAGCTATACTTTTCTCATTTAAAACTGAAATGAAACTAGAAGCATGTTATGTAGCATACCACTGTCTCTGTTACCATGGCATTTACAATACCAGTCAAATAGTGATGTTATTATAAAATATCTTTTGAAATAGTATTTTTAAACAAAACTTTTTGACAACACCCTGCTGTAAATCTTCCACAAGAAATAGAGAGATATCTCTGTAATTTACTATTCAGAATTCAGAGATTGATAATAAATAACATTTATTATGCTGATGCACATGCTTTTTATTTTCATGCAGAAAGTGAGTCTATATATAACTGTTTTACACAATAAGTAGTAATTACAATTGTTTCCTACATACAGAAAGATGAAAAGGCTTTCCTGTGTAACATGTGCCCTCATCGAAACTAGGCAATACACAAAAAAACATGTGTACATAAAAGTGATAAATACTGCATAAGCTATACAGAAAATACTTCTCATCTAGAGCTCATTCATAGTATTCCTTATGGAATCTCATTTCAATGCAATACAAACAACACCACAGTATGCCAAGTTTCCACATCATTTCTATGAAAGCATCAAAGGTGAAGATTTCCAGATCAGTTCCCCAGTACAGATTTGGTGCTGACTTTACTGAAAAGCAAAGAAGAGATGAGAAGGACATTACCTGACTGGACTCTGTTCCAGCAACACTAAGATCTTGAATGGATCTGCGCCTCTGCTGTCCGTTTCCTGCTGGGAAAAAAAAACAGAAACAAACCAGTGAAATATATTCAGAACAAAATAAGAAGGGTGCGACTGTTGTTGCAGAGGAGCTTGGAATTTGTACAAATCCACAGAGACAAAGTGAGAGAGGGGAGAGACAGCTGCAGAATTTTAACTCAAAACATGCTGGCCTGTCAACAAAAAGTATACCCTAATACAATAACCACTCCTACCACATGAATAGCTGCTGCACTCTACTCCACCATCTTCTGTCACATGTATTTGGTCAGGCTTAGTACTTCGGGCAGGAGCTGATGACGACATCTATTTCAAGTGCGTTACGTTATGGGGATTTCTAAAAGCTAAACCACAAAGATAACAGGCTGCCAGCTTTAACCTGTTGCTCTTTGGCTTGCTCAAGGAACACAGCAAGGACTCCTGCCTGTGTGACACTCCCCTCAAGGAAAGTAAGAAGCGAAAGCACTTCCTTCTGCTCTCCTGTCTCCTTCAGGGGAATGAAACTATGTCCTGTTCTCATGCTCTGAGAAGTGTGAAAAGGGGACCGTTCAGCTAAATCACATCTCACCATCAACCTACGAAGCACAATGCTGTAATCTTTTCCTCTTCTCCTTCCACCTGTTCGCAATTATCCACCAGTGACAGCTACATAAAACAGTTTAAATTTTAGCACTGACAAGCAATCAAAGGCATTTTCAGGAAACAAAATCTCCTTAAAAATAAAAGGAGATTATGCAACAGAATCTCCCTGACTACTTTGATTTTTATTACAGTGATTGTTTATATTATCTCTTGAGAGCAGGTCAGCTGTCCAAAAGGAAACACCAAAATGTCCTGAGTAACAGCTGACAATGCTCAAAATTCTTGCTCTTAGCTCTGCATTACGTAACTCTGCTACCGGAGGGGAGCATCTGAAACATGTACTGCAGCCGTGGCAGCCCCTCGCCCAGCAGCCCCACACTCAGCCACCAACACAGCTCACTCAAAGCCCTGCAAAAGGCATCACATTGCTGACCTTTTAGATACTTCTCATTCAGCATAATTCCCACGACTCCAAGCCTATCCTGACACGTGTTTTGAATTGCAACAGTTACTACAAAAATGTAAGACTATTTAATATTAACTGATATATTTAATAAGCCTTTAAGTTTTTAAATATATGTATTACTACACATAGGAGCACACTACCAAAAAACAGCAATACAAAATGCTTAGTGTCACTTTATCAATTTGTCATAATATTTTAAAATTTATAGAAGGTACTTTAAGAAACAAGCATATAAGAAAGTCAAGCAGGATTCTAAAACAGAAATATACTTTTTGCTCTGACTACAAACGGATTTGAGTTGCAACTGTTCTGTGGTCTTGGTATTTTGCTTCTGAAATTCAGAAAAGTATATACTTACCTAAGCAACAATGGCTAAGTTTGTTTAATACTTTCATATGGGGATCTTGTGAATTACAAATCTACGTCAAAATGTCTGAACTTGTTCATTTGCAGTGAACTTTTTCTCTATGCAATTGTTTAACAAACAAGATTATACATTTAATAGAATTCTGTGCTGTGGATACTTCATCTGGCTGCCACAGCTCATCTCAATATGCAACATATGTGCAATCCACCCACAACTGATACAAAATTATGTGCACATTTCATTCAACAACATTGTTATAAAATTAGCTCAGCTGAAATAGGCTTGCAAAAATATCTGAAATTCTCATTTCAGATTAGCAACATTTGTGAATTTAAAGAACCCAGCGCATGTGTTGCTGAAATATTAGAACATGGCTGCCAAAATGTTAAAATAATCAGGGTGGGGTGCAAGAAAGAAAAGAAAATGCCTTGCGGGAAGTGAAGGGGTGGGGGGGAAAGTGGGGCCAAAACTACTGTTGTATAAAATGAACACCTTTAAATGAAGTATCTTCAAGTTAGTAGCATGAGGGAAGAGCAAGCTCAACTAGGCAATGCCATTTTAATTAGTATAATACTGCAGACATCTGGCAAATAGCTTCAACAAGGCAGAAACAGACTACGAATCAACAAATACTTATTGCTCCAGATTCAAGACAAATTTCAATTGAAAAATACGCTGTACAACACAACAAAAAATATATTTGAAAAGCTCATGGGTACTTCTTTATGCACTCCTCTCCAAGTTTTGATCTTGTTCTTACCTCTATGTTAATTTTAAAATATTTTTTCCTCATTAAAAAATTAAGAGATTTGTACATGGACAGAAGTTAATCCACGGTAACTTGATGCACAGTGTCAGGCTTTTAGTGGTTTACAGGATTTTAAGATTAAAAAGCAAATGTCACAAATATACTTCATGGCCTCAGAACAACCCATTTCAAATAGTGTTGTTTATTTTCTAAAATTAAATTCTAAAGGAACAGGAAACTTCCATCACGTCCTGCCCCACATACTCCAGGCAAAAATAAATTGTACAACTTATTAAGCTTTTGATCACCGCCCCCACCCAGCCGCCAAATATCCAGACCAGCTATGACCTCTTCTCCCTGCCCTTTAGCAGATACTCGCATCTCCTTTTACACTGTCTTATTTACTCACAGTCCTCTCTCTTCCTTACACACCTACAGGGCTCAAGCCTCTCTCACAGTGCAGGAAGATTAGTGACTGCAACAGTGCCATAAGACATTTTGAAGAAGTAAAAACATTGATCTGAATTCCAGAAGAATTAAGTGATCTGGGAAGATAAGGGTGGGATTTCTGGCATACAATGATTTTAAAAGTAGATAGAAAAACTACAGACCTACAGCATCCATAATTCCTATCCACCTTCTAAAGACCCTCTACAAAATGTGTCTATCTTGAGTAATCATTTATGCAGTGTCAATGCTATAAAAATTGTAACACTGTGGCACAGTTTCAGATGACAAAATTACAAAGCCAAATGCACACATGGTAAATGCACGAGATGTCTAAAATTGCCAGTGAAGAGAAGGCTGTACTTGTAGGTATATTTGTTAGATGCTGCTTGAATGGTTTCTACCAAAAAAGTATACAAACTAGAACTCAGATTTTTTTTTGTTTCTTTAGACATAAAGATACTTAAACCTTTCGTACGTACTAGGGTTTTCATTTTTTATATATAAATATGTATATAATAATAAAGTTGGTGCTTATAACCTGTACTATACATACTGTAAATGAAAAAAAACAGAACTGATACATCACTAGGCTATCTGGTTACAGGATACCACCACTGCAAACTCATTTCCTAAGCTGTTACACAAAGGAGGAATTTTTTGACCCATCTTTAAGTTTTTAAGTTTTGTAAGCTAGTAACACAAAATACCATCTTAAATGAACAAATAGCTCTCTTCACTCTTACAGTACTTACTTAGAAAGAAGAGCAAATATATTCTAAAAACTTCCCCTTCTGACAATATTTTACCTTTAATTGATAAAGTATGTATTTTACGACCTTGGAAGCATAATCAGTTCATGGACGAAATGCAGTTGAGGCAACGCATTACGAAAACCCCCAATGATAGCAGATGTAGCACTCATACTTCCAAAATAGCCCTGCCCAAAGCAGCTGACTCACGGTAACATGCCTGCCTGGTGCTTCCCCTCTCCGGGCAGCAGCTGCTCTACCATGTGCTCAGCACAACTCCAGGCAGCAGCACAGACCGGCACTTGTGCGGCTCCAAGGACAGGGACGAGCTGCTCGCCCCACCGAGGGACGTGCCCAGGGAAGTCTGCAGGAGCTGGGTCTGTGGCAGAAGTAGCATGGAACATAACTGGGTGGGATTGAGATGGTGGTGACAGTTTGGGGGTTTTGGAAGCTGAGGGGTCTAGAAAGTGAAAAGTGTGTTCAGAGGCTAGAACTGAGAGCCTTGTGCTGGAAGAGTAAAGGAAATGAAAGAAGTGAGAACTATACAGATGAATATAATTAGTTTACTGGGCAGATGATCATGTTCTGTCATGTAATCATTACTCTCATTTTTTTCTGGCTTTGGGATTATTACTAGAAAGCTGTTCTGACAACCGGAAAATTTTCAATATATAGCCCAGATTTATTTGCAGACAATTTACATTTTTTTTTTTTTTAGTGCCAGTACTGTCTTCAGCTTAAGTAGTTACCTCTTCCTAGTTTTTAGCAGCAGATTGATCTATAGAAAATAATTATTAATTCTTAGCTTTCACTATGTGAGCTAAAAAAGCCAAGCTTTCAGATTTGTTTTTATACTCTCTATACCCCTCATATCCTAGTAACTGCTCTTCATATTATTTGAGTGCATGCATGCTTCTTTCATATGGCTGACCAGAACAGTATGTTCAATTCCTGATTCGAACTCAACAAGGGCCAGTAATAGTGTCAGTGCTTCTTTATCTTTCCTGGAAATGCACCTTAAGATTTCACAGTTTTTCAAAACTACATTAGAATCATGGCTCATACTACCTGGAATTAATCTGCATCCATGTGCTATGATCCCATGTCATCTTATTAATAGAAATTGCTGTTAGTGCATGACCCTGGATTTTACCCTGTTTCTATTCAGTCACAACAAAATTCTCCCTATGTGATATTATAATCCTCCTCTTAATGAATAGTTGCTTCTGATAAGGCATTAACTCAAGCTCATTTCACTTAAATACTTTAGGAATAAATTTTGAGAAAAGTCCTTAATATGCTTGCTCCAACCCTATACCTTTTTTTATTTCTACAGGTTTCTATTTCTTTCATATATATTCCAAATTCTTGAAATTCCCATCCTGTCAACTTCAATTAAAATAGACCAGGTGAAGAATTTTTAATGACTGCCTCTGCCTAACTAAGAAACCAATAGACTGGTACAATACCATCTGTTTTGTGAAAACAACATCGTATTTTATTTCACTGACTTGTTCATTATTGCCTAGAAGTTTCAAAGTTTCTTGTAAGCTTCAATGTTTTTTATGGACAGACAGTGTATGGAGACAAGAGGCACTCATTAGCTTCTAGAGCTTATTTACCAGGCTCTCATCAAGAGTTAACACTGAAACTGGACAGATGTCTTCACTTTCGCTTTCTTTGCTTTCTCAGGATTTCATTTATGTCAGTGCAGGCCAGGACTGCTTGAGAGTTACAGTGGAAAGCTACTCTAGTAAACTTTTTTGCCAATTTGTTAGCCTCAGTGCCAAAGAGATTTGCTTTTTATGGGTGCTATTGCTCTTTGGAATCTACTTTCTCATAGTCTGTATTTTTACTGTAACCTTCAATAAAGTTATTTGAAAGAAATGTTTGTACAAAATTATCTTTTGCTTTCAACTTTTTAATACTTAACAATATCAAGAATTGCAAAGAAGCTTCCTCAGATGATAGAAATATAGAATAGGAGTGTCACAGTTTTTAGTGGATTCCTAGATACTTTCACTCACATTTCCTCATTTTCTGCTCCTGACATATTGCTCTGAAGTGACTTGCATACTGTTAATGGTATGCCTATCACAGTTTGGGATTGATTATACTTATTTTTAGGCTTTGAGAAGTATGAAATGAAAGAAAGAAACACGTCATTCTACTAACTAAAAAAGACTTGGAATACATGAGAATTATTCATTAAATTCCCAAATGATATTCCCCTCCATGGTGCCTGATTATATTAATTTTTTTCCTATCAAAAGCCTCTCCTAGTAATTTTAGTTTACATTAACTTAAACACAACAGCAATACCTCATGCACACACATTTTAGCCCTGGAAAACTGTACTCAAATATAAGAATTACACAGACTAAGTGTTAATGTTTTAATCACAAGTATCACATGGATTTAAAGTTCTGTACATCATTTATCTTAGTTTTTTTCCAACTATGATCTGATTAAAAATGGGAGCCTAAACACAACAAAGATCAGGGCAAAACAATTACTTAGACAGGAATTTTTCAACTTAGTTCCATTTTTACCAAATGAGGTACTGTAACACAAGACTGCATATATAGTTTTCCTCTATAAGAAGACTCTGAACATCAAGATCTTAAGAGAAAAAAGCCTTTATCAGTAGAAGTAAATTTGAATTAGAACAGTGAACAATTTACTGATAAAAGTAAGTTTGTAATAAAATATCATGCTCCTCTTTACTGAAGGATTATGAAAAATTTAGTGGGATAATTTCTGGGCCTGTCCTAAAGCAACTGGAGCAAGAAGTATTTCAGCAGTCTGATCATTATTCCGGCATCTTAACCAACTGACCCGTTCACCTGGTCTGCGATACCTGGTATGATGATCTCAGGGACATCCAGAATGTTGCCAAATGAAGCAGTTTTACGATGGCCTCGTTTAGGCTTGGAATAGGCTGAAAAAATACACATATACAATACACATGCAAAACACTAAAATGGCAAGAGCAAAATTATTAAATTCCTAATACTGCATTTTTCATACTTTTGGTTAAACTAGAGTTCATGCAAAAATGTGTCATGCAGAATAAACTGCATTGCCTTCCACTCATGCTTACACATAGTAAAGCAACTGTTAAAAAGCAAAAAATGCAGAACTAGCCATCATTACAACACAGTGTAATTAGTTATAGTTAGCAACACAAAAGTCAAACACAGAAAGCAGCATGGCAACACAGAAGGGAAAACCAAATGTAATTATCCAAACAGAAAACAAATTAAATTATTTCAATTCACCTATACATTCAGAAAAAAAAAACTTGATTGTCTGAACTTAACTAACATTTTCTCCTTAGTGTTAGGCACAAACTATTTTATTAAAAAGCCTAATAGCTAGGTATTTCTGCTTCTTTAAATCACCTCCTTTCAAAGGAAATCTCATCTATCTCTGAAAAGATATTTACATTTACTACATTTGACAATCATTCCTGCCAGTTACTCTTTTGTCCTACCAGTGAAGATTTTTTGTTTTGAAAACTGGATAACTACCAGCTTTTTAATTTTTGAATGATGTTCAAGAAACATTATACACCTTGAAATAAAATCTAATCATACTTTTTAAAAATTTTACCGCTTCTGTAGTTTAAGATAAATAGTTCCTATTTAGAGAAATATCTGAATGCATCTCCCAAAGGTAGAACATTGTAGCATACTCATCTCAGTAAGTAACGGTGATATGCACTATATGATTTACTCTTACAATTAATCCAGAGGACGATGAAACAAGATTAAATAATTTTCAACTTGATTTAACAACAGCCCAATCCTCACCCAGCCATGCAATTTTTTTCAGGTTCACAGCATATTATTTCTGTCACACAGTTAACAAGATTAAAAAAAGAAACCAATACAGTGCTGTTTCACCTCTTTTTGAAAAAGTCATGGTCAGATGTGCTTGACCTCATTTCTCATAGTCCACTACTGCATGAAGTGATTTCCCAAAAATTATCCGAAGAACCCCAAACCAAAAATAGTATGTTCAATATATACTTTTATTTCAAGAAAAAGAAACCCTACAGTCATAACAAAAAACCACCAAAAAGCCCTCAGATTATTCTGAATAGTAATTATTATTTCAGAGCAATGTACTTAGAGAAGACAAACTAGGAAAATTAAAAACTCTTACAAAGGAAGGCCAGGCTATCTCTGATAATGCCAAAAATTACATTAAGAATGTCAGTGACCAAAGTGAGTCCTGACATGTTTTAAAATAAAACCAGCACAGTGTTATTACCAGGTAAGTACACAGCTGCCTTCTGTGTTAAGAAACCTTTATAGATATTCAGAGTGAGATGTGCTACACAGTCATCCAGTCAAAGACTGACAATACAAAAGACGGATTTTGGAATAAGGCTTTAAAATAAAAACATTAAAGTAGAAAAAAAATAGGGCAAGATAAATATTATTTCAGTACCTCAGTATTTAATAAAACATGATTCTGGAGTAATCATAACACAATGAAGAACAAAAATGAAATAGCCATGGTGCACAAGAAAGCCAGAATTTGGATGTGTAATTTCTTATTAATTGCAGCTACTCGACTACCCTAATTTTAATATTGGTATAAAAAATAATCAAACAGCTAAATAACCCTGAACTAACCAAAGTAATTTTGCTTAATTATTTAAATCTGTGCTTATATACCATAACACAAAAAACTTTCACATATGGAACTTAAAACCTGAAGTTTACATATATTAACAAACAGTATCTTTGATGAAGAAAAGAGACAAGAAAGTGTTTGCCAAGTGTACACATTTTTATTAATTCACTCTTCTGGGATGAATCAAGATTGCTTTCACCATAAAATTATGTTTTTATACTTACAGATAAATTCTAATTCTCTCAAATATTTAAGGTTTAGAGATGACAATTTATACCTGAAGGGAACCTGGCAAAACACCTGTAGCTTTTTTTTTTTAACAAAAGACAATGCTTTCTTAACCTGGTGAATAAAATCTAATTACGTTTCTCATTTTGAAATCTGTCACAGTGGATGTTTAAACTTATTTGGGAATGTGAACTTTAAACCTACCTTTTAATTTCAAAAGTATTATGGAGACAACCCTGAAGAAAATGTTATTATATAAATAATTACACTAGCAGAGATGTAATAACACTGTTTCAGATAAAAAGGAGAAAGTTGTGCATTTGGAATAGGACTGATATTTAGAAGTCTCATAACTTTTTTTTAAAAAGGTAAAAATCTAATTCAACAAAATCTCTAAAACCTTTAAAATACTCAATTAAAATACTCAGTCTTGCTGAGTGCAAAACCATAAACAAAGGCATTTCACCCCCACAATTAATAAAGGACAATCAAGACTACAGGAAGAGGTTAAGTATTTTCATATAGCTACTGTTGTCAACTTTCTATAAGACTATGCACGTTTTACATTTTCCTTTCTCCTTTATTTCTTTCCAGTTCTTTAGTCTACTCCCCAAACATCATTAAATTTTACCTGTGATGGAAGCTATTCTTGCTTCTATTTCAGACATGTCAGCACTCATCCTTTTGGCTTCTCCGGAAACAAGGGCGGACGGTGGTCGTGCGCGAACATCTGACAAGCTCTCAACACTGCTCCCACGAGATGGGGGCAAACTCAAACGGCCAGGGTCACCCTGTTTAACAGTCACACCTTGTGAAAACAAAATTCTGCACAAGCCCCTCCATATTATGCACCAGTATGTTTCTACGTTATGCATTTTCGAAGAGACAAGATTTAAAATTCATAACACAATAAGTGCCAATAATTGGTATAAACAAATGAAATATCTGCAGCTTTGAAAATAATCTAACTTCACACAGATAAAAAAATCAGCAGAATTAGGCCAATATTGTCATAAGAGAATCTTTGTATTTTTGCATTCTACTAGAACTCTACCTCAAAATTCACCTAAAAGGTTTAATCCCTTCATGTCATACTAGTATTCTGGTTATAAATTAAGGCAGCAATTTTCAAACACTCTTTTTAAATCTAATAAATTCCTTTAAATACACTGGAGATGTATTTAAAGGGATTTATTACATTAAAATTAGAGCCTTCCAGTTTACCTTTTTGGCACCATACAACATTTCCTGTCCCTTTTCTTCTATATTCTTTTCCTATAACTATCTATATCCTTCTCCTTCTTAACTAGCCAGATCCAATTTTGCACTATTTTGAATGAGGACAGATGTTTCAGGGCAGACATGTCCATTTTATTACTACAGTTCAAAATTGCACCCGTTGGCTTACCGGCTGCTTGGCTGTATTTTTGATTTGCTGTGCCAATTTTGATTCTAAACGTTTAATAGTGTCATTGGTAGAAGCTCCTTGGAAGTCACTTGGCTCCATGTTAGCATCGCTCTTGTTACTTGTGTTTGTAGAAGTGATGTCCATGAATGAACCTAGAAACGAGTAACAAGGAAAAGCATTTGGGAATGTCCACTAAAAATACTGAAGTTGCATCTCTTCACAGCAAAGCCCTCAGATGTCTAACTTGCCTTGAAAGCAACACTTTAAAAAACTTTTAATGAAAGACAAGTAGGAAGACTGCTACAGATAATTTAGTATAAGAAGGAAGAAGAATGAAAAAAGAATATGTATCTAAACACTATGATTACATTCTGGAGTCAATCTTTACCTTTCTTTGAAATTTTTAGGGTAGCTGTTGTATTACCAACACAACAGCAACCTCATTCGCAATTAATGACAAAGACCATCATTAATCACAGAGCAGGACAAGTATCTGAAAAATATCAGCCAATATCTATTTATGGTTTGAGGTGATAAATTCATGTAAAACCACGTGCTGAGAGGTGGAGAAAAACTACTAAAGTTAGTGAAATGCTAAAGCTGCAAAGATTTTTTTAATATAAAGATCACTAAGCTGCAAAGCAGTCAGTGAAGCTTTATCCAAAATAGCAGCAATTTCTTTGGTGATAGAAAATAATTCAACCAAGCAGAGGAATCTGAAGACATGTAAAATGAGAAACTACTTAAGTGGAAAAAAATGTACTCTAAACAATGAGGAAAATAAGTGATTTATTATTATTATTATAAGGATTTCTTTGAGGGCAAAACTACTTGAAACTCTAGCCCACATTTTGTTCCATCCACTGAAATTTCTAGTGATTTTTCTTGCACTTATTTTAAATTACTGTATTTACTGCAACTTATCATAAAACAAATGCAAGTTTAAATTGTGGAGATTGCAACTTAAATCAGATGCAGCTTTCAAGACTAGTGAAACATTTTAAATTGACAACTCCTAAACATTACATATGAGTAAAAGAGCGCCAATTGCTAGCAACATTCATGGGGAAAAAATGGAGACATTAAACCTGGGCATTTGGAGACAGCTTTTATTATAAGCTTTTTCTTCATTACAAGTACACTTCACCAAAACCATTTGACTGAGAACACTAAATATGATGTGGTATGAGGTATTAACAAAATAAATGGGGTCTGCTGATGCTTAAGATTTTGGAAGTATTTTCCATTTTGAGTTCAAAATCAATGTAAGAACATGCTTTATAATATATCTGCATAATTTCATGCTGCTGCTCTTTTTCTCTAACTTATACAAATGTACCTGTGCTAGTGGCAGAGTTGCTTTGGCCTTCATCTGAATACTGGCAAGGATACTGCAGAGGTTCATCAGCTCCTGGAAAGTACTGTGAAAAAACAGTAATTATTTAATAAAAAAGTAATTAACAATTGTTTTAAAACTACTTAAATAGTACCTCATAACTTATAAGTGTAAATTATATATTACATTTATAATAATCTATTTAAAGATAAATGAATGCAATTATTATTAATAATGAAACACATTAGATATGCCTATGACTTTGTTTATTTTCTCAAATCTATTATGAGTTATTATACCCTTCAAAGAGCATATATATATATATATATAATTTCCCTTCAATAATTTGATAATTTTTGTCAAAAACAGAGAGGCAAAAGAAAACATGCAAGCCCACATTTGGAATGGGATGAAAGGCATACCTTTTGTACATCAATTTTCCAGCTTAATAATTTAAGAAATGATTAAAATACTTAAAATAATTTTTATACCCGCATCAAATGTGTCATTATTTTAACAATTTCCTCCATGGATGGCCGTTGTGAGGGATCCTTGGACCAACAACGGGTCATCAAACTCTCAATTGGTTTAGGTAAGTTTTTGATCAGTGGTGGCCGAGTACCTGCAATTGAAATTAGAAAACACCTTTAAACTTTTTAAACAGACTCTAAAACAACTGAAAGTGTCTGATCTCTCTCCAGTATTTTGCTAAATAAATAAATAAAGGAAAAGACAGAATTAATTGTAATTTGAATGAACTGTCTTGTACTTAATTTTCTCCCTTACAAACAAGAACTAACAAGAAAAGTTCCTTTGCACTACACAGCAGCAGTAGAAAAAAATTAACCTTTTCCTTCAGTACATTCACTGAAGGTTGAATACATTCACTGACTGACCAAACATAGCATATTACAAAGGCTAATGAAATGTTACTTCTTTCTGAAGAACGAAGTTCTAGGCCAAACTAGGAAGCAAGTAATAACAGTCTTTGGTTCCTAATGCTGCATTCACAAGAAAAAAAAAGACAAAAACCAACCAACCAAACAAAAAACCAAAATAAAAACCCCAACAAAACAAACAAACAGAAAACCCAAAAAAAAGTATTTTTGAAAGTTGATTTTGCTCCTAAGAACATCCTGAAAAATTATCAGGCCCTGGAACTACCAATTTTGTGTGGCTTTTTCATGGTCTATACTCATTTTTAATAACATTTTACTTCAACTATTGTATTGCTGGTTTTTGCTTCAAGTTCCTCCCCTTATTACAATTTCAATGAGAACAAAATGCACAACCAATTGTGCTGGATATATGAGACACAGTGATGGTTTGCAAAGAAAACAGCAAGTATTTAAGAATATATTAAACAGAACAAGTAATACATGAAGTAAGAATGCCACAATAATTTTAAGTGAGATGAAGTCCACTAACTAACTTTTCTTCTTAAGAAAAAGGAAAAAGAAAGTGAAAACAGATAAAGAAGATAAAATTTTAAAGCAAAAGTAGGTAGAGACAGTGAATTTTTAAGTATATTCCCACACCTTACTGAGACTTCCTAATTTAGTACTAGATTTACATTTAGTTTTACAGTAAATGCTTTTATGCAAGGCACGTATCACTCCTAATCTCAATGTCCAGTGCCCTTGAAAAACTGGAGAATCTCATTCTTCATTCAAAAAAGGCATTTGCAAGCATCCCTCTATATGCATTTTTAAGACTATAATGTTCATTGATTCTGTCTCTGTCTGCCCTATTATCTTCTTTGAATAGGATATGCCTGTGCTCACCTTATGTTTCTGTCATTTACTACTGAAGCAATGACACTCAGAGTACAAGCCTTCATTGCTTGTTTGCTAATTTTTTCTTCCAAAAAATTGGTGCTTGTCTCTTTGTAGACATTTAGTGAACTACTTCACTATCATTACTTTGTTACTCAAAAAATTGTTTTGCCATGGTACCTAAAAACACAGCAGTAAAAAAATTACATCTCTAGAATGAAGATACTACAGCCTACTCTACTACACTGACCAGTGTAACACTACTGCTTTAAAGAAAGCAGTCCATTTGAACACAACTACTGCGTCCTGTTCATAGTCTAAGCTCCCGAAAATCTGTTCTGCATAGCACCTAGCACAGCAGAGCGCTGCTCCATGAGTGCAGATACCTAGGCATAACGGTAAAACCATTTAAACAGCAGAATAAAAAAAAGCAAACCCCAAAACACCACAGATGAAAAACAAAAATAACATTTTTAATGCCTAAAGTTCCTGGTGGATGTTTCATAGTTTCTAAGGTTTCTAAACACAGGTTAAGTTAATTAAAGTTACACATTTCTTGCATATGCACAATTTAAAAAAAAGGTAAAAGAAAGACAATGTAGCTAATAAAACCATTCAGCCAGGTAAGAGGTTTTTCTCAGTTCACTTTTAAAATGGAGTGTTGTAATAACGAGGACATTACTCTTTATCCTTCTTTGTTCATACACCAGTTACATGTAGCAAACACTGTAGCAGCCAAGTAACTCAAAAGCCACACTGACACAAAGTGGCACTGTCTGTTTAGTCTTTGTGACAAAAATGCATATTCAATGAAGCACAAAATGGAAACACTAGTAATTTAAAGCTGCACAGTTTATAGTGTGTAGCAAATTTATAGGTCATATACACAACTTCAAATGCAATAAAGTATTTTCAACTCACCATTGTGAACTGCCCACATTATTCGGAAAGCTGGACCACCAATCTCATCAAAAGGTTTCCTACGGGTGATTACCTCCCAGAGAATAATACCCCAACTGAAAACATCACATTTTTCACTGTAATTGCTACCTGGAAGAAAGTCATCAATACAATTTGATTCTTTTCTATGCAACACGTCAAAAAGAAATACAGTTTGAGCAGATCATAGAATCAGGTTGGAAAAGAACTCCAAGATCACTGAATCCAACCTTTCACTAAACACCATAATGTCAACTAAACCACAGCACTAAGTGTCATGCTGAGTCACTTCTTCAATGCTTCCAGGGATGCTGACTCCACCACTCCCCTGGGCAGCTTGCTCCAATAAATAAATAGCTTTACATACTTACTTTCACTTCACATTTAGTTTGCTGAGAAAAAACAGTTTTCTAAAGCTGGCTGATTCATGCTAACTTAAGTCTGAAATGCTTTTCATTTGGAGTCATCTTGAAAGGATAAAATGCATCACTTTTCTTATATAATATAAACTGCAATTTATTAGGTTTTAAAAATCTCTTGCATTCAGGATTTAATTGATTATGTTTGCTTCCTCTAAATATTCTTCAATTCACTTCTTCCAACCTTAGTCACAATATGCCAGCCAATAACATCTGTCATATCCATTACTCTTAATTAATTACAGGTCTTCAGAAGAACGACTAAGTTACCACATGAACAAAACAGGAGAGTCCTCAATTCCTCACCATCTTATTTCCTCCTTGTTTATTATTCTTATTCTTTTTGTAATGTCATTACTTAATTAAAATTCCTTGACCATAAATTCAATATTTCTAAGACTCCGAAGGTGCTGAAGACAGGTTGGAGATATAGAATAATAAATAAAAATGTTCAGAGGCTACAAAGAAAGAATGTATACTTTGCAACCATAACTAATGCAAATGCTAATAAGAAATGTGAATGGCTAATTACATGAGAATATATATATATGTGAATATGAATTATAGGAGATTTGCCCACCTATCTTCAAACAAGGATTAAAATTGGCATATAGTGGCCAAGAGATTTTTTTTTGTTTATACCTAATCAGAAAGCATTATTCAGACTAATCATTTCAGTAACAGTGGAATTAAAGAAGTCTAGTTCCATGTGAATACCCAATAGCAAAAATTGCAACAGGCTCCATCCACTCCCTGTGAGCCAACTTCCTCTGCCCCCATACCTCTGACAAACTGCAAGGCAAATAGCATGTTCTGTGGTCAGTTCTTCCAGTCCAGCCAGTTTGCAAGGCAAACAGAAGAAACAGGCTGCAGCATGAACCACAAGCCCTCTTTAAGCGAAGGCACTAATCCAGACTTTACAAAACTCTCTAAGAATGTGGATCTCAAAAACTCTTTACACTTGTATCAAAGTAGCTGAGTGTGGCTAATGAGTTCAAAAGGTACAAAGAAGAAAAGTCAGCTTTATCAATCAGTTTATTTTCAAAGATGCTGAGGAAAAAAAGTCATGTAAACAAGGCCAGATCACTAAGGAAAGCAAAACAGTCTTATCTATGCAGTCACAGAACTTCTGTAACACACAGCCTATAAAAAGTAGTACTATTCCCCTATCTGAGCAACAGAATTCTACTTTGTGGCTGAGAAATCTTGGACTAATTCTGAAAAGTGGGAGCCCAAAATAAGTGAGAAAGTATTCTGTATTGTTTCTTTATTATCACAAAGCAATTTAGGTTTTTTTTAAAAACAGTTTCTTCTAATGGGAGTTCTTATATCAGAATTGCTCTCTTTTACTTCATCCTGATCTATAGCATACTGTTTTTATTTAGATTATTTGATCTGTACAAGGCCTTAGGTGCCTTAGGTTTGAAATAGGGGAAAAATTCTTAATATTATAGTAACTAGTTCACTAAGCATTATGTTCTGCAACAGATGCTTTTCATGCTTTTATTGTTCTCACCTAGAAACCTTAGTACTAGAACAGCACCAAATTAATATGTCTTTATTCAATTGTTGAATTCTGCTGCAGTAACACAAGCAAAGAAATTTTTAATAATTTTGCCATTTAAAGTGTTTAGTTTTAAATAATTTTGTCATTTTAGTGTTTAGTTTAGTTCCAAGAGTAATTTGATATGCTGCATTGTAGAAGATGCATCATACTAGATTCTTTCCTCTCCTTGATACTTGTGTTTTTATAATGATTTGTCTATTTATCAGTAAATGCTTTCAGTTAAAAGCACATAAAAACAACTGTAAACTGGAGGCTTCTTGCGCTGTCCAACAATAACTGCAATACAAGGTTTCCTTCTACCTTGCTGGATTCATATACTAGAGGAACTGGGATATGAACTGTAAATCCCTACTTCACAAAAAAAATCTGTCTTTAACACTGATTGTTCAATTGCTTATTTCTAAAAGGAAAAAAAATATCCTATTTATACAATTTAATCTAATAGAAAACAAGTGTTAAGAAAAGAAGCAGTCTTGGCTAAAAAAAGAGGAAGAACCTGAATATAAAATGACATAATGAAAAATTTTCAGGCATCTGAGTGAAACAAGTAATCCTTCGGTTGGTACTCTAAGCAATAAGTGGAAGAAAATGGTACTTTCAGAACAGAAGTTCCAAAGGTGATATTTGGGAGGAATCCTAAAACTGTATATGGACAGTCTCTGGAATAAGGACAATAAAAAGAAAAGAGGCCACCTGGATCCAGAATCTGGGAAACCACTGCTGCACATCAGCACTTGCCAAATATATCAAATCAAGGACACCTGCTTCCTAAAGCAGGAGGTTGACTCGTCCAGACCATTGCAAAATTGCAATGATAATTAAGGTACAGACAGATTAAAAGGTATTTAGTCTGCAATTTAATATCTATGGGTTTATTTCTTTGATAATCATGCTGCAATTATAGCTATCTAATTATCAAGTATCATCAGTCTTCCCCAATTACACTCCAAGAAATAGCTTGTTTTTCTACATAACCAAATTAACTAGTAATAACAAGTTCCTCAGTATGTAGGAAAGAGGAAGTACATCAAACCTCTAGATTACACAAAAAGCAGATGAAGATGGGAGTTACAAGAAAGTGGGGGATGAAAAAAGAAAGCAATTATGTTCAATTTAGACGCTAACAGGGAAATTCTAAAGTTAAAAGCTAATCAGAGCAGGGAAGGAAAGTAGTGACAGTGTATTTAAATGACAGAAGAGTTTGAAATGATTTAAGAATCTTAGAAACAGCAGAATTGTGGGGAAAGAGCCCTCTGGCTATATTTTACTGACTTACAGTACTGCTGCTGTCTAAAGGTATTCCTTATGTAAATCTCAGCAATGACAAATAAAGGCTCTACATCTTCACGTAAATAAATATCTAATAATAACATGAGAGAATTGGTTCAGTGCTGTTCTTCAAATCTCTGCACAATTATTTGACAATATACACTTGTAGAGATTTAAAAAAAATGTTAGACTTCTCTGAAACTTTCAGTTGTTACCTCAACTTTAGTAAACTTTATTTTAAAGACTACATGACACTCTTATTCTTACACCACATTAATTCACAGTTGCATCCCTATAAAGAAAATGTAATATTAACACTGAATTTTTATTACCTTCAAAAACTTCAGGTGCCATCCAAGCAGCACTTCCTTTGTTGTTGGTCATGTGTGTTTGAATATCACAGGCTGTACCAAAGTCACAGATTTTTAGAACTGTCCCCCCAGCTACCAAGAGCAAACTGTCAAAGAAGAAAAAGGATATTAAACCACTTTTGTTTCTTTTTTAATCCTAACAACTATCATTCTAAAATAGGTGAATATCTTAGGCTTTGTATCTCAGGGCCTTGTTTTATAATCTGGAAAATAAAGAAGGTAATTTGTGTCTAATGTGAACATATTACGTATTTTAAAGTAACCCAATATATGATGTAATTTATTAATATTTCTATATGCTAGATCTTAAATAAATTTCTTTAGCCATAGTAAACCACTAAGCAGATACTGACAAAAGTAGACTTTCAAATGCCAGGGGCTGAAAACCAACAAGTGCTGTAACAATTTTACCAAAAGAAGAACAATCAAAATTCCCACCAATGTCAATCAATGTAGCTATTTATTTAAATGGAAGCACTTGAAGTTACATGTGAACTCTCTAAATCAAAACTGGGGAATACAAGAAAGTACTAAAGATTTAAATTGTGGCTTCATGTTATTTTATCTGGTAATAACTGCAGACTACCACCAAAAAGAGATGATTTTGCTGATCCTCAAAAATCTGTTTCTATCTAACCTGTGGAGCCAGATCCGAAGCCGTAAAATGATCTGGATAACAAACTGACTGGGTAGGAAAATATTAAATTTTGTTTTGGTGGAAAGTGATGGGAGCTTCTGGCAGGGGTATTGCAACAAGCAGAAGGAGGGGATAAAGGAGGATGGCCATGTGGCGAAAGAGCTCTAATGCAACAGATTAAATATGACATTAGAACAAATCAACCCCCCCACAATGTTCTCTTCTTGAACACCATAACCATTCCAAAACTGGAAGTCTTTAAATGCCTCTGATTAGAACCCTTATTCCTAATAAAACCCTCTTCCATGATGGATACCCTGCAGGAGCAGGATATTTTTCCAGCTGAACAGGAAGTAACTGAATACAGGTAATTTTCTGTATCATAAACCACCATTCTGCCACTGAAGTTTCATATGCACAGCTTTCATGTGAAATACAGTACATCTAAAAGATAGTACCAATTAAAGGTATTTCTTTTAAATGCAATAAAATTATTGTAATGATCTTAAATATCAAATGTAAGAAAATGTGAAAAATGAACTCTAAACCTACTTTGGTGGTTTCAGGTCTCTGTGAATTAGAGCCTTTGGTTTCATACTGTGGAGATATGCCACTCCTTGGGAACACTGTAAACACCAACTCATGGCATGTGCAGCAGTATAATGAGGCAGAGGTTCAGCACCATGCAGCACTGCAAAACAAAGGCACAAACTAAAAAGAACTTTATTGCATATTACAACAGATACAATAGAGTTAACAAAATACCAGTCAGAAAGCTCTATGGAATCTAAGTAATCACCAACATCTCATTGCTGAACTAAAAATACCTTTCTGCAGACTGTTAAAATAACAGAAATGTCAAAATATTTCCCATTTTTTAGTACATTTTCTATAATAATTTATGTTAAAATTCAATATGAAAAGTGTTGCTTGTTCTCAGCTATCCCTGGTAAAGTCTATGTTAAACAAATGCCCAGGGAATTTACACATTAAGGAAGAACGTTTTCACATGTTCCACTGGAAAAACTTACATTACTTGTATAAAATATAAGAAACTGTATCAAGAACAAACCAGTGAACTAAAAAGAGGTTTTAAAAGGTACATTCCCTTCTCTTTAAAATTATTTTAAGAATTTCAAAGAACCATATAATAGTTGGGAGAGATCTCTGGAAGTCCACCAAGCAGGTAAAGCAGGCCACCTCCAGCCGTTTGCCCTAGACTGCGTTCAGGTGGTTTCTGAATAGCTCCAAGAATGGTCTCTATTGAATTTCATAGTTATGAAACAACTTGTAGTTTAAATGTTTGCCCTAATACTAGCACTTTAACTCCAGGAAGCTGAAATGATACTCACCATTGTATAGAGAACCTCCTTCAGCATACTCCATAACAAGACACACCTTTGGGGGGGAAGGGGACAAAAAATAGGCATATTTTCAATGCAGAAGCAGAAAACATTTTGTAAACTGAAAGAGGAGTTCTTTGAGAGCAACTGCAAAGCTTCTATACCTAAGCTAATGGAAAATACATCAGTCAGTTTGAAATGTATGTATTTACATGTAAGAAAAATCAGTTTATACTTAGTTCCCACTGCAAGTTAGAAAATAAAAGAATGACCTCCCTCCTCCTCAGACTTAAAAAGCAAACACTGTTTTCCAACTGTAATTCATTGTCCTTTACTTTACTCCTTTACTGGCTTGCAAAAAAAAGTTTGTTAAATACTATGCCAGAAGAATTTCACTAGTACAAAGGAAAAAAAGGGATGCAGAATAATTTCAAGCAATTAAGTAGTCCATACAAGAATTAGCTAAGGATACATCTGTCCTGTCACAGTACCCTCTTTTCTGCTTAGACAATTTGTGAGACTGTTTGCAGCTGTGACAGAAAGCAAGTAAATCCTGAAAATTACATGTATGAAAATAGGAGCTGATTTACAAGACACAATCATGTCTTGACACTGCATTTCTTTTTGTATTGATTTGCAATTAATACAATTGTAGATATGAATGTAATTACATTATGTAATTCACTAGACACCATTTTTTCAAACTGAAGTATAACTGGTGATGAGAAACAGATTTGGGGTGTTCTTGAAAGAATTTATTTTTTTATAGCATTAGAAAGCAAAAACAAATACCTGAAAATATCAACCAACCTACATATCTGCGTATTTCCTTATTATGGCTAAAACATGAAAAATATATGAAAGATACATTTTTAATATAAAATACATGTTCTGTGCATTGATGCTTGCATATGTTAAGCTAGTTACCTTTTGTCATACTGACATAAGCTATAACTTACTGGGTTTAGGCAGGCTCCATATAACTTGACAATATTGGGATGGTTTACCCGTGACAGTTGTCGAAGCTGCAATACAAATCACAGAGCTTCAAAGCACAAGAAAAAAAGGCTAATGCTTTATTTTCATAAGAATAAAGAATTCACCACATCAGCAAGTACAGTTTTCTATGTCTGCATAACTCCAGATGGTGACTTTATGAATTACAAGATTTATGTCACTCGTTGCATTCTCATATATGTAGTCAGGTTTGTGTCAAGCTGGACATGTATTTTAAAAGAAAGTTTTATGAAATTATGTTTAACGAAAGTATTTTTGTCAGGCTATAGTAAAGTCACTCAAGATACAAGCACTGTGCAACTATGACATCTATAGATTTGGTGCTCTTCCTGAAGCCTTCAATTTTGGGACCACATAAAAATTGTCTGATTAAATTAAAAAAATCAGAATCATACTGTCTGTTTTGACAATATGGAGAACAAAAGTTCCGAAGTCCCCAAGCCCACAATCTCATAAAATAATTTCATATTAGAATGACATAGTTCCAAGAACCTATTACTATTTGTACTGACAACTGCATTATTTTGCCTTCAGATTTTTTTACTAGTACACAGTAGAAGCAAGCAAAAAGGATTTTTTTCCCTGCACACAGACTGCTGAAGTACTTTATGCTGTCTTTGGAGCAAATGCTATTTTTTCTATACACTTCAGAAGATCTAAAAATCAGAATGAAATATTTCTGTTGATGCTTGCACTGAGCAGGGATTCCCAAATAGCAGTAATTACTGAAGCATTTCTGGGATTATCTACTCAGATCTCTTTCGAACACAAAAATCCCAGGAGACTGATCAGATTTACTCAGCATTAAAACAGACTCAAATTAATAACCTTAAAAACTTTCCATCATAATGAACAACATATAAACATTTACAGAAAGGCCTACTACCAATATGGTTTTTCAGTCCTTTACTGTGTCACATTTTATTAGTTAGTTCTAAATTTAAGTTCTATTTTTAACATATTTTATGTATCCTGAACATTTTAAGCTATAACAGAAGAAATACTAAGTAGCATGTCACAATATATGTAATTTAAATTAAGGTTTTGATTCTAGAAAATATTATGTATCTTGGGAAGTTTATCAGTATATTGAACTACTCAAGACATTTTTAAATAAGCAGACATTGAATGAAAACAGCAATTGCCTTTAAGGTAGCAATGTACTTACATAGAAGAAAAAAATTAATCAAATTATTAGAATTGCTGAAAAACCTCAGAAACAGTTTCAAATATCAACCTGATTGTACTGGAGAACCTATGCTGTGGTCCCTGGAAGCATTAATCAGCTTCAAGGCCTTGGTGGGTATTCCAGCTGCACCCTGACTTCACACTGGGACAGAATCTAAGAACTGTTATTTCCCTACTTTTGTGCCCTTGTCTCTCCCACACACTTGCTTTTCAGCTTTTATGAGAAGCAAACTAAAGGAGCTGCAATGTGCTTTGACAGGTCTCCTGTTCTGCAAAGACAAGGGTCCAGGCCTGAACTGGGTACTGCAGGCATCATTTATCTTGTGATAAAGACATAACTTTTAGTACACTGAGTGTACCCATGAATTTCAGGAAACAAGCTCTACCAAACCTTATATTTTCCATCAAACATACTGTACCTCTACAATGAAGGCTTTTCTTTCAGATTCACTTTCTATCTGTTTAATGGCTACATCTTTAGCTCGCCATTTTGCCTTGCAGACCACACCAAAGGCTCCTCTTCCAACAACCTAGAACAAAACATAAAACACTGGAGTCAAAATTTGAAACAGTTTGATTTGCTGTGCAGGACTTCACAAACAGAAAAGAAATTTAATTTAGAAAACTGAAGATACACAGGCTCGAGTTTTGCAGTAGGAATTGAATACTATGCCATTAAAGCATAACTAGTCTCAGCTAAGCTTGCTCAAGAGATCATTTAGTCATTGAAGAAGAATTGGAAAACACACATACAAAAAATTTTATTACTAACGTGCGGTGACAGTATCTCAGAAAAGTATTATCTCAATTATTTAGAACAAGATTTGCTCAGAAGAAAATTAGAGGAATGAGACCATTATTTTTTAGGTTTCATGCCTGAAATTACATCTATCTGCTGTATTTGTTCATTCTTGCTAAAAACCAGGAATTAAGACTTCTGAAATTTAAATGCATACACAACTACACAGGACCATGATGAAATTGGGACAAGATGTTCCGTGTGCTCAAAGTTATCAGTTCATTTTCTCACAGATGACTCAAGAGTGCAATAGCAGTAAATTATCCTGCAAATCCTCCAAAAAAGTATCTATGACCTAAGTTTTCCCTATTTCTGTTGAAGTCTGCTTTCTAGTTTATTTGGAATTAACACTGCCTAAAACTATGGAAAAAAACAACCCCAGACAAGAGTCATAACTCTTCCCTATAACTCTGCAAAAGCAGTAGTAGCTGCTTCTGCATACTATAGTGTTCAAGTAATCCTTAACCTTTGCTGTGAAGAAGCTCCAACACCACCATTATTTAGAGCAGCTCTTTGAAACCAAGCATAGAAATAAAAGCAGGATAAAAAGAAGGTCACTTTCAGTTACTGGTGAATTACACATGATGTTTAATTGAAAATCCACTTCTTTTAATTGTTCCTCAGAGGAAAAATGGCAACATACAGGAATAATGACAAATCATGTATGTGAGATGTAAAATTGAAATGAAGGTGTTGCCAAAACTGTGACTGCAGCCACTACAGGAAAGCACATACAAGTGTGTTGTTACTCATATGCTCAAAAGAAAATGATGAGGAGAAAACCTAAGGCACACACAGGCACAGAAGGAAAAGGAGCTCCTCCAAATCCGAAAAATGCAGGGCAGGCAAGATGAGAAGTAGGAGAGAGGAGGAGAAGTAAGGAGCTGACTACTATTTATGTAATCCTTGGGTTAGGTGCTTACTATGTGCTTCCCAAATAAATAAATAGTGAAACTGATTTACCCTGGGAATGGGATGTAAAGGGCTGTAGATGCATAACTAACCTGCTAAACTGTCATGATGGATATGAGAAAGTCTGCAATCAAGGCCCCACTTTGAAGAGATGAAAAATATAAATTAAAAAACCCATCAAGATCTTGCATTAAGAAAGATTAAAAAAGGGAAATTATGCTTAATATTTCTTAGAAGTTTCATGTGGATATAAGATACACCTGCCCCTGACAGCCACGGTGATCAATGACACTTTCTTCTTCTGGTTTCCTTATTGCTGTAAGAAATATTTTTCTCTTTTACATTACAGCATGCACTTAAGCCTTCCAGGAGTTCCTGCAATCTCCCATTTACTTTCCACAGCAGTGGTTCACAGACAGAGTCTGCGATAAGACATGCACAGGACATGCACAGAACATGCCCAATTCTGCTCTGTTAAAGAACAGAACCTGTTGATTGTAACCTCATACCCCAGCCAAAGCACCTTGCACTTTGTGTTGCCTTCTTACATCTTGTCCTGACATAACACACGCTATTTTCTTGCATTCCACACATGAGGTTGGAAACACCAAGCCATGAATGATAGATGAGCAGCCTACAAAAATAGTACATATAAACAAATTGGAAACAATGAGTCACTGGAAGACATGAAAGTCCCGAACAGTCTTCCTTGTTACTTCCTTTTCTTTCAGACCATGTTTTGAATAAAACTGCTCACTTTCTAGGGGTTGGCAGGCCCACCGCCTTCACAAAAATTGTCCATTACAAAGCCCCTACCCACCTTGTACAGCACATGACCAGACCTACAGAATAAGGAAAATCTCATCAGTCACTGTGTGTGCTGTAAGTCTGCATTTCACAGAAATAGTGATTAGTGAGCATATAAGTGCAAGCACCTGGGAAACACTAAGGACAGTTAACGAGAGAAGGATGCCACAGAGCTGCTTGTGAAGGATGAAGTGTTTTGGCAGAAGCAATACAGTTAGTTCCACATCTGCTGCTCCCCTACACCGTGAAGAAATCCAAACAGGGTTACCCAAGTGAGTGGGAACAACTATCCCTTTCACTTAGGGAAAAGGAGATGGGCATATAATGAATTCTCCTAGGTGGATACAATTGGCCTTATGGTTCAAGCCTTGTGAGACACCTTTTAGAAGGTTCCTTTTCTTAATATACCTTTTCTCACATGCTTTCAGAGTTGTCAACTACAACTCTGTTACATTTAATCCAATGACAGAAACAAAAAGAGTGATTTGAAAGCAGTGCATATATGTCAGTTAAAAGATTGGTCTAAATATTTAATGAAGTAATTTGACTTTTTTTTTCCATTTAGTCTGAATTACTTACAACAGTTTGTGATGGGTCAGGCTTACTTTTTTCTGGCTAGTCATATCTTTCCCTGCTGAAAAGCCTTGTGTATGTCCATATGTACAAATACACGATATGTACTATGTTTATGATTTTAATATTATCAATATGCAATATATATTACATATATTTTATACATTTTATTTATATTTATTTTTGAGATGTATAACAAAAAAAAGAAAGTCCATGTATCTCTTCCATTTGATTCCACATGGTAAATTCAGCTCATAAGTCAATATAAACACATACTGCTCCCCTGCAGAAAAATTCATGACTATGTGCATGTTTCATCCTGAGAACTGGTAGATGTACTTCCAATTAATATACTAAAGAAATGATTATTTTTTAATACTACTGTATTTTTAAACAATATTTCTAATAACTGAAGAAACTCACAGAAACAAGTATACTGCCCCATGTAGTGTTTTACATTGAGCCATGAATGTCACAATATTTGGGTTTTAGCTGAAAAGTGGAATAAATTCCAAGAATTAGATGTACTTTAACAAGTCCCACTGATGACTGGAAAAAATAATAATAAAAAAGAAAATCAGTGTTGCACACCAAGAGGAAGAGTTTACCAGGCAATCTAAACCTTAATTACCTAATAAAAAGCTGTGAGACCATCAGGTATGTAAATTTTATTATTGGTGAAAATAGTTTGATAAATTATTATGCAGTCAAGGTTTCACAACAATTTATCAGTGACTTGGTGCCTGCTTAGGCAGAAGGTTGAACTTGAGAAGAGGACATGGATGCAGTGAATATTTACCTAGGATACAGGGAAAACAGAAGAGCTGATCCTCCATTAAAGCAGATCAGGCTCTTGGATGGCACATGAAAGGAGCAACCACCAGAAACAATGACAGATCCAATACAAATTGGTTTCCCATATGTGAAAACTCAGTGTGATTTTCCTACTGAATCTGGAAAAAGTACATTACTCATAGCAAAACCCCCTTTATAATGGACAGAATGCATCTGGTGGTGGAGTCCATTTACATATAACTTTCTTCCCTTAAATTTATTCTTTAAAGGAGTAAGTCTTAGATATTGTCAGAACAGTTTAAACACTATGTAGTTTCCTTCAGCACCTCGTGCTGGAACTAAGTAACTTAATATCACAGGAGGGAGGCACTGCCTGAACTTTAGTTTCTTCATGCTCATTCCTTCTTGTCCCCTGCTGTTGGTGCCACACCATATGTTTGGGCAACAGCGCATATTCGGAATTATATGAAGCACAGTTAACGGAATTATTGACACAACAAATCAATAAACAGCAGTTGATCTGTAGCACTGTGTTTATTTGGAAAATGATCTAAAAATAAACACATTCTTTTAGTAAAAGATTTTGTTTCTTTAAATATCTTCTAGAAGAAAAAAGAAGATATAGGGTAGATGAGACATTTAGAAATAGAGTAAGAACAAATCTGCTTCTACCTTTATCACAGAAGAGAATTAAGTTAGTCAAAAAACACTTGGTACATGACACAAAACCATTTTAAACTGGAAGTAATACTTAAAGAGGTTCAAAGATTGAAAAGTGTATTAAAATTTATTCTTCTACCTGTAAAATACATACCAATAAAAAGTTACATTCTACTGTGTGACAAAGTGACATGGTGAAGGACAGTGCCACTTGCATGTTTTCCAGATAATGTATTTAGAGTCTTATTTAAAGAATATGAACCATACAAGAACCCTGGAACAAGCATTACCTCTGTCTCTGTGTACAAATAGTATCAAATGCTGTACATAAACAAAGATACATGATACTGACTTGTAAGTATGTAGACTATACTGACTGGTAAGTTATGTAGACTAGAAATCATGCAGGAAATAGAGACTGCAGATATGTTAAGAGCTTAAGGATGTCTTTTGCCCTAAGGGATGTGACCAAAAATTCCCCCTCCCCCAGTAAAACAAAAAAAATGCATCTCTATTTATTCAGATGCACCATAATTCCCTAACAAATGTCAAAACTTTGGAAGAATTAATTTCAACTTTGCATTAACTCCACAAGTTTTCTATTAACTCAAAAACATAAAAATGCAAAGTTTTTCCCTTTATCCATAAAGTTTCCATGTAAGGTAGTTCTGCATGCTGGATACCTAGTGTTTTTATTTCTAAAAAAAACCTTGCTGGATATATAAGACAGCAATAAAATATAATAGCTCCCTGGTTAGCAGACGTAGTATTCTTTAGAGAACTGACTTCATAATTTGCAGTATCTACTGTATGACTGCTCATTTACAATTTTGGAAAGCAAGACAAGCAGTTACAAAAATCCAAAACCAGAAACCCAACAAAACCCATGCTTCCAAAATGACAACAGGCTTTAAGTTATCTTTATTATCTATATTGCTTTGTTTACTGGATATTTGCTAATGAAATGGGATGTATGCAAACTGAATGTTTGGATCTCTCAAGCTCCAGACACTATACAAGAGAGAGTGGAAAAAAATGTTCTATAATGTGTTCTAACAAACAGATTCACATTTTAAAATCTGGTTGTTTCTACTCTCTCTGTCTACCAGAGCTCCAGCAGTACCAATAAAGTTTACTAATATTTTCAGATTTTCACATTTGTGAAATGCATGGCACATGCAGCATAAATTAAAAAAAAAAGTGCCAAAAGAAGCAATGAACAACAGTTTAGAGCTTCTAAAATTATATTCCTACACTTTCTATCATTCATTCAACCAGCATCAAATTCCAGCTTTGGTTCCTCTGTGTGTGCTATGCTTTATTAAGTAGGTTGAAGCAAATCGGCTCCGTGCCACAAATGACTGTGGCCAATACCCTGGCAGCGCTTTTAGGAAGGAGTTCAGATCTATCTGCCAATTCTTACAGCTATGTTCTTTGACTGGTTAAGTTTATTTGTACTAGTGTCAGCACAACTCTAAATGTTGCTTTTCCTTTCTGGGCTTCATACAGCAATGAAGAACCTCCAAATCCTCTCCACTCCCCCATCCCCAAAACCCCTGGAAGCAATCCTACTAATTTGAAGTAAACTAAGTAATTTAGTTTAGATTTAGTTTCCAAGTTTGAACTTAGAAGTTATGCAAAACACTGTAGAAAAAAATATTTCTTCCTGAAAGAAACTGGTTATTAAAATCAACTTAAGATTCTTAATATAGGCAAGTTCTGCTTGACAAACTCATAGAGTTGGTCCCTCTCTAGGGTTTCATCTGTTAGAGCTGTATAACGCTGTACAGTTTTCATTCAGTGGCTGGTCTATCTGAATTTAGTTCTGTTTTAAGAACTAATTCTCTTTTCAGCTTCTTTAGAACACATTTATGAAGAATCAAAGTATCATCATATATGTTCCTGAAATTATAGAATCATAGAATGGTTTGAGTTGGAAGGGACCTCAAACATCATCTAGTTCCAATCCCTCATCATGGGAAGAGACACCTTCCACTAGACCAGGTTACTCAGAACTCCATCCAGCCTGCTCTAGAAAACTGTTTCCAGAAATTTTTCCTTTGCTCTGAACATGCAACCAAGCCTCCCTGAATTTTGATAGCTTAAGTCATTCCAAGAAATGCATGCATCTCAAAGATAACAGTTTATCAGGTGATACTTTCATTCTGGCTTCTCACATATTGAAAAGTTTTTATGCACTGATAGGATTTTACACATCTGTCTTGAGAACTGAACTGATTTTAATTAATGACAATTTAAACACATTAACAAAACAACTTTCTGATGCTCTAGTATGAATCAATTTGTTCTGTTAGAGCAGCCCAGAGAGTGAATTATTGTTTTAGAAACAAGATGTTGGATAATGAGGCACTCAGGGCACAGGACTCTAACATGAGCTCTCTAGGCTGGCGCTGTCTAAAATTACTGGTCTTTGGAAAAAAATCAAACCAGAAAACTAACAAGTATTCTGCAACTAGTAAAATACTGGTAACAATCCACTGGGTGGAACAAATAAGGGACATGTGAAACTTGCTCTGTTGTTTCACTTTTTTTCTCAGGGAAAGATATTAGACATAGAACTTTATTATTATCTCATAAATATGGATCTTGGTTTCATCACTGGAACGGGAAGATCTGTGAGGTTTCTTTCCCATGGATTCTTTATGAAGTGAAGTATGAGTCTCTTTTACAGGATACAAACTGATTCACTGAATGTGTCTGCATGTGTAGAAATGAGTGCAAAATGTCACACAAAGAGTTTAACTAGCTTATTAGCTATCTTCTAACTCACTGCACAGTAAATTTCATCCACGTGGAATAGGTGTTGCATAACTTCTGCTATAAATTCACACCCCAGCTGACATTCCAGATATTTTCTTATATAAATGAATGAAGAGAATCTTCTATTGATGTAACTAAACTACATTTAAGTAATTTGAATTAATTCAGAAATTTATTTAGAGTAAAATCAGAGAAAATACTGGCATATGTTTTCACCATGTATTTATTTTTTGCCTTTGTTTTCGAATACCCAGCTTTGCACTTTGATGTACAACTGAAAAAGGCTGAGAAATTTGACTGAGATCAAATGGATTTCTAACTACTACCCTTGGTTTTTGAGAACCAATCCTTCTGTACTCACGTCAGATATCCAATAATGCTGTTCAGATCTCAAATCACATCTGGTTCTTCTCCGAATTTCTTTCGATGTTTCAGATTGGTATTCTACAAGTGGGGATGATCCCCCAGGACACAGAAACAATGAAGGTAGTAACAGCTCCATGTTCAACAGCAGCTCACACAAATCTGCTTTACCTTGTAATGGACATAATCAGACACTGCATCTCACTAACTTTTAAAAGTTAACTATATAAAGGGAAGCAAAACCCAGTTGCCTTGCTGTATTGCTCATTCTCTTGCTTCTGAACAGCTTTGCTCCAGAACTGGAAGGAACACATGTAGTTCCCAGCACACTACTCAGTTAATGAAATTAATCAACTATTAAAAAAATATCTAAGATAAGTGGATATACTATAAATTGCATCTCCTTAGTTGCTGGGACCTTGAGTAAATTTTCTAAAATAAATATTTATAAAGCTTACCTCTTCATCTCAAAGAAAACATTACCCTAACTCTCTTAGAATTAACTACTGCCCAAATAGATTGTTGAAAGGAGCTTCATTGTAAACTGCAATATACCAGTAGAGCATTAAACAACAGTTTTCAAAAAATTTACATTTCAGACCATTCAAAAGCAACTTGAAACTATGCAAATATGGCATTAGTTTTTTAACTTGTCTGCATCAGGCAGTGACTGGGCAGGGTTGCAATATACATGACCAGACATGTACCTTCGGCTGTGCAATCCAAGCATACACACATCATGTGATGAAGAGGTCTATGTTTTGGTCATGTATGGGACTGTTACCCAGTTACCTGGTGGAGGAAAGCCTGTGGAATTTTCAGGAAAAGTGGCAGGGAGTAGGCTGCCAGAACAATTAAAAACCAAAGTCTGTTTTAGCTTAAATGTGGAAACTCTCTTGGGAAGAAACAACCAGAGCGTTGTTCTAGATTCAAATATGAGATTTTAAAACAAGGCTATTAGGCTTTTTATTGTTGACTTGATTTCAGTTATATTAGACTTTATTTCTCAGTTTCTAATGATTTTTCTATACAGTACTAAAAACTAAAAATGGCCATTTTCACAATCAAAAACTTGCATAGTGAAATAGAGAGCACTTCTGTTGAACAAAATTTTGTGCTGTTTTCTACTACTTTTGAAGATGCTCCTGCTGTGTCACATCAATTTTGATTTGACTCCAACTCTTTCAAAATAATTGTCTCTATGGTTTACTTCATTTTAAGCACTTGAAATAACAAAAAGGCATTCTGAAACTGAAGATGTGTTTGACTGGTGGGAAGTAATACTACAGTTAGTCATGTGTATGGTAGCTAAACCAAAATATGGTATATTCTTGTTTTTATCTCAGTAGAGTTCAGACAAACCTAAATGAAGTGCACTTATAGATCTCACATTTATTAGCAAGGTCTCTGGGCCTGCAAGTATTCCAGAACTTCAATATCTATTAATAAACCAGTGGCAGAGTGGGACTGCTATCTGCTGACAAGACAGCCTTGATAATACAACAGCAAAGCTATGATTATAAAAGCAGTTGTGTTTCCAGCGTAGATCTCTTAACACTCCATTTTGAAACATTTGAAGTTTGCCAAGCATAAATATGACCATTTTGAGATATTACAGCCACTTAAAATCTTTGAAAACCTCTGAGCCTAAAGTGAGAGCACAGAAAATCCTTAGTAAGGATATGTGTTTTGTTATGACTACAAAGTTGACTATTTGTGTTGAAACTGCTCCATGAGTAAGAGGTCAACACCCACAGCTCAGAAAAGCAAGGCCTAGGCAGGATCTCCAATCCATCTGTTTTCTTGTAAAGTAGGTCTTATTTCTTCCTCTGTGCAATGACATTTAGACTTTGTTCAACACTAGGGTATTTCCTTTGCCTATAAGAACTTCTGGGAAGACAGGTACACTCAAAATGCTATGCCAGCTGTGACCAGATTTTTTCATGGAGACAACACCATCAAAGTTGTCTTGCTTGTATCACATGAGTTTTGTATCTCTACAAAGGTACTGTGTTTAGAATAATAACAACTACATTAAACAAATTTCTACTTAAGCATGGTCTCTAGACACACTTTTGTACTGACAGTCCTGTTTCTTCGAGCCCCAGGCACACGTGTGGGACACAGTCAAGCTCTGAGCACTAAACCTTAGAATGTTAAACTCTAGTTGCACCAATTACACACTATGCAGCTCCACATCTCCTATATGCAAAACGGCAATACAATCCTTGCTAACACCTGCCCAAGGGTGTTGTGAGGATTAAAGATTTTTGTAGCACTTTATTAATTCAAAGGGCTATGTCTCACAGAGCAGATGTGATACTCACTTCTGTGAGCCATCACTGGGCACCTTTTTACAATGGATAACCTGCTTAAACTTTCTTCATTGGGTGAGAAATGCTATTTGTCCCATAACATGTGATCTGATCCCCAGCTATTAGCAAACGCTGCAAAAACAACAAAAAATACCTTCATTTCAGAATAGTTAAATGCATAAGGGAAGACGGAACAACTAGACTTACAGAAACAAAAATCTTTATGATTGGCAAATTCACAGAAAGAGATAGAGGCAATCTTTTGAAATATACTGTCTTCTGAAAATTTCCAGTGCCCAGTGCCTGCTAAAGTGAAAGCCAAAGTTACCACAATACTACCTGAACGCAGCAGAAGGTGCCCTGGTGCTCCATGGTAGATGTTAAGGTCCCTGGAGAGACCCAGGAGACCCAAGCCCAGTAGGATAATTATGAACAAAGCAGTATTTAGCAAACCACTGTAAAAACCTAAGCCACAGGTTGTCATATCCATAAAACCACACAAAACTCCACTTTCACAAAAACTTTTTAAGGAAAAACAGGGTAATTATTACTTCAAAAGAAAGATGTTAATCTACAAATAAAAGCACAGGGACTGTTTCAGCAGTCTTGGATGCCTGTTAGGTCCAGACTCTACAGGCTGGCCTCATCAAATTTGTTACGGATCTACACGAAGAAACTTCATTCCTGTAGAGAATTTAGCTGGCAATAAAGGAAAAAACAGCAGCAATATTTTTGTGTAATTCTGAGAGTCACACAACACAACACTGTAGTATACAGAGACTACTGAGCCTGTTATTAAAGCACACAAGCTACCCTAGATCACACCCACCTTACTTTCACAGGAACCCCAGACAAATGAAAGGTACACCTGAAGTAATTTCACTGTGTGAATTTCACAGAAGAAAAACTTACTTCCAATTTTGTTATACAATAACTGAATGTCACTTCCTGTATAACAGGCACAGGTCACAAATGAAATGTTAAATATCCATGAGTGCAACATCACTGCCTGTGTTAAGAAAAAAAAACCCTGTTTATCCTTACAGCTCACAGAGCTGTAAATTTAGCAAATCATTAAGAGTGTTATGATCATCACATATACAACGGCTCAGTTTGATGGCAGAAGGTGAAAGTAGGGGCATAGAGAAATAGAAATCTAAAAGAATCATAAGAATTAACTGTTCCCTCTTGACAACTATGCTTGCCACCCATACTAAAGTGGGTGGCAAAATGGGCGGCGAAACTTTAGAAGTCCTGAATAAATCTATCCCGTTTAAATAAAACTCCACAGTAAGGCATCCAGGAGCAGGGCCGGCAGGAGTAAGTTGGAACCTCCGCTCCCAGCCAGACCGCCTTTGTTCGCCGGTGCCAGCCGCTGTAGCATCCACGGGAGCACAGAACCCCCGCTCAGGTACAGCGCGGGGGGGTCGCGGCATCCCGGCGCACCCGCGAAGCCTCCGCGGGCCCCTCCGCAGCGCAGGGCCGGCGCCGGGCAGGAGAACCGCGGGGTCTGCGCGGCGGGGCCAGGCTGGCCGCGGCCGGGGAGCCAGGGGGACGGCGGGACCCTCACTCACCTCTTCCACCTCGATCTCTTTGTAGTCGATTTCTTCGAAGTTGAGGACCGGGGGGGTTTCAATCATTTCAGCGGAGGCGGCAGCGGACATGCCTCCTCTTTCACCGCAGGGAGGAGAGGGGGCCGGGGCTACGTGAGGGTCCGGAACCGGGCAGCCGAGGGCCGAAGCCGGGGCTACGCGGGGCTCGGCGGCGGTTCCTGGCGCAGGTCGGGGCGGGCCTGGCCGAGGCGCCGCCGGGGCCGCATCCGCGGCGGCCTCGGGCCTCACTGGCGGCGGGCACAGGCCCCGGCGCCGCCGCTGCGCATCCCGCGCCCTCCCGCACCCCCGCGGGGCGCCGCGCCGACTGCCCTAGGCCGCGGCCTCTGCGCAGCTCGGGACCGCCTCGGCCGCGCGTCCCCGGGCGAGAGAAGGCGGCGCCCCCGGGGCCGCAGCCGGGCTCCGCCGCCAGCCCCAGCGGCGGCAGCGGGAGAGGGGGCCGCGGCGGGGTGGGGAGCCGCTCAGAGCCGCGCCGCGGCCACCGCCGCTGACATCAGAGCCGCTTCCTGCTGGCCCGGCCGAGGAGGGAGGGACGCAGTGAAAGAGTAAGAGAGGGAGGGAGGGAGAGAGGGAGGGAGCGCCAGGCGGGGGCGGGCGGGGAAGCGCCGCCAGCAGCGGCCTCTGGTGCGGCCGCGGCGGGGCCACGGCCTGGCGGCGGCACCGCCCCCGTCCCGCCCCGCCGCCCGCTGCCGCCAGGGGGAGCAGCCGCGGTCCCTGCCCGGCGCCGCTTCCTGTTCCTGCCGCCAGCCGGGAGCCGGCGGTGGCGGTGGCGGAGCGGAGTGGCGGGCAGCCCCCCGGCCGCGCGTCCCAGCCGGGGCTGCAGGGCACAGTCCGGCGGGGCTTCCCGCGTTCCGGGCGGCTGCCGGGCACGGCCCCATCCCGGGGCTGTGTCACTGCCATGCGAGTGCCGGGCGCAGGCCCTTCCCCTGTATATGTGCGTGTATTTCTCCAGAGCAGGAGGCGTTGTACGGGGTCTTGGGACGAGGGCAGGCCTTGTGCTCGCCAGCGGTGCTTTCTCAGGGGAAACCTGTGTGTAGGAGGGTGGTTGTGGAGTGGAGGGTAATGGAGCGGTTGATGTAAACACATAGTAATAAAGGGATAGGGAATGAACGTATACCTTAACCGCTCCCTCTCCAAGGGAGTCTTTGCCAGGGCTGACTTCTGCTCCTGCTTCTGCTTTTGGCTGCAGCACGCACCCCATTAGTAAATGTCTCAGACTGATGCTTCAGGGCAGTCCATGGTGTGAAATCAGTGCTGAGATGAGTGAATAGAGCTGCTGTATTCCTCTGAAACAGCTGTGCTTCATTTTGATATGTTTAGCCTTCGGGCTATATATAAAAAGTTATGTTATTGTACAATACTATTAATAGTATGTAATTTTAGTAGATCTAGTAAGCTTTGCTAGATCTTCCTCGGCTAGCATGCTAGTGAATGTCTGTGCCTCACAAGGAAGTCTCATAAATGTAGAGAGATCTGGTTTACAGAGCTAGCCTGAGAAAGCTGCTTAAACAGTTAACTAGGAAAAAAAAAATCAAGGATGAATATGGGAAGTGACCTAATCTTATGGTGGCTCAGCTGTTGTTAAAAAAGCCAAAGTGAAAGTACCTCTGGGCTGCTGCACTTTGTGACAAGTTGCTATTAAGTGTTGTTTGCTTCCCTATTGTATTTTTCTGTCAGCTTTTGTAATTTGTCCAGGATTCTCAGATGTACACCAATCCAGAAATCCCAGCCAAGCAGTCACAGTATGTGTTGCCTCTGTTGCGTGCAAGATGAAACTCCTATGCAGGGCTGGTGGGGTTGCTGCAATTACATTGCCCAAGCAATCTGTGTGTGTGTGGGGAGCAGACTCGTGCTGAGTGTGCTGAGTTTCTGCTGTTGCTTTTTGATTTTCTGATATGGTTTGGTGTAGAAAGATCTAAAGAATCTTCTGTTAGTTCAAGTACCACAAAATCTGGCTAATATCTGCTTCATCCAGCAGTGGGGTTATCCGGAGCCCCTACTTTCTCAGGTTGTTTATAGGTTTGGATGTTCATACTGACCCTGGCACCCCCTTATACCCAGTGAAGCATTTGATTTTCATTTTCTCAAAAGCCACTATTAGTCATGCTGTGACACAGTCATAAAGAACCGTATTTATACCTGGACCTCACAACTTCTTACAGGAAAGTGTATCACTTGTGTAAGCACCTGCTGCTGTCTCAGCTGCTGGAGTGTGCAATAGATCGATTATTGGAAGATTAAGAATATGGATTTCTGAGGTATTGAGAAAACTGCAAGTCCAATGAAAATCAGACTCCTTTCAGTCTGGTTCATACTGGCTTCATACTGCTGGATGAAGTGCTTCAGTTCTCTAAACACTTGTAGATCAGGACAAGGAACACTTGAAGTCAACTGAAGCCAAGGAAAAAGCGTGAATGGAAAGAAAAGGAGGTGTGGAAATCCATCACTGGATACTTGAAATCCATCATCTGGACACTTAGTTGCAATCATGAGCATGATCTCGGGCCAAAAACTTAACTTTTTTTTTCTTTTTTTGGGCATATATGAATCAGGAAAGGTGAACAACATCAGTACTTCTAAGAAAGATGGCCAGGTGGGTAGTTGTGCTTTAGGGGGTGGCAGTTGGTGATCTCTGGTAAATGTAACTGAATATTTGGCTTTTTGTTATGTTTCACAGGCCTCTCTTGGAGGTATGTATCAGGAAGATGGCAGTTGCAGTCTTTGTTTTTCAGTGGAGAGATTTTTCTGTTACCTTTGTTACATTTTGTTGATGGGTATTAAGACAGCCGAAGAGAGCATTCCAATTATAGTTGCTTGTAAGGTTCATTTCCTTTCAGAAATTGATGTGGAAATATGAAATATGTATCTCAAAAATAATGAGCTCTTTCTTTGTGAAGGCAGAGTCATCATCATTATCAAAATGTCACTGCTGTGAAGATCAGGAGGGGTTTTAAGGATGTAGTAATTTTGATATTACTTTTTTTTTTCTTCTTTCCTGACTGACACAGTCTTAATTAGTTACGATTAGCTATTTTGTGGACTGGGTATTGCTTGTACAGCCCCAAAATGTTTATTCAACAGATACAGGAGAAAAAGGAAAGGAAAAGCTGCACCTGCTGTGCTTATCTTGGAGAAAAATGGCTCTTGTGTTTAGAAGAAAAACCTAGAACCTGGGTCTCAGCCTCTCTCTAACATTGGAGACTGGTTACATTGCCTGGAAGGTTGCTTAAAGACTGTTGGAAAGGTCTGGGCACCATGGCCAGAGTGCGCACAAATACTCCAGCCTGAGACAGCTGCTGTGGAGCTTTTTGTCACACCTGTCCTAGAGTGTAGGGCTGTGTTTTTTCAGAAGAGACAGCAGTAAGTCTGATGCAAAATATGAACAAAGTCCACCCGGACATCTTAACAGTCCTGAGGTTTAGCCCTAATATCTGCATATCCTAATGAAAATTTATCCAATATATTATGGAATTGTACAGCTTAGAATTTGGACACTTTTTCATGAATACAAAGGCACAGATACATCATCCTGACTACCCTTCATCTACCTCCCTTAAAATTACTCTGGCAATTTTTAAAGAGGGGTGAACAAACATTATTTTCCACTGACTTAATTTAGAAAAAGCTAAGTGATTTCTTCTTTCAAAAAACTTTAAAACTTTGTTTTTTCAGTATATACATTAAAAAAAATGGTTAAAATATCTCACTTTAGGTGACTGAAGATTGAAACTAGAAAACAGTGGTAAACATGTTGGGTGGTATCTACAACTGGAATGCCAACAACAGAAAAGGTTCCCTTCTGGATTAAGCACAGGAATATGTTTCTGCTAAGTCTCACTCTATTTTGTCCCTGTTAAATATTGTCCTGTAAATATGAAGTTATTTCAGTTTGTGGGAACCTTCTGTGATTAAAGAGCAGGTTCCTGGTGACAGTAGTATGGAGAACACTATGAAACATACATGCCCCACATACTCATGTCCCAGCTGGGAGGCACTCCAGAGGAGCCCACTGCTTCTTCCAGTGCAGGTACAGTGGAAGTATCTCATGAGGACAAATCACTGTGATGATATTGAGAGATTTCTGTTTCTCTGCATGGCCAAGTTGTTGCCTAATTCACTCTTCTCATGCAACTCCTTTGGCTTGTACATTAAAATTTCCCAAGAGCAGGTTGCAATATTGTGTGTGTGTCAGATTCCACTTTGAATCTCAATGATTTCTTCAATTATGTCCTGCATGAATGTTTGCAAAATCTTGGGAAACAGAACAAGGGTGTCTTCTGCCAAATACCCCCATCATGCTTCATGTATTTTTATTGCTTCTTTCACAGTCTGGGAAGACTTCCCCATAGTATGTAAAATCTTCTAAATAGCTATTAATTCCTTCACTGGTGGTGTTCCCTATTATTTGTGATAAAATGCATCTATTAAAAAAAACAATCTAAAAAAGCCTTGCAAAAAAAATGCATGAGCTGCTTTGCTAAATAGCAAACTCAGTCGTATGCAAAGAATTGTATTCACTTTAGTAAAAGGAAAAGTTCTGTTGTATGAGTATTACAGAAACTCAAATGATCACATTTGCCTCCTAGTCTGGGATGTGTTAGATCTCCCAGAGTTTTCCAACAGTCTAAACCACCAAGAGAGCCAGGAAAGCCAAATAATGCAGCCACTGTGCAGTAAGGGCTCAGCAAAGGTGAGAGACTACCTAGATTCAGTCCTGAAACCAAACAAACACATTTTCTCTGGCACAGCTATCAGCAGCCGGGCTTGTCTAAGTGGCTGGGGGAGAAAGATAGTAACAAATTTAGCACGAAGAAGGAGGAGACAGATGGCTGTAGAGTGGCTGATCTTGAACTGAGAGGTCTGAAAGATATGGTACATAAAATTGCTGATAGAAGATGTGTTAGGCAGAGGCGTAAATGTAGGTAGCTATAAAGTAGAAAAGGTATTTTAGAAAGATACAAGAATAGATCGAGATATCTAAGTGTCTTTTGCTCTGCTCTCAGTAGGCTTTAAAATAAAATGTAATGGAGAGAATAATAAAGAGCATGGTGGTAAAGGGAATGAAATGTCACATCTTTTTAATCAAAGGTCAATTATCTCGGATTAACAAAAGATCATTTTTGATATATTCAGTGATATTTTTAGGCAAGGAGAATGGGTAGAACTATTCTATCTTGAATGTATTTGATATATTGTCTTGTGGGACAGCGTTAATTAAGCTGGACATGATAAGAATCATTAGAAGAACTGAAAATGGGTAAAGAAAATAAGGGAGTGGTTAGGAGGCAGTAGAGACTATCAAAAGGGAAATACTGGAATGAAGTTACTAATAAAATCTTTTTTTCAGGATTGAATTTTGAAAGAAAGCTTCTTAGTGATTTCATTAACAGTGTTGATAAGAGAATTAGGAGCATGACAGTGATTCTGAAGACACAAGTTTAGACAGCATAGTTAATGGAGAGAAGGATAAGAATATCAAGTGGGAGAAATTAGATGACTCCAAGGACAAGAGAAATAAAGTGGCTAGTATTTAAAATATTAGAATACACGTTCATAAATTAATTTGAGAACTCATGACATCTTCTTATCCTGTGAAAGATTTATGAAGAAGAGGTGAAGAAAATTACAGCTTGCGTGTTTTGACTGGTTTTAGGACTGTGAATGTTGTAGGTAATGCACCTAGAAAATGTGCAAGCTTATATATCCCATCTGATATATCCAATAAAGCTATAAAAGTTTATGCAGACCTCATCTGAAAGGCTCTACTGTGTTGGTACCTGCTTTCCAAGAAAAATGAATTGAGACCTAACTAGTTGCAGAAAAAAGCTGCAAAGATGGTCAAGATAAGAGAGGGCTTACCACAGAAGGGAATATAAAACAACTTGGCATGTTTAATCTTGCGAAACAAAGACAGAGAGGATATATGTTGCCTCTGTTTAAAGGGATTGGAAAGATAAAGATATTGTGAAGGTAAACAGTACTGATGGAAAGTGATATTCAAGTAAAAGGAAAGTCCTTTTTGCACAAGAACCCTGTTAATGCATGCAGATTGGAGACCTGTAAATATTCTTTGCCACTGGGACAAGTCCCTTCACTGGATGGTCCTGATTAATGAAATAATTTATTTGTTATAACTATCTGTGAGAGCAAAGTATTGTATTAATTTCCTAAGGAGGAATCTTCTAATCATTTGTTGAATAAAAATGTGCTATTAAAAGTGTAAACAATGTAACAAATTCTTATAGTGGTATTTCTTTACCTGAGTATAGATTGAAATGAACTGCATGTTCTTAAGATTAATAAGTATTGCATTGAATTGTGTGAGTAAGGCAGTATTCTAAAGAAGGAAGTGAAATTGAAAGTAGGAGAAATTTTTGGTATTTGGGGGAAATATTTGGTATTTGGGGAAGTATTATAATTATCTTTCATTTTAAAGCTTCTAATGAATGAATCATAGGATGTGAAAGGAATTGTTGCAGGTGTGATTTTTAACACAATATTGGGAAAGGCAATTTACAGCCTTGTGTGTTTTATACAAGACACAAAAGTGGGTGGAGTATCACAAAACATGGGAGCCATGGACTGGAAATAAGAGGGGAAACTTCATGATCTTCATCACAAAATGGGGGTAAGACATGTAGTCTGAGAGCTCATACACTTAGGCTCCCGTGTATGAGGAACTTACCTTAAAAGTTTTTCTTCTAGAAGATCTGTTCTGCTATTTAAATGAGAAACAGGAATAGATGCTCTTACTTTCTGGTTTCTTACCAGCTAGAGCTGACAGAAACATGGAACATAGAGAGCTCTTGGTCAAATGAGGAAAGTCTGAAGCAGTTAGTCCTTTTCTCCCTGAGAAGAGAGGCCTCAAGAGAGGATCTCATCACAAGTATTCTAGTACTTAAAGGGCTTCATCCTCCAGAGAGGATGGAGTCCCTCTCTTCATAGGGAGGAAAAGATACAATGGGTACTGGTTGTTCCAAGTTACATCTTGATGCAAGAGATATTTTTTTTTTACAGTGAGAATAATCCATGCCTAGAACAGTATCTAGGTTCATGGTGAAGTTGCCTTCACTGGAAGTTTTCAAGACACAACTGGAAGAAGTGCTAGATAATCTCATCTAGCCTATCTTTCCTGCACAAGGTTGGACCGGATAATCTTTTAAGGTTCCTTCCGACCTTGGCTGTACTATGTTCCTAAGAATATGCTAGCAGGCCAGAAACATCTCACAGAAGGTGCCCTGATTCTTGTGTGGTTTGCAATAACCAATGGAGCAAGTGTGGAACATGGCCCTGCAGCTCCAGCCTGGTTGGGTGCACAGGCATGCCCTCTGTGTGGCTCTGCTTTCTTGTTTGTGGATGTGTTTGGAAAACAGTCTATGAATGCACACGGAGGACCCAAAGATGCCACCAGATAATCATATTTCTGATTTATATGTGAGTCACATGTTATGTGTGCTGTAAGTCAGTGTTCTGTAATGTAAAATAAAAAAAAGATCTGGTGCTTTTAAAGAGGTGCTTCTTAACATGCTTTGCCATGCATCATTAGGACAGTATTTCTTTCTAGAAGGTATCTTTAAAAAATGATCAGTAAAAATAATCTGTAATCAAGACAACACATTTCTATCAGTGGAAGAATAAAGCCAATAAAATTATAGGAGAAGGAAATAAACAGTGTATATCATTGTATCACTTGTTTGTAATGAAATACAGTCATTTTCTTCTGCTTTATACATGATGCTCCGAATTAAATGAGACCACAGTCAAAAGTCACAGTAAATATGGAAGTGATAAATCACAAATTTTTTTTTGGTGTTTCCTCTAGAAAGGAAAGAACTTCTTCTAGACTAGAAGCTTCTAGTCCTGTTTCATAAAGACAGCCTTCTTCAGGCCATTACTGTAGCTGTTGCTTCAACAGATCAATGCAATAGATGTGATGAGCCAGTTAACTTGCTAAGACCTAATTTTTGGCGTAATCTCAGCATTTCATTGTCTAATTCATTTACCTTGATGAGACCTGGCAGCATGTGCCCTCTTGGGAATCTCAATCCGTGTCCATTGGTCTCTACTCATGAAGAGGAAGGAAAATGAACTTTAGTGAAAAAAATATATACATAGATCTCATGGTTTTGTGGTGGAAAACTCAAAACTTCAAAGCTACTCTGAAATGTTAACTTCAGGACTTGCCTACTTTTTATCTGAGAGTGTCTTTGGGTCTCCCAGACTGTGGGGCATACATGGCTAGTGGCATGGCAGGTCCTCCAGTTCCATGTGCCTAGTGGTGGCATCTTCTAGAAAATCATCTACTTCTGGGATGTGTGTCAGATCCACTGTGATGGAGACTGGGAATGTGGAGATTGAACTTGGGAAATTTGTGTGATGCCATGATTTTAGGGTGTTGGTTTGTGGAGAACCTGGTGAGAGGGAGGCATAATTTTTTTCTGTCTTTCTGGCAAATTAAATGCATATTTGGAGAAGAGGGGTACTGCCTTCACTGGGAAGAGAGCATGTGATCGTAAAGGAGCCTCTGGGTGCAGAGGCACTCATCCCTGGCAATCAGACCTCAGTTGCTGGTACTGCCACCACTAATGGCATCTGAGCTGACTGGTATCCTGTAATAATGTATGCATTATAGGCCAGATCACATTGTAAAAATCATATGTATGACATGCAACCCAAACAACAACCAACAATGCTAATATTGTCAGCATGCAAAAATAGAGAAAAAGTCTATAAACTGTTATACATTAACTTTCAGTTTAATCTCATCAAAATATGATTCCCTGAAAGTTAGTTCCCACTTAGTTTCATAGTGCATTCTTTGATCAGTAAGGAGAGACAGGTGTCTTCAGAGGGAATTTCTTCCCAAATTACTCGTTGGAGATGTCTTTTTCTCTACTGCAAGCCCCTGTGTTGAACTTCAGTAAGACTTCTACGGCTTGGTTCAGCTTCCTACTAATAGTCATTTAATGACTTTGAAGACCCCCAGGGGTTCTGTGACCTCTGCATGGGGCTGGCAAATATGATGCAGGTCATGAGCTGAAGGTCCAGGGAGCATATTCTGGGGAATCTGAGATGATGTTAGGTAGGTCTGTATGGCAATTGGGCTGCTCACCCAATTTCTTACTGAAAGTAAGGTGGAGGGAATACCTCTATTGGGATCTGACCCCAGCCCAGCTAAAGCCAGTATCAGTCTTAGTAGAATAGCTGTACAAGGATGAGTCCTCAAACTCTAGAGGTCTAAATGTCCCAACCTAGCTCTGTGTGAAGAATAAACCTGAATACAATTTTTGTTAATTTCTTGTGAGTTTGTTTCTGCACTGTTCCCATCAATGGCATGTTCTCCACAGCAAGAAGAAAAGCAAGTTTAAACTTTGTTTATATATTGGAGGAAAATATAAAATAGCCCAACAAAATCCCCCCAAAAAATACTCCCCTCCCCATCTCCCCCCTGCCCCATTGGTCAACATCCAAACAACTTGGGAAAGAAAGAACTAGTTGTTCTGTTTTAGGGATTCATTAAATTCAGAGATGCCTATAAGAAGTTATATTTGAAAGGGTGAAAATTGCATTTAATACAGCTCTTAAAATATGATGGCTGGGCAACTACTTCTTCTGACAACCAGCAATTACTTAATCATACAAATTTCTTTCACTATGTGAAAGAAATGGAGAAAAGCAGATGAAAATTCCCTTTGGGGATCTGAGGATTTGATAACCTTATTTCTTCAGATGTAGTCAGGAATATTACTGTCTCTAATATCTACATCAGTTGCAGAAAAGCAATAAAAAAGTCATCTCAAAGATCCTGGCATTAGTTTATTTGTGTCATAGCCTTTAACTTTATGAAGCATTTTGTGTGGGTGGAATTTGACATGCCTGATGCAATTGTTCTCTTGATTCAGTGTAACTAGAGAAATAAATTTGAAACAAATGGAAGTCAAGTAAAGAATGCAAGCAAATGTGAAAGGATACATTTTTCTTCCAGGAAGTTTTTACAGTAGACTTCTGTAAGATTTCATCTGGAACATGGAATCTTCAAAAAGAGTAATTTGACACTGGAAGAAATCATGCATCACATACATTGCTGATGTCTGGGTCTGTTTCATTTGTCTTAGTTATAATTTTATGTTTATATGATGAATATTTCCTGAAACTGTGCAGTGGAAGAAGTCAATGCTGAAGCCATTTTCATTTCCCCACAAGGTGGTACTGTGGTACTGACTATACTGCTCTTGTTTTGGCTGCAGTTGATTTATATTTGTACCCCCTTCTGAACATGTTTTAAAGATGGATTTTTGTTTGCAAAGAAGAAAGCTTCAGTGTTAAAATCAAATGTCATTGCACAATGTTCTTAAGACTCTCTTTTTAATGTGTCTTTTTCCAACTTTTTTCTCATTAAAAATAAATTTTATTGCAAGTTGTGATTGTCAGAAAAATCTCCATTATTGTTGTTTAGATTTTTTCACCTTTTATTGCATTAAAAAAAGTACTTTTTTTCAGACTCCTCTGTTTTCTAACTAAAACAATAGCTGTTGTATGTTTGTTCAGAAATTAATCTTTTTTGTCCCCCTTTAGTTACACATAAAAAAGACGTACCTACAATTAATTACAGACGTAAAAAAATTATAAACATTAAGTATTGAGGAGAATGCAGTTTTTTTCTCTCCTGAAAACAGACCTAGCCACTGTCAAGTACAGGAACAAAACATAATTAATAGTTTTAATCTATCTCTGTGGCAGTACCAGGGGTTCTTCCGGTTGCTTGCAGAGATCTGTAAGATCTATTGTGAACAGCTGTATGTGTTTGCACCCCACCATTCCATTTGATAACTTTTCTGTGGTCATGCCTATACTTCTATACTACTGTAGTTTGTAGTTTATAATTTATATTAGGAAGTGGAACAAGACTAGGGGACACCTGAGCCCTGGCCCAGGTCTGGGGGCCTGCATGCCACTAAAAGATCAGCATAGCCCTTGGCAGGGCTAAGGGCTCCTCAGACAGAGTTTATCAGGGTTTGGCTGTAGCCTGTACCTTGCATGGAAGAGAGTTCAGCTGTATTGATATGTGCTGTGCAGGGATTATTGGTCTCAAGAGCAGAGGACAGACCTTGGTCCATTGCATTAATCAGTATCAATGTAGCCACTGGGATACAGTGAATAATCCTTATGTTCAAAGCTAAGGATGGACTCAGGTAGGTTTTTGCTCAATTTTAAGAAATGCAAACTGCTGTTTTTATGGCCCAGCCTTTCATCCATTGTGTTTCTCTGTGTGGCTGTTTCTATTCATCCCCTGTGCAAGGATCTACCATAGGCAGCTTGATAAAGCAGTTATCCTACAGATGCTGGTTGTACAAGTTATCAAGTGTCGTGAACAATCTATACTTAAAAGCAGGAAGGAACATAAAAATGGGCTCCAGTTATATTTAAAAAAATAAAAAATTAACACATATGGAGACTCACATTAACTATTATTAAAAAATGTTCAATGGTCTGTGCCTTATTTAGTGATATCTAAGAGCTTTTTAAGAATAAATTATTTAGTTTTCTCTGGATTTTCTATATATTCTTCACAAGTGGAAGAAATTGGAGAGCTAAGTGTTGCTATTACCTTTTAAATCTTCCTTTCAAACTGCATCCTGCTGCAAGTTATTGTGCTCCATGGAAGGTCGGGGCAACAACGTAGATCAGAAAAGTGAGAGACCCCAAGCAAGTCCCAAATTAAGGTAGTCCAACCATGTGGCACTATGCAATCTGTTTGGAGGCAGAGTCAATGCCTTGAATCCACAAACAAGACTTGTCAATGTTAACAGCTTGCCCTTCATGGCCTCTAGGTCAGAGGATAGAACTGATCCTGCTAGAGTGGAAACACGGCAGGAGATACTCCTCTTTTTGGAATATGTGGCTTTCCAACACTGAGACCAGGGTGTGGGAGACATGGATAAGTGGAGACAAGATAGGGGCTAAAAGAACTGAAAGAACCTTGGTCTCCTGGCAAGCAGTGCTTGCAAAACAGATCTGTGGGGTCTGTTACCAGTATTACGTTAATGTTATGATGCCAGAGGTAACATGAGAGCAGGATAGGAAGAGGTACACAAAGCACTTCTGCTCAGACATTCTGTACATTTACAAATTGGCACCCTTTCTTTAGGCATCAGATCCCAAGCAAATAATTTCTCTGTGATTTTATCTTGTCAAAGCATGAAGTTATGGTCTATTAAATGTCTGCACACCCTACTTGAAAAAAAGACCTATCAGCATTTTCAGCTTTTGGCTGTGCTTTTGAACAATCTCCATGTATTATTGTTGATAAAGGCTTCTTTCTTCCTACTATTTTCCCTTATCACAAAGAAGTTCCCTGAATACTGGGACTTTCCTGCAAATGTGAATGCTTAAAATAACACTTTCTATGGGCTTTTTTTAGATTTTCATTTTTTTTCTTGATGGAGATAATAACATTAGTTCTTCATGAGAGAAAAATATATCCAGTGCCCTGGGAAAAGTGTTCTGGACCTGGTATCAACATCTCAAATGTGCTTGAATGAGATCTAACAAGAATAAGCATGTGTCTTAGCCAGGCTCTGGAGACTGCAGGATGGGAAAAATACGCTTGAAGGAATCACACTGAAGTGGTTTGCCAGTAGTACATAGATAGGATTGCTGGTAGGGATGTTTAATAACATGGGTATGGTTCTTGTTTCCAGGACTTTGAGTTCATAAAGAACAGGTGAAAAGAGATTAAATGCTTCTCCGACATCATTTTTCTATGTCAGAATTTGCTGTCAGTGCCACAAGTCATCTTTGCAGGGGGAAAAGTGAGCTACATAGCTAGGAGCAGGAAAGGGAGGCGTGCCTATGCCCTATAATCTGAGAATCTTGTTTCCCATGACACTAGATCCCAGTAACAGTATTTCTTTGTTACAGAAATGCACTTCAGAGATTGAATCAAAGCCATACAAAACAATTCTAAGAATCCTACTTCTAAAAGCAGAGGAATATCACACAAAGAGTAGCAGATGTTGAAAATATTTGCCCTCTGGCTTCCAGTTTTGGTTTCTATTCCTAAATGGTCCGTTTCTGAAGCCTAAGAAAACTATTAAGCTGGACTCACACCTGCGCAAGCCAGACTCAACTCACATGCACTCTGAAACATCTGCAGACTCTGATGTAAAGCAACCAGAAACCCCATATTTTATGAGCCATTTTGGGCTTTAGAGAACCTCTGCTAAAGTACAGCTTTCATATTATGGAAAGAAATTGAAGGGTTGCCAATTGGAGATGACCACGAAGGGGACAGCAGGATCCAGATGAAAAGAAATCTTTTAATAATGTACTTAAGAGGGAATAGATCCAATAAAATGACCTTTGGAAAGTCTCTTATTCTCCTATAATTTGTCAGTTGCTTTAACCAAGTCTACAGGATGCTCCAGGGTGAAGTAGCTGACCTTCAAAGCCTGGGAGTCCTTGTACTTTCCTCTTCTGCTTTTATCATTTTTGGAAGAATTCAAACATTTATCTAGTCACCCACTGAAGAATGGATTCTGGTTTATCTAATAAATGATAGAACTTGCTGGTCTGTTCTATCTGGAAATGGAAAAGACCTCAGATAAAAGCCTTTCTTTATTAAGGAGCCAGAGACATTTTAGATCTCATTTGGCCTTCATGCTCTACTCATTCCTCGTTGTTTTATCTAGTGGTGCTTTGCTGATACAGTTATTATGCTTCTCAGCTACTCTAAACATATAATATTAATTCTGCACTGTCTTTCTACCTCCAGCCCTTTTAACAGTTAGCTCTTTAAAACCCTATAAGGCTAATTACCCTATGATCACTCTGTGTGTTTCTCACCTGAGCAGGCATCCTCTGGTTCCCTCTAAATCCACTTGCTCCATTTATTCCCTTGCCTTCTTTTTTGTTCTTGTTGCTCTTTAGAATTTGGATCCTTTTTCCAATATCAGGAAAACATTTTTGTCCTCCTCTTCTGAGTAATTTTTTTCTATTCTTCAGGAAGCACAATAATCCCAGAAAGAGGTGAATAGACATGGAATTGAATTGCTCCTGTGAGGTGGGTTCAAGACCTAGGTTGAAATATTTCAGTGAATGTCCATTTTGACATTACAGACTGTTTTCAGCATCATATAAAATGGTTGTCCTAGATTATTCTAATGATTATAATCACTGGTTTTAAAATCTGTGGGTTCTTCTTTAAAGACTCAACTCACCACTTCAGACAGTTCTCTCTTTCTCTCTTCATTAGTAATCCCCTCACACGCTCTTTGTTACAGTGTTGTTTCATCTCGTGTTTGTTTGTCCTAACTAATTTAGATATTAAGTCCTTGGTGACTGACAGTGTGTCTATCTATGCAAAGCACACTTAAATAAATAAATTTAATAATAATTAATAATAAATATGCCAGCTGAAGCTGTGCATCTGAGCTAGCAAGGACAACACTGACATTGATGAATTTGTTTTCAGGAGCAATGCTTGCTGTTCCCCTGCCTTGGCTCTTCAGGAAGAGCTGTTAATGGCTGTTGTGCTCTGACAGCTGCCAGGTCCCCCTCTTACAGTCCTCCCCACCAGAGAATCACTCTGCCTTGCCCCTCATCACTGGACAATTTGAAATCCAACCTTTAGAGCTAACACTCTCCTAAAGGTGATTGAAAAACAAGAGGAAAGCGTGGAATCTGTTTTGGGGGAGATGATCCTTGAAAATTTCCCAAATCCCTGTGCACAACTAGTTCCAGTATTTCCCTTACTGGCAGCAAAATTTTAGCATCTTTGTTCTCTGTGTGGAAAATTGGTTTTTTTCTCTCTTTCTCTCTCTTTCCCCCCCTCCCCAGTTTCTTATGTGCGAAAGGTTTGCAAAGCAAGTTAGCACTTTTGTGAAACGAGCTTTATAAACACTCGGACAGAATCATTAAAACTGGCAGGAACGAATTCTTGTGGTGTGTGCTAACAGTTGTCTAAGCTCAAACACGATTTAATCTGTTATTCCTGGTGAGCACTACCTTGTAGGAAAATAATATTATTATAGATACCATCTTTCGGCTAGTAATAAACCTCAGGAGTGGTCTGGTGGAGAAGGGGGACAAGTGAGTCTTTCCTAAGCAGAAGTAAACTGGGGAAAATCTGTCCTTCATGTGTCTGCCTGAGAAATTGTAACTTCTGATAGAAGCAAGTTATTCACAGTATATATTGCCATTTTATTTCATTGTAAATACAAGAGATTATTTGCATGTACTTTCTCTGGTCCATTCCAGAACTCTAACTGCAATAAGCCAGGAAAAGAGTAGCTGAATAATAAGTAGCAAAGGAAGAAGAATTAGTGTCATTTCTATGATCATTGATCCAAATGAAGATGACAATTTTTGTCAGAGATGGCATCTAGAATGTGCTCACTGTGGTAGCAGTTTTACTGTCATTAAAATCCTAAGTATTTACTGCCACAAATAACATTTGTTCTCCCAGTTCACCCCTGGGGAAAAGGGGTGAATGTTCATGAGCTTTTTTTTTGCAGAATCTTAATTTTTTTAGGTAAGTATAAAACACACTTTGGAGGAAGTTGTGGGATGCTTGGTGGAATTCAGGAGCTGCAAATTAGACCACAAAGCAGTTATTTTTCAGGCAAATAACTTTTCTTTTTACTCCATAAGGCTTCATTGTGACAGAACTTTGTGAGGTCCCAGGAGTACTTTGAATATAAACACTGCAATCTTGAGCTTAATTCAATATTTTGTGGAGTCAGTGGAGAAAGTAATATAATTTGTTCACTGTAATCAGCTAGTAGGTATCTCTGAAGGTCTGATTACTTCATGTTCAAATAAAATGCACTGGTACAATCCAGATGGGAGTTGATGATGGCATGTATAACTAATCTGGACTTGCTTAGGATGGAGTTTTTAAACCAATCAGAGATAAAAGAAAGCATTATCGATGGATATGGCTCCTTGGGAGCTTGGTGTGAGTGAGAAATCCAAGCTAAATGAAATACTGTGGGCATGCAGTGTCAAAGGAAGGTTATTGCATTGTAACTAAAACTTTTTGAAGTCGGCTGCAGAGCCTCCAACATAATCCTCTATGTCTCACAGGCTTCAGGTTGTCCAGTCACTTTTCAAATACAAGCTATTTTTGGCTTCTTGGGGTGAGACACCAGTATATTTGCCTTCCGCCATTCCCCAGCATTTCCCATAACAATAGCCGAGGTATGGCCGCTTGTGGCACCTTTTCCACTCTACAATGGTGTGTGATCCATTAGCAGGTTGGGGTTGCTGTCAGTGGGCTCAGCAACCGTGAAGGTGCAGCCGTGATTTGAGCAAGAGTGGTGGATAGTGAAGGCTGCACTGTGCTGTGTGCTGCTGCTGGATTATTGCCCATATTGTCTGGTCCAACCATTTCATGGCTGCACTTTGATGCTAAATAAGCCTTGAGGGAGAATTATTTCCTGCAGAGCCCTGTCTTTTAAGAATTCTTTTGAAGGATAAGTATTTTCCTCATTGGTACTTGTTAGGTGCTTCTAACCCTGAGTAAACAACGTTTTAACCTGTTTCTCATGACTTTTTCTTCTAGGCAGGACAGCAATACCTGTCAGACCTTTTACCAGGTTAAATTTGCAGTTTATCCCAGGTTCTCATATGCACTCTATTGAAGATCCCCTGAGCTTTATGTGAAGCAGAGAAATGCTACGTAATGGTCTTCTAATTTTTTGTTCCTTTTGACAGCTAAATACCGAGTCATTGTGAGTAAGACTCATCTTCCCAAGCACAGCTGTCTGTAACTGAGCTAATTGTCTTTCTTCATTAATTAATGAAGAAAACTAGGCACTTCTGGGATGCAATTTGTTTCATATCAGAGGAGACACCTCAAAAATACAAGAGGTCTTATGACTTGCTAGTTTCAAAAACTGTGACCTAATTAGATGACTATAATTAGTTCAGGACATGGGAAAGACTGTTGAGGCTTAGGGAACAACAGATAACAATTTATAGCTTTACTTGTTAAGAGGAATCCTTGTAATCAATATTTCCATGTTTTCAAATGCCTTACAGGAATGGTATTTCTCATAATTTCTGTCCTTTTTTTCTCTAGAAAAAAGCAGCAACAGGATTCCTTTATTTCCAATTCAAATATAACTTCCATCCATATTTTGAAAAAGAAATTCTACCCAGGGATCCCTCAGAATGAATGAGCTGAAACTGAAAGGTGTGTGTGACTCAGACAAATGTAATGGGCTCAAGACAGGACTAACTGGATGCTATTTTATCAGTAATACAGGGGGTCAGAATAAATGATTCGGTAGTCCCTTCTAGCCTTAAAGTCTATTAAAAAACCTGAACAAGTTCAGTAAAAATATAATAGTGTTTTACAGAAATTACTTTAAAACCCTGAAGAATTAATAGTCATTAATGGCCTTTTTATGATATTTTCACTATATATTTCTAGTGCAACAAATTCTATAGAGAGGTTTTTTTTTTTTTTAAATTGATGATGTGATGGGGGAAAAAAAGTCCTTATTTGAATGGTCAGCCCTGGCATAACAAAAGAGCTTGTTTCCTAGTGTGGATGGCTCTTACACATTTGCAAGTAGGAAGAACAGTAATTTAAAAATGAGAGGGGGATCTCATTTTGCCATGAATTTTCAAAGCATCACTCTGTGTATCATTTAGACAACCTTTGGCTCTGACTGCTGAGTACAAATGCATCAGCCAGTGTGTGTGGGCAGTGTGAGCCTTTCAATTTTCCTACTGTATAATAATAAAAAAACAAATGGTGGTGAAGCCAGCATTTAGGTCTAGAGAAAGAAGCTGTGATAATGCCATGAATCCTTGCACTCAGGGATCAACAATGATGGCATACAAAGCAGGCATAATGACAGGCAGATTTTTGCTTATCGGGTGTTGATCTGAGCCACAGGCATATTTATCCAATCTTATTTTTATCTTGCAGCTCCTGTACCCTGACTAATGCCTTTAAGAAAAAGAATGGTTCTTTAAAACATGGTAACTCAAGCCTATAGGAATTAAACACATTTGAAAACAAGTTAATTCTTTTGGGTTAATATCACAGATTTCTGGCCTTTCTTCCTTCCTCTTATTCCCCTCAGCTATATCTGTTTTATGTTTTAATGTAATATATTGCACTGTAGAGGCTGTAGTTTCAATTCATGGTAGTGAGAAAGAATAGAAATCCAGAGCTGTTGCACTACTGTGTGCCTACTGGGGATCCCTGTAGAAAATGTGTCTGGAGAACTTCCCTTCATAGAATATAGCTTATTCATTATTGCTGATAAGAGACATGAATAAACATCCCAAATATAAATACCTACTCTGCACACACAAACAGATTTTTAATGACAAAACCTATGTTTTTTATTGTTTTTATTAGCACTACTGCACAAAGACAGGACTAAGAATTGCTTTTACAAACTTTATTTGTGGTGAGACATGGGTATTTAAAGAAGATCAAGTGTGGAAAGAAAGATGATTTCAGTAATTTTTAATAATCAGACCATTGCATTCAGGTTTACAGGCTGGTTGTAGATCATGTGATGGTACAAATTAAGAGAATTAGGAATGAGAACTGTCAGAAACACAGTAATAACTAAGGAAAGAGTCAAGGTTCTAATCCCATTACCGTATTCACAGATAAAAGATTGTCAATTCAGTGGTACATAAACATGGACATGTTCACTCTAGAGAAACTTGGCAAGGCCAATCACATGAGTATAATAATAATTCTTATGGCATAAACCCTGCATAGTAAATTGGCTCAAGGAAGATTTTCTGAACTGCTCAAGACTTAGAAAAAATTTTCCGTCCAAAGTGCTTAAAGGGTAAGGCATTATTTTTAGGTCTATATAACTTGAACTATGGAAGCTCTAAATGCTAGAAAAAATTTTCAAAATGTGCTGCTGATGATGCTTAGTGATGTGAAGAGAAATGTGATAGTGCTGGTAATGATACTGTTGCATAATCTTTTCCTCTGTGTTAAAGGACCCAGAACTTGAATCAAAAGTGTGGGTATGTTATAGCAGTGCTCACAGTACCTTCCCAGCCCTGCTAGGCTTGGAATTCTATCAATATTCCTGTGACATTTGAATCCAAAATGGAGCACAAATTATGTGCGGACTGAAAACTGTTTATTGTTGCTGGAGTAGTAAGATACAAATTAATAAAGAAAGCAGCAGCAACAAAATGCTGCCGGTCACAATTTGTGATATAAAATTAAAGTAGACAGCCTGGAGGAGCTAGTGACAATAAGTAAATAACATTTACAAATATGCTGGAGGAAAAAAAAAGCAAAAAAAAGCAAAAGCAAGAGAAGCAGTCAGTCTCTTGATAGATGACAAGGGTAATAAAAAGCAGAGGGATGAGGCTTTGCACAATTCTCTTATCTTTCTGTCCTTGTTCTCACTCATGCATCCCAAACTGGAAATGTGATCCTCTCATGTCTAATGAGAAGGGACATATAGTATAAGGGAAATAAGAAAAGCAGACATGTTCCAGTGCCTTCACTGCTGCTTGTGTGAGCTTCTCACCATACGGGAAATACAGAATCTGCAACCCTCTAGGAAACCTCAGCCCAAATGCCTGGCAAAGCTTACAACTCTGCAAGAAAATCCTGCCTTTTCTGCTGGGTCTTCATATCTGGCCCCACCATCTTGCCACAGCACCTGCATCCTGGTGTAAGGGAGCACATCACAGCCCCATGTGGGTACTCAATGCTGGACAGATTAGAAGGCAGCAGCTCTCAAGCTTATTTCTGCCTCTGTTCAAGTTCCTCGTGGAAGTCTTCATCTGCCTTTCTCGTGCCATGTGCCCGTGCACTACCAGTTGTCTAGAACTCTTCCACATTTGTTAGACATGTGCATCACACAAAAAAGATATGATACACTTGAGTGACTTTTTTCAACTTCCCAGATTCCCTCTGAGGGTAGGTAAGACTTTCAGGGGAACACACTACCAAAACAGTGCTCCAGTCTTTGTGTTTCCCTCCTGAAGTCTCTCTGGGTGCCATCAGCCTCCTACTCCTGCAGGCTCTTCCAGGATTCCCCTCACAATATTGCCACAAAGTCCTCCATGACCAGTCTGTCTTCACCTCTTACTTTCCCAGCAGCTCTCTGTTACTGCTTTTCCAGGACTCACGTATTTCTCAGTGACATTCCTCTCTCCTCCCTCCCCCTTTCCTCCTAAACATCTCCCCCTGATTTTCCCAGCAGCAGCCTCTGTCTCCATGTCAGCTTGGTGCCTCTGCCTGAATTCCGTTGTTAACAGAAGTTCCTGGCGTAACATACAATTACATGGCTAGGGATTATGGAGCTCTATTTAGTATTCAAATCCTTGCTTTTCTCAAGTGGCAGAATATATTAAACTCAAAGTTTTGCCTTCACGGGAAGTTTAACAGTAGAGGCAGGCCCAGTTTAAGTTTCCACTGTGTGTGGAAAGGAAACTGGAAAGATTTATGGGAGGAAGGTAACGAGAGCTTGACAAATAGGGGAATTATCCCATAGAGGATGGCTGTGCTCCTCAGACTGCCTTTCCTTGGAGCTGGAGCAGCACTGGCCTCCGGGGTTGTTCAAAAGGGGTCTGTCTGCAGACCCACAGTGCTGCGAGAGTGTGACAAATGCAGCCAGAAATGTGCTGGCAGCTGGAACCTCCCTGGGCCTGTAAGCTGCTTCTAGACAGAGAAGAGTGAGATTGAAGGCCAAAGGAAATAATGGAAATAATAAATAAATAATGAATAATCTTCAGGTGAAGAAGGTGCCCAGGCTGTCTGGACCCTGAATGCTGGGAAGAGATGAAGCCCAGGGAGGCTGTCCCATCTCCAGGAAAGGGGCCAGTCAGTGTCTAGTGTTGGGCTGACTCAGGTGGGATTTAGTGCCCTGAAGGGTCAGGAGGGAGCAGACTTGGTGTCCTGTAGCCTTCAGGGAGAGTGCCCAGGAGCCTTTGGAAGGGAAGATGTGCAGAGCTGCCTGCAGCTCAGTCAGCAGACACACTGTGTGTCCCTCACCAGCTGGCATTGGCCCAACAGGGCTACGCTGCTCTTGCTAATGGAGCAAATGTATTCAGTGCAGGTTGCCTGTGCTGTGGCCTGGGTTAGCCCTAGGAGCCTGCTCAGACAGAAATTTAGGGGAGCAGTGGGAGGTGACCCTGGCAGCTGGCTGTTCATGCCTCTGGTGCTCCATAGCCCCCATCACCTTCACTCAGTGCAAAGCTTGGAATAAACAGCAGGTGTAACATACTAAGGTAGATTAACTAATGCAAAGTGCTTTTTCACCCCTGATGCAATTATGAGCTATCCCTCATTCTTCATTCAAATAAATACATTAAATTTTGTTGCACTAATATGCAATACTTAGAGTGTATGAAAGCTCTGGTTTGACCTTGTATTCATGTTCCTTAATCATTTGTTCAGAACATGTATCATATAGGCACTGCTTCTGACTGAAGAAAAAAATAAATGTAGAGAAAGAATTGTAGGGAAATGCAGTGGAGAATTTAAAAAAAATTAAATTCCCACAGCAATGCTGCTGAGCTGAACTGAGAGGACACACTATACATAAAAACCCTTCCAGAAGAAAAGCATGTCATTTGCAGTATGCTACATGATAAAGCTAATACCTCTCTTGGAATCATAAATTTTTGATCTCATGATTTCTGTGTGTATAGCATTTTCAGAATTTGTGCTGTGATAGCAATCTTTTCCATTAATTTACCATCTAGTTGCAAAAACAAAGCACTGCTTTTGTTTTATTAGTTTATCTTTTGTTTACTGCATTCCTACTTTACCAGAGGTATGTTAAATTATTAACAGGTTATGTCCATGTTCACAGAAAACCTAAATTGAATCCAGTACAAGGTGGACTTATTAAAAGACTGGCTAACAGATTTGCTTTGCCCCCAAAACTGCACTGTGGTTTCAAATATTCTTTTTCCAATTAAAGCTATTTATTTATTTTGATTTCTAGCAGTCATGGTGAATTCTTGACAGTGGTATTTTTTTCCACAGAAATGCTCTGTATTTTTGCAGGGGTAAAACTGCATGTTTAATTGGTTATTTTAACACCTTGAGTGCAATATCTCCGTGCTTTAATAGGCCTGTAATTTAGGTCCACTATTTTCTATGGCACGAACATTGGCAGACTTCTCAAGTGTCTTGCTTCTCATTGCTGTCTCTGATTTCACATTAAAATCCCTCTTTGTCCCTTTTAGTCCCTGATGATGACCATTATTAACCAAAAGGATTTCTAGAGCTAAAAAACTTTCCAGGTTAAAAAGGGGCATGTTACAAAAATGTGTTTTTGTTAAAACTTATAGTAACTATCAGGAAAAAAAAAACCAAAACCTTGTCATTGTGCAGTGGGGTGCACAAATATAAGTATGACATAAGTTTAGATTTTTTTCTTAGTATTTTTCCAGCACAATGGATGAAGTGCTAGGCAGAATCAATAAGTTTTGCTCCACTAAAGGACAGAAATCTGCAGTATCCTTGTTTCCTAGCAATTAACTGAGCCTCCATTTCAGCAGGTCAGGTCTCCATGATTATTGTCACCATGACAAGCAGGTCATCTACCTACATTCCAGGTGTGTTTGGGGGGAAACCAGTGGAACTCTTGCCCTCTTTCTGTCCTATTTGGTACAAAAGGATGTGAAGGACTGTGGGAGAAATGGCTTTAACAAGGTCTTGTGTTGAATGCAGGAGGCCAGATTTTTCATTTGTGTCAGCTGATGTCACACCACTAGTTGGTAAGGAGCTCTGTACACTGATGCTGGTTCAGATCTGGCTCTTTGAGTTGTGCTTCTTTAATAGCAGAGTTTCATCGAAAAAACTCATGTGTTAGCAAAATTGGGCCAATTGTGGTTAAAAAAAATAGATCAAGAGATATATCCTAAAATATGCGTGGCCGAACAAAGGGTAATGGTATACTTAGACACTGAATGGGGAACTCACTGGGAAGTGCTAAGGACAGAAGCCAAATACAGTGTTTAGGTGTGAAAGGGAGAAATAATAAGCACAAACAGGAAACTGGTGTCCCACATTTTTCAGTGTTGGGGACATATTTATGGGACTACTAATAAATCAGGCTGGAATACCTTCAAGAAGGATACTGAAAACCATGGAAATCTTAGGGCCCTTGTCACAAATCTTTCACCAAGATTTAACAAAAAAAGTTTAAAGTAATAAATTTAGAGGTGCAAGAAACTGCCTGTATTTTGATTCTCCAAAGAGGATATTAAGAGTGAATTGATTATTATTTACACTTATTTAAGGAAGGTATTTGTAGAGATAGGTCTTTAATGCAGTGGAAAGGCATAATGGGATCCAACAGTCAGAAGATAAGACTAGCAAACAAGATGTGTGGTTTAAGTATTGAGAATGATTAATCCATAAATCTACTTAACTTAGAATATGATCTTTTCAGCTGCCTGATTCTTTGAATCAATGGTAAATATTTTTCTCAGATACAGGCTATAGCTCCCTGAGATATTACAGACTTGGTATAGGAATCTGCTGTTAAAGTTCTGTGGGGGAAAGTCAGATTAACTCATCATGTCATATAGAATATAATCTATGATTTATGAATAATCATGTAATTAATGAATAAATTATGTAATCTTGGCCAGTTCTATATTTTGATTCCTGTTTGTGTTTGGGTGTAGAATCTTCATGCAGAATAGTCTATTAGATCAGGAAGAGAATCAGCAACATTCCTTGGGAAAATTTGTGAGCTACTAATTTTTCTGCCTTTCTGAAACAGTCAGCACCAACTGTAAAGCAAATGGATGTAGAAACCCCTAGCAATCCCTTCCTGCTGACCTGACCAAGCTGAAGTATGGTAACTTGTGACTGGGTTCAGGGTTGACTGTCTCAGCCTACACTGAGATGTAAAGAAGATATTTTTCTAGCCTGGACCCCCATGAGAGTAGTTCAAGCTGAGCAGAGTATACAACAGGATTTGCATTTCTTCTCTGTTTAAGTCTTCATTCATCTAAAGTGTGTCCTCTTTCCAACAACGCTATAGGGAGAAGTGGAAATAGAAAAGACCAGTCCTAGGAGGGTTTTTTGTTTGTATCCACTTAAACTAAGAACATAAGTGAGGATTAAGCTATCTGAACAAATAGCAGGTTGATTCTCTATAAGTTGTAACATGAATCAAAGCAAAATGAAAATTCCTCTTTTACAAAATTATGTGATTATTTTACTGGTGCTATTGAAAACACTTGTTTTATTCAAAAGCCTTATTATAAAACCTTCACAAGACCAAAGAGATGGCTAAGAGGCAGTCCCTATAAGCCATAATTGGAGAATCATAAATGTAACAATTATTTTTGTGCTCCTGGAGTCTGTACAATTTCTTTCTCTCATCAAGGATTAAAATAAAAAAAAAATGCAATAATGTTGTTCATACTTTAATTCAAAGTTTGTTGGCTAATCCTGGCAGTGGTATAACTACAGTGAAGTTTATTGAAGTTGCTTAACAGAGGGATTAGATGCTGCTTTTTCTCCCCATGCCTTTACTTCCACTCTGATAATATATATTTATGTATTCAGAATTTTTAACCATGGATGGAATATTGAATGCATCATTTTTATCATTCCAAGCTGCAACTTAATTTTTATTTTGTTTCAGTAACATCTTTGTCAATTGACAACAAACAACTGTGAGTATGCTAAGCTTCTATTTATGTTCCAAATGGGTGATGAATGTATCAGAGCAATCAGAAGCAGAATTATAGTAACTATGATTGATACTATTTGGAAATAAATTGTGTTAATTTTAAGCTTAATGAAATTCCAATAGTCAATTTTACACTAAAAATTATTCCTTCAAGTTGTTGAACTAGCCCCCATCTGTGATGAACTCATTCACATCACAGTGCTCTTACTTGTGAGGAAATCTCAATCTTCATTTGCTTTGAAATGCAATTTGTGGCATGAAAATGCTATGTCCCAGAACGATGCTCTCCCCCTGTCCAAATGATCAATACAAGGTTTTTGTTTTGCAAGTAAGCCATTGCCTAAAATAAGAAGTTTAAAAAAAAAAGCAAAATAAAAAGTGCATTTATTTATAATTCTAAAGATTGTGATGTATTACATCACATAGTGAAGAGAAGCAATATATTCTAAGACCCTGAGCACAGCAATATCTTTTGTGTCATCATGTTCTGGAGGGATTACATGTATTTAGATACCCTTTATGGAATTTAAGAAGAAATGTAAAGCTTATGTCATACTGCTCTTAACCTGAAGATGCAGAGGCACTTGGAGAAGCTAACCTGATATCTGTACATTGATATAAGTCTCCTGATGCTTGGTCAGCTACACAGAAGCACAACACTGAAAGCAGTTCCTGGAAAACTTAGCTCTCCTGAGCTGTTCCAGTGGAAATATGGAGTGTTTCTGCATCCTCTGGGGATTGTCCATAGGAAATGAAATGGCCTTTCCGGAGGTAGGCACCTGCAAATATTTGCTTAGCTCTAGAGGCAAGTGCATCGTAACCCACTAGGGTGGGAACAGGGGGAGGAATGGACTGTTTACAGCCACCACAGAGCCCATTTATGTTTTACCTTCTTTTACAGGCCAGGCTGTGGGATGTCATAGCCCATTTTCTTCTAGCAGCTCAGAGAACCCACATCAGGCAGAAAGAGAAATGCTGTCTTACCACAGAGGGATAGCAGGGAGTGGTCCCTCCATTTTTTACAGGGAAATAGGATTTTTTTTAAAGACCTTGGAAATCCAGTCATTAATGGACAGAGAGTGAGATTTCCAGATGTTTGAGACTGCGTATTATCTTGACCATATAAGTCTTCCAGTATTGATCTAGGCAGTATCTAGCTCCATGTTTTAACACTTTTCATGTGACAATTAAAGTAGCTATTCAATATTTAATAGTATAAAGCTCACCTCAATGAACAAAAAAACTCCCAAGGGCATCTACAGGATCTGGTTATTGCCTCCTGGGCTTTGGGTACTCTCAGTTGATTGTGGGTCTCCTTTTCCTGTGAGGAAGCTTCCAAGCTCTTGTGGTCACTCTAATGTCTATTGAACATCCTTTACTCCCAGTAGTGTTATTTACACGTCCTGCCCCTATATCCTCCTTGTCTCAGGCTCCTGATAAAGCTGTCAGCTGGTGTGGATGTTGTGTTTACTTTCTTCTATATTTCACTTTGAAAAGAAGAGAAGGACTTGGAATTCAAGTCATCAAAACCATGATTCTGACAATTTGACAAACTTAATCTAATAAACTATATGTAGAAAAACAATAAATTCAGTGGAGTAAGCGAATGAGTGAAGTATTTTTGTCACTGGGGAAGCATTCTGTAAAAGCTGTGACAGGGATGAGCAGTATTTATTTTGTTCTCATGTTTCATAGTTTTTCAGACTGCAATGCCAAAAAGACCTATTAGGATCATTTAATTTGGATCCCTCCTGCATAAATAGAATTTCAACCAGTTATTTCTGTGCCGAGCCTGCTAATTTCTTTCTCCTAAGATACATTCTTTTAGCAGCTTTGTGCTTCTTAATGGTTATTGATTTAAGTGTCCTCTATCCTGCTCTTAAAAATGCTTTGTTTAGGGAAAGAAAAAGTGCACTTTGTTTCTTGTCTGAACAAAATGAGCTTCTTTACTCAGCTTGGCCTTTCTCTTCTTTCTCTATAGCAAGAAATTTCTGCGTAGCAGCTCAGGACATTTCAGGGAGTATTTTCAATTGTCAGTGGAAAAATCCTATTTATTTCAGGTAACAATTGCACAAAAAAAAAAACCCCATGAAAACAAGAGAAGAGAAAATGTGAATACTTAGCATATGATTAGCAGATTCAGCAGCTTCACTCACTAATTGTTGATAGACCAAAGGACAGATTGATAGCAATCACTCAGTTCTTCCACAATAATTATATACTGTCCACATCAGCTTTGTTGCAGTTTGAAGAGGAGACTCCCTAAAATATTTATTCATCAGTCAAAAAGATAGTAAAAAGCAGTAATACTGTCATGACATGAATTTTTAGAAGGGAATTTGAGGAACAAGGAGGACGATCTGGAGGCATTTGTCAGCTGTCTGAGCTATGATATCACTGGTGTTAGTGATATCACTTGGAATGAGTCCTGTGACTGGAATGCTGGGATGGAGTGCTACAAGTTGTTCAGGAGTGATAGGCAGGGCAAGCAAGTTTTGCACTGCATGTACGAGGTTTGACTGCACAGTCCTTACAGTTAGTGATGGCAGGGGTTCTGTGTGAGGACTATAGAGATGGAAAACAAAGAAAATGTTGTAGTGGGTGCCTACTACTGATTTCCCATCCAGAATGAAAGCATGGATGATTCTATAGACAATTAGGAAAATCTGAATCAGTAGCCCTTGTCCTTATAGGAGATAGGAACTTCTCAGACATCATCTGGAAATGTACTGCTGTGATGAACAAGTCTTGGAAATCCTTGAAGTTTACAGGAGGTAACTTCTAGTCATAGGTGTTCAGTGAGCCAATACATTTCTATATGATGCAGTGTTCCAACCTAATCCTCTCTAGAGCCAGGGAAGAAACCCCCCAAGAAAAGGAACAGAAAAGCATGTGGACAGCTGTGCTGTTTTTGTTGGCTTTTGGTTTTGCTCATTCAATTACAAATGGGAAAAGAGCATAAGCAGTTGGCATAAACCATATTGTTATCCATTCTTCATTTCTTATTTCTCATCTGCTGGGAAGGATGTAACAGGTTTGTTTGGACCTGATAAGGAGTATTGTACAGCTTAGATATCACCACTGCTTTTGTGGTTGAACATCGGTACATGTGCTATTATATTATGAGGGGAATTCTGCTTTACAGGTTCATAGCTAACACACTACATGGTGGAGAACAAATAGTTTCTGGTAACTACATCTTAAATTTCAACAAATAAATTTTGAAATATTTTTTACTATTAGAACTTGATATAATTTATATAAAGAATTTGGTACAAATAGTGACTACATAGTGAATACATGATGTTCCTTCTCTGGAAGGTGTCTCTTAAGTCACAAATTACAAACTCCTTGTGTTTTCATTTTTTTTTCATTCTGGGGTCATCTGTTGTTATTTCTAATAGGTACTTCTTAGCTTTCACCTTTGATCTTTGCAATTCCTAGGTTTTTAAAATTTTGTAGTTAATTATTACATGATTTAGTGATGCCAGTTAAAGAATAGTATCACTTTCAGTGGCCTCATGAGAGCCTATTAGTTTACTACCTTGAGAATTGCAAATAAATAACCCAGTAAGTAAATATTATGAAGGGATGCTTGTGTCTCCACAGTTAGAGGCTGTGACTAACTCTGTGTTCCAGAGGTGATGATAATGTGCTCCCTCACAGGAAAGTTCACTAAAACCAAAACAAGGTTCCTAATAAATCACACATGAAGTGTCTTGCTGCAGGTTAATCACTGTTCAAGCTTAAAGGATACTTCAACAAGGCTGGACTGGAGTGTAGCAGTAGTTTTTTATCTTTTCATATACTAATTCTTTCTTCTTTTTCTTTTAAACTAAACCCTCAAAATTATTTTCTTGAGTAGCGCTGAATTTATGTATGTAAACTAAAGCAGGAAGAATCAATCTTGCAATAGTGAATGGAACATAAAATAATAGGTGGTATAGCAGTTAGCACTCAACATTTTCTTCTCTCTGGCACTTCCTACACTTTATAATAAACTAGTTGTATTCCTGAAACAAAAAACATGCTCTCTAGAAAAGCGAAAAGCAAAACAAAATGTTATTTATCTGTCTTTTCCCCCTTCATTGTTCTTAGTTGCAGGCTTCATTAGAGCATATTTCAGTATTCCTTTATCACTAGTCTATATTCTCATTCACATCACTCTGCAAACTATTAAGATTCAGATATGGGGGTCTGTTTGTTTGTTGTTTTCCAAACCTCCTGCCTTATAACCAAACCTGGCACAGAAAACCTGTAGCCTACATGAACATCCCTCATTTTTCTCTGACACCTGCCTGGGTCAAAGCAAGTTTTAATTCACTGCAGGATGCTTCAGGACCCCACCCTTAGATTGCTTCTCCCCATATCACAGTGCAAGGAGGCAGGGAGTGGCTGTGGAAATCAGAGGCACACCAGAAGATGTTCTTATAGTCGACAGAAAACAGCCATAGCCCAGGCACACATAACTGTCTTATCTGTGTAATCTACTTTTACAGGCAGCAGGAAGAAGCAGGCACCTAGAAGGTAGTTAATCTTAAGGTATTTAATCTTAAAATGCATGAAAATTTAAATCAGATAACTCATACCTGAAGGGACCTACTTCCTAAAAGGAGGTTGAGGTGACTGGCTAGGATGTACATGGCTGCTGCAGGTCACTGGCATATAAACACAAAACTTTGCAGGTCAGATCCTCCATCACTCAGAATAAGCAGAATGCACCACTTTGATTTTATACCTTTGATGTGCCCCATTTTTGACCACTGTAAGCACTTCTGGCCCAGTTTCAAGAAAGACATGGGAGGGCTAGGGGCAATGTAGACAAGGGTGAGCAGAATAATTAATAGATAGGGGCAGCTGCCTGATGAGGAGGGGTTAGGAGGTGTGGAATTCTTCAGCTGGAGAGGAAAAGGCTGGTGGGTAAGACTGAAGTTTCTGAAGTCGCCATGGTACTAGATAAGATAGAGACAGAACTGCTGCTATTCACCAAACCCTCCACTGCTGGATCTAGAGGACAGTATCAGAGGTAGGAACATTCCTTCTGACACACCTGCAGCAACAGTCATTGGTGCTGGGGCTATGTAAAGAAAAGGCAGTAGAAACAGCCCGGCTTGTGTGTTTTCCTTAGTAGTATCTCTCTTCTTGTGCAAGTCAGCAACATGATAGAGGGGTAAATGGATTACTGGTGAGACCCAGCGGGGCACTTCTTAACATTTCCCTCCACTGACTGCATAAGGAATGAAGAGGAGCTGTGCTCCTAATTTCTATTTCCTGACAATTAATGTTGTTTGGCATCAGTTCCAAGTTGGGTGCTCTGGAAGCAGCTACCTCTGATGATGGTCTGACTTTCTGGAACAGCAGGAGTCTACCATGAGCTCTGTCTTTACAAGTGAGGTAAGCCTAAATGACCTGGGAGAGGCCAAGTTCTCTCTCCTCCTAATGAAATCAATGAGAATTACAGGCACTGAGTCTATTCCAGCAGGTGTTCAGCATCCCACAAGGTCAGACACTTGGTTAATAGACTGAGGCTGTATAAAGTGGTGTATGCTATTAGCACCCAGGGAAAAAATCAAGAGATAGAGAAGGACATTGGGCTGAGCTGTCAATTACATATTGGATCAAGAAGAGAGAAACTGTCTGTAGCACTTAGAGCAAAAAGGTTTAGACAAAATAGAAAAAGTCGCTAATGTTTGTTGCTATCAAATTTATTCTGCCTTTCAGAATACTAAGTATTTTTAGTAATGAAAAAAAATTCTGCAGCATCAAATATATTAAAGAGTCAACAACATGCAATCACATTGCTCAGTGATACTGAATACTAACCTGCCTCCAAGTCTGAACATATTCAGGCTTAGATTACCCTTACATATTTAGGTAAAGTCGACTTGAATTTGAATGCATACCTGCATAAAATAAGAAAGTTCAGAATGTCTGGTCAATGCAGGTCAAAACAACAGTCCACAAAGTTTTTGAAATGACTGAGAAACTTCATGGATCTGGTACCTCCATTTAACCATTCACCACACCAATCATATTTGCTAAACTTAATTTATAGCATCTATACAAGATTGTGTCTCACAGTAGTGTAATTAAATTCACAGAAGATTTTCATAGTTTTAACTTTGTAGCTGGGTCTAGCATTCAATAAATAATACCAATCTCATACCACAAATTGACTCTAATGCAAACAGATACAAGAATCAAACCTGTTCAGAAGAGACTATTAGCCATATAATAGAAACAAAAACTGAATTAGTGTTGCTTAGCTAATCAGCACAGGTTTTATTATCTCATTCATTTTTTTTCTTCAAGTTGTAAGAGACCAAATCAGAGGTTAAGTTACTGTTACCATGTTCAGTTTAATTTTTCCTCGAAAACAAAAGCTTCAGCTCTGAAGGACTGTTGGGACCCATTCCATGCCTCACAGTCTGGTGGAGGCAGAGCATCATCTGTAGGTGGCAGGAGCTCAGGCAGTTGGCAGTGCTCAGGTGCTCAGCATCTCTCAGCAGTGGTGGAATGCTGCTGGCTATATTGCTCTCAGAGAATCAATTAGACAGGAAATATTGGCAATCAGTAACATAAACCCTGTGATATTGCTATAATTGGTTTGGCAAGATATTAACATTGGTTCATTCATAGTTCCTTCATTAAAAGTGGCTGTGAAGTGCATCTACCTTTCATCAGAACTGTAGTGGTGTCATCTGCATCCACACTCTTCTCTGGCATGGGGGAAAAACTCTCGAAGCCAAGGAGGATATCCCTCAAATCTTCATTTTAACTCTTCACAGTACTCCTTGCATTGTGCTGGAGTAATATTAGCTTTTTAGTTTCTCAAGATCTGGCAGGTATTCCTCTAGGCTCATATTTGATTACTGGGCCTGTGAACACTTCAGGGCAGGCAATATCCATTGCTATAGCACAATGGTTTTCTCACTTGTGCTGAGGCTGCTGGATGTGTCTGTGATAGGGAAAAGATGATATTTTTCCAGTTTTCTAATCATCTGATATTGCATTCTGGTATCAAAAGTCCCCTGAAGTAATTGTTCGTCCTTCTGATCCCTAATTGCATTTATCAACTCAGTATGAAATCTATTGCTACCTGGAGCTTTGTCTTCCTTATCCAAATATTTTCTCACAACTATTTTCATAATCTGCAAAAGAACCTACAAAATATATCCTCACAGGAGGCACTGTTAGTATCTTTCTTAACAAATAAAGAGAAAAAAAGTCATTGAGTTTTTATGTTGCATTCAAAATTACTGTTAATATGAAGGAATGTTTTTTTTCAGCATACAAATACCATGCACCACTATAGGCTGTGAGATAGAAATTGTTTGTGTATTATTAGGTTCATGCTGTTTTGAACTACAGAATCACTTCAGTAATACTTTTCTTGGAAAATCAATTATATATGAAATTGTGCAGCAATTTAGTAACATAAACCCAGGTAATATTATAATTAAAAAGAAAATATTTACTTGCTGCATAGGGTATTTTGGATGCATCTTAATTATGTACCTTTGCTTGCTGACTTGTGTTATGTTTATAACCTTTGTGTAAACCTATCAAGTGGATAGGAAAATAATAAAAATTGATACCATTGTTAGACTTTAGATTTAATTTGAAAAATTGGTACCTAGATATTTGCTGCCAGTGGCACTATGAATTAGAAAAAGACATAGGAAGAAATATTCCTCAGGATGTAAATCTTACATTATAATGTGAGTCATCAGACTGTAAGCATCCAACTAACCATGTTTTAAGTATTTTAGGCCAGATTGGTCTAAGTGGTGTAAATAGTTTGACTCTGGCAGAGTCCAATTTTTGATAACATTTCTCTGCTATGAGTCAGCTCTAAATTAGATAATTTGTTTTATTGTTCATTTTAATAAAAAGGGGTTTGGGAGATATTCTTCCAAGATATCTAGCAACAGTAGGCATGTACTGTGAGTGATTCCATTTTTCCTTGTTTATCAAAAGTAATTTCTTTAGTTTTACTCTTCATACATCTTAAAGTAGCTGTTTTATTAGGAGTTTCAGATTATGAGATCATCACAGTCATTTGCAGCATCACTGAAGTAAATGAGGCAGGACTTAGCCAACTAGCCAAGTGAGCATCCCAGGCTTATATATCAATATTTGTCAAAGTATTTACAGACTTTTGGAGTCTTTAATTAGCTGTTGTATGTTGAGGATTCAGTTCAGTGAAGACAAACAGACTGTATTCCCTCCAAAAGCTGGATGAGGTTTACTGCAGTTCTAACTTGAGGATTTGTTCTGTCTTGCAAAACAAATCGAGCTCCCCATTAATCACTTTCTGCATTGTTTCCTTACCAGTCCTAACAAGTTTTTTTCTATAGGACTCCTAAATTAAGTCTAAAATCCCTTAAGAACCATGTCTCCACTACTCAGTGAGCTTGGGCACTTTCTTTCAGAGAGCTGCTTGACTGATTTGTCTGATTTTAGGTGAGTAGGTGTCACGTTTGCTGTTGCGGTCACTGATGATCTAACCAAGATCATCAGTGGAGTTCATTCATCTGACTAAAAGCAGGCCAAACTAGTTGTTTTCTGAACTCCTCTGATAAACTCAGATGTACTCATGTCTGCTGTGTGGACCTGCGTATGACACGAGCGCCACTTTTGGTGAGGAAAAGATAGGTGAAAGTCAGACACACAAGTGAGGTAGAATTTCTCTTTAAACTTCACCATTATAAGAGGAGCCTGTTGTTCAGGGATACATGTGACTGCCTCTTGTGGCAAAGATGTCTCAAGTATTGGTAGAGTTTCCTGCTGTTGCCATCCACCCTTTTACTCATTTTGAACCTGCTGCCTCTTTCAGTTCTGTAAAGTTGATACTTTATGGTTTCCTTCCACCCCTTGGGCTGACAACCCCTGCTGGTATCTTCACATTTGTGTTTTCTTCACTACATTTCTCCAGTCTACCATCTTTACACACACTTCCAAGACAGGAAAAAACATGAGTTTGCTTGAAGGCCCCATCCTTTGGGAAAAGAGAAGGGAGGAAGAATTTTTTGTTCTACATGGTCTCCCTTAGAGCCTGTTTTTTGTATAACTAAATTCAACTCAAAGTCTCCTTGCTGTGAGAGGCCAATGTCCTTTATGCACTATTCTATATTTATACTCAGCTGAAGTCAGTGTAAAATGCCATACTGGGCAACTGCCAGGGCTAGCAATTCCTTGTTTTTTGTGGAGACCCCCATGCATGGTTGACATTTATCAGTGTTACAAAAGGTCTCCTCTGCAAGTAATAATGGATTCCATAGATTCTCAAAAGGACAGCTTCTCCTGTGATAATGAGTAACCCAATTCAGTTTCATCCAGAACATCTCACTAATTGTTCTCTGGCAGTCAACATCTTCTGTAACAAAATTACTGCTACCTCTGGCAATATAAGATTCAAGGAAGAAAGCCAATGCTTAGTTCTAAAATAAGTAGGGCTTTGAAGACTTTTTGAGGGTCCTCACTGCAGCCCCAGGTCCTGCTGGGAAATGTCTTCCTGTCTTTGGACAAAAGCCTGGGCCACACCCACAGAGAAAACAACTATGGCAGGGGTGAACAGACCAGAAAAGTGGGAGCTCATCCAGTCTCAATCCCACTGTCATCTCTATTAAGTGGGTTGCTTTGCCATACAGTCTGAGGTCTTTGGGGGTGTCATGCCAGCAGGGAGTTTGTGTCTGTGGAATGAAGGTCCATGATGTGGTCCTGTCCAAAACCAGCCCTGAATGCACCCCTTTTTGCCTACTGCTGGTTTTCAGGCTCTGCTTTTTTCACTAGTAATGTTTCTTTTACCTACGATTACTACAATCACTGTGTTCTGAGATGTTTCATTGGAATCCTACCTGAGAAATTTCTGCTAGCTTGTTCAAATTCTTTCCTCCAGTATCTTTCTAAAAAGTGTTATCTCAAACAATGGTCTGTGTTTTTCTTTAGGCTTTAATATTTGAAAGGGCTAAATAAAGCCCAGATGTCCTAGATCCTTTTTCTGATGTAGGTGTTGCAAGACAGCTTCTTCTTTCCCTCATCTCAGTCTTTTATTTGGTATATTCTTTTTTACTAAGTATAGTGTATCAACTATAATAGCCACCTTCAGCAGTATTATTTTGTGCCGTTTCAAGTGGATATTATTGAATTTTCTTCCTTTATCTTCAGTGCATGCTTGTGTACTTTCTTCTAGGCATCCTTCTCCTTTTTTGAAGTCAAACAGCTGCTGGGTTACTTTTTTTTTACCCCTTGGGCCTTTTGAGTCAGCATTAAGATGCTCTCTTAGATCTGTAATGGATCTTAAAACGAGTCAGAAGGAAGAAAGACTGGGACAAAAAGAACTCACTACTGCAACATTTTGGGTGGGTCAGCTTTCTTCCTGATGACCACACACAATACAGCATCTCTGTACTTTTGTAACCCTTTCTAGTACACAATAAAAATAGTCCAGGATTCATTAACAAATTGCACATGCTTGACGTGAAAATGAATGACTATCATTATGAAAAAGCAGGGATACTAAATTTGGAAAAAAAGTATTTCTCCTTCTTTAAATCTCTGCTTGGTTGCACAGCCTATGAAAAAACACAGCTAGAAACTGACTTTTGCTTAAGATAACCAAGTACATTAAAGTATTCTTCATCTCTTTGTATCCACAATCAAAAATTCACGTTTTCAGAAAATAGAAAAGCTCCACACAACAACCTGAAACAACATAAATTTTCTTGATGGCTAGTAGAAAAGTAATTTATTTTTCTGATCCAGAGGAAAGAATTAGTGCAATCAAGGCAGATATCAGGACATAATCTAAAGTTCCAGGATATTATTTTAGACCCTGGTAAATTGTAGGTCAGATGCCACTGCATAAGATGAGTACGATGCTAACCTCTTTCTCTGACCTACACTAGAATGGCATTAATGGTAAATGCACCCGTGTGCCCCAGTTTTCTGTCTGCAGCAGTGAATAGGCATTGAATAGGTTTCAAGTGGTTCTCCAGTGTCAGGCAGTTGGGCAGCCCAGTGAGAAATCACAAAATTAGGTAAACCCAATAGATTGATGTTGAGGACATTTTGGGTAAATGAGATCTAGTTTATATATGAGGCACTGAGGTAAATGAATAAGGGAAATTGACAATCATTTTTACATGCCAGCAACAGGAGGCATCTCAGTAAAGCTGCTGGCAAGAGGTCACAGCTCGTCTGCCACTGGGACAGCCAGCAGCCAAACTAACAATTATTCATTTTCAGACACTATTTAGGTACTTTGTTCACCATGGAGGCAAAAGACTTCTTCTTTTTTTCCTTTTTCTTATTTTTAATTTTTTTTTGGTTTTTTTTAGCAGGCAGAAGCAATAAATCACCTAGTTTAAGAAGACCCAGCTAGCCCAACACAGATCGATTTCACAGGGCAGTCAATGGGCTGCTAATAGAATTACAACTACATGTCAAAATAGGGAAAACATATCTGTGAGAGTGACAAAGGGCAAATCAATTGAAGAAGTGTTGTGGGCCTTTTTAGTTTTTGGTTTTTGGGGTTCTTTTGAGACATAGATGAGAAGTACAAGTGAGTCTTTAAAGTCTGCAACTGTGACAAACAGCAATGTTTATCCCTTTACAGGAGCCATCAATCCTGCAATACTGAATTCTATGGTCACTTTATTTCTACTGCAATTACTAGGCTCCCATAAAACAAAACTAAAGAGCCGTATCCAGAGCTATATAAGAAGTTTCTCATGTATTAGGAAAGCTATTTAAATAGGTTTTATTAACACCTGTAATAATTTGCTTCAGGTGAAAAACCTTGGCACATTTTGTTTACCAGAAACAGATTTTTTTTCAATTACACACATGAGCTTGCCAGTTTCAGGTGTTTTTTAGTGTTTGTACAGCTCAAGCAGAAAATCAGTTACAACAATGTTGTTGGCTCAGAAATTGCGTTATAATTTGCAATAATTAGATAAAAATTGAGTTATTGAACAGTGAAAAGTTGCCCTTCTGCTTTAAATCTACTCTGCTGCCTTTATAGCATATATATAATCTGTTCCCTTAATACTTTACATATCTATGTCAGAGATTAAAAAAATTCTATGTAATTGAAAATGTATGTCCTCATACATGTTGATGCAACAGTTTGTGATGGCTCTGCAGATGCTCTGGTTGAATACTGAAGTTGTGAGATATTTACCAAGTCATGCCAGCACAGGCTTCTGCTCTGCTGGTACAGAGATTGCTTCTGCTCTGCTGCTGCATTCCTAAGCAATGAAGAAATACTAAAGGAAAGTAAGTAGGGTGGTAGTCCTTATTCTCCCCTCACTGCAGCCATTCTTAGGTCTAAAGCTATCTCTGACTCTCTATAGAGAAGATCATGTATTTTTATGCATTATCTATGCATGTATGAATGACAATTTGGAATAAAACTGTAATCAAAATTAATTATCTGGGAATCTTCCTCCTATATTGTTGCTTGGGTATATAAGCCAAAGAGGTATAAGTTGTGCAATTTCTTAGTGCATACCAGTTTGGACAAAGGTAGGGTGCAGGAAAACTGTACTGCCAAAATAAAAAAAGTAAACAGTTCTATTTTCCAAAATTTACTCATGTTGTTTGTTTAAAATATGTGTATATATATAGATATACACACACAAACCAAACTGGGGAAACCTCCTTGAAGTCAATTGAATTTGCATTTAAGCATTTAAATAGATGCTAAAACTTATATTGAGTCCCAATGAAAGCAGAATTTCATACAGTGTAATTAAACCAGACCATAAGAAGAGTCAGGGTCAAAATTCTCAGATTGGAATATCTTGCTTTTCTTACATTTTTTTCTTGTTTTGCCCATATTAAATCAATGCCCGGCCATGCTCTTTATCATAGGCTGTAACTTCTGTCGACTTTGTCGGGTCCTTCAGGCTTCTCTGAGTATGGCAACAATGTCTCCAGAGGCAGAACTGTGTTTTAAATTCTTTGGAGCAAGGAATAAACCGTAACATTAATCTTTCTGTAGAGCATTCTATGCATTTTTAACACTGTGATTTTTAATAGATAGTAATAATAGCAATTTTGAAGTACCCTGCCGATTCTAGTAAAGGACTTTTCCTCAGAAACACTGTCCCCTGCTGCTAGTTTGCAAATCTTCTAATTCATTACCACATGGAGTGTCCTATGTGTACAACATTTTTTTGCTTCAAAACAGATATACCCATGTATTTTACCAACAAAGGTTTCCCGACACCATGGCACCATTTCTTCCATGTGGGACTACAGCTACCTTAAATCACTTCCAAATAATGGTAGTTGATAATTTAAAGATCATGAATAAGTCATTTATTTAAATTAAGCATTTAGATTAGCCATCCGTATTTCAAAGCTTATAGATCCATACTAAACTAGTGTATTTTTCCCAAATGGTGTTTTTATGATGTGGGTTATACAGTGAGTCACAGTATTCCTCAGCAAGCTGCATCATCCTTAAGTTATATATATCTCTGAGAAGTGTGTTTCCGTGCCCAGCACGACGTGACTGTGGATCTTTGTGCTCTACAGAGCTCAGGAGCCCAGCAGGGAGTGGCAAGGCTGGAAGTTCACAGCTCCTACAGCAGGGCAAACAATGGGGAAGCTATCGCTGGAGCTCTCGGAACAAAAGGTATGAAGTGAGATCCAAGCACCAAGTGATGACAGAGTAAGTGTCTGTCTGCCATCCACCATGGCTCGTTCTGGAGCCTTACTCACTTCAAAAGTACTCGGAAGACTCTGGGAAAGAGGGCAGATTCTCTGTTAGTTTCAAACAGGCATGTAAAAAACTGGGTATCCAAAAAGGGTTTAACAACAGCTTTGTATTGAAACTTGGAAAAGAGCAAGTGCCTAGGGCTTTGTCATCATGGCTTCAGTGGGCATCTGGTTTATGCAGCCCAATTTGCATTGCACATGTCACTACACCTTTGATCTATGTTTTATGAAATAAGCCTTAAAAACTCAGAGTTTTATGTGGGAGAGTTGCCATGAACTTCTGATGTCTCACAAATAAGAAAGATTGAAGGAGAGTTTGTCTCTCCAGAAAACCTCGCTATGTAAGTCTGAGAAAAATGCATGTGGAGGGAAATGGATTATGGAAACACTGAATCCTAGAATACAAGCACAACAAATATCCTGCCAGCACAGGTCCTGGCCTTAAAAACTTGGCATCTTTGTGCCTCATTGTACCTGAGAGAGAAAGTTAATGGGAAGGGAATGAATAAGCAGTGCTTTCTGCTCAGTGTTCAATCACTTTTGTCGTTGCATTTAGCCCACTTTTATAAACCATGTGTTTTAATAGGCATTATGAACACTTGACTAACAAAGGTATTCACTTTTATTTAAATAGAATTTCAGTGAAATATGTTTTGAGAGGATATACGACCCTTTTAAGGCAGGAAAAACTATTAGTTACTATAGAAGCCTAGAAAATATTTGTTCAGTGCTCTCTTAAGCATGTAGCCTGAATGCCTCACAAACACCATGTCACCATTATAAATTAGGCTGAGACAAAGTGCCTGACTGTCTTCTATTGTTCTGGTGTGATACCAAAAGTCCTGTGAAAAAGTCCCAATGCTTTTCAGTAGCATCAAGTCAGGGCAACACAGTGGAAAATCTGAATGGAGGGGTATTCCTGGTGGGTGTATTAGCACTTTTGAGAACAGGTCATGCTTCTACTCCTTTTGAGGATTGTGCTTACTAGATAAAGTTTTAAAAGGGCTAATATTTTAATGTTGTGTTTTAGCATGTATAAAATATACTGCAAATGATCTAAAATGCCAAGGGTAAAAAGCCTGGAACCAGCTTTTAAAAGACATTTGGGAGGCTTTTGCACCATTCAGGCTCTGGAAAGATTAGAGGAGAATCTTACTTTATAGAGGTACTCAGCACTTGTGCAGTGCTACCAGAACTGTAGATTTCCATTTTGTTTTAAAGTAGCTGAAAAGCTCTGTATCTCCTCTGGGTTGGCATTTGACAGATGATCTAAAATGACCCTAAGCATTAAATAATAGCAAGTATATCTAAAGGATTTTAGTCATCTTATCTGCACACTCAAATTTTTAAGTAATTTCATGGCAATTTTCAGATGCAACTTAAAGAAGAGGAAAGAAAATGAGGAAAACATTAACTTTTTTACTATATGATTCCATTTTAGTGCTGCTTACTATGAAAAAACCAAGCTCATTCCACTAAAATAAGATTTAAAAGAGGCAAAAATGTATCAAAATTTGAACAAAAATAAAGTTCCTCCAAAAAAAGCCTAAGTTCCAAATGAGGCAAAGTCATTCCAATTAATGTAGTTTCAGGTCTACCCACAGTATGGAGAATTTGTTTTCTACCAAACTTTCACTCTAATTCATTAATTTCTTTATAGAGTTATAAACTGCACTGTCTCTCTTGTGCTGTAATCAACACTGTTAAGGAGCTCATGAGCAGATGTGATACAAGAGAGCCTTTTTATTTTATTTTTTTTTAACTCAAAGAGTAATGACACCACAATATCATGTGGTGAAGAAGCAATAATTTGATAAACATTGTCTTTCCATTAGATTAGAGCAATTAATCTGATTCTAATTTAGCTGAAACATTACCATACTGGAATCCCTAGAGCCTGATGAATAATCTCTAAACACATTGACACACTCAGCAGACAAACATTATCTCCACTCACACTGTTGTTCCATATGGTCTCCTCCCATTCTGATGGAGGGCACCCTGCTGTTTCAATCAAATAAATGTCAATTATCTGAGATAGATTTTTTAGTTCACAGGCGCAGGCTTACAATTCAGCTGTGGAACAATTGTCTGCAGTTCTCCCCTGATTGACTCTGCCTCCTTTTTCAGCTGCCCACCTTGCTGGATTGCTGTCAAGCTTTGCTGCATCGTACACAGTTTCCAACGCTCTCTCTTGAAAATTGTAGGCACAGGAAATCATTTGTACCTGGGGAGAAAGCAGCAAAACACAGAAGAAATGGCAGAAATGTTTGCCATGTAGGCTTTACCCTATTAGTTGGGATGGTCTTTATTGCCTTTTCTATTTGTTGATCTAGCAGGGTGCCAGAACTCTGTGTAACTAAAGGCTGCTGACATGATCTGCTAGAGTCTTACTCCTCCAAGGCAATGCCCCACAAGCCTTTTGCTTCAATGGGTTATGGGCATGCTCACCTCATCCCACAAACTGGCTGACACTTTTATTTGAAAAAATTATAAAAGGTGACAAGCTGAAAACTTAAAGCCCTTGCAAGCCACATTTTTGACAATTGCTACAAGGTTCAAAGCTCATCCAAAATATCTCTTCAGAGTGATAGAGTAGATGCAGATTAGATATTAGGAAGAGATTCTTTATTGTGACGGTAGTGAGACACTGGAACAAGTTGCCCAGATTTGTGCATGCCCCATTCCTGAAGTGTTCAAGACCAGATTGGATGGGGCTTTGAGCAACCTGGTCGACTGGAAAGTGTCCCATGGCAAGGAGAATGGACATAGATGAAGTTCAAGATCACCTTCCAACCCAAGCCCAATACTATGATTCTGTGATAATCAGACTGCTTGGTGTGTTTGCTTCTTAAATGACTTGTGACTACTATGGTGTCTAACACTGAGGGAGTGTCATGCAGTTCAGGTTGCTATCAGCAGAGATAAACTAATGCCATTGGCAGAGAAAAACAATCACAGCACCTGAGGTAGAACCCTCTGAGTGCTGGTCTGACATAGCACTTTGTAGGCAGAATTCATTATTTTATTACATCATACATGGCCTCAGTTTTCTTCCCCGGATGTGTCATGGTAAACAAATACAAAAATGCTAAGGGCAGATGGAGATGAAAAATTTTGTTGAACTGTATTTTCTTCTGCTTTCTGTTGTTTGGGTGCTTAAAGTAATGTAGCAATGACACCCTCTCTTTGTCAGTGCACCTTTAACTGTGCCAGACAGCCCTATTTCACCTACTGCAAATTGACCATAGGTGATTGACCATAGCTGTTTATAGTGATATGCAGCTTCACAAAGGATGCCTGTATATATGAGCTGGAAGCACAGATTGGATCACTTAGCAGTCTGACATGGAGAAAATTTTAAAATTGAAAATTCTGCAATTTTTCAATGATTCTTGGCATTCAACTTGACCTAAATGATATGGCCATTGTGAGAAGAACAGCTTGTTTTTGAATTTGGGCTGTGATCTGTTTGAGAAACTGATTGTTTGATATGCATGAGGGCCATATGCATGAGGACCAGTGCAGCATTCCTCTAGCTGAGAAAACTTTTGGCTTGAATAAGTCCTTTTAGGTCCAGAGACTGAAATAGTAAGTAAGGTGTGAGATGCTTTTCAACAACTTTAAATTATGACTGTGAAACTGGCCCATTTTGACTCTCTCAAGTAGAGTATACCTGCTCTTCTCAGCTCCCTTCCCTCTTGCCTTCCTCACCAGGTGTTCTTCAACACTCATCACATAGACTTGAAACACTCTAATATCACTGCTTTGAAAAAGTCTTATTTTCCAAGATGCTGGCTACCTTCCCCTCCCTAATATTAAATGGGATCCCAGATACTTCAGTACATCAGAAGCAAATCATCCATTTCCACCAGATATTCTTCTTCTCTAGCACAGAGAGCTGGAAACACAGAGAATCTGTCAGTACAGTGGGGTGATTTGTATGCAGCAGTTATCCATACATTCCCACAGAAGAGGGGGCTTTCAAGCAGAGTGAGATGATTCTCATTTCTAATGTAGAATTTTAGGCTATCCATAATTGTATTTTATAGAAATAAAATGTGTCTCTTACTATGGATTTGGGCATTATGTCACCATTAATGTGCCAATAAAGGCTTTGCTTGAGGACACTGTGAAGCAACACACTTCTGTTAATATTGCTCAATAAAACTATTAATACAATCAATTTCATTTGAAATGTCTCTTGTCTTGTAAAGTATCAGGTCATTAACTTTAGCAGTGACAGAGAGTTGTAACTATCATATTCAACTAAATTAGTGTCCAAGGATTAGCTAGGACCTCATATTGCACAGTGGAAAGTATTAATGTACTACTGGATGTAAATAAACTGAGCAACCTTCAAATGCTTCAGGAAGGATTTAAGTTTGCACTGATGCATGCTGCAAAAAAGGGGCAATAAAAAATGTGAGGCAGAGAAGGAAACAATAAAGGTTCTTCAACTGAAGGCATGAGATAAAGAAAATGGTATTGAACATCTGAAATTTTCTTGTAATCACTGTGATTCTCAGGACCTCAGAGTAAGGCATTTTATGTAATTATATTTAGCATTTTATCTGTTTTGGTTTTGTTTGAATGATGCAAAATGAATAATTAAGCACAAACCAAGCTCAAGTCAAGGAAAGTAAAATGGAACACATTGATAGACATGAGATATAATTTTCAGTCAGAATGTCTGTGTTCTACCACAAGTATTTTTCATGCAATACCTGCCTTTTTCCTTTCCCTTAACAGGCTGCCCTGTGGTAGAGTAACCATCCCTGGAAGTATTTAAAAGATGTCTATATGTGGCACTTCAGGACATGGTTTAGTTAAAGGTTGGAGTTGATGATCTTAAGGTGTTTTCCAGTCTAAGTGATTGTATTTTTCTTGTGCTATTGAGACAAAAGGAGTAGGGTCAGGAAGTGCACAAAGAAGAAACTCATGTATCTCTGCATTAGCATTTTAGTTCAAATCAGGAGAGGACCTCTGGAGCACAAATCGTAATCTTTGCAGTTTACAATATTGGGTTCACATTGTAGAGACATCTTGGAGTACATGAAAGTAAAATGAAAGGTGTGCTCTCACTTTGTACCTAATTCACTTTTTTCATGGCTGATCAAATCCATAGGAAAAGACTGGAGCTAGTCAGAAATAAAATGCCCTGAAATTCTGGTAAAGTGTAAGCTGAGTCTTCAGTACTGTTTCACTCAAAAAATCCCTCTTTATTGGGCCACGCTTCTTGCTTGTGTGGACATGGCAGGGAAGTATACTGAGGACTCTTTCCCCTGCCCTGCCTACATACACTCAGGCTGTATGAACATGTATAAATAATGATCAAACCAATAGTAGTTGTCCCATTTACATTTGGAACATCATGATTTTAAGCCTGTTTTTAAAAGCATCTGTGAATACTTTGGTACTGGCAGTTCCAACAGCTGAATTTAATAATAACACGGGCAGAGCCTAGTGTGGGCAGTGTGAGTACAGAAGGAAGAGCAAGTGGGTAATGGGAACGGAACATGTTATTTTTGAACTCCTATGGATGTGTTTTGCATATTTTTATTCCTGATCTGCTCCTCTGCTTAAAATAAGCTCACCAATAATACTGAGAGCTGGCTGTCCAAGTGGTAACTACTGAAAAGGACTGGGTGGATACCAAAATGAATAAGAGGTGACAATGCAGCCTCACTGAAAAGGAGGCACATCATGCAGATTATGTTGGGAGGAGTTGTGGTGGGTAGACTAAGGAAAATAGCTCTTCCCCAGTCCATGCTGGTGATATTGCACCTAGACCAAGGCAGATTGGTTGGAGGCCAGTCACAAGGATGATATAACTGCAGTGCTTGACAGTGGTGGCAGGTCATCCAACCAGGGGCAGGAGGGAGGACTGCATTAATGTTTGTCATTAGGAAAAAGCTTGTGCCATAAGTGCCACACTGGAACAGGTTGCTTAGAAAGATTGTGCGATCTCTACTGTTGGATATTTGCCCTAGGTGGGCAAAGATGGACTAGTGCTTGTGGTGGCTCTGCTTCAAGTGGGATGTTGAGCAAGGTGACCTTGGGAGACCCCTTCCAACCTGCACTGTTCTGACTGTAGAAGGCTGTGAACTCCAGTGCATATTAAGGGACTGACACAATTTGTTAACTAGATTTGTTAACTAGAACATTTGGCCTGGCCTGGCTTTGCAGAAGGTCACAGGTAGCACAAGCTGTATCACCCACTGGGACACCAAAATCTGTAGCAGTTACCTGGGGAGAGTCTGTTTCTTTGCATCTAAGATTTCTCAGCAAGGAGAGAAGTAAAACTAAGGTGGAGAAAAGAGAGGGAGACCCGTGGGGAGCCTGATTTATCATTGCTGAGAGGAAGAGGGGAATGGTAGTTGTTTCTTGAATAAGTATCCTCATTCTCCCACCCAGAAGTAGCTGCTGCCCTTCATGTTTCCAGCTGTAGTCACAGCAAAGGCTGATTTCCACCTGGCAGCCTGCTGCCTGAGGCAGCTGCCTAAATCACCTCACCTTGATGACTAGTTCTTCTCAGGACTTGCAAACTTGCTCTGGGGAACAGAGCAGCTGTACTCAAAATATTGAGCAGACATCTTCATCTCCACCTCAGTACTGAAGGTTTTCCTCTTTCTCCCCGTGGGGTGGCTCAGTGGTACAGGTTAGGAGCAGAGACAGGTGTCAACATGGCCTTAGTGAGACATCTAAATTTCCTCAGCTTTACTGAGGTACTGGGAGATGAAGCTGCAATCTGGCCTCAGAAATGTCACACATATGGACTGGCAACTAGATGTGACCCACAGAGGCATAGCTGAGCAGGTGTCTGCTTAAAAAACAGCTGCATTGATGATGGCTTTTCTTCACTCCCTGTGTTAATTTTCTCATCCAAAGTCAGTGGATCAGTGGCATTGAAAATACTCAGTACAATGTTTCAGCTCTGATTTTAAAATTTAAAAAATTATAAATAAAACACTTTTCTTTCAAAATACATTTTCCCCAAAGTTTGATTTTACTGAGGATATTTTTCTGGTTGTCATCACAATTTACATTATTTTCCTAAGAAATCAGTGACCTTTTTTGGTTTTGAGTTCCTTTCTGAGAGTTTTAGTGAGACAAAAGAAACTTTCTGTGGTGGGACTAGAGAAGTGGGCTCCTTTCACAACACAATAGACTGTTAGCAAATGGTAAATACAACCTATGGCTGTAAGACTCTAATGGATTTTTACCTCTGCTCTATTCTCAAGATGTGACAAAATTACTGGGTAGCCTATGTATCCAAAGTCAGAAATATACTGGGAGCTGAATACTGCCAGCAAGAGCAGAGAAGCCTGATTTTAACTCCATTGCAACACAGCAGAGTTCAGCTTTCATGGTGCATTAATTCAACACCTGCAGGTGCTCTCTTCCCTTGCTGAAATTACAGGCTGTCTACTGAGTAGTTGGGGCTTGGAACTGAAGTGTAGAGTAAAGTCGTGAGGTCTTTATTGATCAACACAGGGACAGATCCTAATAGCTGGATGTAAGCTACAGATGGTCCCTCACATTGGTAGAATGGAGACAAGGGATGAAACACAGTTGAGATGTTTTACTGCCGTGTGCAGTTTTTAGAGTTCTTCACCTTTAAAATAGAACGTTCTTTAAATTCAAAATTATAGTGATGGAAAAGGATCAGCATTCAAATATGTTAGTTAACTGATCAGTTGAAATTATAATTTAAATGCCACTTCAGCATCTCAAAAAAGATTTTGAAACACAGGACTAGGTGAATCACACAAAAGCCAACCCAAAATCTTTGCTTTTGTCGTGTGCATTAATACATTAAATTAGAAACATTAGAGAAGCTTAATTTAATTTGAAAGTAGGCAGTTGACAGCATTGTTTTGCTGTTGGCTGTTGAACCACTCTGGTTCCTGCACTAGTAGGAAGGGCTGTAAGTAACAGAGAGTCTAGAGAGGAGGCCATAAATAAAAAAGGCATTTAATTTGGTGTCTTAGGTAAAAGTTTAACAGTCATAATGAGACTCCTGTGGGGCATGTTAATATGCTCCAATAAGCAATATGTTATTGTTGTTTCTTTGGTTTCCCTAATGTGGCAGTTGTGTTATAAGGTCTCTGTCTGGCAGGGTGGAAAATGGGGATGTTTCTGAACTCAGCAGAGGCAAGAGCTGCTGCCTCATTCCTGAAAATCCCAGTCCTCTCCTGTGTGTGGAGCAGTGGTGCTGTGGTGTTCCTGAAGTGTCCTGTACTGCACTGACTTATGTCTCTTGGCTGATTTTCTACCTTCAGGCAGGCAGTATCTCTCAAGGCTCGGAGCCTCACCGGGGCTTTGATGCAGGAGATGCTGGCAGCACATGTTTGGTGGTACCAGGTCTCTGCAGTAGAAGACCATGCTGAATTCCTGCCACTGTTTGCAGTGAGGCAGTTATCTGAGCCTCGATGCTGTTCAGTGGGTCAGCGGAGGTGTGCATGCAGCTGCACACACTGCTCCAATCTGAACATCAAACAACTTGCACAGACTTAATGAGGACTCATTGTATGCCATAAATTTAGGGTATAAACCACCAGACTAGAAGAGCACTCAATGGGATTGTACCACATGGCTCTCCAGCTCTTTGCCCTGTCCCTGATGGCCATCAAAAGGAGGTATCTAGGAAAGAGGATAAAACCAGGGTGAACGGTATGTGATACTTCCTTAGATACTTCCTTAGGCTTCCCCCTGCTTCCAATCATTTGCAGCTCAGAGACTTCCTGACTTGGAGATATTTCTTTGAATTTACAGTCTGAAAAAAATTCTGATGCATGAACCTGCCCTTCCTCTCCTTGGATACATGTAAGCTTTTAGCTTCTGCAACATCCTGTGCTGTGGAGTCCATCAAATGCACATGCTTTTCTAAAATCATGGTCTCAGAGGTCAGGCTGACTCCTTGTGTCAACAGGATTCAATCCCCCATTGCCATCACAGCAGGATTGTGCTCCAAAACCAGCTCTTCTTCAGTACCCTCTCTCTGTACCTGTTAATACACGTTAATATTGATTAATGCACTCACCACATATGGTGTAGGCACTTATCTTACTCCCCATCCACCTGGGATACACATTAATCAACAGTACAGCATGGTATAGTATGTCATGTCTCATTGCTTAAAGATTTTCCTACTCCCTTATGTTGTTTTTAAATTGAAGAAAACTAAGTGCTCAGACAGAAGTAATAGATCAGTATAACTAGATTTGTCTTAATACACCCCAGATGGATTTGCCCAGAAAAGTTTAACAGAAAATCTTTTTCAGCATACAAAAAATTTCTGAGGAGTTATATCACTGAGGATTGCTTTCTGCAAAAAAAGCCAAAAAGGCTCTTTTTTCTGTTCCCATGACTCCCACAAGATAAATACATTTTTTTCTCCCAATCATCCATTAAAATAATGATAGAAAATTTTCACTGTGACGTGTGTTCAGACACTGGAACAGGTCTAAACCTCTCTGAACCCAGGGAGGTTGCAGATGCCCCAACCCTGGTGGTGTTCGAAGCCAGGTTGGATAAAACCTTGAGCAACCTGGTCAAGTGGGAGATGTCCCTGCACATGGCAGTGAGGTTGGGACTAGATGATCTTTAAAACCATAGCAACTCTTAAACATTCTGTGATTTTATTATTAATTTACTGGCTTCAGAAAGACAGCATTTCAGCTTCCCAGACTTTTAGTTTCTGAAGCAGTAATAAGGTTATGGGCTTAGTACTGCTGTAGCTTAGTTCAGCACACAGTTTCCCTGATGCTGGACACCAGAAGTCAGGTGTCTGGTCTGAGCAGTCAGCTCTGCAGTGGACCCATGAGAATGGTGCCTCCTGAGACAGATTTATTTTAGGTGTTTAAAATCAACCCCTAGAGATGCTCTATTGATTAGAGGTTATTGATTCACTGAAAACTAGACTGCACATTACCTCTGGGAAAAGTTAGATGATGGGACACAGAGCTTTGAGGAAAAAAAAAACATAATGGAGAATGATTTCAATTGTGTTTGGTATAATGCTCTTCAAATATATAAAAATTCATATTCATAGACATAAAGGAATTAAATAAGTTAAATTTTCACAGAACACAGGACAAAAGGGCTCACGGGCCAAATAGCAGGTCCTTCCAGTGTGAGTGGTTTCTGGCATGAATTGTTCTGTTACAGGTCAAACAAATAGTTCACACATCTAACTGATCACTAAATCATTATTGTTGGTGGTCTTGGTGCAACATGAGGAAAGAAGTGGTGGAAACTATTCTGTGATCAATGTATTTGCTTGGGGTACTAGTGACAAGAGTGAAATACTAGGAACTGAAGGTAATAACCAGAGGTTTTGCGCTGTGTTTGGTATTGTCTGACTTGCCTCTTGGGTGCATAAAGTTTTTTTTACATTTGTTTTGGAAATTATGAACAAAAATGTGTTTTTCATTACTTAAGACATTTCTGAGCTTATGCACAACCTAGTAATAACATGGTATATTTTAATGTGCTTACACAAAATAGGAAGGTTTTTGTTGCTCATGTAGTCCTTATCATACCATTTTATCACTTCTGAATGCAAGTTCTATGGCCCATTAATGTATGTTTTGAAACTTTCTTTTTTAAATTCTGTCAAACATGCCCACAGTTTCCTTGGTTTTTCAAAAGATGTCAATATGCCTTGCAGATTATTGGCACTACATGAATACCAGATAGAAACTATGATTTTCTTACACTGACTGCCTATCAGATGCTGTGTGATAAAGGACACAGCCAGGCCTTCTGAGCATTGCAAATGTGGCTTGTGATGCAAAGAGTGAGTCTGGAATAACTTTAATGCAGGAAGTATTTTGATGCATTATGAAAAGATTTTTTCATGGAATTATACTTTCCAGAGTATTTATGCAGCCTTCATCTTTAAGCAACTGTATAAACAATAAATAATCCTTCTCATCAGTGTCACTACATCCTATTGAATAAGTCCCCAAGGCACTATAAATAAAGGTTGTCTTGCAGCCATTAATAGTAAACAAAGGAAAGATTTCTTCACTGAGTTTTATGAAGTTTTCAGTAGAGTTTAAATTTGATTTGGCATTTTTGATAGTGGCATCATGTTTTCCTGCCTGCCTGGGATGTTGAAAGGCAAGGAAGCTTGTTAGGTCCACACATCCCACAGGTTTCTATAGGATTTCAGAGCTTGTGGGCTGTTTGTTAATAACACTGCAATCTAGTGCTCTCTAGGGTACATTTGAAACTGCAATTGCATTGAAATGTGTCAGAACTGTCCCTAGACATGCCTGCAGGATGTAAACAGGGCAACCTGCTCTTGCTCTAACCAAAGAGGGCTTGTTCAGGTTTGGGACATCTTGGGTGGCTTTTAGTCAGCTCAGAGTAATAAAAAATCAGAATAATTTGGCTTGAAAGGGACCTTAAAGATCATTTTGTTCCAGTCCCTCTGCCAGGGGCAGGGACACCTTGCACTAGACCCAGTTGCTCAGGACCCCGTTCTGGTTTCCTCACTTAGTCCGCTCTTTGGTTCCCTTACTCACTGGTGATAAAGGCCCTCATTTCTCCAGATGAAAAATCTGTTTTGTCTTTTTAGGATCATGCCTGGTGGTAGCCTATGTGGAAGTCTTTCCCCAGTCCTATCTGAGCAGTGGCTTTGAGGCACCATGGTTGAATCTCCAGCCCCTGCTCAGCATCATCCTTTGAGCAAACCTTTGCCACTGCTGTCACTGGGACATTATACTTGTTGTATTTCCTATTTGCATGTTTCTCATGATAGAATATTTTGTCTCCCAGCAGTGGTAGGTGCAAGAGAAACTAAGCTTGAACACAGGAGGAAACGGAAAAAATCCCCAGAAGGATATTAATCAGACAAGACATGAGTAACCTGAAGAAGAGGTGAGTTATAAATTTCCACATTCAGATGACACTGCTTGCCTTGTACCTTTCAAACTTGTTAGTGCCACTGCTGATCCAAGCAGTATTTCTGGCAATTCTCATTAGGATTCTCCTGCCCAAAGTCAATGGACTGCCTGTATCATACAGCACAAGGACTAAACTTACCTTTGCACTGCATATGCTAAAAATGTGTCTGAAATGCTGTCCATTCGTAAGAGTAAGGGAATCAACAAAATAGCCTTTGCAGGACCTATTCTGATATGAACTCTTCCCATGACCTTTATATCATGAAAATCTGATACCTCTGAGAGAAATAACCCAAAATACTTCAAAAATATTTTTGGGCATCAATAAAAGGCATAACTTTTCAAGAGTGCCAAACATCATTCATCTTGTTGTCTTTTATTAGCTTTGGAGCAGAATTTTATATCAGTATTTTACTTCTAAATTGAGAATATTTTTAAAGAGAAAACAAAGCAAAACATGAACAGAAAGACTAAGTCCAGAAATATTCTGATTTGTTGCAGCAGCAAAAGTTTGTGTATTAGCAGAGGACCATGTTGGGTTGTTATGTGCTGTGCTTTTGTCATGCTTTGTCTGTCTCTATTTAAACTAAATCCCAAAGCTACTGTTGGGTCGATTTTGGGTAGAGCAGAAGTGGCATAAAGCCAGTTTTTCTCAGTTGAGAAAACACATTCCCTGTGTGATAATGTCTTTTTAAAAAAGACACTATGAATAAAGTAATCAGTAAAGTAAGAAACATCAAGGTAGATTCAATAGTCACACCAGAGAGTTTACTAATGCATAGCTGCTCCTCATGAGATCACCACAACAGACCTGATGTTTTTTGGTTTTAATTTTATGTCAGCATGAGCTCTCTTCTCTCTGTTCAATATAGCACTCTTCGTACTGACAAAGTGGAAATGGCATCTATCCAAACACACTGGCTCAATGAGCCTTGGTTTTGATGACCTTATGCCTTGTTGGCCTTCTGGTTTAACTGTGGTAAGTTTATTGTTGGCTTCAAAGCAGTTAAATGTGGTCTGAAAGCCTTTTCTTGTTTACTGCTTCTTTTTTTTTTCCTTCCTCTTTTTTTCCTTCTCATTGTAGAAAAAAAAAATACTATGTCAAGGACAAACACTTAGGGTTATAGATTTTTTTTTTCTATTACTGTTTTTACTACAAGGTAACCCTGAAGACCTTTTCATTTTCTTGATTGTTTAAAGAGGCTTCATGAAAGCATGACATCTCAGATGCAGAGATAGGTATAACTGAGTGAAAGATTCCATTTGCCAGGAGTCTACTACAGTAAGATCCTAAGGAATTCAAAAAATGGAAAGAGTCAGTAAGGTTTTAGCAGAATTTGATAGGAGGCCCCATACAAATATCCAGATAAAACTCTAGCCAATTATTCTGTGCTGAATATTATGCCCTGATGAAAATAAAATACCTGAGTTTAATCTTTCATTCGGAGTAAAGATTTGTAGTATAATGACCTGATTTAGCTGAAAAAAGGAAAAAATAAGTAAGTCTGACAGCTGAGAACAGAAGGGGGATTAATTTCAAAAGCTGCTAGTCTTTGTTTCCCATCCTTTCATTATTATTCAATCAGAGCAAAGAAAGGACTAGCTGCCCTGACACAGCTCCAATTGCATTGCTCAGAGAAAGGGAGAGGAATGGTGGAGAGACAGATTTCATTATTTACAGAACGAGGAATTGAGAAGAAAATAGAGAGCAAAGGAGCCATTTGGCCCACCTTTAGGTCTGCCTGGGGCTTTGGGCAAAGGCAGGCTGGCAGTCATCAGCAGGTGCAGCAAGGGCAGCTGCAGGTAGGTACGACAGTGTGGGGTGTCTCACAAGGTGCAGGGTGCAGTAACACACCAATGCATCACCAATGCACTTTCAGTCTACATTTGACCTCCCATGTGCACATGAAGAGAAGAAGGGAGATGATGCTGTGACATACATTGGAGTGCTGTCTTCTCTTGTGATGTCTTTGATGGTGGTTCTTCTTGGCACGTGACATGATCCCAGCTCTCATTCCACTTGTGAACATTTACAACCACAAGCTCCACTACAAACCCCAAATGCCAGTGGCTGCTGCAAGTGAGACTGCTGTGCACCTGCTCACTCCAGCTGACCGGAATTGCCCTGGAAAGTACCTTGACGTACCTTGTACTTCTTACACCAGCTGTTTGAATCAATGCGTTAGTCTGCTAGGCTTTAGTTTCTGCAGTAATACTGAAACAAATATCCAAAGTGTCTTTAAAGATCTGGAGGATGATGAGGAGATGAATTAACAGCCGTTATAGATTTTCCAAAACCAGGTTATGTCAGTCGTCTAATTTCCTTCTGGAGCTAAATAATAACTACCCTTATAGATAGGAAAGAAACAGGCTATGACATGCTGCTTTCTCCTGACAAATTCTGATTTTATCTCTCATGACATTTCATAAACTAGCTAAGAAATCACTCTACAGATTATAATAAGACTAGTTGCACTCTCTTTGGAAAACTGCATTTAAAAAGTTTTTAAAAGCTCACTATCACTTTTCAGTATTTTTGTGAACTTTCATTAGGTATCAATATTTAAGGAGCATATTGTAGGACAGGATTAGTCTTGAGAAAGAGTTTGACATATTAAAGATGCAGTCTAAGGCAGCAGTTCAACAAGAAGAATTTCAAGATATTATGCTTGGACAAGAATAATCCTCTTACACCCACAGAGAGAGAATAAGAGGCTGGATAATTGAGTATCCTCCTCACTGGAGAATAAGAGGTTAGGCTGAATCTCCCGTCACAGTGAATAACCTACAGAACAGGATAAGAAAAAAGTGATTTTGTTGGGAGTTAATGGGTTAGTTACACAAGAGTATTACCTGTAGAGTATTTGAAATCATCTTCTAGTCTATTAAGTTTTGGTAAAGGTTCATTTAGAATATTATGCCCAGTTTTGAGTACTAACTTTTAACAAATACCTGGCTCAACTGGAGAGATTACTGAAAACAACAATTGTAGGAGCAGAAAATGTGATTTATGAAGAAAGGCTTAAGAAATTGGAATGGTTAGGTAGAGAAAGAACATTAGCAGGAAACATAACAGTTTTGCACAACTTAAAGGAGGGTGGAAAACTGTTCCTTTCACATTCTACTGATAGAATGAGAAATAACAGGCTTTAACTGGTGTAAAGAGGATTCCTGCTGAAAGTTAGGAATAATATAATGAGAACAAGGACAAGAAAGCTTTAGCACAATCTATGAAAGGATGTAGAATCTCCACATGAAGAACTTGTTTGTCTGGCATGGCTTGGGTATAGTTCAGTGAGGAGAAGGATTAGGTGTACTCTTGAGGTGATTTCAGAAGGGTTTTCTATAACATTTTTGCTGTCTGTTCTTATTTTCCTTTCAAGATGAGATTCCTTCTTAAGAGCAACTGTGAGGTGAAAGATGTTATTTAGCAGAAAAAAAGAGATTAATTTGACTTGATTTCCACTTACATGCTCACAATCACCTCTCACATGCTCAAAATGGATTTTTTGCATCCTGTGTGAGCCTGTGGTGTTGGCTGAGCCTAGTAGGTAGACTTCAAAATAGCCCTGCCCTACTTTCAAATGCTTAAGAAATTTGATGAATTTTATTGTATACACAGCACAGTTTCCAATGAGATCAACATGATATTTTCAAAAAATGTCACTGCTTTGGAAAACCTCAGGCTTTTGTTCATCTTGAGACACTCATTTGCCTTAAACAATGCTCTACAGCAAAACAGTGCATGAAATTGCACTTTGGTGAGGGTAGATTAATTTGACTTGATTTCCACTTATATGCTCACAATCACCTCTCACATGCTCAAAATGGATTTTTTGCATCCTGTGTGAGCCTGTGGTGTTGGCTGAGCCTAGTAGGTAGACTTCAAAATAGCCCTGCCCTACTTTCAAATGCTGAAGAAATTTGATGAATTTTATTGTATACACAGCACAGTTTCCAATGAGATCAACACGATATTTTCAAAAAATGTCACTGCTTTGGAAAACCTCAGGCTTTTGTTCATCTTGAGACACTCATTTGCCTTAAACAATGCTCTACAGCAAAACAGTGCATGAAATTGCACTTTGGTGAGGTTGCCTTTGCTGACTGTAATTCAACTTCCAAAAGAAAGTTTTAACTGTCCTCACCATGATCTACTTACTCTCACAGTTCTAGGCTATGAATACATTGGCATACAACTTATGATCCAAAAAGTTTTCTTGTTAATAAGTTTTCCTGTTAAATTGCAGGTTTGTAAGGTCTGGGTGAAAACACTTGGGAGTTTAACCATTTCATCAGAAAACTCTGAGCTCCATTACTAGAATTGTTGATTTTGGCTGCTAATTGCAATCAAAGTGGAATAATTAAAAAAAACACAGCAGTGGTTCAAAATGATTGCCAGTTGTAATTACAAACCAAAATCAACAATCCTATGGCCTACTGGCACCATCTGTTTTTTTCTGCTCACTGTGACTACAGTTCCCCCATTTCTTCTTCTCACTCAGCCCTGGACACTCTCTACTTCCTGCCTGACCCCTCTGCTGGGTGGCAGAGCTGGGATCTTCCAGGGGCTGTTGCTAGCAGGATGTCTCCTGATTCAGGCATTCTGCTCATGTATATGGGGTTTGTCATGCCTCCTCCCAATAACCTGTCATGGGAAGAATGCCTCTTGTTGAAAGAAACATCAGGTAGCCAACTGAGTTGATTAAAAAACTTTCATTGTTGTTTGTTAAACTGACAGCTGGGAAATTGATTCTCAATTAACAGTTCTAATTTCTATTACTGGATATCTAACTCCTATTTTAAAGAATTCAGGTTTGCATTTAATAACTTGAATATATTTTATTTTTGCTTATGTGTCACATACTGGATTTGCATAATGAGATTTGAAAGCATGTCCAGAGGTAAAGAACCCCTCAAACAGCCTAGATTGTGTTGAAGGAGACAAGGAGACATTTACATATAGAAGCCAGAAGAGGGTGAAAAAATTTTCTTCATGGCTATTAAATATTCTGCCAGTTTACAGTATCATTTAATTTGACATTTCATCATGGGCTGTGGAGGCAAAACAATTATAACATAGAACATTGCAAACAAATGAGCCCAAAGTATAACTATGGAAAAAGCAAAAGTAAAATATTTTTGAATATAATTAGTCACACTGGTCAGGGGCTGTAGTGTAACCTCCTTCAGCTGCCCAAGTATTCCATTCCTAGGCTTGTACCTAGTTTTAAGTTCAACCTTATGCTGTCTGGAAAAGTAAACAGCTGGGTTGATGAACTAATTTTGGGCAGGACAGGGTTAATATTTTAGTAGTAGCCAGGAGGGGCATAATATTATTCGATACTATCTTGCAGATACAAGGGGCAGAAGTAAGGGACTGGCATTCTGGGGGGAAGGTTGGTATTTTGTTACGATTCTTCTGTGTAAATTGTTTTTTTGTTATTAATGTTGTTGGTGTCATTGTTCATTATCTTCTCTCATTGCTGTTTCCTGTAAATTGTTCCCATCTCAGCCTGTAAATTTCACCTTTTTGTGGCTCCAATTCTGAACTCCATCCCCTGAGTGGGAAGGGGAGGGCATGGGGTGGGGAACAAGCAGGTGGCGTCTGCATTCAGCAAGTCTCGTTTGGGGGATGGAGAAGGTACTGAACTGGGGAGTGCCATTCCTAAGACACAGCAATTGCTTTCCAGTGATTTTTCACTAACCCTGGTGATGTAAGAGAAAGAAAGTATATACTTCTTACCATGTTTAATACTTTCAGAAATTTTCATAAGAATGAAGTAACTGGAAAATCACTTAGATTTTTTGACTGCTTATGACTCAGTGCTGCTTATGATGAAGGTGCTCACTAGTCAATCCTATCCTCAGATAAAAGGTTTGTTGATCAATGTAATCTGCAGAGATATAAGGCCTTACTTGTAACCTCTTCAGTTTGAAAGTGAAAAAGCAGGTTACCTCACCCAAGCTGCAAGTTTGCAGATAGCACTGGGATCACATTTTTCAAGATGGAAAGGAACTACAAAACAGGGATACCATCTGGGGGAAAAGAACATAATCTTCTGTGGTATAAAGAATTTGGGTGGTATAGTTTTTAATCTTTTGTGGAATATCTAACATTACAATACAGCGTCAAGAAGTGGCTGAACAGCTGTCAGAATATGTTTGTAAACAAACCAGACAAATTGGTGGATATCTAGTGAACAGAGTTATGTGTATTGCAGCTGTGCCATCTTCCAGTTATGGAAAAAAGTCTCAACAAACAGTATTTCATTAGAATTAAACATTCTTATTTTCTTTCCCTACTATTTTATGGTAGGAATTGGAACTTTATTTTTAAAATCCCAATATAGAGAAGAACTAACAGTAATGAGGTTAGATTTGATAATTTTGTATAAATGATGAACAGGATCCCACATGCATTTGAAATAGAACTGATTGAAATTCATTCTAGTTGTCTCCCATTAATCTTAATTGCAATTCTGTATTTTACTTTAATAGGTTGCTAGACTTTAGGAAGCTGTGCTATTGTTCTTACGTCCTTGATTGGTTTTTAATTGATGAAGTTTTTCTGAGTTCTGCATGTGGAAAGGAATGTGAACACTGCCATTTTCTGTATGGGTGTTTATAGGCCAAGCAGTATTGCTATGATTCAAAGCAAGTAGGGAAAATGCAGAAAGTTCTGCTCAAGAACAGACTTCTGTACCTGGGATGAAATTGATGGAAGGCTTTTTGTTTGTAGTAAAATTTTTAAAACAAAACCAGATTTTCTGTCTACAATGAACAGGATACCTGTAAAACAAACTGACCAAATGGCACATGCATTGCTTCAGAAAGCTGTGCTCACATTTTTAATGTCCAGAAGGAAGACTAGGCATTTGTAATGCAGAACCTGGAAGGACAAAAATCTCACCCTTTCTGCTTTCACTCACTTCAAGGAGAATCGAGTGTTCTCCACACCTTGCAGGATTGAATCCTTTGTAAACTTGCTCATGATTAATATATGTTATGAATATCTATTAAATGTTACAGTAGGTTGATAACACCCAGCCATATCACTCATTTATTAAAAGAAACTCTTCAGTCAAAGTCTGGATAGGAAGGTGAGAGAGCAACTCAGCTGTACTTAGATTGATGATACTTCTAAAAATTGTCCAAGCATGTGTGCAAGAACCTGTCAAAGTGAGAGTTTAATAAATGAGAAAGTGAAGGACAGGTAACTTTCCCAATATACAAAAGTTGTGCACATGCACGTGCATGCTTCATTTATTCCCTGCTTCCTAGCAGGTAAACAACACAGAAAGAGAGTCTGTTTGCCATTTTTGAGCTAGATTGTCTGGAAAAGAATTTTGCCAAGTCAGTTATTACTGGGGCTACAGCAGCATGCTGCATGGCATCACTGAAGGCTGGCTTTGCATCAGCAGATTTCCACCAAACTCAGTGTAGTGATTCTTGCCTGTCGCTCCAAGAACCTGCTCTGGTCTTCTGGGCAGCATCAGCCACAGCAGGATTTGCCCCTGGGAGGACAGGTGGCTTCTGAAGAGAGAGAGAGAGAGGATGGGGAAGGGAGGGTGAGGAAAGAGGGGGAGATGTGGCCCAGAGCCTGGGGAGCCGCTGAGCCCTTGGAGTTGCCTGCTCCAGGCAGTCTCACCCTTCCTCCACAGTGACAGCTGCACTCCTGATTTTACAGGAAATTTGCACTTTTCAGGGTCTGTTGCCCAAGTTAATTGCTGATTTTGCCCTTTTTTGGTGGCGCTGTCCCTGTTTACACCAGAATTGGTGAGGCATTATAGCACTATAAAATTCTCAAAGGCAACAGGATATGTTAGGTATCAAAAGATTTTCCTCCCTACTGACAGTTTGGAGTTGTTTGCGGTGATTATTTGGTAAGCTAGATGCTTAATACATTTTGAAAAAGAAAAGAATGCTTAATACAGGGATTGAAAACTGCTTTTAGCTACTTACCTGATGTGGAACCATCATCTTAATTCCAGGTTTTGATCATATAAGTCTCTGAGAACAAAATATAAAGCACTTGGAAATAGGACTCAAGCAGAAAAGGACTGTTGGCTGAGAAGTTCTTAGTGCCTGAGCACTCCATAAAGAGTCTTTTTCTGTGCAGTCATCTGCTTTCATTTCTCCCTCATAGCTATAGAAGCCATTGCATTTGTAATTACAATAAGGAGCTTGATGCAGCCCACATTTCTAAAAAACTGCTACAGTGCTTCTTTTATCAGCTAGTTTGTTTCACCTCCAACCTTTTTGTTCACAACATAATTCATATGTAACACTCCTGATAGATTACTGAGTAAATGTCTGGGACTAATATGCATTCTGTATTCCTCATTGCCATTTTGACATAATCAGCACTTACATGGTTGGAGCTTGGGCATCTTTGCTTAGTAAGTGGGCTATGGATTTTGTATGGTAAAATGTTGTATTGCTATATCTTGGAGATCCAGGATTTTTTGGGAGTAAAATTGCAAAGGTTGAGTGCTTTTTTTTTTTTTGCTTTAATGTCTGTTTTGGACACTGTGGTTGTTATCTGGTATCTGTCTTAGTATGATGTGTTAGGTGGCTGACTGGAGCTGCTACCCTCCAGATGTTTGTGATTATCTGTGTCTGGTGTGTGTCAATAAGAAAGTATTGTAGAAGCTGGCTATGGTTAACCTTGGTATTTATTGCCCTTTAAAACGGGAAGGATGCTCTCAGGGCCATAAGAGCATCCAAATGCCTCTGTTGCCTTTATCACCCATGCATGCCCTGCCTATGGGTAAGGAGTTCCATTTCAGTACAGGTCCCCACTTCTGACTCAGAAATGTTGAAGGTTGCTCAGAGTCCTTCTGTCTTGACTTCCTGATGGGATTTTCTGAAGGGATTTCAGATCTATGCTCCTGTCAGATCCCCATCCCTGCTCTCAAAAAGTTCTTCCTGCATAGACTCCAGGTCGAGTCATTCACTTTGCCTGACAGTCCCTGGCTGGTTGATGGCTGCCACAGTCAGTGGGCTCCCTCCTCTCAGATGTGGTGGGTCAGCAAATGGTAGGAGAAGACACTGGCTGTGCTGTGTCCTCTTGGCTCCCGAGGGCTCCTCTTCCCTCAGGAAGAGCCCCAATCCCCTGTAGGCAGTATTTTCTGCCTCAGTTGGCTCAGGCAGCTGGTCATTATGTAATGACCTCTTTGAATCGCCTGTCCCAAGTCTTATTGGCAGGAGCAGAAGCCTTTGATGATTTGATAAATCCAAAATAGATGAGGGTCACTTCACGGTCATGGTCAGGTTGCCTAGAAACATCTGCTTCATCTAATGGCATTTGGTGCCTTCTTTGGGAAGGTGGATTTGTCGGGGCATGTGACTTTTTGGAGAGTGTGAGTCATCAACATCTGAAAGGACTTCAGTGCCCTCATGTTGTGTGCTTGGCATTGGCAGTAAATGTAAGTGAAGACAGTGTGCTGAGCCAGACTGGAAACATTCACAGCATTGTGCCTGCAAAAGCACTGGGATATCTCAGCAATCATTTCTCATGGCTCAGTTTGTCCCTTTGAGGGTGAGGAATAATAACTTATTATCAAGTTCTGTGAGATATAAATGTGCAATTCTTGCCATTAACTCCTCCTGAAATTGCACTATGATTTCTGCTGCACACTGCTGCAAGGTAACTTAAATGTGTTTCTAGGAAAGGGAAAACAACCCCAAACCAAACTAACAGCCCTCAAGAAAACTAAATGTATTGTTTAATAATTTACCTTGATGGAAGAGGCACATGGATGGGAAAAGTTAACAAGCCAGGGAAAACATCAGCAGTAAAGAACAGTAATCAGTGTGAAATAATCACCACAGTATCTGAGTGCTTGTTCTGAGTCCAAAATTCTGCATCAAGTCTCAGCCTCCTCCTGGCAGGATAGAGGTCACAGTGTGCCACTCTCTGTCATCTTGGCATTAACTGCTTGAGTCAAAAAATGTAATGACAAAAAAAGTCCAAATCTGGGGTATTTGCCATTTGTAAAGGAAGTATCCTATTCAGAAAAATTACTCCTATTCATGAAAGATGCAAGCCAATGTTAGAAAAAAATTTAGCGCAGGTTGCACAGGAGGCTGCATAATATAGTTTTCTCTAATAAGCCAAAAAACTTTGCATTCATCAATATGGGCTTTTGGCATGCAAGTGGTATTCAGGAGCTCACAAGGGAGGGGAAGGGGAGGCCAGAACACAGGTGAAGAATGAGAGGAAGTTGGCACTGACACAAATGATACCAAAAATGCTGATTTAGTAAGGAAAAATGTAAATCATTTTTAGTGTCTTTTGAAGAAATGTTCCCAAGTTAAAGTTGCCTTGAAGGCATATGACCCAGGCTGACATTGCTTTGGCAGCAGAATGTGAAGGGTGTGGATGCAGACATGAAATGTCCTTTGATGAAGAGTGCTCACCAACAGCCGTTCTGACAGTAGCAGCAACACCAGTACTTTTGAAGACCCAGTTATTTTTTCTGTCTCTGGACAAAGTCAGGTACAATTTGTTAACTCTGAAGAAAAACTGATGTAATTTTCCATATGTGGGGGTATTTATTCCCTCATTTCTTCACAATCAGCTAAACCTAGCACTAATTCTAAGCGTATCACCGGTTCAAATCTTGGGTTTTTTTACCTGAGACAAAAGCAGACACAAAACTTTAACTTTGAAATCATTATAGTCAGTTTGGGACTGAACCAGCAAACAGTTACCCCTTCAGAATGCTGAGCTGACTATAAAGGAACATCCCAGCTGGGATGCTATTGAGCACAGGAGCTGTCTAAACTTTCTAGGGTATACAGGGCCACATCATGTAAAGCCTCTCCTGCTCCTAACCCTCCTCTGCCTCTCCCCAGCCCTGGTGTGGGCAGGGAAAGCCCTCATTTCTGCACCATGATTCAAGGCCATTATGCTTGGTAGTTGGGTGTCTATCAGTTCAGGTACTTCTTGTGCCCACTTGGCTCTATTCTTCTGGTCTTCTTTGTTTTACAGCAGGGAACAACACATTTTTATACAGCAAAGCCCTTTGGACCTTGGCAATCCTGTGGGGTGCATCACTGCAGTATGTATGAGTTTCTGTACATCTGGGGTGTGTGTAGGTAGTTTTTTCTCATGGTTCCGTGTGATTTCTACAGCACAGCATCACCCACACAGTGCTGCAGCACCTCTCCATCCTCTCAAGTCGGATGTGAATAGTAAGAGGACCCTATGGCATTGTGCTGCAAGTGTGAAGAGCGCCTGTGCTGCTGGGGGAGCAGCGGCTATCCCTCTGGCTGAGCTGGGCCTGGATGCTTTACCTTTGCCACGTGCCTTTGTCACATTCCTATTTTTAAATGCAGCTTTTTTGTCAGTGTTAAATGCTCCAAGGGATTGTTGGGCCCAATCATGTTAATTATGGGCCTGAACTTGGATTCAAGCTGGAAGGATTTTAGTCCCAGTTTAAACTGAGCTAAGACTGGACTGAGAATGTGCTGGTTCAGCTCGTACCTGCAGGCTGTTTCAATTTCTGAAATCCCTGTCCCATGACACATGGTCAAATCTCCAAAGGCTGGAAAGCAGCTGCCAGTGTTGGATGGGTCAGTTATATTCTGTAACAGCAGTTCCAGCCTGAAGAGCTTTAATTTCTCCTGGAGCTCTTTTGTGCAGCTTGAATGCTTTATGGACTATCATCACTATCCACAGCTATGGGAGCAGGAGAATTAGAAATGGGATCTTTACAGAGGCTACCTGTGTCCTTCTGGGAGAATGGCTAAATTTCAAGGTGCCAAATTTACTTGTGAGCAAACAGCTCCCAAGAGAGGCTTAAGCCTGCCACTTGCTGATGTAATGTTTTGCCTTTTTGGATCTACCCTTTGCAGTTTTCTTTGTGTGCTCCATTTGGAGTAAAACTGACCCTTAAAGAGGGAGCCTGAAGTCCACACATAACTTGCTTTTTTATTTAACCTTGTGCTGACCAGTTACTCAGGAATAAAATTGAATCCCTCCTGAATTCTGCTTTCCAATATGTATGATTAAAAAACCCAAATGAACTGAGACCTTTTCTGTTTTGCAGAAACCTTAATAACTTTTCATAGACTCTAAATTATTGGCTCAGAAATCTATTTTCTTTCTGAAGACTTCTGACTTTTAATAATGAAGGAGCTGCCTGCCCCAAGCAGAAAAATACAAGAGCACTTTCTTTTTTGGTTATTCTTCAAAAAAAGTTATCTTTAAAAAAAGGTTAATAGCTTGTGCCCTGGGTATATCAACAAGGAAGCTTACTAGTATCATTTGTTTAGTCCTAGGTGGAAACAATTTCTTTATTTATCTTTATCCTTCAAAAGGGAAATTTGTAGAACCAGCTTGGAGATTTAAGGAGATATGCATTGCTTCATTGCCAATTTAACATTGCCATTTAATGTACACAGTATGTGGGCTCCTCTTTCATGTTTTGCAATAGATGTAGAGTAAGAGTCGTAATATATCACTTTCACAAGCAATTTAGCACAGCATAAGGGAGGAAATGTAGCTGTACTGTCTTGCTACTTATTTTCTAATAAAATTCTAATAGATTTTAAGTTAATGACACAGAAGATGACATTTATATCCTTTTTTTTTTTTTAATCTGCAGCACAATGAAGCAGGAAGTTATAAAACCAGATGATAAGATAATGCACTCCTTGCTTGTGCACAATAAAGTACCCTAATAAAGTGCTGGTTTGCCTTTGACACTTCACTCAAGTCTCTCTGTAAGACAGTACCTGGCAGGCCAGAGTCAGTAAGGCTGGTTAGGCTTTCCTTCTCTGAGATTGATTTGCTCCTCACTTGAAAGATCATCTTCTTTAACTCTCCCCTGCCATGACAAGAATTATTTTACTTTTTAAAAAAAAGAAGGTTGGAAAAACGGCAATTTTTTTTCTATGGTTAATAAAGGAAGATAAAAAGAATCCCCTGTTGATAAGATCTAACCATTTATGTTCCTGTGTGATGAAAGGTGAATACTTATTTAAGATTTATTTAGTATTTTGTCATCTCTAATGAATCTAAAGGGCACAACAATTTGTCTTAACATTCTATAATGCGATGAAGCTCATTTTAACAAATAACTATATAAATAAAACATTTACCAAGCCCCTTGGTTGACTGATCTTGTGTTTGAGCTGTAAAACATTTTTAATTGATAACAGACTGAATCTGAAATAGCAGAATAGATTCTTTCTGTATAGAAAAAAAAAGAGTGTAAGACACTTGTGGCTGTGTGCATATGTTTCTGTAAATCTTGCTGTACATCTGTGTAGGGTCTCATTTCATGTTTCTCAAAGCATCTATGAATGTTACATCTGATTACTTTAAACATGGCACTGGACAATATCTACTTTCAAGTTCTTTAGAATTTAAATGAAGCACACATCACAATATTTTTTAAAATGTCACAATGTTCTTTGATTTCCAGGGCAGAAAGAAGGGTCAGTATTTTCTGATAATTTTTTTACTACTAGCCAATTCTACTAGCCAATACTTGGAACAAAAGATTGTAATTTCTGTCCAAGAGAAGTAAAAGAATATTGTGGCTGGATTTGATGCTTACAGAATCATGCAACTATCAAAAAATTGTGCGACCTTAGTACTACTCATGACTTTCCTTTTAGCTCTCAGTGGATGTTTTTCTTTTAATGTATTTGATCCTTAACCAGGATTTTGCCTGTTATTGTGAGTTGGCTCCTTTTGGAACAAGAAGCAGCAAATTAATAAGAAAATAAGAATACAGCATAGGAATATGCCCCGTGGAAGGACTTCTCAAGCCTCCCATATAAGTGTTTCAAATAATCTCTGTTCTGTGCTGTGCCTACCCATGAATAGAAGTAAGTAGAAGACCTAAGATTTAGTTTCTGTTGTGGAGGATATGCTTTCTGCAGCAGGTCAGTTGGACTCAGTTGGAGTCTAGAAGGACAAAGCACAGGTGCCAGGCTATCATTTGTACCTTTTCCCTTCCAAGGCAAGCCCTGAACAACTGAAAAAGGCACTGCTCATATGCTAGTGAGTTTACTTAAGTAAAAACCAATTAATGTGATTGAGGCAGAGTGGGAGTTTCAGACAGAATTTGTTGGAGAATTTCCTCCCACTGAGTCACAAGGTGCAGAAAGGACCTCCTTGCTTTGGTAACTCCTCTCAGAGAGGAGCCTTGGTGAGACTGGGTCTTCCCAGGCTCTTCCCAGTTCATGTCTAAGTGATTATACAGGTGCAATTGAACTTTTATAAAACTTTTTCCTGCTGGATTTCCTACTCAGATATATTTATATAAATAAAATGAATTATTTATTTGAGTTAATTAAAAATTATAATAATTAGACAAAAAAAGAGCTTAATCAGAATTATTTACTATGCAGTATAGTATAATGACTAGTATAATGCTATTTTTGAAGCGATATTGAAGCAATTATATTAATGCAATTATATTGAAGCAATTATATTAAAACTAGAAAAACCAATTATTAATGACTGTGAGCAAATCTTTTTCTCTCAGCCTCAAGAAATGACCTTGAGGGGCATGTCCACTCAAGGGAAGGACCATCACACAGCTTAGGGATGTCTGCTCAAGGACCTCACCATGCAAAGTGGGACTGGCCTTCTAAAGTACAAAGTGATGGACTGTCAGCCATACATATTTTTAAGACTATGTTTCATCAGATTTGCTCAGCAAAAAATGCTTTGTGCTGAAAGAAGTTATTAGCAGCTCTGTGGTTTTTACTGCCAAAAGCTTCTGACTCTCACTTTTGTATCAGCGCTTGTATTTCCTCACTGGTCCCAGCCTCAGGGAGCAGGTCTTGCACATCCCTGTGGTGGGGCCTGATGGTTCATTCAAACTGGTTTCAGCATTCACCAACACTAAAATCAGCAGACCCTCTTTGCTCCAGCAAATGGCAAACTCTCCTTGTTCAAGCCAGTAAAAAGATACAAGTTTTGAGATGCTGTATCCCTGCTTAGGCAGAGCATCCTGCTACAATGATCTTACTTAGCTTGAGATATCTGAACAAAATCTAGTACTTAACTGTGTTTGCCTTCGGGCAAGACCTGAGTATTTTTTAAGAGTGTAATACTGAAATAATTCAGCAACATTCATGTTGGCCCCTAAGCATGGTACTTTTGCAGTACTATCTTCTCTCTTTTATTACCCCTTTCTGAAGATGAAAGACTTATTTGAGACCTATTGCTCTCAACAGCCTACAAGAGGTCCAGGTCTAGAGGCTCAGACTTAATATTAGGTATCTATATTACAGACTTTACCTAGCAAGTATGTTTTGCTCTGATTCACTCTGAAGTTGAACTCATTTAGCATTTCATTTTCAATGAAGCATTCTCAGGACTAAAATACATGAGGAAGAGGTGGAGCTACAGCATTGGAGCAGAAGGAATGAGTCTTCTTCTATGGTGAGACTCCAGGGAGTCCTCTAGGAGTCTTCTGCTCTGCTTCTCTATGTGGTCTCTTAGATGTACATCCAATTGTTAGAAACAACAGATTGATTGCATTAACCAGGACCTTTAACTCACCTTGTCTAAAATTCTTTGTTCTATATTCTCACAGTTCTTTGCCTACATCTGAGCAGCATTTTTTAAAAGGAAAAAGACACAGTCAATGTTCAGCTGAATAAGTACTACAATCTTGTCATATCTTGAAAGCTCTTCAGATGTTTTAAGAAAATAATCAGAATTCAGAATGTATATTAAATTATCAACTATCTAATAAGCGTGCTACTTCCCAGCTGGGATCCTTCTGGTGCATTCATTCATCTTCAACCGGTGTAATTAAAGATGAAAGGTGTAACACTGATGATCCTTCTCTAGAGATCTTATCAGTTTAATTCTAGAACTATCAATGGAAAGGGAATATCATATGAATTTTTCAGACTTAATTGGACACCTGCTGGAGGTCAAGCAAAACAACCAAGGTCTACTGAAACAGGGATTGCCTTCAGTAATTCAGTAATTTGGTAGGAGGGAATTTGGCACGGCAATGCAATCTTTGTTTCATATTTGCTAAAACCAAGTTAGTGTCTAGCAAAGTAGATACTAGGAAAGAAATAGAAAACAAGAACAGCATAAAGGAATGTGCTTAAAATCTCATAATATAAACTGGTAACCTCACATATGGAGCAACTGAAGAAAAGAATGCTGTGTCAAGGTTGCATTTAATAGCTTCCTACTGGTCCAACAAGGGTGTGCAGAACTATTTCTGGTGTAACAACTTCTTAATAAACTTCTATCTAGATCTACTAGATGAGTGAAGAAACAGCCTTTGTTTCCCTCAAGAGTGATTTTAAATCACATCAGTGTGTTTTGATGTAGTGAAAAAAAGATTCACTTTAAAAATAATTTTTCATATGGTGGTGTCAAAAATACTTTTTCATTGTGATGATGTCATCAGATCCACTTGATCCATTTATAGCTGCTATTTAAATTGCTGTTTCCATAAATGTATATGACTGCCTTGAGGGTGTCTATATTTGTTACAGAAATAGTCTCAGGAATCTTGGAGCAATCTCCCAGTCTAATTAAGAGTGCTGTAATTACAGCATGAAGGGCTGTGCTGCTAAGACTAAAGTTTCAAAAATCATGAGTCAGGCCCCATAACTTGAGACTGGCCCCCAAATATGAATATTTGCTTTTTAAAAGAGCATATTATATTTTGGGTTTGTTGTTAATTTTTGAACTCCCTCTGCCCATGCCATGGTTTGTGTGTGTGTGTGTGCATGTGCATGTATGTGCATGCATGTGTGCTGTAATTCTACAAATAATGTTATTTCTTCACCATAGGTTTAGGGAAATGCAGTTCTGGTTCCTAGTCTCATTTCTGTCTATCTGCCTACCTTTATGCACCCAAGAATTGTTACTCCACAGGTCCTCCTGTGGTACCTTACATTACCCACCCCTTGAGAAGAGGAGAAAATGTAGTTTCTTGGGTTCTTCTTCTCTGGCCTGGAAAGGAAAGAGATGAGAAAAAAGAGCTTAGGGAGCTTTCCCACATGGGAGGAAGAGATAGGTATCTTGACTTTCCAGTCACTTTGCTACTCAGACTTTTTTTCCTCATCTTTCATTTTCCCCAGAGCTGGGGAACTACATGATGAATGGGCCAAGTTCTGACCAAAGTATTTGGATTTATCTAAAGCTTAAACCAGGGCCTTCCTTGTCCTGGCTACAGGACAAAGCTAAGATTTGGTGATAATAGTTCGAGTCCTGTGCTGCAGGAAACAGAACTTGTTATGTAGTGTTTTTTCTTTTGTCAACATTGTATTCAAATTTTCTATGGCAAAAGATGCTCAGCTACAACACTGATAGGTACAATATATCACAGTCTTCCATATAAAAGAGAAAGAAGGAACCTCTACTTGTGTAGACTGATAAAAGACTTAATATTTTCTTTCTTTTTATCAGTTTCCTATAGTTTAACTAATCCCTGGAATAATTTATTTCAGTTATTCCTATAATTTCAATTAGTGAATTATCATAAGGCGTCACCATGTCTTACAAGGCAATTTGAATGTTTTGCCTCAGAAATGGCTGTGTTACACCTTAATGTAGGATGTGTTGCCAATGAATGGAAATATTTTTGATTTCCGTCCTCATGACCATAACATAAATAAAGAAATCATTCAACAGTGCCCCCCAGACAGCAGCAGCAATCTGCCTCACCACAAAATATTTTTTGCTGTGGAACTTCAAAGAGGTATTATACTAATTGAGATGGATTTTTTAAAAGGATAAGAAACTTTCCTGTAAATGGTTTCTCATACTTCATCCTTTTCCTCATTCTCTGAATTTCTTGGCATCATTGCAAATGCTCTTCTACTTGCAACCCTCCTTCAATAACTTACCCTTTTTGTATCAGCTGACTCAAGGTCCCTGGGTACTTTTCTCCCTTTATGATATTTGTAACTTTTGAACATTATCTAGGAATGAATAATGAGATGTGCCAAGTTTGACCAGACATTCTAATAAGCACATCTGTCACTTCCTTTTCATTCCTCAGTTTTGACTCCACTGTTTCTAAATTATGCATCATGTTGACTGAGTCAACAAAAAAGACCATATATATCCCCATTCTTGGCTCTTGTTTGCACATCATCTGCATTGCACTTGACCAGGGAGGTTCTCAAGCACTGTTCTCTGATTATTAAGAACTGTATTTTTAAGGTGGAAAGGTTGGGTGTTACTCTAGTGAATCTTGCATACCCTTTTGGAAAAATGCAAAACTCAGTTCAGAGTGAGGTCTCCTTCAGTATTTTCTAAATGCAGGCAGATCATCTTTTCTCCTCATCTAAGCTTCACCTGTAGTCAACAGATAGAGAACCAAGCACCACAGAGAGGGGCATATTTTTTTGTAAGAGACAATGCTAAGCAGGAGAAATTGTCCTGTGCAGATACTCATAGTCCTTCCCTTGCTTCTAGGTGAGCTGTGATGCTCTGGTTTGCACTCTCTAACTTCAGAGACACATCAGGCTGTGCTTTCAGTATCCCCTTCTTTTGCACTCAGCAAATTCCCATTGGATGAACTGGAGCACCCATAAGGGGTCTCCAGGGCCAGCACCTCCTGTCTTATGGCATGCACCTTCTGGCATGCACCAGGTACCATGTTTCTGGGAGATATTTAGGGTGCTTTATTGCATGTCTAGACAACTCTCTGGAGTCTGGAACTTCAACTCAATAAAAGAAAAAAATCTTTTACCTAGAATACTGCTATTTATGTTTTGTTATTTGTTCAGGATTTGTTCAGGTGTCAATTGTTAGCATTATGACTTTGTTGTATGGACCAAACAACCTTCCTGTTTCATAAACCTGCTGTGGAATGGCTTTGGGATACTGCACAATTCCCCCAGGTTCAGCCAACTGCAGTGCCTCAAAACACAAACCATGTTCTGCTACAATTTTTTCTTCCTAATAAAAACAGCCAGACCCTGAGAGCTAATATAGTAGCAAAAGCAGGACAATTGTATTGCTACGCCTTAACAGTGCATGATGTATGATTAAACTTTTTTTGTTAAAATATCTCAGTTCCAGAAATTTCCTTTTTACTGGCAGCTTAAGAAGGTGAATTTGTCTTTGGCAGGCTGCAATTCTTCCCTTTGAAAATCATACTTTTTTTCTAGCACTCCCCTACATTATGCTTGGGTACTGCAGCGTTGCAATGTATGGCATCAGCTCAGTTCAGCAAAGCTATTGAGTTATTGTACTGGTTAATATAGTGAAATTTATACAAGTTTAATCACATTTATTATCCCTGACAACAAGGCAGGTGTTCTGAATGCTAAATGAATTTTTTAGAAAGAATATAATTAATTTTTCTTGCCCTGTCCAAAAATGCTTAGTGGTCAGTTCTGCCATGGAAATATATTTGATAACATGTAAATCTGGCATTTTGGAAAGTAATTAAAAATAAAGTTGCTGTAATTTTAAATTCAGCTAATATCTGTCTTGCTATATTCTAAAGTGGTACTAGGCTAAGTGCTTGAACTAATCGATTTTTAAAAGGGTTTGGTTAGTAATCTCAGGGGAAATAAGGTAGGTTGTATGAAAACATATTAATTATAAAGTCTTCTTTTTTAATGATGCATGCCCTTTTTAGAGTACAAAATATTGATGTAGTAACTCCTTCAACTTAAATCATCCAACAAACCTTTCTAGTTTTGTATCATCTATCTCTATTGTTAGCTATATTTATTACAGGATGAAAATAAGATTTTAGATTTTTAATTATTAGCTATAAAGGATTCCAGAGCAGCTCAGTGATTTAATTTCTTTGTGAAAAGTATACAACTTCAGCAAATTTTTGCTGACTAGGAAATTTGTCATTCTCAAAGATTTATGTTACTTTTGGGTTCAGTATGTCATATTTTGCTCTCAAGTGTGCAGAAAGCTTATTCATGGAAAAGTTTTTAGTCTTTGAATAATATTTTATATTAGACTTAGAATGTCTGTTGCAGTTTTGCTTGATGTGAATCAATATTTTAGAGTTTTTAATTTAAAAAGAATAAAGGCATATTTGATGCAGAGATAAAGGCTATGCCTAGCCCCTGGGTTGGAGTGAAATATCAGATTGTCTGGCTCAGAGGGGCCGGGGTTTTAACTGCAGAGCGCAGGGCAAGGCTGGAACGGTTTCTAGGGAATGTGGCGGAGCTGTTCCTGCGGGTGGGTCCTGTGCCGGGGGACGTGAGACGGGGCAGAAGCTGCTCTGCAGAAGGAAGGTTGGCCTGTCAGGATTCAGTGTGGAGATGGCAGGGGTGGTTAGCAGTGGGCACAGCCTGCTGATCAAAGTGAGACAGAATGCACAATAAGCCAAAGCACTAAGGAGGAGCTGCCGGCACCTTTCTCCTCCAGTGGGTGTGAAAGGGCGTCGAGTATCAAAAACCTTGTTTACTGGACCAGCTTTGAATACATTAGGTTTGAAACTGAGATAATTGAAGTCTGCTACAGAAGAACAGAAATGAAAAGCTTTGAGAACAGCTATTTCTCTTAACCACTGCTCCTTGAAGGACAGGTCCTTTCCTTGAGCTCTGCTTTCAGTTTTAGTGTCTTCCCAGGTTACAGCAGACACTATATAAAAATCTGGTCTTTGATCTTAACCCAGTTGTTTGTCCTGATCCCCAGAGTCTTTGCTTTTTTCCACCCTGGAAACTAAAAGGTAAGTGTGCTTGGGGGCAGACCCCCACTCCCTACAGAGAGTCTTTGACCCAAGGACCACCTTGTCTCACAAATCTAATGGACAGCTTTCCCCTCCAGCTTCTTAATAAAAAAAGCATGAGATACAGCAGTCAGTGAGCTGTGGATCAACAGATAAAATAGAATCATGGGATCATTTAGGTTGGAAAAGACCTCTCAGATCATTGTGTCCAACTGTTAACCCAACACTGTCAAGCTCACAACTAAATCATGCAACACGTGCAAAATCCTAAGTGCAACATCCATACCTTTTAAAATACTTCCAGGGATAGGAATCCAGCACTCCCCTGGACAGCCTGTTCCCATGTTTAACAATACCTCGCATGAGGAAATATATGTTCCTATCCAACTTTAACCTCCCTGGGGTAACTTAAGGCTGTTTCCTCTTGTCCTGTCCCTGGTTGCTTGGGAGAAGAGACCGGCTCCTACTTGGTACTCCCTTCTCCCCGGTAGTTATAGAGAAAAATAAGATCCCCTCTGGGCCTCCTTTTCTCCAGGCTAAACAACCCCAACTCCCTCAGCCTCTCCTCAAAGGACATGTGCTCCAGACCCTTCACCAGCTTTGTTGCCCCTTTCTGGACATGCCCCAGCACCTCAATGTCCTTCTGGTTGTGAGTGGCCCAAAACTGAACACACAACTCACAGCCTCAGGTATAGGGACCTCATGTATAGTTTTTATGCTTTGTGTAATAGATGCAATAAGGAAAAAGGGTGTATTTTCTTATTACTGTTTCATTAACTCACTAAAGTAAGATTCCCTGACTTTTTAGACTTTTTTTTTTTTTTTTTTTTTTTTTTTTTTGAGGGGCACACATTTCCAAAAGGATGTTTCTTTATGAATACAAACACCTCCACTGCTAGGCTGCTAAGTGTGATCCTGTGCTGTCTCTGTGACAGATAAAACCACTACTACCAGAGCTAACACTACTTGCCATGTCTAATATTAGGCAGATATTTTAAGTATTTTTAATGAAATTTGCAGATAAGATACAGGATCTTATGGGATTGGTTTAATTCTTTACATACCATCAGAGAATGTAGCTTCCAGCTAGAAGAAAATTATTAAGGGAATATTTATATCTGATTATCCTGTTGGAAAGAAAGATGTGAACTTTGTGTTTCAGCTACTGATTAGGCAGTAGAGTTTTGTTTATGCTCAGATAAACTCTTGAGGTGTCTGCCCAAATTTAACAAGGTGATGTATGGAGAGTAGAATACCTGGAATAAATCTGACAGTACACATGTTATCAGTCCCATTTTCAGTGCTGAGGCGTGGTTGACAAGAAATATGTATTTCAGAAGATGGTTGTGCTAATTTACCAGCACAGGAGAGCCTGTGCCTTTCTTTTCCCATTGCACTCTGGCTGTGTGATCCTGTACATTTTCTTTTGCTGTCTCTGAAGCCAGTCTGACCTCTTGATGAGACATGTCAGCTTATTCAACAGGCAGAAAATTATCTCCCTTTTTTTGCTTGCTGAGTGAGCTGAATTGAGTCATCAAACTGTTGGAGCTAGCACAAAGGAAGTGGTAAGTACACACAGCTGAGATTGAGAAAAAGGGGAAAGCTGAACCATATTTTTAGTGGTAGGAAGCTGTTAGACCAGCTCAGCACTCTTGTGAAAACTCATTCTCAGTGAAGAACTCCTGTGTCACATTCACTCTGCCTCTGGACTGGTAAAACCTGGATATGTTGGCTGCTAAGGCTGGTGGTTCTGCAGAAGTGTTTGCCAGAAGAAAGGTTGTTTGATTTAAGTGGGTCCCTTGATGGAGATGTCATTGGCAATGGATATTGATGGATTGAGGCTAATTACTAAGACTTAGTGCATAACCTTTTCGTTCTTTTATATATTTTTGTAAACATAAACTTACACGTGAGCTATATTTTGTTGACTCTTGCAAAGGATTTTGCCATTTGCACTTCAAAAACATTCATGGAATCCCAGAAATTTTTGTTAAAACTACAGATGTATCCACTTACTATATCTGTTAATCACATGAATAGGGTGGGAATGCCTCACAATCTGCAATGCTAAATAACGTGAGACTTACTGAAGAGAATGCTTGCTGGAAAAATATAAAGCTACACAGAAGTGAGAATATTGGAGAGGTTTATTTTTGTCATTATAGACAAATGCCAGTGATTATGTCAGTATTTTAAATTTTTGTGGTGTTCAGCAACCACCATAAATAAACCCCCACAAAACCCAGCAGCAAAAAAACCCTCACACCTGTCTAGGCATTAAAGAAAGAGAAATTTTTTAAAACTGTATTTAATACCCTCACACATTGGTCTTCTGTCGACTCTTCAAACATGGTTAATACCAAGATTTCAAGCTCTCAAGAAAGCTGGCTTAAGCTCTCCATACCATGCTGAACAGTCTCCACAGAGTAGGGGAAAAATGACTGCCTGTTTTCCACTACAGAACAAATTATATATCCAGATTCATCTGGACATACCCAAGAATGGATCAAAACAATCAAAACCAGAAGACTTGAGAGACCTTCAATGAAATGTTGTGCCAAACAGCAGGACAAGAAACATAGGGCAGAACACAACACACTGCAAGTTCCACCTGAATATAAGGAAAAACTTCTTTACTGTGTGTGTGACATGGATTTCCTTCACAATCCCAGGAACTGTGTTCCAGGATGATTCTGCTTGAGTAGGGAGGTTAAACCCAATGACCCAGTGTGGTCCCTTACAATTTTACTCATTTGTGATTCTGTCTGTTCAATATCCCTTACAGATGCTCAAAGAATGACAAAGTAACAGAGATCAAATCATGGATCAAAGAAAGGCAGGTATTTTCAGAACACATTAATAGAAAAATCTTTTCTCTGCAGATGGATTTCACTTGAACAAGTAGGATACTTGTATTCTGATTTGCAAAAATGACAAAAAAGGATTTTTAAACTGTTAAATGACAGGAGATGATAACCCTGAGATACCTGTAAAATCTTTATTCAAGAATTATTTTTGCTACAATAATTACAAGTTTATTACATGAATATCAGGAAGTGGGAAAAACAACAAAAAAAATTTACTTTGAGTAGGTAGGTACCGGGTTGATGCTGGCCACAAGGGAATACATGAAATATCCATGCAAGGAGTGTGGGCCAAAAATTGGAGACATTAGAACTGTTAATGTACAGAATGAAGTTGAATATCACAGATGAAAGAGCGACGGCCGTGGCTGGACCAGGGATATATTCAGAGTCTAAATTATAAGAATCAATGAGATTACCTTCATTCAGAAGTTGTGATAAACACAACGCTCCCCCAACCAAACCGAACAACAAATACAGTGGATAAAACCATCTAGAAGTCAAAATTACTTCTAGAAAGGTGATAAAAGCTGTAATACTGGCAATGGACCATCAGACCTTGATTTGGCTATACCTGTGGATCTGGTCTTGATTTCAGAATGCTAAATAGCACTGAAAATGTATTAATTTAACTAAATCCTAACTTATCCAGGATAAATTAAAAAAAAAAAAAGCTGTGAAGAAGTCCATCACCATCTTATTTATAAAAGCAGTCTTTCAATTTTTCCCCCAGTAGTCACTGAACTAGCAATTGCCGATGCTATTTTAAGCTTGATTTTGCATGAAGATGGTTGACAAAAGGCTGTAACACAAAATTACTTTGAATTGAATGGCCCTGCTGTCTTTCCGTCTGAATGAGAGAACAGACAAAGGAGAGCCCACAGAGTTCTCAGTCTGAATGGGAGAGAAGCACTTCCAAAGAAGGGATTTGGCCAAGGAGAGCAGCAGAGTAAGATATTCATAGACTTGTCTGTGAAGGAAACTCATAAATAAGTCAAACATGGAAAATGAGTTTAGAATTTCAGTCCCTCCAGGAAAGGGAGGAAAATATGTTGGAAATGCAGCTGTGTCAGTGTTCACTTTAATGGGTAGCCTAGGAATGTCAAAAAGGGAAAGAAAAGGATAATTTCAAGGCAACAGATAATTGTTATTGAAGAATTGTGAAAAACGAACCCACAGAACCCCAGATCCAGTATCAATTTTTTCAATAGTTTTCTTGGTTTCAAAGTGGTTCTATATTGGGTATAAAATCTGTTTGTAGGGAAAAGTAATCAGAGAAACCTATAGCATTTAGCTGAGCATTATAAAGTTAAAAACATATTTTCAGAAAAATAATAATTAGGATATCAAAACAATTGAGGGACTGGATAAAATGTAAAAACATTTTACCAGAGTAGAAATCTGCAAGCATATCCTCTTACCTTCTTTAGTATAATGAATTATTTTCAAGGCAAATACAGCATACTTAACTAATCAGAGCTGCAATATAATAGTATATGAATTTCTGATGATTGATAATTCTAATGATTAGATAAAGTTGATAATGATAAAAAAAACCCCAAATTGTCAGGAGAGGAACTGTCTAAAAAAGGATATAGCCATATTTGTGATATAGGGTAGTGGGAGTTTATTGTTAGACTTCCTCTGGAGAAACTATTAGAATATATCTCCTACAATCTTTTAATTTATGTCTGTGTAAAGGCTCAATATTTAGAGCCCAAATGAATTTTGCTGATGGTTAAAATTGAGGAGGCATCATTATTGCAGAAGAGAATCATAATATGACAGTGGCAAAATTGGATGACCTTGAGAACTGTGATCACAGAAAGAGGATGGAATTTAAAATCTGAAATACAAATGTCAAATAAAGATTTTCTACTATGATTTGGAATCTTAACATTAGAACAGAGATAAGATAAAGCTTGATCAAAGAATGACACAAGGAGTAGAAATGATGCAATGCTATGGAAAGAAAACTCAATTCAATTCTAGGATGTGTCTGCTAACAGAGGAGGGAAAAGGAGATGTAACTGGATGTGATTTTCACTATTACTGCACAACCCCAGTGACCTGTGTTTGTAAAAGATACTTGAAGCCAGAAAAGCTGCAGAGAAAGGCTACAAAGTATGTGAGGGGAGTGGAGAGAAAACAAAATGACCCTCTAATTTTTAGCCAAATTGTAGACTCAGGAAGCATTTAGCATAAGCCTGTATCCCTTGAATATATTCTTGTCTAAGACTTATGGGAATAAAACTCTTCCAGTCAGATATTCCTGCATCTGCTGATTTTGGTTCCTTTACTACTCACTGTGGAATATCTCTTAAAATGCAGCAGCTCTTCAGTGATATCGCATGGGGAATTAAAGGAATTTAAGTAAAACAGCATATGTATAGATGCTTTCATCCTGTCTTAAACTGCCATTAGATGCATCTAAGGGGAAAAAACTGTGGAAAATGTGCAAAGTAAAATCCTGGCTCCAGCAAAGACAATGGTGAAAAGGAATGGTTATGGTGTCCCCCAGCAGTATAGTTAGTTTGAAATAAAGTAGCTTGAAGTAGTTAATTTTTATGGTCATCTGATCTTTCCACTGTTCACATTCTTTGTTCAAATTTAAAAGTGTTAACATAACTGTTTTTAAAGAATAAAACTCTGAGATTTTAAAAGACAAATATTCCTGGAATGAAGAAAACAGGACAAGTCTTGTTTTTAAATCTGAACAAATGATTATCAGGAATTAAACAACCCTCACAAATCCTTAAGTACCCTTTTTTGGAATGAAACATTCTTAGATTATGGGAGAGAGGAGAGTTGTAATTTTACAATGTCTTTCTCTGTCACTCAATAAATTTCAAAGATTATTGGAAGCAGGTTCACACAAGACTCTGTTATTTGTCTTTCGAAATATGCACGAACTCTTAGGACAGTTCATCTAAATCACTTTGAAACACCCAGCAGCCTGGTACTGTAATGCAAACAGAACTATTTTATAAATCAGTCAGGAGAACTCATTCTTTAAAAGATATGCTACATTACTGGAGGCAAAAAGCTCTCTGTTTCATTATATAACAATGACAATAACTCAATTTAAGTGTATAATGACCCAAGTCAGCAGTCCACAGCAACAAAAATTTAATAGGAACCTTATCTAGTTTGCTGACATGTTCTTCTCTAGAAGCCATTATAGGCTCTTCAGTATACAAAACAATTGGCTCTAATCTTTAATATTGCTAAGCAGCAGGGGGCAAATAGGCATTTTAGCACAGCTTTGCTTCTTATAAACAGCATTTAAAATATTCACGTGCTCGTAGGCACAGAGCTGTATGTCAAATGTTTCTGAAGTTTGGTCATTAGAAGAGGCTCTTTGGAAGTAGGGAAGTGTTCCTGCACTCCCGCAATGCCCTTTGGAACAGATCGAATGTCACCTTGCTGCAAGGGTGAGAGATTCCAGCCAGGGCTTCCTTCAGGAACAGCGTGATTTCCGACTATCTCCTGATGTAAATTAAACCCATGATAAAGTGAATGGGCTCCAGAGAGCCATTATAAAGAAAATCACTCAATTAAATACAAAACCAAATGTAATTTCCTCCCTATTTCTTCCACTAGTTTTCTATATACTGCACGTAAAGAGTACATACTAATGCCTATATTGAGTAGGTGGTAATGGCCACTTAGCTTATGATATGGAATATTTATCGAGGTAGTAGTGCTGAGATTAGGACAGCAACAGAGTAAGAAGCTGTCAGAAAACAGCACCTGTATTTACATCTCAGTCATATCTGTTCAAAATTCATTCATTGTGGTCATTTAAATGCCATTTTGTTACTTTTACAGTTACAAGGCAATCAGAGGACATTAGGTATAAATATATTTTTTATGGTTTTTGCAATACAGCAATGCTTTAGCAGCGCATACTGGCCCTCCATAACAGAAGGGTGAAAACTAGCATGTAAAAAATCTGCTCTCTGCCTGAAACAAAAGATTTTACACAGAAGGCACTGCCTGAGTCACTGAATCTAGTCACCTGTCATCACAGATTAGTAATTTTTAGTTTAAAAGGCTTTGCAGAGAATCTGTCTCACATCTCCTTGCACAAAGGCCAACAAAAACAACCCAAATGCAATTTAATACAGTGAAAGCCATTGGTAAAGAAGGAGGCATCTCTAGAAGAGAAATGGGAAAGAAGGGTGTGTGGGGTAAAAGGAGCTGTGGTGAGGGACACATCAGAGGGATGTGAATGAGAAAGGGAAACCTAGAGCTAAGGAATGCAAAGTGAAGGTATTTAGGTATGCTTATGGAGCTCCAACCTAGATAAAGTCACACCATATTTGCCTTAGGATAATGTCACAACCTTTGACAAGTGGTGCACCTTGCCTGTCATATATTTGGGATATAAACTACTACACCTAAGGTAGCCAGGATAATGTCTCTTTATCCTAATGGAGAAAACCAGGCAATTTTAAGACAAGAACAGTTTTAAACATGTACTTTAGATGGGATGTATTTGGTCATAAAAGTACCTAATTATCTCAATTAAGCTCTGTGGTTTCTTTGGTTTAGTTCTGGTTTTCATTCTGTTCATGAGAAATATATCCTGCTTGTATGGGCACTTTCTGCTAGAAATATCATTACAGGACACATCCTCTGTGTCCAACTCATGGAGGCATGGAGCCATCCTCCCATGCGTACCAATATGGTTGTATATGATAAGTGTTGTCTGTGCTCTGTTGTGAGGGCTCTGATGGTCTCCTCCCTTTCTCTTTATTGCTCAGCTAGCAGAATGAGTTCAAAAGGTTAGTGTTTTTTCAGCCAGTGCTGTAGGAAACAGGAAACCAGGAGCTTTGTGAAAAATCATCCTGTGAAAGGAGAATTTTTTGAGTTTGGATCCATTATATTACATTATACATTTCAGTGGCTGCTGACAACTTCCTATTTAGTATTGTCAATCTTTTCTAGTGTTTCTTGTCTGCAGAGCTTGTGGGGCCTTCTATTTATTTTAATTTCTATCTACCAAACAGTTATCTGACACCTTGTGAATGGAACATGAGGAAGAATGAAGTTGAAAGTGTGTGTCATACAAGGATGTTATTTGACAAGATAACTGTGCTGCTCCAACAGCTTCCAGATGCCAGAAGGGGTAGTTTTGCTCTTGCATTCCCCGTTTACCACTGCTATCAGTTTTCCCTTCCTTCAACACAATAAATGGACAAAGATGGCTTAGAAAAAGCATTAAAAAAAAAAAAAAAAAAAAAAAATGGGAGGGGAAGAGTTCATAGTGCACCAGGACTGCTGAAATTGGGAAGACAGGACTGTGTTGCTGAGTAAATGTGCCTGCAGAAAGGAGGAAGGGGAAAACTCCCCTTTTGGCAACAGCAGGTTGTTCCCTGTCTTACCTGAGGACAAATGTGATAATGATTGCCAAGCAGCAGAGGACATTAGAAAGAAGCTGCAATGACCTAGGAATGATGACAGTTGCTCAGCAGCTCAGTAAGGCAGGTGATTTTCACTGTGTAGAGTCCTGAGTTTGCACCACTCTGCTGCTGCTGGGAGCTTACAGGCCTTGAAGGGCTGCTCAGGAGGCTTTGCAGTTTTAGTTGTGTGAGCAGAAGGAGGCTTAGAGGCTCAAGCAAATGCATTCCATCAGATTTAACAAAAAGAGGTAAATGTGGGAAAGAGAGACAAGAGTTTGGAGGGTTTGCTCATGTTTTTATTAAAGCAGTCCTGCTGAGTTTCCTTTGGCTATTTTTCTGATTCCTCAAGTGGGGACCCTTAGGTAAAGACCATAGTAAAGTGTTTCTACTTTTAAAATATAGTGTTGGGCTGTCATTAGACCTTTGAGTTGGCCTTAGGTCTTACTGCCTGTGGTTAGGAAGGAAACTTGTTTTACATGCACTAAAATGCCTAAAGAAAAGGCACCCTACCCTGAAGCTGTTTTTATTCCAATTAAAATGTCTTTGGGTTTTTGGAAACATTTAACACTTTTTACTTGCTTTTCCTTTTCCTTATGAAAAGTAGAAGAGTCCAACACCCCTGAAGAGAAGGTGAGCCTGTGTTTCATGGAGAGCTATTTGTTATCAGGTGGTGAAGTGTGAACTCGCCTTGTCTCACTAAGGAAGCTGACAGAGGCAACATCTCATTTTCCTCCTTGTAGTAATTGCTGTAAGGCAAAATAATTTTCAATGTCTTGGGAAAGAAAAATTCCTGTTAGAGTAAGTCTTACTGATTTTATCATTACTGACCTTTAAAGTGGCTGCTGACTTACATTTTTAGCAGCCAATAAGAACATTCTGGATTCCTTTAAGAGGAAGTGGGTTAAGACAATGTCTGTCATGAAGGAAAACCATAGGCTCAGAGGATTTGACATTGTTTATTTCTCTAAGAACTCATTCATTATGTTTCCCATTCTTTTTGGATTTCAGAGGCTTATTTCAGAAAATGAGCAGTTCAATACTGATCTGTGCTAAAGCAAACACATGGTCCATCTGGTGAATTGCACATCTGTCTTCAGACAATAGAGGGCGATTGGACATTCTCCAGGATGGTATTATGCCCTAGGCCGTGCTTTGTCTTGAGCCTTACTAGTGATTTCAGACTCTCTCATTTTTGTAGCAGTGTCTTCATATAAAGACATTTCAGTTTTGAACTTTTCTCTTAGAATCCTTCAGGGAGTTTTATCTGTGTTATCATATGAACACAGACTGTAAAATGAAAATGTGGTATAAAGCAAGAATCATGTAGTTGATTCAAATAACTGATCATGGTGCTCCTCCTGCATAGAACCATTTGAAGCATCAGGGCCCAAATTTACAATATCTATAAAGGCAGAGATTGGAGAAGACTAAATGATTATGTAATGATGATTAAACACCAAAGCCTTTCTATAATAAAGAAATGAGGTATGACCTAATTACTACTGTTTGCTAGTAAAGATTGATCCATTTATCATTTTACTCTCTGTAATGGTTAAAGTATTTTCTCTCAATTTTCAATAAAGTGGAACTTTTGAAGTGTTTTCAAACTTTTGAGTGATCACTTCTTGGGGCTCAAGTAGTCACAATTAAATTGTGGTGACCTGAGAAGTTATTCTGCCACAATTACCTTTGTGCTTTTAGCCCACCTCAGTTTGATGTAAAATGCTAAAAGTTGAATGCCAAATTTTAAGCTTGTCAAACTTCAATGTATTTTTTGCTGAGAAGTCAGCAGTTGTGACTGAAATGCACCAAAAGCACTCACATTATGGACTAGGTTGGCTCAGTTGACAGAGTAACCTATGAAGCCATAGAAATTTGGTCATGCTTCATTAAGAGCCAGAGTTCCAGCATTTTTCTCTGGTGTCCCGGTGCAAGGCCCCAGGAAACTTGCTCAACGAGCCTCTGACAGCAGCTTAGGGTATTTTATGTACTCGTAGTTACAGGAGAAATACAGACAAGTTATTCTCAAGAGGTTAAAACAACAAAAAGAACTTTAGTGGCAACTTCAGAAAATCAGAGGGCTTTGGCAGAAGTTTAGAGCAGCATTCAGTGAACATAAAGCACTTCACAAGGTGTTAACTTAGCCCATTCAGCTTAGCAAACTCCAAGCCCATCTGATTTTACCTATCTCAAAGCTTCAAGAAGAAGGACTTAGAAGAAAGAGGAGACTGACAGAAAAAGTATGGAAAAGAACAAATATTGGTATCACTCCTGGTTCCAGTGGTGTTCAGCTGATAGAAATTCCAAGAGGTGGTAGGGCACATGCTTAGCACGCTGGGTTAAATTCCTTTTCACTTTGTGGGCCCTTCCCTCTTCCTCCAGGGGGGATTTCTAGTCATTCGACCATCCTGGGGCTGGACTGGAGCTCCAGGAGAGGGATCAAGAGCATTGCCTCCTGTATGCCAGGGACTGGTGGCCACTGCAGGGTGGGAGGCCCAGGGGGAGGAATGGGATACATGCATCACCTCAGCAAAGGGAAAGCCCAACCTGCTGCTTTACCTCTGCCCTGAAATGTTTTGAGGTAGCAATCCTTCCAGCCTTTCACATCTGGGAAGAGCAATGGAAAGCTGTATTTAACTCCTTGGAAGGTCCCATGCAATGTAGTTAATCTGCCTTCCACACCTGACTTTGAAGGTGTTTTTCAGCAAATGGAGAGCAATGGCATTGTAGTGATATGGGTAGAAGTTGAATTAGATAGCACTCTTTCCTTTCTGTGTAAGACAGGACATTTGTTTTAAGCCATGGTACAGAATAAATAAAGACAAGGCCTTTGACAGTCTTGCCAGAATCCAGAATTTCCTTTATTGAGCCAAAGGTCTCATGACACTAGTGTTTGAGATTTGGATAGAATCACAGTTCACATAGAATTTGTTTGTGATTCTGAGTTCAGTCCCGCACCTGGCTGAAGGGAGAGCCTTTCCCCTGCTACTTTGGGGTTTTTATGGTACTGTTTTCACCTGTCTTAGATTTCTGCGCTCCAGCTTTAGTGTTGCCCTGAAGAGAAAAGTGAATATCAGCTGGCTGGCTGACAGTGAGCTTTTTGCCATAAACCCTGGTCAGCTTTAGACTGTTGGTGAACAATGAAGCATCTTTACTCTCAAACCCATGTGAGGCCCTATAGGGGGAAAGGTAAAGGAAACAGGTGTTTTAAACTTGTAATGTCCAGTGCTTTCCAGAAGAAGGACAAATCCTTATAGTTCTTACTTGAAGTACAGGCACTTCCAGGAGACCTGTTTTGGTTTATCCAGCTAGTTGTGGGGGAAGGGGATTGCAAAGGAATAGATCAGATGATTTAGCTGAAGAGTTTTCTTTCAAGATGGCAAGCAGCACATGTGCTTATTATTAAACACATGTGCTTATTGCAATTCCACCAGCATACTCAGAACTTCATCAATGAGACAAACATTGAAGCTAATTTCCACTGCTCCCATGGAGCTGTAGTCTAATCGTGTCTGTTGAAGTGACCTTTGGAAAAGAGTTAACAGAGTAAATGACAAACTTATCAAAGCTTTATTAGACACTTTTGCCTCATTTCATAGTTTTTGAAACCTTCAATAAAAATGTTTACTGCTGCCACTGCTGGTGAAGGAATATACATATATAAATGTTTACAATTTTTCCTTAATACTTCTCCTTTTAAAAAAAGTTTTGAATTTAATTGAATTCAAATGTATTCAAATGTATTCAATGTATGGATTTTTCCATAGAAAAAGCATATTGTACTGTGTGGCAACTGTTCCTAGATGATCTGAGATTTTCCTAATAATTGTAGTGAACGTGTTAGCTTCATCTTTATGGAATGAGAAATGAATGGACTGATAAAGCAAAAAAGCTTAGGTAGGACAGGTATGGAATGTATTCAGTTCCTTGCAGAGTTGTTTTTCTTGCAAGGCTTGGTATTGTTAGAGCAGACAAATGAAGACCATAGGCTAATGTTCTGCTTCTCTGCTAGTAGCCTGGTAGGTATGTGTCTTTACTTCACAGGCAAGCCAGGAGGTTTCTCTCTCTTGCCACTATTTTTGTCTTCTATCATTTCTACTCCCTTGACCTTTACCTCTGCTGATGCTGGAGTAGATCAGATGGTGCTCTTGACACTTAGAATTTTAGGAAATGTTCCGTTTAACTTTAGGCCTAAATCTTTCAACTTAAACAGTAAATAAAAGATACTCACTGTTAGGTCTTTGGTCCTCTGCAGAGCTGAAATTCATTGCTCCATAAAACTGTACAATTGCAGCCACAATGTTGTGCTTCCTACTCCTCTCCTCATGCTATAGATTTTATGATTTTGCAATGCGCTCTTTGTATTGCAGCTATAGAAAACCCCTTTTATTTTCCTTGATTTTGCCAAGAGAGCTTAGCAACAGATACTTTACACCCTCAGAGAAGAGCTCCAGTTGTAGTGGTTGTTGGCTGTGTTGTTGGCTCTTACCCCAGGTTCCGGAGTTCCCAGGTCCCATTGTGTCCCACGTTGTGCTTCAGGGGATGTCCCTGTCCCTCCTGTGTCTCTCCATTTAAAGGGAACCCAAGAAGGTGGATGTGGCCTGTAATGTCTCCTGAAGTGGACAGTCAGAGCACTGGGATTGCAGGGCACATTAAGAAGTGCTTTTTGTCTTCAGTCTAGGAATAGCCTCTAGGTTGAGTCTAAGTTTGAGTCTGAGTGTTGACATGAGTGAAGTGTTCTCATGTTCCCCAAAGAAGAGGAGAAAAGAAGGAACAAGGAAAATAGCAGTTAGTTCTTGCACTGCAATAGATCAGATGGGCTACTGTCTGTAAAGGTCTGTTTCATTCATCACCTGCAAGATAATGATGTGAAAAACCTCGATTTCTATTAAATTGTACCATCTGTTTGTTAAAGCAATTATTTATAGTGTTTCCCCAACTGTAGCTACTATTCCTCACCTCTGAAGTGAGAGCTGAATTTCAGAGGCCTCCCACAGACTATTTCTCCTTGCAAATATATTCTTCTTACCATTTTTCATTTAGGCTAAACGTGAGGGAAAAGGCCAAACTTTTGTAGGTCTCTGTGTCTGTCAGACATGCATGAGGGGAGAGTGAGGTTCTATACTTTGGAATATGCAATGAAAAAAAAAAAAAAAGACATCTGTTTTCATGCATTGATTTTCATATATTTTAAATGTATAGTATATAAAGAGCTGACTTAGCACTCTATTGAATACTAACCATTTTTCTCACAATTCCATCCTCTAGTTCAGATTTATTTTGCATGTGGAATTGAGTATTCAGTTAGGTGCCAAGCTATGGAAGCAAATTTTCCTGTTTCTGATTGCACTGCTTGCTTCAATTCTCCTTGTAATAGTATTTAGAGTCAGTTCAATGTGCAGTTTATCCTCTATGTACTTAAAGTACCTGAAAATTTAGCTCCATGTATGTGTATATATATACACACACACATACACACTCATGAATATTTGCTGAGTTTTCCAATGATCAGATCTTTGACTTTAAAATGCCGTCTGATATAAAAGAAGAAATAATGAAGTTTATACTTGTTAGCATCTCTGTATTTATTTTGTTTTGTAAGAAATGCAAGGCAACAAGCAATTCAAGGGAGAAAAGCATTGCAATAGTAGAGAACAGGAAGTCAGTGATGAAACTTTGAAATTCAAAATATAGTACAGAATAAACTGAATTTCAAATGTAGTAGACAATAAAATATGTTAGGTCACTTTTAGAAAGCTTTTGACTTTTTCTGAGTGTCAAGTCCAAGAAGATAGACATTCAGAAAAAAGTCAGAAGGCATTAATGTATTTTAGTACTTCCTGCATAGGATCTAGAAGTAGCCACTGCTTACCAAAAACAGTTTTCACACTGTATAAAAAACAATCATTCTAGGAAAAAAATTGTGCTATTTAATAGTGCTATTATTTCATTGTTACTACCCTCAGCTTCAAGATAAAATCTGATGGCTACTGTAAAACTGCCTGAAAGAAAGCAGTACTAACTCCCAGTACATGTGTAAATTTTCTTGTAATTACTGAGGAATGCTGCTTTCTGCACTTTCCTCATGGGCAGGGCTGTGGGGAGGGCAGACACAGCTGCTGGCAGTGCCTTGGAGCCTCAGGATGCTGCTACAGCCCTGGCTCCTGGCTCCCTGTTCTCCTCCCTGGGGAGAGGTGGCTGCTGCAGCAGAGATGAGTTTACAGCTGCTTGTTGTGACCAGGGTGATGGGGGGCAGGCAGAGCATTCCTGTGAATCTGGCCAATGCCCTTTTTATAGGGTGAAATCCTATCCTTGTGAAATCAATGGGATATTTGCTGTCACAGGGCCAGGGTTTCTCCCAGAAGTTCCTCATTGTAATCTGAACTAGACAGGCAGACATCATTGGGAGTGTTGAAAAAAATCCTCAGCTTGCTCTAGTTTGCTCCTGCTAGGTCCAGTTTTCCATTGTTTTGTATATGAAGTTAAATTTTTCCCTGTGCCTATGGCCTGGCAGCCTGGGAATGAGTTAGGATTACCTGACTTCTTTATGCCCCCAGGTACCAGGAAAAATTGCAGGAGGGAGCTTTTAGTTCAAGCTACTCCAAAACGCTGTGCAACAGGACACAGGAACTGTAACCCTCATTTCATCTCCTGTTTTTCCTTTCCCAGACCCTTTCTTCCTTTCCTGGCAAGGTGATGATGATACAGGAGGTCTTTTTCTTCCCTTCTCTCCTCCTTGGTGCAAGCGAGATGGCCGCAGGGGACGCAGGCAATGGAAAAGGACGGGATTTTGAAACACAGGGAAGCACATCTGTTGTTTCTCAGATTTGAATTGAGCCTATAACAGTTGTCTGACAATTTGCAAGTTGGATTTATAATTCTGCCATTGTAAGAGGCTGAGTTATAAATGCACTGTGCAGTTTATAGAACCTGCCAGCAAATCTTAACTGCAAACCCTTGATTTATAAACCATCTTTTAAACCAGTAATTTTTAGTTCAGTTTTTACTGAAGCATTTCAGTACATGGTAAGTCAGAGAAAAAATTTCCATATCCTAAACGGGATTAACAAATCTTAAATCAGATCTGTAAGTCCTAGAACAGATTTACAAATCATACCAATAAATCCAAAATAAAACTACGTCTTCTTTTTTTTTCCCCTTGGCTTACAAATCCTGATTTTGCAGATGCCTGGTAAGGAAGTGATTTATAAAGTAAGAATTCAAAGCTCAACTGTCAGCATGATCAACTCTGAGAGGTCTGGCTCTCACATCTTATCTGAGTGCTTTGATTTACAAGCTGTAGTCAGGGTCTCTCTATCAGAGATTTTCTCCTGGAACTTGGAGTTGTTTATTATGAGACCTACAAAAGGTTAGGCTCGAGAGAGTATACCAGAGTTTGACTGGCTTTGCAGTGTTATGGAAAAGGTGATACCTAATCAGATTGCAGCTGGCAAAAGTGCTCTGCGTAACATTTGGTTGTCAGAGAAAACAAACAGCAGCTGAGCAGCAAATTCTTGAAATGTTAATAAGATGAGATCCCTGAGTCTTTCGTCTTGCATGCCTCAGTAGAGCGCAGTGCACACCTTCAACGGCTCCAAGGACAGAGGTGTAGGTTCATGTGCTACTTTGCACTTGTTTCAGTCCCATTAGGGGCAAGATGAAACACAGGTTACACACTTTATTGAGTATATATGGGCTTAAGCACCTGCTTCAGCTTGTGTTTTAGTACACTGCCTAACAGGATTGCAGCTGATTCTTTTTCACATTTGAGACTGGATTTTCTTTCTAACTCATGTCCATACCTTTGAAATTCATACAAATAAAAATGCCAGGCAATTAAAATTATGTAATTAGAGAATGCATTCTGGAGGTTGAAATCAATGCAGTAATCAGTCTCCTTCTGATGAAAAAAAATCTCCACCAACAATAGAAAGCAGCTTCAATGACAAGAGAATATTTAATTTATGGAATATTTATGTGAATTTGTTTCTACTTGACAGATTAGCTCCCACTAATCAGATAAGTAATTTAAAAATCACTTTCTATGCTCTAGAGTGATCACTTTAAGTGCCCATTTTTTCTTTATTGATAGTCAGGGTTTTCTTTATCTCATCTAACATGTTTTCCTTCTACCTCCTCTTTATAGATTAAATACTAAGAATCCTTTCACATTAGATAGCTTGGTGAATAGCCTGTGTCCATCTACTGCTTGGACTCCCTTACTGACCTGTGTGTACACCTTGTAGTTCAGAGGTTCCTTTCATTATTGTTTGAGCTCCTCAAGAGCTTGTGGGCATCTTTGTATCAAATAAGCTGACAAACCCAAAAGATAATGACTGCAGGTGCTGGAAAGGTGTTTAATTTGGGCTGAATTTTGTTGGACTATTACTTGGTTATTTTAATGGTCCCTCCTAGGCAGAAACCAGACTGGGGGATAACCAGTCAGTACTGCTCGGCACTCTGGTCTTGTTACTCCTTGTGCTGCTTGGGACTTTCATGGTTAATTCAAGACTGTCACATTGCAGCAGAATCCATGCAAGCCCAGGAAGCCCAATACTCTTTTCTAGTAAATTCACTCCTTAGGAAGTGAGTGGAATGTTTCTGATGCAGTTAAACATCTAACTTTTAGTGTGATAAACGTGATTTGACAGACAGCTACCTGGATTTGAAGAGATGAGATCCGATGTGCTGGTGCCTACTGATTACACAGTGATTATTTAAATCCTTGTTTGTTGTTGGGAGCTGTTTACTGAACACAGCAGCTCATCAAGAAGAGACTTCCCAATCTGAACAAATAAATCACGTAATCCTAATAGCAAACAAAGTGTTACAGAAATAATGAAAGAATTCAAGGAGGGTGTGGGGGCTGGAGCATGGATGAGTAACTTTGTTGGTGCATACATCCCTCACTAGTGCCTGTCAGTAAATTTTCAGGGACCAAGCAACTTAATGGCAGGGCAGCAGTTGTACTGATAACAAGATATTGCATAAAGATAAACATAATTACAACCATGGGTCTGTGTGGTTTATTTTTCTTTTTTTAACCTAATTATGGTAGTAGTATGGTTTTAATAATATATGGAGTTGTTCCAGAATAAACAAGTATCTATTATGCTCAGGAAAACTGTGTTTTACTTTACTTGTGCTTGGTTTTATCCAAGCATACCAAAACTGCCTCACAAAGAGCTAAGGGATTTGAAGAGACATATGACCCATGATGAAAAGGAGAACAGGAATCCAAAAATTTGCTTTGTGGCTTCTGTGGCTTTAACAAACTAGAGGAAAACTCACATATAAAATGGCATAAATATATTTACTCTACTACCTTGGAGAAATGGGTATGTAAAAGTATGCAGACAAAGCTTATGCAGATCTGGGAAACTGTGAAGTAGAAGTCATCCTTATTTTTGTTACTATAGTTGGCATACATACATACATACATACCTAAAGGGGTGTTTGGATTTTCTCAACTGCATATCAAAATTTCTTCCTTGAAAATCCTTCCCCAGATAAACTGGAAACCCTGCAAATTTTGTATGAGCAAGGGCATAGCAAAGCTTTTGAAGGTCTTTCCTGCATTACCCTGCACTGAGCTGAAGGAGGACTAGGGTATCCCAGGGACCTTATGTGACATGCCAGTGCATGGCATCCTGTACTGGCAGTTCAGGCCACAGTACTAAACTTGAGAATGGAGTTTATGATCTGAGTATACAGTGTCACTTCAATGGCCCAGAATTTGATTTCACAATTGTATGCTACATTTAAACCCAACTTGTACCAGAATAAACTGGTACAAATTCTGTCCCACTACATAAACAGTAAAGATTATTAAAATGTGTTCCTACTCTTCTTGGAAGACTGTATTTTTTTCCTTTAAAAACATGAAAAAACCTTGATTGAAAATAAAATGCAAAATATTTATTTCAAGTTGTTCCAATATGATTTACAATGTCTTGGTTTATTTAACCAAACCAAGAGGTATCATCTTGGGACAACTTGATGTTAAAAACTGTAGTTTTAAATTTTTGAGCTTTTTTCTAAACTATTTTTCTGAGGCACAACAGTCATTTTGCCACCATTTGAAGTGCAAATAGCTCATACTTCGCTCACCTCAATGGGTCAGCATTCCCTGTCTGTACTGCAGCACAGATTACTTCAGGGACTTCTTGCAGTACAAAATGGGAACTGTGGTTGGAAAGGAGTTCAGAGGAAGTGTCTTGCTTTGTGGAAATGGGGGTGTTTGGCTCCTAAAATACAGCTCTTATGAAGTGTTGTGACAGCTTACAAGGATCATATTATACAGTGAACCAAAGTGAAGCATTTGCTTATGGGACTGCTGAGATGTTTTATCTCAGTTAAAAGACGTATGTTCATATTTCCCTGCAAAAATCTTCAGCCTTTGGCTAAAATAGTTTTAGTGTGTGTGTGTTTTCTTTTTAAACTCTTTTTGCTTTCACATGTTTGTGGTTTGCCCCCCACCCCCACCAAAAGAAAGAAAAAAAGTATATTTTGAGAACCTTTCCACACATACAAATATATTTGATGAAAAAAATTGTTTTGGTCTGTTCTTTCCACCATTGTAATGGACAGTTTTGCACTGGTATTCACACACAAGCTTGTGCAAACACAGACAGCCCTAGCTGGCTGATATACTCAAAGGGAGTCCAAGCATTAAAGATAAGCCATTACATTTTACTCTGTGTTGTAAAAGACTACAACCATTTCTCAGCACAATAAAAAGAGAGATGGATAAATGTGTTTTATATTTAACTTTTGAGGTTTTCAGCTTGTTCTGGACAAAAAAATACTGGACAATAAGCTGTTACTGTTCTCAGCTCTATCCAAACATACCTCCACACTCCCAAAATTGAGGGGAAAAGAAGAAAGCTCTTTCTGGGTAGCTGGAAGATGCAAAGGCTCCTTAGTGAGAAAAGAGAATAGCAGTCCTCCATACCATCTTTTCTGTGTGAGAGAACAAAGACTGTTTTCCTGGCCCTTTGCCTTGCCTCCCCCTCTTCTCCCTTGGTGGTGGAAATCATCCAGCTCTCACGTCCCAGCAGCCTCTGGCAGTGGGGAGGAACTGCTCTGGCTTCTTTCTGTGTTAAGTCCCTTGTGAATTAGTCTCAGATTTGATGGGGATTTTCTGTCTTTCAGGAAAAAAATGCATGTTATTTTAGCAAGTTTGCAAATGTGCTGGTTTACAAAGTTTAGAATTATTGTTAACCTTTCACGGAGTGTCACAAAGAAGGAAGAGAGGCAACATTTTACAAACTGATACAGTTCTTAACAGCTCCTTCAATGAGTCCTCATATCAGAGGAGATTTAAAGCAAAGAAGAGAGAGACTCCTGATGGGATAAACTTTTTCTTATGTCTTTGAATTACAGGTCAGGCTTTGCTTTATAACAATGAAAAAAGAAGTCGGAGCAGGTATTGACTTCACAATGATGTAGATCAGGTTTGTGTACTCATGCAGACATAAATGAGAATTCAAAGCCAGACACCATCTCACAGAGGGAAGAAATGGAAAATTAAACCTCTCATTATTGCATTGGAAATTATAGGATTATATCTATCACCCATAGCATATAACAAATGTTGTAGCCAGCTTTGCTGAGTGGATTTGCAAGACTCTGGAAACATGACATTTAGAAATAGTAGTTAAATAAGGAAAAAGTGCAAGCTGTTTTTTATCTTTGTGACTGCAAGCTGTTTTTTGTCTTTGTGACATATACATAACTTACATCTTGCTTAAAAGGAGATGAATTATCTCGTCAGCCTCATCTGTGTTATAAGTTAGATTTCATTGTGGACTAAAGGAGCAGCTTAATAAGGACCATATCCTTAAACATCTGCATCCATTTGATCAGTAGATCAAATCATTCCTTCCCTTAGGTGTATTTGACCTAACCCTATTCTTACTGGCTTCACTTGCAGCAGGGATTTAATTCATAATGTTTCATTTTCAATTATTAATACTCATCTATGCTGTCAGTTTATTTAATAAACATATAATATTAATCTAATTCAACAGGGTTCTGTTTCAAACTGAGGAAGTTCTGCTTTTTTTTTTACTGCTATCATCAGTTACTCTGAACAAAGCAGACTATATAGGAAAGAAAAAAATCCAATAGTGACATTTAGAGTTCAACAGTGAGCAGCACACAAGCTGTCAAGTGCTTTCCTTTGACTTCTTGACACAATAAAAAAAGACTAAGATTTTTTTTCCCATTGGCACGCACAAATATTCTGGAGTTAATGTGTGTGTCTGAGAAAGAGAAGAATTTGATCTAAGTGCTTACTTTTACCATTTTGGATTCTTATCTGTTACAAATGTGCTTCCAAATATGATGGGCATATACCAAGTAGTGGGTATTCCAGATTTCTCAGGCATCCGTGTTCATTGAATGGAAGGAATTGTTAAACTGTACTAAATAAGAACAAAAGCCCCAGTGAAGTATTCACTTACTTAGAAACAGCTTTCCGTTTCAATCTCATTATTCAGTTACATCATGGGATACTGTGCAGGAGACATTGAGCCAGAAACGCTTTAATCAAATAAAGAAACTGAAAAGGACTTCTCCTCTAAGTATCATTTTATCGAGACTAATATTGTTGTTGTCTACAGTGTCCATATCAAAGAATCTGTATTGATTTAATCATTTCAGGCAAGGTAACAGAGAGTCCTCAATACACATCCATCAGCATATGTTTATGGAGATCAGTGCCCTCATACCAACATACATGAGCCCAGGGTTTAACTGGTAACAGCCCTCTTGGTAAGTTTCTGGATGAACTTTGGCTGGTTCACCAGGCAATAATCATGAAAGGGAGCACCTCCATCTGAGAAGATGTGATGTATGTACTGTTCCAATGTGACAGCTGGCGGCTTTTTACTGCTTGAAAGGTGGCAAGAGGCTCTGACATTGCCCTTGCCCTCCGCAGTGGTGTTGGTGCCTCTACTGCCAGCACAAGACTTGTGTCAGCCACGATCTGGACTGAGCACAATGTTTGGATTAAGCCAGATGCAATAACCCTTAAATCAGCCTGTGAAAAGGTGAGAGAGAGAAAGGATATGATTGTTCCAGTTTGGCGGTGCTGGCTTGATGTTTCCACAAAAGGTGCTGCATTTTTAAAAACACGAATGGGCCAGTTTAATCCTTTGCTCTAATTAGGCCTTTGGTGATCCTAATTAGGGGTTTGTCAGCTAACACAGAATGGCATTTGAGAGCATGTGTAGGGTCTAAATGCCAAAATGTAGGGGCTGGGTTTGCATATCTGTTCGCAAATTGCCCAAGGGGATTTTCATCTTCAACATGCCTTCTAGGTAAGCTGTGTGTTCAGTGACAATGATAAGGATGGTGGCACAAGCAGGAGTGTCTCACTCTCAGCGCTCCGTCTTCCTTTGTTCAAAAGATTTCTGTTGCCACACCAGGGGAGAAATGATAACACACACTTATCAAGCCACTGTGACATATCAACAGCAAAGGTAAGATTGAATCTGAGCATTATCTGACCAGAACATCATCAGAAGAGAGAGCCAATGTACCTCCATGTGTCAATTGTCTGTCAAAGTGTCTGGCCGATGGCTGCAAGTGGCAAATACAGCCTCTGAAACACACATCAGTTTTGGAACAATTTGCTGGAACAAACAGGTCATGAATGACTTAACTATCACTAATAGTAATCTGTAATTATTACTTTGTTAGGCTGTGTTCTGTTAAAGCCACCTCCTGGGAGAAGGAACGAAAGCAAGGGCACACCTTGGACAGATCTCCCCCTACAGATCTCTCTGTGGGACTACCCTTGTGTTTAGCCTTGCTGTTGAAATAATCAATTACGTTCATCTTCTAATTAATGAACTGGTATCCGTTCCACAGGACACGCTCGTGCCGTAATTAGCGTGGTTGCGTTTCCAGTGCAGTGCTTGGGAGCAAACGTGTGTGGAGTGCTGCTGAGCTGGAATTGCATGAAGTGGGGAGGCAAGGGGCGTGCTCCCTCTGCTCTGGAATGCACACTTTTTTTAAAGTGAGAAAACACAGAAGAATCAGATCAAAGTGCCACTAATGAGACAACATATTTTTCTCTGCTTTGTGGTGTATTAACCGTACCTTTTTCTTTTATGATCAGAATTAAGGTTTTATTTTAAGCATTTGTTTTGTCTGAACTGCAGGAGGAAGTCTATTCTGTACAGTAGGAAAAGTCTGCAACTCAGCATGTGTGGAGAAAAAAAAACATTTTACATATTTCTATTTTTTAATGTTATGCTGTCAAACATTTTTGTGTATAAAATTCAAAAATTCTGTGGTATCTTGAAATCTTCAATAAAAGTGTAACATGTCTGAATAGAGGCTTTATGGGGAGTCAACTAGATGGACATTCTATCACTTGGAAAATGATATATCCATTTGAAAGGAGTTTACCTAATAATATTTTATTTCTCCTATCAGTTAAATTCTATATTGAAAATCAGAAGAAAAAAAATATATGTAAAATTTCATTAAAGCCAACTAGAAATGTCACAGTAAGTTAATGGGGCAGTTCTTTAAATGGTGTAAATTAACCTGACTTCACTGAATTACAAAAGACATTGCTCTTTAAGTTCTAGTTACAAAAATCGCTTTTCTACATTCCTCCTGGAATCTGAGAATAATGTACAGCTTTATTTCAGTGAATCAGGACTTAAAGCAGTGAAAAGTAGCTGAGATGATCAGCAAGGGGCTTTTTTGTACATAAAACCAAATCACTAGACTCATACTACACATTTGCAAACTGGAATGAAAAAAAAAGAAGCAAAATATTTGTTTTGTGGGAGTTTCTTTTTGTTTATTTTGCTTTGTCACTTTCCCCCATTTGTTTCCTTGTTATCTATTGAAAACCTTAGTTTAAAATTTGCATTTCATTTGGCTATACAACTCATATATTTTTGCATAGCACCTCTTTGCTACTGATTGTCTGGTGGAGTAATGTTGCTGTATGCTTAACAAATTCTGGTTCTGTTATGTAGATGATGAAAAAATACCTGCTTTATATAATTACAACTTTAGACCAAACAAGAAGAATTAATTATTCTGTTAATAATTTGTGCATTTGGTACTCAAAGCAACTTCTATACTCCAGAAAGAAGGCAGTATGTAATAATTTTCTAAGAAACTAAAGTAACTGTTTCTTACTTTAGCTTCCTTATGCATTTTTGGGCCAAGTTTCAGCCTGAAGCAGACTTTAATAGTTGCATATGGAACTCTCAAAGTGGCTGTGATGAAGACACTGACAAACTGAACAATGCCGAAGTTATATAAATCATTATGCAGTGGATGTATGCCAGCTGCCAAATGACGGGATCTGAAAGAAAATTCTGTGTGTGCAGCTTATTTCAGACTTTTCTTCTTTGATATTTCTTCTACCTGTCAGTAAAATCTCTCATTTGTCTTGTAGTAAGTGTATGAATACTGAATTAATGGACCCCTGTCCCAATCTAGACATAAGTTTTCTGACAGAAAGTCCTCTGTTTTGGAGTGGCCAGCTGTACCAGTACTTTGTTCTGGGTGCACATGTGGGTGTCTGCTTGCATTAGCAGCAGCATGAGCAGAAATGGCACTTTAGAAACCTGTATAGAAACCTCTCTTCCCCCCGGATCTAGCAGGAGAAATCTTTCTCATGAAGAGGCAACTGAACACTCTGTACAGAGTTATGATAAATTACAGATGTGTAGTAAATTAAATTTATGATAGCTACCTTTGACCTCCTCCTATATGCTTTACTTATTAATCACATTTCTTCTGGGATCACTTCTGCTGAACATCTTCCAGGATTTCCACGTTTCTAAAATGGTCTGCTACAACTGGGTAAGAATATAGGATGCTACTGAAGGAGGGAAAAGGCATGAGTCAGAGACCTCATCAAGGAGAAATATTTCACTGCTTTGGAAAACTATTTGAATGGAGAAGAGGAAAAGAGGAGGAAAGTTACAGCAGTGAGCAGCACTGGATTAACGTTAGGCCATTTCAGTGGCACTTCTAAGTGACTGCATTGTGATTGCTGTATGCCCATACATAGACAAATATCTTATCAAAATGAGGATACAATAGTTAAATCTCTGTTCCATTTTGATCTAATTCTGGATTCAGATCTTAGATGACAAATCAGTGAAGTTAACCTCTGTGCTACTCTCTTTCCTGTGTCCCCATAACAACATTTTCACCCTTTCACAGTTGTGGAAAGGTGACCATACAAACTTGCTCAAAGTGTCAGCTCCAGGAAATTGTGCTCCTTCCTTTCATGAGTCTGAAGATAAAAATACTATCCCACCACCATCCATTAAATGCATTCTCTATATATAGAGAATATATTAGAATGATACTACGGATATTGAATTTATCTTCATGAGATGGGGATGGTCTCATCAGTCATGAGTGTCACAACTAAGCAAAGACACAAGTGAATAATGAAGCCACCCTTATCGGGTACAGATGAATTCAATTTCCTCTGCACTATAATGTCATATTTGATTCAGTGAACTATAACATCTACTTTTTATTTTTTAAGTTGCCCATGGGTTCTATCTTTTTCTCATTCTCCCTCTCTAAAGCTGTTTTTGGGACACATTTTTCTGCTTTTATGCATTCTGCATGTCTTTTTCCTCTGTCTGACATAACAACTAAGTTGAGTTCATAAATGGCATACACAGAAAGTGAATGCTTACCATGTCAGGTGCCTAAATTCCCTGCCCCTACTAGCTTTTCTGCAGGACCAGACACTGGGAGTTATGCTGACAAAACTTTATACACAGAAGTACAGAACAATGGTAAATGAGCTTGTTCTGGGATTTCACTAAGGTTATATTCTCTTATGATTTTTTAAAAAGTCTGTATGAGTCTGTCCATTTGACAGAGTAGGAGGAAGGAATCAATCGTAGGAGTGGGCTTGGGGTTAAGCAACCCTCTTGTGAACCCAGGCTGAGAATAACAAACCAAATATGTACAATATTATGCATCAGTGGGTCATACACAAAAGAGTACAAGGAGCAAAATTTGCTATGGTCTTCTTCTTACCAGAATAGTTTTTAATATGAGAAGGGCTAATCAGAAAGCCTGCTCCTCTCTACACTACAAGCCCCTTGAAGTTTTTCCAGAAAATGTTCTCTCTGTGAGCTGCATATCAACCTGCCAGTAAGCTGCTGTTTCAGGATTCTTTGGATACACTGGGAACAAATGCCACTTTCACAGCACTGCTACAGCCAGGCACTAGACACTGCAAGAAGTGCAGAGGGACAGAGCATCTTTGAAGCCTCTCCCACTGTTGAAGTTGTGCCAACATGCTGGCTGCAGACAATACCAGATTTGTTTTGAGGCAACTTAACCATTCACACAATCTCATGAAACTGCCGTCTATCTCCTTAGACAGGAGAATGTGCCACTTAAGCTACCAAGGGCAGAGTATAGTGCTGTCCCTGGGAAGAGCTTCTCCTGGCTGGTGCACTTCTTGGCATAGCGGCCTCTGGCTCAAATCCCCACAGCTCGCTCTAATTTTTCCTCTTTGCAATAAAGAGAATAAACACAAACCTGTTGTGTGAGAAATGCAGCTGCTGCATCGGCTCTGGGCTTGGTGTTATTTTGTACCTAGGCTGTATATTCTATATTGCTTAATATGGAAAAGGGCACAATAGCTCAATTTCAAGCTAATTATAGCAGTAGAAGATTCTATGGGAATGCCTCTCCAGGTTTTACCAATAAACTCCTTAGAGAAACAAGGAAACGTATTCACATTATATTTACCTAATAGATGAGATTCAGTCTATTAGATGAGATATGAAGTAAATTAAATTCCATGGCAGGTGAACACCCTGAGGGTACTGTAGTTTATAGCACTACATTAATATTCTGTGAGACCACTGCATGAGCTTAGTACAGCTAACTTCAAAATTAGCTTTACAGGCCACCTGCAGAATTTTTTCTAGTTGCTTTCATAGTCAGTGCTGCAATCATAGATAATTTAACATAAATATTAAGTAAATAATTGGTTCAGAATATTTCAAGGTTAGGGACATAAATCTCATTCTCATTACATGCATGCAAACCATAAAAATACAAGGTGGTGCTTAACCTGCCAATTTTAGTTTCCAATGAGCCACATTCAATTTTTTGAAATAGAAAAGACCTAAACAAATTCTACAGAATGCAGTTATTGAAGGTGCAGAAGAATAATTGTGGAAAGCAGACATTAATTCAGAACGCTACATAAAAATGCTCAGGCTGGTAAAATGATTGTAATGAGCACTACTAATGTTTTAGAATTCATTTATATAGATTTAGTGATATGAACATAGACTGAAATTATTTTGCTATCCTTTTATGAAAGGATGATTTCTGAAGCTGAGTACTGTTTGAGGTAAGGAGGAAGAGGTAGTAGGTGTGCCTCATTATGACAGCAGAGGCTATGACATGTTCTCTTATTAGCCTCCAGAAGCTTGCTACTTGCAGGTTAGCTAGAAGCAATCACCACAATAACCAGGTGGTCTCTTAGTCAGAAAAGCACATTTTCATTTTGAAGGAGGTAGACTTCTTTCCTAATGCAGTCGTCTAGTACCAGAGCTTGGGAATGAGATCAAGAACTGCTCTTAGATGTCAGACTTTTGGCTGCTTCCAAAAAAATTTTAGCAGTTCATCACAGTGATACTTGGGAATAAGTCAGTAAGGTACTATGTCTGTTATGTGCATTTTCCCAACATCAGTAGGCCTTTAATTTAATATTTCTTTTCATATATCACTTAGATTTTTTATCAGACTGTAGCATGTCTGTGCAGATTCTATTTTGATGCTTTTCCCCCTAATTTGTCCATAAGGATACAAGGAAACTTGTATTTTAATCTTCACTTTAGAGTGTAAATTGGTTTAATTAGCCTTCCGTTCTTTTCCAGATCCTTTTCAAAATATTTGCTCTTTGATATTATTGTCAGATTGTAAGAGGTGGCTAAGGAAGGAGAACTGCAGGTGTTTCTCATGGACTAGACAATGCCTGCTAATGCAAAATTGATCTAAAATAATTTTAACAATACATGTCACAGAAAAAAAAACCTTGCAATCAGAGAACCTGCTGTCAGAATTTGGATTTGTTGACTTTTACCAATTGCTTCCTAACTATGTATAGAAATTGTTTTAGGTTTATTAAGATTTTATGTGTTCTTTTTATTTCATACCATTCAATGTTGAATCTGAACAATCTAAACGAAGTTGAATCTGCTAATTCTCCTTTAAGTGATTCCTTTACAAAACATTTGAAGAGGATACCTGATGGCTATTCTCCTGCTACATCAAGGGAATTTTATATAGATATAAATTTCAGACAGCAGGTCTTAAAAGACAGATATGCAGAGGAGTTGGCTTTGGAGGGGAAGGCCATGCTTTGAATCTTCTAGTCATGACAGCAAAATCCACCAGAGATGGTTGTTAAGACAATATCTGAATATTTAGAAACTTAAGCAACTGTAGGGAATGTTGCTTAAGACTAACAGAAATGGATTTACAAGGAGTCAAAATCTATTGAAATTCTGCCAGGAATTCTGAGAATTTTTAGGAAGGAAAGACAGTGAAACTTTTCTCATACATGTAATAGATGTTTTTCTTTTAGGCCCACAAATGAGGGCATGTCAGTGTGAACTCTTAATTATTAAGTGATATATTGATTTGTATATAATTTCTTTCTCAAAATTAAGGTATACCTGTGTGAGGATAGTGCTAAAAAAACCACTTGTGGATGAAAGTGTGAACATAAAAGAAACTTAGAGGAGGAAAACAAAGGATGGAATTTGAAGGCAGAAGGATATAAAAAGAAGGCAGGGATTGTCTTTCTTATTTTGGTAATTTTTTCCTCATATTTTTTCAGGTACTAAGATGTGATTACATTTATCTGTATCTGCTAACAATCCTGATTGTGCACTTTGATGCTATATGGACTCACACCAACTATTAAAGTTTAATGATTGAATAATTTCAGTAGGGAAAGATCTGCTCTATTAAAGTGCATAGAAGTTCAATAGCTAAAGTCTAAGGCAGACATATGAGGTAATATATATTGTAACTTTTTATATATTTGATTCTTCTTACTACACCCTAGAGATACCAGGAGACAGTGGAGACAATGTGTAATGAATAACAGAAAACATTTGTGAAAGTTCTATGGTGAATAAATTAAAGCCTTTAGTCATAAGGCTAATAATAGGAGAAGTGAGGAATTAGGAGTAAAAGCAAGGACAAAACATCTAGCAGAACAAATAGATGCAATAATTTTCAAACATGTCAGCTAGAATCAACTAAGGTAAACATTTGGAGCCTCAGTGCATGCCTAGACTAGGCAAACTTTGCCACTGAGTACTATAAAATGGAAAGGAGTCATAAACTGTTTGAGAACAGAACAGGAGTGTGTGTCTGACCATTTATAATCTTTTAATCAAACATGGAGCTCATGTCTTGGAGTCTGGTAGCTTTGGAGAGTACTTTGTCTGTGTATTCATAGACCATTCATAATGCAGTGAGCCATAAAATGCTCTCTCACTTTCTTGCTTCAGCAGTTTCAACACCTTCCTCTGGGACAAATTTCTCTAATAGCAGGAAGTAATTCAATTTTGCTCTTGCTCCATTCTAAACAAACAGTTCTGATTGTTGTGACTTACCAGATTTGTGGAGCTTGCACAGGGAAGACAGCAGAGCAATTCGGAGTTTACCAGGTGCCCTGTCAGATTGTAAATTGAGTGTTGCAGGGACTGGCATGGATATTGATGCTTTAAAGACCTAAATGTATTGCTGTGCTTTGTGGCATGCTGCAAGTGGTGCATGCTTTTGTTGTGCATCACAGTGACAGTGCAAGGAAAGGGCTCTGAGGGGCAACACCACTCCCCTGCCTTCCTTTCCTGCCTGCCACCCTGCTACTAATGGTCCTGTCACTAAATGTGTGCTTTGCTGATTTTAGGATCTAACAAAAGATGAGTAAAACTCTCTCTTCATTCCAACAGCTGCATTTCTGATGCAGGTATTAGGCTTCAGCCAGTAGTTGTGCAATTCAGGGCACAATTTGGCTGGCTGCGGGTTCACACATTGTTCTAGTTTGGATTTTGTACATCTCTTAAAATTTGCAAGGTGGGAAGTTAATTTGTGAAGCTGTTGAGCTTGTGAAGAATACCTTGAAAGGCTTTCCTTATCCATTTATTTAACATTTTTTTCTTATAGCTGTTTCAGAATGAAATTATATTTATCTTTGTTTTTAGTAATAATAAGAACTTACAGACTTGAATTTATGTTGCTGCAGAGAAAATGCAAATATATCAAGGGCATGAAAATTGATTTAGAAATGGAATACTCTTTTATTATATTCTGTAAGACCCAAACTGATTTATTTGGGTTAGTTTAAAAAACAGCAAAACCCTCAGTGGATTGGTATTCTTTGCAAAGCTTCTTGGAAAGCACCTTGTACTTTTAGAAAGGTAACTAGTGAGATTTGTCATGTCAAATCAAGCATTTTCTTCCTGTAGCTCTTCTTCTCTCTGGCCTAATAAATTGAGGCTCATCTGCCAGTCCTGTTGTGGCTAGGGGTTCCCCTTCATGCGAGGTTTTGAAAAAAAGCATCCTTACTGCTTCTGAGGATTTCCTGGTTGAAGAAGTTCTGAACAGTTCTCTGTTTTAACTTTTTTTTTAACATTCCAAAGAATATAATATTTTCCTATATTTTCCTTTTTTCTGCTCTAGATGGCAATGTAACTTTTTCTTTCACTGGGAGCCTCATTTTCTGTAATATTTGTATAAATCCAGCAAGCTTTAGTCAAATCAAGCATTTTCTTCCTGTAGCTGGCCTTAAATTGAGGCTCATCTGCCAGTCCTGTTGTGGCTAGGGGTTCCCCTTCATGCGAGGTTTTGAAAAAAAGCATCCTTACTGCTTCTGAGGATTTCCTGGTTGAAGAAGTTCTGAACAGTTCTCTGTTTTAACTGGATTTTTTTTAACATTCCAAAGCAGCTGTGTTCATATAATATTTTCCTATATTTTCCTTTTTTCTGCTCTAGATGGCAATGTAGCACTTTTTCTTTCACTGGGAGCCTCATGTTTCTGTAATATTTGTATAAATCCAGCAAGCTAGGATTAGGTATATCTTATTATGTGTATACAATGCTAGCTGTAATGGTTCCCCTGCCACTCAGCTGTGACTCTCGCCCCATTGCTTCTATCCACCCTCCTTCCTTGTCTTTCTTCTGTCCTCACCTCACAGGCTCCATCTCCTGCTCCTGCCACTCTAATTCCACCACCTTAATTTTTTGCCTGCATTAGATGAGGATAACTGTACAGGAGACAGACTTGACTTTCACCCTTTTGGTGCCACTTGCCCCAATCTTTGCTTTTACAGTCTTACATTTCCACTGGTTCCTTCATATTCCATCCCTTCTTTTCTTCTTTTATTTTTTCTTTTTTACTTCCCCCTTTTTTTTTTTTTTTTTTTTGTTTCTTTGGGTTTTTTTTTTTTTTTTTTCTGGAAGAACTTAATTTCTATGAAAACTCACTCATGGTGCAGTAATAAAAAAGAACTCTTCCAGCTGAGTAGACCATCCTATTTTGCTTGTGAAGTAGAATGTGCTATACTGCCAATCTACAGTACTGAAATTAGGAACAGGTTAATAGCATATATTTCCAGTTATTTAAAGGCAGTTGCACTGCATCAGGTACCATCTACCTGTTATTCTACCTTTATAGTGTGAATGGTGAGGGAAAGAATGTTAGACAAATGATGTATAAATTCCCTTCAGGTGGGACTTGAGAATTTAAAGGTTCCTTGAGTCAAAGGTGGGTTTGTATCGTTGCAATCATCTTGATGGAGACTTCTGTGAATGGTGCAGTTTGTTCCATAACAAACCTCCAATTCCATTATGGTACCTGTGGAGACAGTTCTTAATTTTCAGATGCTCTAAACATTCTTTTTTGGTATTAGGGTGTCCCTAGTTACTGGGTTATAAGACAGTGTGAACAATTGTTGTCCTTAATTTGGGGGGGATGAGGTACAGTAGAGGTATGTGTACATCATGTAGCAGAGTTATGTAGTTAATCTGCCTGTTTTGTTCATTTTTATTTTTCCTCTTCAAGTGAAGTCCAGTGGTCCTTTTTATTTTTAAGTTTGCTGCTGAACATGAAGGTTTTTGAGATGAGTGCAAGATCTCTTTGTAATTGATAATAGTTAATTTGGAATGCATTGGTGTGTCTACATTGTGTGGTTATTTCCCTCTCTTGTTCTTTGCTTTGTATTTACTGACAGGGGATTTCATTTGGTGTGTTATTACCTCTTCACTCTGAAACAGGTATCTCCTGCAGCCCTTCACAGCCAGTTCACAAGTGAGTGATACTGAATAACCAGAAAACTTAAGTAACTCGTTCATGAATGTGCTGGGAACATTAGCTTTAACACAGTAAACCATTGTTGGTTACCTTCCTGAAATATGAAAATTGAAGATTTATTCATTATATTAATTTTATAGCCCTTAACTAGTAATTCTCGATATCATGACAGGGACTTCCTTTCTATCCCCAGAGAGGTATTTGAGAGGTGCATGTGGTGGAATTGTGTAAAGGGGCAGGGGAGAAGGTGTTTTCTGGAGTCTACTTTTTCATATGCTTTTTAACACTTTGTGAGCATTCCAATGGATTTCTGGGCCATGACCTCCCTGGAAATTGTGTCTGAGTTGACTCCTACTGTAATTTCAAGCAATAACTGATCAAAAGTTTGTCACACGTGGAAGTGACAAACTTTTGATTTAGAAAAATTATAAAGGCAATGGAAGAAGTGATTAACAGATACAAAACTACAGTTTGAGACATGGGAAACTGGACCATGGCTTAAACCACCAGAAAAATGGTAGCATTAATATAAGAAGAGAAAGAAGGAGATGAACAAGAAAACAGATATTTTAAAGAAAAAAACCCTTAAATGCAGAGAAGTATGTTTGAAGAGATGGTAATGAGGACATGGACAGAAAAACCAGCTGTGACACAGCACAACAGGAAGTGTTTCAGAAGCCACCTCTCTTAGATGGTGAGGTTGCTGTTGACCTCTAACATGTGCACACACACACACACACACACACACACACACACAACTTCTGAGTCAGATTCAGCATTGAAGGATGAAACAGAGTGTAGTGGGGCAAAACAGAATGTAGTGGGGACCATGGCTCAGAATAGGATACACCTGGCAGAAGACATTAGGAGTAATAGGAAATCATTCCATGTATATGTAATTAGTAATGGAAATACCAATGTAATATGTTTCTTTTTCTCCTATGCAGTAAAACTGCTACAAGAAGAGGGCAAGAAGAATTAGGGGGTTGTGTTGTCCTTTTTGCATCAGTCTTTGCAAACTGCTTGAAGGAAATTGCAGCATAACTAGTACCAATTGAAAAAGAGGTATAATTCAAGTCTAAAATTGGAAAGAAATTTAAGTCTTAGAAATGTTAGGTGTCTTCAGGTGAATAGAACTGACCAACACCACCAAGGGATATTTAAAGGACTTGAAAATACCAGTGCTTATATTTATTACATGGTTGATAACCATAGCACAGAAAAGAACCACAACAAAGAATCACTGAAAAACCAGAAAATGTTTAGATTTATAAAAGGGAAAAATAGGCCTTCATTTAAGTTCAGAAAAATTCTGGAACAACATAAGAACAAACTTGTACTGCATTCATCTGGAAGATAAAAAGGTGTTTAACAACAAAAAAGACTTGGGAAGAAAAAAAGTTAGTAAAGAAATTCAGTGTCTTAGTGTGATAACAATCCACATGGATAGGATAGAAGCAAGAAATGCATCTCTTCTTTAGATGAACATGGTCTTCACAAAAGTTCAGAAAGGAGGTAATGAAATTGGTTGACAGACACATCTATACACTAACTCTTTGTGCTTACTGTCTAAATAGAAACAGAGCTCTAGCCAGAATGCTTTGGGACCTTTCTGGTCAGTGTTTCTGAACTTTACCAATGTTCTGAACTTGGCATTATCACAAAGCTGGGAGGCGCTGCAAATCCTCTGGAGGACAAAGTTGGAATTCAAAATTATCTCAGTGAAACGATGAAATAGTTTCTAATAAAAACCTGTAAATCAATAGGGATATTCAGTTAGGCAGTGATAATCGCCTACACAAATACGGGATGGGAAACAACTGATTAAGCAACAGTCCTTCAGGAAAGAGTCTGTGAATGTAGTGATAACAACCTGAACAAGAGTCAACAATGTCTTGCTGTTACACAAGGACAAACTTTACAGTGAGAACTATAAGCTAAAGGAAGTTTGCAAGTCGTGTGACATAATTTTTTTGCTCTGCTTGGATACACTGGAGAACCGTGAGTATGAACTGGTCTAGAGTACCTCATTGCATGATAAATGTGAGATTATGACAATAAACCTGTAAGACGTGAAAGCCTTCTGTGAGTAACTGTTCTCTGCATTCATGGTGTGGTTCAATAGGTATGAACTGCAGCAAGAAAGGTTTATGTTAGGTTTGAGTTCCTGAAAGAAGGGAATATGAATCAGCTGAACTGTGTGTTTTCCTAATGCTGCAGAAGCTATGTCTTTGGAGGCTTTCCCACCACATCTGTTAAGGATGATCTAACATATTAGAAACAACCCATTCTTGAGGGAGGGGATGGACTGGTAACACTTCCAGTCCTGTCCACTCTTTTCTCTTGCTTTGCTTCTTTCTACTAACTCCTCTGCTTTCATCACTTATAAGCAGCTTGCCATCTGCTTCAAGACCCTCTACTTCCTGTCCCAGGTTTATTATTCTTGAATTTGCCATGTAGAACCAAGAAGGCCAATGTCAGAGCTGGTCAGACCTCACTATTCTTTTACTTTCATTCATTAGTTTATCTAACCACATTGGTCCCAGCATTGATTTTTGAGGTACTTGTGCTGGCAAATTCCCCACCTTCTGAGAAGAAATAATTTGTTCCAACCTGTTGTTTCCTGTCTTCCAAACTATTATTAATCCCTGAAAGGTCTTATCTCTTACATTGTGCCACCTTAATTTATCTTTGTATCTGCTGCTGAAGGATCTCATTTAAAGTCTGTGTTTGGGTTTTCTTCTATTTTGAATGCATGCTGCATTATACCTACTGAAACACTGTTTTTTCACTATGTCCTTTAAACCTCTTTCTCTTGAATTATATAAATGATGTTGATTCTGCCCCAGCATGTTGCAGTTATTCATATGCTCACCTGTTCTAACTTCTATTATATTTTATGCTAATTAGGAGGCAAATGAATTTTCTGGTGTGTTAATCAGACTCATTAGTCTGTAATTTCCAAAATTGCCTCTGTGGCTCCTTACAAAGCTTGGTCTGATATTTGTCTTTTGTCACTCTGCTGGAAAGTAATAAAACTTTCAGTAAGCAGAAGGGGACATACTTCTGTACTTTATTCTCCAGTTTCACAACTGAAATTCATTAAAACATTATGTGAGTATGACCTGGCCCTGGATGATATATTGTTAATTTCTTGGGGAGTATGATTTAAAATTTCCATTGTTGATTATCCTTCTTCTTAATCAAGTTCAAAGCCACCAAAAAATTGCTCCTTAAAACCTCTCAGATTTTGACTTCTGTTGATGCTGATGAAAATAATTAATTTCTTATAATTGTGTTACCTTTCTTAAGTATACCGCTTTTAATTTGAGTGTCATTTTGCCTGACTGCCTAGTTGTGAATTTTTGAAAGAAAGGTGAATGTCATACCCTTATGGCTTGTCGTCCCTCCTGTTTGACCCCTGATGACAGCCTTTGGGAAATAATTTCCAAAAATTAAAAAATAAGCTGCCTAAAGAGAAGAATATGGAGGCTTTTAATCGCATCCTCTGAGTACCTATGGCATGAACTATTTACTCTTTATTGTATTTTTTGCTAAAAATGCAAAATCAATTAGTATTAGTTAATCAGAACCAAGTAGTGTACTAACACTTGCTGGAGTGCTATTTATTGGTATATTGCTACACTAAAGTAGGGCCCTAGGCTGCAGATAGGGCTTTAATCCACTCTAGTACTGTTTTCTTACTGCTTTTAATAATTCCAGCAAGAAAGGTGTGGGATTTCTGTCTTTCCAAAACCAGGTAATTGTGTTAAACTCTCTAAAAAAACATATTTAAAGAAACACATGGACCTATTAAAGCAGACCCACATGAGGGCTATGAAAATGATCAGAGGATTGGAACCTCTGGTCTGAAGAGACACTGAGTCAGTTGGGGTTGTCCAGCATGGAGAAGAGAAGGCTCTGGAGAGACCTTGCTGGGGAGACCTTTCAGTGCATGATGGGACTTAAGAGAAAGACAGGGAGAAACATTTTTATGAGGGCTTCTGGTGACATGACAAGGGATAATGGTTTGAAACTGAAAGAGGGTAGATTTAAACTGGATATAAGGAAGAAAATTTAAGTGAGTGTGTTTCACTGAAGCAGATTTCCCAGAGTAGTTGTGGACGTCCCCTCCCTGAAAGTGTTCAAGGTGAGGCTGGACAAGGCTTTGAGCAATGTGAACCACTAAAAGGTGCCCTTGCCCATGTCAGGGAGTTTGGACTGGATGATCTTTTAAGGTCTCTACTAATGCAAACCATTCTGTAATTCTGTGACTTCAGTTGGAGCTTTTTCACCTCATTAACATCGTTCAATTGAAATGCACATCCATAAAATGGCCAAATATGAGTACATAAGTGATGACCTAGGAAAATGTGGACATGTATAGTTCCAGATATCAATTACCTGTTATGAGTTTGGATCTCTTGATCAGAGTCTCACAAAGACTCTGTCTGAGTCCATCAGAAACTGATGCTATAATATGAGAGGTTCTTCAGTGAAAGATCTTGTTGATAGAGTTTAACTTTCTAAAGCCATCAGTGATTTGGTCTCAGACCTGCTTTTCTCTTTCTGTTCCCCCTATATGACAGATGCCAGAAGGAAAAATAGTCATAATATATAAAAACATTTCACCTGACTTTTTTTTCACTCTAATTAAGGATAATCCTAAGTGGTACAGTGCAAATCTAAAAAATTTGGAGAGAAGTAGGAGTACCTTAGCTTATAGTAATATGAACAAAGGAGATTCAGGAAGATGTATAGCTCCATATATATAGTGGGCTTTCAGTCGCTGCTCAGCTACTATACAGTGAAAATACCAGAAGAGAAAATTCTGCATGTTAGATCTTCTCCAAAAATAAAGTGAAGTACAAAAAGTATTTGTGAGGCAAATACTCCAAAAAAAAAAAATTGAATTGAGGATTACTTCTGCAGTTCCATGTCTAATTAGTTCTACAGAGCAATTGAAAATTAAAAACATTACAGAGCAATTGAAAAGATGACTGCTGACCTAGCTACAGTTGAGAGCGTGATGGATTTAACATGAAAGAACTAATGTGAAATTTCCATACTTTACTGGGGACAGGTTGTGACTCTGATGATTGTCTTGAATTGCAGATACTGATATCATCCCAATGATTTTTATTGCTTCATCAAAGCAAAGCAAATGTAAAGTCATAATAGCTACCCACCTGAGCTACTTTTCTGACCGTTTGATGTCAAGGGAATGGAAAAGCAGATAGACCATGCTATTTTATTTATCCTACCTATGTAGACTGGTTGGTCAAAAGGAGGACCAGCTTTTTAGGTTTAAAAAAATCTGAGGGATTTCTTTCATTGCTTTGCTCAAAAGGGAATGTTGTGATGCTTCAGCGCTCTGCTGTACAAGTAGACAGTAGAGGATGAACAACTTGTAAGTTGTGACAGCAATTTTTTCAAAAAATTGAACCTATGAATGTCCTGTATCAAGTCTCATCCTGAGGAGTTTCTTCTAAACTAGTTCTTTCCCTTTTCTTTAGCCCTTTTCCCCCCAATTTCTCCATTGCTAGATATTATACACCCTTCAAAGTAATTTCTTCAGCAGATTTATGCTGATACATTATTAAAGATAAATATTTCAAGTGATGCAAAGGTCCCTAAACTTCTTTTGAACTATATTTTTAATACCTAGGAAAGTTGGTGTTTCAAATCATCCCTGATCTTAGTACCCTAGGGCTTGAAAAACATCCCCAGTATTAATGAATGTGATCTGAGTACAACATTTGTCAGAGAGAGCTGGGAAAGGGACCATGAAAAACGTATTACGTAGAGCAGAGCAAAATGGTTAGCCTTCTGATTATAAATCTAAAATATTAAAATAATGAATTCACAGAACCCTATTAGACATCAAAGCTTGTGTCTTATTGGGGTATGCTTTTAATTTATATGCCCTCTTTCAGGCCAAAAGCAAACCTGGTAAATTGAACAGTGAATTCCTAACCTGATTGAAAAAACCTGACTCTGGATCGTTGCTGTCAATAGAAGGGAGAGTGTGCAAGCTGAACTCTACCCAAGTAGATGCCTGTGGTATATTTTAATGGCACATTTTCAAACCTTACAACCTTTAAATACAGAGCTAAACTTTAAAGCAGCAACTTGGTAGCCGTTATGCTCTTTGCTCTTTTATTTCAGTTTTCTTTGTTTCAGAAGTCTGCAGCAGGGGCAGCTGTAGGAAGGGAATTTAAGTGCTTTCAGTTGGCAAGAGCAACAGTGTTAGAGCTAGTAAACATTATGTCCTTTTTCCCCTTTTTCCAAAGTAGTGAGGAATGCAGTGAAATGAATATGCAGGCAGCTCATAATTTCTACATTCCTTTTAACCCAAATCTCAGTTTTGGAATATTTAAGCACTCTTCATTACATAGCCTTTTGATTTTAAAAGTGAGAAAGTTTTGTTATATTCTGCCTAGAAACACATAAGGATTTCAGAGATGACAGATAAATACAATGGGTAAAAAATGTTAAATGTCAGTAACGGGCACAGAGGATGAGAGAGGGTGAGTGATTATGGTGCTAATGTGAGATATGGGAGACCTGCTTTCAATTCCTTTATCCATCACAGGCTGCCTCTCTGACCTCGAGCAAATTTGTCTCTCAGGTTTAAATTTACCAATGTCTTTAGGCACGTAACCCTCTCTGTTTAAACAAATACACTGCTGATGAAATGAGTGGTAAGTTATTGATCGGTACATTTGGTTCACCAGGCGTCCATTTTTGTCAGCAGAATTGGGGGTCATGTTGCTCCATTATCTTGGAGTTGTGTTGGGAACATAAATAGCTTACTAGGCTCTTGGGATGCTGATTTTACAACTCCAGGAAGCTTCAGAATATCTCATATGATTATGCCCCTGTGTGAATTCATGTTGAGCTCCTTTCTGCTATTGTATTTAGTTCTGATCAACCCATCTCAAAAAAGCCTATAGCAAAACCAAAGAAGGGCTGTGGAAATGATCAAAGGTATGTAATACTTTCTGTACATGGAGAGGCTGAATAGACTAACACTGTTCATCCTGAACCAGAGGTGTCTGAATGGGGATGTGATGGCAAGCAATGCAGTTGTGAAAAGGGAGCAATTACTGAGTTTCTCACTGTATAATTGCCATAGACTTAGTTTTTTACCTAACATACGATTAAACTGCAGGACCCTTTTCCAAGGGGATTATGGGTGAGAAAAGTTAGATGGTTGTAAAATACATAATGGAAAAATTTCTGGATGAAACATCCATTCTGGATTATGGAACACAAAGAAATGGCCTTGAGTTTAAGAAATTCTGTAGTCTCAGGCTGCAGAAAGCTGTGGGGAGCTGCTGCCTCCTGTTTATCTTAATATATTTTGGATGCTTTTGATACTGACCACATCAAAGAGCATTCCAAGATGGATGGACCTTTCATCTTTCCTGACACAAATATTTTTATGTTCTTACTTTCCAAAAGGAAACAAATACAGACAAATATATTCTTCTCTGTGCTTTGTTGGGTTTCATTGATTCAATGACAGATGCTAGGTGTGCCCTTTGCTGAGACAGCTGAAGGGATTGACATGAAAATATATTTTTGCATTTATATTTCGTCTTCTTTCCCTTGAATGAGGAGGAAGGAAGCCCCTTTGAAGAGCAGGTTCTCCTTCAGTGTTAAAGAGAAGAGTATTAGAGAAGGTCAAACATGCAGACAACTATCTTAGTAATGGACCAGAGAATCAGCTGTGACAACCTTCCACCTCATGCCATCTTTGCATTAGCGAGAGACTAAGCTACTACTTTCACATGATGCCCTTCATCCTTCTCTTACCCTCACCCAGTTATTTCTGGTTGATAAGAGAAAGCAAACCTTATTCATCTGTGGCTCTTGGTTGTGGGTAAAACCTGAGAAGTCACCAAAACATCCCTAATTTTCCTACACAAACCAGCTGGTATCACAATCACAGCAGAGAAGAAGGGAAGTTACTAATTTTGGAGACAGCAGTAAAGGGAGGGAGGATTTAGTCTAGCCTTGAGTGTTTTGCTCCTGAGGCAGACTGTGGACTCCTGGGGAAAGGTGGGACACAATTTGAATGCATGCATCTCCACGGCAATGAGCAGCAGCACCTGGCAGCTACCAGGTGTCTATCTTCTTCCAATAGAGGAAAGTGTTTTCTGATTTCCCCCCCACCCCCAGCACTCCTCCTTGCCAAAACCCTCTTTGTAGCAATATCCTTCTAGGTGCCCCAACAGACATGCATCTCTGCCTCTGAGGTTTGAGAACATTACTTACCAAGTGGTAATAGGGCATACCCAGCAGCAAAGCCCGTCACTTTCCTCCAGTACGGCTGCAATACAGCTTCCAGGCTTGCTACAGAACAGCCCCAACAATCCTGGGAGTGAGGAACTGAGATGAGACAGTTTATTTGCAAAACAGAAAGCTGTATTGCTAGCAATGAACTGAAGACTAAACAGAAGACTTTACACAAATGTGGCACTTGCTCTTTTCAAATTACAGCCGTTGTATTTTTACTACAGATGAAAAACAAACAAGCTGCTCTGTCTTGTCTCTCCCAGCTTGCCTAAAAACTCAGCTTAGCTTGGCTGCATGTAGATCAATTTTTTTCAAGAGATCAGCATTTCCTTTTAACCTTTTGAACTGTAAGTCTCCATAGGATCCTGTTGTTTTCATCAATTATATATTTTCATTTTGTACTGGTAATCAATAGCCCTTTGGAACACTAGTGTCATACTTTAGCTTTGTCTTAGGCTAGTAAATGAATAATAACTAAATAATGCATTTCAAACAAGAGAGAAATGAATATTCTTCCTCCAGTGCACAAAGAAACATGGAAAAAGAAATCTCTGAACAATAGGACATTGATTTTTGTGTCTCCAAACTTTCCAGCTGCAGGCAGAAAAGACAAGAATAGAGTTTTAGTGTTGTATCTTATGCCTGAAGTTGCATTTGGGCATGAATCCTCAAGATGTATCTCATTTTCTGAGCATTACCACTGGGTAAAGGTTTGATGCAAACCATGATAATACTGAGAATTCACTGAATGATAGGAATCTTTGGAAAGCAAAAGGAAATGCTTGCATTTCAGCATTGTTGGCAGGGGCCTTAAAACTCTATGTGTTCTCAACAGACAAAGCCTCCAAACAATTCATATCTGGAAAACAAGACTACATGTGTAGGAGCAGGCCAGAGATGGTCAGGGAATAGCCTCAGACTCTGCTTTGGAATCGTGTATGGTGTTACATTGTTAGCACAGGTTTTGTCAGAATTTTGGCCGGTGCTAAGGAGTGTTCTCCCAAGCAACACTGGAGCGTACATAGGTTGGGAGTTAGTGCTCTTGGCAAAGAGCTTGAACATGAATTCCCTGTTTTGGGTACAAGAACTTGGCTGTGCAGATCAGAACTGTGCCGTGTCAGCTGGCCTTGAAGCCAAGGAGCAGTCAGTCTACCTCTCATTTCATTTGCTAATGGAGACATGGCCTGTGGACGGATAGAATGTAAGAAAATAAAGATAGTGCAGAAGGCAATCTCACACCTGAGGTGTTGCAGCTGTACTAATCACCAAAGATTAGGAACAGGCCTGCCCTTAACAGGCCACAGCTGTGTCCAGTAAGAACACGAGTGCTACAAAAGAGTGGGTTAGCTGGGTGAGGAGAGTGATGTATTGTGAAGGAGGAGGAGTTGGTGCTGTGAGGAGCTGCACATGACAAATTGTGGAGAAGGTATGAAACTTTTGCAATAAAATGACAACAATGGCCAATGGGTATTAGCAGTGTTTGATAGCCCTGCTACCATCTGAAGAAAGAGCATCTCGTGTGTAAAAGGGTTTGACTGAGACTGGAGATGTGCAGTTCCTACACATGGCACAGGTTTTCAGCCTAACTTGAGGTCACTTAGACCCTCTGTTTCTTGGTTCACCTACAAAATGGAGATAACAGAGCTCTTTAAGTACTGTGACAATGTTATGTGGAAAGATAGATAGATTGTGACATATTTAATAGAGCAACTGTCTCTTACTAGAAATGTCCAGGATAAGGGGGAATTCATTTGACTGAGAAAAGTTTCCAGTTCTCTCTCTTTCCATCACTATTTATTTCTCCATATCAAACTGTTTAGCTCAAACACTGAAGACACTAGAGGCTCTGGAATGAAAAAAAACCCTGGCTGAGTTTTTTTTTTCTTCTGTGAATTCAGCCCACCAGTGTACTTGTGAGGGCTGAACCCCTGCTTGGAGTTTGTCAAAATATATTTTAAACCTGAAATCTTTTGAAGGCAACTGGCATATGGCATTTTCTAAGTAAAGTTTGTGTCACTGGAACACAACTGTTAGTGATATTAGGTGATCCAGTGCTGCACAATTATAATGAGAATAATAACAACAGAAGAGAAGGGTGAAAAATCTTAAAGATGCACAAAAGGGGATACAGGTTACTTTTTGTCCTCATTCAGAACAGTTCTTAAACTTACTTAAGTGTCAAGCACACTTAAACACCTTTCTCAAATAAATGCTCTTATGATCTGATTTTGCAAGAGTAATTCATGGTGCTAGACAGCTATTATGTCCAGAATGAGATCTAAACCAAAATTATTCACTCAAGTTTCTCTCATGAAATTGATTGTCTACCTGATGATAGTACTGCTGGAGTTTCCCTTCCCTTGAATTAAACATACTGCTCTTTATCAGTCCTGCGGTTCATTTTCTCCTGTTTGTTTTCTCAAGAAGCAAGCCCTAAGGTTTCTCTTGAACATTACCAAATATATATCAGTATTTATGTATATACTGATAAATTATTCTGGAAAATCAGTGTAAGCTTGCAGGTGCAAGTTTAGGCGTGTTGCATTTCTCATTGAGGCAGTGATGCATTTGAATAAAATGCCTCTGTTTTATTCTAAACAGACTCTTACATCGTGACTGACTGCATTTGTTAGCATGATGACGGAGTCATACACACTGAACATGGACACTTTATGTTTTAAGTTCCTTATTGCAGTGGCCTGTCATGTGTTCCTGCTCTCAGCCAAGTTACACTTTCCTGTAATAATGGAATGAACAAAGAACCTGCACTTGGGATACACTTGCGAACATTAATATACATCGGAGATCTTTTGGCCTGATTCCTCTTGATAGGACGAGAGGTCTCCATGTTATTCTTGCTTTACCTGGATATGCTTTTCCTGATGATTTTGTGGGGTTTCATTATTCATTTACATTTCATTATCCTTTTACATTTTACATTATTCTTTTACATTGTTTCATGTTTTGCAAAAAGATCTTCTGAAAATGCAAATGAAGAAACTGTCTCTCTCAAGGTACATTAAAAGTGAAGAGTTAAAGCGATTTTCCAAAATCTGTTTTTTTTTTTAATCCAGAATGTTAAATGTAATTTTAAAAACTGACCAGCAACAAATAGCTAAATCTTTAGGAATGGAGGGTGTCTTCTCTGTTTACACACACCAAAATTTCTAAGATCTAGACAAACCCTTCTTTTTTTTTTTTCTTTTTTATGCTCAAACAGTTAGGATATGGAGTAGCACATCTAATTTGGCTAAAAGTCCTTTCTTTTCCAGCTTCTTACACACGTCTCAAGTCTGTCAGTGTAAAGGACATAATACTGTAACGAGTCTTTCTCAAGGCTGCCCTTTAGCTCAAGACAGACCTTGGCTGCTGGAGAGCTTTCTGCCCCAAAAGATTTATCTGTTCCTTCTATCACCTCAGACCTGCATGCCAGCACAGGTGGGAATTGAAGAAGTCCTCAGACTTTCCTGTTAAAGTTTTCATACAAAACCCATTAAGCTTTCTGTGCAGATGAGCATAGAGAAGGGGCCCTGTTGAAGTGGGTATGCTTCTTTTAATCTTGTCTGCAATACAATCAGATTTTTCTATTGATCTTTGATCTGAAGTACAAAATGTCCCTTAAGCCATGGGAATTCAATGTATCTATTGAATTATCTGTATCTAGCAACAGTAGAGTCAATTTTTAGAAATACGTATTCGCTTACTGTATAATTTTAATTATATTGTATGAGTATCTGATATATATCTTATGGTTTTCAGAAGTTTGCAGAAAATTGTCTTCACAGGTGTATGCACAGTGCAGTTACTTTTTCACTCTGGAGTTAAATTTTGTCCTCAATGCTTATATGATCTCAGTTCATCCTACTGATGTTACTGAGAGTCTTTAACTTCAGTGGGAGTTTGATCAGGCCCTAAAGAAAGTTGGCATCAGTCACAAAAGCCAACAAAGGACCATGTCTAAGGAGAAATTCAATCAAAATATCCTCCTTCATGAATCAGAAAAGGCACACTGGAAATACTTGAAGAAATTAGCTAAAATTATGTAATTAAATATATAATATCTCAGGCAACAGCAATTTATACACTTCTAGATTATTTCTTTTATTTTTCTTTGTACAATGGAACTTAGCAAAGGTGATGCAACCCTGTAACTGAATAACATTTTTACCGTAGGTTATAACAGAAATTTTTCCAGTAATGAAACTCTCATGAGTCACAAAGCCAGAATAAGTAGAACCTTCTAAAATTTCTTCTCCCCCATTTGAAATCAAAAGCTCCCAGAAGACTAAAAAATAACTCCCCAGTATTCTCCAGAGCCCAGCTTTCCTCTTTGTTCACAGAAATTTCCACCCAGGATACTCTCTGAAGAGTGCACAAACAATTGTTTGTGGCCACATTCACCGGGAACTTTAGGAATATTTTGGCTTGTGGGCAACATGGGTATGACTAGAGAGACTTTGGATTTCAGCACACGGTAGACTTCCAGCACCATCCCAGAGGGTCTGTTGTGCTCTGACCTCTTTGTTCTCCATCATGACACACCCTGACATATGTAGAATACTCACCACACCACAAAACCTCTCTGGTGGCAAAGCATAATGTAGCCATCCTATCACTTCAGACATTTTGACCTGAAGAAGTGAACCTGAAAACCATAGTACAATATAGGCACGAACTCTCTGGGGCTCATTGGAGGGCTGTGAGGAGACCAAGGAAAATTACTTAATTTGTGTTAAAAGTGCAGTCAACCTGCTCCAGCAACAGCCAGATGTGGAAAGCATAGATGATAACTAGTAGGCTGCACTTCACCTAGAGGCCAGAGGTCATTGTCTGGACTGGACTTCAAGTTTTCCAGATGGTGATCAACAGGCACAACTGACAGATTGCATGAATTTTTGATTTCTTTATTGTGATAATAAGGCAGTTCAATTTTTAGAGCTTGCTGAAGTGTATGCTTCTTTAGCAAGTTGATGGTTGATGTAAATGATGACTAGGATGCAGTTTTTTTCTTCTTGGTGGTTTTCAAATTGTTTTCTGTGTAAACAGGAGCTGATTTTTTCTATATTCATGAACAGAAAGTAACAGTGAAGTCATTGTTTAAGAGCTGTAAATGTACAGCAACAACAGTGCAAATGCTGTATGATGTTCTGGATACTGAAATGTAGAGGCCTTTTGTGACAATCAAGACGTCTCCCATTGGTGCTTGATTTATTATTTACATTGATTTGGGGAATAATGAGCCCTTGGGAGCTTGAAATAGAATTATCTAGTTACTTGTTCATAGTGGGGGGGAGGGGGTGGGGTGGGAAGAAAAGACAAAAAACTCCCACAGGGAACAGAACAATATTTTAATCAAATGATTTGAAAAAATATTTCCTTAATTTTCAGTGAACATTAACATTAATAGAATCACTCAGTAAGGGCATAGGAACTGTTTGAGGAAGAAATATAGCTAAATAGCTGGCTTGATATTTTGGCGTGTGTTCTTGCCTGTTGGTTTTGAGTACAAGGGGATTAAATGGAGAAACAGAATATTGTTTTGGGAGGGGAAGAGAGCCATAAATGGTATAACATTGTAATGTCTCAGCAGTAATTGCTTGGGATCAGTTATATCAGCAGTAATGTGGAATAGTTTGCATCGTGTTATTGCTTATGTAAGAAAGAAGAGCTATTCTTCAAAGATATGAGAGCACCATCTGTGGCAATAATGTGGGAACGAATCTTGTGAGAAGACATCATGTTTCCATCTGTTTTCAGAGGGCCTTAAACAATGGCCAAATCCACCAGCAAGCTTCTGCTGTGTGAACTTGTGAAGTGGCTGAGAAGTTTTATGGCTTCTGCCTCTGAACTTATGCATGCAAGTCCAGAAGGACTGTCTGTCAAGAGCAGCTGCCTCTGCACACGGATGTGTCGGCACTGGAGGGCACAGGCAGCACCAAAGGTCTGCTGCGGCAGCCGGCTTTCATGTTGGTCATGTACAAGATCCTGCATGTGCTGAAGCAGGGAGCAAACTCAATCCTTTGTCAAACTCTTCCATTTCCGAATGTTGGCTTCAGGGTGTTTTAGATATTTTAGGGTGTTCAGAGATTGTAAAGCATAAAATGTGATAGTACCAAGTTATCTTCTTGTGGTACCTTTATCTATTTTTGTGTCAGTAAGTTGTCTTGCGGCACTTATGAGATTTTTTTTTTCCCAAAAAGTCATACTTTCTTCACTCTAACTGGGTAGTTTAACACCAACCTGTGCAGTTGTTTTTATGCTCACTTTGCTGTCTCCCTCACTGTAATGTTGGCTTTCAGGGAATCTCAGGAAGGCATACCTTTTTTAGGGACCAAGTTTGGCTAAAGAGTAGCAGAGAATAACTGTTGAATGGCAAGGCCATTTATCCCTGATATATATTGGTCTGGCAATTATACATTCTTTTGGTATTATGTTGGCAAGTCATTGCTTGATAAGTGAATGAAAATGAAATAGTTTTTTCTTTCCTCATGGAAATCAACTCAGAATTTCAACAGACCCTGAAATCCAGTGCTTTTGGCTAACTCTGGGATTTACCTGTAGCCTGCTGAATATCTGTCAAGTGTAACAGGACTTTGGAGCAGATTGCAGATAATTTCTGGAATACGTGTTCTTTTAAAAGCCCATTATTTTTTCAGTAGTCTTTGCTGATACGTCATACTGTAGCTAGGCACTCCTTTGAATTAGTGCCTGTGAGCCAGTGAGTGAAATCCTCCTTGGAGTGCCAGCTTATCATCTTGGAGAGCATCACCCCAGCCCAGTATCCAGGAGGGGCACTGTGTGAGTTCCAGCACAGTAGTTCTGCACCAGCAGGAGATTTCTCTCATGAAAAGGAAATCCTCAGGAGAGAGACGGAGAAAGGATTTGAATCCAAAATCACCTGTGAATCCTTGGGAGACTGGTGTGAGAAGCTTGTTGTGTTCTCCCATGTGGCAGACTTACAGAAGCTATCCCAGCCATCACTCATAGCATGCTGCTGACAATATGCTTCGACTAGGCATCAGAACAAGGCTTCTCTGGTTTGCTCAACTGGGGGTGTAAGATAAAATTTCATTTTTGTTTTATTAAAAACTACATTTGTGGTTTTCACCTGTAAAACTCACTGACAATAAACAGCTCTGACTGGAAGGTGTGCATGTTTTTTCTAGTAAATACAATGAGAAGTTTTAAAAAAATGTAGTTTCAAGTGAATGAGAAGAAGAATAAATGGTTATATTGTGGTCTTTTAAAGGTAAGAGTGAAAAAGAAAGAAAGGGTGAAACATTGTACAGGGCTTATGCCATTTTCTCTTCCTTTTTTCAGGATATATATGAGGGGGAAAAACCTGGGCAAAAGAATACTTAGAAACAAGGAAAAACTTACATGAAATAACATTCCAGACTAATGGGAATGGACCTCTTGTGATTTTAAATGTATTCCAGTACTATGGTAACACATGCAAAGGATGAAGGAAACAACTTACAAATGGAGAGAGTGTCAAATTCACAAATCAAGACAGAATAATTCATCCTAAGAGATAATTTATACCGACTAAGCTGTCTGAGGCTTTGGAGATCAGTTTTTGGCATGTGTTTCTCTACAGCTTGCACAGTGGACCACAACATGCTATATAGATGATTCATGGGCTAGAGACTTTCTGCACATGCAGGGTCCAAGGTGGGTTGGCTCAGCTGCAGAACAATTTTTAAAATTCTTTTGCACCTTATGTCTTTGGCTTCTTTTCTGTGGTTTCTAATTCCTACTTCTCAATAGCTGAAGAAGATATTAACAGGATAAATTACTCACTCATGGCATGCAAGCAAATTGCAGGAGAGATGTGACTTATGAAAACAGTTGTGTCTCTTAGATGCTTAGGCTCCAGCTATAATGCTGGTAAAGATGACAGTAACAATATTAATAATGAGAATATGTTGCCACTAAATAGACTGCAACCATGTCTTTATTTACTTTCAAAGCTGTGCTTTGCCAGTACTGCCTGTTCCCTCTCTGTTTTCCTGTAAAAAAATTAGGGGGAGGGGAAGAAAAAAGGGAAAGCCAGAAAATGCAGAGAGGATTCTGGCCAAGGTGAACATAGAGAGGCAAGTAGTGTTGTGACTCTTTCCTGTTGTCAAGGGTACAAGTGAACAATAGGAAGCTTTCGAAAATAATATTTTCAATTAAAAATATTTTAAACAAATGAAAAATAATTTAAATAGTTCATATAACTTTTCAGAAAGACTTTACTAACTCTTTGGATTAGTGATATTAAAAATCAGATGGAAAAAATAACAATATCCCTTTATACCAGTAAAAGCAGTGGCTGAACTTTTAAAAGCTTGCTGCCATTAAAGTCTGCAGTGTTTGAAATTTATAATAAGCTTATGATGATAATTCTCCATCCACTGCAGCTCTTTCTTTTTTTAATCCTTTTTTGCTTTCCCTGACTGTTTGACCTTCTGAATGATGCTAAAATTTATGGGAAGGTCAAAAAGTCACAGGGGCCCATATGAGACAAAGCAAGATGAATATAGGATATCTAGGCAAAATCAATGATTTCTAAAGGCTACTTCATACTGAGCAAAACACACCAGTGCTGTTTATAAGAAAGGTAGATGGAAGTTTGCTTTATACATATTAAAGGTGCTTTTTATACTCTTATGGGGAAAAACTTTGTTTGCAAGCTTTACATTCCAGGACCTGAAACCAAATGCCAAGACTTTTCAGATCTGCCAAGTTCAAAATCTAAGATTTCAGGTCCACTTGCCAGATCACATTTTCCATTTGGCAGCAGCATTCTCTCCAGCCCTGCCAGTAGCTGGCCCCTGAGATGCCTCCTTATGAGGTGTGGGATTTAATTTAAATTTTTGGTCTTTTCAAACATTATTGTTCTGTGAACATGAAAGTCCAGAATTTCAAGATAAACCCAGGCTGAGCAGAACCCATTCTTTCCTGCTGAAATGTCTCCAAGAGAGAGACTGCTTTGAGAAAACCTTGGAAATGATATCTGACTTAGCCAAGGGAGTTTGTTACCTGCAGTGATATTTCTTAGTGAATACACATTTGTCAGGGGAATCCTGTTTCTGTACTTAGTGCAGAATTTTTTTATTAGTTTTCTAACTGTGCATGCTTAATTCCCCTTTCTGTTAATGAGAGTTTAATGTGCTCTTTGAAATGAAGGAAAAAAAATTCTATGAAACTGATAAAACAGAGCTTAAAGAGGTAGGGTGACAGCACTTGAGAAGGGGGAAAACAGCTTCCTGGCTGTGAGTTTAATGCTTTTCTGCAACAGGAGTCAAACTGTAGAAAATTGGTGATGGTGTGGGTTGGTTTTTTTTTTCTTCTTTTGGCTTTTTTTTCTATGAAAACAGTACTTGAAAGGGAGAGAAAATAGGGGTGGAGTGGTAAAAGAACTATGAATTTTAACTGCTTGCAGTGTGTGAGCCATGGAGTGATTCCCTAAAATAAAGTTAAACTAGTCAAAACAGGATAATGGAAAAAGTGGGCTGCATAAATTGTGCAGACACTTTGTCAGAGCTCATCCCATTTCTGTGTTATGTTTTCATTTTGATGAAAAAGCAAATCTGACCTTTCAGGCCAGACCTGGATAATTTAAATGCTTTTCCTTGTTGTGACGCCCTCTAGAAGTCCTTTCATTCAAACTTCAAGGAAATTTTGTGGCAACAAATCATGATGGCATACTTATTCTTGCAATTCCCCTTGTCCACCCTTAGAGAAGATCCATGACTTAGCATATGAAGTGGATTACCTTTCACCCCAATTAATGTTTTTATAATGAGTACCAAAGGAAGTAATAATGTTTTGCCACTTATTATCGAGTGTTACTGGGGCAATCTCTGAAACTCAAGACTCAGGTCATTGACAGCACTGACATGATGGCAATCACGTTGCTGAGGTTTAAGCCCTGCTACAGTGATGAATAAATTGGTCAATTTAATTTCCAGTACTATCAGTTTGATGCTTTGAGTAACAGAATGAGATAGAGACAAATGTCCAGGGGTTTTGAAGATTTGGCAGGGGTTAGACTTGTAATTTCATCCACTTCTGGACCTATTCAAATGTTAATTAAAAGAGAAACAATGAAATAATAAAATGAGGAATTATACTTGTATTTTGTCTGGGAACTAGAGCTACATAATTTTTAACTACAGTGATAAATATTTTTATACTATATATGATAAGACATGATATTAAACAATAAATTATATTTTGCAACTTGTCAGTAAGTTGATTGTATTGCATGGCTTTTCAACTGGTAAAATTCAGTTGCATTGGTTTTAAAGAATGAGAACCATCTGAGATGTTATTGAACAGCCTGATCCAACCCAACTTTCACTATCTTTTAAAACAGAGTAGTAATGCTTAAATGTACTTTAGAATGCCAGACAAAGAAGGAAAGGCAGTTGATAGCTGTCTGACAGAAATAATTTTTCTAGGTTGTTCCTTGGATTTCTCATATAGGGAGAATTAGGCTGCTTTTATGTTTTAATCAAAAGAAGAAATGACTTGCATACAACTTTAGCAAGGGGCCACACTGGCTTACCAATAAACCTTTTTCACTTGAGTTATAGTGGCTGATAGCACTGGATGACCATGCACATACCACTTATATGAAGAATTCTCTTCTTACAATGCATTTTTCTTTCTCTTTTCTTATTGAAATTATAAAAAGTCATTTATACCAACAGCCAGTTCCACCCTACCTCAGGATAGCTTTCTACAAGACCTAAATAAAGGCAAAGAGCAGATGGACAACTGTCTATGTATGTGTGTGTTTTATGACTTTTCTCCCATTATCCTGGGTAATAATGCCATTTAATACTGTCCATTCATTTCTCAACCCTGTCTTTACATTAGAGAAGTAATTTATGCCTTCTCCATTGAAAAAGCTCCATTAATCACCTTTTCTCAAGATGGTTGAGCAAATATCTCTTGAACATCCTCCCACAGGGAAAACCTATGGGAGTGTTGGATAAAACAAGAAAACCTGTGTGGGGGTGGATATTGCGTCACATTAATTGACAGAAAGGTGTCTTTGGGAGAGGAAAGACTTCCCACCAGTCCCTGTGCTACAGAGTATTCTTAATTATTAGCTGGGAAGTGCTTGCCTGGCATTTGGGATCCTGGTCAGCACTGCAACTGCTTTTGACTGCCCTCTGGTATGGGTGAGACCCAGGCTGCAGCAAAAGGTTTCCCTGCAGCACAGAGATGCCTTGGAACATGGAGAGACTGGAGCCACAGTGTTCCTCAAATGGTTGGTAGACCTGTGATGTGCCAGGAATGACAATTATGAGCCCTTATTTTTCTCATCCAGCTGCTGGCTAAGAATAGATACAGATTTTAGTCTCCATGTTTCAGTTTCCTTCCCTAGAAAAAGTAACATTTACTTTGTCTCTTCATATTTTCATGCACTTTTAATTATTTGACTTCAGAAATATTTTTGCCTTGATAACATTAGACAGAAAGATTGTGTAAATGCAAAGCACTGTTGTTGCAAAATGTCTCATCTTGAAGAGGTTATTTCAAGGATGACAGTTTTAAAATTTCAATATCTGTTAAAACCCAGTTATTTATTTACACTAAGGTGCTGTCATAAAGCATAAACAATCACAAGGAGAAGAGTGGTTTGCTCCATGGCTGCATGTGAAAGTGTGACACACCACCTCTTTAGTGTGTGTCTTTCTGTATGTCTGTTTGTGTCAGAGCTAGGCTTTGAGGTGTTGGCCACCTTTGTGCCCAGACATCTGGAATTTCATACACATTGATTTTTCCAGAGCAGGGTGGGCGGCATGGCTGCATGTTCCTGTGAGCAAAACCAGAGGAAACTGAGTCAAGACGATTTTAGGAAACTACTTTTGACACTGGCATTTTAAAGCCTCAGCTTTCACAGATACACAGTGCATCTGAAGCCCTGTGGGCAAATTTCTGTTCCTTTCTGTCCTGCATAATGAGCAACTTGGGTGCAGTTCTTTGGTTCTCTAACAGTTTTTCAGGTCTCTGAAATCCATCCAGCTTCACAGACCTGCTTCCTACCTGCGCTCATATCAGCAAAGTTGCCGAAACAGCTGGGGGATGAATTATCTATTTATTTATTCATTACAAATGCTTCTTTGACCTGGTGAAATCTGGTGAGCTGGAAAAGCCTTTCTTGTCACTCATGTTACCTCTTATCCTCCGCAGGAGTCGCAGTGGATTTAAAGGTCATTTGAAATGCAGCCTTTTGCTCTTTGACAGCCCTTTCAATATCAGCCTCCAGTTCTGTTTTACAAAGTCATCATTATTAACTGCGTTTGTGGCTACTGCTATTTTCCTGGGATTGCAAAGAAACCTGAGATACTAATTGCAATGAGCTAATTTGGCAATACCATGCAAACTTCCTTAAGGCATTAGTTAAGAATATACTTTCCTTTACACAAAGAGAATTTGAAAGTGGGAACAGACTGCAAATGCAGCAGAAGGTATGCTTTTGTACTCCTATACTTAAGAGTAGATGGTATAATTAGCTTACAATGGTAGTTGAATGTATCTCTCAGAATGAGAACATACAGAATTAAACAGTAGCTTTAGCCTAATGATAATCAGTGATAATGATGATAATAATAACAGTACTTAGAACTTTAATGCAGAGATTTGCATCTTGAAAGTGCTATGCTAAACATTGACTTAATTACTGTCACCTCTTCAGGGAAGGTAGGTATTATTGCCCTGACTTAATAGACAGGGAAATAGAGATATAGGAGAATGAAATGACTTGCCAAGGGCTCTGCAAGAGCCTGTAAAGGGATTCAAACTTTATGGATCCCTTTACTGTATGCTCCCTTATACCAGGATAATTATGCACATTGTAGGGTTGCTTTTGAAACTTGAGCTAAAACCTTTTGAAATTACAACTGTGTGTAACATGTTTTGAAGGTTGTACTTTTCAATCATATTTTAATATCATTTTCCTTTTTAGGTCAACCTGAAACATACAGTTGGAGGAAAAAATTTCAGTTTTGGTTTTAGATATATATATTTATTAATCCTTTTAGTAAAGATCTTGTAAAAGAAAGGTCAAAATTTTGTACAGGGTCATTCAAGAAACAAAAGAAATTTTTCTCAAATTGATTCATTATTAGTCGTGGAAGGATATGTTTGTGTGGCCTGAAGATTTTTGCCAAATTCCAAATTTACTAAAGCTGTCTCTGCCATGTAAATTACATGGTTTTTTTGAGTTTGTATCTTGTAGATATATTTTGCCTAGTTCTTATTAAAATCATTGTGAATCTTCCTGCCTCAATTATTTCTCCTCACAGAAGGACTGGAGATCAGCCCTGTGATTTGATTACTTGCAGAATATTTGGGGAGTAAAATGGTATGATGTTAACATAAATGGTTTTCTGACCACAGCCACAAGTTAAGGTGATGATGAGATTCTGTAAGAGGAATTGTATTCTGTAAGTATGAAGTGAAAATATCAGCTTTTAGCTATAATTATTTCCCTGTGTAAAAGGCATTAACACCAGACTACAGGAATGAATTTTGCTTTGACTGCAGTCACTATGCTTTTAGCATAGATCTTGTAGGCGCCGCAGTTCTGGTTAATTAAGTCTGAGTCATAGTTCACTTTGATAAGAAATGTAGTTCTATATCTGTAAAGCATAAGGCAATAACAGTTGTCAACATCTGCATTTGTAGGATTTAGAAGGAGCTTTTGATAATTGTTTTCTCTGTCTCCTGCCTTCTGTCACCTTTGCTGAACGGCGGATCAGCACACACAAGCTCTCAGGCATTTAAAAACTGGATGTACTGAGTGCCTTTCTGTGAACAGGCTGAAGTGTCCCTCCACACTGGCAGCTGGTGTCACATTTATGTGTTTCAGTACCTGCGATGCACATGGGCACTTGCTGGTGTTCAGAAGAGAGATGACACCCGTAGGTAACAGCTTCATGGAGCATTATTGATTTTTGCGTTGTACCAGCCGCCGCTCCTGGGTCTGTGAATCCCTTGCGGAGCCTCTCTTGGTAGCTGAACTAAAGCTTCAGACGGTTTTTGTGGATGAACTTGAGGAATGAGCTTTGGCTGTTTCCAGAACAAGATATTTGAATTCATTCAGCTAATCAAAACAAAGACTTTTATCCTGCAGGCTTTAACTGGGGTATTCATTAAATGCTTTTGCTTTTTTTTTTGAAAACCTTTTTTCTTTGTAATGTCATGACTGAATGCAGCAGCAAAAATTAGAAACATTGAGAAAACAGTGGTCACACTTTCTGAAGGACTACCTTTGTATTTGCTTTCAACAGACATTTTACACTGAAAGTCAAATGTTTTTGTAACATTCACGGTTTTCCAGTCAGGTTAAATGTAAAGAAACTATTTCTGTAAAGGTGAGATAATAGGCCATAAGAGAAGGAGTGGCTAGTCTCACAGCTCAAGGTGTTGTTTTTTTTTTTTGAAAAATTGAATTTTTGTTTTCAACAAATTGCTTTGAATGGAAAATTGCAGCTAAAAATATTCATAGGCATTATTTAACAAATAATTTCAATGATGTGCAAGAGAAACACAGTCTAACAAGAAGCTAACAGAACATGCATTCTTTCATATAATTAATAAGAATTATTCACTTCTCTAATAAAACTAAGTGGCTTTTAGGGAGGTGGAGTATGAATGGAACATTAAATTTGCTTCATCCTGGCAGTCCATATTAGAATATCAGAGATGAGTGGTTATCTGCACATAGTTTAACAGACTCCTTGCTTTGAGGAGTACTAAATAAGAGGCGAGACTTAATGGGGTGGAATAAGAAATATGGACCTGAAAATGAGACTGTGCTGTATTATGTGTTGATCACACAAGGTGGCAGAATGAGCTTAGGGCTATCCCAGAAATGAGACAGTGAAGCAACATTGCTTTCAGTCAAGAGTGTATCCTTGCTTGCCCTAGGAATATGCCAAGTTGCTTCTGCACATGGAGAGGGATGGAGGAGAGTGTTTTAATACAGTATTTTTTGATGATTATCCAAGTGATTCAATTTCATTTGGAGATTTAGTAGAAACTGTTAAAAGCTTGCGTCTAACTTTGCAAATTAATAATCATACAATGCTGAATCTGTGCACATCTTCAGTTTTATTGAAAACACAGTTTACTCTCTATTGATACATTGATTCTCTAAGTGGGGCTGAACTCTTCAGATGAAGGACAGCGACAAGAACAGGCACATAGGGAACATTTTGCCTTTCTTTATTGATTTATGGCTAAATTCACTTCTGTTGTGAGTGAGTGAAACTCTATTGACTTTCCTTGTGTTGCATTTACTTATATGCTCTGCCTGAGCATGGCAGGCAGGTGTATGTGGCTGAACTGAGGGCAGCCCAAAGAGGAGAAATTGAAGTGCAAGACAAAGAGAAGGGAACACTCTTCAGCCACCTCCAGGTCAGTAAGTAGGGGAATAGTAGCAACACTTCTTTCTATGCCTGTACAGCTGCCTCGACTGCTGAGCCTGTTGTTCTAATGCTCTCTTTGAGGGGCAGCACTGATCTGCATCACCAAAGGAACCTTTGGATGCAGGTTGCATGTGGGCTCCTATGTGTGCTCATTCAGTTTGCCCCTGTGGAGCTCCAAGACAGACAAGTGGTGCACCAAAGTGATTGAGGTAACTGAGCAGGATGCTGTTACAAGTAAGGGTTTAAGAACTCATATCTGTGCATTGCTCCTTATGCAGTATATTTCTGAAGCTCATTAGAAGCTATTAAAGATTATTCACCCTTCCAACCTTTTCAGCAGATGTTCAGCTGTTTGTTTTTTCCTTCACTGCCTTAAGATATTTGGCTAAGCATTAGTACAAGACTGGAACAGGTCAGGAAAATATTTATTTCCCATAAAAATAAATTAACTAGTAAAATAGATGGCAATTAATAAAATAAGTCGTCTGTAACTTATTAATGAGAGGTGGAAAATAAAAATTGAAAGTTTGAAATTTAAAGCTAAAGCAGACACTGGAATGACAACATTTCTCTTTCTACAGAGAGAAGGTTACCAAATGAGAAAGAAGGAAAGGAAGAACCAAGGAAAAAGGACAAAGAAAAAAATTAATTCTGAGTTCTGGAAAACTCCTTTTGCCTCTGTTGCATTTATCTTTGATCTGTTGGTCATCAGTCATCAGGGGAGCTGCAGTCTGTGAGGCTCATGAAACTTCTTGAATGACTTATGGTCATGTCTAAGAGAGTCTTATTTTGGCCCACACCTTAATGCTGAGCTTCAGGTTCTGAGAACTCCTTGATCCCTTTTTATTGTGTCCAGCTCATTCCATAGCCATGGCCAGACTTTCAGTTCTTAGGTTCTGTTTCTCAGCTGAGCTTCATCATTTGTGTGACATTTTTTCCACTGCCCAGTGCAAAACTAGGGAGGTTATTTTTAATTGTCAGTGTTTTTAACTAACCTGCTCGAAAGCACACTCCACAGGCTTGAGTCACTCAGAGCCCAGATGAGGTGACTGAGTGGAGACAGTTTCTCAAAATACCTCTTTCCCGTGACTGCCTGTGAGTCCTCCCTCTTTTCAGTGCAGTCAGGATTTAACAATCTAAACCACTGCAGGGGACGCTTTGAGTTAAACTGCTAGCCTTGCACAGAAATGGGCAAAAATCCCTTATACCAGCTCTTTACCACCTCAGTCACTAATTACTGCCTTCCAGTCTGATCTGCCTTGAGGCAGCCTGCTGCCATTGATGGAGTGTGCCTGAGAGAGCCAAAGTTGCTCAGAGCATGCAAGCCTGGCGCTGTGGGGTGGCAAAGGGTACTGGTGGGGCTGGCTGTGGAGCTGGGGCACAGGGCTGGGCTCACACTGGCATTTTGGGTGCCACCTCTCACAGCATTCCATTCACATGGTCCAAAGCTGCAGTGCAGTGTGAGAGATAGGACAGCAAGCCTGAATATACACAAGTAATAGGCAGCAATCTTGTTATATATATATATAAAAACAAGTAATTATTTCATGTCTGAAAAGGCATAGGAAGCTGTCTGCACTCTGAGAGGAGCTTGGCAGTGAGACAGCCATAACTGAACCAGAGCAGAAATGCAGAGCTCTTCTCCTAAGAGCTGGTGATGTGGGGCAGCTCCCTTTGTCACTTTCTAAAATAATTTCACAAAGTAATGTCCGCATATTGGTTAAATAAGTAGAAACTGGTTGAGTTTCAATCAATATCTAACAGTCTCAGCAGCCTTAGCCAGTGCCCCTGGAAAGCAGAAAACAGGCAGAGGCTGAGAGAAAAATACTGGGAGAGCTGGCACAGACACTGCTGGCACAGCAGTGTGGTGTGTCAAATTAATAATGGCAGTGACACAGATGCTCACATAGGTGCCATCCTGCTAAATGCAGGTGTCAGTCACACCTGCACAGCACACATGGAAGCAGAATACACTCCCTGGACATGTATGCACATATGTATCTACAGGTACATATATAGGCTATCGCAGTGTAGTGGTGGGTGGATAAACAGAGCAGATGGGGGGAAAACATGCTGCAGGGTTCATGTGGTCACTGAAAATGTTCTCATTTGAGTGTGCTGCTGAAAAGCTTGCAGGCCAAATGCATATGGATGACTCCAGTGTCTGGAAAAACATGCTGTGGAACTGCTGTATTGTACTTGAAGCTACAGACAGTCCCTGACAGCCTTTGTGAAGTGATATGAAGCTAAATGCCTGTGAGAGTGAGGAGGTAATTCTGTTGATTAATGCCAGTCTTGTTGGTATTGATGATTTAGCTGCCTGTATGAAACAAATGTGGGCAATCAGTTCATCTTGAAAAAACTTGTACAACTGAATAAAGGAAGTTGTTGCCTAATATATTTTATACTAATTGCTTCATGCCACAAATTCAAGGCCTGATCCAATATGAATTGACATGGAGGAGAGATAGTCCATTCACTGCAGTAGTCTTTGGATCAAGGCTTCATTTTAAAGCGAGCAAATACTGCGTGCTAAATTAGCATTCATCTGAGTTGTCACTATCTGTTTCTTGAGAAGCAGACAGGCTTGATATTCTCTGTGTAGCCAAATGAGTCTTAGCACTTACACACTGGATTGCAAGGCAGCAGAGCCAACTGAGCACAGCAAAGTTTTGGTGAGAGCTGGGGCACCGTGGGCTGCTGCCTACGACAGACTGCCTCGGCTGGGTGTCTGACACGGGGCTCTCGCTGCTGTGCTGCCTTACAGAGTCATTTACCACCAACAAACACTTAGTGCTTATGAGGCATTTTTCAAAATTCTCACTGGGGCCATACCTGGGGCTTTAGCTATTTAAGCATCTTAAAAAAATCTGTCCCTTGAGAGGATTTAACTCGGCAGGATTTAGGCTGCTAAGGCTCGCATCATCAAAGAGACCAAAGCGTCAATCCATCTCTTTTCATGCCTAAGGACATAATAGTATCGTGCCCTCTCCCATGAGGGGGTACTGCAGAGAAATTTCCAAGCTTTCAGCACCCAAACTAGCTAGCTCTGGAAGCAGATGGGGTATAATTATAGCAGCGTTGAGCTGCACCTGAACTAATTAGCTCTGCTGAGAAACAGGGATTGAATTTAATAATGCATGTTCTGCCATACCAAAAAGGCTAGGCTGCCTTTGAGACCTGTGCGACTGTCTCTGCATGGTGCTGTGCTGAACTCTGTGGATGTACTGTGAAAGTCAGCTCAGAGCTTTTCTGTCACCATAATCTGCTGCAGAATGTAGGTATCACCTTGTCCCAGCATTCATGTACCATTGGAATAATTACTCCTCAGCTGTCACTTATCTCCTGACTATTAGTTTAGCATGTTATGTTTTGCATATGCTCAAGATTTTGCTGTCCAAACTCACCTAAATATTGAGATCTACTTCAAGGACCGCTGTGGCTAAAACCTTGAAGCTTTCAAAATGGGACTGTCTTTGCTATGGACCTGATGTTACCAGCATGGCCTCAACATGCTCGAAGTAAATGTAGCTGTGAGAGAAAGGTAGAAGAGGCAGGTTCAGATTCCTGCTCTGATACCTATCAGATGTGGAGTTGAACACCCATCTTAGATACATTTCCTAGCTGCTGGGGTTAAAGACACTCTTTCTTACCTCAGTCCTTAGCCTATCAAATTATTTCTATGAGGAGGAGAAACTCTTGTGTTGGTGTCTGTGAGAATTTTCCTACCCCAGAGAAAGCTGACTGTTGGGATTCTGTCTTGGGGTGCTGGTTTGAACTCAAGCTCAGGCTGTGGTTTGGTCAGAAGGAGCAGTTGGACCCTGTTCTCCACACTCTCACAGGGTGATCTAACCCCAAAGCTCCCAGTTCCCCTGGGCTACCATTACATCTTTAAAAATGTAGATCTGGTGTTTTTTATCGTACAAGTGGCCGAGATTATTTTGGAGCTTAATGGATCTAAACAGAAACTTTGTCTCTCTGGACACATATGAGCACCGTTCCTTTTTCCTGAAATTTATCTGTTACTAATGTGATCCATACACTGCTCAGCAGATTTCTGTTGCCTCCATACTTATGTGTCTATACACAGAAAAATTGTGTGAGTATTGTAACAGGTATGATTAGGACTATAAGGAAGATGTTGCATTGCTTAATTCTGCTAAGTCTCTTTACTTTCTAGAGTGTACAAATGGAAACTGGTCCTTTGAATTACTTGAAGTCTTTTGAAAATTTAAGCCATGTTCATAACATTTGATGATTTTTTAATGTAGCAAGTACATGTAGACAAAGTTAATGACTCTGTGCGGTGCAGACAATATATTACAACTACTGGATCACACATGCACACAAATCTAGATGTAAATTTTTCAATTGTTTCCTCAATTTAGAAAAACGCAGACTTCAATGTTTTGAGCCAAAAGAGATACTTGGTAGCTACTGATGCATCTTACCAGGTCTGCTGTTGCAGAGGTAAGTAGGTCTCTTATCAGAAACCCAAAATACTTTTGACTTTGTATCAAAACCATTCTTTTTCCTGCCATTCTGTTGATAGGGTCTGAAATAAAATCCCTTAACTAGTAAATGATCTTGTTTAGGAGATGTTTAATACCTGTGTTGAAACCAGATGCCTGTGCAGGAAACACATTTCTTCTCCTCTTCCTGTGTTTGCTCTTCAACATATTTGGCTTGAAGAACTGTTACTGAAAATATCAGTGGCAAGTGGATGAGCAGAGGCAGTAGAAGAATTACTACATCTGTAATAAGGGGAATGGGAGAGATATAGGAAGAAGAGAGACAGGAAGGAAAACTCAAAATCTGAGCTCCTCTTCACCCTTCTCCTGGCATGGCACCAAGGCTGTCTGCCTCTTCTACATGGAGAGGAGTAGAAGTGCAACCTCTCCCTAAGTAATTAAATGAATACTTAACCTGCAGGTTCAAAACTTACAGCATATTATAAAACAATTATGTTTCTTTTGCATGAAAAAGCTGAATTGCCATTCAGCTTCTTTTGTCATCTGTATGCATGAGTTTGGAGCAATTAGCATGAATATATTACAGGTGCAGTGTCTCAGGAAATTGCAAGAAGCTGTGCTGTATTTTTGTGCTACAGAGAAGTGACAGAACTATAACTCTTGGAACAGTTGAAAACTGGGGTGATGTGAGCATCTGAAGTGTGATTTTATAATCATAACAAGGACCGATAGCCATCAATTTAATAATCATGAAATGAAATGCTGTATTTTCTTAAATTGTTCCAATACTCATTTAATTTAACTGGACACTACAAACTGTTTAATTTTAGAATTTAGATTACTTTTCTAATGTGCCAAGTTTATCCTTTTAACTGCAGATAAATATTTTTTTGAAGGGTAACAGCAGTGGTATTATGTTAGCTTTGATGTTATCTCCAGACAAGTTCTTATGCCAGTGAAACACCTTTTTGCATGTTCTTTAAGATAAATTACCTAGCAATTCAAGAGCCCTGAATTTTGTTTGGTACAGTTTTGTAACATTTTATTGTTCATGTAAAGCTGATTCTTTTTCCTGACTCTCAGATACAATTTAATTTTTAAGTGCAAGTTCCTCATAAATTCAGATGAGCACAGTAAGATAAATGATAAATCCAACTCTCAAAGTGGCATTAATTGTGACCTTTTTAAAAATTTTTATTAGAGTGATAGTGATTCACATCTGCTGAGGATCTCACCCTCAGAGTTACCTGACCTGATAATAATTTTTGCTGATGCTCCGTTTATATGAGTACAACAGAGGGATCTCAAAGACCACAGCAATTATTCATATATGGTTTGATGCCCTTTTTTTCCACCACAGAGGCTCAAGGGAACAACTGTGGTAATAAGATTCATATCCACCATTTTACCATCATGAAATCACAGATTTGATGAATGATACTGATGTGGAACTTTGCCTTCTTTGCAGGTGCAAAAGGAAAACTTAATCCTGGGGTCTTCAAAACAAAACCCAATGACCTCGGTCAAAACTCTTTGCACATAGAAAAAAAATCCTGAAAACCGGTGTTACACACAGAGGATGACACATGGGCATGTCCACTTATGCTGACTTTTGGGAAGTGGCAAGGAGGAGGAAATGTGAGTACCACATCAAAAAAGCAGTCTTCAGGCTGTCAGCATGATGGGTCATCTGCACAGTGTTTCCATATCACAACATCAGTGACTACCCCTTACCTTCAGCTGCAGTGCACATCAACATTTTAGTGGAATGGGAGAGGTAAAAGAGCTTACTCTGAAATGGAAATGGCAGAAGAAGGATATCACATGAAACAAACTCTGAGAGGAAGAAAGACTTGTGACAGGTTAAAGATTATGTGTTCTGTAGATAGCAATCCTAGAAGCACAATGGCTTGGTGGTTTTTTATATGAGAATAAGATCTCTACTAAAGCCCAGTGCTGTCCTGCATGATGCACCAATGTTTTAGTGCTAGTTTGGATGCTGATTTCCTATTCAGGAAACTTTTAACTGCTCTCTAAAGTAACAATGCCAATAAAAAACCTATTTTTCATATAAACTTCACCTGAGAGCCCCCCAAACCCTTCTTTTTTTTTTATGGTTTGTAAAGTAAGGGTATTTGTGCACCCCAAGGCACCACCTCACTCCTCTGTCTCTGGGTTCTCTGTGTGGGTCTATAGCAAAAGTGGTAACACCTGTCCTATATTTCAAGTGTAACAGGAGACTTTTTGAACAAACTATCATTTACAAAAGAGCTAGAAATTGCACAGCCCCTGTGGCTCTGGGAAAATTTAATGGAGTTGTAGACTAATCCCCTCACCATCGCTCCACAGAGCATGGAGAGCAAATTCCTACACTTCCAAGGAAGAAGTAAATGTTCTCAGAGGGAAACCTCAGACAATTTTTCTCTTTCCCTCCCTCTTGGGTAGAGTTTTTTTATGGGAATGACTGAGGATTGACCCTATGGAAACAAGAATTTGAGAATACTTATTATAAAATTGATTTTATTTCCTTGTCATTGTGAAGTTGTTCCCTATAGCATGTTCTCTAATGATTTATCCAGAAGTTTCAAGAGTTGTAAGTACCAGTGGCTCTGTATTTCCCTGGCCTGTCTCACTGACAGATGGCACAGAGATGGGGATTGCAAGGCACAGCAGGGACAAAAAGTCGAGATAGTCAAATAAGATAAAGATGATTTTTTTTTTTTTTTATTTTAGGAGAAAACGGCTTGGGAGGATCAGGAGTGAGACCAGCAGCATTTGCTGTGTATATTCTGAATGAAATAGTAGTTGAGATCCAAGCTATGTTTAAAGACAATGAAATTTGCCTCAGACACAAGTCTCAACATTTTTATCATTATCTCCCTTTAAATCTAGTTCACTCTTTTCTTGTAGTATTTTTTCACAAATGAAAGAAGAGCTTCTGGGTCCTCCTCTCTTCCTCCTGTTCTCTTGTTAATGCCTCATTCCATGCAAAACTCTGCACACTTCTTGGGAGGTGGATGCAAAGGGCTGAAGCAACACAAGGTGTGATGCTCTTGAGGAGTCTCTGGTCTGCTGAGCAACTTCTTGTGAGATTTAAAACTCCAAAGGATTGACTATAAATAAATAAAACATTTCAACACCTTCTAGCTCCTGGGAAACAAAATCCAAAAGATACTGAGTTTTGCTTACCACTTCCTACTGCCAGGGTTACAGGAGGGTTTGCTGTCTATTCAGTCCTGCCATGTCACCTGCCTCTTGCATTCTGTCTCCAGCAACCACAGCAATATCCTGGCTCTTCTGCTGCTCATCCATCCAATATAGCAGTAATGGTAATGTAATGCTCGAGGATAATAACCTGGTAAATCTTCTGACTTCTACATATGAGACTTGGTGTTTGCTACTTCTTTTTCTGTTTGGTATTGACTCTAGAAATTCTTACACAGGCAGCATATGCAGTTGTGAATTCAATCTCCAGATTTCTTTTTTTCTTAGGGCACCTCTTTTCCTTAATTGCTTTTGCTTTGTTTGTTCAAATTAAATATTTATTGCATTTTAAAGAAGAATGAACTTTTGGTACAAGATAATAAAGGATTTATCTGATGATAAAACATGTAAATCTTTCCAGAAACTTCAGGAGGATTTTAACAATAATGCAGATCAAATATGGAAATATATGCAACTTGTGAATAGTTTTATAGAAACAGGAAGAGCTGAGGTGTCAGTATAGGAGTAATCCTTATTAGAATGACTTTCTGATATTGATAAGACAGGAATACAGGATCTCATTTTTTTTCTCTTGCTTAAATCTTTTCATCCTTTTGTAAAAGTTCAGAAAAGAATGACAAGTCCTTTGCTTTTTATGTTTTAATAAACTGCTGAATAAGTCATTACAGAAGAAACTATAGGGAGCAAGTTTGTAGTGACAAGGAAGGAAAATCGGTTGTCTAACAAGTCCTCTCAGTCTAATGTCCAGGGGGTCAATCAACAAGTCCCACCCTATAGAAAAAAAAAAATTATAGAGAATTGATATTTTGCTGGTTTACTATTTTGAAAAGCATAGATGTCCCCCATGATAAGGTGCCCTTAGGGTAACTCCTCCCTTCTCTTTGTATGAAGTATGAGGGACTAGTACTCAATATTCTTAACTTAATAAAACATAGTTATGAAATTAATGTTTAAATGACTTAATTTTTAAAAATTTCTCATTTACTCTTTCCAAATCATTGAAACCATAGAATGTACTTAACAGCAAAAAACACCAGAATTTTTAAGTTTGGAGAAAAGTGAGAGGAGGAAATCAAGAGTTAAGATATGGGTGAATTCTCTACACAGCAATATTCTCAGTATCCTTTAAATTTTTTAGAATTCTTTTCAAGAGTTAATCATGATAGAAGTATTGAAATCTTGTAACCACTAAGGAGGACCATGGAACTGGGGGGTATTGACATTCCTACTTCATGCCTAAACAGATTATTCCCTTTTGGCATTTTCTGATTACCATGTTTATCATAGTGAAATCCCAGTTTGATTTGGCTTTCACACATGCTCATAGTTTGTATCAGTCAATTTAATGAGTGGGCATGATTGGAGAGGTTGTAAAATGCACAAGATCAAGGACTTTATAAAATAAGGTAGGATTTTCAGAAGGTCCTCAAAGACCTAAGTCCTTTGCTGTGTGAAGTTCAGGGTTCCAGTAACCAGAAATATGCTTAGTACAGAGAATTGCAGGGAAGTCACAGAATGCTCTGAGTTGTAAGGAACCTTAAGGATCATTTACTACCAACTCCTGTGCCATGGCAGGGACACCTTCCACTTGATCAGGTTTCCCAGAGCCCCATCCAATCTAGCCTTGAACACTTCCAGGGATGGGGCATCCACAACTCCTCTGGGCAACTAGTTCCAGTTCCTCACCACCCTCACAGTAAAGAATTTCTTCCTAATATCTAATCTAAACCTGCCCTCTTTTAGTGTAAAGCCATTTTTCCCTTGTCCTATCACTACATGTCCTTGTGGTTAGTCCTTCTGCTACTTTCTTGTAGTCCCCTTTATGCACTGGAAGGCTGCTACAAGGTCTTCTTGAAGCCTTCTTTTTTCCAGGCTGAACAACCCCAGCTCTTTCAGTCTGACTTCATGGGAGGAGTGTTGCAGCCCTCTGATCACTGCAGTAGTAGCCCTCCCCTGAAGCTGTTTAACAGGTCGGTGTCCTTCTTAATTTGGATGCCCCAGAGTTGGATGCAGTAATCCAGATGGAATCTCAGGAAAGTGAAACAAAGGAAAGGGGCACTCCACAGAGACGCTGCCTTTCAGTGTTATGTCTCTTTGCAGACTGTGTCCCCAGCATGAAAACTTCCAAGATTCATTGTTGTGTTTAGAAGCATGGAATAGCTGGTTCATAGCCCAGAGATCCAGAGACCACCTTATTCTTCTAACACCCTCAGTAATCTATCTGTTCTCAGGCTTAACATTACCATATTGAATAAGTTTTCAAATTTGCCCAACATGATGATTTTGCAAGGCTACATATGAAACTCATTTGTGCTCCCTCTGAAGTAATTCTGAAAACACCCTGCTCCCATTCATCATTCAACATGCAGGTTTCTTTCACTTTCTGTGTTCTAGGATGTGCTCTCAGCTAACTAGTGAAAAGCCTCTGTAGGAGGTTTTGCTCATTAGAGAAGCAATTTAATGTTAAAGAAATATTTTGCTTTCTATATTAAAATGTCTTTTGAATAAATAGTATACAGTATACATATAAATACATATATATATAAAAATTTTCCTGAGATGTGCTTTTTGAGCTGCTTGGAAAATGAAGAACAGAGCCTTTCACTAAAATTAATGGGAAAGTTCAGTGAAATTTGGATTAGACTCGAATGATAAACCAATCTGAAACAGAAGAATCATTAAAAGATACTGGTAATGGAACTGTGAGTTTATTTGTCTGAAAAACAGCTTGCGAGGTAATAAGTAATGAATTACTGCTAAGAAGTACATCTGTCTCTAAAGAGAAAAATGTCTTGTGGAATGCATTGTACATCTGTACTGATGAAATTATTAAAATGAGTACCTTTGAGATAGGAGTATATGTCATAAAGATGACCAAGCAAACATTGGATTAGGGGGCTTTTATGCTAATTAAATGATGGACACACAGTTAAGAGACAAATTGTTAATATATGCTAAACACAGAAAATCTAGAAGACCATCTGATTCATTCTATCAGAGAGAAAACATATCTGCTTAATTAAGGGCTGTAATATTGTATGCATGCTTGCAAGCAGTGATAAGGTAGCTAATCTAGCTTTTCCTGGGGTGCACTCTGTCTTTTTAGTGCTTAAATTTTAGCCTTAAGATTCCCCTAGTGTTGCTGTTTGTATGGGATTGTTTCTCTGTTCCTGGCGCATAACCGATTCCCTGAGAGATAGATGCACCTCCAAATAGCAACTGCTTGTCAGGAAGACAGTTTTTCATACCTAGCTTTAATGCAGACCTTTATTTTACAGACAGGTTTCTCAGAGACTCGCGCTGTCTTATTTTTAATGAATAGAAAAAAAAAAGCTGGGTGAGTGGGAAATGCTGTCATGCAGGCGTTGCAGATGAGGCTGGGACAGCATCGCATTTGAATAACCACCCGACGGATCCGTCAAGCTGAGCTGAGACATGCCTCAGCAGCCTCGACTCAAAATCAAGCCCTTGGATTGAGGGTGAGACGCAGGAGTGCCCACAGCCTTCATGTGCCTTGGCTCCCTCTCTGCAGTGCTCCTGCCTGGGAGAGAGCTGGCATTGGCAGGGCGCCGTCCCACAGAGGAGCTTAATTGTGCCTTTGCTGTATTGCAGAAACATATGGCTCAACGCCTACAGGAAAGTATCAGGGACAGAATCTTGCAGCAGTAACATAAACATTATTTTGCATGAAGTAAAATCAATATTTGTTGTCTGAGTGTCTTCCCAGGGTTTCAAAGCCAAGTGTTGTTAGATTTCACTAAGTTTGGGGTATTTGTTTCCATTTGCTTCCCAGTCAACATTTGTTTTTACAGGGAAGCTGTAATTTTTAGGGGTGTGTTTGTGGACTGCCCCTGGAGTATGTACAAACTGGGGAATGCTGTCCCATGAGAGGGACCTTGGGGTCCTGGCAAGTTGAACATGAACCAGCAGTGCTCTGGATCCAGGAGGGCCAAGCATGTCCTTGCAGGCATCAGGCACAGCATCACCAGCTGGGTAAGGGAGGGATTGTCCTGCTCTGCTCTGCACTAGGGCATCCTCACCTTGAGTGCTGGGGGCAGTTTTGGGTGACACAACACATAAAAGACATTAAGCTATTGGAGAGTTTAACAGCCTCCTCCAAAGGAAAGCCATGAAAGGTGAAAGGTTGGAAGGGAAGCTGTATGAGGAGCTGCTGGGGTCACTTGGTCTGTTCAGCCCGGGGAAACTGAGGGGAGACCTCACTGCTGTCACAACTTCCTTGTGAGGGGAGGAGGAGGGTCAGGCCTTGATCTCTTCTCTGTGGTCACCAGTGACAGGACTCAAGGGAATGGCCAGAAATTGTGTCAGGGGAGGTTTAGGTTGGATATTAGAAAAAGGTTCTTCACCCAGAAGAGTGGTTGGGTGCTGGAACAGGCTCATCAGTGAAGTGGTCACTGCACCAAGCCTGACAGAGCTTGAGAGATGTTTGGATGATGCTCTTTGGCACATGGTGTGACTTGTGGGGATGGTGCTGTGCAGGGCCATGAGTAGGACTCATTGATCCTTGTGTGTTCCTTTCAACTCAACATATTCTGTGATTCTGTGATATGAATTTTGTTCCTAATTGTTGCCTATATAAAATTTTGGGCTGATGGATATCTGCCCCATAGAAATTCAGGTGCCAAAAATTCAAAGCAAAGCTGGCACCTTCCTTACAAAGGTCTCTCCTTTTTTTTTTTTTTTTTTTTCATTTGAGTATATCTCAGTAGGACCAAGGCAGGCTCCCACAAGCTCTGCAGTGGTAAACTTGTATTGGTAATGACTACTGATCCCAGAGGTGTGAATAGTGAAATTGGTGCACATTGCACCAGAATTCATCGTTACTTTCATTTTAAATGCCCACGTCTCAAAAAGACAAATTTCTTGGTATGGAACAACTTACAGGAGTAAGTGAACCTTGATGTGGGTCCCATGGAAGAGGTCAGAGAGCTGCTCTTGGTGGTGAACTGTCACCAACAAAGCAGCCAAACTGATCTGATTCTCTGTGCTTGAGCCATACATGTTTTCCCAAACAGATTAGCACTGATTAGCAATGAATTACCAAGCGTGAAATGAGTTTCTTGGCTTCTAGCCACTGGACACATAGAAAGAATGTGTCTGCAGGAGGAGGAAAATGAGTATCCACGGCTGAATAAAACACTTGGATGTATTTGTTGTTGCAGGCTATTGCCAGCTTAGAGTAAGAGTGGTCATTGCCAGTTAAATAAAACACCTCTCTCCTTACAGTAAGCATATTGCTTTCTAGAAACAGGATCTTTTAAATAATGTCTTTCTGCTTGTCTATGGTCTTTGAATATATTTTTTGCTGAATAGGAGCACAGTATTTGAGCACTTCTGTCATGCAGAAGCAATCTGCTCTTTAGACAGTGATGCTTACTTAAAATGCTGATGTTGATGATGCTGAAAATGTGGGGTGAGGGAAAACTCAGGTCCCATCTTGAAGAGGCTTGCTTCTTTAAGAGAAGGTAAAAGATGTATTAATCACTTAGCCGCAATTTAGAGCACAAGTAAGCAGTTGGAATACTTTTGTTTCTGACAGGTGAAAAAGGGGGAAATTGGTCCCCCTGATTATGAAGCAGAAAATGATCAGTGAGATGGTTGGTTTGTTAGGCTGTGGCCTCTGCTCTGAAATAGAAGGACTCTGGCCTTATTTCACTGACAACAGGATGAGGGTGTGAGGCTTCTCTTAGCCAGCAGGAACATGCAAACTGCATCCTCAACCCTTCAGCCAGTTTGTGTTAGTAATTCTAGGTAGTCTGATGCTAGGCACAATATCTCCACAGTTAACAGGTGCATTATTACTTTAATTATCTTTAACTACTAGGCATGCTGTGATACTAGGCATTGAGAGATTCAAATATGCAGTAGGCCTGATAAAAACTGTTTGTCTTGAATAGATTCAAATGCTTGGGTTTTTTTTAGCACAGAAGAACTAATGTTTGCTACTATGTTATGCTACTCATAATTTTGGCTATACTGGCTAATTAATTTGCCAGCAGTCTTATGGTTGACATCTGAAAAAAAAGTAAAAATATAGATGATGTCCTACATTTGCTTACCAAAAGGAGACTGATGTTTTTAAAAGAGGAAAAAACCCAATATTCTTAAATGTTGTATGAAACTAGATAAAAATGGATAAAAACCTAATTATGTTTTCCTATGTGAGGAACAGAAAGGTGAATATTTATTTCTAATTTCTGTATCTGTCTCCAAAGAGAGTATTTGCACTCTAATGAGGAAAAGGAGGGGAAAATGGTTATTCAATACTGTACTTTTTAAAAAAGAATTTTGCTTTTCCTCTTGTCTTTTGGAAGCAGACATTATAACAGAAATCTCACTGAATTGCCCAAATTTCAACCCAAAATTTTCTAGTAAACTAATGAATATAATCTAGCACACATTCACTCATCTCTGTTTCTTCTCTTTATATGTTCATTTTCCACGGCTTCCTCCTTTTCCACTTCCCAAATATTTTCCTTTCTTGGTTGTTTTTTTATTTCACGCCCCCTTGGGTTTGAAGCTGTTCGGAAGTGTGTGTCAGTAGTACTAACTCACATCTTAAAATTCCAGCCTCCTGATGTCTAGTTTTTAAAAGCAATGGACTAATGAGAAAAAGATGCATGGATTCAGCTTTTTATTTATTCCTAGGCTCACTGTGAATCCTAAGCCATGTGATGCACCTGTGTATGCTGGCTTTACTGTAAGATTCTCAGACACTTACTGTACTGGTATGATGTTTCCAGACAAACACATATCTTGCAGGTGTAGCACTGTTTTCTCAGAGGTGTCCTGAAGCGTTATAAAGAGCATCCATGTTGGGCAATGCACCAATGTTCAGGTGTTTTTGAGGCATTCAGATATCAGTGGTTAGCCCTCACTTGCCTTTAAGTGAATACATTCCAAGGAATTTGTCATCTCTCTGTTTTCAGCAATATTATAAACACAGCCTTGCATGGCTCTCTTGGCACATGAGAGTGTACTTGGAGCAGTGTGTTCACTGAAGATTTTTTTCCACTCTTCAGTCTTGTGTGGATCTTTAACGACCTGCTATATGCTTCCTCTTTCTCTAATCTTCTGAGAGAGTCAGCAGGCACAAACTGTACTGAGAAAATTATACTATACCACATTCTGGAACCGTAGGTTTCATTCCAGCCTGTCTGGTGGGACTGCTGCTAAAAGTCAGCATCTAAAGGAGCAGCTCATTTGAATTCTGGATGTACACACAAGTTAATACGAATGTGCTCAGAAACTGAAGGCTGATATATCAAAGCCACCGTTCAACATCACCTCAGGAATGTTCCTAATAGTGCAACCATTTTTTCCTTTGACTTCTGTCAAATTTATCAATGTCTGATGTCACTCTTTCACAAAGAGGCAGCCTGTTAATATGTATAAAGTAAAAATAAAAGTTCATCCCTATGCATTAACATTTATTCATGGCAATTATGCCTGAGTTTATTAAATTCATACGTCCCCCTCTTTTTCTTTCTTTCCATTCCAACCCTACAGAAAGTACTACCAGATCTATCTATTTTTATTAATCTCTATGTGTGTGTACCCCTGTATCTGTATTTTTATGTGCATTATCCATACATCTCTCTATATATATACTTCAGCATTGAGGACTGAATAAATTTACCCACTTTTTGTATCTTACTGCTCAAGCATTTCCCGAGAAAACTAATGACTGCTTACCTGGAGCTAGATTGAGTTATTAGGCAGGCACATAACTGTACTGCCCCAGGAAGTATACATGAAAGGAATTGGACCTGAGAGCAGGAGTTTATCCTGCCTCTCCCTCCTCGTTTGTGAAATGAAAAGGTAATTTGCACTTCTCTTTTTTCACGCACCTTTTTCTGGTGCAAGTTAATTTTCCTATAAACTGGGGCAGCATATAAAAGAAGGAACCAAGCAGCTTTCACCTCTTACTCCCTCTCTTGGAGCCACAGTCCCTCTCTCCTGAGCCCAGATCATCCCTGTAGCCTGGGGATGTCCCTGTGCTAGGCTCTGCCAGAGAAGGGGCAATTTGATCTCTGCAGAGAGACAGCCATGAGGTTAAATGCTGCATGCTTCCTTGCATGAAATGTTTGCCTAGATTCTCCCCAAGAGGATAATCTCCTTGTCCCTGACCTTTTCTGCTTTGTGCAGGGTGGGATGGGCTGCATGCCCTCAGTGCCAAGCATTTGGCTGTCCCTCTGTGGGTTTAGGACACAAGGATGGGTGAAGGGAGACTGTGCAGGACCTCACAGGGTGTGTGTCATCACTCCCCACCTGCAGCTGGAGGATGCTATGCCACAAGTTGGGGTTTGCACTAGTTTTGGCAGAAACCAACAATTTAAGCCACTGAATGCAGAACTTTGGTGAGGAGGCCATGTGTAGGGTGAAATTTTGCTGCAAATTCAGGGAACAAGGTAGCTCAAGGTAGCTTCCCACAAAGGGGTTGTGAATCCAATTCACATTCTTGGATCGATGCAGCCTGCAATCACCCTCTTTCAGCTGGGCTGGCCACTTTCTGAGGGACTGGAGCAGCTGAAGTGAGAAGATGGGTGTCAAAAGATAGAAGGGAGATTATATCTTAATGCTATGTAATTTTCCAGACTCCTCCTCTGGCAGGGATATTATAACACAATTAAATCCCCATTCATCCTATTCCAGCTCCACACTGGGACCTGAAACCTGCAAAAAATTTGAGTCTTTTTAAGGACTTTAATTTCAGGGATGCAACTACTTTCCACTCTCTGACAGGGTGAGATGGAAGAGGAAAGACCAAAGAAGCTAGACTTCTATTCCAAGGAATAAGTTTATAGCTATTGGCTCAACCAGATCAAAAAAGAGCTGCTATTGCAGTAATCACCACAAGTACCTAGAGGCTATAGTCAGGGTTGGGAAGGATGCTCCTTTGATGTTTTCCTAAAATAAATACAAACATTTTTCACTCTTTTAAGCTGAGTCAACAAAAGAGCAGTTAACTGCTCTGTTAGCTGAAAGATCCCCAGCACTACTTTGGTCACTTTTTCTTCTGCCATGACTTAAATTGCAGGTTAAATATTATCTTCATTCGTTCTCTTAGAGATTGACTGGAAATTAGAGGCCAGAGGAGAGAAGGGAAGCAAACCCCATGGCTTTAAAAAGGACAAGAATTTGGTTCCTGTTGACTTGTCTTCAGTCCTCTCCTGGCAGCATCCTCAATACTTGCATTTTTGGTTGCTCAAAGTGCAATAAACAAGCAGCACTCCCTGGCAGGAGGCTTCTCAGAGTGGACTGCTATGTCCTAGACATCACCCCATCGCCTGGTGACAGCCACACTTGTCTGACACCTTCGTGCTGGTGACTCCTGTGCTACATTGCCAAGTCCTGTTGGCTTTCCTGAATTCTGACTGAGCACCCTGAGATGCTTCAATCCAGCAGCCAGCTGTCATAAATAATAACTGCATTTACCATGATTAAAATTAGCTTGTTTTCTTCAAAGTAGCACTTGTCTATGTGTTTCTGTTCATGTGACTAACAACACAATTAACTTTTATTTTGTCCACATCTGTATCTTTACATGGCTGCTGAAGCCCCTGTGAGCTGGGTGATTTATAAGCCCTTTGTGCCACTTGCCTGTCCCACTCAGTAGGAAACTATAACCTAACCCTTTCCCTAATGGCATTAAAAGGTCCAATTAATCAAAAAAAGGGGTCAGTTAATATTCTCCACACGTAAGTGCTGAACATCAGAATAATTTGCTCTCTTGTGGTTGGCATCCCATCATTTTGTGGTTTAGTTAAAAAGGAACTTGGCAGGACAACCACAAGTGTACACCATGGGATTGCTCCACGGATTTGAGGCAGCTGTTATATCTGCCGCAGAGAAATGTTTTCTCTGCTGAAAGAGTTTTTTAAAATAAATAGACAAGTTAGTAGGGAGTAAAATTTTCTTGTTGTGGTTTGAGAAACTTTCTTTCTTTTTACTTCAAAGACTTAAGTGGCACGAGGGAATCCCCTAGCAGCCATAGGCCCTGGGAATTAAATTTTCTCCATCTGTTCCCTAGTCCCTGAGCAACATAGCACAAATCCTGCTACCATATATCTCTTTAAGCAGCCTCCTGTGGAAAGAGAGAAGCTTGATTAGTGCATGTGCATATGATTGCCTGCCCACATTTAGAAAACTGGCCACTAAGAGAAATGTTGGCTCAATATTCATTACCATCCTGAAGCTCTTTGCACTGTATACATGACAAGGTAATAGTTCCACTGCAGGAGGTAATGTGGGAAATGAGGGTTGAGATAGTCTTACCTGAAACCAAATCAATTAATTTGCTCTACTGTTCTCAACAAGGTCCTTCTCTTAGTACAAGGCTGACCAGACTTCAGGCTCTTGTGTTTGACCAGTGCTCTACAGATGACCTGGAATAGATTACTGGAAGATGCAGTCTTCCTAGGAATGCCTTCTGAATACACCATTTTAATGCTGTTTATAAAGTAGTAACTGTGATTTTTCTAACTGAAGTTGTCTTGAAATTTTTTCTTCAGCCGTTCTTTGAATTGGGAATATTTTCTTTTCAGAAAATGCCATTATAAAAGGGAGTTACTTGGTTCTTTCAGCTTTCTGGTGAGTAATTGAAATAGGCTCTTCATCCATTTGTGTGTTTTCTGTCTGAAGCTGCCATGAACTTATGGTAGGTTTACATCCCAGGCTGTTTTGTCTATGTCTAAATGATAATGTTTCATTTTGTTTAACAAGCCACTGGTGTTTTTCTGGAGCTGAGACCTTTCCGTAACACTCAGTTTCAAGAGGTCTGGCCTTGCTTATGGCTGAATATGGGTTATTTTGTATTTGAGTGAGACCATTTGGTACAGTGTTGGTTTAAGATTTTTGGTACTTGCTTAGAAAAAGCTTTTGGAATACGGCTGCATCCTCTGTTCCTTATTCACTCAGCTGCTCTTTCTCATTCACCTTTGAATTCCCTATAATGTGATCCATGTGCGTAGACTGTGTTTTATGGATGAAATGGATTGGCAAATTAAGCTACCTGGCTATGGAATTCAATTCCTTGAAGTGCAGTTCAGTGTCTTTCATTCCAGTGCAGAAAGGGGAAATGTGTAACAGACATCAATAGATTTGAGACAATGCTGGGCAGATATTTTTTATAAGAGGTGCCCTAATAATGAAGAGTTTTAAAAAGACCATTTTTTCAGAATTCATGATTGTTGTCTGGACACAGGTCAGCCAAACATTTATTTAGTAGTTTGGGGTTCTCTTAGGGATATGGCTGAAAAATAAAAAATGAACTTCATGAACTTCACTAACAACAATTAGAAATTGAGGATCTGAAATTGTTTGTACAAAAGTTTTCAAAGGGCCTAGTTTGTGAAGTTTTAAATTTATGAATATCTTTACTCTAATTTTGATCAAGAGTGGGATTGTCAAATGGTATAAATTAGTTATAAATAATTTTCATATGCAACTGTCTGTACACCAAAAATTATTATATTTTGGTAGGCTCTTGTGTTTGACCAGTGCTCTACAGATGACCTGGAATAGATTACTGGAAGATGCAGTCTTCCTAGGAATGCCTTCTGAATACACCATTTTAATGCTGTTTATAAAGTAGTAACTGTGATTTTTAACTGAAGTTGTCTTGAAATTTTTTCTTCAGCCGTTCTTTGAATTGGGAATATTTTCTTTTCAGAAAATGCCATTATAAAAGGGAGTTACTTGGTTCTTTCAGCTTTCTGGTGAGTAATTGAAATAGGCTCTTCATCCATTTGTGTGTTTTCTGTCTGAAGCTGCCATGAACTTATGGTAGGTTTACATCCCAGGCTGTTTTGTCTATGTCTAAATGATAATGTTTCATTTTGTTTAACAAGCCACTGGTGTTTTTCTGGAGCTGAGACCTTTCCGTAACACTCAGTTTCAAGAGGTCTGGCCTTGCTTATGGCTGAATATGGGTTATTTTGTATTTGAGTGAGACCATTTGGTACAGTCTTGGTTTAAGATTTTTGGTACTTGCTTAGAAAAAGCTTTTGGAATACGGCTGCATCCTCTGTTCCTTATTCACTCAGCTGCTCTTTCTCATTCACCTTTGAATTCCCTATAATGTGATCCATGTGCGTAGACTGTGTTTTATGGATGAAATGGATTGGCAAATTAAGCTACCTGGCTATGGAATTCAATTCCTTGAAGTGCAGTTCTGTGTCTTTCATTCCAGTGCAGAAAGGGGAAATGTGTAACAGACATCAATAGATTTGAGACAATGCTGGGCAGATATTTTTTATAAGAGGTGCCCTAATAATGAAGAGTTTTAAAAAGACCATTTTTTCAGAATTCATGATTGTTGTCTGGACACAGGTCAGCCAAATATTTATTTAGTAGTTTGGGGTTCTTTTAGGGATATGGCTGAAAAATAAAAAATGAACTTCATGAACTTCACTAACAACGATTAGAAATTGAGGATCTGAAATTGTTTGTACAAAAGTTTTCAAAGGGCCTAGTTTGTGAATTTTTAAATTTCTGAATATCCTTACTCTAATTTTGATCAAGAGTGGGATTGTCAAATGATATAAATTAGTTATAAATAATTTTCATATGCAACTGTCTGTACACCAAAAAAAATTATTATATTTTGTTACAGCATTTTTTATTTTAAAAGTTAATTTAAAATTAAAACAGTGTGGTATTCTAAGCAATGCAACATATGTAGTGCTATTTTCAGGTAAATCCTGTGCTTAAAAATAACCAAAATGCCAGTGATTCTAATTATACACTTCTTTTTCAGCAGATATATGGCTGGACAACTTTCTGTCAGAGGGATATTCAGAGTGGAGAAGGTGGAGACCTTATTGCAGTCTCCAGCTTCCTCAGGAGGGGAAGCAGAGGGACAGGCACTCTGGTGACCAATGACAGGACCCAAGGGAATGTCCTGAAGCTGTGCCAGGGAGGTCTAGGTTGGATATTAGGAAAAGGTTCTTCACTCAGAGGGAGGCTGGGCACTGGAACAGGTTCCCAAGGGCAGTGGTCACAGCCCCAAGCCTGACAGAGTTCAAGAAGCATTCAAACAATGCTCTGAGGCACGTAGTGTGCTCCTTGGGGTGTCTTCTGCAGAGCCAGGAGTTGGACTTTAATTATCTTTGTGTGTTCCCTCCAACTCAGCATATTCTATATTTTATGATTCCATTCAATTTTTCTGTCCTATTTTTGGTTTGTTACTTCTCTTAATGACGGTCTAGCAACCTTTGCCTGAATGAAAACAAACATATCCATGCTCATCATAATTAGTAGCAGAACTGTAGTGCCTTTGGTCTCCAAGAGCTGAAATTAGCCCGCTGTGCTAAACACTATGCAAACACTGCACAGGTGCAAATGTAGCTCTAGAGGGAGCATCCTCACATCCAAGCAAGTTAAGATCTGGACGTTGGCAATAATAAAATGGCTAAACCATTATCAGACTCTCTCTCCTTTTCTGATAAAGTAGACATCAGTGTCACAAGGATTCATTGTGACTCAGCTGTCTGGTTCTGCAGTGCCTGAGGGGCAACACTGGACCTCACCCAGGTCATTGGTGGCAGCTCTACTGGCCTTGAAATCATCAATAAAAATATGTTCATTCCTTATGAAACTAGATGTTTCTAGATTTTCTGGCCTCTTTTCCTCAAAATTTTCAATGAGTTTGTAAAAGAAGATGGCAATAAAAAAATACTTGGATGGATTGTTCTAGTAATAGCTTGTAATATATTTAATGATTCTTTTAATTTATTGAATAGCATTTAAGGTAAAATCTCATTCCAGACGTACACAGTTCTGCTCTTAGTGCTGTTTCCATTTTATAGCAACTTATTCTTGTAACAAGATCTATTTCATGAGGGTAGCTTCATAAAAGACGTTAGGTTTTCATTTGTAGTTTGTTAAATTATGGCAGTTTCTGTATCTAACTGCTAAGGAATGGGAGCCTTTTATTTGGCTACAGTTTTAGATAAATAAATTATTTATAAAAATAAACATTTCTCCTTATAATATATCAGGAAATAGTTTGCATAATCCCCAACTTCTTGCAGAAATCCAAAAATGATTAATTTCCTTTTTACAGGTTTGATGGAGTAAGAACATAAGAAAGCTGATTCAAAATACACCCTCTGAGGCCAAAGCTGACCTCTTCTCAAACACTTCTGCTAGGCTCAAAGAGGCTGATCCACAGGGACTGGTGTCAAAGGAAGGTGCTCAGGGTCCAGGGTCTGGGATGCTGAATATGGGACTTTTTCAAGGTGAAACAGCAACACAGAAGGAAGATATTTTTAAAGTAGAAGTGCTTGCCTGATTCTCCTGTCACTGCTCAATGACATGCATTTATGTATACTATTTAAAGCTGTGTTAAATGCAAAAATATGTGTAGTCTGTGACACTCAGCTCAACAGATATTAAAAGATACTGGTCTGTGGTAGTAATTTAACTTGCTCTTTAAGACTTTTGCAAGTGTTTCACATTTTCTGTGCCTTTTTAGTGTGTGAGATGAAAGCTGGACTGTGGTGATAGCTCAGAGAGCTATCCTTCTTTTTCTCTTCCCCTTCTTTTCCTTCCCCCCCTCACCTCCCTCTGCCCCCATCCCTTCCCTCCACTTCTCTTCTTTCCCACTTTTTAAAAGAAAGGAGGACTGGTTATTTTCATTATTATTTTATACCAACACTGAGTTGAAAACATTTGTAGTTGTTTAAGTACTTAAGGAGGATCTGCTTCTTACCTCCGGGTAAGACAGTAAATTCTTCCATGTGTTGACTTCATCTGTTATCCCTACCCATTTTCCACATGCCTGAGGGATATTTACTCAGACAGACTCTCTCTGTACTAGAGAAATCTCCGGCGAAGGTCAGCCAGACAAGCAGCACTTACTCAGGAGCGATGTGATGGGTGTGTATGTGTGAACGGCAGGTCAGTGACATGTGCCGAGGAAAGAAAGTGGGAGCAGCCCTTTCCTCTTCAGCTCCCTCGAGAGTAACCCTGCCTTCAGAACTGAAGAGCCTTCTCTGCTCTGCCATCTGCACTCCATGCAGCACTGAGAGTGAGGTTCTCCTCAAAACCTGATTCAAGGTCTTCATTCTCCAAGCCTTTGAAACTCTAGTTTTTGCTAATTGAAAGAGTAAAAGCTGGGCCAAATCATGCAATGGGGGATAAACTATCTGGTGTGTTGACTCAAATGCTATGGTGCAGACCCAGAGTTTGGCATCCAGTAAGGGGTCTACAGACTGAGGATCCCTGGGGCTTGCATCTGTGTTTCAATTCTCTCTTCATGTTTTGCCTTTTCCTCCCTGAACCAGACGTCAAATTCAGCTGGCAGGTGAACATGAGCCCCTGCAAAATGGCATGTGATATGTACAGTCACAAGGTTGGGGGCAGGCTGCAAAGGTGAACATATGAGTTTGTTTTTATGGGGAGGAGGGAATCTGACATATGGAGAATTCGTGCAAATTGCGTAAGTCACTTTGAACAAATGAGATTTGCCTTTCCCCGTGACCTCTGAGTGCTAGGAAAGCTCTCCCTAACCACAAAGCTCGATATTCAAATGTCAGTCCCCCCCTTACAACTAATTCCCCTTAACAGGGTTATAGATGTGAATAGCCTCACTGGGATCACAGGAGTTACTTACCTGCATGCAGTGTCAGGCACACACATTTGCAGGATCAGGCCCTCCAGGCACACAGCAGCTTTCATTGCCCTGCGTGTTGCTAAGTCACAATCTGATGTCAATTAAAGAAAGTGAAGAGAAGCATATGCTTACATGGCAGGAGTGCTGCAGAATGTTTTAAAGTGTTAAAGGTTTAAATCACACCAAGGCTATAAAAATCAGCTTTGTTTATGGACTGGTGCAGAGACCTATTGTACTTTGTATCGATCAATCCATTGAACACCTGGTTCAAAATGTTCAATTGAAAGCTGGGGAAAAGTGCTAAATTGAACAGTCTAAGTAACCTGTGAACCTGACAGTCATAAATCAATGGGGATGTTACACACAGTTAACCCTAACCAGTTAGCAAGTTGTATCAATTATTCACTGTGTTACCTGGTTAGGAGCTAGTTCACCGTTTCAGAATTGTACTAATACAGAAAACATCTTTGTGCTGAGTGACCCTCAGTAAACAGTACCAGGTTCTCTGAAGACTTTCTCCCCTGCATCTGGGCCAGAAAAACCTTGCCTGAATATTTGGAAAAGAGTTTGGAAAAGAGAATATTTGAAATGAAGAGACGGGTTTACAAAAACTGCTAAATTTGGGGGGCTTAAAAAGTGTGGCTACAGAAGATGAAGGATTCGCTTTTCAAATGTGCTTTTTTCTATGGGAAAGGTTATCCACACCTGTATGGGCTCTGACAGACACTGATTTTTCTGGTGCCAGTGCTGTTTGCTATTTTTGTTCACAGGTTCTATGCAGACTTTGAAGGACTTCGATTTGCTGGCCCACCTTGTCTTTCATATGCCTAGCAACATTTGCCTTTTTTGTTCTTCCTAAGGACAGTAAATATGCTGAATTTTTCAGGAAGGCTTATGAGAACTTCTTGTTTCTGCTAAACCATTTTGCTTAGGGTTAATTGCACACACACCCCTAGCCCTCTATTAGATTTCACATTATTTTATCCTTTCAGCTCAGACTGAAAAGGCTTCAATCACCTGGGTTATGCATGTAACTTAAAAAAATAAAACTGTTGAGATATTTGCACTTTTTTTTTCCTGTCCTTCTTGGGACATCTCAGACTTAGCAAAAAGCAATATCCATGGTTTGGAATTTTCTTCAGCCAGCTTTTTAAAACCCCTTGGTGGTAAATCCTGCAGGTCTACTGATTTAAATTGCTATTTAACATTCTCCTGATTTACTGGAATGAACAGCATTGCACTGTCCTCTTATAGGAGAACTGATTCTTTCTGTTTTTTCTTCCAAGAGAGATCAGATATATTTTCAGAATATACAAATTTTTGCATATATTATTAAGATGGCTACAGCTGTGTATAGTCAAGAACACAAATCTTTCTTGCTATCCTTAACTCTGATGAAAAACCTTACGTCTTGCTTCCATCCTTATCAATTTTATGTACTTCTTATCTCCTGTCTAACTCATATTCTAATAAATGCCTTTTTTTTGGGTGTAATTATTTTGATTTACATAGCTGTTTCACTTTTATGCAAGTCAACATTTAATCCAGCTTTGACTCTTTTTTTTAAACCTCTGGTAAAATGTTTTTAAACACTTTCCAGTTATTATCCACATTTCCTGTCTAATTTCTTTCTCCCAAAAATGATTTAGCTCATAATTGTTTTCAGCTTTGCAAAATTGGCTCTTGCAATCCATCAAATATACATATTACTGGTCCAGACTTAATTTTGATTGTATATAACAAACAGAGGCAAATCATGATCACTTTTATCTAAACTACTGCTGATTCCTTAAGTCTACATCTATGATATTTTATTTTCATCTATAAGGATAAAATAATGTGATACAGCACTCCAAAAGTGTTGGATGCAGCACTTTTTAAGGAACTTATAATTTATGGCTTATTCCAGGGATATATTAATTTGGTGGCATGAAAACTCCAAACCATGCTATTCATATTGAAGTGCTGACACTGCATGGTTTATTTTTCTTCTTGTTTTATGGATACTTACTTAAGGTGATAGTTTTTCCCTCTTCTTCTGATAATTACTTGTAGAAGGCATTAATAACACACACACAAAAACTATGTTTTTTCGTGCCTCTTTTGTAACAGACCAAGCTACAGACTAAGAACCACATATGTCTTTGAGCCTATTTCCTAGTTTTATCATATTTCTTCTGCCCTATTTTCATGACTAAATGGAATTTAGCTCCCCAAAGAATCTTCCCCAAGGAAAAGGAATGAATAAAAAGCGGAATGTGTTTAACAGTTCCAACACAACTGATATTTTAAAAAGGGCATAGTGTCTGTCTCATCTTTCCATGCTTTCTTGTTGCTCTCGCCACTAGATTGCCAGATGGTAAGGTGGATTAGAGAGTCAGGCTTCAGTATCACTTGTACCCTAGAACCCAGTAAACTGGTTCTTGAGTGGGAGACACTGCTAATTTTGGTGGTTCTAGGATCTCATGCTGTATTGTTACTGTTAACAGAAAAAATTAGAAATGACAGTCAGCTTTCTGCCCTGAGATAGGCAAGATGATCTCATTTGGAGTTGTTTCCTGCTAGGGCTTTTTTAGAACACTTTGAAGCTACCTTACTTATGATTCTGTTCATCTTTGGTTTGTTTATGTTAAGTATTTAAAATACACTTGTATATATTTAAATTTGAAACCTTATAATGTATTTTTTTTGCAGTTATGAGTTCATCTTTCAAATTACGTCAATGTTCAACAGAGTTAGTCATTTTAGTCATTTAGTGTTTCTCTTCAAAATAATCTGTTTTTCATAAAATGACTTTTTTCCTTCAGGCTGTCACTATAATTAATAACAATAAAAATCTATTTTTCTGTGGCCTCTAAATGCTCAGGCAAATGCATTTCTTGGAGAATAGAGATTTGTGAAATTACTTTTTTGATGAAAAATGTAGGCTCTCTAGTGCCAAACGTTTCATGAATACATGTCAGTATACATGACACCAGTGCTTTTGCCACATATTTATTTCTTTCAAAACTGGACATCAACTGTCCTGCTCCTTCCAAAATAACAAAATATTCATCGCTTGAAGAAAACTCTTTTCCCTGAAAAGTTTTTGTACCATCTCTTCCATTAGAAAACTAGTGTGCTCAGCAGTGCCAACTGGATTAACTGATGAGATAGTAATGTGACACTCTCCTGCTTTCACAAGCATCTGGCCAAACGAGAGCTGGGCAGACGAGCAATGATTTCCGCGGTGGCAATATTGTTGTGTCAGTAGGCACGGAGTGATGGACCACTGGTAGGTGAAAAGATAAAACAGAGAGTGTCAGGTGACAGCTGCGTGTGACTTGTAGGCAATTGGGCCTGAACAGCTTTGATGACCTCACTGTACTCAGTGAGGCTGTGCGCCAAAGGGAGGATGAGAATTTCATACACACTGCCTTCCTCATATCAAAGGACTGCAATGGGTTTTAAAAGCTGAGGCGATAGCGCTGTTAAGCGCATCACTGTGACGGACTGCCCTCTGTGCTCAAAGAGGTTTGTAGGAAGCCCTGGGCTGTAGCTGCTTGAGCAAGGAACTGCATTTATGCACTGCAAAATGATGATGATTAAACTGCAGTTTTAGATGTAGGGCTTCCTCTGGTGATACAAGAAATCGCACTGAGTGGATGACAGAGACTGGCCAGTGGATCAGGAAGGTTCATAGTAATGGTCTTTCTGTGGGACAGATCACTGAACACAGCCTTTTCCAGCATCCATACTTTTGTAGGATTAAAAACCTCTGGCTCAAATTTTAGCAGAGTAGCCAAAATGAGTTTCTAAGGATTATTTCCAGTTCAAACTTTGCATGATCCTTTTCCTGTGGCTGTTTGCCTATCCCCCTGTAGCAGTACAACCTGTGGAAAGATATGAAGCTCTGGCAGATCACACTAGGAATAATGGCAGAGTGTAGGAGGACAAGGCCACAAGCTTACTCTTCCTGTGCTCATCCATCCCCTTGTATGAGCTTGCTGTTTATGCTGCTCACATACCAAATCAAAACTTGTTAATCCTCAGAAAATATGCTAATGTGGTGGGAGATTATCAGGTATGTTGGGTTTGTGTGAGATGGAGGTAACTTCCCCAACCCTCACAGTTCTGTGCTTTGTATTGGTAGCTAGAAAGGTGTTGAGAATAGACACCAGTGCTTTGCCTCACACAGCATCAAGCCTGTCCAACAGACAGCATCAAGTCTATCCAACCTTTTTTTAGGAAAAAGTTTTCTACGGAAAGGATGATAAAGTACTGAAATCATCTGCCCAGGGAGAGGGTGGAGTCACCATCCCTGGATGTGTTTCAAAAGAGATTGGATGTGGCACTCAGTGCCATGGTTTAGATGAGGTGTTAGGGCATGGGTATGGACTTGAAGACCTTAAGGGTCTCTTACAGCCTAGTGATTCTGTGATTCAGTGATTCTGCAGTTCTGTGATTCTGTGAACATTCTTCCCTGACCAATAGGAAGAGATTTTAGGAAGGGACACAGAGAGGATAGCTGAGTCAAACTGACCAGAGGGGTATATCTTACCATATGATGCCTGCTCAGCAATAAAAGCTAAGAGAAAAGAGGAGAGGGAGCATTTGTTATTACCCTTGTCTTCCAAAAAATCCACTATGCATACTGAAGTCCTGCTTCCCAGGAAGTGGTTGGTCATTGTCTGCTCATGGGAAATAGAGAATAAATATTTTGTTTTCCTTTGCTTGCACACATAGCACTTGTTTTATTAAAGTGGCTTTGTCTTGATCCATGAGGTTATTTTTCATCTTATTTTCTTTCCCCCATCCTGTTGACATGGGAAGTGATAGAGTGGCTTGGTGGGCCCCTGACATCTAATCAGGGTCAGCCCACCACACCAGATCTGCTTGAAACCTGCTAAACACAGTAATGAGGTATGGTTTGGGTCAGTGCAACTAAGCATTAACTAAGTCACCTTCCGATGACTAACCCTGCTGGCTGATATCTAATTTACTTTCCCTTGTTTCATTTGCCATTGGATTTAGGACAAGAAGTGATAGAGAGCACTGTAAAATCAGAGAATAATGTGATTTGAAAATGCAAAAGATATTCCATAAATAATCTGACTTGTGTAAGAGTCATTCTTGCTATGGGAATTAATTAACAATCAAGTCATATCTGCACTCCTTCCTGGTGGCTGCAGTAATCTTTTTGCTTGGTCCAAAGAGCTGAACATAAATAAGATTGCAACTAAGGGTATGGTGTGAAGGAGAATTTGGCATTTGGGAAAACAAATTTAAAGCAGCCCTAGAGCATCACTGAGAAGTTTTCCCTTTGCAAATGCTGTCACAGTTAGCAAAAAGGAATCAAGAGACATCTTTACAATTTAAATGCAAGTTTGGTCATCGAGGACAATTTTTCAGGTTGATGTGGATCAAATATGTCCACTGGGTTACAGTGCTGAGACCACCCAAGCTTTTGCTAGTGCTGGTGTTTACATAAAGAATTAGAAACAAGCTTCTCTCCAATTAGAAAGCCAGTATCTAATGAGACACTAACTTCTTATATACCCTATAGTCTAAATGTTAATAGCTTTGACCTCCTTCAGTTTAATCTTAATCTCTTTGACAAAGCAAGTGGACTTGGGGTTATATTTTACCGAATTGTTCCTTTTGTTTTCTTTCCCTCCCTCATATTTCCAACAGTGACTATGTCACATATTTCAGACCCAAATGAAAGCCTGTCTTCTTTTGCAATCAGTCATATCACTAAGTATATGAGCAGGAAAACCCTTGTGATTGACACTTCTTCAACAGAAGCAGACTCAGTTTGCAGACGATAAGAGGCAAAGTCATACAAGCAGTGTTTACAAAGCAGTGAAGGAGAGAAAAAAAATTAATGATAAAAGGACTAATCTTATTGTTTTACTAGATGAGAGAATGGTTCTTTGTGTTTACTCTAGCAGAAACCGACAGATTGTCTCTCACCTCCCTTGTACACTTTTGGCAGCAAAATAATTTCCAGATTCTGTATCAAATGCTGGCTGGTGGATTAAAAAAAGAGCTCTGGAATGCCTGGGAAGCCCCAGAAAGCAAAGGAGTGCCTGCACTCGACAGCATGGGCATGCACTACCTACAGCAATGCTGTGTAATTGAGTATTACCTCCGTTAAGAAGGTGGAATGAGGTGTAATAGCAATGGAAGCAAGAGCCTTTAAAGGATAAAGAAACAAAGCTATGTGAAAACAGTGAACTGGCTGATCTCATGTGTTTTCTGTAGCATGGCAATCTCACTGCTATCAAGAACATTCTTTGTGATTTCTTCCCTCTAAGGGAGACCAGACCCATGTCAGCTCTAATCAAAAGGAGTCCCAGCTTTCAACCCACATTTCTGATGCTGAAGGGCTTTTATGGTAATATGGTCAGCACAGATCAACACAGCACCATTGCCATTTCTTGGTGCCAAGTCCTGGAGGGGGATGACTGGAACAGATTCACAGTTTATGTTGGAAAGGACCTCTGGACACGACATGGCCTAAGCACTGCCCAAAAAAAGGCTGACTTCAAATCTAGATCGCCCAGATTGCCCTGGTATTCACTACTGGAAGGCAGCAGGGTGGCCCACTGTGTCTTTTCTCAGGACAGCACATCTGTACCGAAATCTGTTTTAACCATGTGTAATGGCTGCTATTGACTGCACAGGAGGAAGGACAGAGAATTAAAATCCAGGACGATCTCAACAGGAGAAGGACAGGGTAACCTTGCTTTCCAGCTCCTCTGCTGTTCATTAGTTTCATGGCTTAATTCCTATCTCTTGCTAGCAGGGCCTGGCAGCTTTGTCCTTTCAGCAGCTGAAGTCACGCTGCCTCACCACCGTTCACCAAAGGTTGCTGAGCAAGTGTTGCCAATTTCTTTCTCTTCAAGATGAAGCCTGCCAGCTCAGTCGTGTCCTTCAGTGAGCGTGAACGTCTAGCTGTGCAATAATCAGTGGTTGCAGTCTCTATTGAGATGTGGTACGTTGCTCAGAGAGCAGGTGAAGCAATGCAAGGCAAGACAAAACTGTTTTGATGATTATTCCCTGAAAGTCTCTATGGAGTATGTTCAGTGCGTTTGTCTAATCTAGCTGTCCCATAGGCAATGTGAGAAGCAGAAACAGCACCGAGGGAATAGCACACACCTCAGGTTTCATTGAAAGATTTAATTTCATCCCATTCTGCCTCACTAAAAAGACATTGACACTTTTAAAAAACATTACTTGAGTTAAAGAAGGTACTCTGTTGGGAGAAAAAAATTGACTTACCAGGTGATGAAATACATGCAATTTTAATGTTATCCAGAACAATTGCAAATGATGGCAAATAATATAGAGTTTCAAAATGAGGAAATCCAAAAATGGCATTCTTCCCTATATTTCTGAGTCGCGCTCAATTTACTGGTGTTTAGCAAGTTATCAAACATCAGCAGAGACACAGGAAATGTATTTACATGTGCCTGTAGCTTATGGAAAATATGAATATATTTGGTTTACAGTGGAAGTGTCTTTTACTGTGTGCTAAGGTAAGTTAATATTTTAAATATATATTTATTTGTTGCTAGTAAATGCCTGCATATTGGATGCATTTAACATACCCACCACCACACGAGATGTACAGTCATGCTAATTTGTGGTAAGATGATCAGGTGTCTGAGCCATCTCTGACATTTGTGCTGCTTCAAACTCATGAGTTATTCTTGCAAACCTCCATGAATTAATAAATAAGGATCCTGGCAAACTACCCATCAATGATTTTTCCATGCCATCTGCATTGACAAATAAAGCTGTGAAACATTTTGCTTTGTCAATTGCGAACAGTTACGGTGCTCCTCTGGTACATTAGTTAGAGTAATTTGGGTTTTAGAACAAAAATGAGTTTCTGTAACACAGACACACAAAATGAATATCAGGGAAATCAATCAAAGTGTAATAAACTTTTATTAAAAAAAGACATCACTCTCTGGCAATTCATAAAACCAGTCTCCAAATCTGTATAGACAGTACAAATAAACATAAAATGATTTTTTAAGGGCATAATGAAGGATTCTGTCAACAACAATAAGAAAACAAAGCATAAATCTATGTTTGTGGAAGAAATTGCACATTTTCTGTTTTTCAGACAGCCTTTGGCACTTCTTTTTGATAAAAAAAGAGTACAAGATGCAAGAAAGGAGTTCCTCACATGAGCAATGTCTTTTTAGTTCTTTCTATTCTATCAAATGTACCATTGGTGATCTGAGTGGGTCTTGATACTCCATGAGGGTTTTTGAACTTGCCAGAGTACTTTAAGCTAATCCTGAATGTCTGGGACTTGGCCATATACCTAAGTACAGCAGAGCTCTACTCTATTCCTAGAGTATTATTTCTGTAAGACAGAAGCCTCCTTTTTGCTTAAACAATACATTTCAAACGAACTCTTTTCCAAAAATTACAATTTTTAATTCTATGAAATGTTGCTGGTATAATGTATGTTATTAAAATCACTGTTCATTATTTTGTTTTCTTTTTGAGTTCATTTTAAGTATAAAGTTACCAAAGCCCTACATCATACTTGGGTCAAAAGATAATCAGTTGAAAAGGGATGTTTATTTAATAATTATCCTTAGAAAATGAATATGAGGGCAGAAGGGTGAATTACAGGTCACTTAATCAGAATTTGAGTCTCATATTAATTGAACATTTGGATTTAACTCCCAACTTGCAAAAGACTTCAACTTTTGAACTGGCAGTACCTAAAATGAAATGGAGTCTATGTCTAAGAAGGTATTTATTTTAGAACAGGTATAACAAGTAGGGAAAAAAATACTCTCCATAATGAAAGAAAAATGAGCAATACCTGAATGTTTTCTGAAAAAAAAAGGAAAAAACAAGGCTGAGAGCAGAGCAATACAAAGGCCTTCAGAGATCTTCCACCTGGACCACACTAAACTCTGCACTACTGAAAAGACCTACCTGGTCATCACCTCAGTCCCTCTCAGATAAATGGTATTTACTTACACTCCCTCCCTCTCATCCTCTTTCAAACCTTCTTTCTTTCTTCCATTACCCTGAATACCTTAATTTTTTAGAATAATTCAGAAAAGATGGCAATTAAAAGACATTTCCAAAAAAAAAACTTTTCTTCAAACTTGTCTCAGTTGCCTAGTCAACTTTTTGTTCTCATCTGTTGTTCCTAGTAACAGCTCTCTGGGTGACTTGAGGCAATTTATTTTCCTTCCCTGTGCTGAAGCCCTTGAGAATTTCCCCCTACTAGCTACATAAGAGTTTCATTAGCTCCCAAATGGTTTCAAATTTTTTGTCCACATCCTTATGTTCAGGTACTAATCATCCATATGACGAATCCCTCTCTGCATCAGACACCTGAAAGTGCAATCTTACTGCTTCAATGCTTGTTGTAAAGCCATGACATCAGTACTCTATAGTTTATTCTGTTTCTTGTGTGCAACAAAGGAATAATGGCATTACACAACAGAAAAATTGAGGTTGGCATTTTTAAATCTGAGTCTGAAAACATTAGTACAAAGTAAGTGTTAAATATGTAAACATTAATGTGATTGACAAATCTTGAAATGCAAAAGATAAAGTACATAAATGCACACCTGTGTCTCTTCATGTTTGTATTGCAAATAATCTGGTAATAAACCTGGCTTTTTTTCAATAGGAAATTTTGTATTTCCTGTGAAACCTAAACACTGGTAACTTTAATAGCTGGTTGGGCCATTCTCCTCCTGGTTTGCTTGTTCATTTTTCTTTTAAAACACTATACCCCTGGCTCCTTTTGATGTTATTATTGATACTATTATAAGGGCAAAATCAGTGTTACTGTTGAGCACAATGCAGACATATACACAAACATATATAAAAGGTTGCCTTTTCTTCAAGGACAGAACCAGAGACCTAAAAAAAAAAAAAAAAAAAAGGAAATTAATGCACTCTTCTAAATCTGAATGTGATTTGACATTCATCAGAGCCAAGAGGTACTCAGTACATTTAAAGTCAAGGTGCCTAAATAAAGAATTAATAGCTCTGTATGAGGCACCTCTTTTGAACACCTGAAGGTTATAAGAAATGAGGATATGAATCTAGAATGCAAATTGTTATGCGGTTGTTGCTGCTGCTGTAATAAGCTAACTTTGTTATTATGTTTGCCAGGTAACTGCACTCTTTATAGAGACCAAACATATCAAAGGTTTATTTTGTTGCATTTAAAGTATTAGGAATTGATGGAACATGAGTTAAGGTAAAGCACTTGGAGCACTGGGTAGGGCTGTGTGTGGGAGACTTTGGAAGCTGATGACTCCAAACTCCTACACTGAAGCTTGTGGAGTTCATCTGTGATTTTGGGACTCAAATTTGCCTTTGTTCATTAAAAGGAGAGCGGGAGGTCAGGTCTCCAGCTGTTTTCTGGAAGCTGTACAAGTTCTTCAAGCCATGGCCAGTGACCAAGAGTCCAAGAGGACACAAATGCTGTATGACCCTCTGCATTGCTACCCTTGTGAATTCTGTTCTTGGCTTGTTTTGGGGGCCCATGATCGTCTCGCACCCAGTGCTGGGACAAACCCTGAGCTCTGCCCTGCACTGCTCCAGTCCCACCTCATGCTGCTCAGACCTGGGGACCTCTACTCATGACACAACAGTGGACAGAACTTTGCAAATTGTGAGAACCTGCTGGACAAAAAGGGGGAACTGATTTCCTTTTCTCTTTACACGCTCCTTTGTGCCAAAATGGCCTTTGGTGTCAGCAACACAAGTTTATTCAGAAAAAGCATTTACTTCATCAGTACTGAGTTTTCACATGCAAATTATACTGTTTGGATACTGCAGATTCAGCAGTGTGCTTCAAGAAGTAGAATAAGCCCCTCATATTATTGCATTGAGAGAGCTGAGGGGAGAGGCATCAAACACAGGAAGCAGAACTGGTGACGTGATTCTTTCCTTCTGGCTGAGGACTGTTGGGCAGGTTACTTAAGCTTCAGATGTGTCTGAAAAAACCATGTATTATTTTGCACTGTGACACCTTGACAGCAACAAATTCTTGCTCTTTATTACAAATTGATATTCAGACTGCTTTCTCAGGGGTGACTTTAGAAAACAATGAAGTCAGATGCTGATAAATGAACATGGGAGCCAGGAAAAAGAGGTTTAAATCTCTCTTGGGATATGCTGCATCATGTGAAAGGTGAAAAAAACATATTCCATCTGTGAGGTGAGGAAATAAACATGGCACTGAGCTGCTACTGTGATTCTGTGCATGTGAGAAGTATATTAAAATCTTGTCAAGCAAGGGACCTGGTCTGTGTAAAGATGTTCTATTTTGTTTCCTTGCATGAAATATCTGTATTTATAGATTTATAGCCTTTATTTGAGACACCCTGATCCATTTGTTAATGTTTGAAATCTACAATGAGGATGTGAGAAAATCAGAGATGAGATCCAATATTTTATGTTTAGTTTATATTAATTATTTTTATAGCTTTAATTTTATTAAGTAGCAAACCTATACATGTATAGGAACTTTCACATAATGCATTTCATTGCTCTCAGTTACTTCTATTCTGACTCGAGCCTACTCATCCTTTGAAAAGTGTATAAAACTTTGGGGGGATATATGGTCAACTATTTCCTAAATTATAGCACTATTTACTTGTAAATTAGCTTATAGCTCACTAGAAGGTCCTGTAAAATGAGTTTAAAATGCATGTCATTTAGAAATTGAGTCAGAGGATAGCACAAAATAAGTAGTGAATTTAATTATATCTTTAGAAGCTTAAACCTTCATAGAATGAAGATCTAATTAGAACTCACATAAATCAGTGGAAAAACACGGAATGACATTCTATATGTCTGGACTCTGGGACACACCTTCCAAAAGGGAATGATTTGAAATGTCCCTGAAAACACATTAGACCCTCATTTAGTATGAAAATGCTTTGAAAATTGTTGGTCTAGATGACACTTGTTTGTATTTGCAATGTCACATTATGTGAGTATGCGCATTTCTGCATTCATGTTCTTGTCCCATGTAGTACTTTTTTTTTTTTATTAAGGCTTGTAACCTGTAAAAGACAGACCCTTCTTGGGGGCTGCAGAATTCCCTTCTTCATTCCGACAATGCATTTTATAAGGTGCAAGCAGAGCTTTGCTGTTCCTTATACTCCTTATATCTATCCACAGCTGTGTTTTCTGGGACAGAGGGAGTAAAATAATGGTACCAGGAATATTTTCTGCATAGCAGGGAGAAACCTGGAGGCACATCTGCCTTCCACAGCAGTGAGCTGCTCTCCTGCTCACTTGTGGCAAAGCCATTACTGAACCCTAAACCAGCCAAAGCCATCAGGCTCTTAAAGCCAAGATCTGAATCAAAAGAAATATCAAAATCCCCTCAGAGAATGCTTCAGCGTGAATATCAGATGGTCAGCCTGAAATCCTTTGAAGAGCTCTTGTACATTCCAAGGTAGTGGTGCAGCCTAATAACAGTGCCAGAGATGAAAGGTTTGGGAGGTTTGATCTGGCAGCTGGAAAACAAGTTGTGCTACGTGAGGCTTAAAGAGTTCAGTCTCTTCAGCTTATCTGAGAGGAGATGGAGAAGTGGATTGATCGTGTCTAGGTGCTTACACATGGGAAAGAGATCCAATAGCAGGGTCTTTTTGAGCTTGTTGACAAAGACCTGACAAGATCTATTGTAAAGACTAAGACAAATTAGGCCTTGAAGTTAGTCATATCTTGCTAACAGAGAGGATAATTAAACTAAGTAACAGTCTCCTAAAATGGCTGGAGGGGGGACAGGATAGGGACAATTCAGCATGGATTTAGATATTTAAATATAGACATAATTAAATCCTTCTATGAGATATAATTTAATTTGCCTCTGGGCCAAATTCTGTGTCCAGTAGGTCCAGGGACTTAGTTGGAGTTGTTGTTTTTGGTACTTTCTGATTTTAATGCTTATAAATGTATGAATCCTTTATTCATGTCCTCTTTCTCTTTCAGAGAAAAGGATAATAAATTATGCACAGCCCCAAGAGTGCCCATAACACCTGGAACTCTGTGTTAAGACAACCAGTGCAACCAAAATTTATCAAGACTTCAGGGGATTAGTGAAGAGAAAAGATTTCTTTTATGCACTGGGGAGATGTATTCTCAGGGCTCATGTCTTTGTTTGCCTTTATTTTTTTTCCATGTCATTCAGAAGCATCAGAGGTGGCTGCAGCTGGAGACAGGGCAACAGATGGATAGATTGCAGATTCAGGATTCTATTTTTCATTTATTTACTCAACAGATTTCCAATTTTTATTTTATAAGTTAAATCAGAAAACATTTTGGTTTATATTGCTTTTATTTTTGGAGTTAATCTGAAATACTTTAAAGATTCTCTTTCACCTGTTTCCTGTCCAAAAGTCTTGCTTATATTAAATCCTTTTTATTGTTTTTGTTTCCTCAAACTAAGAGGCAGGCCTCAGTTAACTAACAAGCCCTTTCACTCTTTGTAGAGAAAATGTATAAATGTCTGCATACCTGTAAAAATAGATTACTTGATAAGGTGAGAAAATACTGCCAGCACAGCAGAGTCTACTAAAAAAAAAAAAAAAGCAGTAGAACCACCCCCTAGTTTCCTATTTTCGTTTCCAGTTAGCTGATCCAGTGCATAGTACAAAGGGAAAAAAAACCCTCCAAACCCCTGAATCCAAAATTACATTCCTCTTTTGAGAAATAATTTTCAGAAATGCAAATCGAATCCTAATTGTACCTTTTACAGTTTCATTCTGAAGAGGTAAATGTGGTACCTGTAAGTGTGCTGGCTTTGGGAAGTGACACTTTATCTGCAGCTGGTTTTTGTAGTGGGTGACCAGGGCTACAGTTTGTTCAGCTGACAGGAGTCAAGGGACCCCAAAGGGAATCACACTGTGAAGAAAATCAAAGCAAGTAAGCAAAGAAACACACAACTGAAATCACTGAACCCAAATCCACAAATTAAGGAAACAGAAGACTCCAGTGCTGTTCCACTCAGTGAACAAATCCAAAACTGATACAAGTGGAATTTCAGGGTCAGGGCTGCCTGAAAAGAAATAAATTATGTTCAAAAAATGAGCAATTTCTGCTGCTAGAATTCAATACTCTACTAATGCTTTAATAAGCAGTGAGCTGCCGCTTGGTTCTGGCTTGCTATGAGTTGCTACTCAGGAGCCCTATTCCTGCATTAAGATTTCAGGATGTCCCAGATTCCCATCACAATTTCCTTTCTCATCAAGGGGAATACATTCCAGTCTGTGAGGAAAAGGCCATCCATTTTTCATTTAACAAACTTTTATCTACCTTGCCTCTTAAGTGTCTAAAGTTGCACACTCAGGTAAGGTCTCTAACCTTGTCTCCTCTTTTGAAAGTCACCCTAGGATGAGAGTCACTTCTGTCATCATGCTCCTGTGGGAAATCAAATTATGATGTTAGGCAGCAATGGTTAATAGTGTCTTATTTATTATGTATGAAGAACAAAATTTTAAAGAGAAATCACTAGCATTAAGTGCAAACATTTTTCTTAATTTAATTGACATTTTGACAGCAAAATCTTTTAGGCTCCTTAAGGAAATTCAGCCTATAATAATAAATAATGAGCAAAAATATTGCTGGAAGATGAAACTTAATAGCCTATTTCTTAAAGACTCAGATTTTATTAAAGGAAAGTAGATGCAGATTGCTACATATACCAGACTAATTTTTCTCTTCGATTCTTTTCCTAATCCCTGCAGACTAAGAATAAAGTGGTAAAATTGGAAAAAAATATGCCACAGATTTGGAATGCTGCAGCAGACATGCCTGTATGTGTACATTGTAGGAATCCATGTGTACTTTCCCAGTCAATATTTAAAAGGATTAGCTGGTCTGTTTGCTGATTACTCTTTGAAAATTAAAATTCCTTATAGAAGATTTAGTCAAAGTAGAGGGAATGGAAGATCTGGGATTCCTGTGATCCTGGAATCATTGCAGAATTAGGGAGTTTTATTTCTGCCAATAAAATAAAGACTAAAGACCCCTGTCAAAGGCACAATATTGGAGGAGGGCAGCTAAGGAAGGCTAGCTGATAACTCCCCTGAAAAACACTTTTAAATCCTTCCTAGTCAACTTAGTGGGCATTTGGTGTCTGTGAGACATTTGATTTGGCTCCATTTGCAGAAAGTTCAGCCTGAGAAGCAGGCACAGGATCCAGTGAACTAGATTAGCTTCACTTGCTTTCTTGCACAGTAAACTCCCAAAGACCTACATATATGTGCACACATATATGTATTTATATTTTAAAAAATAAAATGGTAGGAGTATATCTGGTGTTATAAAAGCATAAATTTAAATCAGGTTTTTCAAGGAAATCTTCTGTGTCACTCTCCAGTAGCAGTGCAATCTCCACAGAAGAGGAGGCCTCTGTGATGACATATTTTGGAAAAGAAGGGAGGAAAGCACCTGTGGGAAACATTGCATCCCAGAGGGCTGTACTGACCTTCAGAAAAAATGGCTAGGTTGGAATAACCATGTACTTTCAATGCAAGGAAAGGAAGGGTCGTAATTAATTTGACATAGGTGCAAAAACCTTGGCAATTATATGTTATCACAGAATAATTTTGTAAAAAGCCAGCATCTCGTGCCTATATAAGCAGCCTCAATGCTGCTGACAAACATGTGAATTGAATTAAGGAAAAGGTTGAGTGATAAAATGGAAGTCACTAATTTCCACTCTCAAGGCACTTAGATAAAATAAATGCTAATATAGGACTTTTATTTTATTCAAGCATTCATTAGAGTTTTCAAAGATGATGAAAACGCCAGAATGAATGAGTTATTTGGTTTCAAGGGCTCTGAGAATGTTTAAAACACAGCTTTTTGAACTTGTGTTAAAAAAAGAGTACATTTCCTAAGGATAATCATTATTCCATCTCCAAAAGGGGAAATTCTCTCATGAGGAAAATCAAGGCAGAGGGAATAGGTTAAAAGTCTTAGACCCAACTCCCATGACAATTAGATTTTGTCTACATATATCTCTATAACAAACATAGATAACACATAATAAGCCTGTTACTCATATGCTCTAATTCTTTTGTAACATTATATTGAAATCTCTTTTTCCCACTTAAAAGAATAATGGCAATTAGCTGCTATCTGACTGGAACTACATAAAATATCAAAACGTGCTATATCACTTTTTTGCAACTGTGTTTACAAATTGCATAGGACATAGCTACACTTATTCAGTGGAGTGAGTGCTGATCCCACAGCGCAGAGCAGAGGTACTGGCTCAAAGGCGTAGGTCAGCCAAGCCTCTGATAACTCTGTGCCTTGGACTGTCCTGCTTTTATTTTAGCTTTCTGAGCACTCTTAACTTCGGTGCCTCAGCAGCATGCACTGTGATCCACTGCACCCCAAAGGCAAGGATCAGCTGTCTCATGCTGAGGGACCAGAGCCTCGCTGAAAGCAGATGTCAAACAGCATTCTGCAAGACTGGGAACTGAGAGCTGCTCTATCTTGAGGGTGTTCTGTAAATGTTATCCAGCTCTTGGCTACTACTGTGCTTTACACTCAGACACAAGGACCTTTTTCTTACCTACTGCTTCTCTTCTGTCCTACCACAGGCTACTCAGCAGTTCCCTGACCAGGAGGTGGTGGCTGTAGGGGTGGGAATGAGCCATCACTGGGGACCTCTCTGCCAACCCTTTGGGCCACCAGAAAACACCTGGATCTGCCTCATGTGTACTATGAGAGCACATGGTTTGTAGGGGCTACCCTCTGCTTGGCCATCTGCCCTAAGCAGCCAATCACTTTGAGGTCATTTGTGAATCTGGAAGGTGTTCTGCAGGCAGGACACCCCAATTTTCCCATCTCCAAATGGCAGTTCTGGACAAGGTAGACCAGCACTTTATGGAGAGCTTTAAAAATTCCTAGAAAGGTGAAGATTTCAGCTAAAATCAGCAGTGTGTTCCGGGTTTTGTGAGCCAGCATGAACAACAAAAAAGTGTGGGCGTGTGACTACAGGTGTGCTGCCAGCCTATACTGCTGAGGCCACTCTGGCTGTGGTGGCATCACCTCTCCATGTCCACACCAGAGGGAACAGTGGTGCTGGTGGTGATTGCTACTGATGGATGCTAAATGCTCACAGTGCTTGTAAGGGATTTCTTAATAGATACCACCAAAGATAGGATTTTTTGACATTGGCAGATTGTGCCTGGAATTTTATGTCATGCAGGAGGAAAGTGAAGTTTGAGCTGACAGTTTTCGGTATAGTTGGCTAGAGGAAAAAATCCAAAGGGAAATGGAAAACATACAAATGGATGTATCTGCACCCAAATCCATCAAGTGCCTGACTGAAGTCCTTTAATGACTGTCATACTTAACTTCTTACCTGGAGGGAAGAAGAGAGAAAAATCTGTCACCACATCATTTTGTCAGATTTAACGGTGTGCACAGGGTAGGAAAATGAAAAAAAAAAATTAGGATCCCTTATTCTTTCTAGGTTCAATTGATTAAATTCAAATAATGTAGAAAGTATTTTATAATAATTTTGAATCCAAATTCCATGAAATTTAGCAAAATTTCCTTTATTTTAAATGGGCTTTGCTTTGAAGGTGTAAAGTACCCGAAAGGTGAACATATATTTTAGTCTAATTTACACCTTATCACCTTATTATGCTTTGTTTTATTCCTGAGGGTGCAATTATGTGTAAAGAACCTAACTTTTACCTCTTATAAATCAGTTTTGGATTTGACCCAGAATTGTAATTGTCTCAAATTATGTGTGTTGTGTTAAATGTCAGAATATGATTATAGTATAACCCTCTAAAAGTGGTCCTAGTGGGATGGTTGTGTCTTCAGCCTGGGTTTTTTATGTTAGCAATAATTTAAAAGACAAGAAAAAATATAGAATTTGAACAGAAAAAAAAGCAAGTTTGGAATAGTGTCCCAAATCATCTAATGTGTAAGAGAGATTCAAAATCTATTCTGAATATCCACCTTGAAATCAGAAATGTTTTCATTTTCTAGGTTTTGGAAGCAGTATTTCCTATCAATGATGTCCAGTTTGTTACATTTGTCTTGTATCAGGGACACAAATGCCACCAAATAGTGAACTCAGCGTTCAGAGTGCTGTATTTGTATGTAGATAGGGTCTCTATTCTGACAGAACTTTTGTTCAGTGAAAACAAGTAGCACATTAAGAGCAGTGAGGAAAGATTCACAGTAATGTGCACATATGTGTGTTTATACTTATTTCTATGAATAGATACAGTAAATGTTACCTTTTTTTATATCTTCATTTCTCTTAACTAAAAAGTCCTTGAGCATGTCTCCCATTTCTTCAAATAATGAGGTAGTTCATAGTTTTATGCAGGCATTTATGCATGTGTTGTATGAGATTTGAGATAGTAAGAATGTTTCCATTTATTGTTAGTACGCTATTTTCTTTTGTTTATATGCATTTGAGCATAAGAATCATGGCTTATTTCAAAAAAACCTTTGAAAGCTATTGTTCAACTACACTCTATTCTTCTTTAGTCCTAAAACTTCAGCATTCTCTATTGTTGTAACATCACATCATCAGCATCCTTACAAAAAAGAAGAAAAAAAAGTCAAAGCAGTTACAGCTCTAACTCCACATTCTGACAATAAATGCAGATGATAATGAAGGCACTAAATTAAGCAGTCACAGCCAGACTTAGGGGAGTGTGGGCCATGGTTTGCAGTATCACTCTCAGCAGGTGACACTTGCTGGGCAGGCAGTTCTTCCTATGGAGTTCTGATTTGCCAGATGTACAGACTGAAGCTTCATGTTCCCTTAGCTCACATTTCATCCTGTGCAATGTCATCAGCCATCCCTATAAAGCCATGCCAATCCTGCAACTGGAGAAAAATTCTAATTGAGATGTGGGCTTGAGTTAATTCTGGGGAAGCACCATGTTGAGCCCTTCTGTATAAAGGGGCAGAAAACATTGCCAGGCCTCTCTTCTCTGTGTTTTGCTCTGCAGCTCAACCTTGATTTGAAGAGTCTGTGTTCAATGGTCACTTACTCCCTAATACTTTGGAAGCGGGCAGAAGGTTGTAAGTGAAATTGAATGGAATAAAGCACTGAAGGGGAAAGGCTGTCAGGAGCAATTTCTTAAAACTGGAAGAATAGACTACTTAAAATAAGATCTTGAAGCTAGAACATAAGGTAGTTATTTAATTTTTGGCTTACAGTATCAAACTTGTCATTACCCTTTTAGGAAAAGTCTAAGAAAATTGTTGAGTACATGAAGGTAGCAAAAGTAATTTTATTTGATAGAAGAGGTTGGCATTGGTAAACAGATACATTCATTCAACGCATCATTAGTCCCAGAAAAGAATGATTGGATTATGGCCAAAATAGAAGAAAATTCTACTAAGAAAAGGAACTGATCACAGCCAGATGAATTAGACCAATTATCTAAAAAATGGGAACTTGTCAATTGTGATAAATTATCTTTTAAGATATTGGTGAGCCTTCCAGGAGACATTTGTGTATGTGGCAATGCAAACATAATCACCCTAGCCACTGGATACATCAATAGATGTCTGTGTCACAAGTGACAGCTCATAGAGGTGATGAGATTCATCCTGCCCTGTGGTGCATCCAAAAGAAATGAAAGAGAATGAGAAAGGAAGTAAAGCCAGTGGCTTGCTCAGGTTTAGAGGGAGGCCGTGCCCGTTCTCCCACATGAGGACTGTTTTCCAGAGAGCAGGTCTGTTGAGTACAGACAGCGACTTATGATGAGCAGAAACTGCACCCTACCACAAAGTTTGGATTGGAAAGGGGGATCCTAGGCAATGCATCAGCTTGCCTTTGAGCAATAGTGGTGCAGAGTGTAAGGAAGGGAAGCCGGGCATGCAAAAAGAAGAGAGATGGAGACAATTCCTGAGAAGTTATAAGTCAGCATAGAGCCAGCTACTTGAGACAGTAACAAATTCAACCTAATTTTCAAAAGAAGCAACAAAAGAGTGGATCAGCTTTTGATAAAGCACAGCAGGGAAAGCATATAAGTCATCTGCGATCGATAATTTTGCCATAAGGCTAAGCTACTTCCGTGATAAAGAGCTGGCTTTGATGTCAAAAGGAGCAGGTGCCTGTGGGAGGTCAAAGTTTGAAATGAGATTACTCACAAGGATCAGAAAGATAATCAAATCTGCCCACTTCTGTGGCAGTGACATATCAGTACAAAAGACTCAAGTTCTAAATAGCCACAGTTAGGACTGAAAAAGGATAACTGCAAAGTCCTGATGAGAGGACAAAAGGGAAGAATGGTTTCTGAGGGCAACTCATTTCCGACTGACTTGAAAGGACCAAGCTCACTGGTCTGTTAAATGGCTTTTGCTGTTCAGTTGAGAGGTAACTGGAAGCAAGGACAGTCAGACCCAAATGCACAAACAAGCACGGGCCTTGCAGGGTTAGCAAGTCTTGCAGTTTTAGGGGTGGAGTACGCAGAGCCCAGAAACATCCATGGCCCTGTGCAATGAATGGAGAAAGTGGCCACAGTGACTGGGAGGAAGTCAAATATAGTCCAAAATGAATGTTCAAAAAGGAGAATAGTGTCTTAAATCCCATTTTTCTCATAAAATTACCCATATCCCAGAATTTAGCCCTTAATGTAACACAAAAGCATCCTTCTGCTCTGTGGTACTAACTCATCCTTTGTGGTGGTTCACTAGCTTCTTTCCTCTCTTCTGAGACCCCAATAAAGAGCTGTGCATTTTCTACACAGCACCTGCCTAGTAAATGTGACATCCGAGTTTGAGTTTAAAACGGCATATCCTGCACTCTTAAGAGTGTCCTGGTCTTTCACACGGGTGAAATCAATGTAGGATTACTGGAGCCAGAAAAGAGGGTAAAGGAAAAGAATTCCAATTTGATGCTGAGTTTGTGCTCGTGGGGAGCACAATCCTGATGTCTCCAAAAGAACAGGCCAAGCATCTTCACCAAAAAGCATAGCTCAGTTTCACCACACTGAAGTCCTTTATAGATCTTGATATTTGGATACCTGTCTGCAGAGGTACTGCTTCACTATACAGCCAGCTTAGTACAGCGTTGAATCCTGAGTTGTGATAAAATCATTCTTCAAATCCTCTGCCAGTGGTGACCAAAGGAACTCAAAGGCTTACTGCAAGGTCCTGAGGAGTGGCTGCCTCACAGCCTCTGGAGTGCAGCCCTTATGTGACATCCAGCCTGTAACTCTCCAGATCAGATCCCTCAACCAGCCTCTTTGTTTTTCCTGCTCTAGTAAGCTGAACCAGGCCAGGTACAGCCAGAGTGCTGCTGCACATCAACAGCAGGAATCTGGCAGGATTCTTTCTAGCCAGGCTCAGCTAGTTCTGTCACTGGTAATATCTGGATATAGCTGAAAGGATAACACAGGCCTGGGACAGTCCCTAAAAAGCAGTACAGGGGTGCTCACCACATTTTGGGGCAGCAGGGAAAGGAATATGCACTTGCACTGCATCTTGCCATTTGTCAGTAACCTGTTTAACCTACTGGTGTAAAAGCAGCACCTGTGTTCATGAAAGGCTTGGCCTCATCGCTGGAGCTGTGGCTGAGCACAAGCCCATGCACACAGGGGTGATTTCAGAGGAGGTGTAGAGTGGCTGCTGAGTGTGCCACAGCATTGGAAGGGAATAGAAGCAGGGTTTGCCCCATGCTTATGCTGAGATGCCTGTAAGTCAGCCAAATACCTCTTCTACCATTTCATAGAATCTCAAAGGCAAGAAAACCTGGTCTGGGAGAGTCTGGCTGGGCAAGTACCCTGATCAGCCTACTCAGATGATAACAGCAAGATAAAGTTCAGGGTAAGAGCATACCAGCTGCCTTTGGCAGCCCAGAATTGTCTGTTTGTAACCTGACAGCTGCCATGAAGCCTGAGAACATCAATAAAAGCTGTACTTCCTTCACCTTTGTGTATCTTTTTTTTCCTTTTGTAACCATGTCTGCCTGTGTTTTCAAAGACAGGAAAAGAAACTATCATTCAGAGCTCATACCTGAACAACAGAACTAACTCTTTCATCCTGATGAAGAAAGATTACTAGACAGAATCAGAGAGTGTATCCAAAATCCTGTCTCTGAAAAAAGCGTTTTGATACAGTTTGATTATTCTTTTTCCTTCGTGCAGAAACTCTATTTTAGTTTCAGAAGACTCTTTATTTTGTTTTGATTCTTTTCCCTTTGTGTATCGGAGTCAATAAATGTCCAGACTTAGGCACAGATTTCTCACTTTGTCATGGCAACTGACTAGTCCTTATTCTTCAGACCCTGAGTCTTGTTTCATTATTTGATGCCATCTAGTAATGTAAATACCTTAATTTGGGCTTAATTATTATGTGGAAATCAATACAATATAGTTTTAGTAACAGCTGTACATAACCAATTACCAACAACATTTATAGAACTCCAGACTGTAGATTTGACATCCTTTGTTTCAGCAGAGCTGACCTCCAGTGAAAAAAAAAATGTATCTCTTTATCATTTTCATTTTTATATTTGTGTATAAGGAATGTGTGTAACAAAATACTGGTTTGAATTTTAAAAATTCAGTTGATTTCATGTCTTTGCTTTGAATGTCTCATCTATATTCTGAAATTTTAATGAGAAGTGTATATGTTGCAGCATATGTTTGCCACGTGTTCTACAGGGAATAAGTAGCTCTTGTATTATCCCAGTCTTCTGAAGGAGTTTAGGCCAGTAAGCCAGGCTTGAGAATCAGTTATAAATTCAGCAGCTAAAGCCATGCCTTTTTCTGTCCCACCACTAAGTGTCTTTGTGGAGTTTCCTAGGCAGCCAGTCAAGGCTGTGTACTCCTGTGTGGTCCTGTTACAGCCTGCCTGCCCCCATTCTCCTCATGTCTCCTGCATAAGCACAGCTGTTCCCCTGCCTTTGAAGACTTCTGTTCCCAGATAGTGCACATGTTGTTCTCTAAAGCCTTATACAATTTGTAAGAAAACTACTTCCAGTAAATGATCTCATGGTAAAATTTTGCCCCAGTTCCACAAGTCCTTCTGTAACCTTTCTAGATGTCTTCAGTGCCTTCGGTGTTTGGATCTTCCTCAGTGAGATTTTCTGCTACCTTGATTTTTGGGCTTGGCACACATGCAGATATCTATTTAAAACTTCATTTTTAGCACAGGGGATGCAGCCATCTGATTCCTATTAACAGTAATGGGAACTGCATGGCTAAGTTAATTACCATGTACTGTGCTGAACAATTAGCACTTAGTATCTTCCCTTTGTTTTCCCTTAAAGGTGTTCTCTGGCCTTTCTGAAATTAATACACCGATCCACACTAGTGGAGCTGGATTTGGGTCACTAAAAATCCTGATTATATTGATGTGTATTTATTGCTGTGTCCAGTGACAGTAGTGAAAATCCTTTCCTGGTATTGCATGGTTTCAGCAATTGGAATTTTGATGCTGTAGCAGATTAATTCACAAAGAAGCAGAAGAACAGAGAGAATTGAACCGAGGGTATCACCACACGACTCTCACTGGGAGAACCATGACACCTCAAGTTCAAGTGCCCACTAAATACCTAACTGAGAATACAAATGAGCCTGAGCTCAACTCTGATATAGATGACACAAACAATTTCCTTCTGTCAGCTGCTATTTCTCTCTCTGACAAGTGCAAATAAAGGTGGGAAGGAGTGAATTCAAGAGGGTAAAGCCAAGTTTAGCAGGGATAGGAATAGCTGGCACAGGCCACAGACATTTGGGAAGATCAATAGCACAGCACTAGTTAAGCTGTGTGTGGTCTTGACATCTCAACACAGGCATTTTTGCTTGGGGAGGTGGTACTTTTTTGCCAAAAGTGGTTTTGTCTTTTTTCTATCACAGAGACATTGTCCTTTCCATTTAGATAAGGACCTATTTAGTATGACCTATATTTTCATTTTGTCACTGTAAAGAGAGAACACAATTTCTGTCAGAACAGATAAAGGAGACAAAGAAAAAATATGTCACAACCTCTGTTTTATTTTAATTTCAAAGCTGAGAAATTTTTCTGCATTTCTTTGCAAACTATTTTTACAAAATAAAACATGGACAAAAAAGTAAAGATGCTTATCACCTTTGCCAGAAATTATTTTATTTTCTTAGCTCTGCCTCAAACCTTCCCTGATATGTAGGCAAAACTGTTTGATGGTAAGATAACCTAATTAAAATGAAGAGCAGTGAGTAAAATACTATGTGGGTGAAGAGATGGGGTAAAAACTCCCTCTGTCTCAGTGGAGAGCTGACACCTTCCTCAGCAGGAGCAGCAGCAATGAGAGGAGAGGGCTGTAAGGATCAAACATAAGTATTACCTTTTCTTTACATGTGGTTTGAGCTGCTCACCTTTGGATTTTATATGCAAAACAGGCGACTTCTTAGTCCAGCTTCTCTTACATGTTCTGTTGTCCACGCCTAAATATGGATTGTCAGAAGTTCAGCACCAGAAAGATTATCTGGCAGCACAGTTATTCACCTCCCCTAAATACATTTGTCTAACAAACATATTTGCTTATCTACCCACCAGGAAATATGGAAATAACATAAAACAACTGGCCTCTTGCTGACATTAATATTCTGTGGTTAGCTTCAAACTAGCATGTAACAGTATTACAACTTATCTGTCTGGTTCTGTTGAACTTCAGATGTCTCTAAACAAGATACACACATAAAAGGTTGCAAAGGCCCTAATAATAATTGCATTTAAAATAGTTATAGTCAGCACAACTGATAATTTCACACAGGAGAGCTTTCCAGTGCTGCAGTTTAAAAGCATTATGAATAGTGAGAAGCAGTAAATCAGTTCAATGAAAGATTTTGGGTTTGGAAAACATATTTCATACTGAGAAATTTAAGAAGATTCATCTACTTATTTTGCTGAAAGAAAAGAAGAATTTGGTCTGTGAGTACCTACCTGAGGAACAGATTTCTCATAGCCAGTTCTTTAATCTATCAGTAAAAAACCATAATGAGATTCAGCAGTTGGAAGCTGAGTCAAGACAAATTTAGATTTGAAGCACGGAACTGATTTTTAACACTGATGGTAGTTAAACATAGATATAACTTACCTAGGAATGTGATTGATTCTCCACCATGTGGACCCTTTATTTTAGGATTGAGTGTCCCTCTGAAACATATACCACAGTTCAAACAGAAATTTCTGAGAGATTTCTGTGGTGATGTCCTGCTGAAAGTAAAGCATAATCTTCTCGCTTTCTGGTGTCTTTCCAACTTAAAATTTATGTTAAAACTTTTTTAATGAGTGTAAAAATATGAACTGAGTATTAACTGCTCCTAACAACTACCTGAGACCTCAGAAAATATAAAACTTTAGATCTGAAATGGAAACAGCCTATATTTAAAAGAGTGATGATTCGTATGTTCATAACTGGGGAAACGTCAGCTCTTCACTCCCTATCCAAACAAGAAAAAATAACAAGAACATTCATATTACAAGTCTTTAAAATCAGGCTCAAGCAGTGTGCCATTAAGGTCCCATCCAAATACAGGTTTGGGAACTCAGTGCCAACCCTATGCAAATGGAGAAAAAACCTTTCAGCATGTCTTATAGACAAAACTCCTGAAATCCTAGTTCTAATGCTTAGATCACACCAGTTTGGGGGTTTTTGGTTTGTTGGTTGGTTGGTCAGTTGGTCGGTTTTATTTCTTCCAGTCACCTGGCCTGTTAGTTATGTGTTTCCTATTGAATCCCTATGTCTTTGACAGCCAGGCCAGATGTTCATTTATACTGGAACAGATGTGAGGATGAAAAGCTCTTTGACAGAAATCTGTACCAGTGCTTGGCATTGCCAAAAAAATCAATGCCAAAACAACTTTGTGTAATCACAGAGTCATAGGATGGCTTGAGCTGAAAAGGATCTTAGAGATCATCTAGCTCCAACCCCTATGCCATCCGTGGGGACATTTTCCACTAGGTCAGGTTGCTCAAGGATGCATCCAACCTGACATTTAACTGTCCCAGAGATGAGGCATTCACAAATTCACTGGGAAACCTGTGATGAGAGTCTCATCACTTTATGAGTAAGATATTTCTTGGCATCTAATCTGAATCTCCTCTTTAGTTCAAAACCATTTTTCCTTATTCTAGCAGTATATGCCCATGTAAATAATTGCTCCTCTTCTTTTCTAAAAGCCCCTCCTTGGCACTGGAAGGTGCTGTAAGTTCTCCTATGGGTCTTTTCTTCTCCAAGATGGACAATCCTTACTCTCAGCCTGTTTTTATGGGAGAGGTGGTCCAGCCTGCTGACCAACTTTGTGGCCCTCCTTTGGACTCACCACAACAAGTCCGTGATCTTCCTACATTGGGTCCCAGAGCTGGATGCAACACTCCAGGTGGAGTCTCACAAGAGCAAAGGAGAGGGGAAGAATCACCTTTTCTCAACCTGCTGGCTACATTTGTTGTGGCACAACCCAGGACGGGGTTGGCTTTTTGGGCTGCAAGTACACCCTGTTGGCTTATGTCCACAAGAACCCCCAAGTCCTTCTCTGCAGGGCTGCTCTCTGTGATTTCTCCTCCCAGTCTGTACTCATGTCTGGGATTGCCCTGACCCACTGCAGCACTGTGCACTTGGACCTGTTGCTTCTCACATTTGTGCAGGTCCCCTTGGATGGCATCCTTTCCTTGGGTTGTGCCAACTGCACCACTCAGCTTTGTGTCACCTGCAAACTTGCTGAGGGTGCTGCAGATGTCATTGTCTATGTCATTGAAAAAGATATTGAAGAGCGCCCATCCCAAGACAGGACTTGAGCAACACCATCCATCACTGGACTCCACCTGGACACAGAGCTGTTAAAACTCTCTGGCTACGATCATCCAGCCAATTCCTTATAGACAGAATAGTCCACCCTTCAAATACATGTCTCTTAAATCATCAAACCCATCTATACCTAATGTCTTAAAAAGTTACCTAGTCCCTGATTTTTTATGAACTAATGCGAGTTAGTTGTGAACAACCTTCATTTTTATTCGGCAGTTTTAGATCTCCCAGAGAGTTTTCTCTTCCAAGGGGAGCCTATATAAATAGCTTAGAGAACCTTGGGAAGTCTACTTGCCTTGAAATTAAACCAAATAAACTTGTGAATCTCTCTGAAGGACTTAGCATCTTTGGGGTAAGAAAATGACACAGGGGTTACATCTTTAAACAGAATCAATGATATTTTTAGTGGCCATAGCTTTGAATGGAAGCACCATTCTGTGCAAGTTAGTTGTAGATGTTAAATGATTTTGTTCATCATTGGTCCATTTTTTGTCAAATCACGTCTACTTCTTATTGACCTTGCCATTGCTTTCTGCAACCAATAATGGAACTCCCAGAAGACATAATGGGATCACTTGCCATGTAATTTAATCAGTGGCATGTTAAATGTGGAGGGAAAAGGCAGTTACACCTGAAGGCAGATTCTTCTTTAGTTTAACTTTTATACAGTGTGGCAACATTAGGATGAATAAAGAAAAGAAAGAAAGGAAATGGAGAAGAGCTGGTAAAGAGAGGTGACAGAAGGTAAAGGTAATTTGCAATTTGTATTTTATGGATGCAGTTAAGAGAAAATATTGTGGAAACACAAAGAGTGTTTAGTATGAACTGAACCTGTGTTTGGGCGATAGCTGAGAGATAAATATAATGTGGAATTTGGCACAGATACACAGACGCCTGAGCAGCTTCTGGAATCAATTCTCTTTCAGTATCCATCACATACATCACAACAGAGCTGTTTTAGGGGCGTAAATAAATGTGACTCATAAATTTATCCATGTTAGCCTAAAAAGTTGTACTAAACCAAATAAAATAAGGACAGAAACCTGTTAAACACAGAATGCAGGAGCATTGCACAAGAAATGAAATATGATTCATGTCTCCAGCTGGAAGAGCACTCCTGACTTATCTTCACAGGTTATTTGGGAACAAGTATCAGAGCTTAAAGAAGGCATCTGCTAAGCAGGTATAAATCACTGCAAAACTGACTACAATAGCTGTATTTCTGAAACAAACAACCAAGACACATTTCCATTATATTTTCCCTTGTCTCTCTTATCTGCTTTAGCTTCTCTATTTTTTAAATGAGGCAGAACCTAAAGCATTGACCAGGGTTGTGGGAAAGTTCAGCTGCAGGCTCAGACTGTGTCCAGCTCTAGAGACTTGAGGACATTGTTTTATTTCTCTTTTCTTCTATTGTCACTTAGCCCCTGTTTTTACACATTTTATTCTTACAAGTATTTGGATAAATTGTACCAACTGCAACTGGAAGTGGGACCAAAACTTAGGGATCACACAGCCTTGTTGGGTGATGGGAGAACTGTAACGCAGAAACAGGCTGATTTGTGTGGGTGTGATCCAGTACAAGAAGAGGTCAAGGCCTCTGGTTGCGCTCCGTCTCAGAAGTGACATCACAGCTTAAAGGGCAGGTCGTGACCTGCTTTAGATCACAGAGATGGTCACTCATAGCAGATGAAGGTCACGGGTCACTGTGGTGGTCATCCACATGTGGCGGTCTTTGCAGAAGCTCAGACAGTGCTTGGCCAGGCCTGGGGGCTGCTGGGGGAGGCAGAGTGTTTTGCTTTGCTCCCCACCCACCATACTCCGCCCACTCCCACAAGTGTGGACTGGTCCTATCTCTTGCTTGCATGTGATAACTAAAAGCCTTTCCCTGAGCATTCCCTGAGCTGCTCTGTTGTGCTTTGCACTGAACTTGAACTTAAGCAAGATATGCTCAATCTAATGGTGTGTGCTGAACTGTGTGTGGGAAACTATAATAATAGTGGGAACCTCTCTCTGGGTAAGCCCGACTATTATCATATGTATGCCTAGCTAGCTCAGTAAAACAAGTCTCCAGCAGAGACCCAATGACTGAGATAAGCGAGGCTAAAAGCCGCCGAGCTCCTTCCTAGCAAGCCAGTGATATTCAGCTTAAGTGATTCAGCTCTTTCGTGAGTTCAGCTCAGGCAGCTAGCAGGATCGCTCGGGGCAGTGGCAAGCAGACGAGAAAGAGAGAGGAGAAGAGAATACGCCGAAATTCCGCAGAGAAGTTTATTCGGGGTGTCCACGAAGGGTACAGCGATTCTTCTTCTCCAAGAAAGGGGGTACAGAGAGCTCTTTTTATAGCCTTAGCATGAATCCAAAACCAGCCAATGGCCGCAAGTTTAAGCATATTCCTTAACTAACTAATAGCTAAAAGGGTTACAATAGTATTGTCTTAACTGATTAAAGGAAAAGTTCTCAACACAGTCGGGTGAGAGGAAGAAGACAACGCCCGCTCAGAGATGACTCAACATTCAATTCTCCAAAGAGCTTTTCCTGTATCCTTGGAGTTCACTACAGGAAACTGCCTAGATAATTGTCCAGGGGATTTTTTGGTTTTTTTGTTTGGTGTCTGTTTGTGTCTAGACATTTCTACTTGAACACATTTTAGGTACCTAGGGTCATTGTTTCTCCAATAGGAATCTACTCTCAGATTTCTTGGAAATTTCATTCCTTGATGTTTGAGAAGATTCCCTTTATTAATAGGTCTTTACAAATGTCTTAGTCTTTGACTTTAGCTCAAACCAGCATTTGAAACTGTGCAGAAGCTTAAAATTATTTGTACATCCAGCCATGCACCCTGTCTTCATGGAAGAATTATATTAAGTTCTGCTTTGTAACAGGCCAGTAACTTTTGCATCAGCCCTGTAAGGCCTCTGCTTCTGCCTCTGCCTAACTGTGAAAAAGAAATTAAGTCTGAAAGCCACTAGTACTTTTAGTGAAAATTTGGCTTGAACAATGACTGTGAACTTTGGCCCAGGAAGAAGAAAAAAAGAACTCACCCTTGAATATTTTACAATTTTCAGGAAAAAATATTTTCTTTTTCTTTGGAATAGCACCAAAACATACTTAATTTTTTATTGATCTGACACTCAGAGTATATAATTTTGTCTTTTTACCTTTAACCTTTACGGTGATGATATTTGTTATTATTGTCTTACCTAGTTATTATTTTCACTATTTACTATTATTTTGTCTATTCCACTCAGGATCCTTTATAGCAGGAATGTCATAATGCATAAAATGATGTACCCAGCTGCATATTTCAGAATCTTCTGCACTATGCCTTATTTAAATTACCTGCAAGCCTTTTGCTGGTATTCCAGTCAAAAAGCCATGGTCATCAGATGAGGGAGAGTAGCAATATCACTCGTCATCTTCTGACAATCTTCTCTTAGTAATTTGTGATGATAAGGGATTGAAAATGAAATTAAAATTCTTTTGTAATTTCATTATCTTGGAAGTGATTTTATAGCCTACTGAGAATTAAACGTTGAAGTACAGCACAATGTACAAAATAATTCCTCTTTTAATACATTTTTATAGCTCTCAGATGAGCAGAAGCACAGCTCAGGTCAGAATTAGCCTATGTATTACTCAGCTTTCCAGGTCTTTAATTCAAAATGAAAATTAAACAACACTGTTTTTACCAGAGTAATTCATCCAAAACCAGCTAAGACAATAATTTTTCATTTTGAAGGGCTCTTACTCAAACCATTTCAAGGTGGTTTTTAAAATTGTTTAAACCCAAAATTGAAACCCCACAATCCTCTGTAATAAAAGATGTGGAGCCCCTTTGCATTACATTGCCTGCCTATTACAGCTAATATTCACTTGTTAAAAAGCTATGATGCTGCATTGAAAAGCATAATGCCTGAAATAAAATTCACATGGTATCCAAACCTAATGAATTTTTCAGGAGGTTCTGCTAGACTCTCAGGTATTTCTATAAATAAAACATTAGCATTTTAGGATTATTTTGATAATTCCACCAGTAAATCCTAATGAATAGTAGAGATTGCATGTTTTGTTAACCAAGTTTCTGACCTCTGCAGCAGATGTTAGATCACACAGCAGCAGACTTGATGCTGGGATCACTACAGATGGCAAGAAACCAGTTAGGAAGGGACAGTTCAGCTGACACATGAGAAGCAAAGGGCTTCCTAACTTATTTCACAGGATTTTCTCCCAGGGTCTGTAATGAATCCAGAACAGAAATAAGATGGGCTCTTTCCCTAGTTAATCTGTGAACTTGCCTATGACTTCATCCTCAGCAGCTCACCTCACCTGCCCGTAGCCCCTTGCCAGGGGCACAGCAGAGATCCCTGTGCCTGTGATGGCTTTGCCTCTGATTCCTCCAGCACCACGACCCTCCAGTGCCCTCTGGGACACTCTGTTGGCTTCTCTGCCCTTGTGCTACAGCCTGTGGCAGCTACAGGGCCAAGGTTTAGGAGCCAGCCTGAATATGATGCACATGAGCAGAGGCACCTAAGAAATAGTTGCTGATTGATTATGCTCTGCCCTCTCAGCTTGAGGAAACCACAGAGAGAGCCATACCTAATGTCCTGTCTCCTAAGTGTGTGCTGAATACAGCAGAAAATGCAACTTGTTTGCTGCACACTAACTCCTTCATCCTGTGATTTTTCCCTCTTCTGTTTTTGTTTGTTTCCTTGTTTTTGGATATTCCTTCTAATTCATTTGAAATTAATAAAAACCACAATTCTTTTGAAACAAATTAAGATCTTCCATAACATTTGCATTCTCTGCTGAATCCAGCAATTTCAGTGTCAGCCCCAGCAGCAGTACCAGCTGCCTTTGAAGTCTTTGAAGTCTCCATAGTTCAGGCTAAAGGCATTCAAAAGGGAAAAAGTATCAGGTTGGCAGAGGTAAGGGGGAGAAGAAGGCTTTTTCTTTACCTACAGCCACTCTTTATACTGTGAATGGTAGAATTAGAACACTTTAAAAAAAAAGCAACCCATTGATTTTTTCTTCAAAAGAAGCTTCAGCCTCAGCCAGGGTTATTTGAAAGCCTTCTTAGTGTGACCTGATGAGTTGGAACCACAAGTGTCCATTTTAGGGGGTAAAGAGGAAAGGGAAGGGATTTTCTATAAACCTTTTTTCCAGTGTTTTAAAATATCTTGGATAGGAGTCAGAGTGAATCTATATTTTAGGGGAAAACCATGAGCAGAAAGATGCTATTAAAACAGATTGAGATTTTCCCATCATGATACTGCAATTTTGTCTTGCTATTCAATTCCTCAAGAAAAAGAGGGGCGTTGGTATCTCAAAGAGCCCCAGCTGCACAAGAGGCCACTCAGTGGCCTTGACAGGAAAATGGACTTTTTTCAGAACCATGGTTGAAGTGAGAGGCAATGAATGGAAGCTATGAGGATTTCAGCTAATAGATCGCAGCATAGATTGCAACCAAAGGGTAGACACCTTTGAGGAAGATGGGCAAACCCTCAGTGTCTCTGGCCACGTTTTCTCAGAGATCAGAGGCAGGATGCATATGACATGGACCCTCTTCAACTAATAAACCCAGAGAGAGGATTATCTCCTCAGCTGTGACTCTGTGCTAATGTGGTCACACTACTTCTGGACCCTTCATGCACCAGGAGATGTGCATAACACACCAAGTTCATGAACAGTTCCCAACTTGTCAGTGCCAAAGCCTTGACAGTTGTTAAAAAATAGTTGGGGCAATACTTTTGAAATAAATTCTGACAGACTGGAGGCCTACTGATTTATTTAAAATATCGACTTGACAGCTTGAGTAAGAGAAGAACTAGAAAGATTTTTAATATTGGCACTGTCTCATTTGGAACTGAAAAACTGATATTTTGCAAGAGTGAACTGAAAATCCAGTGGGGAGGAACATCAGATTGGGTCTGTCAAAATGTTTCATTTAGCTCAGTTCAAGAGCTTTTGTGTGATGCTTCTCATTTGGAAACATAATTGTCTGCTCTTTTATCCCCTAAAAGACATTTTGACCAAGAAAAGACACCTTCCTGATTTTGAAAATCTCTAAATGGGATTTAGTGAAAATTCTGAAACTTTAAAAATGGTAATTTCTGAGGAATTATGTCAGGAAATGATGGGGTTAGCTTTACTTTCTAGGAATTTCTTTGTTTCTGGAAAAATTGCAATGTGCTGTAGGCAGAGTAAAATTGAAAGCAAGCTGTCAGCTAGAATGAAGACTGGAACCTTAAGTCCTTAGGGTCCTTAAGTCAGTGAAGGAGCATGCCTTAAAATTAGAGTGTAGCCTGTGTTACTTATCACCATGAGTAATTGCATTCATCAGGTAAAGGGTAATATAATCCAAAGAAATTGACTGTTGGATAGATCCTCAGGCACAAAGAGATTTTGGTTACTAAGGGCAAAAATAAGAACAGATTAACTGTCCTTATTATAAACAATTATGTCAAAAGGAGAGCTCAGAAAATTTTCCTAACAAGTATATGGGAGTTTGCTCAAATATGCTCAATCATATTTCTTTCCAGTGTTAGTGACATGCAACAGGTAGCAGAGAAATCTTTATACATATTATCTCTGGACCAATATCCTATTAATAAGAAAAGAGCAAAGCATCTCAGAAAATAAATTTTCTCTGCCTTGTGTTACAGTGTGTGATAATATATGCAGTATTGCTTGATGTGTGTTACTCCTTTGGAAGAAAATACAGAAATGAATATTAAAAGTTATGCTAGTTCTGTGCAATAAAACTGTTTTTCACCAATGTTAAGAGTGCTGAACTTTCTGCTTATAAAATGGAGTGTCTTGGTTTTTAAAGCTAGAAATATAATGAATATAGGGGATGTTGCCTAGTACTGCAGTTAGGAAACCGCACCCTTTTTTTTAACAAGGAAAATTAATCTTCCTATGTGTATTTGCTAGGGCTTTTCTTGCATGATGGTTGAATGCTGGATGTAATGGACCTTTCATCTCTTCCTTTGAGAACTGTTTTGAAGCTGAATAAATCTTACTGTCACCTTACTTGGAAGCCTCTTGTATACATCTATTTTCTTCATCTTACCCAATCCTTTACATCTTTAATCCCTTAAATAAACAAGTAATTCATTTCACACAGTAAGGTATTTACCCCTGCCCACGTGCTATATATATACATATATATATATATATGCTCTCTCTGTGCTTTTTTAAAAATAATCACAGATTTTACTAACTTGAATGTTCTAATTCCTTAAGTATATCTTTTGTTGCAATATGATGACAATGCTGCAGATTTAACTGTTTCAAAGGCACAGTGAGAAAATGGGGAAGAACTTCATAGACCCATGGGTGGATGATGCCATTTTCAGTTTTCTGCAGTGGCACACTCATCTTCCAATCTTTATCATTTTTGCAAACGAAATTTGTTTTGGACATCATGACTTTGAAAAAAATTTGTCCGTTGCCTGTGAGCAACCTGCTTAATGAGTTTTAACATGTTGCCCACTACCTGCAGCATGTGGGGGTTTTTTTATTTCCAAGTCTTTGATTCATCCTCATCATTAATTGATGGCTCAGACCTGAAGGAAAAAAAAATTCATCAGTGCAAGGTAATCCACGTCTGCAGAAATGGGTAAGGAGAGTTTCTTCCCTCAGGAGGGAGGTTCTTTTGTAACTTTACAGGGCCACTGTCATTGCCAGAACTGACATTGCTACACTGACTTTGTAACATGAGTTCCTACTGGTTTTAACAGGAACCTACCTTGGCCTGTTTTCATGTAATGTCTACACTCCAGTACAGGTGCCAGAGGCTAACAGAGGTACCAGAAACTTTGTGGGAGAGGACTCCAGGAATTAAAAGGTGGTGACATGAATATTTTCAATTTAAAATCACAAGTAAATAGAGGAAATTGGCTTCCTTTTAACAGTCTTGTTAAAAATATATATCCTGCTAATGCAGCAGAAGACAATGTTTCACACACTGTTTGTGCATGGAACAGTAGTTGTTTTAGCACCTCATCAACATGACATTTTTCTTTGTTTTCTTGCAGGGTTGTTTTTTGAAGTAATGAATCATCCATTATGCTCTCAAACAGAAACTAGCCTTTTGGCTAAATGAAACATGTGTAGCCTTTGTTCAGCCTGTCAGTTGCAAAAGGATTTAGTGTCATGTAGAAAAATAATAATTACTTTCCTTCCTGCTCACATGATATTAGGAAGAATAAAATTTGGCAGGCCTGTTGGGCAAACTGAATTTTTCTTGTTCCTCAAATCTTTACGTTTTACATTCTGCATGCTGCTGTGGTCTAAAGGAGCTGAGATTTTTGATATCCACAGCATTTATATTTGCAATGCCATTTAATGGAGCTTGTGAGCAGTATAAAATGAGTTCTTTTTCACAGACAGTACAGGCTAGCATTGATTTGAAGGCCTGCTTGTTGAGGGTCACCTCAGTTTTGAAGTTACAACCTCTTAGTGTTGGGTTTATATCTTCTTAGTGTGCAAACTTAGCCTAACAGATGGTATAAGGACAGTCATGCCAAAGACATTGTATGTGCATCTGTTTTGATTATTAGGATCCACATGACTGCTCAGGAGTTGCACAAGCAACAGGGGTTTTCAGGTTTTCAACACCCAAGGTGACCAAAATGAAGCTGTCTTTCTTCAAACATCCTTTAAATTTAAAATGAACAAACAACCATTTGTTACCACGTAAAATTAATGTCCGTTTCCAGTGGTGCTCCAAGAGGAAGCGAGATTTTTTTAGAATAAAACCCTTGTTCCCAGGCAGTGCCCTCTAGGAGTCAACTATTGATGTCATTCTAACTTATGAAATCCACCAACATTTTCAATCTGAGTTTTGATCTAATTGTTGTAAAAACGTCCTATACACTAAAAGCTACTGATGACCTTCAAAAGTAGCTAACAAAGGCTTGTTCTCTGCTTTAGCAGATTCAGTATTTCAACTACTTTTCAAAAAGGTACATTGGATTCTTCATATGATTGTGGTTGATGAAGCGACTCTGAGGGATAGCTCTAGTCTCATTTGTCCATTTGTTAATACAATATTTTTCTTCAATAGCTAGACAATTTTTTAAAACCCCCAACCCCTATACATTTTCAGATTCCCTAGGGGTTTCTATTGCAATTTATGACCTTTTGTCCTCTTACATTTCAGTTTTGAGTGATTTTTCTCTTATAACTATTTTTATTGTACAGGAAGAATTGATTGTTATTATCTTAAAAATACAGCAGCTCCTGCCAACTGTTCATGAAATCGCACTTCTAAGACTTTAACTTTAATTGAAAGATTTCATATTTATTTAATTGTATAAGCTTATTCCTCCTATCCATATTGCTGGTGATACAATTGCTTCTGTGGTACACGTTTGGAAAGACGAGTCTTTGTTCTTGTTCTGTGGAGTTCCATTATAAGTGTCACCAAGTTGTAGCTCTTCCTTGTAGAAATATCTTTGAAGTTAGATAATGTTGGTCCAAGTTCTTCTGAACTGAATTAAGATACATTATAGTAGGCAATAATTTTGTCTGCTATATGCAGCCTAACTCTATTTTGGGAATTTCTGTCCTACAGAAGATTTTTAACCAATATGGCTGTTGACTATGACCTCCTTGCCTCCAAATTTGCAGAGAATGTGAGTTATGGTTAGCAGAAGATTTTGCCTTGTTTTTCCTTTTCTACAATAACCTCCCCTCTTCTCATAGCAGTTCGATGTGGTGGGATGGGGAACAGCACAACAAAATTCATCGCCTTCTTTGTGCAACAGTTTTAATCTAATACACCATATGGAGCTCCATGGTAAAGTTTAAAAATAAGACAGAGAGCAGGGATGGAAAGTAGATGTACAGCAAAGAAGGAAATGTGTTTTAGATCAGATCAGAAATAGATGGAGAGTCATTATTCACTACAGGATCCATTTCAAAGCTGTACAGTAAAGTTGGGCACCCTACTCATGAGTTCATGATGGATGATGAACAGCATGGTCTTTGCAGACTGGCGCTGTGAAATCTGAGGCTTGGCACAGCCACAGAGGAAGCAGGAGGGCTGCAGGCATGTGTAAGAACAAGTCTGGGGAAGCAGTAGATTGATTAAAGTTGTCAGAGTTCCCATCACAGCCCTTTCTTTAATGCATGCTGAGCCTGATGCAGGTTGACTGATAACACCCATCACTTCTTCCCATGTCTTATCAGACCTGGAGTTAATGCTGGGCAGAGGGGTAGCTGGCACAGTGAATGTGTAGGTTCACTGTACAGAAAATCATCCCACCACTCTGCAATTTTCACCTATCAGCAGTCCAGACTTGTTTTTGATGTGAGAAATTCCAGCTGCATTTTGAGAGATGACAAGACTTTTCAGAAGAGGAAAGGCAGGATTCTCACAGTAGGCTGGCTAGAAATGGAAATTCCTGCCTCCCATCTGGCGCCCTTTGTTACAGATTTGCTCTGCTGCCTGGAGAGAGACCAGAACTTTCCACAGTGTGAGGAAGGCCGACAGAAGAGGCACCACTGATTTCATCTGAGGAAAGTTTTACATTCTCCACTTTAGAAGACATTTGGTCAGTCTGAAGGTCCCATCAGGTGTTCCTCTTCTCCCTACTACACAGATGTATGTACACTTCTCCTGAAGCTAAATGTCTAGGGGGAGAATTGCTGTAGTCCCAAGATCTGAATTGCTAGTGAGGAAGAGAAAATAGCAAGGGAAAAGAATGATGTTCAGGAAAAAAACCAGAAGCTGGCTAGTTAACGGCAGCAGTTTAAAATTAAGGATATATCCTCATGGTCCAAACAGTCAAGGGCAGGTGCTCACTGGGAGCAAGGACCTGCTAAGCAAAGAAGCAAATATTGCATTTCTAACTTGCAAAGCAATTTATATTTTAGACAGAAAATGAAGGATTATTTTTATTTTCTGGTGCCATCATCAGATCTCCATGTTCCTTCCAGCCAAGCACACTCCTTTTATGTTGTTCTAGAAACTACTTTTATTGCTTTTGCACTATAGAAAAAAAGTAAACACTTTGACTGATTTGCAATTAGATGTTCCCCTTACACAGCTCAGCACAGAGACAACGATGAATGCAGTTCTGATGTTGATGCCAGATAAGAAGGCTTATCAAAAGGGGAGTGCCAAAGTGACAGAAGGGTAAACCCTCCATCTTTCTTTGTAGGATACACAAGGGTAAAACCTCCCTTTTTCCTTGTAAGATGTTCCCTAGTGGTGAATAAAGCTTAAATCTGGTGTAAATCAGAGTGTGCTTAATCAAAGAGCTTAAATGCAGAATTTGAGCATTTTCTGCTTTAAGCTCAAGTATGCATCTATATTTTAATTTTCTTGTGTGTAAAAATTTGTAGCATAAGTAGTCCCTCAAGTTTCATTGTACTGTTAGATAATCATATAAGAACATTTTAATATTAGCATTATGAGTTTGGATGTTATTATATTGACTACTTTGTGTCTATTTATTGTGTCTAAGGAGTTCATACACTCCTCTGTCAACTGGTGGATTTCCCTGGTTACACAAGGTGGGGCTGGTTTATTGGTTTCAAGATGTGTTCTCTGTGTGCTGAAATCTTACAGAAAGAGTTGAAATGTGACTTAGAGCCAGAGCAAGAGCAGGACTTCCTGGGTACAGAGTTTGTTGGATTTGTAAATTTGGGAATTCTTGAAGAAGGAAAATGCCTGCTTCTAATTGCCTTTTTTGAGTTAGGCTTGGCTTTCTGTTTCCTCCTCATAAGTAAACAAAACAGATCCTGCTGCAGGGCTGGTGTGTGCTTCTAATTTCTTAAACAAAGGGAAACAATTTTGGAAACCACAACCCTGCCCATCTTTGCCAACACAAGTATGTTAACAAATATATTTTTTAAAATCTAAACCCTTAATGTTTCCCTTGGTGTTGAACATCCTGTGTGCTGAGAAGTGACAGCAACAGGGCTGAAAAAAACACCTGGTCTCAAAATCTCCCTCTCCCCAGGCACAACTTTGCATCCCCAAACATTTCAAGCATCTTCATGTTCCAGTTTCAGCAGGTTACACCCAGGTCTGAGTTCAGTGTTTGAGTGAAATTAACCTTCTGCGAAACCTCCTTGAAAGGTTAGATCTGTGTTCATCAGAAATTGGATTTCACAGGCTGTCACAGAAGTGATCATTCTTTGCTGAGGCTTGTGCTGATTGAAAACCTTCCACCCTTTTCTCAGCAATACAGCACAGTAAATTTTGCATTATTGCCATCCCATCCTTTTCCTCACCCTTATAGCAACAGCCAGCTGAGGACTTTTTCATTTCAGACTCCTATTTATTTCTGAAAGAAATGGATGTTATTTAAAATTCCATTCCACCCACGATGTGAAACTAATAGACCTGCTTAATTATGGGAAAGCTATATGTATGGGTATTAAGGAAAAAACCCTGAGAAAATGTTTTTTAAATGTTGATTGCTAATGAGATTTAATGATACCAAACAGAGTGTGCTGCTCTAAGAATTTCAGCATGATAAATGCCTTTAAATTCTACTGAAAGAAACACCAAAATAAGTTACAGTGCCACTTAGTAAGACACCCTTGAGTGAAAGTAATAGGCACGAGGGAGCATGACTTCAGAAAGTAGGCCCAATTACACACATTACATATATATTTCCTTCCGAACATATTTCCCTCCTTTCTTCTTTAATAGTCTGAATTTCCATCTGGTTTCTTTGGGAGTTCTGGCTAAGTAGGAGTAAGCTTCACATTACGGTTATTGTCAGCTTCCTGTGGCCTAAGAAAAAGACACGTAAGGTTAAAATAAAAATGTGCTGCCTCCAGTTGTTCCCAAACACTTGACTGATCAGAATAAAATGTGGTGGATTGGGAGGGTCAAATTTAGTGATGAAGAATCTTAAATGTCTTACAAATGCTTCAAACAAAGTTATGTGACAGGGAACCTCATAGTGCCATGGCATCCCTGGAGCCAGATACTTAACAAGGCTTCTGGAGGGATATTTCCAGGCAATGGATAATGCTCATAGATAAAGAGGGAAGATCAACCCATATGCTTCAGCAGAGCTTCTTCAAAGCTTCACAGTGGTACAAATAAAATCCAAATATTGTTGCGAAAGGATAGCAGATGAGACCTTGTTGGAGTAATGTTTTTTCCCAGTGTGGGAAGGGAAGGAAGAGAAGCAAGCCTGGAGATAGTAGAACTCATCTCTATGCCTTTCAGAAAGCAGTAGCAGCCCTAAGTTTACCCAATGGGGTCCCAAATAATGCTCAGAGGCCAGGGAATTCTGCTGCTGACACCCCAGAGCCCTTTCCTTCCTGGTATGGTCAAAACAGGCAGTGGTTAATCTTGCTGCCTCCTGGAAACTTTTTTTTCTGCAAATGGTTTCATAATTTGGCTACAAAGACAAACACAAGGGGAAAGCAGAGTGCTTTGTACCAAATTTGTCTCATTTTATTTTAGAAAAACACTCACCTGGAATCAGTCATTGCTGTGCTTCTCTGGCGGCAGATTTCTATTTTGTGTTTAGAGAAGATCCATAATTCACTTAGTTTAGTGATTGTGTATTCTACATTACTTTGGGGATACAAAACATGAATAAATCTCTGACACTTTCATTTCTTAGCACTACTGTTATTTATGTATATGTAGAAGCATTCTAATAGTGTGAGACTTAACAGGGTTGGAGTCATACTTGATGAAAACTCTAGCAGAACTTAAATTCCTGCTTATATCCAGGAAAAGTACTTCTTTTTTACTTTATTACTATCCAGTCTCATACTTCAAGTCAGATTTTAGACTTAGAGAAGACCTCAAAATCTACAGTATGTGAAGGATTAATGTAATAAAAAATCTTCTTAATGCACAGGAAACAAAAGAGATTACTATGACACAGTGCGCATCTATATAGTGTGAACCAAAGATCTCTGAATGTCTGGGAAAGATTCTCAGCTACTTCAACAGAATTTGAACAGAATCATACTTTATATTAAAAAACTCTGAAGTGATTTTTTTCTTTGTGTGCTTTTCTTCTTCCTTTTTTTATTATTTTAGCCTCTATCTGTTACAAATTATAGTTTTTGTGGATACATTCCTAAATACTCCATTCTTAAAATATCAGTGGCATTTTAAAATATAAATTTATATTTAAAAAGTTAATAGAAAAATGTGTTTTAATGACTTGATCCACTGTAATCTTCCTCAAAAAATATTAACAGTCCATTTTTTTTGATGGCATCAACAGCCTCTGCCTAACAGAGCTGCCATAGTGTCTCATGGGAGTTTAAAGTTCATATGTATCGGACACTGGTTTTCATATAAACTGAAGGTTCTTAAGATCATTCATTGCCTTTAAGCATACTCTTGGAGTGTGAGTAAATTTTTATGCTTTTTCTGCTTTAGGATGACAAAAAATTACTGAGATTTTCCATGGGATGAGTGCTACTTTTGGATGGATGTGTCCTTGTGTGTGGAATCTGAGACCCTTTGGGCTTTAATCTCTGATTTTGCAAAGCATTGAAATAATAGTATTCTTTCAAAACAGAAGACACCAAAGAAACTAAACTCTCCTGTAAGACAGGGAATTTGTTGGTGTTTCTCAAGCCAGTGGAAACTAAGAATAATCAATATTTTGCGAAAGTGGGCAGAAAGCAACAAGAAACTCACACAAAAACCTCCTGTGAAATAATCAGATCAATGAAGTAAGGTGGATGGAAAGTACAGTGGATAATAGAAATATAAAAATCCACACAAGCAATCCTAGCAAAAAGTACAGTATGCTCCTGGACACTTTACAGTAAAGGACACTTCTACCCATGATACAATTAATGTTTAGTATAAGTTTGTGTACAGTAGTTCTGAAAATGTAAGTATATAACCTCACTGCTAACAGTCAAGGCAAGACAAAAAAAAAACAAACAACTTTCATCTGCTCCGTTTGGCCACATTACACATCCTGCAATGCACCTTTATGGATAGATAGATAGATAGATAGATAGATAGATAGATAGATAGATAGATAGATAGATAGATAGATAGATAGATAGATAGACAGATAGATAGATAGCCTGTTGGTTGTTTCAGAACATCAGCTAGTAAGTGAAGGTCCTCCTTTGTTTCCTATTCCCAGCTTTGGAATGCCAGCCAGGTAGGTTTACTTGTATTTCTATTTATCACTACACAGAAATAATTCTTTTATCTGTTTTCTACATCTAAGAGCATGAGCTTTCAATTTTATGTAAGCTATCAAGACAATCTCCTGTACCCTACTGTTGCCTCTAATACATTGTTATGATATTTTTTATCTCTCATAGTTCTGAGTGTTTTGCAAAATAATCCCATAATGTTTTTTCTCTCAATGTTTTCTTCCTAAAACACAAGGCATAGTGCTAATAGTAGTTTGCAATACCTCCTTCTAATTCCCTAGAGATTTTTGTTGTGTCCTCCCTTTTTTCTTTTATGATCATGCCTCCCTTGAAAGAAAAAGAATAAAAGCCTTCCCCAATGGCTAAAGCACATAGGAAATATAATAGACAAAAGATAATTCAAATCCTTTATTCAAGAGAAAAAGATGTACCTCCTGTCTTAGAGATTGAAAAATTTGGGATTCCTGTCTGCTCTATTCAACAGTGCTACTAGTTCTGTCTTTTGATCTGCACTTTATTCTGTAGCGCTGAGTCCAAGCAGGGTCCAGGTCTCACCTTGGCTTCCTGCAATTATAATGGCAACAGCAACAATAACAAAAAATATCAGTGGTCTCAATATTCCCGGAACAATTTTCCTGGGATACTGAAATAGGCAGAACTTTGGTTGGTATACAGAAGCTTGTTTTGCTCTTTTTGCACAAGATGCTGAGCACTAAACTTTTTTATTGAAACATAAACTGGAGACAGAAGAGAAATAACTAAATAAAAAGCATGCTACCTGTAATATCTATGTAGCTTCTGTTTTTGTAAAGATTTTTCAAATACAGAATAAAAAAGTAAAGCCAAGGTAAAAATTATTTGAAGTGTCCTATGACACAAAACCAAGAGCAGTGCAAAACTGCTCATGCTGCTTAGTGGAAAGAAACAGGCATTCCTAGAGCTTGATCTATGGCATTGCAAAGTGAGTAAACATATAAATTAAGTTAAACAGATTGTGCATCATAGCTGCTCCTTCTGTTTGCAAAAAAAGGACAATATCTATATGAATAGCTCATGTGTAAATGCCTTATTTGGTATGCTAAATTTGCACACATATCTCATGTAACCTAGCAAGCCAGGAGGGGTGCACAGTAAACATGTTGTGCATCATGTTTTACCCTGCCTTGAATGATGTATAACAACTTACTGCAATTGGTATAGGATGAAAAAATGAGTAACCAAATGGATGCAGTCCACCTGGTACTTTATTCTAAAAATAGAAATTTTGATTTCATGTTCAGTAAAGAAAAATTTTGAAATAGTGAAAGATCTTGAAAAATAGAAAAGCTGCATTTTTGCTGGCTCTACTAATAGCAGTCATATAGTAATAGTGTTGAAAATATCGTCCATGGTTAAATATTTCCATTCATCAAAATCCCTCTGTGTGGAGTTAAGTACAGGCTAAAGTTTTCCTTTAAATTTTCCAGGATTTTTCTTTGTTCCAGGGTCAAGATCAATAATATTTTTGGAGAAGTATATGACAATTGAGCAAATTTTGATACAAAAGATAAAAACTGAGGAAGCCAGAAGTGTTTCTAAATTGTTTTGAGGTCAGCTGTTATATAAAAAAAGCGAGTTAGGGAAGTAAAAAATATGTGTGCTTAAGCTGCAATGTAAATACACAAAGAAAATAAAATCAGATTATCACTATTGTCATATATATTAATGTACTTAAAGAAGAAATTTTACCACTGGAAAATAAGTTGCCAGTTTAAACTAGATTTTTGAAGACATATTAGAGATAGTTAGAGGAAGTTTTGAGTGAAGAGTATCACAGTTACAGTGTCTCATCCTTTAAAGTTTTGGATCTGATTTTATGTATGATAGGGTGGAAGAGGGAATAAAATCAAACTTGAATATTTGCTTATTTTTTGCTTAAGAAAAGAGATGGCACATGCATAAATAGCTTTCTCTCTTTATGTTGTTCATTTTTTTCTGTCAATAGCATAGAATTTCCACTTCTGAGCTTGATGGCCCATAATCAGTTTTCATCAGGTGACAGATTCATGTTTTCCATCTGTGTGAAAGTGTCTGACATAAATACTTGTTGCTTCCATAGTCATATTCTTTCAAAAAGGGTCTGTCACAAGAAAACCTCAGGCATCAGAACTTCTTTTTTCCCTTCTTCTTTGCTGCTATTCTGCACCACTGTTCTGATGTCTCATTATACCTGCACAAGAAAGGCTATTATCCTTCACACATTTAGCTGCTGATCTAAATGAAAGTACATTATCTAAATAGTTGAATCAAGAAGCATACAACTAAAACTCATTTCAGTTTGATCTGTATTTCTTGGTGCTTTAACAGGTTAACAGCTTCCTGTTAAATTACTTTATTCAAGGGTTTTCACCATAATTTGGCCATAATGTGGTCTAGACCTAATGGTAATAAGAACTTGTAGAAAATCTGCAGTTCATTTTATGTCTTGGTAGAAAAACGTCTCTTTTCTAAATAATTCAGAAATTGCATTCAGAAACAATATGCCCATTATCAAGGACGGGTCTAATAGGGAATTTATCTAACACCACAGAGTGAGTATTTCAAATACTTATCATAGCATGTGAATATTAAATATCATCCTATTAGCATTAAATGGTCAGTTAGTTAAATCCCTGAATATTTACCTCGGTAATACTAGAAATAAAACACAAATTAAGTTCTTTTTTGAGTGCTGTGCATTTATTTCACACTCTCAGAGGCTCTCAGTTGTACTGTAGCAGTATTCTGTCTATGCCAGCATATGTTATTATCATTGTGGAAGTTTATATGGGAGATCATTTTGTCATTAATCCAGACTTCTGGAAAACTTCAGAGCAGGGAGCATGTCATGGTAGAAATCAAACAAATATATCATCTTAAAGCAACAAAAGTGGATTCCAAGTATGTGTGCTGTATTTCCATTCTACACCCTGTTTTCTGGTTGTGATATTAACATTTGTACGTGATGTAAGCTGAAAACACTTAAGAGGCTTTTGAAGGAAATTAATCATATTTTCCACAGTGTTAGGGTATTTTTTTTCTTTCATATTTAAAAAATCATAAATAATTTAAACCTGTAACATCTTCAGTGTTGCAAACAGTTTAAAACCAAGAAAGTCCTATTCAATTCTTTTCACACATATCCAAGGTACATTCTCATTTTTTTTCATATAAGGATTCAGGAAATTTATCCAAATCTGATGTATTCAAATTTGACAGGCATTTTATCTTCTCAAAAGTCAATAAAGGGCTTTATTCTTCTGTTGAACCTCTCTTGTTACTCACTTTATTTCTGGTGTTTCTAACTGTTTGACTCTGTGGTATATTAAGGAAAGATGGATTATTGTTAATAGCCTCCTCAATAAGCAGGCACTCCCTACTTCAGCATGGCAGAGGAGATATTTTTGAACACAGATCTTTACCCTCACATAGACCTGAGCCACAGAGAAATGTGAAGCCCAAGGGGGAGAGAGACAAGCCCATGAGCAACTCAGCCAGCGCACCTGACACGGTCATGGATTCTGGTTATATTCCATTAGCTCCTGAATGGCAGCTTTCTTTGCTGGCAGAACTGCAGCCAGAAGAATGGTCATCGTGTGCCTAAGCCTAGACAAAGGATAAAGACTGTAGTTGGTCTTTGGGTACAAAATCCTTTGTGTCCACGATGTAGCAGGCATGCACTGGCCCTAAGGAGCACCTGTCTGCTAGATGAATGATTTGGAATAAAAGTTGTTCAGTCAACACTTATACGCCTTCCTGAGTTGAAGGCAACATTTTATGTGCCAGCTTCAACACCAAATTTTGTTTGAATTATGGATGGAAACTTCTCTGGTTGCGTGACTGGCTTTGAGGAATCTGGTCTATGTGGAAGGTGTCCCTGTCTCAGGTAGGGGGATTGTACTCAATGATCTTTAAGGTCTCTTCCAATCCAAACCATTCTTTGATTTTATGATTCTATTACTCTGCCTTACCAAGTGGGTGCACAGAGAGTAAGAAGAGAATAATGGTGTTATTTTGTCTTTATAGACACAGGTGAGGAATGTAAACTGGGGAATTAACTTTTCTTACTCTCTGAAGTATGTGTTTTGTTGGAGACACCTGAACTTGCACTGAACAAGCTGGTGTGGCTCTCCAGCATAGCTCAGGCATGAGCTCAGGTCTGGAAAGCAGTGAAGCTGTGTTATCTCAGCATGCCACCCTGGGGAGAGCGTGTCTGGCTTTCTTGCTTCCAGTTTTGGAACAGGCTTGGTTGCTGTGAGCTTGGGAATCTCTGTGCCACAGATGTTTGCATGCCATGAAAAGAAAATCCGGCCTATTATACTGCATACATCAAATCTGACACGCAGTTGCTGCCCTTTTAGTCATCCTAGTTAAAACTATACAAAATTGAAATTTACTTACTGCATGTCTTTATTCTTTCTTACTTGCCAGACTCACTGGTCTCATCTTTGAACTGTAGCACAATGCTCATGTCTGTGCTACAGAGCTACATTCAGGATTCTGAGTTCTTTCTTCACTCAGGATATCTGCGTCTCACTTTTAAGCTGAGTGCTAGTTCATGTTGCTGTGCAGGAAAGTACTTTCAAGTGAAAAACTTAAGTTTTCTGCTTTTCCAACTATCATTTTCAATCTTATAGGCTCAAAGTGTTCACTCATCTGGTACAGTCAAAGTTCTTTCTTTTCTTGTTTCTTTCCTTTTATTCTCCCTACCTCTCCGTGCAGACTTGTCTCTTTCTCACTGGTCCTTTACCTCACACTTTCATCTGTCTTATTTTCATTGGTCTGTTCTTAATTTAATTTTTTTTTCTACAGATCTTCAGTTTAAAAAACACACCTCTGACTCATTCCCTTCAAAATGTATTCAAAGAAATATCTTCATTCCTCATATTTCTTCAAGACCCATACAAGTGGGTTTTGTTTCTGAGATTTTGGATAGATATTTCACTTCCATGACAGTTATAGATATTTCAGGGTTCATATCACCGCATCAGAAATACAGCCAGTCCAGACTCATAAATCAGTATTACTAAGGTGTATCTGAAGAACTGAAACACTTTTATTGCAAACATCAGTGATAATATGGGCCTCAGAATTGCCCTGGAATATGGATGAGTACAAACCATTTAGGAACAAATATTCTGGCTGATAACTGACAGCCAGCCGAAAGCAGACCCTGATAAAGATAAATAACCTGTACTCAGGGAAATTTTTTGCATCATTAAACATGGTGAGCATATTAGCTAGCAGGGGGTGGAGCTGAGTCCCTAAAGAGATAAATCTAAATTATATGCGCTGCAGTGATCATAACAGTAATGCACCATCTTGGCTAACTAGCTGACATCAACAGGGAAGGGAATTTCAGTTTTAAATGAACCAAACTAAAGAGCATTGCAGTGTGCATACAGATTAATTGGAGCACATTCATGAACTTTTTGAGCCTTTTTCTTTGGTCAGTTTTCAGGGGTGCCAAAGCACAAGTAGTTTAGACTATTCTTGTCATTTTTATATAATTTTTTATTCTTACTTTCTTATGTGGTTTGATTAATTACTCCTTTACTTGCCTTTACTTTATTAATAACCTTATACCACAGTTGTATCAACTCTTGCCAAAAGCTTATAGATTGACAGGAAAAATTTAGTGGCATTTTTCTGTAAATAGGGAAGTACATTAAGCAATTATATACCTTATATTTCAAAATGGGATAACTCTGAAGGGCAAGAAAGCATTTAATTATCCAGACACATATAAACAACCAAATTAAGCTTTGCTAGATGAACATAATTTCGATGAAATATTTCCCTTAGAATTATTGTGTTCCCTTAATTTATTTTTAAAACCATATCAAGAGCATTTTTGTAAGATAAGGAATATCTTGCTAAAAGATAATTGCCTGCTTTCAAATATTTATTATTTTTGTTTTCCAAGAAAAGTTTGGGTTCAATCTGGTAGAAGGTGCATGAAGTAAAAAGATGAATATTAAATGGTTGAAACTGATTTGGTATAAATTGCAGTTTTGTATTATTATTTGGGTCCATTTATTACCTGCTGACTTGGCAAGTAAGAAAATAAACTGGATGCAACAATCACAATTTTTAGTCAAAACCATATATGCATTGTCATGATAAATTGGTCTCAGGTATGTTATTGTCCTGATAGTAAACAAATCTGTCCAAGAGATCTTAGATAAATCAGTGGTTATCCTAGTACTATCTAAAAATCCACTTGCAAATGTCTAAGCGTATTTGATAACATGGCCTGAAAGAAGCAGGAGGGTACAGAAATGTGACATGCAAAGGGAACTGCTTTTGCTCCATTCCTCATCTGCTCTCTGCTCCAGGTCTATGATTGCAGCAAAGAACTCCTGTGTGAGCTCCTGGGCATCAGGCCTGTGGTAGCTAAACATCCATCAGATTGTCCAGGCTGCTTTTCCCCCTGGGGAAACGATGATCAAAGGCAGGAATTGCTTACACTGATGGTAGCAAGGAATTTTTCACCTGGCTCCCTGTGAGGGTCCCTGTTCTAGCTAGGAGGGCTGCATCTGACTCCAGCAGCTCCCTGGCCTGGATGCATGGTTTAAATGGGCTGCAGTGAATCAAGGAATTTCAAAAGCTGTACTAGTGGCCAAAAGGGGCTGTCCCTTAGAGGAACAAATGAAAAATGGCAACTGGCATTTTACAATGCTGTTGCACCCTGGGGAGATACAACTTCTCAGAGCAACTGCTCGGTAGCTCATGGTATTCAGAGAAAATAGGAGATATATCAGGAGAGATGACTGAGTACATTTGCTAGACAAGATGCCCCTGTAAAGTAACAAAGAGAAAAATTGCAACTTGCCTGCGTGATGAAATCAGCTAAGCTGATTTGCAGCACTGGGCATTCAACAACATGGATTGAGGGCAGGAAATCTCTTGACTCCGTGAAAAGCTCCAGCTTCAAGTCCTGATTCTGCAGAGCATCTCAGCATATATTTTGGACCTCTTGGTATTGTTTAAAGCCGAACTTGAATGTTTTGCTATCCTGGGGCTCCAATAAGGAGATAGGCAGCAGGAACTTTCGTAGGAGCTTACCAGAGCTTTTGCATGCAGGAGATTAACCAAGGAATGATATAGAATAACTCCTACTCTGACTATCCTCAGCTGTAAATAAAATGTAAGCCTTAGGATGATGGGATTGCTCCAGGTCTTCCTGTCAGTGCTGCAGGGCATGATCCTGAGAGCTGAGTGTAGATTATTATGTTTATGGAGCAGCTGCAAAATAGGGATTTCATATCCAATTTTTTTATCAGAAACTATTCTGACTGGGTTCAGTAAATCAGCTGATTTTGATGCTGAATCATAAAGTCCCAAGTGAAGGACCTTGTTTAGGTTGTTGTTGGGGAAGAAAAAGTTCAGTAAAACTATGTTTTCATAGAGTTCTCAGTTCTGTCATAATTCAGAAGAAAATTTGTGACTTTGTGACCACTTATGAATACTTACATGAATGATCTAGACTAACCTCTAAAAATAATGACTATTGCCACTGCTCTTGAGAAAATTCTGGATTTAGGACAAGAAATTTTGACCATGTTCCCTAAGCACTACTTTGCCATAATCAGGCATTAAGCTATTTTGAAAAGCTGCAACTTCTTCATTTAAAAATTTTATCTCCAGATATGATGTTGCCATTGGATTTCGTCAAAGCTTGTGAGCTGGAAAAATGTTTTCTCAGATCAGTCCTTCCAATTATCTGTTACTCTCAGAGGAACTGGTTCAGCAAGATGCTCCATTTGGGATATAATTAGTTCAAAGTTTTGAATAGGACTTTGATTTCTGCTCTTCTACTCATATGCTTAAAGTTACAGACTTGCTTGTGAGTTATACTGAATTGAAGACTTGTTGTCTTCCTCTTACTTTTGTTTGCTGCTTTTGGTCTTTTTCTTTTCTGTGGGGTTCTTTTTTCTGTCTTCATATTTTTTTTTCTTCATGCTTTCTCTTCTGAATTCTTTCTTCTGCTTTTTGTTTCTTCTCTTATTTTAATTTCACATGGAAATTCCTAATGGAATAAAATACTGATTAAGACAGAATAGTAAAGTAGAATCAACCTTAAATTTGAAAGCTGAGCAATTTCCCTCTGATTCAATGCTAAGTTTTGTGACTCGGAAATTTTTTCAGTGTACAGAGAAAACCAAAATCTCTTGAACTGAATAAGAAATATTTTACTTCAGTGGGTTGATGTTTAGGGAGTATTCTGATATTTCTCCTCAGTTTTGGTAAGAGTCCAGTAATTCTAACAGTGTAAGTAAAATTCCCAGGAAAAACCCTAAACCAAAGCCAAAAGCAGGACAGTGCAAAATACTGTATTCCTTGTGTTCTCTATTCCCATAATTTTATAATAGTCATGATCATGTAAGATCCAGGGAGGAAAGATTAGTCCTGCCACCCATTTACTGAAGGCAAAAAAGGCTTTGATATAATTCTCTCAAGCTGTGAGTTATAAAGCTTTGTGAAAATAGAGTAGAAAAAGCCCCAAACACCCTTGTGATAAAACTGTGAGTAAGCAGTTCCATGCAGACTGTCATTTTCTTTCCTAATTGCAAATGCCTTCTAACACCTTTCCATCACTTTATTCAGCATTTTTAATAACCAACAGTAAATGTGAGTAAATCACATTGACCTTTAAGGTCCATATATAGATCAAAATAAACACACAGAGATTAAACATGTTGTTGCTTTTACTGCAATGATATGCAAACAATTATAGATGGGGTCAATCTAGGGCACCATTGATATTGCTTACCAACCAATTTATTTGTGAAACCTCTAACCCCCTGTAATGTGATCCTTCAAAGAGGAAGACCTAAGAGGCTCTTAGGTATGACTGATGGAAAATTGACTGCTTTTTTTTTAATTAGTAAAAGATTTTGCATAATTTTTTATGATTTATTTCTTACTTAAATGAAAGATAAATGTATAGAAATTTAAAATCTGCTTGGTGGTGATTTTCTGAGATATTTAAAAGCATAAATATTTTATGTTTTAAAATATCTCAGAAAAAGCATTCAAACAAAATATTAACATAACATGAAGTTTAATAGAAGTTTATAATTAGAAGTTTAATAATTTTTATCCACTTTTCCATTGATCACAGAAGAATATGTCTGTCTATTCTTTCAGGATATGTTTAAGATATTTTTAACCAAAAGATTGTTCAGGCATGTGATAAAGTGATTATTAAAAAAAAAAAAGACATTAATGTGGTGATTAATTTATATTGCTCTCATTATTATAACCTTACATTTGAATTATCAATACATGATTCAGAGAGGGGAAAACAACTTTAGAGCTGAATACAAAACAGACAGGGTAAATCATGACAAAACATTAATCTACCAGGGTTTAAAGCCAATTATTTTTTTAATGCTCTCTATCCTCAGTACATGCTCAAGAGAAATACACACAAAATAGTAAATTAAAAAATGTACTCATTAGGATTCAAAAAATTAATTTAAATCTTTTAATGTCAAGTATTTCTAATAATTTCTAAATCTAATTAGTAAGCAGCATGCTTGCTATCAATATATTTTTGTGTATGATTGCATTTTCAAGGAATGATAAAAACCACCTAGCTAAGGTGAATATATTGTTTGACAGCCAGGAGAAGGGAAAAAATACAAAGATATATTTTCTTGGTACCCAACCATTTTCAGCTCTAGTTCTTGACCTTTGACCATTATTCATATGAAAGCATAATCACAAAAAAACCCTGTTTTCATTTTTCTTCTCTCCTCTAATACCTTATTATGTAATTGACCTAAATTTTACAACATCTTGAACAGGATGCTTTTACTGAGATAAGCATGATTGTCCTGTTGGGGTGGTCATTTTATGTTTTTTTAATTTAATGTGCATTTTCCTTTAGGGAGTCCATTTATCATTGCAGATCATGATGTAATGGTGGTAGGCGGGTGCTGATCCCTTTAAAATCTTGGCATAAGTGCCAAACCTCGGGATGGTCCACAGAGGAGGCTGGAGTGTGTGAGATGATAAAGGGGTAGGGAAAAGCACTTGCAGTCGGGAAAAGGAAACCATGATCCTGCACTGCCAACCACACATTAATAACAGGCAACTACTGACAAATTCAGCAGGCTCTGAAGGCTTCACAGAAGCTGAATGACACAATATAAAAGAGACTGCATTTATTCTGGCTGGGAGATGAGTTCATTTGTCCAAATAGCTCTTTGTAGCCTGTCTGAATGGCACCAGCACCCTAGTTTTGTATATATTAAATGGAATGGCTGTTTGTCATCAGGGTGCTTTTCTCTACACAACATTAATAGTTGTACACACTAAGAAACAGGGAAGGCAGCAGGTTGCCCTGAAGGAATTTTTGACCGTGGAGCTCATGGCAGCTTCTTCTGTGAATGCAGAAGGCTGTAGATGTTGTTCATTTGGATTTCAGCAAGGTTTTTGACACTGTCTCCCACATCATACTCCTAGACAAGCTGTCAGCCCGTGGCTTGGACAGGAGAACTCTTTGCTGGGTTAGGAACTGGCTGCATGGCCGGGCCCAGAGAGTGGTGGTGAATGGTGCTGCATCCAGCTGGGGCCAGTCACCAGTGGTGTCCCTCAGGGGTCTGTGCTGGGGCCAGTTCTGTTTAATATTTTTATTGATGACATGGATGAGGGTTTAGAGTCTTTCAGTAGTAAATTTGCAGATGATACTAAGCTGGGAGCGTGTGTTGATCTGTTAGAGGGACGGAGGGCTTTGCAGAGGGACTTGGAACGGTTGGATGGATGGGCAGAATCTCATGGGATGAAGTTCAATAAGTCCAAGTGCCGAGTCCTGCACTTTGGCCACAATAACCCCCTGCAACATTATAGGCTGGGGACGGTGTGGCTGGACAGTGCCCAGGTGCAAAGGGACCTGGGGGTGCTGGTGACAGTCGGCTGAACATGAGCCAGCAGTGTGCCCAGGTGGCCAAGAAGGCCAATGGCTCCTGGCCAGTATCAGGAACAGTGTGGCCAGCAGGAGCAGGGAGGTCATTCTGCCCCTGCCCTCTGCACTGGTGAGGCCGCACCTGGAGTATTGCATCCAGTTCTGGGCCCTCAGTTCAGGAGGGACGTTGAGATGCTTGAGCGTGTCCAGAGGAGAGCAACGAGGCTGGTGAGGGGCTTGGAACACAAGCCGTATGAAGAACGACTGAGGGAGCTGGGGTTGTTCAGCCTGGAGAAAAGGAGGCTCAGAGGTGACCTTATCACTCTCTACAACTTCCTGAAGGGTGGCTGTGGTGAGCTGGGGGTCGGTCTCTTCCTCCGGGCAACAACAGACAGAACAAGAGGACACAGTCTCAAGCTGCGCCAAGGGAGATACAGGCTAGAATTAAGGAGGAAGTTTTTCACAGAAAGAGTGGTCAAATACTGGAATCATCTGCCCAGGGAGGTGGTGGAGTCACCATCCCTGGGTGTGTTTAAAAAAAGACTGGATGTGGCACTTGGTGCCGTGATCTAGGTGAGGTGTTAGAACATGGGTTGGACTGGATGATCTTAAAGGTCTCTTCCAACCTAGAAATTCTGTGATTCTGTGATTCTGTGATTCTGCCTGCAGCAGTTAGTGGATGGTGCCTGTGTTAACTAGAGCTGCCTACTTGGCATGGCCTGAGGGCTTGGGCATTTTTACTGCAGATGTTTGCAAACAGACAGTGACGTGTTTGTGCGTGCATGCACACACACATACCTGTTCCTTTAGCCCTGAGGTCTGCTCCAGGTAAATCAGACTGCAACTAAGGTCAGGCAGTAATGTGACTGGCCTGGGAAGGGTGGGGTAGTTTCACTGTTTTGAAACGGACTTCTGAGGGTCTCTTCAGTGAATCTGAAACTCTGATGAGGTGACAGATGTCATGTGATGTTTGATTAAGACTGTCTAACATTTTCTATTTATTGCCTTAGACATGAAAAGCTGATGGCGAGGTTGTAGTTGAAGACATTTGCTGTAGCAGAGGCAGGTTCCATGCCACTTTATTGATCTTAGAATCTCAGATCTAGTAAAAATTAATTTCTGCCAGCTCTTCTTGGTCATCCAGGTTGAGGAAGAAAACAGCTCCTTCCATTTGTTTTAAACTTTACACTTGTGTGAAATGAATGATTATTTGATCTCCTACCTCTTTTTGTTGACGACAGAGGCAGTGAAAAAGACTACCTTAAAAGACATATCTGTCTTTCAGATGGCTAAAATTATGTGACAGGAAGCCTGGGGACTAAATGGGTTATTCCATCTTTCCTTGAAATAACCAGATTTGTTTCTATAAAGTAGATACTCGTTGTAGTAGTCATATTTACATTACCTTTGTTGTGCATCTACCACACGGGTCATGGATGTTCTTCCCAGACCTCTCTCACAGCTCATACCATACATATTCCTGGCAGCTCTAGGCTTCTGCCTACACGTCAGATTAAATTGGGGTGAAGATGCAATTAGTGTCAGGAGATAGGAGTTCAGAATTTTATGCCATAGTGAGCTCAACTGTGGATTCAATTGTGGAAAACAGGCTAAGTGTTTTGAGTGGTATTATTATCTAATTACACTTACCTAATTACATTTTAATTAGGATGAGTAGCCAAGGGTTCAGTATTCCCAATAAGAAGACGCTTCTGTCTGAAGGTTTTGACAGTTTTTTGGAAGGTGCACAAGAAAATTATCAATTTCAGTCTGTTTTGGTTTTAATAGCTCATTCCCATCATTTTGTGTATAGATGGACTAAACAATTAGTCAATTTTAAGTGTACTGTAAATTCTGTAAATATGGATTGAATTTTTACTTTCCTTTTTTCACAAAGTGATTTTGCTGTGTGAATGTGTTCACAGACTGACATTTCACAGAATTTTTACAATGATTAGCACAGAAATGAAACATGGACTGCTCTGCTGCTGCATATATTCCAGAAAGGATTACAGCAAAGTCTGTGACTTTGACCTACTCAATGTTTTCAATTTGGTGTGTTAGCTGTTTTCAATCTCCTCCATTTCTAATTTTGGTACTTTTTGAGGAGGATGTGAAATAGTCAGTCCATCAATATATGTAATAGTGAGAAGGTCAAAAATGCTGAAGTTAGAGAACAGGAAAATAGCATTGCTGGAAATTTGGTCACCTTCAAGTGTGTTTGCAATCTGAAAGATGGTATTGCAAATTTTTATGCTTATTGTCTGCCTATTTCTTTCTCTTCAGATTTATTCAGTTTATTTTGTTAAGAAGTTGTCTCTTTTCTAATTGCAGTATAAGTGTTTCTCATGTTAGACTGTTGTTTTAAATGTTCTGCATTCCAAAGCTATTACTTTATCTACTTCAACAGAGACCAGTAAGCTCTTTTATGATATTTAAATGTTTCCCTGGTCACTGCTTAATGTACACTTACACAATGATTTCCCTGTGACTGCTTACATGCTTAGGATGTAGTATGTGTATGTACTGAATATTTCAGAGTTGTCCCTCAGTTAAAAATTATTTTAATCATATGAAAGTCAGGATTAATTTATTTCTAATATTGTACATATACTGCAGATTGCTCTGTTTCATGGGAATAAAATACAATAAATCATGTTCTTTAGATAAGCAGATATAATGGCTCAAAAGACACAAAGTTTACACATCTGTTGGATAAAGCACTTCCATGTTTATAGAATAACTTTCCAAAGAGGAAATGTGCTTTAATCACTCATGGTTTTTATTTCTCTGCCTGATGTTCCCAGAAGCAAGTTCTTCTGGGCATCACATTAAAGCATTCAGAGATCCTAGTCAGTGCTGCTGCAGCATCATTCCCAGCCATACATTGCCTTCTTTTGCACAAAAGAGAAAACAAATCAAACTGTGATGTCTGAGTTCTCATGAGAAAGAGTGTAGTGAGAGACAAATGTGAGTCCAATAAGAGACCAAATAAAACTTACACATATAATCTGGTTATCACCCCACAAGTGTGACTTTTCAGACTTTCCTAGATACTCTGTTTTGAATTGTCTCTCAACATGAAGATGTGCTTAATCCAGGATCCTGCTATTTAAAACAAAGCAAAGCAAAACAAAACAAACAAAATTTTCATGGGATTCTATTAGAATATTGGTAAAGCATAATGACAAAGTACAGCACAAAGTGTGATTCAATCAATTCTACTGGATTGGTTACATAAACCTAAATCCTACAGAAAAAATTAAAAAGTTTCCATTTGTTACAGAGGGACAGAAGGAATTGTTCATGTTGTTCTCCAGAAAACTGCATTGAAGGCTTTTTAACACTCTTAATATCAAGGGATTTTAATGATAGAAGCCCTTTGCACATTTGCTCATTCTAGTTTGTTTCATCTTGTTCAGCTGTTCTCTCACTGTTGCACATTGAACATATTTTGAAAGGATTCATGCCAGAACATGTTTGTGATGATGTAAAAGCCGTAACCTTTTCAGTACTTCTTAATTTCATATTTTCCTTTAATTATTTCCATCCTCAGTATCTGAAATTTAATTTTTCAGTTTTAAGAGGAGTAATTTCTGTAAACGCACTCAGATATCTTTTTTGTATCCTGGTCCTCTTGTAACAGAACTTTGGCACCTCTGTTTTTGACAATCTGGCTTTCTAGCAGAACCTATAAGGTTGGCACTCTTATATTGATTGCCCCTCAATAATATTCCAAAGGATCTCATGCAAGTTCTTATGCAGAAACTTGCATACCAGAAAAACCCAATAATTTCTTATATTATTTATTGGTCTTCATATTTTTAAATTCAATTTCTGCAAAATTTTGTTTTGTTTTTTTCTGATGGCTATCATTTGTGCATCTTTACATTGACTCTTCAAAGGATCCATTTTAACATAGCTTGGCACATACATTCAGTTCTGTGATTCAGTTGAAGAATATATAAAAAATTCTGCATTCTGTACATACTGATTTTTCTTCTCCAGACTTCAAGGCTGTCTTGACTAGCTGCCTCATTTCCTGAGAGTCCTCCTAGCCCAATATTACTGAACCTTTCATATTGCTCAATACATTTTTTCTCACAGATGTGTTTAATTATATCACAAGAGCTTTTTTTTGGCTGAACTGTTGTTCCTTCCAGATGCAAGTCAAACCAGATGTCCTATTTAAAGCCCCTATCTCAAATTATAGTTTTTTCTATTCTGCTAAAAACTGGTGCAAGGCAAGAGCTGAGTGCAGAAATTTGGGGTCTTGGTTAGAGGTGGGACCCTCTGCACAGTCTCTGGCATGAGTTAGGAAGCAGGAGCTTTAGAAGGACAGTTGCTTCAATAGGGACAAAGATAAAATAAATTACATAAAGGAATCCCAGAATATTCTGAAGTGGAAGGAACCTACAAGGATCACTGAGTCCAACTCTTAAGTGAATGGACGACATGGAGATCAAACTCCTGGCTCAGCTAATCTCACTGCTGTGCTTACTGATCACTGCTTTACTTTTTTCAATAAGAAAGTTTGCCATGGTCTGAGTGCTGGCTAATTTCCAGCTAGGACTCATGCCCATAAAAATATGCTGGTCTTAAATTAGGAAAAGCATTTTAACGAACAGGCATAAAATTTCTAGTCGCCTATGTGCCGACCATATTCCTGATGCTTTCTTCCAAATTCCTTTTCCAGCATTTGATTCTCATGGAAAGTTTTATGAAGTATACTATAAGTGATGCTTCTAAATCCCCACAAAGAAGACTTGTTAAATGGAGGTGTGGAAAAGAGGAACAGGTTGTCAGGAACCTGCAGAGTATTGGAAATCACAGGATTTATTATAATCTAAGACATTTCTGTGAAAAATTCTGTGGATTCTTATCTTGATCATTTTTATTATGTGAACATTTCAACAAAGAAAAAAGAATTGTTCTTCAATTTAAAAGAATTTGATGATAGGTAGTGACATGGTACTCTGACATTCAATCTGTGAATTAGAAATTATGTAATAAAAATGAGGGGGGAACTGTTTATTACAAGTGTACCGAGTTCAGCTTGCAGCATGGTCGAAAACCTTGGCAATGGTAGGAGAAGGGTGGCCTATGTGTGATTCCCAGTTCAAGTGACCTAGTTTAAGTGGTCTGGTGATCAAGCTCAAGTTAAGCCATAAGACAGCCTTTCTATTTAGTATGTTAATTGACAACCTTAGGTTCAGTGAATTAAAAGGAGTGTAATGCTCACCCGCTGTTTCCACAAAGGAAGAAAATTTGGTGCCTTCTTCAATTCTGAATTTGGATCAGTATTTTTTACAATGGCAGAGTGGATTTTAGACAATGATGATCAAATTGCAAGCAGTACAGTTTCTAACACCTAAGGGTTTATCAGGTTGTACTCTTGATTGCTTGCACATTTATGAGCGTTTCCTGGGCTCAGAACTAATAATGGTGCTTTAGCACTTTTCAAAGCCACACTCTAACTCAGCATGTTTTACCTTGCTACTGCTTCTATTTCTAAGGTATTCATGCTCACCTGTAACCCCCTCCTTGACAAGATTGGGCATTTTAGGCTGCACACTGGTCACTATCTGCCACATTGGTACTCTAAAGGAATAAACAATTTTCCAGAGAAGGAAGCGCAAAGGAGTAATGGTTTCATTGGAAACATTTTGCATAAACAAGTCTGAATTTTTATGCGAGTATTTCCCAAGCCTTTCTTGAACCTCTGGAGTGAAAAAAGATTGGTTGTACCTAGGCATAGACACAACTGTGAAATAGAGGGCAAGAAAACAGACATATCACCTCTAGTTAAAGATGAGGTTAACTAGAGCACAGGGACTAACTCAGTGTCTTAGGAGTGCCTTCAGTACCCTGAGATGTGGCTGGCAGAGAGGTGTTACAAAGCCACCAAACATTTCCTTAAAGAGGAACAATTCTAAGAGTTTATGCAGATTCATGCCAAAACTAAGTGTTGGCATTACCCTGTAAAACAAGAGACCACCTGTGTCTTCTGCGCGGGCTTGTGCTGCTTCTGGTTGCAAGGTTGTCTTCTTTCCAACTGTCTTCTACTCTGGGATATTTCCAACAGATATGTCAATAATCATAATAAACTGTGGAGTAATGCCATTATATTTAGCATTGGGAAAACATGAAGACAGTACCAGTGTAATTTCCATTTGTGACCTAAGATAAGACTTACATGTGTCCAATTTGAGCAAAGAGCAGCCTGTGCAGAACCCAACAGGAAGATTTGTTTCAGAGGCAACATATTTGCAAAAGGTTAATCTAGGATTTTTAAGAAATGAATGGCTGACTGAGACCACTGTTATCTTAGAAAGTCTTAAGAAGCAGACACTGTGTAATTTGATTCTTTAGATGGAAAAAATTTAAGATAACATGAGAAAAGAACTAAAGTAAACGAGAATGATATAATGGAAAAAAGAAAAAAACCAGGACTGACAAAAGCTTTGAGAAATGTACTGATGAATGGAGAAAGAAAAGACTGAGATCTTGTCTGTTAAACATCTTTTTTGTAGAAGGAACAATATCATAGGGAAATAAAAGGTTGTTTGAAATCTCTGATTTAACTTCAGGTGATATTCACAAACAGTCTATTTCATATCCTTTAAAACCATGTCAATTAGATACAACAGAATTTTTTGCAGTACAGCAACTTGTTGAAAATCAGTGGGAAAATCTTGTATTTACTAATTGGATCAAAAGCAGAACATAAATCTGAGTTTTCTGATCATGAGGTTTTTGTTAAGAGATCACAAAAAAAGAACTGGTCTTTATTAAATAATAAATATTTAAAATGACATCACATAGAGATGTGCCAGTGTATTGATAGAGAATAGTTTTTAGCCTGTTTTTAGCAGAAATGACTTTTTAAAACAAGTGGTTTTGATGAGAAGTTTGCCTTTGACATCTGTGTTGTGCCAAATGAGGTATATGTTTTTTTTCCAGTGCAGTCCTATGAAATTTAATTACCAGAGAAGACAGGCAAATCTCTGCTATTTATGGATTTTGTCAGTGCAACTGTTGTACTTTTAAGTTCACATAGCACCATTACACAGAAGGGACTTGTGAAACCTATGGCTTTCCCCAGAAACTGCATCATGGTGCAAATTTTTATTGTTGTTTTGTTAGGACGCATACATCCAAAGGAACTTTTGACCTACTTCAGAACTATATATAGAAGCCTCTACTAAACCCAACACTTAAGACTGTAATAGTAAAACATACTTGATCAGACAGTGCTGAAAAAATAACTTAAACAATATAAACTCTCTTTTTTTGAATGTAATATTGTCTGTTCTTTTTAAAATTTATTTTATTTTGTTGCAGCAGACATGTCTTTGTTGCAAAGGCCCAGGAATTATAACACAGGAAGACTTAAATACATAAAAATTTGGAGCATTAATCACGGTAAGAGAAAAGAGGCAGGCTTCCTTTTCAATACAAGAATAATGTATTTCCCTCTTTAATACAAGAATAATGTATTCCTCTCATGACAATATATTCTTCAATTATGATTTTGATTATCATAGGACTGACTTCACTTATAACTGGCAGTAACTTCAATGCTTGCAGTTCATGCTGAAATAAATATTGCATTCATCCTCTCTGAACTGAACCTAACCCAAAGTCAACACAGTTCTGCTTCTGTATTTACAGAACTGAGGGTCAGTTTATATTTCCATTATACCCTTTATTTTTAAAGGTCTTTACTTGGATTTTGATTTTTGTTGTTTGTTTTAGGCTTTCTAAACTTAAAATATTAACTGCATGAAAACCACATGTGTTTGGAAAATAAAATATGCATGCCAAAGTAAAATTGTGATTCAGCTTTGAAATATATGGGTTTTCAGTGCCTGGAAGGTAAAAAATAAAAAACCCAAACTAAAACATCCCATGAGGTATAGCCCAAAATGGATTTGGTCCAGAGGTAACAGTCTATAGTCCCAGAGCTGATTCCTGGGAACCAGGTAATTTTGACAGGACTTCAGGAAAATAATAGAGATTGGAAGTTTGAAAGTAAAATTCAAGCATGTTCTTGTATGCAATCCTGCATACAAATACACAAACTCATCTCCACACAAGATATCAGTCCGAGTTAAAAGTTTGCCAAACCAGAGCACCCAAAGCAAATTTTTTAATGCACAGAACTGAAAGCACTGGAGTTATCCAAGTAATAATCTACACTCATTTCTCCCATACTAGCTCGTTCCTTAACTCATGCCCTGGTGTATCAGCACAAAGACAGAAATTTACAGGGAAAGCTGATACATAACTAGCAATCCAAATATTATAAGACAAGATCTTGTAAAGTTTTGAAGTATATTGCACTGGATATAATTTGAATGTAAGAATTGCCTTGCCATTCCTGCTGCAGAACCAATACAGAACTGCTGAACATGAGGAGTGCCTGAGGAGACTTAGACAAATCAAAACACTCCTGGTGTATCCTGGTAAAATATCTCCAAGTTTGTACTGGATACAGTTCTACACCATGACTATCAAATTGTATAATTTCTAAGGTAATGATATAACTTATATTTTGAATTCAGTTAATCCAACTGATATGATTAGAGAGAATATTTCCGTATTATGTTAGAAGACAGATGGTGGGTGCAATCAGGCTGAGCTCTAAAAACATTACCTGTGAGATAATAATTGCAAAAGAGGTGTTTGGTTACATCAATGTTCCATTCTTCTGAATCCATGCCTATATTGTCCTAGGACAAATTTTTAAATTATTTAAAAAAGATGGAAATCCGCTTTTCATCTTTTTCTTTCCTTTTTTTTTTCATCTTCTCTTGAACAATACTTTTTTATTTTCCTTAGTAATTGTTCCTGAAAACATGTCCACAAATGCTGCTCTACCACTCTCCTTCTCAGCTGGACATGGGAGAGAAAATACAACGAAATGCTCACGGGTCAAGATGAGAACAAGGAGACATCGCTCAGCATTTACTAACATGGGTAAAAGAGACGTGACTTGGGGAAAATTAATTTAATTTATTACCAGTCAAATCACAGTAGGGCAATGAGAAATAAAACCAGATATCACAAGCATTTTCCCCAACACCTCACTTTTCCCAGGCTCAGCTTCATTCCTGATTGCTCCTCCTCTTTCCTGCCAGCAGAATGGGGAGATGAGGAGTGAGAACAACAGCCAGTTCATCACACCTGGTCTCTGCCACTCCCTCTGCCTCAGGTCTCCTCAGGCTCTTCCCCTGCTCCCGTGTGGGATCCCTCCTGCAGGAGAGGGATCCAGTCCTTCACCAACTTCTCCAAGGTGAGTTTTTCCCACAGGGTGCATTCTATGGGAACAGGCTGCTCCAGGGTGGGACCCCTGCAGGGTCACAAGTTTTGCCAGCAAACCTGCTCCAGTGTGGGCTCCTCTTCCCAAGTTTCTGCATGTCCTGGCAGGGGCTTGATCCAGCACAGGCTTCCCATGGGGTCATGGCCTCCTTTGACCATCCACCTGCTTTGGTGTAGGATCCTTTATGGGCTGAAGGTGGAAATCTGCTTCACAGTGGATCTGCATGGACTGCAGGGGCACAGCTGCTTCACCGTGGTCTGCACCAGGGGCTGCAGGGGAATCTCAGCTCCAGTACCTGGAACAACTCCTCCCACTCCTGCACTGACCTTGGTATATGCAGAGTGGTTCCTCTCACATATTATCACTCTCTTTTCTGGCTGCCATTTGCTCCTGTGCAATAACTTTCCCCCTTAAATCCATTATCCCAGAGGCACTACCACCACTGCTGATTGGTCCAGCCTTGACCAGTCTGTCTTGGAGCCTCCTGGCTTTGGCTCTGCTGGACGTGGAGGCCGCTCTTCTGGCAGCTTCTCCCAGAAGGCACCCCTGCAGCCCCCCTGCTACCAAAGCCTTGGCACACAAACTCAGCACAGCAGTGTGGAGAGCTGTGTGCTGAAATGCCTGAGAGCAGATGTTGGCCAATCCTGATGTTGACAGCACTGGGCTGGAGACCTGTAATGATCATTAAGAGCACCTACTGAATCAATGTCACTTTGATTGTCATGCTGCTGGTGGTTGTATATGCAGGGATACACCAAGGGTTATTTTTAAGTCTAAAGTCTGAATTATTGCCTTGGTCAGAACAACATAGTAATTTTCTAGTTTCTTAATTTGTTGCTGAAGGGAAACTAAGGTCTGTATTGCCTCCTGTGGGTCATCTTTTCTTTGTATTAGATGATGGAAATGAAGCAAAGCCAATTCCAGTGATGCTCCAAGCTTTTCAATGAACGGTACTGGAGGTTCCAACAAGTTAAATGGGAATGTATCAGCTGAAAAAAAAAACCCCATAAAATAAAATAATAATGTTTAGAAGGGTAGAGACAGGAAATTACTTGTGAGAAATGTATAACACTGAGTGATTTCTTTTTTAAATGTATGACGCCAATTTAGTGTTTAAAGCTGCTCAATGGCTGGAATACAAACTTCTTGTGAAATATATTAGGTGTTTAGAGTCACTTAGTGGTTAGTAAAAAGCCCTCCTAATGAAACAATGTATTAATTGCTCAGGGCCACTCAAAGCAAACACACATAAAATATTTAGATGTCTGGAGATGCTCAGCAGCTTGATAACCAAGTTTTAATAAAGTCTATTCAGTGTTTAGAGTTGATCAGCAGCTAGGAAAACAACCTGTGCTCAGCAGTAGAAATGCAGGGCTAATAAAATACAGAGCTGCTCAGTGGCTGCAGCAAGGTTTTTAAAGCTATGGTGAAATTAGGGAGACTAAATTAAGCAATAACAGTAGAGGCACTGGTAGTTCCATAGGATTAATGGCTGTCTGGGATGAGTTGATGGCCTGCAGCTACATTTCAGGTCATTAATCCCAGCTGGTCATTAGTCCCCAGGAAATACTGAGCACTGAGGTCATTATTACTATTATAGCCAGCTTAAAAAAATCAAAACATTATGTGCATTATGGTATATGAATGTATGTAGCGCCTACAGATATCTTAAGAAGAGACCTCCATACTCATATTAATACAGATTTTCTCTAGAACACTTCTAACACCTTAGAGTCAGTAAGATTATTGGGAAATCTATTTATCTTTCCACTTGGAAATGTACAAAAATCGAAATCAAAGTTTTGGTGCCCTGCACCTCTTAGTTGATGGTGTCTGGCATCCTTAAAAAGGAGCACCTCTGTTGGGATACTTAGTGTGGCCTCATTTGCATTAAGCAGAAGCCGCATTTGGTAACATTCCCAGTGTCCTGTGTTCTTCCCATACTGACCTACTTTCCCTTTCCTTTTTATGAATACCAGAGTGATAGCACTGCATACTGTTGTACTTTGCATTTTTATAGAAGTGTGTACCCAGAAGGATACTAAGAACTTCTCAGAGACCCCACAAAGATTGTTGGGCTTGCTGCTGAAATACAGTTTCCCTTGAAAGAACAGTGACTCCTTCTGGCTCAGCAATATGACACAGTAGTGTTTTAACAGGAGGAAGTGAAGATAAAATTTAATTGAAAGTACAGGGGAAATTCAGGCAGGTAGTAATACCTGCTGGAGTTTGGCCATGATTAACTTTCACAAGTAATTGTTCAACTCATTCTGTCTGTCCAGTTACCTACCTTGACATGAATTTAGTATTCACCTTAGTTTTCTCAGTTCAGTAATTTAAGAAGTAGTAGGTAGCAGCCATGCTCCACATTCCAGAGCTAAAAACTATACTTGCAGCCTGCTTCTGTTATATAGAGAAGAATTTTACATCTCAGGACTGGAATATAGCTTTGCAAATCACAAGGAAACACCATGGTATTTTAAATGCTATAACTTACGCTATGGATTATACTCTGGAAGCATTTACCCTTTTCCATTAACCTAAGTTGGCCACCTTCACAAACAGCCTACAACACCAGTAAGGCAAGACAGAAAGGAAATCTGTTTTGGATTGGCTTTGTTGTGATTGGTAACATCTGTTCTGAATTGTCCAAGATGGCCTGCAGACCAAGGAATGGAAGGGTATCTTCCAGCTCTCACAATCAGATATCCAAAAGGCATCTGATCATACCTATGAGAAATTACTTCTTGTGTTTCCAGCTGATCAGCAGATTAAGCCTTTTTTTTTCCTCTTTATCAAGGTGATCAAAGTAGATTCACATCTCCCAGCCTTGTCTAGACTGTTATAATCACCTCTAACTCTTCAGGTTAAAATATTGAAGTAAGTCTGAGAAACTGAGTATGAATTTATGTGCTGATCGCAGCCCTTAAGTTGGATTGTTGAGTTCTCTTGCTATTACTTCACAAGCATCTTTGCAGATAAATTTATTTATCTGCCATTTATATGCAATAGAGGCCTGAGAGCATCAACACAGTTAACTAGCTGATCACATCACTGTGTGAATATGTAAAAGAACTCTCATCTTACTGATATCAGGAAAAAACCCATTCTGTGAGATTACAAAATCTTGCTCACATCCCATAAGAATTGTAACTATCTTTAAAATGTTGTCCTGGGATTGCACTGGTAAGGAAACCTGGTCTTACTGTGTGTGAGTGGGGTGCATGGGGAGCCAAGCAGGTCACTGGAGCCACCTGCTGGGAAGGGGCATTGGGAATGATCATGGGAAGTGTCCTTAGCAACCTCAAGGCTCGAACTACACCATTTACTGACATAAAATGTAAAATTGATTTACTGAGTGGGATGGACATAGCAGGTGGCTGGTGGTTTCTATTCCAAGATTGCTGTTTTACCATGCACACACACTGCAGTCACATTCACATTCACATGAAAAAAAGCCCTGCTGCTTTGGTCCAGTGTCAGCCTGCACCATGGAGCTGAGGATGCCAGGCACTCACTATAGCTGGTGACTATGTCCAAGCCTTTACAGGTGGCCTGGCTTCCACAAATAATGGTGCTAACTTGAGCTCAAATTTCTGCCCAGCATTAGGCATTTGAGGATATGTTCCCTCTGTGGCACTACTGTCTCCAATATTTATTGCTTTCTAGGGTATGTGGTCAGCATAAGCTGTGAATAGCTTTGTTGATCATGTAATTGAAGGCCAAATGCCTTGGACTTTCTCTCTGTTTAAGACTAAATTAGCTGTCATTACCTTGGTTGCTATGACTTTCTAGCATTTTCCCCAAACATGTTACAAGGATGTAGATTTAACAGTTCAACTTTGATTATTACCAGTGATCCTTTTTTTTACACTGTTTACCAGAATCATCTAATGAGTTAGATCTACTCAGATACAGCCCAGATGTTTTTCCAGAGGCTTTCAGGCACTCCTTGTCCTGTGTCAACAGCTGGGATGTCTATAGCAGAGTACAAGCCACTGTCATCTTGAATCCTGTTCTGGGACAACTATGGTACTGATATCAATGGCTTCTGCTTCGTCTCACATGCCTTTATTTATTTATTTGGATTAACTAGATGCCATTTTATAAGCTTTCAACATGCTGTTGTATCTTGCTTTTTCGTGGTCTGCAGCTGGACATTGTATCTGAATTTATGTTCCATTCCATGGCTGTTAAATTCTTAGTCTTTGATACACCTAAACCTCATTTTGTCCAGCTCCATATCTGCATTCTTTAACAGTGTCATGGTGAGCTATTTACTCTCTTGCGGTCTCCGGTGCTGGCCAGTTTCTCATCTCTTACCATTCCCTGCCTGCTGCTTTACATCACATCCTGCGTCTCCACTTCTTAAGACACCTGCTGTAGTACCAGGTTTCCTTTCCTCTTCAGTACATTGCTACATTAGAGTAATAAATACCTAATTCACCACAGCATAACTACTTGATAGTACTTGTTAGCACTGGTTATTAGACACTACTCTTATGGCTAACACATGCTCTGCTAAAACAGAGTTGACTGCAGTTTAAGAAAGGTTCAGACGAATCCTGACAAACCTTGAGACCTTGAAAATTCAGTGAAAACCTGACCTACAGGGCTACTGTAGGGGTCTTCCTCTCACCTCCCACAGAGATGAAGACCTCCCACATTTTTTGCATCCCTTTTCTTTAAACAGAAAACTCTGTGTAAATAGTGCCTTATGATAAAACCTTTGCAAACCCTTGAGCAGCTGACCTTCTGCATCTTGCAGCTGCAAAGCTGAATAATTCTGTCCTAAAGTGCACACGAGATTGCAATGACACAAAATGTTAACGTTAACTGCTGATGAACCTCTTTCATTACTTTTAATAACATTATATCTGTGTTGTCTGCTCAATGCAGTGATAACTTAGTGAAGGCGAATTAATTTTACATATTATCCACATAAGCAATAATGAGGGAAATCAGTTTCCTCTAGAGTTGAGGAGAGAAGTTTAATTAAATTTGGGTATGGGCCAATTGATTTCAGGTTGGTCACTTGCTTTCTGGCTGACAGTGGGACCTTGGGGCTCAACGATAGGTGCAAAATCATGTAAATTCATGAGTGAAAATGCCCATGCCTGAAGCAAAGTCTTCAGGATATTATAATAGGAGTGAAAAGGGAGCAATTTGAAATTAACTGCACAGAAGATTTTTTGGTAAGGTTATTTTTATTAATCTTATGCTCTTGAAGGGATTTGAGCAGCTATGAACACATGTACCTAGCAAAATGTGGGGTAGTATTATTGGTCAACTGGTGAAAACACTGCACAATGCAGTCTGTAAAATCTCTGGGACACTCTGGTATTATGCATAATGAGAAAAGCAATGCACAGGCAGGCACATGATAAAGTAAACCTCTGATTCTTGAGTAAAGATGTTTCTTGTAGTGTGTACTCAGAGTAGAATGACTGGCAGCTTTGAGTTCATATTGCAAATGAAGTCTCTTTCACCACACCCCCTATGTTCATGGGGAGAAGGTTCAGTGGGCACTGACTGGTTAGTGGGACTTAGGCACACTCTGATCATGTCATGGGGTTGCCCCTCATGGACAAAATTTATTTGAACACCAAATAATTTAAACACAGGTTTTGCTAGTATCTTAATGAATCAACCTGTATAATTGGCTTCTTTCATAATAACTTAAAATATTTTTCATTCAGTGAGTTCTGAAAAAGAAGATGAGGTGGCTAATTTATTAATTAAACATTGAATTGACAGGAGGGGATAATTGGAAAAAAAAACCCCAGGTTCTGATACTTTCAATTTAAAATTCATGACAATCAAACTGATCTCTACAATCAAACTGATTTCTAATAGAAAAAAAAATTTACTGAAAGATCCAAGGCTCAGCTAAAACTTCTTCATATTACTTGCTCTACTAAATTAGAAGAATTTTGGACAAAGGTCTTGAGGTTGCTTCTATGTAAAGAAAGAGAAAAGGCACACAGCACTATACCTTCAGCTGCATAACAAAGCTTTGGGCTCAATTCTTCCTCCTCTTAAAGTAACAAGGGTTAGGCACTGACTTAAGTGGCTGCAGGATCAAGCTGCAAATCATCTGTGTGACCTTTAGTTTATCATGACTCACCTCCCAGCTCAGGGTAAAACCAGAATCTGCCTTGGAGTATTTGTGTTCCTCGAAGACAAAGGACAATTCGCAGTCTAAATGCTGAATATTGCCAAGGGGCTGCTGTAGGCTCCAGGAACCTGGCAAAGACAGGAATGAAGGAGTGAACTCATGGAGGAATGAGCAGATTTGTTAAAACTGTACTAAGCTGTTGCTGTTTATTAAATTCAATTTTTCAAAGATGTAGTATATGAAATAAACAGGGCAGGAGACTTTCTCTCCTTTTAATGCCTTTATTAAAAATGATCAGCTCAGGATAGGGGTGGTTCGACGGGTCTGCAGCTTCCGTCGACTCTCCCAGGTAACTCGCAGGAGGAGGATGAGTCACAGCTTTGTCCCCTGGGGGCAGAGTTGCAAGTCATCTCCTCGCAAGAGCTGTGGGCGTGCCCGATCTTACTCGGCTGCTCTCCGGGGGTCGGGGGTCCCGGCTTTGGATGCCTCTTGCACTCAGGGCGAGGGGCTCCTAAGGTTTTCAGCGTCTCTGTAAGTTCAGTAGCTTGTTCCTCACACGTGGACATCACTCTAATTTCTCAATTTCATTTTGGCTCGTCGTTTTGGGGTTCTTTTCGGCACGTCTGAGGTCGCCCCTTCTCAATGCACTCTGGTCAATTTGCAGTTTAATTTGCATGTCCCCCGCCTCACAAGTTTCGTCTTTCCCTTACTGTCCCTGCCCGGGCAGTTCTCTCACACCTTTAGCGTTACAAAGGCCTTTATACAAAAGGAGTCATTAGCGAGAACGACTGGTAATTTACATAACACAGATAACACTTTAGTAGCAAAAGTGGTTAAATTAGCTATTTGTAACTTGTTTCTCCATACTAAAAATTATTAGTTTTTCTGTTCATAACAGTTCCCCCCTCTTTTGCTTTGATCGGGCTTAAATTTAAGCTCGCATCAACTTACAATTTTTGGCTTATGCGCTTCACATTTAATTTTTTGTATTCATTATAAATTTCTTGAGCACTCTGGTAATCATAGTTACTTAACTTTGTTACATTTCTTGGTTTTTTTTTTTTTAGTCGGTTTGCCCAGCCAAGGTTACTATCCCACTGAAACAGGGAAACAAGCATAGCAAAAAGAGCAATCCTCCAAGTACACACACAATGAGAAAAACCACTTTTTCCCATCCACCATTTTTGAAAAACCATAGGTCATTTTCTCAACTGCAATCAAGTGTAGGAGTTTGTTCTTGGTTATTTGTACATGCCAATTTTTCCACTGCATTAGTAATGTTTCTAATAATTGCATTCTTAATTTTTAATACTGCCTGGAGCCTGATTATTTTGTTTAGTATAGACACTGGGGTCTGAATTTGGCATTTACAACTTTGGATTCTTTCAATTTCAATCACATTTTGCTTATCTTGTTTAGTTCTTAAATCACTGTATACAATCACTCCTAAACTTGATCCAGTTTCTTTTGGTAATAAGAAAGCAGGTTTTATTGTTTTAGCAATGCAGGTGCCAGACCCGTCTGACAATTTCGTGTGTGCTATAGCACCAGAGCTCAAAACCAGGTGTTTCAGGCTCTCTTGACATGTGTTATCATTTTCTATTGGACATTCTTTATATTTTTCAACAGCATCCCATTCAAAGCACACCCAGGCTTCCCTCACAGGGCACTCTCCCAGGAGGGGCTGCCCAAAAGTGGCAGTATTCTGAGCTATCCAATGCACTCTCACATTTTTCTGATAAACGACCAACTGGGAGAGGTTAACACCGTCAGGGTTAGAACTGATGTAGACTCTCGACAAGGAGCTCACTTCTTCCTCCTCACAGAGGGGTTGGTAGCACTCACTGCACGGCTCTCCTGGGCTCCCCAGAGCACCTCCAGCAATTAGAGCCATCATTACTACCCTTCCCAAGAGTCCGGTATGGGTCATCTTTGCACAGCCTGCCCACCCAGCCTTGCCTCTTGGGGAATTTTACTGAGAAGGAGCTTCCAAGCTCTTTAGAGTCTCTTCTACCCGCTTCTCTGGTTAAACCTCTCTTGGTCTGTTCCCTACCAATTTTAGTTTCTCTTGGGGGAGTGCTCTGTAGAGGATTAACCTGAAGTCTTTAGAATCAATTTGGGGAACTTAACCAGAATTACTTATTTACAGTCTTAAACTTTTTACAAACAAAAACATATTCTACACACAGAACTGTCTTGAAACATTTTAAACTATGTTAGACTTCCGATACCAATTATTTCTCCCATACAGTTCAGTCTTCTTGACTCTTCCTTCTGAGAGTCAACTTTAAATCTTTTGGCCCTTTTATTACAGTATACTCGCGTGATTTAACCTGTGATCCGGTTGGATCTCGTCCTGTGCCCGCAGGTGAAAGTGGTGTGGTCTCTGGCTCAATGCCAGAAGACAAAATTGATGCTTGGTCCGGTCCAATACCAGAGGGTGATTTGGACTCTGGCTCAATACCAGAGGGAGAATGGGGTGGTGTCTGACCCAATGCCAGACGGCCAATGCCAGATGGAGAAGCTGATGTCAAATCTGGCTCAATGCCAGAGGTAGAATGGGGTAGAGTCCGGTGATGTGGGTCCAACTCTTTCCCTTTGGTCTGCACAGTCAAATTAACAATGAGGAGTACCTGAAACAGGCTTTCAAATACAGGCATTAATGGTCTGCTACTTTATGATTCTATCAAAACTCAGTTTCTCCGGTTAATGTATAATTGGTCAATTTCTTTACTTTTTATAGCTTGCTTCTATTTCTTACTTTCATTAACAGCTTAAATACTAATTGTCTTTCAGCTCCTTACACTTAAAACAAAAACTTTTTCTCACAGTTTTTCAACACACTGTACCTCTCTCTAAGGGGATGTGGCAGAACTTATAATGCACAATCCACATTACTTATACTTTAATTTGTCTACAGTCATTCACACTCTCAAAAGAGGATCTTTATTGTTAAAAAAAATCACAGGTCCCTGTGGCCCCTCTCACACTGGGGTTGGCCCACAGGTCTCAGTATACAGCTATGGCCCCCTCACACGTCTGGGGAACACTAGTCTGGTTTGCAGGTCACACACTCCAGTTACAGCCCCGCACCTGCCCAGGAGACATCAGTCTGGTTTGCAGGTCACACACACTTCTTTCCACTGCCTCCTTCCTACCTGCCCAGGAAGTTTAGGCTGAATTTGTAACTCACTCTCACACACACAACAAGACAACAATAAGGTACCTTTTACTTTCACTTCACTTATTACAATTGTTACTGGCCAGTCTTTGTGCGGTTGAATATCCTTCCACCTAGCTGTTTTGTCTAACTTCAAATATTTTTGGGTATCTTACGATACAGATCTTACTCTGGTACTTTGTGGAGACAGAATTTATCTGCTCTTGCATCTACACAAAAATTCAAATTCTTCATTTAGGGGTCCCACCTCAAAATTTACCAAGGGCTCTTCTAGATGTTGCATCAGGTCCCCTAACGTGTAAAGCCCCTGATACTCTTAATTGTCACCCTTAAGGATCTTTCCTAAATTATCCTGTTCCCTGGCTATTGCCGCATCGAGACTGAGTTTTCTACAAAACCTCCTGACATGTCCTGCCTCCCACAGTAATAGCAGTGTCGTTCGCTCCAAGGGACTTGAGGTCTCTCCATCCTTCTCGTACCTGACAATACAAGAGGCCTATCTGTGCCTCCTCCTGGTGGTGGACCTTCCCACCTCACACTTTCTCTTGCTACTGCAACCATGATCTTAGCTTTGGCGTTTGCTTTTTCTTCATCTCTCCTTAAATACACCTTTAATGCCTCTCTTAATAACTTATTAATGTATTCCTTCATGGCCTTCCTCCCTTCTTCCTGATTAGGGTTCCAGCTGGGATCCGTTAGTGGCAATTTTTGTTCCCCTGTTGGCACCTGGGGTCCTGGACGGTTATCCTTTTCCCAAATTCTTATGCTAGCAGCTCTAATCATCTGGACCTCTTCTGGAGAAAACAATATATTCAGGATGGAATTCATCTCCCCCCACGTGTAGATATTTGGACCTAAAAATTGGTCCACTTGGTTTGCTATGCCCACTGGGTCTTCAACTAAATGCCCTAACTCTTTCTTGAATCCTCTAACCTTGGAAGCAGTTAAAGGAGCATTCACAAAGCCAACACCTCCCACCACTCCTCCCATAGGGACTTCCCTGAGGGGAAAGAGTCTCTCTGCCTTGGAGGTCTTGGATCTGGTACCACAGTACGGCCCATCTTCAGATGCCAAACTACTAGTTTGAGGGATATCTGAGCTACCCTGAACCTTCTGCAGGTCAGCAGGTGTATTAGGTGATAACTGTTTATCGGGCAAAGAAGCATCTGTCCCCCAGCTAGGAGGAGGTAAAGGGACAGCAATACGAGGGGGAGAAGAGACTGGGTGCATATTAAATGGAGCTGGAGGAGGGGTGGAGAATGCAGCAGGTGTAGTAGGCACTCGTGGTGGTGCAGAAGGAACTGGAGGTGCCGAAGGGGGTGGTGAAGGAGTGGTTACTAGGGGAGATACTGGGTCCATAGGGGAAGCCATAGGGGTAGTAGAAGGAATGATAGCAGCCGGGGGAAGAACCGGACCTGCTATTTGAGGTGCCTGAGAAGGAGCCAAGGGTTATAAGGTGGAGGGGCAGAAGGGGCAAATAGTCCAGGGGTCCCATCTCTTACTGATTTCAGCATCCCTCCTTCATTCCCTCTTTCTTCCTCTGTACTTTACAAATTCGCACCCCTTCATCCCCAATGGCATTCTTTAACCAGCAAGCTACATACAATAATTGCTCAGGATCCGTATCTCCTCGAGCTGTCAGATAATGACTCAGTTGCTGGCACATCCACTTGTCCTTTGTTCCGCACCAGGGCCATCCTCCTTGTACTTCTAACTCTGGCCAGACTTCTACACAATAGTGGATCATCTTTACTTTATCTAATCCCTCTGTGAATTCTATCGAATCCCATTTCTCTAACAGTTCCCCTAAGGGGCTACCGGGAAGTATATTCCTCAATCTCTTGCCTGTCTTCTTACTACCACAACACCCCATTTTCCACGTCTCCCGGGGTGCCTCTACTGACAGGTAATCTCAAAAAAAATTCACTTGCCTGAAGCTCAGGACTTTAGAACAACTGCCTGATCTCTTGATTGCCCACACCAGTGTCAAGGACTTACATCTATCAGGACTTAAAACAAACCTCAGCTTCCTTCGCTGGGTTTGTGCCTGACTCCCTCTGTCAGGACTTAGTTTGCCTGCAGGGCTTGTGTACTTGCCCGAATATTGCCCACACCCGTGTCAAGGCCTTCTCGGGACTTTCAATGTGCGTGTCACTCACACAGAGTTACCCTCCACACGCCCGGAGGGGGTGCGTGCCACTCACACAAAGGTACCCTCCACACGCCCGGAGGGGGTGCGTGCCACTCACAAAAATATTCCCTCCGCACGCCCGGAGGGGGGGGTGCCCTTGTTCCCCCTTGGGAGACGACTCACACAGATTCCACTCACTCCACTCACGTCCCCCTGGTCCCGGCCAATCCCTTCGCAGGGGTATGGAAACGCGGTACTGAGAGGTCCTCACTTGCTTCGAAAGTCCGGGTACCGGCTTTCGTCTCACTCACACACACACTCGCTCGTCTCCCGCTCCCGCCACCGGAATTTCTCACCAGTCCGGTGCTCCTGCGCGTCACTGGTCCTGAGCAGATCTCTCTGGTCCTGATCGCCAGCTGTCCTGAAGGTCCAAGATGGCCAGTCCTGGTCCTCTTCGGCGTGGCAATCCCGGACGAGCGCCCCCAGCTGAAATAAACAGGGCAGGAGACTTTCTCTCCTTTTAATGCCTTTATTAAAAAATGATCAGCTCAGGATAGGGGTGGTCCGACGGGTCTGCAGCTTCCGTCGACTCTCCCAGGTAACTCGCAGGAGGAGGATGAGTCACAGCTTTGTCCCCTGGGGGCAGAGTTGCAAGTCGTCTCCTCGCAGGAGCTGTGGGCGTGCCCGATCTTACTCGGCTGCTCTCCGGGGGTCGGGGGTCCCGGCTTTGGATGCCTCTTGCACTCAGGGCGAGGGGCTCCAAAGGTTTTCAGCGTCTCTGTAAGTTCAGTAGCTTGTTCCTCACACGTGGACATCACTCTAATTTCTCAATTTCATTTTGGCTCGTCGTTTTGGGGTTCTTTTCGGCACGTCTGAGGTCGCCCCTTCTCAATGCACTCTGGTCAATTTGCAGTTTAATTTGCATGTCCCCCGCCTCACAAGTTTCGTCTTTCCCTTACTGTCCCTGCCCCGGGCAGTTCTCTCACACCTTTAGCGTTACAAAGGCCTTTATACAAAAGGAGTCATTAGCGAGAACGACTGGTAATTTACATAACACAGATAACACTTTAGTAGCAAAAGTGGTTAAATTAGCTATTTGTAACTTGTTTCTCCATACTAAAAATTATTAGTTTTTCTGTTCATAACAGTATAAATTGCTCTATCAGTTGCTTCTAAATGGCATCATTCTGTATGGGAAAGGACAAAGAAAGGTTAAAGCAATGTATTTAACTTCCAATATGCATCTAAAATATGTTGTCCCAGAGAGCTGGGAACTGACACATTCACCAACTCAGAAATGCATGTGCTGTGCCTCCTGTGACTTTCCCCCTCCCATGTTTTTGGGGCAAGTGTGAACTCTGAAAGAAGTGCCTATGAATCCTAGGCAACATATATTGGCAAGAAAGAGCCAAAATTGCTATACTGAGTCATCATATCCAACTATCAGCAGTAACATTATCAATAGTAAATTGCTATGTTGCAAGACAGCAGGTAGCAGAGGAAACTCCTAGCAGGGAAGGGATGGATCAGAGATACAGTAGATTACACCCCACCAGAGGGAATCATGAATGAAGCTTCAAAGGAACATGAGCAATCTGATAAAACCAGAACAGGGATATTAGTAGCATGGAAAGAGGCTTTTCCAGTGAAATCTTGCACTCCGATGCAGAGCACGTCAGGTGAGACTCTATACTGTGCCTCCAGGAGATGCAGCACAGACCTCAAAATCGAAAGTCAAGCAGGAAAATAATGAATTTACCTCTGAATCCTCATAATTCTAGGCTGCTTCTGCAGAGCTGGCCTGAATTTCTGCTGCCATACACCTACCACATCCATTGTATTCCAGTCTGGATCTGTCCCTTCTAGCCCCAGACTGAGCAAAAGCCTGGAAGAAAAATTATACAAATGTGTAACCTACAAGCAAATTCATCTTGAGACAGATATATGCTGTGAAAAATATTAGTCTAAATGCTTAGAGCTGAGCTAAGCAATAAACAAATAAAAATCACAAAATAGTCACAAAGGCCTTAATGAGATCTTAAAGTTTTTTGTTGATGTTGTTTGGTTTTTGGTGGTTTTTTTTTTTTTTTGTGTTCATTCTTGACATGACTGGTTTCTGAAGTATTTTCTTTAAGCATTTCTATATGCAAAAACCTTCCCTAAAGTCTTTAGGTAGTTGGTATACCCATTTTTTTGACAGGTGACCCCCAGTAAATTCTGGTATGTAGCAAAATTCTAGACCAGTGAATTTTATTTATGAAGGCTTCAAACCTCTATTGTAAATTGTCTTGTGGCTGTCTCAGATACATGTATTGTTATTATCTTTGCAAATTGGCAATGGAGTGATACATCTCTGTGCATAGGTTTGGGGTTTTTTTTATAAAAACAAATAATCTAGGAAACAGTTTTCTGCAGTACAATCTTATTAAAAAATTAGCATTTCAAGTGTAGCCATCATCTTTCACACTTTCCAAGTGGCTTTACTCCCATCCCAGTAACATTTTTTCTGATTAGCCTGCTGTCCTGTTTAATCAATAGAGCCACAGAGCCAGCTATCTCTCACTCTATGGTTATCTTTCATTGTACAGTACATAATGCCACTAGTCCTGCTGATAACAAAGAGCACACAGAGGGAATGTGGCACTGCATGTTTGTTATCTTCCACTCAACTAAACATACTTCTTTTTCTCTCTTGACTCTTATCAATGCAAAAATACTGAAAACAAATTACTGCTGGTGTTAACACTGCACACGCCAGTTGGGACTGAGATGATTTGCCTATCTTATGTCTGTGGTTTGCCAGCACTACAAAAATCTGCCAATTTGATACATCACCTCATCAACCTTTAAGAAGGCAGTGCAAAGTACTACCACTGTCAGCCCAGCCTTATATAGGTGGAGGGAAAACTCTGCATGCAGAGAGACTGTAATGCAGGGAGATTGACCCAAAAGCTGTTCGTGGTTGACCCCAGACCTGAAAAAAAAAAGAAAGTAATCCAGTTTTATACTTTTTCATTTCCCACAAAACATGAAAGCTGATATACTTAAGTTTCTCTCTTGGCAACAAGAAAACAGCTAAATTGAACCTTTGCTTCAGTTAAAGAACAATCTAGCAGTTTCCCTTCTCAAAGGTCTGCCACTCACAAAGGGCAAAAGTGCTTTGCTTAGAAAAGGATCCCAACATTTTTTATGTCTTTCCTGACAAAAAACACCCTGAAGGATTTGGTTCTGTCCACTATGATCTTGAGAATTTTAACCAAGATACAATTTGATGGTGCCTCCACCATATGTACGAGAATCTGATGTTCCACAGCCAAAGACAATGATAACCATGTATACAGATAATATTTAAGAGAGAATGCCAGTTTTTCCCTTTGTTCTCAATTGTTATACACTGGTTGAGTCTTAAAAAAGTCTTTAATGATTTTTGGTTTTTACAACATCTTCCTGTTTTCCTTATTTCAAAATAAAATACTAGAATAGCCCATTAAAAAAAATTTCCAAAATTGGAAGCTCCTTAATAAATGTTTTCCTGTTTCCTTTGGGCACAAGTGTATTGGTTTATATGTGTGTAGTACATGTATGGGACAGAATCCCTGTTAACAGAGAAAACTTTGAAGAAAAACATCCTGTGCATGTGTATAATTACATAGCATATCCATCTTTAGAAGTATATCCAGAAGATCACCATGTGTTTTGCAAAGTGAATTTTATTGTAAGAAGAAAAACTTTATAAATGTAGAAAAAATGCAGAAAAACAATTTTGCTTCAGCATTGTATTTGATGACACTCAAATAATCCCCAAAACATGGGTATGCTCGTGTGGGAATCACTTTAAAATTTATAATTTCTAACTCTGTTCTGAACTTTTAGATAAGAGATGATCCTAAAATTGTGTTTTATGTCTTGCTTGATAGCATGACCTTTGATAATGTGTCTCAGCAACAGAATTCAAAACTTTGCATAGTATTTATGATGTGTTCATAACCCTATTTCTTTTAGCTCTAGGCAAACATTACATATCTTCATTCAGATTTTAAAATAAATTTACTTCAAGCGTGTTGATATAATGTCTGAGTTTGCTTTCTGCAAATATTCATCAAATGAGAACGACTAGTGTGAAAAACTCCAGATAAGCAAATTTACTGTCTAATAATCAAATATCTTTTTGAAGTTGGTGTTGGATTTTGTTATGGATTCTGCATTTTTGAGTTCCTTTATGTAGTCTGCTGATTAACTAAAAAAAAAAAAAAAAGAAAAAGTCATGCAGTCCAAAAGCAACATAATATTACTTGATACACTTAACCAGCCAACACAAATATCTGAACACTCTTTGTGAGCATTCTATGAAGTAAAATATTTCTTGGGAATAGTTTATTCACATGATTACTCTTGCAAAAACTGTCCATTGGATAATTTTAATTTGATTTTTGGTTAATTTAGGATTAATTATTTGTTACTGCAATTTGAACCCTAATCTACAGTAGTAGGTAATTTTGCTCTCAAAAGAACATGCGCTATAATACAAGCAGCTCAAGTGTCAGTGACTTATAAATGAAATTTTCCCAATTGGAAAACTCTGTGTATAGCTGGTTGCAACAGCACCAAAATTAAGTCATTAAGTTTAAAATTTTCCACACAGGATGCTTGTATTTGGGTGCTGTGAAGAAGTGTGTGTATCTCTCCATGTCTGTGAATAAATCAGCAAATATGTGCACAATTGTAAATGACTGTGAAATTAGGGATTCATCATCAAATTCATTTAATAAATAATGCAAACTCTGCTAGACTGTGATTTTCCTAAAATACATAAGAATAAAACCAATTGGCAGTCCCTTTTGGAAGTGTGCACTTAGATATATAGTACAAAGTCTGAACACTTTCATTAATATGTGTCCCTTTATGTCTTTCTCAATCATATGCACATTCAAATATTTTTAGAAAATAAAGTAAAAGAAAGAAAAGTAAACTAAAAAAAGTGAAAATGTTTAAGTATTTTGGAGGTAGATTCTTAGCTGTGAAAGCATTTGCAGATCCCCATTCTATAAATAAAATCAAGATTTTTTTTTAGCCAAGTGGTGTGTGGACTCAGGTACAGTATGCATGAGTTGTGGTTTATTCCTGACTTCATCACAGAGATCATCCCTAATGAGTGCCAATAAAAACTTTATAACACATATGCAGTTAGGCTATGTTACAAATTTAACACAAAAATTATTTCTGAAATGGTTCAGGAGGTTTTATGATTTTTTAAATTGATGCTGTTATTGCACTTCCTTCGATATTAAAGCTAAATTAACTTGCTAATATGAGGCAACTACATAGGCCTCAGAATGATTACTGATACAGTTCTGAACCTCTAAATGTTCTTAAGCAACTTGTCTATAAATCACTGTGTTCCACTCTCAAAGTCTAGCATACTCCAGCTAGAAACATTTGCCAATTCAGATGGAAAAAGCTTTCTACCAGTTACTTTCCCTTCAAAGGAACATGCTTCTTCGGCATTTTTGAGAATAAGGAGAACCTCAAACATCTCTTTGCTTCAGAACTGAGTATTCCCCATCTTCTTCCTTAACACAATGTAATTTGAGAGGAATTTGTGCATTTTTTGGTGAAAAAATTTTTTTTTTTTGTGGTGACAGATCATTAAAAAATAGCAGACACTTGAGAACTGCTCAGAGGTTAAGAGTGCTGGAATGAATCTTGACAGAGATAGATTAGTAGGCAGAACACAGGTAAGTCAGTCAAAGGTGCATGATAAATGTAATTTATCACATGGATCTGCAATTTCTTACATGAATATCAACTCCACCTTTGTGTAAGTCCCTTGTCTAATGTGGTAAACCTGTTCCCTGTATTTTCATAACAAATGTGACTAGTTAATACCAGGTCTCATGACCAAGTCATTACACTATTTTCCCCTTAATTATTAACCAGAGAAAAACAACATCAATTTAAGGATTCTTAAATTAGGAAGAGATTAATTTATGTGAAAGAAACAATTGATCTAGAGTCTGTGTCTTCCATGTAAATGCTCCAAAACAGAAGGAGCAGATCCATAAAAAGACTTATGATATATTGTGGTGTGTGGCACTGCAATATTTGTAAGTTATGAGGCCTCTTAAGCAGATGAATCTAGATAACCCTGACAAAACTTGTGAGTTTGTACATCTTTGTGCATGTGTGTGCACATGGAAGTCAGGGGAGGCTTTTGCTGCATATTTTCATGAAAACCTGGGATGCTGAATGGCATGTGCTGCCTCTATGGATGACCTGAAAACTGCCAGACTGTCTGAGATATCTTTTGGGGAAGTCAGTGCCAGTACTGGCATCACCATTTCAAGCTGTATATAACAAGAATATAAAGGTATACCTTTAGACATGTGTTACCTATGATATGCACGATACAATATATATCAAATAGCACTGTTAGCTAAGTGCTAAATGTTAGATGGGCACAAGGTTCCTTGCTGTAGTCTGGATCTAAATATCTAAAAGTGGCAAATATTAAGTGTTAAAAAGTCTTGGCATCCTGCTGGCCATGAATACTGTGGCATGTGGAGCTCAACCAGGACATAGACCAGTTGACTCTTGCTGAAAGTGCCTCATTTAGAATCACAGAACCATAAAATAGTTTGGGTTGCAGAAGACCTTTAAAGGCCATTCATTCCAACCCCTCAATGTTTCCAATTAACTTCCTAAATAACAGCCTACCTGCTATTCAAGGAGGCAGGAACTTGACAATTAGGCACTGAAAATATGTTCTGGACTGCCTGAACATTCCATAAAAAAAATGAGAGAGAAATCATCATCAGTGGGGAGTGGGGCAGGTGGGGGACAGAAGGACAGAAGCTGTGCCACTCCTCAGGTCATGTCTGAATCAGTAGATCCAAAGGATATCTTTAAGTGTCTTCACCTCCCAGTCGTCCCAGCTTACTCTGATGTGGCAGTGTGATATGGGTGGTAGTTTAGAGATGGTGTTTTTAAGTTTCCTCTGGCATTTGAAGAGACACTGAAGAGCCAAATCATCCATGTCTGAAAGGGACATCATGGAAGAACAAAAAGGCAAAACCAAAGAAACCTCAAGGAGAAAAGGCACTATTATAAGGAGTAATGGAAGGATAACGAAAGGCTGTGATGACAAAGCACAAATGGGAATAAGAGTGATCAGGTATGGAATTATAAAAAAAAGTAAACGTAAAAGAAAGACACAAAACAGAACAGAAAGGCACATTAGAATAATAATGCAAACATGGTTTGGCTTTGGTGTTGACATTTGTAAAATTCCCTCTTTGGGGAAAATGTGTTTTCAAATGTAATTATTTTGCAACCTCAAGAACTATTTATATTTTTGCTGCTGGCAATAAATACTTTTGCTTCATGACAATGTTAGTACTTTTGATTATATTTATATGCAAATAGTGTTTATTTTATAATAGTGCTTAATACTAAGATTGCCATCTCATTTCAAGCTTATTGTCTAATTTTCCTCCAGTTACACCTTTTACATTAAAAATATGTTAATAGACTTTGCTCTGGACTGTGGCATATTAATCATGCTACCATAGCATGGATTTCAAAAGATCTTGCAACACTAAAAGAGGATGCATTTCTCAATCTCTTATAAATCATAAGCCATGGTACAGAAAAAAGAAGATCCCTTTCAGGGATTTACTTGTATCAAGAAACAGATTAGTAAAAGAATAAGCTAGGCTTGTATTCAAGCATTATCTTTTCTTGCTGCTGTTGATATTATTTCATGCAAATCTTGTAGTGGAGATATTTTCTGTTTTGAAGCTATGCTGACAGAATGGAAGAAACAATCCAAACACTTAGGCAAACCTCAATCACACTTTTCCCAGTGTGCTTCTTCTATTTCAGAGCTGGGCAAAGGAACAAAAGTGTATGAAACGAAGGTAAAAGACACACACAGGGAGGACTGCCTTCTTTACCTGCAAATGGCTGTAAACAGACTTTAGCCTACACAGACTGCCACTGCTACCAAAGGACATCCTTGAAAAAATGAAACAGCTAATGCCAGAGGTGGGTGCAAACTGGGCTTCAATAGCCATTGACGTGCTTTATACAAAGCTGAACACTTCAAAGGAGGTGAATTTTTTTCCAAAATATCTTTTTGCCTGGTACCTGGGTCACTGCAGTGGGAATGTTATACATAAATTCAAATCCGTTCAGTGTGAGAAAAGACAAAGAACTGAAATCTGCCACCTCTCCTCAAGAGCATCCTGCCAGGCTTTCGGGTGAAAAGAAATGACCATCTCTGATTGACTGCAAAATTGATTTCATTTGAATGAAATACATTAGCAACTGTTTCTGAGAGAGGGGTACACGCCCAAGGAAAGAGGCACAGCTGCATTCTGACAGAAGCATTTCCAGTATTTTTAGGAAAAGGATCTCGCCTGCAGATACAGTCCCCTGAGAAACAGGTTCAGGGCAGTGGCTGGATCAGAGGTCCTGTCCAATTGAGTACTTTCCTTTTGGAGCCTATCTATAAGAAGCTATAGTTTCCAGAAGTGCTGTGAGACCACCTTGAAACTCATTGTTGTTTATAAGAGCTCTCACAGGAAGGTGCCTTTTTTCTTCATATTATAGGTGCTTAGTTGAAAGTCCCCAGAAATCCATGAGTATCAAAACCAGGTACACTTGGAAACGTACAACACACAAATTCAGAACTACTCCAGGGACCTGAAGTACATTAAGGTGAAAAATAAAGTTAGGAATAGATTCTAGATATATCCAGATTTAGGCTGCAGCTGGTAAGGGTTTTTAAGGATGACAGTCTGAAGCATAAAGCTTTAAATTTCTTCTTTTTCCTATAAATCTGATTCCTGAATGGTTGTCTCCCATGCCATGAATTGTATAGAATTGCCCACCTTTATGGCTGAAGCTTCTCATGGCAAAGTACCAATGGTTGTTATAGTGCACCAAGTCTTTTATCTAGAACACCTAGCTCTAGATGCCTAACCTTGAGCAGTAATTTTTAACAATTTTGGCAGAAGATCTGATGGATACATTGGCCCCTTCTGACACACAGGTGCTTTGAGTCTAAATTTCCAGAATATTACCAGCAAAGCTTCATTTTATGTTGTTTCTCCTTGCTGTTTAACCACTTATCCCATGTCACTCAATGTTTAAATTTATTTGTGATGAGGACTGATGAGGAAGATGAAGAGGGCTGGCTAGTAAGAAATTTATCTCTTAGTAAGACTAAAAAGAAATTTGAAAGAAATTTCTGCTTGAAGGGTCTTGGGATCAGACTGAGAGACTTATATGTGTTTTCAATTTATATATGAGAATATATAAAGCAATAGGCTTGTGCATGCTTTACTTTGACATGTTATTGCTTTCCTGGTATTTTTCATTAAGCCTGATGCCAAAAGCTCCTGGGTTGCAGATTACTGGAGGCTGGGAGAGTAACCTCAGTGAGCATCTCACTATGCTTGCCTACCTCTTACACTTTTTACAAAGCACTTAGGGAATTGGGTACTCTTGGAGACAGAATGCTAAATTAGACTGACCTTGTCTCTGACCAGGTACAGCTGTTCTCACATTTCTTAAAAATGCTGACATTTAGCATTTGAAAGTCATTTTTATAAAGCAGTATTACACTATTTCCTTGTATAAAACGTTAGATCAATATTAAAGTTGTTCCATGCATGATGTAATGGAAACTTCTATTCTGCTGCAGAATGTTTCATAGAAGAGCCTGCAGCCTGTGATTCTGGAAACCCAGGGAAAACCACCAATATTTTCACATGGACAGTTCACGAGCCCAAAGATTGGTGTCTTGGGAAAAAGCCTTCAGGTGATTTGTGTGGGACACCCAAAATCCAAAAGCAGGGTCAGTGTGAGGAGATGGAGGAAAGAGGGCTTGGGGGACTGGAGGCCAGGAGCCTGGGTGAGGTCAGTCCTCTTGCACTTCCCACATGGTACTGACATGGTTTTTATCCATAGAAAGACCACTGGTAAATGGATAAAAATAAGCAAAAAAAAAACCTCTAATATTTTAAGGTTCTCAATGATTTGTAAAGAAACAGTCAGGAAAAAAAATCAGAATTACTTATGTAAGTGGCAATGGCCTTAAAAATCAGTAGTACTCACTGACAATATTTGGTGAACTATGTATTTGTGAAATAGCTTTGCTTCTTTCAATACGGAGTGCCATATATTAAGAGAATATCTATTTTAGGAATTGACATAAATACCTTTTTTTAACTTTTCCTATTCAAACAAAATTTCAATCTTTCATGCACCATGAAAAAGGTCACCTAATTATAGCAGATTTTCATTAACTCACCTGGTTCCTGCCTGTACATGCACAGGCCATTCATCAGGTGGTATAGCTTATTTAATATACCTCAGATGTAACATATGTATGTACAGGCTCAGTAATAATGTTCTGCATCTACCATTATATTTGTTGAAATTTTTTTTTATTAGGAGATTCAAACCAACACAGAGAAAAAACCACCCACAGACTGTTCCTTAGGTCTTCCAGACATTTATGCAGGTGTGGAACTTTATGTATTTGAAATAGCTGCTGACATTTTTCCACCTGTTCTTTTAATGAGAAAAAAATAAAACTAGCACAGAAAGTCTGCAATATTTTCAAAACATAAATAAATACAATACCTGAAAAATAATATTATTATATTTACTTCTCTTGTGTTCACTTGACAAGGTTTTGGTAGTGGGGGGACTACGGGGGTAGCTTCTGTGAGAAACTGCCAGAAGCTCCCTCTGTGTCCAGCAGAGCCAATTCCAGCTGGCTCCAAGATGAACCTGCTGGTGGCCAAGGCCAAAGTGATCAGTGATGGTAATAGTGTCCCTGGAATAATAGAGTTAGGAAGGGGAAGGGCAGAAAACCTGTACAATGACCTGTAACATGAGAGAGAAGGGAGAGCAGTGTGAGAAACAGCTCTGCAGACACCACAGCCAGTGAAGAAGGATAAAGAAGAAGTAGTCCAGGTGCCAGAGCTGAGATTCCACTGCAGCCCCAGACGAAAACCATGGAGATCCTCAGTGAGTCAGATATTGACCAGACTGAGAATGCCACACTGAAACAGGTGGATGGCCAAAGGAGGCTGTGACCCTGTGGGAAGGCTGTCCTGGATTCTGACAGAATCTACAGCCCATTGGAAAGAGAAGTCCCCACTAGAGCAGGTTTGCTGGCAGGACTTGTGCCCCCAGAGGGGACCCCCACTGGAGCAGCCTGTTCCTGAAGGACTGCCGTGTGACCCCATGGGAGGGACCCACACTGAGACAGTTAATGAACAACTGCAGCCCCTGGGAAAGACTCACATCCGTCAAGTTTATGGAGGACTGTCTCCTGTGGGAGGGTCCCCACACTGGAGAAGGGGAAGAATGAGAGGAGTCCTTGCTCTGAGGGGGAAGGAATGGCAGATACAACTTGTGATGAGCCCATGAACAAACTCATTATCAGCCTTCAGGATAGAGAAATCTCATCTCTTGTGGGTGGCTTTCTTACTGCTTTCTTCAAATTCTGTGAGCTAGCACAGAAGGAAAGATTGGTTTTCTGATTCCTGGGCATGGTGTCCCTCACAAAATCTACCAGCTCTCTGAGCAAAGCTTTCATTTGATGGGTACAATTCTACCTCATACTGCTTGCTTTCTCTCCCATGCAAAATTCATCTTTCTAGTCCCCTTTACCCTGCAGAGGTGCAACTTAAATTGGAAATTTTAATTTCTCCTAGCTTACAATGGGCCCTGATCCTGCTTCTCTTTGGCAGGAGATAAATGTGATGGGATACAATAGCAGAGTAGAGAGAAAATGAGGCCTTAAATGTCTCAAAATTCTTAGACTAGCAGCTCAAGCTTTTTCTGTTTAAGCATGGAGGGGATGAAAGACAGGCTACTTAATGCAGCAGGTTTCATAGAAGAAAGAAGCTCCCCATTACTTAGCAAAAGCAGGCACAGCATGCAAGTAGTCAAGCGGCAGCAAACACAGTAAGTAGTATGAACATAACCAAATGCCACTAACAAAAAACACAGAAATCATAACTCAGATCTTGCAAAGACAAGGAGAGAAAGTAGCAAACCTCTAGGAGTGCTTTGTGAGACTTGCTAGCATACATTGCTGTTGTTTCATATATGCCTGCATGCCAGCAATTGGGTTGCCGGGTCCTGTGTCCCTCTTCTGCAGGGTCACAGCACCTCTCCTATGCTGGGTCCGTGCAGGCAAAAAGCTGTTAGTGTCCAAGCATCTATAGCACAGCCTTGTATCCAAGCCCAAACATCTCCTAGAGCTGCCTGCCTTTTTAGATCCCTTCTGCTGGATTTGTACATAAACCTTTATCCAGCTGAAAGCTGAGGGAATTTATTTCTGGTTGTAAGAGAGCCAGAGAGGGGCCCAAATGCACTTGTGCAGATAAGTGATGTGACCAATGCAGGGAGATAGCAGAGAAGCTATCCACATACTCAGCTGAACTGTTAGACCTCTGCAATGTCAGACATGATCTTTAATTTTGTCAGGATGTGCATATGAAAACGGCTTTTTAAAAATTTCACTGTATAACTTTAATTTTTAAAATGGAGTCTAACTTAATGGTCTGTGGAAAATCCAGTGCTCAGATTTTGATTTCGTATTCCTGTTTACTGTTAGCTAGAAAGACACAAAATCTGTTATGACACTCCTTGCAATGCTGTCAGTTGTTTGAAGAAATACAATGGGAGTTGTTAAAGAATATCTATATTATTTTCACTGCAAAAAAGACTTGCTCTGGGGTCTGCAGGGCATCCTTCAGGTGTTAGGTGTGTGTGTGGGTGTGTGTGTGTGCGTGTGTGAAGCCTTGGTTCTTCTTTCTATCTATTTCAGTCTAATAAAAGATGTTAGATCTCCCTGAATATTTGACTCTCTCCTATCCGTAGATCATAATTACAAAAAATTACTTTTTACAGAGGCGAAAATGAAGGACTCTAAAATTCCTTAAAAAGAAAAATGAATTCAGGAAGGGCTATTTTTAACGTGCTAGGCACAGATTTTTTCCACTAGAGATAATTAATCTGAAACTTTGCCCACAAAATAAATGTCCAGAATTAACCCCCTCCCACCAAAAATAAGAAGCTTGTAACAGATGGGAAAAGTCATGAGACTAAATGATTAGTACTTCAGATTAAATGTCTTTTTCGTAAAACAGCAAGCAGCGTATCTACTTCATGACAGTCGTTACTATATCAAAGTACTCAAAGCAGAATACAATTATATTAAAAAAAAAAAGAAATACACTTTTTCTCCTTATGAAAAGAAAGTTGTCAAAAGAAGGAAAAAAAAAGAATCTCCCATGAAGACAGATCCTGATGAGATGTATGATCTTTTTTGTTCTGGAGAGGGGAGGGGAGAAAGAGAATAGAAGAGAGGAAACAGAAAAAGCAGCCCCAGGATAACAAGCTTTGTGTGAAGCAGAAAATCATACCCTTTGAGGGTCATTTTCTTTGAGTTGCTGCCTCAGGGAGAAAGGAGACAGAGATTGAACATTGGAGGGAAAGTCCACATTTGCTTATGAAGAATCACTCTGCCCTGAAATGCTTTGGAAGTCGAGTCATTTTTGGTCCTCTGGGGGAATGCGCAGATCCCAGCACACAGTTTGGATCAGATTCTGCCCTTTACCTCCAGCCCAGTGGCTCAGTATGCTGAGGGGCCGGCTCATCAGCTGGGATGCAGGGAAAGCCCGGGATGATGCTGAGCATCGCCGGGATGCCGAGTGCGGGAGCTGCGCCATCGGGTCTGCCCGGGAGGAGCACAGCTTCTAAACAGGGATCTGTCCTTCCAGCTGTCCTTCCTGGGCGTGATTGCCAGCCCTCAGCCGTGTGTGGGAGCGCAGTCTGTCCACCCGGGAGCGGGTTTTACATGGGAAGGGAGGCTGTTCCCACTAGGTGGAGCCTGAGCCCTTCCGTCCCGCAGTCCCGCTCCTTCCCCCGCTCCTGCACAGAGGGGTTTTCGCCTGTCTCAGTCCAAGCAGGACACAGCTAGATAGAAACGTGAAGGCATTTGTAGGGGGTAGGAAGGTCATGAGATGTTTTTCTGGGGATTTAAAAAATTTTTTTTATTTATTTTATTCTACAGTAATGCCTGTTGTACATTAAGCTAGACAATGAAACCATCACATCCATCCATATGCTCCCTGATACAGCTGGTACCAGTAGAGATGTGCTTTAAATCAGGTTACACTTAAATTAGTGCTAGTTCCTTAAAAAAAAAAAAAAAAAAAAAAAAAAGAAAAAAAAATTTGCAGAGGCAATGGCATTGCTTGAACTATCAAGCTGCTGGGCATGAGGGACGCTTCTTCAAAGTGTGCATATAGGAGCTGAAAAAAAAGTTGCAAAACTTCCCCTGGATCAAACTGTCCCAATGCTGTGTAAATGGAATTGTATATCCTTGATGTGGGATTGGGGAAAAAATAGAAAAATGTAGATGGAAGGCAACTGCGTGTACCTACAGGTTTAAATAATCATGGTTTGAATAATCAGGCTGCAGCTCATACTTGTGGCAAAGTTGGTAGGTCAGACCAAGCACTTTGGCTGACTCTGAATGGATTAGCTGGCAGTTGCTGAAAACCCTGCCCAACAGTTTCATTTCCATGGCCTTTTTGGAAGAGGCACTCTCTTTGCTTTGCACAGGAGTTCTTCTCCCCATTGTGTTCTGAGTCAGGAGTGGCAGGACTGGCTGGACAATGGTGATTGTGTAGCATAGTAGCCTTTTAGGTTTCAACCTTTTCTTCTTCATAGGGTCAAAGATAAACCTCTTAGATGCTTTGAAAAGCATGACCCCTGTCTCTGGAAATAACTGAGGTGTCCAGCACTCATCAAAGAAACCTTTCCTTCAAAAACATTGTCAAAACTGAGATTTTTAAAAAAGCTTTTGGCTCTGATGAAAGCCAAATGATGAAATCGGTATGTATTTGATGGGAAGTGTTCCAGCCAGCTCTAATAAGGAGCACTACTCAGTATTTTAATGACAACCTTCAATAGCAAAACTCTATTTTGGCTCCTTTATGTTCCAACCGCTGTACTACCGGGGCAATCTCCCAGTCTTTAATGTATTTTTCCTCACAGTATACCTGGAAAATGCTATTGTCCTGACTTTAGAGATGAGAAATGGTAGCACAGGAAGGTGAGGCAACTTACTGAAGATTGTACAGTCAAGTTTGCAATGGAGAAAAAAAATCATTCCCCTTGTCCTAAATCATAAGCTAGCATGGAAAGTTAGTGTTATTTTTCTGTTATATGAACCCAATCAACTCTGTTTAGAAATTGAGAGTATGGATAACCTGACAGATCATTTGCCCCCTACAGAAGAAATGTAAGAGAGAGATCCTTTGTAGATGAGGTCTATGCAGTCCTCTGGCAATTGTTGGGGTGCCCTAAAAGAGTTGTTATATATTTACAGAAAACAGAAAAAATCCCACCCCTTTTATGCTTGTGCTTCTCTCTTCCTGCTCCCGATTTCCACGCTGCATTTTTGGGGCTTAAATATTGCAGATGCTATCTATAAACTCCCCCTTCAATTTTAAGTGAAGTTTTTATCAGGTGGGAAAATCTCTCCAAAAAGGATGAAAATATCAGAGACAACCAGACAATATTTGGTTCGCTAGAGAAAAATATTAGTTTCTTACAGGGAGTAGAGGAAGCAGCAGAAACTATACTTAACTAGAAAACAAAAGCATAATTGCTCATGTTATTTGAAATCCATGAATGCCTTATTTGGTGCTCTCACCTGAGATGGAAGACCATCAGCTTTTTCTAAGTGAGCGTGCTGATATTTTCCAGTAATTCTCAGTTTTAAAGCAGTGACAGGATTTCAAAGGAAGAAAGATAAAATCAATTTTCTGTTGAGAAGTACAGTCCATAATTCAGAAGACATTGAGGATGCAGGAAAAGAGTGACAACAGGCCAAGTGTAAATTGTCAGGTATGATTTTGTTCTTCAAATAAAACGTAAAAATGATGGTGTGGTGTTATGCATGTTCCTACGTTCTTTTTTTATATTAACTCCTCTTCAGTATTGCAAGCTGAACTAATGACATTTTCCAGTTTCCTATTTATTCTTCTGTCAGCAAGTGACACAGGATGATCAGTGTACAGTTTTGTGATTTCATTTTGCTTGCAATTCCTTTTTTCTCTGTTTTGCTTGAGCATACCTGGCTGGATATGATTACTTGCATAAAGAATTCTGTGAGGGGTAGTACCTTGGTTTTGTGTCAGAAGCCAATAATTCTTCTAATCTAGGTGCAGAACTGGCACCTAACTGTGCTACATCCCTTCATTTATAAATAGTCTCAGCACCGCAGTACAGAACTGCCTTTATACAAAACCCTAGGCATGGAGAAGAAGGAAGGCTCTGGGGGAGCTACTGTCTGTCTTCTGCCTTAATCAAAGAGAATGCAGGGTGATAGACCTGTGGGGAGTTTTGAGGGAAGTAGAGTATTGCTTTTGTCACTCACTGAAATCCTCAGACGTATCTGACCTGTTCAGGTGTCCACAAAGTCATGGGTCACCATGGTCAGTCTGATAGGGTCAGAGTCTGATAGGAAGGGGTACAATCTACCAGGCAATTTCTTAGGGACAGCAGTGCATAAGGGTCTCAAAGTGGTACCAGCTGTGGGATGGTTTATGGTCTGTTGAGATCAGTGACCCAGCTTTCACCTGGGTTAGAGACCCCCTGCAGTCTGAATTTTTCCATTGCCCTGTGATGATCCAGTGATCCTAGAGTCATAAAGGAAGGAAGTTCCTCGTGGACTTCCATTCTCTCCTCTCTTCTCCATGGCCCAAACAGCTGCTGGCTTTGTGCAGTCATGAGTGCTGGAAGATCATGTTAGATACTGATTTAAAGGAGATATTCCTTGAAGTCATCTGTATATTGCTGGAATCCTAGTTAACCTCTTTCTGTCTTTTCAGATAGGTTCAGATAAAGTTTGAACAGTTTGGAGAAGAGGGTTTGGAGACGAGGATTTTTGACACAGAGCTACAACTTCTGCAAAGATCTTGAGACTAAGAGGTTTTCTTCAGCTGTCTAGAGAGTGTATTTTTACATGTTAGTACTATCGTGGTGCTAAGACACATTGCATAGAGGCGGACTTGAAAGTGCCAGGTTAATTGTGGACTCAATGACTTTAAAGATATTTTCTAGCCTTGATGATTCTACAATTCTATGAGTTTGCACAAGTAGATGCTAGTTTAGGCATATGAAAGCATATGACATACAAGAGTTAAATGTAATTCCTATATCTAGTTTTATTACAGCAAATCTTTGCATCTTCCTTTTTCTTAGACCTTGGTAGCATTTTATTTTAATTTCAGTATCTGACAGTAGTGAGGAAACCAAAACTAATTCATGGCCTAAGAACATCTTTCATCACTTCTTGCTTCTTGTCAGAAAAACAATTCCCTGCCATGGGAAGATTGTGCCAGGAATTTCCCTGCAGGCCTAAGTTTCCACCACCTTGGAACTTCAAAATGTTGAACTTGCAGTCTGGAGAGAGAATTTTCTTTCCAGAGAATATGAAAGTCATCTTGAAGTGGTTTTGCAGTGTTTCTTTTTTTTTTTTGTTTGTTTTTCCCCCCCCATATGTATATAACACACACCTTTCTCTTCACTCCTTCTTCCTGCTGTAATTGCCCCTAAAATGGTTTTGATGCACTTCCTTGGTGTGTGTGTGGCAGCTCAGGTGTGTAAGGCTCAGCTGAGTGTAACTGTTGCCAAATAACGTTTGCAAATATTCTTGTCAAAAAAGCTTATTTCCCTTTGGCATCTTATTTGTGTGCCTGCACAACTTTGGAGTGTGAGATTTTATTTATGAATATATATGAAAACAGAAGTAAGTTAAGAAAATTAAGTAACTTGTTAGAGAAATATTTGTACAAAAATGTCCTCTCAGGATAGTTTTTGAAAGCTTTTTTTCTATTTTGGTGCTGTAATGTTCACTGAACATAGTTTGTAAAAAAAAGGAGAGTCCCATTTTCCTACTTTAATATGATTTGCATAATCTCAGAGTGCCAGTCACCCAGCTCTGGAACAGAAATTGTCCTGTGTGATTCACAAGGGCTGTCATAAATAATGAGTTCTTGTTCACCAGTTTGTGAATAAACCCCTGGCAAAAATGTAGTCATTAAACACTACAAAAATATCACAGCATATCTACAGATAATTTACTGCTAAAGTTTTCAGATAATTAATTTGTAAAAATAAATTTGATTAGCTTCGATCTGGGTGTTAACTACCTATCACTGAAATATCAGTGTTTTATTTTGTTGTGGATTATGTTTGAATATTGTGAATATCATTATCTATAATCCATTGCTTAGCCAGATCAATTATCTGCCATCACTAATCCATTGCCTACCCAGATGACTTCCATTCTCTCAAGCATAGTTCATTTAGCTGTGACTTTCTCTTGAAAAATTCTGATAGATAAATTGTAAAGTCAGGCTACAATACTTTAATGTAAGTTGTGATAGATTTTCTACCTGGAGAATGTCTTTTTACTGAATTCTTAGAAAGTGTTTCTTATTAGACATTCTTGTGGCTGTATATAAGTAGAAGTATGGTAACTCTTTTCAAATGGCAGTCTAAATTCCAGAGGGGAATTTAAGCTTAGAAACAGTCAGAACCAAATTTTTCCTTGAAATTATTTTTTATTAAATGGTAAGTGTTCTATAATGACAAATGTCTGTATCTGATGAAAGCAAAATGTGTTCATGAAATACAAGATATCCCAAATCACAGTATCAAATCCATAAATTAAATTTTTTTTTTTTGTTGAAAAGATCATTTCCAGATTCCTTAACAAAATAATGCAAAAAGTAGGGAAAAAATCCCAACCTAACCAAACCAAATCAAGCCAACAAAGCCCTCTTTAAAAGATGTTTTTTCCTGGGATAGAAAAAGACTTTTTTTCTACTAAGCTTTCTGAAAATCTATATATTTATTTTAAGTCCTGATTTTGCAGAGACTCTTGCTGCATTTTTAGATATACCCTCTACAACTAGGAAGCACTGTGTTTTTTCAGAAAGCTTTCGAAAATTTCTCAGAAAAGATTTCCTGTGCTATTTGGCACAAAGCAATTCAGGACTGTGAAACAAACAGCCAAGTTACATTTCAGTGTTTACCTGGAGTCTTGGGAAGTGTGTAAATGTATGGCAGGGTAAGATTATCTTCATGCTTTCAAAACTCACCACCTTTTTGCAGCTCCATAATTCAAGTTTAATGTTGCAATAATGGCAGGACACATTGTGACAGCTACAAATGGCTCCCTGTCTGCGGCACTTGCTGCTGTACAGGGGAGGTGGGGAAGAATTCCTAACTCAAAAAGCCATTTCTTGTCATATTTTCTGTCAGTCATCAAGGACACGTCTCCCATGGAGAGCAGCTGAGTAATTCACAGGACTCCAGTGCCACTGTGCCCGTGGCTGCCATGAGCAGGTTTTCAGAGGGGATGAAGGGGAGGGTTTTCACCATGAGGACGTGGGCAAGGAGAAGGCCTGCCTTCTGCTGTCATTGTCACAGCCTTGGTCTAACGGGACATTTTGCCTTCCCACTAAAGGGCCAGGCAGCCCCATTAGTCAGAGAGACCTTAGAACCAGCACTTGCCATTTTTAAGTCCCCCGTGTCTTTATCTGCTGCTGGAGCTCTACCCTTTCCTCCCTCCCAGCTGAAGTGTGAGAAGACAGTGTCTCAGGCTCTCTTGGGAGGGAAGGAAAGGGGCAGGAGGAACATGGAGAGATGATGGGGTCCCAGTTCTTGTCCCTGCTCTGGTTCCCAGGCAGGAGGGGAGCGGAGCACGCTCTCACACACATCACTCTGGCAGAGAGGGAAGTGAAGGACTGTTGACAGGACAGTCCCTTCCTACCAGCCAAGAGGGTCATGAACTCAACTCTCATCCAAAAAGTATCATTAAAAACAAGCTGGGAAAAAAAGCTTCCTAGAATTTGGCCTGCAAAACAGAAAATAGCATTATCTCTGGAGCAGGAGCAAGTATGAAATCCTGGGAAACATTCATAAACATGATATATTTTTATTCCATGTTTTAGTTTCCAGTAAAGCTTTCATGACCCAGGTCTTTGTTATCATGCAATTGTATATGAAGCCAGGAGTGTCATTTGAGCAGGATAAATTAAGTAGATAAATACCCATTGATATTGTCTAATGAATATTCAGCTGCATTTGATGCATTGGGCAATATATTTTTCAGATTTGCTGGACATCTTACTTGAAGCCAGAGGTCCCTATGCTGCATAGTATGTCTTCTGGCACAAATTTTCTGCAAATTCCAGGGTCATTTTACTGCCTATTATTGATTTTTGCCTTTTTTTTTTCCCAGGACTCCCAAAATCTATTCAGAACCCCCCCAGAATCCATCCAGGACCCTCCAACCCCCCTCAATCTCCCCAAAACTCACCAAAGACACTTCAACCACAAATTCCAATATTTACAAAAAAGCTTGGGAAGATAATGTTGGGGGGAATCCCTGGGAATTAGCGGATTGCAAGGGGGAATTTGGGGGTCCCAGTGGGGTTGGGGGTTGTAGACTTTGTTTTTGTCCTCCTTGACCTTGAGGGCCCCCACAAAAACTCCCCCAAACCCCAAATTCTGGTGGAAAAGGAAGGGGGGGTGACACTGGGGGGATTTTGGGGGCACCTGGAATTTGGGGTGGCATTTGGAGCTTCTAGGGGGCAGCAGGAGGACATTGCAGGCTGGCAGTTTGGACAGTGGTAAAAATAATGAAGACATAATTTTCAAACCCTTGTCCTAGTCTGGACTAGACTTAAATTAAAAATGTTTTCCTGCAACTTGGAGTATTTTTTTTATTTGGAAGTTATCCCTTCTAAAATAACATTAAACCAGGCAGTGGTGAGGTCGAAAAGCTGTTTAGTTCAATCAGGTCAAATGTGTGGTAATCTAAATCAAGTGAGTTAGGTAAAATATTGGTGATTTTGGTGTTCCCACACTCACAGTAACAAAGGGCAATTCCTGTAGAAGGATAGAAAATGAGATAAACTTCTGCAATGATGATTTAGACTATGCGTGAGTTTGCACCATCGTTTATTGCACTGGCTCCTGTGGGATGGCCAGCTGCCAGGTCCAGTCGTCAAGTGTCTGTCTTTCATTTAGTCTCTTTGTTATAATGTCAAGATGTCTCTTGTGTAGATAGGCTGAGAGGGAGAGATTACTAGCACGGGCACAGCATGGCACTGGGTAACACTCTTTTCATCCCCAGCTGGGATCTCTGCATGGGAAGGGGCCAGGCTGCACCAGCTGAATGCCACGAGCACAGCTTCAGTGCTGTGTGTCTGCAGCGTGCTGCTCCATGATGGATATGAGGTCAACAAGTGCTGCTGAAATTTCTTAAATCATGCTGATTCTTGTAAATACAGTTATAAAACTCGTGTTGACTTCAAGAGAAATGCATTCAGACCACAGGTCAGGGTCACAAAAGGGCCTGTGACAGAGCTGAACAGAAAGTCTCAGATTTCTGTTATTCGCTTAATAAAAAAAATCCATCTTCCCTTTATGGACTGAAGATCATCTCTTTCCAACACTTTTTTTAAAAAATTTTCCTGAAGTATTCAGGTCAGTTTATTTATTGTCCAAACTTACCTGAGTAGTTTGCACACTTGCCCAAAGAAACGAAAATTTTCTGACTTCAAGTGATCAACCTTATAAACTGCAGCTGTAACAAGGGCCTTCTGGGCAGCAGGAAAAAGTGGAGTGGATGATGTTGCTCATTCCTGTAGAACAACTGAGTGAAATTGTAGTTTTTATTATGCTTCATTTTCAGCCCTTACCTTTCTATGGCCTCTGCTTCCTCAGTTCTATAAACTGGGCAATTATTGCCCTAAACCCTTAAACTGACCTTTTAACCAGAACTGCTTTGCTATCCAGCCTGCACAGCAGTTTGTAAACATTCTTGGGGCACTCAGAGGACAAATGACGATGTGTTTGGAAATACATTATAAAATATTTTATTTCCTACAGCTTAATGGAAATTTACGATGGTGTCCTAAGAAGAATTTATTTGACAGCCTGTGAAGTCTTTTCGCCACAGAGGTAATATGTTGAGCATCAGCCTGGAGTGTACTTTGTGTTGCAGGAGGCTTTATTTGCTAAGCAGTGAGGAATATAAGAGCAGGTTGGGGCAGATGTGAAACAAATGCATTTCTCACATGAGGGTATTGGATGTGTCCAGTGGTGTGAAACCATGCTTTGATGTGATCCTGCTTTTACAGGGCAGGTCTGATAGTGTGCTGACTAATGGCAGGCTAGGAGCAGGCACGGGTGACAGCCAGGGCTGAAGCTGTTTAGCTTAGAAAGCATGAGGCTCCCATTTAGAAGAGTGATTCTGGAATGTGCAGGAAACATCCTGCCTCATGAGAGGCTGAGGCAGAGAGCAAAATCATGAGGCTGCAAAGACAATAACCTCTTGTTTTCTCCAGAGAGCCACCATCCTTTGTGTGTGCTGCAGATTTTTTTACAGATGGCAATAAACTTACATTCTGGCACACCTTTTAAACCATCCTAACTGCATCACTGTTGTTTAGGCATTGTACTTGGACCACGTCAGGAATTTTATTAAATGACTTGTCACTAGAAAAATGCTGATTCCTTGATACAAAGTGTTTTGTGAAAGAATGTCAATGCTGTGAGCTGCTGCCAAGGCACAGAAAGCCTTTAATAGAAATTCACCTGCTGGGCAGATTCCTTGTTGCTTCATCTGCTGCACTGCTAAGAGAAGAAGATCCATAAAGAAAACTATTATCTTGAATGCTTATTCTTGCTGCTTTTAGATACTCTTGCTAGAAGACAGAATTAGCTCGGAAGGAACGTATACATATACAGAAACAAGTATATTTTTTTAACCTGTAACATTTTAGCATTTTGCGCCAGATAACAGTTGAATATGCATGAGCATTAGCAGTTTTCAGAGGCATATAAAACACAGCAGTGAAAAACTGCATTTCTAAAGTATTGCCTAAAAGTACTGGTAAATTAAACTCTAATATTTGCCTATATGCATATAAATGGTATGGCATCAATAATGTTTTTTGTTCAACTCCCTGGCTCTGAGTGTTTCTGAACACTTTGCTGCTATGTCTGTCCAAGTTTATTACTTTTTCTACCTTTCTCCATATGAAGATTTCCTTGCTTGATGACAATATTGGGATACCTGAGTTGTGACAGTTTTCTCCAGTAAGGATGTTTGTGTTTCACATTCTCAGTGAGAACCTGAGATACTTTATTTACTTTTCAAAAACTCTAAATATTCTGAAGCTGAATATTTTGGCTGTCATTCACAGCTGAAATTACTGTATGGTCACACATGCATGGCTTTGCATCTAGGGCTGTGCCATGATTTTTGTATATTGGATTGTATTAAGCAACCGCTTTTACAATTGCTCAGCACTTAATTTACCATATCTTAAAAACCTTTTTGTTGCCATGTTTTCAAGACTCTCTGTGTCTTTATTTGTGTGTCTTTCTATGAGAGACACATTCTTTGTTAAGAATATGAAGTCAAACTTGAAGAGGCCTGGCTGCTTTGGAAGAAACAACAGTAATTCAAGTAGGGACTGAGCATCCCCTGAAACGTGAGAGTTCAGATGTCTCCTGTTATCACCTTACCAAAACCAGAGAAATCTATTGTCCTCACTAATTGATCCAGGTTTTTATTGCTGTAAGTGTACTTGCAGTGACAAAGTCAACCCCTTCTGAAAGTTTTCTTGCTCATTTCTAATGTACCTGTATAGAAAGAAGCATCAGAATATATATTTTCCATGTTTTTCTTTAGTAAATGCTTTAAAAGGGACACATAAAACATCTTGTTATGATGCAGTTCCTTTTATTTTGGAAGCATTTACATTGTTTTGAGGCTTGAAAAAAACCCAGTCTGCTGTCTTGGCAGGCATACTTTCATGGCTTTAGTGCCCATGAGGTAGCTCAGTGAAAGCCAGAGCAGGCACAGGGGCAGGAACATGTGGCAGAAGGAGCTACAAAGCAGGAAAGATTTATCTACAGATGTTGGGGACAATTTGCCTGACTCGTGGACCACTTGCCTGTGGTCCACTGAACACTGCACTTCTAATACTCTCTGTACTAGAAATATCCAGCCTTCTCCAACTGCTTTATACCATGGCAATATAACACAAACCCTTTTCTCTCTATATAAGTCTATTTATGCCACTAAGATTAATACAACTGGTCTTGGGAGGGTGCTTAAAAGTAAATACAGAAAAACATGAGTATTTTATAGATGAATTTTCATTTACAAAAAACCCACCACAAATTTATAGTAGTTTTTCATGTCCTTCCAGGTTTTGTACATTTTTGGGCAGAGTTGTTTGAAAAAAGGACACACTGTTTTTTGATATTTTTGCAAAGAAATTTCCTTCGAGTGTTTCTGTTAGAAAATTTGTGGACTTGAGTTTTTCCTCAGCTCTAATGTATACTTCTTGCTACAATTTTGACTTGGAATTCAATATATATTACTCCATGCTATTCTCTATTGTTTTGCTACAAAATTCCTTTGGAGGAAAAAGCATTATTCTTAATTAGTTAATTTATCAGTGCTAGCAGAAGCAAATTTAACAAATGATTTTGTGGACTCACATCTCAATATTAGCTACTTTCCTTCCCTTTGGCTCTGCAGTATTAATTGAGAAAGGCTGCACAGTGTGTACAGAACTATGCAAGTTCTGCAATGTCTACAGCCAAAAGAAGACAAAGAAGCTGCTCTAGGTCTGCAGGAATGCAGCCTAGACTCCCTCACCTATTCATTGTTCAGGTATGCAAATACACTTTGCTGTGTGACAAATATTTTTTTTTTTTTATTGTTTTTACTTATGAAGTGTTGCAGGGTGGCTAAAATCATCAGAATGACTTAAGGGTGCTCATGGCCAAGTCCCACGCTGTAGGGACCACATATTGTGTAGTCAGTTCTAGCAGCAAGTATACATCAGGGCTGGGGTAATTAATCAAGTCTGCTAATTTTCTACCAGAAACACATAAATGAAATTTCTTTATGAAAATATCTGAAACCAGTGTTTCCTTTTTTCAATCCACTCTGCCCAGAAAATATACAAAATTTGGAAGGACATGCAAAACTACTAAAGTGTTTAAAAAATTACAATTTACCTATCAAATAATAATGCTCTTCAGTACTTATATTTAAGCAGTCTCCCAAGACCTTATCCAGTTTTGTATGACATCAGAACCTGCTGCTCAAAAATTTCCTCCTGAAAGTCTGAGGGCTGGAATGGAGGACTCTATCCCTCTCCCCCATTTAATGCTGATTGTGTGAATGGGCCTTAACATCCTGCTTCTTTGGATCCTCTTCTGCTTCCTCAATATCTAGCAGGGTTTTTTCTCCATAGCTGTGGCCCAAAATGTGGAATTAAATTTCGATACACTCTCTTGTGTGGCCATGGACTGTGTAGGCACCTTCATTTCCCCCTCTTTTCTGGGCTTCCATAGATTTAGCCAATGTGTGGTCCCTGCAATAAGGTTCACAATAAAAGGCTGATGAGGGAGATTTCTGGAAAGAATGCAGCTGTGTGAGCACTTGCTTTTGCTTCTGGATGTGGAAGGGTAGTGGCTGCTGCTTTGTGGAAGGTGACAAGGAAAGGAATTGCACACAGATATTCAGGTAAGGGATCAACAATTTCAGTGCTTGATTCACGATTCCAATTTAGCTTGATCATACAGGATGAGGTACAAATATTGGGTTGAAATTTATTTTTGCCTTTTGTATTGGTAAAGCCAGGTGCTGTAAGTGTGTACTAGAAATTGACTTCTAGAAAAAGGGAACATGCCTTGGAACATTCTGGGGGGGATTCTGGAAATTAAATTCTTGTACATAATAGCAAATTTTCCTTTTGCCCTTGAAGACAAATACATGAAAAAAGACCACAAGAGATTCTTTTCTATTGCCTCTAACAAAATAATACATGCATAAGAATCTGATATTTTCAAGAAGATTTAATCTGACTAACTTTATTGCTTTAAAAATTTCAAAAAAATCTTCTGGCTCCAGTATATGTCCCTTTTACATATAACAAAGAGTGGACTGTATGATATACAGGCAGTTTGGCCCCTACTCTGCCCCCATTCAGGGACTCACCAAGTAGGAATTTATTCTCTGATTGTTTCACTTTCCACTTCTGTGGAACATAGATATCTCTTCTAGCACAAATTACCAAACATTATTTTTTCTGCTAGGTACAGGTCAGTGTTTTTACCTTTTTTTTAATTGACATGCATTTTTTTCTAGTGGGTGCTTTATTTTTGTTGGAAATGGGCCTCAAATAAATGTGGATATTGTGTCTTTTTTGATATTTGCCAGCCCTTCTAATAACAGAATTCAGTTGCTGCCATCCTAATGGCCTTCAAGAGAGCTGTTAAGTAAAATTAGACTTAACATGAAGTTATGAAAATTTTGGATTCAGAAAAAAATATCACCCTCTTTTCCACAGGTTTATTTTTTTATTTAGAGATGGCTGATTAAAGAACAGCACCAGAAAAGAATACTTCAGATTAAAGAAGGCCAAATCATATTTTATAACTACATTTCTCTAGTTCCTGTTATTTAAGGATCAAAAGATATTATTTTCCTGTTTGAATTGCCACAATAACAAAAATGACACAGAAGAAAATAAACAAGCATGGGTAATAAGACTGCTTATCTATTACAGAATTTTGGGATACTGAGTTTGCTGTGTCACAGCAAACCATAAATGGTTAAGACAATATGAATACAAGTGGTTGAGTGTTTGAATTTAACTTTACTTTTTTCAATTTATAGATGCAAATAAGAAAAGTGTCTCTGCTAACACGGATTTCTTGCAGAGGCAGTGCTATGGTTTTAAAAAAGGTGCTTCCATGTAATATATAAGGAGGTGATAAAGACTAGCATCTCTCTGTGAAAGGTAAAGTTGATCATGTTTACAATATAATTTAAATTTTAGTACATTTTAAAAGGGGAAAACAGGATGTTTAAAATGACTTGGCATTGCCCCAAATTCACTGAAACCAGTATGACTCTTACTGATTGTATCAATTGAATAAACTCAAAACTAGGCAAATGGTGACTGCTTTGAATATTTCATAACTTTTCTGTGCGTAACAGATGTATTAATTAAATGTATGGATACTTCCCCTCCATCTCCCACACCCTCTCAAAAAGACTAGAGAGGATCAGAAAACAAAATGTATCCTATAAACTAATTTATGTGCAATAAATTAAATTAAGACCAACAGCTAAGAAGAAAGGGAAATCAGGTAAGAATGACAAGGTTCCCAAATGTCAGCAGGACAAATTCTCCCATTCCTTTTATGAGTACTGGTTGTGGTGTGAGATTTCCTTCCTTCCACAGAAGCCCAGTGAATGTTCATGGGTTATTTCATGAGGAACGGGGAGCATTTGCACACAGATAGGACTTACATCTAGCATGAACTCTGTCACAAAACCTGACTGAAATATCCTGTTAGAGCGCTCAATCTCTGTACCTCCAGAGGCAGGGCTCCTGTTTCGCCAAGTCTGCCCTGTAGCATCTGATCCCACGATCCCTGTGTATATAATTCCTTGGCTTTTATGAGAGAGAAAAGCACAGGTGACAGGCTAAAGGAAAGCAACGGTGATTGTCAACATATTTTTCTGTCTTGGTTACAGAGATGGCAGAAAATAGAGTGTGTGTAAACGCGTAGAGATTTTTAGTACATATCTGAATTGCTTTTGGTAAAATTAGCTAAAATTCTACCTGTTTTCAATAGGAATAGAAGCTGTCCTGCTGAAAGCCAGATTCTGCATCTGATTTCCTTAATTTTTTCATCTTCTAGCCTTAATGTGTGTGATTGCATGTGACAGCAGTGGCTCTAAGGAGAAAGAATGAGTATATAACAAGGAGAATGAAGGCTCAGAGGCAATCTCCCTTTTTAAAAAGAAAAAGTAAAAAATCTGGACTTGTATAAATTCTGTGATTTTTCCCCCATTAATTATGTGAATGAATCCTGTAACATTTTCTCTTCAGGAGGACAAGTCTTGAGAAACTTCATCTAAGTGATGTGTGATTTACCAAAAAAAGTATATATTTCAGAAGTGGATTGGCCTCAAAAAAAGCTCCATGAGAACTCCAGAGTAGTGCCATTTCACAGGACACCTCCATGCCTTCCTTCTGCCTCTGAAAGATTACACTGATCCCAGGTAAGTCAGTTTTTCCCCAGCCTTGGTAAGACTACCCCTCTTGCTAAAACTATTGCCTGCCATCCTCCTCTCTTGTGTAGTCCCCAGCAATGCCACAGTCTGTAAAACTCCTGATGTGACAATGTATATGTCCCTATCTAGTATATGTTAACTGTTCTTATTGACTACTCTTCCAGCAGCCCAGGTGCACATAGCTTATAACATCTACTTTCAGTGGGATTTCTTTTTTTTTTTTTTTGGGTGACTGATTAGCACTTTTTAGCAGTAGAATAATGTGACCAATATCCACAGTTTTTTTCTTAATCATCATTGTTTTCTTTGCTCCCTTTTTTGTCTAGAGCAGTTTTAATTCAGCTGAATTTCTTTTCCCCCTTTTGTTACTGTCAGACTGCTTTCAGTGTGCTGACTGTAAAAAATTCCTTTGGAAAACTGCCTGGTTTCTCTCTAGACCCTGATGTAAAGTCTTCAAAGTAAGATTAAGAGCTCTTTGTTTATTTATTTACAAACAGTGTCTTGAAGAAAGGGGAATTTGGGTTTTTTGTTTCATAGACCCTGAACTTTGAGTACAAATCTTCTAAAGATGCAGGCTCATTGTATCAGTTTAATAAAAACAGAAGATTCCAATTAGTTCTAGAGGGATAACCTGAAAGAGAGTGCATGAATCAGCAAAGCTGTAGTCAGTGCTTATCATTGCTGGTCTTATTGATAGATTACTGATTTTATGCACAATAATCTGGAAAGGTCAGGATGGTCTGGGGATTATTAGTCATCCCAAGGGTTGGAAATGATGTGGAAAAATAGTCTGGAGCAAGTGTAGGAAGTACTCTTCAGTGAGTCTTGCTGTGTATCACTCACCTACAGTCAAACACAACAAATTTATCTTCTAAAAGTCTTCAATTTTTTTATCTGAAACTCATTATAACTAATAAAAGCTTTTCTGATAGCTAAAAAAAAAAGACTGAGATTTGAAGTTATGTTAGTTTGAGGTAGAATTGTCTTATTTTTTGTTCAGATCTCCAAAATGCAGGTGATGAGGGTTTGCAAGGCCATCCAACTGTGATTGCAGGTGTTTAGATTTTTCATTTAGAAGTCTCAGAATTTTCTGTCAATGTGAATAAGTAATGCCCTGATACATCTGAGGCAAGGAAAAAAAATCCCCAGGACATTGCCTCATGGATACAGTTAGTGTCTGATTATTAAGAAATACTGCTGTCCAAATAAAGGTGAAAATTAGACCAAATTCAATAGTAGAGATTTTATTTAAGAGTAAATGTGAGGTAAAGAGATATAAATTGGACAGAAAAGACTAACAAGGATATCACCATGTGTTCCTTCTTCACTCTGGTCTGCTTTGTGGTGGGTTCTCCTGAGTGTCCTGGGTACCACTTTTATTGCATCCAAGTACTGTGAATCCACGAGGTCCATGTGCTGTTCCCACAGCTTGGGGTGGCAGGTGTGTAACTGGCTGTTCCCTTTCTCACAGCTCGCCCTTTTGGGAATTTTTGTCCGGATAGGTTGCCTGGATCTGCCTCACTAGGCCTGGCATCTTCCCATTGTTGCTGTGTGCACATTTCCTGCAGTCTACACAGTGGAGTTTTGTCCAGTGTGCTAATTTCAAACCTTCACCTCCATTTAGGTCTGGGTTTCTTTGCCATCATGCTCATCTCAAACTCCTGTTGTGGTGGTTTACCTTGTGGTAATCACCTTGTGGGATCTTCCTCAGTGCTTGAGACAGTTAATTGTGCTTCTCTAAGTCCTCACAGATGCCACTCATATTTTGTGGCATGACAGGTCAGGATTCAGTTTGTTATGCTGATGTTTCAGCAGCTGCATTAGGGCATCTGAACATGATCACAGAAGCATAAATAAAATATTGATCCCCTCACTGCTAGTTATATTCTGATTAAAAGACCAAGACTTGAGTGATGTTTATTATTTTTTTTTGTAGACTCCAAAGTACATGATATTAAAAATATAGTCTGGTTTAAAAGATTAAATAAAACAATTTTAGTTTTAAGTTATTGATATTTTCATTTGAATCTCCACTGTAACAAAAGGACTGTATGATATGGGAATAGATTGCTGTAATGGAGGGGCTTACATCTTTTAAAGCAGTCCTGTAAATCTTCTGGAATGGCTGGTAAAAAAGAAATACACAGATAATATATGGGCTTAATCCAGTGGCTGCAGAGATCAGCAGGCATGCTGGAAACACACTTTTGACCAGACGAGCAAGCTGTGACCAAGGAAACTATAAAACCAAATAAGCAAAGACCTTGGAAATGCTTCTGAGAATTGCAAGGAAGAAACATAAAATGCAGCATATTAAAAGTGAAGGTAGAAGCAGTGCAAGTTTACTGTTTTTATTTGTAAAGTTAAGGTAGAAAATAAACAGCTATCCATCAAGGATGGATAGTGCAGTTCTGAACCTCAAGTTAGGCTTGTTAGTGAACTGGTTTTTGAATTTTTTTTTAAGCAGATTTTTTTATAATATAAAAAAAAAAAACCAAAATATAACCAAATCAACTGTCAAATTGAAATAGTACATAAACAGAAAAGCATTTAAAAGATCATAAGATCACATTTCCTTCCAGCACTTTTACAAGGTGTCTAGTGTCCCAATTTTTATGTCATTCAAAATATAAGCAAATTGGAGCAAATGTAACCAACAAAACTCAAATTGAATAATTTTGGAGTAGTTGAAAGGAAAATTCTTCTTGGGCCCTAAATCTTAGTTTTGACTCCTAAACATAGATGAAATTTTGAGTTTTCAGTCTAAGCTTGACTAAAAAATTTGCAGTGCCCTGAACACTCTGACAAGTGAAAAAAAGTGGTAAGTTTTCAGTCCTACTTAAATCAACACTACGTGGGCCATTTGTTGTTAAATATATTACCTTAATCCTAGCTGACAAAATGAAACAGTTCCATTTGTTTTATTTATACTGTGATATTTATCAAAAAAGGTGATAAAGATGAGGTTATAAAACTTGAATAGAAGTACATGTTTTACACTAAATGTTATTAAGTCCCTGAGAAGTAATGCTATCTTTATTTATTGTAATGTCTGAGAGAGAATGATTTTACAATTATTTTGACTATCACACTTAATTGAAATGAGAATGTGTAAATTTTCTGTAAGAGTAAAACAGATGGTGGTACTATAATATAGTTGCAATTTAGGTTGTGTTAATTCCTCTTTATAAGCCTGAATCTCCACCTCATTACCTAACATTAATGAATTCATGCCACAAAAGGTTCAGCTAAGGGAAACAATAAAGAAATAAATGCACAAACTAAAAGAGCAATGAAATTATCATCTGAAGAAAAAACTTACATGATTCACCATGTCAGTAAAGGTACAGGAATAATTGGTTATATGGATCACTGCTCCTGCTGTGTTGTATAAGAAATCACTGGATCAGTCTCATACACACGCATCCCTGGAGGGAGCGTGACGAGGAGAACAATTGCTTTTCTGCAACAAAAAAACCTTGAGAACATTTGTTTCCATCCACTGGCAGTTTCATAAACAATGTCATGTCTTCAAAACACATGGATTAAAATCTTTCATTTTAGACTATTCAGCTATTCTGTTACTGGATCAAATCTATGCAATTCTGTTAATTTTAGCAACACAGCCCATGGTTATGATGGTCACTAAACCTCAAAACCATTGTAAATATAAAAAAAGAGTGAGAAACACTATAAGTGGGTAGGACTGATCTTGGAGATGACTGTCTTTGATTTCAATTTCAGTGATGATAATAATCTTCTAATTCAGATATCAGGCTACATACTGATGTTAGAAGGATAAATCCAGACTTGGCCTTCTTAACTTAGATGCTAAATGCGATGACTGTAAATATGAACTGACATCCCAAACTCACTGGAATGTATCTGGGTTTGCTTGTGGGAATGTGATGCTTTAGCTCCTAAAAAAATCTGTAGCTGTGAATAAGCCTTCAAGAGTTGTTCATTGTCAGTACACAGTATTGACAAATTTTCCTTCCTTCACCTGAGCCATTACCTTCCACCTTACAGGACACACTGAGACCACTGGGATGAAAAAGGTCTCTTTGGTCTTCTAAAGTTACAAGATTTGCATTGGGAATGCTTGACTATAATTTACTCTTACAAATCTCAGGTCTGTTAGAAACTGGAGTTGAAAAGATGGTTTCATGCGCCTGCAAACAGAAAAAGAAATTGCTAAGAACAAGTAGAAGAGGTTAGTTTTCACTAAAAGTCAGTGCAAGGCGCCCACTCCATTTCACAACTCTCCCATGAACTGGAGGAAAGAGTTTTTGTTTATGAGTAATGTGAGAAAGGAGGCTAAGTGCTTTTCTTACAATAGCCATCTAGTCAAAGCAGCAGAATGCAGTGAAATCATTATTATTCATTAATTTTTTGAAAGACCATTGATTGACTCAGTAGCAACTTGTGTGGTACATGTGTGAGTTTGTGCTTGACTTTTCTTACCAGTGGTGTAAAACAACATTCAAATTACTAGCTGAAACTGTCCTTTACACTTTTGTTACACTCTCCTCTGCCCATGTCCCAGTGGGAACCCCATTCTAGTGAATGTGCAATGTAAAAATATGAATGATCTAAACACAATTTAATTTTAACTATTCATTCCAGGGTCCATAAATACCTATAGATTCAAAAGATCATGAAAAGATTGTTTAAGATGTAAATTACACATGTACTGGCTATTTTGACATAAATTTAAAAATAGCTCTAATGTTGTCATGATGAGTGGTACAGATGAGAATAGCCTAAAGGATTTTCTGTCTTCCTTTGTACTTTGTTTTATTTTGTGTAAAATACTGTAATGCAAGTATTGTGCACCATCCAAGTGATTGTAAAGATTGGCAGTAAAAGCTACTGCTGTATTTAAAACCTGGCAATTAGTTCAACAAATGATCTTTGTTTTGTTTTTTAACAAGCACATGATGAAAAAGGGAGCAATGAAAGAAGTTCATGAGATGGAAGCTATAAGCTAGCATGAATGATCAGTCAAGGCTGTCAACATTTTATGTAGTGTATTTCTCTTTTGTTGCTATTTATGTTCCAATTCAGAAATAAAGGGGGTTTATCTCTTCAGCCCCCTGCCAGACTGGAGCAGAACCTACAATTTGTTTTGTTGCTTGGTGTTTGAGCTGCACAGAAAAACTAAGCATTGATTTTTAATAATTCATTTTAATTTAGTAGATACCTTTATCTCTCTAGCTGTAAAGTCCCCCTTTTTCCTTCCTATTCACACATGTCTGTGTCAGTTATTGCACATGAAGGACAGGATGAATTTTAAATTCAGTGTTGTTGTGCGCAGATACCTGAGGTACTACAGCAATCCCATGATCTTATAAGGTGAGCAGACCAGCCTTCCATATAGAAAAGTGGTTTTAGAGAGAAGTGACTGCCTTTTAGTTTCACAATTGCATCCTTTTCTGATTTACATTCAGCTCTTGTACACACTTTCTGCAGAAGCACTACATAATTTAGTGTAGGGAAGAAAACACCAGGCTAGGTATAGGCTAAAAATCTGGTTGGTATGAGTTATTTTTTCTCTGCTTAGAAGAGGATAGGGAGGCAAAGGGAATGAGATAGGAACATGCTCATGTCTTACCATTCACTTGATTTTTTCTCATCATGGATATGTTCTTTCCTTATGACCCCTGTAAAATGGTATTACTATTAGATGGTAAGGGAAAAGACCTCTCTAAAAGCATAACACTTTAACAAATTGTTTAGCAATGACTCGATGCAGCCATCAGGAAAAAACTGATGAGAATGACAGAATTTCAATACTAAATGTGAAAGTATTAAAATAATCTGAGGATTGACTAGAAAAGAAAAGCCTGATTAAATATTCTTGATAGCTTCTGAGGCAGAAAAGAAACCAGACGTCTCTCTGTCTATATTTATTACTGGAACCTCTGTTCATTCTTCTTGGCTACTGTAATAGAGGGGGGATATTATCTCCTCTTGGGAACTGAGAGGCTCAGCCGGAAAGATATTGTCACTGTTCAGCCATTGAGTCTAAATTTCTGTTTTTAAGAGTGTTCTCAACCTTTGCCCAAAACCAAAAATAAACCTGCCAAGTCTTTCCTCCCTCTTTGCAGGAATTAGAAGCACTGTAATGCTCTAAAAGAGGTAGTTTTTAATGTTTTAAGGTTTAGGCCAAACAGTATTGAGGAGATCAAAGGATATCTAAACCTTACTCCTTGAAGAAAGAGAAGTGGATGCATTCAGATGAACACACACATAATAATATTATTTTGATTAGAATGATCTTTTTTCATGTTCACTCATTGATATTTTCCATCAAACACAGTTTAATAACCATCTCAAATATTGTCTGTATGTTTGCTGGTTTTACCTTTCACTGTTATGGTTTCACCAAATCTTCAACAATAGCCAAAACTGAATGAATAGAGGATGGATGAGGCAATAAATCTTAAATTTCAAACTTTAAAAAATTTCTTAAATTTTTAAGCTTTAAAAAGTTTTTCTTGAAGTCAATGGTAAAGAAAACAGGAAAAGCTGTAAATTATATATTAACTGCTAGAGTATCTGCCAAAGTACCTCATTTTCTATAGAATAATACTTAATAGAAATCTAAGCCACACAGGATAGGAGTCCATTCTCTTACCTTTAGGCAGGTACACTGAAGATTACTAATTTGAGGCTATTCTCTGCATCTAGTCCCCATTAGAGATTCACGTTACTTGTATTTTTACCAGTCTAAAAGAAAAAGCCTTTATTAGCCTTATGTGTAAGATTATTCCTAGTCTAAACCAGTGACAGGTTAACACAGGTCTGAACAAGTGTAAATATGATCTTTACATGATAAAAAGAGCTTTTACTGACTGAGACATGCATGATACACCACTCCAACCCCTTGCATTTAATGGCATTAATCTTTCTTGTGATACCTATTTGCCAAGGACCTGTTGCAACTTTCAAATCTCTCAGGACTCTGTTGCAGTTTAAATCAGGTGCCATTTTATTACCACTAGAGTGGAAATGAAGCCCACATCTATGTGGGTTTTGTCATTATGGCTGTACCAGTTAGGGGATATGTTGTTTAGTAACATTTTTATACTCACAAAACCAGCAACATAAGCAACTCTATTCATAGCTTCAACTTTTATGCATGTAGTCAACATAAACTACATGGGCAAAATATCACTTTTACTGTTAAGAGATGCATCTCTACTAGAAGGAATTTCCAATTCATTGAGGGGCCCCTTTTAATGGAGACAAGAGGTAAGAGAGGGACATGATAGTGCTTTCTTTACAATGTAGTTTGTTATGATTGTTTTGTCCTGGAGTTGAGCACCTTAAAATATTCTGTCTAATGTTTGTTTCCTCCATGCTGGAGGAAAACAGAACAAAATAAGAGATATTGACAAGTCTGCGAAGCAGTGTGAATGAAATCCATAAGTAAGAATAACCTTCTGGAAAGGTTTTGCAGAAAAGTATTCCATTTATTATCTGCTTCTTAAAAGAAAGCATCTAACATTGAAAAAAGGGAAATTGCACTATGCTTCTGGGAAAGAAAGGCAGAAAGCTTTCTGATTGTCTCTCATAATGCTGAGTTAGTCTCATGTTTTTGCATGTTTCTCTAATTTAATCAGGATACAATTGAATTTATGGGGTGGCAGGATTTTAAATTTTTTAAATGTAGAAATACATCAAATCCTGAATAAAGTGGATAGAGTCAGTTGTGCTCTTTTCAGCTGCTATTTGGATTACCATAAAATGATGCTATGATGCTAAATTTGCTGGGACTATTCTCTAAAACTGAGGCCAGTTGCACAGAGCTTTTTGTACAAAGCTACCCCTTTACTCTACAAAACAAACGGCTGCACAAACCCTGCCTGTTGGATGTGATCTCCAATGCTGGATTTGTTCCTTTATATGTGTGTACAGTGCTTGCTGGCTAGACCCAACACTGTGTTCAAAGGGTAGAGACGTTTGGGTGCCAGTACCCAGCATGGAACTTGTTGCTTTTTGCCACCTGATATTTTTTAAATATATCATGAGAAGGATTTGACATGTAGGGATCCTTGTGGTCAAGAAGGTCTTGCAGTCAGCAATAATAACTTTTTCACAGTTTTACAGAGGGTATTTAAATAACTATGGATAGCTATGTGTCAAAATGGACAATATAGATGTGATCTTCCTCATAGTTCCAAGTGTGCAGAAGTTCAGGCTTTTTTTCTTCAAAACCTTTGATGCGAGAGAAGCTAGGGGTTCATTGGATGCAAACCCCAGAGTGCACTATGAAGTCACACAATAGTATGATACAGAAGAAAGTCAGCTAAACAAACATGTTAAAGCAATTTCAGGTGAATGCTGTCTGATCTTTGCACTTTGATCTGCACTTTACCAACATGGCAAAACAGTATTATGCCTTTTGTATGTCATGGAAATGCCATGGAAAATTTTAACAGTTAAAATTTTGAGAATTTTCAGTTTCATGTCTCCAAATCAAATAGAATCAATTCAATTTCCTACATATGAAACAGTAAGTATATTTTTCCTATTGACAAGATAATGTCTTGTCTTTTCTCCTACAATACCCCTGTGTTTTCTCTGGGAGCCTGACTGATTCTTTTGAACTCTGCATGATGCTACAATGGCATTTCCTTGCTTTGGTAATATCTTCTGATGAAAACAGAGTTCAGTATTTCTGAAATATTTTGTGTATACACTCCTTCTGTGTTAAGGACAATATATTAGTGTGCTGGGCATATGGGATTTTTAGGTGAAAACACCTTATGACAGTGGGCTAAATATAGCTTGTGAAAATCAGATATAGTTTTGGATATCTCTGTGGACATCTGACATTTGAGGACTGGGAAAAAAAATGCAGAGGCAGAAGAACAAGTCTTAAATACTGGCATATGCACTGCAAAGGCTCATCAGGACACGGGGAAAATGGAATAGGTGATGAACAAACAGGTTTCATACTAAAAAATAAGGAAAAGAGGGGAAAGTGAATTCTTTAAACTGACCATCCAAATTCAAAATGGAAGATCTGAGATGGAAAGGTGCTGTGGTTAAAATGACAAACCACAATTTAGAGAAGAAAAATCATTGACAACCTTGAAGAATGTGGAAATGCTGGGAAAGGAAAAGGATGAGAAAGCAAAGATAGTACAGATATGCACATTTCTTATTCTACCAAATAGAGATTGAAAGAGCTACAGACTTTCTGGTGTGCATCACACCTGTCAAATGTGCATGAAAATGGTAAAAACCAGACAGGAAAATTAATTCCCTCAGTGGGCTTTGAGAGGTATGGATGATCTTCTTGGGGATACGGGAATAGAAATGAATAACATTGGATTTAGCACCTACACACCCCAAAGCACAAGCTACTGCTTAAAACCTTCCCTTCCCCAAGAAATTAAGGGCAGGTGTGAATCTGCATTTGGCTCCTCTCACAAGAGTATCTATCAGGGAGAGGTCAATGACGTGTAACTACCTGCTGGCCCCTTATTCCTCCATCCAACGAGGCTGAGCTTTTCCTATAAACTCACAGCTCGGAGGGGTACAGTTGATTGGCTTTCCTTCTGTTCCGTTCCTCTTCTTTGATTTACAGCAGTCTCCCACACCTTTTTCAGAGGTCCTTTTCTAACTTCACTGATAAGGGATTTCTCTGTGTCCAATTAGCAAGGCTAGTGTATCAGGCTGGAACTAGATAATTAAAAGAATGAAAAGACACAGAGTGACCTTGGCTCACAAACCTCCATGGGCAATTTATAAAACTTTAAAGATTTCAAGAAAATGTATTAATGTTATTATTCTATATCTTGTTCATCAGAAACAGGTCAGTTGTTCTTATATAACTTCAAGGTCTGTCTAAAATAAAGAAAAAGGTGAATTTCTTTTTTTTTTTTTTTCTACTTTTTTTTTTTTTTCAAACTGTCTTTTGATAATTATTCATATCTAGGACAAAACTGCACTTTTCAAGTTTCCAAATGAGGGATTGACTTTACTGTATTTTATTTAAAAGCATATAATTTGTTTTGAAGGGAGAATATGAATGGTACAATTCTCATGGTAAATCAAGAGCAGCAAAAACCACACAAAGCAGAAAACCCCATACTTCATTTTATCTTGCCTGCCTCTCACATATTTTGTTTAGAAGGAGCAAGGGAGAAATATAGTAGCTGGGTAAAGTCCTTATTTGGCTTTTCCATTTGTGCTATTTAAATAATGATGTATATGTGCTTTTAGCAAAGAACAAAAGTGCCAAAAAACTACTGGGGAGGTGCAACTCATAGGTTGGAAATTCATCTTACGTAGCTGGACTCACCTAAACGAGAGGGAGACGTAGTTCAGTTGTTTACACTTCAATGATGGCTGAAAGGGGGAGATGGCAGAGCCATCCAGAGCTGTGTTATCTGAGGGCTCAGAGCAAAAAGGGATGTCAGGCAATGGCACTCTAGAGGTGCCCTTCTCTCTGCCTGGCTCTCTGTCCCTCTTCAGGATATAACTGTAGCCCAGATGGCTAGCTTAGACTAGATGTTTAATTTTTATTTAGCTGTCTCAAGTTAGGGAATACAAAATCCATTAGAAAACCAGGCTGGTATAACTAGGCTGTGTTTACATAAAAGTTTAAAGAGATGTTTTGATTAATAGAGTGTTGGCAAATTCTCTTATAGCCACGAATTTGAGCTTTTCTGACTAATCAAAAAAAAAAAAAAATAATCTCTTGTTATCAGATGTATAGATCAACAGATGGTAAAAAAGGAAGGAAAATACTTCTTAATGAACATGCATTCTTGGGTTTTAGATGTCTTGAGTTTCCACTGGTATTGGATTATTTAGTCTCTGTTTTGTGTTACTTTGATTCCAAGTATTATATTGTGCTATATTTGCTGGGGTAATTTATTTTTCCTTCCTTTTGTGTGTGTCTCTCCTATGTAGATGCAAATTTTAATGTGTGTCTGTGCTTTCACAGGATGAAATCTGCTCAGAAAATTAAATCTAGCTATATGGATTGAGCAGAGAGGAGAGTCTCTTTCCAAAATACACAACAACAAAAAAATCCAGTCTATGGGTCTTTAGTCATTTACCAGGTTCATTATATGAAGGTGTTCCCTTCTCGGTTGCAGAGGAATGAAATATATCCACTTCCAGATAAAGAACTCAGCTCACAAAAATAAATACTTTTATTCTCCTAATTCCTTAAGACCCTGAAAATAGGTAGGGTGCTATAATGTGATTCCAAAAATCAACATTAAAATATTCCTGGCTCTATTTCAATGTCCCCATGTGTATATATCTAGAGGTTGAGGCCAAAAGATTTTTCAAATAGCTTTTCTCAAAATATTTCAGACAGACAACCCTGTCATCATTAAAATGGCAAGTTTCACTGCCCAGAAATAAGGAGCATTTTCAGTTATGTGTCTCACCTCTGGGGTTTTGTTTTCTCCATGTCTGATGTGCTTTTTCATATTTGTTTACTTCTAAGACATATTGCAAAACTTGGACAGCAGGATTTTGTTATGGTATGCAGGCATAGCATGCATCCCAGATTTTTAGCACCAAGCATTACTCTACTACTAGACAAAAGTAACAGCTGATTTCTTACAAACAATGAAGTAGCTGATTTCTTACAAATGATAAAGTATCAACATTTTACTGGTAGGCATGGTTTAAAGCTCCACTTAAAAAATAATGACACACATAAAGAGTGTGCCCTTAAAACCATTGCTGCTCCTAAATCTTCCCTACAGCTTTCAAATTTTCTTCTCTCTAGGTTAGCAGTTTTTCTTTTACTGTTATCCTCTCTCTGTGCAGTTTTTGCTGGTTTTGAAACAAACCTTGCAATTTACAATCTGTCTATTATTGGCACTAAATTATTAAATCCTTTCACAATTAAGTCATTTCAATGTCTTGAGAATTTATTAGCTAGGAATTAACTCTTTGTTCACACATTTACTATCTATGTTATAGTCCCCAGAGATTTTCTTCATAGATCTTGTTATTCCATAATGCTAATTGGTGCCAGTGGAGGAAACCTAAATGCCAAGCTATTTTCAGCTCATCTAGAGCTATTTCACTAATGAACTTGTACCATGAGCAGAATAAAGCTAAAGCTCCAACAGAAATGAATGTGCTTGGATTTCTCACAAATGCTTCTGTGGAATTGGCAAAAGGGTGCACTTGTAAAATGCATGAACAAATTTCAGCTGGCCAATCAACATCTGTTATAGAGATAAATGTGAGCCAAAATTTCTTGTTCTAACACTCAGCATTTGGCCTAGAAAGAATGATTATTTAAACTTTTCATGGCTAGATCCCAAATAAAGTCTCAGAGCCAGCTAAAGCAGCTACCAGAAAAGTAGGCCATATTCCATATCTGACTGGAAGGATACTTGTTAGACTTGGTTTATTTTTAGTTCAGTTTTTCAGTTCTTTGGATCTTTAATTCTAAATTTTCATTTGCATTATAGTATATAGTAGTACTTTAAAGAGTTAATAAATTCAATTGTTGCTATTAAAAATTTCTATTTAACTGAATATGCAAATAGCCAGATTCTTTGCTGACTTTTGGGTATACATCCTTGTAGAAGCTATGCATATGAAAAGTTTGATAATAAAAAATTCTGACATAAAGTAGAATTTGAATGAATAAAAATATTTTCTGGGTAGATATTGATTTCAAAAATTATATTAAAAGTATTAACATTTCAGAAGAAGAGCTCAAAGCTGATAAAATGTCCTTTGCAATATTTTTCCTTTTGTGACATTTAAAAAACTTTCAAATTTCATGACAAAGGCATTTTCTGGGGATACAGATTCACTCTTCTGAGCTGGTCCCCTATAAATTTTTTCATTTCCTGAGCCTCTCATATTGGAACAATAGATTGGATGCTGAGCTGCTTTTTCCTGAATAAACCAAGAAAGAAAAACCTTTCCACTGGGAGAAACTGCACTGCCTGCAGTACTCAGTCCTGCAAACTGCATTAAATTATCTTTGAAGGTTATCAGTGTCTGCTGAATATCAAGAGGTGTCACTGTTGAGCAGTAAAAAACTTCCCCTTTACTGAGTGAATTGCCCTTGTGAAGTTTAATTTCAGCTTTTTTCCTTGCAGGTGTGGAAAATGGTCTCCAACCCAATGGCCTATTAAGGCTGAAACAACATCACTTACTGCAGAAGGCACCCATAGAGAACAATAAAAAAATTATCTTTGTTGCAGAGGTCAAGGGGTAAAAAATATCAGAGGTCTTTCTCCATTCTAACTTCAACATGGAGATATTCTAATTTAGTCAAGCAAACACATATATCTCACCTTCTTAGAATTCTCAAATTGTCTGATTTAGGAAAAGAATGCTTTGAAGGACTACAAGGGAGATGGACATTATAATCTAACCTCAGGCATACCAGAAGCTCTGGCCAAGACTGGGGTTAGATCCTGACCATCATGTAATTTTGGAGTAATTTTGCCTTTATAGACAGGTTTCCTTTGAATCTTAGCTAATGCTACCCATGCATCATATATTTTGAAATGTCCTTTCTCATTTTTAAGGACAAGGAAGCTTCTCCCTTATTCATAATTTTGCCAACCCTTATGTCCTACAAGTTCTGTTTTTCTCTCATGTTACCACCTTAAATTTTCTACACAGAAGCAGATGGTGGAAGAAAAGGGAATTTGATTCATAAAGTGCATTTTTTCCTCATTCCCTGACTTGATAAAAGAGAAATCTGTGCCCTCAGGTTTCACATAGTAAAAATTCACCAGAACAGGAACCCTGGGATCTCAGGGCCAAAACCATTTTCAAATGCAGATGGAAAGTGTCGCAGTGTCACAGTCCTCAGCCAGCCTGAATGAATGTTCCTTTGACTACTGACATCTCGCTGCAAATTCCAATGTAGTTGCTGAACACTTGCTTGTACCTCTCTTTGTTTACCTTGGACTTAATGTTTTTAAAGCTTTCATGTTACAGATAGAATCTCTTTCATCTGCCATGGTGTAAATATAAAGTTTCTCATTCTTAAATTCAAATCCATATTCCTTTTTGAAGGGTTTCATTGAAGACTCTCTTTGCTTGAGGTTATTCTATACCAAGTAGCACATGCAGAAGCTTAAACAGGATAGCATCATTATTAATTTATTAAAATCAGCTTTGGAGTTTTCCATTCTTACTCCCTTTAGATTGACATGAAAACAAAACGAAGTATATTTATATGAAAGTATATTGATGTAAGAAAATTTTATCTTGATGGAGTATCTTCAAAGGGAAGGAAATCTTCCTCATGGGAAAAAAAACCAGTAAAACCTTTTTGTCTTTTAATATAGTTATGAGAAAGGACAGAGGTCAAAAGGTTTTTCTTGTTTGTATACAGTTATGGAGCCACAAAGCTCTCACTAAATTTGAAGCTTATAGAAGAAAGTCTGTGATGAAAGCACAGTTTTCTTTCAAATGTTTGTCTTCTTTTTGACAGTGTACTTTGTTTTCAGCTGAAGAGTTAAATAAGGCTAGAAAAACTCAAAACATTTTCAGCCATAGATAAAGGCAAACATATCTCCCAGTGAAGAAAAGCTTAGTTCTATTGATCTAGTAAGGTCTGGTCAAAGCATAAGATGAATACACTTAGATCTAAAAGGCAACTTGTGTGTGAGAGAGCGTTTTGGCCAGGGGTCAGGGCTTTTCATGGCACACTGACCCTGGAACCTGAAAAAACACTGGCAGAGGGAGCAGGGGGGAAAACAGCCAGTGTTTCATGATGGTGTTGTCCCATTTTATGAAGGAGCATCAGGTCAGACTATTTATATAAAATGTTTCAATTCTAGTTTAGTTCTACTGAGTTTTAGCCTCTGGACTTCTGTACTTGTAAAAGGTAAATGACAGGGGATTTTCAGGAAGTTTTTCTCTCCTCTACTCCATTTATTAAATATGTCTTTTTGTCACTGATGTCTTATGAACTCAACCCCATGAGTATGAAGGGGCTCCTCAGACACTTCCATCACCAGTTTTGTGTTAGAACTTTACTGTGAGTTGCTTGGATGGCCCTTGAACCAGCTCCACTGTCTGTGTGAATTTGCTTCCTTGGTCCTCTTTTGAGAGATAAGGCATTCAGCTACAACTTAAACAGGAGTTTCTCTTCTGAGTGTGTATGCTGATGTGGCTGACCTGCTTCTCAACACAGGCAGTCCCAGGTCTCAGTCCTGCAAGCCCAGACAGTCTGATGGCTTTAACCAGCTCCTCTGAGACGTCTGTTTGGGGCTAGGCCCATGTGTGTTTTCTTTGTAGCAAAGGAATGGAGCTTGTTCCAAGTTTGTCAGGTTTCCTTGAGAAATTGAGAACTTCTGACATGGCAAAACCTGTGAACTTCAGTAGAGACAGACAAAAATTTGAATACAATCTTATTAAAACCACTAATTAGAACCCAGGACCATTTCTTACCACATTACATATGTGGAAGAATGGCTGGATGAACAGGGCCATGGGTCCCTGGAAATGTTGTACAAGCAAACCCTGTGTTAGTTTAGCATAAGTAAGAGCATAAATAGGCCACACTGCTTGTTAGCTTGACATGAGTAGGCTTCACTTGACATAACTAGGCCTTACACCATGATAAGGAGATTGCAAAGTATGCTGCTTCATGCTGACAAGGTTGAAAGGGCAAGGACAGCAGCAAGAATGAAGAAGAAAAGAGGTTTTGCAATATAAAAATCAAGAAGTAAAAGCAACAAGAATGAAGAAGAGCCCTGTGTTAAAAACCACAAAGTAGGGGGAGTATGTAAATGTAACCTTTTGCTTTAAACCAATGAACTAACGATGAGTATGAATAATTACTGAAAACATATAGAAGTGCTGCTGTACTCGAAATAAACTGAAGCTTGCTTTACCAATCATATTGATTGATTGTTAGCCTTCCTTCACCGCTGTCATACATATATTTTTGTTTATCCCTGAGTGTCCATGGGATCCAGGACCCTGGGAAGCTTAGAGAGCCACATCACTGAAAAGAGATTACCCCCTTTTGGTCCATTTTATTAATAGACTAAGGTTTATAATGCACTGATCCTGCTTCTCCCACTGGAGTCTACATTAATAATGAAGCAAGCATCATTAACATGTGTGCAAGGGTTTTTGGAAGAAGTATTTAAGTTTCATTTTGCATTAAGTGACAGCTCCTCTGAAATCACTGTTGTTAAAGAGAGTGTTGAACCATGCAGGAGTTGATCAAAGGGGAGGCCCTGAAAAATAAGATACCATGTAAGACAAGATGTTCATAAGTACTTATTGAATATAGAACTCATGAACATAGATCATGCTGAAGTGGTGCCAGTTAAAACCAGACTGAAGTAGTGGATATGGATGTGAGTATTTAATTTGAGAAACTCATTGTAGAAATTTTTTTTTGGGAATTTAATATTATGAAAAAAGGCCTTAGGAGATTCTGCATGTGAAACAGGTTAAACAGTAGAATTAAAAGAATTTGATGTATGGAATAATATCTGTATTTCACTGTGTTCTGCTCTCCAGATCCTCCAGATGATATTGGAAACTGAAGAGTGTGGAGAAAAAAGAACCAAAAAAGTGGTTTGCAAGGAAGATTGCAAAGTTTGTAAGGTTTGCCTGAAGACTTCAATCAGTTTGACTTATAAAATAGATGTCAAAACTTGCAGGTTTTTTTTACAACAAAAAGACCAAAACCTGACATCAAATGTGTACACTATAGGAGAAGACACAATCCATTTGTGAAAGCTGAAGCCAAATATGCAAAGGAAAAAAAATATTGAAGAATATTCATAGGACTAATATTGAGAAATACAACATACTGTTGAAGGAAACATGGCCTTATGGTCTCATCTCAAGGATGCATGTCTTTCCAGAAAGTGTATTTCAGTCAAGCAGAACTCAGTAAGGGTAAAAGAAAGGGTGTCTGTTTTAAATTCAGTGACCTATGATCTACAAGAAATACAGTTGCATTTATCTCTTACATATAGGCAAAATTGCAATAAATAGTGAAGCATGAATTTTAGAGGTATTGTGTTTTGGTTATTTTTTTTATTTCAATAGGCCTTCATGAATTAAGGTTATAAAATAAGTTTTATACTCTAATAACAGGACCCTGTTTTACGGTCATCTCTGGTGCTATGAAAAAATGGCATAGCTATGAAAAAAGTCCTTAGAAAGAGACGATCCTGCAGTTAATTGAAATTTGATGTGAGTTAGGGCCTGGATTTACAAAGGTGTTAAGGTATGCTTCTTCTGCTACTCTTAAAGGAGTGCAAACTGGAACTGGATGTGATGATTCTTGTGAGTCCGTTCCAAATAAGAATATTCCATGGATCTGTGAACATAGACCAGAGTTATAGGGGTACCTATGTGATTTGGAAAATCTCAGATGTAGCATTATACAAATATTCTCTCTACAGGCTATTTTAAAATAATGTATATCTAAAGTCCTGTGGTGGTGTTCCTTTTTCTGACTCTGTGAGCCATTAGCCAAGAACCCCACATCAGTGAAAGCAATATATATATGTGTGGCATAATTTGGAAAGCCAAGGAATTCACCATCTCCAGCATAGTTCACAAACAGGAATTACAGTAGTTCCTTGGGAACTGTCTTTGCTCCATTGCAGGAAAGGCAGAATGGCTCTGGATGAGCAGCAACACAGACCCAGCAGCCCAGTGATGGTGAAGCTGCTGCCAGCCTATCTTTCACTGCTGGGGAAAGGACACTGGTGTTCTCTGCTCAGGCATCCTGAAAGTCAGGAATTACCATTTGGCTGCACCTGTTATTATTTCTCACAAATTCTTTTCATAAGCTAAGGAACAAAAAGCAAAAATAGCTACTTCAAAAGTATGACATACAATGTTTTTTAATAGCTAAATTGGGTTACAGTATGGCAATATGTACTGCTGATAGTAGATACAAGAAACACAGATAGTGTGTTTATTAAAGGTTGTAAAATGGGGGAGATACCTTACATATCCTCAGAAATTATTCTCTTTCATCAAAATAACACATGAACATCAGTCAAACATAGCAATAAGAAAGTTATTTATCTTAGAATGAAAAAAAATGATACCTTGAAAATATAACTGATGTCAGCATTGATGCTGGCATGGACACAGAAAAAAATTGTTCTTTCTTGAGTGAAGAGAAATTGGATTTGTCTCTGAGAATATCTACTACAATCCCTTCATTCTGATTTCTTTTTAAAAGTTCAGTAAAAAGTTTGAATGTTCTTTCTGCTTTTGGTTCCTTTATTTTTTTCTAGTCCAGTAATTTTTTCATTTGTTTTTCCTTCTAATTAGAAGAGAGATTCTTCTGCTTCCTTCCACTATGTCTTTGAAAGAACTAAGAAAAGGCCTGTTTATTTCTGTTGTGCTAATCCCTTTTTCATGTGGTTGTGCACAATGCCTAAAATGATGAGAGAATCTGCATGTGGTCTCTGAATATATTTATTTTGACAAGCTCTCAAGAGACGAAACATGGAAATTTCCATATTCTACTTTCTTATCTGTGATGAGTTTCCAATTCCAATCTTCTTTTGTATCCAGCATGAGTTCTTCATTTCCAATGGTAAAAACTTCAGTGGCTATATTTATTTATTTTGTAATGAACCAAGAGTTTGGTTCTTGCTTCCCTAGGGCTCACATTGGTGGGAAGGGTATAATCACACAACTGTAGTCTGGGCTGCATCCCAAGGGCACCTTGTGTGAAGACTTGAGAACCTTTTCCTTCCTGGCTGTGTTACTTTAGACACAGGACTATGAATTAAATACGATTTTAGCTGAAAGTGAATTTCTCTGCTTTTCATTTAATGGGAATAAAGGAGAAGAGAAAATCTTTTGGTTTAAATTATGTTCTTGTGGGGCAAAAAATAAAACCCCCAAAAAGCAAGCATGAAAGCAAAGACCCCTAATGGGCTGTGTCTTTTTCTACCTTGGATAGAAGCTAAGGGCCTTGAAAATTTATGTCTTTTATATGGAGGTCTGCAGTAAGCCAAATTCCAGCAGGCATTTCCAACAGGCTGAGTGTGTGCACTTACTCATAGTGAGTTGTTTTGACAGAATTGATGAAGTTTTAACATGTAAATTTCTCATTTACCACAGTTCTCAAATGTCAGGAGAATCTACTTGTTGAGGTTTTACCAAATGTCTGCTAGAACTAGTATAGAAAACTAGTTGAAGTAGCATTCAAGATTTTTCCTCCCTAAAGACAGCTAAACGTAAGTAGTCTAAAAACCTCATAGGAAAACTGTCCAATTTCCAGGAGAAAAAATAGCATTGGCTGAATAGAAATGATGTTTTAATATTTTCTTTAGTGTCAGCTGTCAAAGACAGCTGATTCAAAGACAACTCTGATTCCAATGTGGGATGAACCCCCACACAACTCTATCAAAACACGCATTTAGAAATCCAGGCTCTGAGCTGATGTGTGAGGAATGAGGATAAACTCTGGATTTGCATTGTAACACCAAGTGCACGGACTTGAAAGACAGTAGAAAAGGTCTCTGATTTACAGCAAAAATGGGTCTAAGAGTTATCTGGATGGGTGCAATCTACTTGCTGGTTAGTGTAGAGAGAATGGTTAAGCAGGAATTAGAGCTTCTTCCCCTGAAAAGGCAGTGGAACCAATAACTCAGCTGACGTATATCTACACCAATGCATGCACAACAAACAGGAAACCACTGTGCAGCAGCAGAACTATAACACAGTTGCCATCACAGAAACATGATGGGATGACTTGCACGACTGGAATGCTCCAATGGATGGCTATGAACTCTTCAGGAAGGATAGGCAAGGAGGAATAATCCTGCATGTTAGGGAAAACTTTGATTGTCTAGGGCTTAATGATAGTGTCAATAGCATTGAGTATGGGTAAGGATCAGGGGAAAGGCCAACAAGAAAGATGTCATGGTGGGAGTGTTGTAGACAACCCAGAAACAGATGAAATATTCTATAAGCTGCTGGGAAAAATCTTACAATTACTAACCTTGTTCTCATGAGAAACTTCAACTTAACAGATGGAAATGCAACACAGCAGAGAGGAAACAGTCCAGGAGATTCCTGGAGTGTGTGGAATACACATAGGTGGGAAGTGACCCATCTAGGGAAGGTGCCCTGCTGGACCCATTGTTTTTGAACAAGGAAGGACAGGTGAGTGATGGGATGCTTGGAAGCAATCCTGAAATCAGAAAATCAACAGAAATCAAAAAATAAGAGTAGTAGCAAAACAGTTACCTTGGACTGCCAGAGAGGAGACTTTGGCCTGTTTAGGAGACTGGTTGGCAGAGTCCCTTGCAAAGCAGTACTGAAGCACAGAGAAGAGTCCAGGAAGGCTGGATGATCTTCAAGAAAGAAATCTTACAGGCGTAGGAGCAGGCTGAAAGATAGGGTGTTGTGGAAGAAGACCAGCCTAGCTGAACTGAGAGGTTTGGCTGGAACTCAGGAAATAAAGGAGAATTATGAGCTTTGAAAGAAAGGGCAGCAACTCAGCAGGACTACAAGCGATGTCATGAGGTTATGCAGGGGGATTTTAAAAGCACCAAACAGAACTTAAAAGACAATAGAAATGGGTCTAGAAATACATCATGAATAAAAGGAGAATCTCCACTTTTTATTGGATGCAGGGGGAAACATAGTGACAAAAAATGAGGAAAAGATTGCAGTATTTCTTTGCCTCAGTGTTTAATAGTAACACCAAAACTGTTCTTTAGGTACACAGCCCCTCAGCTGGGAGACAGGGACAGGGAGCAGAATGAATAACTCAGTGGAAATTATCTGGTGATCTGCTGCTCTCAGACACACACAGGTCTATGGGATGTGATAGTATCCACCCAAAGGTACTGACAGAGTTGGCAGAGGTGCTCACCAAGCCACTTCCAATCCTTTACCAGGAGTCTTGTCTCACCAAGGAGGTTCCAGTGGGCTGGAGGTTTGCAAGAAGTGCTGGAAGAAAGATCTGGGGAACTACAGGCCTGTCAGCCTGTCCTTGATGCTGGAGAAGGCCATGGAGCAGATCATCTTGAGTGCCATCGTGCAGCACCTACAGCACAACCAGGGGGTCAGAATCAGCCAGCAGGGGTTGGGAAAGGCAACTCCTCCTTAACCAACCTGATCTTGACACAGTACATGGATGAGGGAAAGGCTGTGGCTGGTGCCTACTAGGACTTCAGTAAGAACTTTGGCACCATTCCACAGCATTCTCCTGCAGAAAGTGGCTGCTTATGGCTGCGTGCATTGTTCATTGGTTAAAATCTGTCTGGATGGCTGGGCCCAGATGGTGGTGGTGAATGGTGGTAAATTCTGTTGGCAGCTGGTCACAAATGGTGTCCTGCAGGTCTTAATATTGGGTTCAGTCCTGTTTAATATCTTTATTGATGATCTGGATCAGGGGATTGAATGTACTCTCAGTCAGTTTGCATATGACACCAAGTTGGGTGGGAGTGTTGATCTGCTGGAGGGTAGGAAGGCTTTGCTGAGGGATCTGGACAGGCTGGATCAATGGGCTGAGGCCAATTGTTTGAGTTTCAGCAAGGCAAAATTCTAGATCCTGCATTTGGGTCATAGCAACCCCATGCAGAGCTACAGGCATGGGGCAGAGTGGCTGGAAAGATCCCTGGTGGGAAAAGACTGGGGGCTCTGGTCAACATCCACCTGGACACGAGCCAGGAGTGTGCCCAGGTGGCCAGGAAGTCTGGGACATCCAGGATTGTATCAGCAACAGTGTGGCCAGCAGGACCAGGGAGGTGATCCTTGCCCTGTACTGGTGAGCCTGCATCTCAAATCCTGCGCTCAGTTTTGGGCCCCTCACCACAAGAAGCACATTGAGATACCAGAGCATGTCCAGAGAAGGACAATGAAGCCGGTGAAGGGTCTGGGGCACAGGTGTGATGAGGAGCTGGTTTTGGTTAGTCTGAGAAAAGGAGTCTGAGAGGAGATCTGTTGCTCTCTACAACTACCTGAAATGAAAAATTTCTTCACCAAGTGTTGTCAGGCATTGGAACAGACTGTCCAGGGAAGTGGTGGAACCATCCTCCCTGTAGATGTTCAAAAGACATGTAGACATGTCACTTAGGGATATGGTTTAGATATGGACTCAGAAGTGCTCAATAAAGCTCAAGAATCTTTTACATCCTTAATGATTCTATGATTCTGTAATCCTCTACAGATGAATTGCAAATGTGCTTGATCCTTACAGAGGATTTTATATGAGCAAGATGGAAGCATTCAACCCCATAAATGCAGGTCCTTCTATATCTGGCTGTTGGGAGAGGGAATAGGGTCTGCAAAAGTCACACCTATGAAGACATGTAAGCTCCCATTCTTATGAGACCTCATACATTAAAATAATGTTTTATCAATCTAACCTTTTTTTTTTTTTTTTTGCCTATGGAGTGTTCAAATTATACCATCAAATGCTATTTTTTTCTAAGTGTAATCCTGTTGTGATTCTGGTGAAATAAAAGCATGTATTCTATTCTTACTGGGATCAAACACTGAATTCTGAAATTCTCTTACTGTGTGACACCTAGTAACTCTGATTGATTGTATGAACTGGATGATTCCTCTTTCCATGACACCATTTGTAAGGCTACATTTCATCCCTGTGTATGAAACACTGGACAGAAAACAGGAACGTATCCAGAAAAAGCAATAGTAAAGTAGCACATCTGCAGCCAAACGTTTCACATTCTTAACATTTCCTTATCATGTGCAAATGCTTCAAAACCACTTTAAATATATATCCAGTTGAGTAGAAAGAGCAACATTTGATAATAACACAGAATATTGCCCTGAAGCTCTTGAAGTCCTTTATCAGGAATGAGAATATTGTCCTTTTGTTACAGAGAAAAACCCAAAGTTTTGAGTGAGCAAAAGATCTGCCCTGGAGCACATGCAAGGCAATAGTAAGACAGAAATGCTATTAAAACTGTTTCCTGGGATATGCTGATATACCCTGCTCCCTCTTCTCATTCTGAGATATCAACCAACTTTCTGTCTGCTTTTGTGGGAAAAGGAGGCAATAAAGCAGAGGATATATCTTTACACAAGATAACTGAAAAAAACCACACTTAAATTTTTTGAAATACTAAACTTGACACTGACAAACTGTTTCAGAAAACCCATACTTGGAGTCTAACTCCTAAAATGACTGTGTGAACTTTTCTTCCTCTTTCGGTGAATTAAATGGGACTAACCAGATGTACGGAAGGTCATGGATATACAGAAGAGAATAAAATGTAGAGGACTGAAATGCAACAGAATTTTGTTAAACCAGAAGAAAAATCACTGGGACATGAAAAAGTATTTATAGAGTGAATAGCTGTAAAGAATAACAAATATAACTCCAGGCTTGTCTGAACTAGAACCATAAATTGGTGGAGGGAATTTCAGACTGTTTTAAGCAGAATCACTTACACTTCGTGGATCACTTTTTTGTTACCCAAATGCTTCCTCACAAAAATATTTTCATTTTATTTACCAGTTTTCAAAATAACCCCAGCATCAGTTGTAGAAGCTAATATGTGATGAACAGTTTAGTGTAACTACACTGTTCATTTGTTTTGGTCTGTGCTTGAAAAACATTATCTGAGGAAAACTGCCTTATTGTAACCCATTGCTACAGTGTGTGCTTCAGGGATCCCTAAGGCCCTTCAGTGCAATAAAATGTGCAAAGGAACAGTTACTGCTCACAAAGAATTACTGAATTTCAAGGTGTGTCACCAGCTGCACAACCACTGCATTTTCTTTTCTCTTTTCATTTTTTTTTAACTGAAGAACAAGATGGTAAGTTCCTATATGTTTTTGAGTGGTAGAATGTCATCTTGAAAAAAACCAATATGACTGGTTTTGAGTTTTATAGAATGGTAAGAGAAAAATATAAATCCACCCTGCCATACCTACAGAAATATTTTTTTTTTAACTGCTCTGTTCTCTGAGGAAAAAAAATTCCTTTGAGCTGAGACCTTGTAGGTTGTTTCAACTTGAGGTGGATTATTTCAGTGCTCAGAAGGCACAGGAGCTCGAAAATGAGTTTATAATGGAAAAGTCTGTAGATCCTTAATTTCATCAGTGCACATAGACAATTCCATAGGAAGTAAAAAGATATTTGAAACATATTTTGCAAAGCAGGTTTTGTCCTTTTGAAAGTGAAGAAGCAGCAGAGCCTTTTTTCATTTCAGCTTCCCCTGATAGCTCACATCTAACTAGCTAATTAATTAAATCTACCTGGTTGCTAATTAACTAGTTGGAGAAATGGCTTTGAAATAGAAATTGGTTCATAAAGATACAAGAAAAACATAGTAGCTGAGTTGTAAAGTATCAGTGAAATTCTAGACATTTAAGACAGTTCTCTGGTATATTTCTTCAGATGAGCAGGCATTATGTGACCTACAAAGAGAGTTGTTCTCATTATACGAATGATTACTGATTACAAAATGCACAAGTTGTAAGCCATTACACAGCAGACAGAAAAATTAACTTAATTATTTAGAATGATTTTGGGTTTTTTGACAACTTGGATGTGATTTTTTAAATCATGGGATCAAGGTAACTATCAGATCCAATCAAGTGATTGTTAATGAATACTTTGTCAAAGAAGTGTAGGGATTTCCTCACTATTGTGGCTGTGGGTTGACCATGCGGAATTGACTGAAAGGCAGAGCTCAAAGAGGTTTTTACTGCAATAAGTGGGGCTAAATTTGGTTGTCCACAACAGTCCCTAGTGCTGTTCTTTCGGGTTCAATTCTAGGGCCAGTTCTGTTCAATGTACTTATCAATGATATGGATGCAGGAGCTCAATGCACTGTTAGCAAGTTTGCTGATGATACAAACTGGGAGGTGCTGAGGGACAAGAGGCCTTTGCAGAGGGATCTAGATAGACTGGAGCACTGGACTGTGGTTAATGGGATGAAATATAACACTTCCAAATGCTGGATTCTGCACTTAGAATGGAATAATGCTGGGCACAACTGGGAGAAGAGTGGTTGGAGAGCAGCCCTGCAAAGGGATCTGGGAATGCTGGCCCACAGCAGGCTCAGAGTGAGTGAGCACTGAGCCCTGGCAGCCCAGAAGGCAATCCCCATCCTGGGGTGCATCAAACACAGCAACACCAGCTGGTCAAAAGAGGTGGTGAATCCACTGTATTCAGCATTGGTGCAGCCTCACCTGAGTGCTGTGTGCAGTCCTGGGCCCCAAAGTTAAGAAGGATGTGAAGGTCCTTAAATGTGGCCAGAGGAGAGTAACAAAGGTGGTGCAAGGGCTGGAAGCAATGTCCTATAAAGAGTGGCTAAGGACTTTGGGCTTGTCTAGTTTCAAGAGAAAGTCTGAGGGGAAAAGTAATTTCTTTTTATGGTTTCTTGAGGAGGAGAAACACAAAGGGAGTTAATTTCTTATCCCTGGCACCCAGTAATAGGAAGCCTGGGAATGGTCCAAAGCTGTGCCAGGGAAGGTTTAGACTGAATATTAGAAATAATTTCTTTACCAAGAGGATTTACAGTCACTGGAGCAGGCTTCCTAGAGAGGTAGTCAGTACCCCAAAACTGTAAAAGAGACATTTGGACAATGTCCTTAGTAACTTGCTTTAAATTTTTGTCAGTCTTGAATTGGCAGGGCAGTTCGACTAGATAATCACTGAAGGTCCCTTCCAAATGAAATATTCTGTTCTCTTCTATTCTATTCATCTTTATCTTTCCAATAGCTTTTATCACAACGTCTTTTCTCTTAGGGAAAGGAGGGAGCAGTAGACAATAGTCTGAAAGTATGGTCAACTTGATGAATATGACACAACTGAAATTATGTGCAAACATGCTTTCAAAGATTATTTCCATACACGAGTTTGTAGAGCAACTCTTAGATAAAAACTTCACCCGTTTAGCCTCATTCTAATTTTTACAGTATTAAGAGGAAGATGTAATATAGTGTAATATAATTTTACTTGCTTTCATCAGTTCTGAATACCTGCCTTTTAGATGGCTTAATTGGAAGATTATGTACTTTTCTAGATTCATATCAGGTGTCTTTAAGAGTTGCAAAACAGATATGCATTTTAAGCAAGGCTAGCTATGAAACATATATGAGAGTGTGTTCATGCATGAATTGCAATATTATTACAAGAGTCTTGTTACAGTCATATAGTATGAAGTGCTGCTTTGGCTAGTAGTCAGAAATTCCTGGGGAATGCAGTTACAGCTTTCTCCTAGAGCTTCTAGTTATCAGCAAAAACCAGCTGGAGAGTTATTTTCTTCAGCCTTTTTTTCTGAGCTGAAAAAGTTTTCATACAATGTTTAACTAGAAAGAAGATCAGATGATTTAAAATGAACCAGACTTGTGGCGCCTTTCATTGCTCCTTCAAAACTCTCCTATGCAGTTCTGCTGGTTCTGAAACCTTGGCATCCTGGTTCCAGGGATGGCTGCCACTCAGCTTGCTCTGGTTAGAGTCACTGTTATGCTCAGATGCCTAGGCTGAGATTGTTAAGGATATTTAAAAGTTTTCCAGTAGATGTAGCAACACCTAGTTGACTTCTTGACAAAGACTTGGCATCCCCAGTACAAATATCTTATGCTAGAATATGTAGACATGTGCTTCTGCATGGCTGAAATATGCAAGAAAGAGGATACAGTGCCAATACAGACTCAAAATGTAAAGAAAACAACCAAGAATTAGAAGCTATTGTGGCAATATAGGGCCTTTTACCCTTCATGAATGCTTTAATCATTTCAGTAAAAAGTTAATCTTTTTCCATTTGGTCAGCATATCAATGGTATAATATGCTGGTTCTTTTTTGTTGGTAAAATCCTTTAAATCTAAAAAAAAAATGTTTCTAAGGTCCAGATGATTAAAAGTAAATGAGAAAGGTGAATCTCTTAGATGTTTCAGATTGCTGCCTGAACTGTGGTTAAGGTTTAAAATTGTGTTTGGGAAGAGATATTCATCTAGGGACTTTCCAAAGCATCTTGGTTGATGGTTTAAAATGTGCACTTCCCAGCATGTTGAAGATGGACTCATGAGACAGAGAGAATGCTGTAAGAAAACTGTGCCATCTACTCCTGCCTTTGCAAAGCTGTAGGTGGTGACAATTGAGTTGAGATCTAGATTAAGTGACAGAAGTCTCATTACTGTGCATGGGGAGGTGTATGGCTGTTTATCAGGGCATTTGGGTACATATCCCTGAGTTATGTCCCTTAGGAAAGGTGTGCTCTAGGGCTGCCTTTGAAGCCCTCTGCCAGGCTCTAAGTCCCCACTAACAGTATTCACATTTGCCCAAACTCCACAGGCTGCTGGTGGTGCTGTTGACCGGTTTTTATGCAGGATCTCTGCATCTGGAACATTTACTTGGGAGGCAGGAGATCCAGTTTTACTGCCGGCCTCAGCTTGAGATGACGCTCTTAAAAACGAGTCTTGGCTCTCCCGGCCAGTCAGTTGTCGAAGGCTGAGCAAAGCCATGACTAAATTTCATTAAAATGTCTGAGCCATAGTTCATAAAAGTCAGAAGTGAAAACAGATGATCGTGAAGCTGGGGAAAAACTGCTAGGTGTCATTGATCTGAAAAATGAAAAGATAGTACAGGTTATTATATATTCTCATGCATTAGCTATTCAGGATAATACTTTCATCTTCAACCATAACGAAACTTTGACCCTCCTCCTCTCTCACTGGTTGGCCACATTTGCAATCTTTCCAACTGCCACAACCTCCAAATTTTTTTTTTTAGAGTACGAACTTTTCAGGTGCAGCTCCTCAGTAGCAGCTCCTTATCTTGACTGGCAGAAGCTGAGGATATGCTTTTACCCTGCTTGACATAGCTGTCAAGGGAAAACTGGAGCAGGAGCAAACCTGGTCCTTGTTGTGTCCAGCTCTGCTCCTGCTGGTACTTTGCACTTTAGAGAATTTTCTTGCTACACTTGCAGGGAATTCACTGTCACTTCACCTTTATATATTAATTCCAGCATTGTGTTTTCAACCAGTTCAGCAAGTAAAACTTAGTAACCAGATCAATGAGAAACTTTTGCTATACCAAGCAAGCATTAAAAGGAGCATAAGGATTACCCCATTGAGTCAGGCCTGGGCAACATCTCATTTGGAAAAAAAAGAAGAGGGTTTTAAGCAACATCAGTGTTGTAGATAACTGTGGATAATGCATTGAAACAGCAACTTCCCTTTTAAAATCAGGAGACATAACACCTCATATCTAGAAGATAACCCCTTCTTATTTAATTCATGTTCATCCATGGGATCTGTGAGTGATGAGAAGTACTCTATCTCTCCCCTTAAGAACTGAAATCAAAGAGCTAAATATGCTCTAAATATGATGTTGAAGTGTGGAAAACACACAAAGGAGAACAAATGAAACCAACTGTTATTTTCACAAAGGAAAATAGCCAATTAAAACTATGCCATAAGATAAAAATATTTCTTTGTGTTGTGTAAGTTGTGGCAATATTTTAACCTTTCAAGTATGTATAATAGGTAACTTTATTCATGTTTACATTTTTTGCTCTAAAACCAGAAAACACATATAAAAATGAGTCATGTTGATTACTAAACAAAAATCTATTTGCTTTGAGGGCAAAAGGAATATGGTAGGGCTTAAAGTTAAGGTTGTGTTTTCCTGAATTATGAAATAAAAATCTATATCTTTAAATACTCTTTAGAAAAACATAAAAAGCTGAACTGACAACAAAATATTTGTGATTATTTTTCCTTACTGTAGAAGAGCATAATTTGCAATAGTGTAGTTCTCCTGATGTTGTATCACCCTTCTATACATAACACAAGAAATAACCTGGCAAAAGTGTTCTCATTCCAGCCACTGAACTAAAGATTGTCAAAGCTTTTAATCACATTCACATGGAAGTCCATATGGATGAAAAGTAAAGGAACAGTAGTGAAAAGGTATGAGTTTATCACCTTTATTCTATCTGCTCTCACAAAAAAATTGATGTGCAACACAAAATGCACATTTTCTTGAAATCCTCTGGTGCCTCTCTTTATTTTATGTACTTTTTCTTTAACACAACATAGAGATCTTTCATGTCTTCTCTCAAGGAAGCAGGAAACAACTTCAAAAATGCAACCCATACTCTGACTTCCCTTCAGTGTTTCAGAGTTTCACTGAAATCCTCATTAAGATAGAAAATGCCATTATAAATTGGTCTAAATGATAGCATGCCTTTACTGTAAGAAATCTAAAGAGGGAAGCTGCTGTTCTAGTTGGTGAAAACATCTAAAAACATGGAATTATGATGAAAAAAAATCACCTAATTATTCCTGAAACCCTTTCTCAATTCACCTTCCAGATCAAGTGCTGAATTCTTCAGCCAGAGAGTATCTTAACAGGTGAGGAGATGTAAATGTTGCAGCTGGCCAGACACTGCATTTATATGTGTTTCCTATTTCTTTCCACTTTGCTTTTTTTTTTTTTTTTTTTTTTTTTTCAATATATTGGCTATTTAGGGACTATGCTTTTTTCCACCCCAGGCATCACTTTTATTAACAGAACTGTGCAGGTTTGAAAAACAGGGCCCTTACACCATTTCTATAAACTGCATGGGAATTCCTTGGGGGGTCTCCTAAGTAATGACTCGGCTAGATCTTGCTTAGCTAATGAATTCTTTCCAGCTTACAGACCAACACATCTATCTCGGTGTTTCCTTATTAGTTTAAGGCTGTGCATAAAAAGCCATCAAGCATACTAAGAGAGCTGCTGAGGGTTGCAGGTTCCAAGCTGTTCTGCTGAGATCTCATATCCGAGTGCACCCCACGAAGGGTTTGAATCACTCTCTCTCTGACACCCAAAAATAGTGGAGGGAGAGGGGAGCCTCTTGTACCCTTGTTGATTTGTCTGGAATCTGCTCCTCCCTGTTGTAAATCACATTTACAATTTGGGGATTCTTCCCCTTTTGTGGGAGAGACCACAATGTGATACACTCAGTGTTTGTACTATTCATGCCCTGTTTTTTTCTTCCTGTTTCCTTTAAGGGCTTTGTAATAAGGTAGGCAGAATATTAGAATGCAGTTAGAGTGAAGGGTGATCTTAAACTCTTTCTTTCAACAGAAGCATTTCCATTGGCTCTAATTATTAGTTCAAACACCAGTGCATGGGGGTGTGTGGGGTAACGATGAAAAGCAAAGTTATTCACAGATTGCACTTTAATATGCTATAGATTTCCATAGATTTTACTAGTCCTCACTATAAAATTTTTTACCACTTTGAAAACCTTCACAGGCCTCACTTCAAAAATATTTATGATGGCCCTTCTGCTGACCCCAAGCAGGTTAATCTGGTGATGCATATTATGTAATGTGATTACAGAAGGTAAAATCAGGCTAATAAGGTACATTGCATTGAGTTCTTTAGTGGCTTTGATGTGTATCTTTCAATTTTCAGTCTTGCCTGTAAAAAACAATAAAATCCCTCTCAGTTTCAGCAGTGCTTGTACTCCTGGTTTTACACTGCTATGTTATTCTAGTCTGACATGTACCGTACCTGTCTTGTTTCTCACATTTGTGTCTTTTCAAAGTTATGAATACTTGAGACACTCCTACAAATTACTGTGCTGATTAAAAGTCCTTGATCATATCATCTTTTAGCTTTTAAATGCACTGTCAAACAATAGAATCAGGAATATGGGACTGATGCAGTTATTTCATATTAATGCTTCAAGTTCAAACAAAGTGTCAAGATGACTAAGTACAAGGGATTTTCAGAATGCTTTAATGTTGCCTCATTTCAAATCACTTCATAAGCAGCTTGATAATGAGCTCAATAAATTCTACTGGATAAAAAATGGTACAAAAAAAAAAGTAGGTTGCTATTTTATAATTAGCCCTCTGGGCTTGTGTAAAGGAGTCTTTCTTCCTGTTAGAAATCCACTTTGTTAGTCCTGTGATGTGGAGATGGCTAAATGAGTATGAAATATTGTAATTAAGTACATCACAAGTTGTTTATCTTATCAGCAGTGTTTTTCTTTAAAGGATGGCTTGTTGACCACTGTTGTATCATCACAATTTTTCTCTGCTTTGTCAATTTACCTCACAGAGGTTTACCAAACACTGCAGAAGACAGCAAACAAACAAAATGGAAGCCAAGTGGTTTTTTTTTTTTTTTTTTTTTTTTTTTGGAAGGAGCAGGTATGTTTCCTTTTAATCTGAGCTGTTTAATCACCAGATAAAACGAGTTTCTGAAACTTCCTTTAGATCCGATGAAAGAACTGACCATGGAGGTGTTGGGGCTGTGTGGTGGGTCTTTGCACACCCTGCTGAGCAGCCCTGCCTTTGTTCATGACAGAAGTAGAAAATCAGTTTGACTGTTGGAAAGCAAACCAGTTTATTATTTCATGAACAGCTGAGCCATTGGACTCCTCCTTGCTCTTTCCTGTTATTCTAAAGGCTTCCTAGCATGATAAACCTCTGACCTCCTGAATCCCTTACAGTAATTCAGCCAGGTAGGATTGACATAGGCCATGAGACCCTTGTCTGTATTGACAGTATGTTTCATGCAGGGATCTCTTGAAAAGTTTATCTGAAGGGTCACATCCTGCAACTGTGATTGAGTCAAGTGGTTAAGATTTCTTGTGTGGCTTTCATGGACTTTACACAACTTAGTTCTAACTATGGGCACCAGTTTGACTGCGTATGTCCTAGAACACAGAGGTATTCCTAGTGTTTTGCTCTATTTGCTCACTGCTGTCCCCCTGATTTCACAGACATCTTGTTTACAATGGACAATAAAATATGATGCTGAGTGCCTTAAGCTTTTGCAGAATAGCTTCTCACCCCATTATGAGACTTATAAGATGCATAAGCATGGCTCTGCACTTGGGCTAATTTGCATTCCCAAAAGGTAACTTCCTGTCTCCACCCACTGCTGAACTCAGCCATTTGCTCAGGGTTATGTGACTGTAGCGTTGGATCTCTGGCAATGCTGTCCTAAAATATTGGGAAATCCTTCTTAATGTGATTAATAATTTGTGAAGCATGGCTTACTGCTGCAGGAGCTGTGCTCCCAGTTCACAATTATATCACATTTATCCATATGTCTACTCATTTTATTCTTCATATTAATTTCAACAAATTTGCTAACTAAAGAATTCAGTCTAGTATGAAGATTCACACATTCATCCTTATGGCATTTTTTTTATTCCTTTGGTAGCAAGTCAGTTTTAATTTTAACTTGCAAGCAGAGTTTATAATTCACCAATATGGTATTCTTTTAGAACTTGGCTTCATAGTGCTGGGTCTCAGAAAATTGTTACTATTTTTTTATTACACTCTTCTAAAACTTCTCCAATTGACATTTAAGTTCAAGATAGTATCCCCCAAATATAGATTACCCTCTAGTATGAAGACGAGTACCAGGAATTTATTTAGTACTTCTGCAACATCTTTGCCTTCCTTGGGGACTCCTTGCACCTTGACCACATCTGTCAACTTACTGACAAGCTTTCTGTTTTAAACTTGTTTAAGGAAAATGTTTATTAGTAGTTTAATGCCTCTGCCTGGACTTTCCCATTATTTTTCTTTGACTGTTGTGTGATAGTTTTAAATTTAACTTTCCTAATCTTATGCTTCTTTTTCCCCCTGTTTTCCTTATTTAGACTATTGTTTTCTTTGTTGTTTGGTGGGGTATTTTTGTTTTCCTTTTTTGTTTTGTTTTGTTTCAGGTTCTTCACAGTGTTTAGATTAAATTAGTAACTTCCTCTTGTCTCCCCTTCCAGCAATTCAGACTTTTTTGGTGACCCAGGCTTTAGCACTACTCAATTAATAAATTAATTGAAGGAATACCATTTTCTGTTAGGGTTTTCTGATAATGAACATAAGTTCTGCCTGTTTTATCACGTGAAAAAATAATCATTCTTTACTTGACATTTTTAATGGACTTTTTCTCATGATATGCTCATTACAGCTGTTTTATGGACCACTGTTCCTTCCAAACCAGCCTCATGCCTCTGGTAACTGTCCATTAAGTGATTAGGTGCAAGTAAAATTCACTTCACTGTACTCTGCTGACCTCATAGTGATGTACATTGTGGGAAAAGGCCCATCCAGATGGGAGGTGATCCACTCCTGTTCTCAAAGGCATGAGATCAAGATGCATCTCCTCGCCAAAAAGAGAGTAAATCATAGCTGAAGTAATAAACACTACCATTTATCTAAATTTTTGTTAAAGCCCTGCATGATAGAAATTTCACAAACTGCCTTAGGTAATATATTCTTACAATGAACTACTCTTGTTTCTTTTATTTGTCCTTAGCTTTTTATAACAATGAATGTGTGCAATTAAGCTTGCTCTGAACTAGAAATTTCAAGTGAATTTTGGAAGTGTAAGCAGGTCTCTAGTAACATTTTAATATATCAGATCTCCCTCACAATCTAGTACACTTGAAGGGAGAAGCCATAAGTTCAGACAGAGAGCTAATATAATGTGGCATGTCAGCAAATTCTCCTTTTCTAGAAGAATTTTTAAATTTGAAGGTACAACTGCAACTTGATTTGATTCCTTTGTGTAGAGTGGTTGGTAGACAGAAATTAGATCTCATAAGGTTTTTTTTATTTTTGTACCTAAAAATGGGCATATCATTATTCAGAACCATGTATAACTAACTTAGCTGCCTCATCAAAATTCCCCAAAATACATGCTTCTGTTAGCCAGTTGCTGTGGTGTTACAGACTGCTATCCTTATCGAGCATATAGTTCTCTTATTTTTTTCCCCCGGGACATTAATCCTTTTAAATATGAAAAGTTTTAGATTATGAATATGAATTAGCTTATGGCTATGTAGTTTTGGATTCATCCCACCTTCACATTTTCACAGTTTGATTGCTGAGTTGATGACAGTTTATTTACTTAAATATTTATACACGAGTAGCTTAATCTCTTTCTATTTTAAGGAAAGGCAACATAGAAAATAAATTACTCTGCTATTGCCTACCATGATATTTGTCCCTGGTTTCCTGTGTAAAAAAAACCATGAAATGCAGGGCCTATATCCAGCGTATGTATATGTTTTATTTTCAATTTCTTTGTAGTCTGCAAGGGATTTTAAAGCTGATTCACAATTTTTGATTTTAGGTCTCTCTATAGAGATAGTGAAATCCCTCTTCTAACTGAAGTAAGAGGTCCATGAAGACATAAATAACAGCCAGTGACATTTAGGACAGGTAAAAGAAGCAAAGGTACTTGGTCATAGAAATATATTACCCAAAGTAGTTGTGGAATTTCTGTCATGCAAGGCTTTAACAAAAGTTTAGACAAATGGTAGATTTTAGTACTTCAGCTACAGTTTACTCTTTTTGGCAAAGGGGATGTATTAAATCACTCTTTGTTTTCTTTGTCAGTGTTATTTTCTTTTGGTCTCTGTGAAAAAAATTGCTTATTTACCTTCCCTAAGTAGAAGTTGTGAATTAATTTAGAAATAAGAAACAAAATATAGGGATTTTAGACTAAGAAAATCAGTAAAATGTGAAACAAGCTGTAACATTACCTTACAAGCTTGATTATACACAGAGCAGATAAGGCATGATTAATGTTACTTCAAAACTTAGGCTTGGGATGATGGCTTTGAAATTTTAGCACTCACCACTGGAGACAGAAGATTTTGTAATCAGTATTAAAATTCTTTATGAGAACAAGCACACTATAGACATGTCTAAAAGTGCATTCGATGGCTCTTCCATGAATAGCCAGTAAAATTCTTCTCAAAATCCATGATACTGTATAAGGCAGATTTTGCTACCCCTATTGTCATGGTGAAAGCATGCATGTACCCCATGCCATAAATACTGTGCTCACCAAATAACTCGTTAATACAAGCAAAGTCATATATGGATATATGCTGGATGTATGCTGTAGAACCTTACCTTAATTCTTTTGAAGAAACAGGTAAATTTGTCATTTATAAATACCTAAATCTGAATTTGTGTACCTGAAAAATAAACCTGATTTCCTGGTGCAAAAAAACCAGACAATCTGGGGCTTGCTCCATTGTATACAGCTGTGGTATAGTTCTATCACCTAAGCGTCTGCTCTATGGTTATCCATGCTATCAAAGTAATTCCAGAAGTTCAAGTCCCATTTTGGACAATAACAATTCTACTAAGAAAGTAAAATTCCTAAGAAATATGGTTTTCTTGAGAGAGCTGTGGCTCTAACGTTGGAAGTTGTAGTCCATGTGTCAAGACTGAAGACAAAACTATGAGGGGAAAAAATATTCTTCACTGTTTAATGACACTTAATTCACAACTAGCACACTGTCTCTAAACTATTACATAATTAATAGCATATGCATTGATACAGACATTGATATCATTCAGCTGCAGTGGTCAATGCACACCAAGGTTATGTAATTCTATTCTGCAGATGGCAAATCTATGGATATTGCAGTGATATATCCAAGCAGAATGATTTTTCCTAAAGATATCCTCTGTATTTTCCCTGTGTCAATAAAAATGGTAAAAGAAGTATCTGAGAGGAATAGTAATAGCTTCTGAGTTACTGCTGCCAAGTATGAACTCAGAAAGAAGTGAATCTAGTATGAAATGCACATTAAAAGCCATACCAGCAATAAAATACAATTTTAAAAAACAGATACCTTTACTCCTTATTCTTTTAAAGTCTTTCCTTTGCCTATCAGTATTATTTGGGTTTTATTTAGATTGAACTTCAGCTAATTCATGCTATCCATGTAATTTTATCACATCTGTCGAGCACCGTAAAGCACAGAAATTTACGTATAAGAGTTTAATGAAAAGGACATGAAAACTTTATATTTGTTATATTATTAATATTTCCAGCAGAATAGCTCTTTTCTTTCCCTCCCCTCAAGCCTTTTCTCTTTTGATTGGCCTGTCTGTCTGCCTGTCCATCTGCCCTTCACAGGTCTCTGCCCATTCTCCAGGGACGGGCTTGGATAAGCATGGTAACCATATGTTTAACACGGCAGGTGACAGACTGGCAATCTCCAAAACTACACATCCCAGTGTATTATGGGCTGGGGAATGAGTGCACGTTAGGCGTGGGAGAAAGGATCGCAGATAAAGAAAAACCCCTCAGTCACTTCTGTAAGGCTGCGCTGTTGCTCGTGTAACTGCAGAGCCAATGGTGTCAGTGTTTGTTGACAGATGTAAAAAATTCAGGTAAACTCTTCATTTGCTTTTCAAGAATGACATTAGGAACTACAGGCTGAGGTTCACTTTTCCTTGTTAAGGTACTTTGCTGTGACGTCTTTAAAAAAGGAACAGAAATTCCAAGATAAAATGGAAGAATCCCCTCTTAGCTTGTCGATTTTGTGACTTCACTTCCAAAACACATGCCAGTTATCGCAAAAAGGGGGCTCTTTTTCCTTGTTCCTTACAGAAGATTGATTTTACACAGATTTAGGTGGGAAAATTCAAAACTTTAAATTTTGATTCTGTGAAGGTTCAACTGAGTGGAAAGATGTTCTAGTTTCTCTCCACAGGACCAGCTACTATTTTCTGGTATTTTTGTGAATTATTTTTAACCTCTGAACAATAAAGATAAGACCTTTTGGATCCAAGTGCATTCCGCTTGTAAGGGCAAAGATTTCTCTGAATAGCTATCACTGACTCAGTGATGAATTTCTGAAACAGAATGAAAAATTTAGCAGTGAAAGATGAATTGCAGAGAAATGGTGGATTTGAGCATCTTTACCCCAAAAGGTTTATGTTATTTTAGCACATCACAAGAAGCTCATTTGAGGTGAAAATGTAGCAAAATAGATGAATGAAAAAACAGGGGAGATGTCACCTAATTCTTTCTGAGAGAACTCTCAATCTTCCTGTCAGCCTAATCTTCTGCAAAGAATTCTTTCCCCTAGAATAATTATAATCAATAATCTTATGTGCTAGTGCTATAACTTCTGCACCATTGTTTACCTGTCTGCCTTTGGGATTGGAAGCATATTGTGCTTAGACTGCTGAAATTTTGTAAAATGTCATTATTTGACAGTTTAGCCATCTGCCCTCATCCAGATGCTACCATTCTCTAGACTGATCTGTCACTGAGTGAATGCAAAAAGCATGGCAATCTCTGGAACCCATTTACTGTGAAGCAGTTTGTGCTGGTGTTTGCTGGATCAGCCTTTTCCTCCAAAATGTTGTGCATATTCATTGCTCTTCTGAATATTTTGTCTAAAACGCTATTGGGAACACTCCTTTTTTTTTTTAAATTCATGTCAGAGTTAGCAATTTTTATGTCAATAATTCACTTTTTTGGTAGAAATGCTGCTGTCCCATCTCCCTCAGGAATGCCACCGTTTGGATCCTGTCCCATACTTTCAGTGTTTGTTTTACAAAAGACCAAGAGAGGGTGCAAAGAAGATGAGTGATTTCTGCAGTATTTTGGAATTTTTCTTCTTTCTTAAATATCCTCAGATTTTATCTAGTAGTGAGAACACCAGCAGTTCTTCAGGACATTTTCACACCTAAATGGGTTGTTACCATTTTATATCTTTGAAATAGTTTTGGTTTTTACCTTTCTTTCTTTTAATATACTTTGTGATCCTAGGTAGTTTCATTTCCAGGAAAAAAAATCTGTACGTAAACATTTTATTTCTTTTTTAAAAAAGCAAAATTTAATAAAAAGTCACCTAGGTATTTGATCAACCTTCTTAAAGAAAAGTGAATTCTTTTTGAGATACATGAAGCTTGCAGCTTTGAGGTGTAGCAGAGACATTTCAACAGAGAGAAAAGCATCATTGTACAGGGGATTAAGGAGAGAAGAATTTCCTCTCTTCAGACTCAGAGTTTCTTAATACACAGTAGCAGTCTGCAGGCTGCTGGAGGGTCACAGAGGGTATGAATAGAAGGTGTACTTAGGATTTAGACTTATATGTCAATAAGTAATTGCTTCAGAGATGTGACTTGCAGGCAAAAGGATACAACTAATAGTCTTAGGAAAAAATAACCTTTCTCCTTTAATCATGATCATAGAGGAAAGAATAAATCTCATTTTTATGTACTGTTCTTAACTGGTGTTATTATTCGTCACTGGGGGAGAGGCTTGAATTGTTGGAGAGGCTGATGGGATCATCTCCATGCCCTGGTGCTTAAGTAGATCTCCACACTGTAGTGCATGAGTGCCTCTCAAATACTCAGAAATAAAAATAATAGCTCATGTGTTCTTTCTGCCATCTGAGACTTTAAAAGAGATAACGGGAATTATAAAAGGAGTTGTATGTGTCTGAGCCAGGTGCACCTAATGTGTGCAAAACCTGTTGTATCCTCTCCTAAAGAAATCAATTTTTGTTTGCTTCCAATAAGAAATAAAACATGGCAGAATCACCAAGATATATGGAGAAAATGAGGAACTACTGGCTGTAGAAAAATAAAGAATAAAGTACATTTTACTAGCAGCAAAATTAATGAAGATTAATTGAGATATACAGAGACCAAGGGTTCACATGGTCAGTTTTAGTCAGTGGACAAGCTGGTGTTTATCCTAGCAATAGAAGATGATAAAAATAAGGTATTCATATTAGACAGAAGTTCTCACCAGATGAAGAGGTACACTGAATATGGCCTTTTAACTAAATAAATAAAAAGAATAATTTCTTCAGCCTCTCTAGTAAAACATTGAGCTGACAGCACTAGAAAACATAAGTTTTAGGTGTGGATACTTTGGCTGGCAAGTTGTCCACATTGAAACAAGAGATGGACTTGTTCTATTTCTGCAGGTCCTTCTTAGAGAACTAGAATACATTTTTTAATAATATCTATCCTGGTATTGTTTATTATTATTTATTAGTAATAATTGCTTTCATGTTCACTAATACATATTCACCTTGAGAGAAATTTCGAAAGCAAAAACCAAAAGAATTCTAGTATATGGGATAAGCACAGAGGAATCTTTGTCCTTTTCTTATCTCTTCTTGTCTCCTCATGCTTCTTTCTGTCATCTAATACCACTATTATATGCATAAACATCATGACAACTATGTTACACATTGCATAATGTTAATTCCTGTGTTAGAGGCTATCTCTCAGGGACTGAAGGAAAAGGAAGACCATATTAAAACCTGAAAAATTAATCATGATTCTGAAACTTGTATTAATTAACACATATTTGATACTAATGTTAAAATGTTAAAACTGACCTTCAGGTCCTTTTATCGAGTTCAGAAATGCTATATGTACATGTAAATTATATGTGCCAGCTTAGCTGTAGGTTTGGGTGAGCCTGAAGAAATGGAAATTACAAATTAGTAAGGACAAAAGGGAAACTGCAACTGCCACAGACTCACAGAGAAAGTCTTCTTAACAAAGATACACCACACACTACTAGTATTGTAGATTACCACTAAATTAGAATAAGTCTGAAATCTTAAATTATCAGGGTCAGGGTCTTCCTTTAGTAATCTTTTCATTGTCTGATATGTCAATAAGTAATTGCTTCAGAGATGTGACTTGCAGGCAAAAGGATACAACTAATAGTCTTAGAAAAAAATATCTTTCTCCTTTAATCATGATCATAGAGGAAAGAATAAATCTCATTTTTATGTACTGTTCTTAACTGGTGTTATTATTCGTCACTGGGGGAGAGGCTTGAATTGTTGGAGAGGCTGATGGGATCATCTCCATGCCCTGGTGCTTAAGTAGATCTCCACACTGTAGTGCATGAGTGCCTCTCAAATACTCAGAAATAAAAATAACAGCTCATGTGTTCTTTCTGCCATCTGAGACTTTAAAAGAGATAACGGGAATTATAAAAGGAGTTGTATGTGTCTGAGCCAGGTGCACCTAATGTGTGCAAAACCTGTTGTATCCTCTCCTAAAGAAATCAATTTTTGTTTGCTTCCAATAAGAAATAAAACATGGAAGAATCACCAAGATATATGGAGAAAATGAGGAACTACTGGCTGTAGAAAAATAAAGAATAAAGTACATTTTACTAGCAGCAAAATTAATGAAGATTAATTGAGATATACAGAGACTGAGGGTTCACATGGTCAGTTTTAGGCAGTGGACAAGCTGGTGTTTATCCTAGCAATAGAAGATGATAAAAATAAGGTATTCATATTAGACAGAAGTTCTCACCAGACGAAGAGGTACACTGACTATGGCCTTTTAACTAAATAAATAAAAAATAGAATAATTTCTTCAGCCTCTCTAGTAAAACATTGAGCTGACAGCACTAGAAAACATACGTTTTAGGCGTGGATACTTTGGCCGGCAAGTTGTCCCCATTGAAACAAGAGATGGACTTGTTCTATTTCTGCAGGTCCTTCTTAGAGAATAGAATACATTTTTTTAAATAATATCTATCCTGGTATTGTTTATTAATATTTATGAGTAATGATTGCTTTCATGTTCACTAATGCATATTCACCTTGAGAGAAATTTCGAAAGCAAAAACCAAAAGAATTCTAGTATATGGGATAAGCACAGAGGAATCTTTGTCCTTTTCTTATCTCTTCTTGTCTCCTCATGCTTCTTTCTGTCATCTCATACCACTATTATATGCATAAACATCATGACAACTGTGTTACACATTGCATAATGTTCATTCCTGTGTTAGAGGCTATCTCTCAGGCTGTGGGACTGAAAGAAAAGGAAGACCATATTAAAACCTGAAAAATTAATCATGATTCTGAAACTTGTATTAATTAACACATATTTGATACTAATGTTAAAATGTTAAAACTGACCTTCAGGTCTTTTTATCGAGTTCAGAAATACTATATGTACATGTAAATCATATGTGCCAGCTTAGCTGTAGGTTTGGGTGAGCCTGAAGAAATGGAAATTACAAATTAGTAAGGACAAAAGGGAAACGGCAACTGCCACAGACTCACAGAGAAAGTCTTCTTAACAAAGATACACCACACACTACTAGTATTGTAGATTACCACTAAATTAGAATAAGTCTGAAATCTTAAATTATCAGGAGTCAGGGTCTTCCTTTAGTAATCTTTTCATTGTCTGACAGACCCAGTAAAGGCTGGACAGCTAAGCTCTGTAAGTTCTCTGTTGGCCGTGTATCTCAGTGTCCAAGGACAGCAGTTTTACCTGTCTACTTTCCTCCACAGCAGGGTTAGACTTCCTTTGGGTAGTTTCTTGCACTAAGAACTAAAGGTTCAAAGGCACTTAGCTGCTTAAGTTGCTTCTACTGCACTGAGTTACTTGTTCAGCTGTCACGGCTCTTAGGCTAAAGCACTATTTTCCATGTAGGACTTTTCCACCCTTTTACCTCTGTAGGTGAAGTATTTGTTTTAAAGAACTGACTGCATGACTTACACAGCAGGTGACAGAGATGCAACAGAAAGACAAGAGTCAAGATGAGTAGGCTGAAGCTGAAGATGCTGCCCTGCATTGTATATGATAGTTCTGATGCCTTTGCTTTTTTACAGAGTGAACATCTAGCCGTCATATCCATAAGCCTCATTGCATAAATGGGTTGTGAAATGCTTGTGAGAAAAAATGCAGCTGGAAGGCAGCAAAGAAAAAAAATGGGGAAAAAAAGGAGAAGAACTAAGTGTAACTGCCTAGCTGTGCAAGAATAAATGTGGTGTATGGATAAAGTTTAATGTTAAGAGGTTCTGCTAAAAATTTTCCCCATGGCACATTTTCATGGTATTAGCAAACAAGAGCAGCTCCTTAATCATGAGTATCCATGTTAGACTTTTTATTTCATGCTCCCTGCTTTTGAGCAATGGTCCTGCTTTGTTTCCATTTCTAGGTCTAAAAATTACCTCAAACATTAGGTCAGAAAACCTTACTTTTGTGTTCCCATCCTTTCTCTGCCCATCTTTCATCACTCACTATCCTGTTGTTCACTCCTTCCTACTCAGTGTCAGCAGTATCATCAGAAGGTTGATGACACAGTTGTCTGTGGTTTTATTATTTTCATTTTTACTTATTTACTTCATTGTATCTACTTGATCTGGTGAGCTTTATTTTTTTTTCCCTGTATTGTGACTTCTTTGTGCACTCAGTCATGTCTTAAACCTCTTTTGTATCCTGTACTAAAGTGGTTTCAATTTTGGTCAGGACTTAAAATTATAGAATTGGATGGCTCTCCTGACTCTGATGACTCTCATGATTCTGATGGCTCATCAGAATAATCAAGTCCAACTCCTGGTCATCCACAGGACATCCAAGAGTGACACCATGTGTCTGAGGGAATTGTCCAAATGGTTCTTCAAATCTGTCAGGCTTGGTCCTGTGACCACTTCCATGGGGACCCTGTTCCAGTGCCCTGACATGCTCTGGATGAAAATCTTTTTCTTATATCCAACCTGAACCTCCCCTGACTCAACTTCATGCTGTTTCCTTGAGTCCTGTCACTAGTCACGGGAGTTAAGAGATCGGTACCTGGCCCTCTGCTTCTCCTTAGGAGGATGTTGAAGACCACAATGAGATGTCTCCTCATTCTCCTTTTCTCCAGGCTGAACAGACCAAGTGAACTCTGCTTCTCCTCATAAAGCTTCCCCTTCAGACCCTCCACCATCTTTGCTGCCCTCCTTTGCATACTCTCTAATAGTTTGATGTCTTACATTGTGGCACCCTGAACTGCCCCCAGCACTGGAGGTGAGGCTGCCCCAGCTCAGAGCAGAGCAGGACAATCCTCTCCTTTGCCTGGCTGGTGAGGCTGTGCCTGATGTCCCCCAGGACACGGGTGGCCCACCTGGCTGCCAGGGCACTGCTGGCTCATGTTCAACTTGCCATGGACCAGGACCTCCAGGTCTCTTTCCACAGTGCTGCTCTGCAACCTTGGAGCCTTGGTTGTCTCTGTCCTTGGGTAACCTTCAGATCCCAGCTATTGACCAGAGAATTACCATTGGTTCTAGGCTGTCCCTTGCCACTGGAGAGTTTTGAAGTCACACCTTTGACGTTTCTCAGCTGAAGTATTCCCATCTTGGACAAAACTTTAGATTGGGGACCTGGGGTGAACAAATACTGGATTAAAATCACAAACCAACAGTTTCTAACATGTCAGGGAAAACAAAACCATAGTAACTCAAGCTCACTTTAAATCTGATTGATAGCAAACTGGTGGCCCCATTTGCTGAAGAATTCAATATCCAATGAGGAATTAGTTCTACAAATAACACTAAACAGACACAGAGCTCAGTGATCTGAGTCAGCTGTTTCTTTCCATGTGTACAGTGGGGAATTCGTGCCTTTCTGTAGCAAGCTGGTTTTATTGAAGAATAGGGGAAAGTTTAATCAACTTTTTCTTTAATTTATTAAGTCTCTTTCTCCAGGAAAAGGACATATTCCACTTGGTTATGGAGTTTCAAATAAATAAGTAGAAATACAAAGATAAAATTGGGTGCAAGAAATTCAGATGTGTTTAAAGTACAGTGCAATTTTTCATCTTCAATGCCCATTTTCATCTAGAAGATGTCAATATTTACTGGGAAAAAAGGTGAATCCCTCAAAATTATTTCCTCACCTTCCATATTTTCAGCTTTGATAAGGACTAGTCCACCAACCATCAACTTTTTTCCTTTGAATCAGTTGCATACACAGCTCACAGTAGCTAGGGCCTCTGAACTATTCAGAGGCTTCTGTGTTAAATTTTTCTTTTTTTTCCGGATGAATTCCTTTTCCCTACATTATGAAGGGTAATATGAACCTGATACATCAGCTCTGTGTTTCTTCAGTCAGAGATGTTTCTTCTAAGTATTTTCTACCCATTTCCCCCATTTTTCCTACCTGAATGATGAGAAAAAAAAATCCTTTGAACTAAAGAAACCCAGGGAGTTGGGTTTGAACTGGTTTGGACTACTAGATGTGGTAGGAATCTTTTGCAGTTCCTAAACTGCACAAGCCTGGGGTTTTTCAGCCTAGTTTCTAGAATCACTCTATGCTACATCATTTAGCAAAATATTAATCTTGCAAATGTTCTTTTTCAGAAAAAGATGTGCTTGAAAGCTGACATTTTTTGTCTCTGGTCTTTGCAGATATCCTTAAACAGCATGATTCTCTCCTGTTCTGGGTGAAGGTCATGCTGCATGAAAATTAAAGTCCTTTTGATGATCTGCTGTGCCTTGGCAAATGCAATTGACCTTCTTTGAGAGGTGAAAATTGCCTTCTGTCTCACCTAGGGTCAGGCTAAGCTATTCAAGCTTACGACAAAACAACCCCTTTCCTCTTAATTTGTAAGGTGGACTTTAGCCCCCTGAACCCTACTTTGGGACAAATGTATTGCCAATGGGAAAATAGAACATTAATACTTTTTAGTGTCTTTTTCATCCAATAACAATGGCCTATCTAACTACATTTTCTGTCCTCAGTTGGAAAGGAGGGGAAGACTTATGCACCGACATTTGGCAGTCTGCCAGCTGTTCGGTACATTTCATTTCAATTGCTGCTTTCTCTTACTTTCTGAATAAACTCTTTTTAACCAAGTCTTGCTTGAACTCATTGTAGTTGGCCCTAGGTGGCACTTTTAAACCCTAAGGACTACTTTAAGGAGATTGATACATGAAAGGATGTTCCAAGTCGCTCCAGAAATGTACTAACAAGTTAAGGAGTCGTGAAACATGCCTAGTTGGAATGGTGATTTGGTCTGAAAACACTTTAATCTGTGTTTTGGGTCAGGACTCTTCTGATTTCAAGGGATGATGGGTAAGAGAATAAAAAAGTATGCTGCCTTTCTTGAACTACTTAGGGGAAAAAAATGTAGACTATCTTTTAACACTTGCAAAGTGAAGTCATTGCACAAGTTTACCTTATCTGGCTGGCATTTCTAGTTTATTTTGCTGCTGCTGCTTTTTTTGCTTCTGTTCCCTTTTCCAATTGCTTTTTCTGATCTTTGCATGAACACAGTTTTCTTATGTTTTTGTATTACACTTCTGTAATAGTGGAAAAGGGTTCCATAGCCTTTTGGTAATACTTTCTCAACAAAATCCTAAATTATGTTGTTAGAAGATTGGAGGGTTTTTTTGTTGTTTGGTTTTTTTTTGTTTGTTTGTAAAAAAGAGGTCCGTGTAAAATGCAAGAATATCCTGGAACATTTTTAACAATTCCAGAAGGACCTAGAAGTTGGATAGATAGGCATGGTATGCAAAATTATGAAAGCATAATTTAATTTTAGGGATAATATATCAGATCTTTAATGAAAACAACATGGATGTTGAAATGAAGACATAAAAAATTTTGCTAGCCATATGCATGTCTTCTTTACTGGGTACAATATTTTAACATGTCTCATGTATTGCCCAATTACCATGTTAAACCCTTTTCATTAAATGATATCTTGGAGTGTAATTTGTGGAAATGAGAATTTGGTCCACATAAAAATAACTAGTATTTCTAAAGTAAACAGTAGATTTCAACATGAATATATTTTGCTTTGTGCTCATGATTCTCAGAATAGCCACACCCATGCACACATCTTTCATATGCAGAGATGCTGTGGATATTTGTATGGATACTTTAAGAATGTGTAAATACTGCCACGCAGTAACTGAATCAAAATTTCAGAAAATGATGCAGATATTATTTAGTAATTTAGCAGAATGTCTTCTGATAATGCTATCCTAACCTTTGTTGCTCAAAAAAGAAGTTGCTTTGCTTTAATCTTGCTCTGCAGTTGTTGGGGTTTTCTAAGAAATACTCTAGATACTCTTAATCTGTTAAAATGAATTGGGAATAATTTACTTTTTAATTCCATTTTGTGATTGCTGCTTATATAATTTTCTTTCTAAAGGACCTCTCCTATGTCCAGTGCTGTCAGTCTTCTAATATTTTCCAACAGGAAATATATCTTCAGAGTTGGAAAAGGAAAATAAGTACTGCAAAATGTTAATTCAAAGCTGTGTACTTGTGTGTCAATTTACTATCTGTGTTTACAATGAAAAATACAGTCAGATTTTTTACATTTATGGACCTAAAAAACAGAACTAAAAACAAATTAAATCAAGCCTGTGCCTATAGTTTAAGAGCAGTTATAGATAGAAAAACACCTTTACATTGGGACCTCTGACCTCTCCCAAATGGAAGTGAAGCAAAAGGCAGACTGGCATAAAACACTGGCATACACTAAAAGATGGCTTGCTTTCTGGGCAGATTTTGTCAGTTTTTTCATATCTGAAAAAAATCCTGTGTTCTAAAACCTGAAATAGGATATTATACAGGACAGGGTGTTGTTAATAACAGTTATTCATAATATGCTCAAAATGAAATCCCAGGCTGGGCACGATTCAGCAGTGTACTGAGCACTTAGTTACAAATCCATCAGAGAAAATAATCAGGTCTGTTTTGAAGGGGAATGTCAAGATCTAATTTTCTGATGGTATTATGTCTGCTTACCACAGTGTAGTCACAAACACAGTGCATAAACCTAATGTTTCCTTGAAAAAGGCCAATATCTTGACAGGACATGTCCATTCTCCATTTGGAAGTAATTTTATAAATTCAGGGAACACTAATTTATTACAGTAATTTAGTTTAGAAAATGTCACCTTCATCTTGCAAGTGAAGGTATTCCTCATGTATACATGCCTCATCAGTTTTTATGGATATTATACAGCTTATAATACTTATGAATACAGAAGAAACTGAATGCCTCACATATCTAGTCTACTGTACTTCCTTCTCACTCTAAGTACAGTCCTTAAAAACATCTGGATTTCCAAATCAAAGGATCAGTGTTACTCATGAGTTAGTACCCTTGTTCAAAAGTGATTTAAGTGTCAAAAGCTAAATATGCAAAGGAAACATGAATTGAAAAACTCAGTTTGCTGATGTGTAGGTTCCCATTCAAACCATGGTATATAAAATGCAGGAAGAGATAAGTGCCTCCGTGCCTCTTTTTCACAAATTTCTGTGCACTGAAAAGGTGATTTCTGGAGATGATTGCCTGGGCCAGAGCCACCTGTGAAGCCTGCTGAGGTTAATGAGGAGCTTCCAGGTAACATGGGACCATCAGCCCTTTTTTTTGTCATCAGTGCAGGCTGAATAGGCTGACTGCCCTGAACATTGCTGTTGCTTCAGGTGTCTCTCATTCTTGTCCCAAAAATGCTCATGCCTGAGATGTGTGAGATACTGGTTTTGAGCAATCCACTTGTTGCAGACCTATATTCCTTAAATCCTTCTTAAGCACCTGTACCTGTCAGAATTAATTTCACTCAACTTGAACATTTAAATGCATTTGTAAGCCTAAACTGATAACCTTAGACTCTTTTTTTGGTTTTGGTCCATTAAATAGGCATGGGAAGAAGCCAATTCCTTTGGCACACTAGACACACATTATTGATTGAAGTGACTGGCTGAGGTTCTGCAGATGAACTTATGAACATCAAAAGTTAAAAACTTCCTGTAGGAACTTTATTCTCCTTGAAGTCAGTTGGATTTGGATTCTGATGGTGAAATCTGAAGCCATCAAAAATGACCTCTGAAGTAAAAAAGCCTATTGACATTTCTGACACCGAGTTTTGAGTCCAGGAGCCCTGTGATGCACCTGCAGCATAGATCAAGGTGTGGGTACTGATCATATTACTGTAACTTTCTCATTTTGCTGGCAGCAGTGTGTTGGCAACAGGCTGGAATTTACTGTGGGCTGCAAAATCCCTTTGCAAAGCTGGGCTAAATATTACATGTTAGTCTGCCCTGAACTCTGTATTGCTTTAGCAAGGCCAGCTAGCTTGAGGAAATAGTCAGCAATCCCCTTACAGACTGTCTTTCCCACACTCCTGTAGTAGAAATTCTGGAATGACAGACAAGAGATAGTGTATCCCTATCTTGCATGAGTGTTGTGGTATTTCATATTTCGTCAGTTTATTCAAAGTGCTACAGAACTTGTGGATAGAAGGGAAAAGAAGCACTGTATTTGCTTGCCAAAAAAGTGTAGCTTTGGGAGGGTTGCAAATCTATGTGCATCACTTGACACCCAGGGTCTTAGACCTCAAAGGGTGTAGTAACCCTTCTGATTGAAGGTCACTGAGAAGAGTTCTGTAATGCACTTTTAAAATTGCCTGAAGTCCAGAGGCAGCTTTGATTTTCCAGTGTTCTGAATTGGATGTAGGCACTGTACTAATTGCTCTGATCCCCTGTGAAGGGTAACACTCAGGTATCCATGTCAGTATTTCTGGATCATTAGGTGACATTGACACTTTTAGCCTTAGGATATCACTAAAATTAGAGACCTTTAACTTTAGCTCAGTTCTTTTTGCCTTAAGGACACCAGGGTATTTACTCAATAAGTGCCTGCTGGGAGGTTCCTGAGATCTTTGCCCCTTTCCTTTGGCAGCTCTCTTTACAGTCTATAATTGATTGGCATGTGCCTTTCCGGCTCCTATTTTGGGTCCTCTTTAGTACTTATGCATTTACTTGGGACTGTTTCAAGCTTCTGTGTTCTCTAATGTATCACTCATTGGGATTCTCAGATCCCAGGAGTGTCCTGAAACTCTCAGTCCCAAAAGATGCTTGCTTTGTAGGTAGCTTGAACTCCTGTTTTTTACCCTCAATTTAGGACATGTGGAAAGCTATTCTAAGATGTGTTTTTGACTGTTCTGCTGGCTCAGCACTTGTCAGGTGACATTGCAATAAGAACAGTTGAAAGCTGCTGTACACACCTTCTCTGGGGCATTTATATGCCAAATCACAAATTGCAGTATGGGTTTACCTCTCTAGAGTCCCAGCCAAAACTTGAGGATGATCTGGAAGGTGGATAAGAGAAGCAAATGATAAAATTTTACCTCATGTTTCCTGAAGGTAATGGTCAATACCGTAGAAATTTTCTTTATGAAAGATGCATCTGAAAAAGTGGTCACCTGTAAATTACTTTTCAAGTATTTTTGTTACATGAAAAAGTTTTCATTTTTAACCTAATGTTTCTGGCTTTACTTGGTCCAGTTTTTTAAAATATTAAAAGTTGATTTTTTGTTTGTTTTTATTTTAACTCATAAAAACTGAGATTTCATTGATTTGCACTGACCCTTAGAAATTCAAAATAGTAGTCCAGGGAAAAGAAATACAGAAGTGAATATCACTTGCAGATTCTCCCTTCACTTGTATTGCTTAAAATAAAAAATGTAGGCAGTTATTGAATCTGTAGATCCTCAATCATCATGATGACAGAAAATCCTCTTCTGTCAATGACATTTGACCAGGAAGTTTTAACATTTTCTTTCAGATATGGAATGAACCACACAGCACAGTACACTACAGTTTGTCATTGTATGAGTAGATTACTGCAGAGTGCTCTTCTTTATGGCAAGTTATTATAACAATTTGCTGTAGCAATTTGCTGTCATGCTATAGTGGCATAACAGGGACAGCAGAGAGATGTGCAACTCTCACTGTCTAGAACTTTTTGTCCATCAAGTAGCAAGAAGGTCTGATAGAGGTGTACTAAGGGATTATTTTCAAAATACCTGTTAAGGGAATTGTGACTAAGGATGTGTAGACACAGGAGTACCAGATACCTGTCATGGTTGCTAAAAATATTCCTGTTATTGTCAGATTGCACAATGGTTTAATTCCCCATGAAAGTCTAGGTGACATATTTGCTACCCAAGTGAATAAAGTGACAAATACTACCAGGGCTAGTAATAAATGAATTTGCCTTTTGGACGGTAATCTTTCATGCCAGCTCATATGCTAGTGCTTAAGGCAAACTATTTAAAACACACTTCACCTAGTTTGAACCTTGCAACCACATACAAGCAAGAAAAATGAATCCCAAGTTTTTCTTTATGACATGTCTCTCTTTCACTAGAGATCTAGAAGCCATTTAACAGGCCTTGTAATGAGAAATAAGAGCAATTCTATGCAATAGATCAGCTTTCTAAACAATAATTCATCCAAGAGAGATGAAATGGTAGGGTGTATATGTATGTGTTATTTTAGGAGGAAATTTTAATGATTTTTTTATATATATGCATGTGTTTGTGTGCTTGTCTGTTATGTCTTTATATTTGAATATAGATACATTTGATACATTATTTTGTTATAAATGACTTTTCTATACACTTGTAATAACTTCTAAAACTAATCAGTTTTTGTAATCCACTGAACTTTACAGACAAGTTAAATCCAGATTTTGTTGAATTAACACCACTGAATGGATTGAAACATCTAAAAGAATCTGCTTGGGGTCCTGAGGTAGCAGAAATTAGTGACTCTTCAGTGGAGTCCTCACCTGAATTCTATTAGCTGAAGTTATGGTGTAAGGAATCTAAAATTAAGACAATCCACTGTGTTTTGAAAATCAGAATAACATGACAGAGCTGAGGTACTTTATTTGTTAAATCACAGTGTCAATGACTGGTAAATAGAATAGGTTACTCTCAAGAGGTTATAGAGTGACCTGACGTCTGTGAGGAGCACTGTAAGTCTCAGCTTTTGTTTGAAAAATAGAACTGACAAAGCAGTAGTTACATCAAAAGAAGAAGAATTGTGGTAGCACATAGCTGTCAAAGGCAGAAGTAGTGTTTATTTTTCCTGTAATACTTTGGGACTTAAAGGTATAATGAAAGCTTTGTGAGATTTTCAAAGCCTAAAGCAAATTTGAAAATTGCATTGGGTTATGAAATAACTGTATCCAATATACTGATCTATTCAGGTAGGTCAGATGAGTTACACTTAACATTTTTGTAATCTGGTCTTTTATTTGGATGCAATACAACTCTTGACTCTAGCTCATCTTAAATGAACAGAGAACCCTAGATATTTATCACTAAGCAGGTACTTTATGTATTTGGATAATCAGAAAAGAAAGAACTGGAAGTGGAAACATGGAAACAAATAAATCTCACTATCTTCTTAGAATTTTCCATAGTTAATTTCTTCAACAGTGTTTGTCTAATTCTCTTGCCTGATTCTTCTTTGTTTCCATTCAGTCTTTTATTGTTAATCTTATTCAAGTTTCCTCTTCACTGCTGATTGTTCAGCCAGATCTTTGTTCCAGGTACTCTTGTTTCCTCAAGTGTTTGTTTTGCTGTCAAAGCTCTTATGCCACTCCACACCATTCCTGAAAATCATGCAGTTGTTCTCCACTAGATGATGCTACTACTGATAATCAGAGGGTAAAAATCATCTGTACAGTATCTGCTCACCCTGTTATGGCATGCACATATGATGCTATGAATATGAGGAATCAACCATCACCCCCAAAAGAGAGAGGGAGGAAAAAGAGAACAAGAAGTAAATTTTATTTTCTTAGCCAGTGATCATTGAGAATTCATCTTAAGACTGATGATAATTTCTCAGTTGCTGATTGTGTGGAACCCCCACCTCCAAAAATGGAACAAGCAAGAAATCATGCTTTCCTGCAGAATGCCAAGGATTTTATAGGACAATGTGAATCAAGCACTCAGGGTGCTAAGAGAATGCAAATTCAAGTTCAACCAGCTTTTATGCTATCTCATACCAAAAGGTCTAGAGAGTCTTAAAGAAAATTGCTAAATTACTTTTTTATTTCTAGTTTCTGTAGAAATACTTTACAACTGAAATAGAGTCTTAATGTTCCACCCAAGTGCATATGCAAAGTAAGGCTGAATAAGCTCTTCCATTTAATATTTCACAAACTTGGAAACAACTGCTCCTTACAGAATTGCAAAGGACATTGAGAGTCCATAGAGCATGAACAGCCTAACTGTCCAACACTGCCTAACATCAGGCCTCCTATCACTCCCCACTGACTGTTTATAGAATACAGGTTCATCATTTCCCACGTTTCTAATTGTTGGAAATTAACAATGTGAATATTCCCTTCTCCTTCCTTTATTCTTCACCTGATTTTGCTAAGATCATGGTAAAAAATGAATTAATTAGAAGCACCGTCTTTGGGTGATAGCACATAGCATTTAATATGCAAAATAAATTGCTTTGTGAATTGTAACATAAACTATTTAGCATTTCTATTTCAGGTGAACATTTTGCAGAACAGTGTACAGAACTGCATTTAAAAATATTTTCCCTGTAAGAAGGTATATATCCACTGCCCAAAAAGAAAATACATAAAAATTGCAATGCATTGCTTTATCCCTCTCATAAATTTTGAGTTAGTTACTGATTGCTCATTCTGTTCCTTAATAGTGCTTTATTTTAAAAGTATGAAATTGGTAAAGTGACAGGCTTAAGGTACAGAGGACTGCAAAATAACGTCTATAGGACATGATCCACTAATTTGAAACTGCCTTGAGTTAGAATATTGCCTATCAATAGAGTACCAAACAGTTTACTGACTCAGTGAGAAATGTAATATGTGCTTAGATCTTGTTTCACAAGAAATGATAGAAATGATTGTAAAGCAGACTTTCTCAAGTCCTGGTAGAATCTCAGAAACTCTTATTATAGGAAATTTCAACTTCATAGCATCCCCAGCTCTGATGCTTATGTTTCTCTGTTCCCGTGATTGCTTTTGTCAAACTGTTAAATATGAAATAACAAAATGCTGTGTAGCCATATTTGTAATGAATAACATGAGCAAAGCAGTCATGAGCAACTGCCGCTTTATAAAAGTTCTTTTAGATGTATCTATAGTTTTTTTCTATTTTTGCTGTTGAACTGTTTGTAACCAACAGAGTGGAAAATAAATTTCTCAGAACTTAGATTCTGAAAAAGAATCTATAAGGTTTCTGTGAAGTTTATGAACTTGAAAACATCATTATTTTCAAAAATGTTCTAGACTCATTGAAGATGATGAAATTCCTAGGTTTATTTGGCAGCCAGTAAACTTTTTTTAAGAAACTCATTTTCATTTAGATGCTCAGCCTGGTCTCTGAGTAGGTAGCATATCAAAATTATACAAACATATCACTGTTCCTGATTTAGAGTGGAATTTGGTTCTTTAGTCAAGTCAGTGTGTTTGCAGCTGCAATCTTCCTTCATACATTTTCTGCATGAAAAATGGTTTGTTCTGATCTGTTGTTCTTCAATTTCCATTTATAACTGTTCCTTTATAATCTATATAAGGAAATTCTCAGATAGAATTCTTTGTGGTATTTAAAGATTTTATACTTGTCAGTTTTAATCTTTTCCACCTTTTCTATTTCATGAAAGGAGGAAGAGGGTAGTTTTTTTTTTGTTGTGATTTCTTTCCTTCTAATTAAAGGATTTGTAAACTTTCAGTCTCTCAGTGTTCAGACTGAAGTTTTCTTGGTGAAGGCTACAATTAGTTTCACTCACAGGTACCTGTCTTTACTGTCAATAACTTTGACTCAGAAACTTGGCTGCATAGGAAAATGGCTAAGTTTTCTTGTCAAGCAAATAACAGTATTACTCAAATGTCTTAAGAAAAAGTTGTCATGTTTTTTTTTCCAGAAGCTAGTTCATTAAATCTGTAAAAATATAGAAAACAACATTGTCACTGTCTGACTCCAAAAATACCTTTTTCTCTACATTGTATGTGGTGTGTGTTGCAGATCAATAACCTTTTCTGTTAAATGTAAGCAGAAGTTTTATCTGGCTGTCTGGAAATTTTATCTAGTTATCTAGTTGTCTAGAAATTGCTAGGAAGCAATTTATCCCAACTATCTTAAGACAATCAGATGAGTCAGAGGAAAAATGGCAAATCCAGGCACCTAGATTTTCAGTTGTATGAACTAAGTGGAAATAACTCTTACTCAATATGCTTCATGATGAAAGAATGAAAAATCATCCTGAGGAGTGTGGTTGCTTTAATAATTCTGTGGGAGATGCCATTGTGGCTATGATCCATGATTATCACAGACTGTCTCCATGAACAAGAAATGAACTGAGAAAGGTTATTCAATAGGAATAATGTAATTATACAAAGGACACTGTGCACTAATAAAAAGAGGTGTTATTCTATGTGTACAAATATTTTTCATTTATCCAAGACAGTGATAATGAAAAAGAGATTTGCAGTTAAGCAAAAATGTCATTTACACCCACATTAAATCTCCCTCATATTTCCACAGCAATGTAAAGGCTCTTAGTGCAAATGAGAAGTAGGCTTCCAAGAGCTTTTCATCTGATGATTGTGAAGTGATTCATACTGCACTGCTATTCATACTGCTGCCATTAAGGATGAGAAGACAGAATGAACGGTGGGAGATTGACAGTTTTGTAAATCAGGACATAAATACTGAGTTGTAAGTGCCTGAAAACTCAGGTGAGTGTTTGCATGACAACCCGAAGTAGCAGAAGACATCAGCAATGATATGGCATTAGCAGGCCAAATTTATATCTGCCAGCACTCCTCAGCAGCTCTGTACCAGACTGATCAACTATGGCAAAAAGACAGGGAAATCTTTCCTAATATATGAGAAGCAGACTGAAATCATAATGACCTTTCTGCAATTTTTCATAAACCATTCAAATCTTTGAAAGTGTGTATTTTACACATGAGATGTGAAGCCCTGTCACTGTTACATTTTAAGCTGTGTAAAGATTGTGTTTTATCTGAGATTTTCCATACTGTGAAGCTTGGAGTAAAGAAAGATATAATGTGACAGTTACAAAAGGGAAGAGGAAGGGGTAGAGGTGAAGGCATGAGACAAAACCTGGACAACAAAATTTTGTGGAGGGACAGGACATTTCAACAAGATACCCAGATGCTGGAAGTTCTGTATCTTTGAGTGATTCTAAGTCATTTGTAGCAGGCTTTTCACTTCTCTATCATTAGGTGCCTCGTCTATATTCATTAGAGTACCTTTATGGAAGGAACTACAAAATTATCTTGTACCTGTATGAAAACTCCATATGCTTACACTTATTTTATTTCTAATGCTCTAAAATCCACTATTTTACCTCAGAAATCTAAATATTAGATATATCAGTGCAAAGTAGGACTGATAATATAATTTTAAGATGGTTTCATCCATGATTTCTTGTCATAGCTGCTGCTATAGAAATGGGGGGTCTCTTTGGGTTGAAAGATTCTGCCATTCTTCACCCTAACAATAGTTTTCCTCAGATGGAAGGAAGGAAGGAAGGAAGGAAGGAAGGAAGGAAGGAAGGAAGGAAGGAAGGAAGGAAGGAAGGAAGGAAGGAAGGAAGGAAGGAAGGAAGGAAGGAAGGAAGGAAGGAAGGAAGGAAGGAAGGAAGGAAGGAAGGAAGGAAGGAAGGCTACTTCATCAAATGTGTTTTTTTCTGTACATTTTTTGTTGTTGTTTTAGTTTTTGTTAGTTTTCTTTATTTGTTTGCTTGTTTTGTTTTGCTTGTTTGGTTTTGAGTTGTGTTTCTTAAAATTTCTCCAGGCATCCTGAAAGCTATTCTGTTTGAAAACTACTATTCCTTCATCAAAGTGTTTAGGAAACAGATGGAGTTTTTGGAAGTCAGACACAATAGACCTTTAATATTTAAAAAACAAAACCAAGAAAATTAGATGACCATACACCTTTAATAATGCAGAGATAAGATGAGTCTAAAGTGTCTCAAAAATGGGTCTTTTTCTGGATGCTCAGATTAACAAATTCAGCCAATCTGAAAGGTTGAAGTACATGAAATAAAATGTATTCCTAATTCTCTGAGCTTGATTTAAAGGAAGAAAGAGAGCTTCTCAGGGCATAAACACTGGGTCTGCCCAGTAATTATGGAATATTTGTATGTGGTTCTCTTTATCTTCCTCTATAGGAGGTTGTATGCATTGTATAAATAACCAAGCAGCACAGACAGACACCTCCTTTTTCCCACATCCCACAGCCTTTATAATCAATCTTTTCCTCTGACTTGAAGAATATTTAATTTCGAGTGCAAAATGGAATAGCTCTTGCTGGGTAGCTTGGCAATAATTCACAGAAGACAGTACACTACATTGGAGTCTGGTCCACTTTCCTCACTCAAGGAAGGGCAGCCTTGTGCTGAAGCAAGGAGATCAGAAGTATAAACACGAGCTCTCTATGCTTCAGATCAATGCTCTAATTTTGTCTCAAGTGAGAGGGCTTCCTTTATTATTATGGTGTATGTCTGGAAAGATGGCTGGGATAAAATGAGAGGAAGCTGAGAAGTTTTCTTCACATCCTAACAGAGGTTATAATGGTATGGAAATTATAGGGTAAAATACAGTTGCTACTCGCTGGATGGAATGTAGTTGGCATCTTTGAAACCCATTCCATGGTGATTCCTCACACCCACAGTCTGCAGCCACAGCACCTGCTAAGGGGGATGGAGCAGAGGGTGGAGCAGAATGAAGACACCGTGGCCAGGCTCTGTGGAAATCCTTGCAGGGGGGGAACTCGATGGAACTTTGCAGCTGAGAAACTGCATAACAACTGTCAGGCACAGGAGAGGGGAATATGTCCTGCTGCTGAGCCAACAACTGGGTGAAATCACTGTCTTCAGATTGACTTGGTTCATTACAGCCTAATTGTAACACTAACCCACACCTCCATCCCAAAGTTACCCAGCTACAAGGTACGGCCACCCCTCACCATGCACAAGCTCTATAGTTTTTTGAGTGTATCTTTTATAAAAAGAGACAGAATTTTGCACCAGTCTCTAACACAGGTATGTATGAGTAGAATCACTCAGCCTCCACCTAAACATTAAGTAGTAGTATCAAATGATGTTGAAGATGAGGGAAACATTAGGGAAAGCTCTGTTGCAACTGCACATATCTGTTGACAGGCCAAACCTGTCTTCTCCCCCATAGGGGTGCCTGTTGGGTAAGAACCACACTCTATCCACTCTTAAAAATAAAAATACTTTTATTGGGGACTAGAGCTTGTCTGTATATGTCTTTGAAAATGTTTTTCCATTCAGATACTATCACTGACTAGCCTCAAACCTTAACCTGTCACAATTTTATACTAATAAAGGATGTTAACCCATGAACTGTGAGTCTTTCATGGGTGCTGGCAGTTGCTGGCAGTCGAGAACATATTCAAATAAAGAGGAAGACCTAGTGAGGGATCTCCCTTATGCTGTTGGTGTATTTCCCCGAATAAATTAAGTTGAACTACTTGAACCACCCACCAATAATCCAGCAGGACTGCTCAAGGAAGGGTCCCCCTAATGGGATGCTCACAGACTGGTTGGGTACAAAAGTCTTGGTGTTCCTGGGGTGCTGGCTGACAAATTTAATACTGTGGATTGAATAAATATTCCTTTCTCATGAGACACTCTGTCTTTCCTTTTTTTTTTTGAGAGAAATCAAAAGAAGACTGATTCTCCTAATGCCAGTATGAGAATCATGTCAGAATTTACTGAAGTATAGAGATTACTTTCTTGCGAGAGAACTTGAGTACTTTCTTGCCAGAGAACTTGAGTATGATCAGATTTCTTCTTACAGATATAATTCCTATATCTTTTTCATGAATATTTTCCTGGTTTTTCATGCAGCCTCATTTAGTTAGTTTCCAAAGAGCTATTCCACAGTAGTTATGCATGGGGCTCCCTCTTGTCTGCAACAGTAAAATCCCCAGTGATAAACCCTTGTGCTCTGCACTCTAATGCATTAAATATCTTAAGGCATGTAGTCATAAATTGTTCACCCAAGATTACAAGCAAAGTTGACAGTAGAGTGGAAAACCCAATGAACCCAATCATTAGCTTAACATTCTTTTCTTGTTATATGAATTAAAAAGCAAATTTATTACGTTAAATGTCCTACTAAAATGTTAAGAACCCATTAAGTGCTATTTTCAAATAGCAGAATATATGCTCTTATGTTACAAAACAAATACATTTTAGTAATTTTCTCTTGCAAGAAAGAATTCTGGCCTACTCCAGTCTTATACCCAATTAGTGATCTGATCTGCATCTACTGAAGCAAATGACAATGTTTTGATTTGAGGCCAGCAGTTCATGATCAAGCTATAAAAGCTATATTGTGCCCTGAGTGTTAAGTAAGAACAAGTCTTCTCTTGTTTCTTTCTCACTGAAAAATTCCTGTGCTCTGGAACAAGACTCATTACTCTTGTTTGGTTGCCATGGTTCTCTTTTCTTGGCAAAGCTGTCAGCTTGTTACGAAACAGAAACAAAGGGATGATTACCTATTTCTCCCACCTCGAGCCACTGATAGCTCGATTAAGGTATAGACTTAACATCTCACTATTATGAGGTGTGATAAAGTGAGCATGTAAATTTCAAGATCAAACTTTTGAATTCTTTGCTGTGGATACTCTAGAGGTATATAATCTTTCTGTATAAGTAATTAATGAAAATTTTTCTTTACCATGCTTTGCAATTAAAAAACAAACAAACAAATAAACAAATGAAATCCCCCACCCACAAAATAAGATGGGAGCTATCTCCAAGGTTCTGCAGAGTTCTCCTCAGGAGCAGAGTTGAAGTACCCCCATGCAGAGATTCAATAGTGTAAACAGGTTTTGTGGAATTGTTTTTGAGTACACATTAGGCAAATTACACATGCAGTAAACATAATGCATAATGACATAAAATCTGGTATAAAAAATAACAACTCAACTAATGTTTAAATACCCAGACACTTTATTTCATAGAATCCATTGCCAGATGCTGAATTGAAAGGCAAAATATAGCCCACATAAATGTGACTTCCACAAATAAGCTGAATACAATCAATGCTATTCCAAGAGCTAACAGATTCACTTAAGTTGGCTTTAGAAATGAGTTGTGATTATTTTCAGTATTTTCAGTTATTTTCAGTAAAATTAGAACACTGAGTTATGTTTCCTACTCCAATTAGATGAGGTTTGCTCTGTTCAAATTTCAGTGGGATTTTTGTGGAATTATATATGACATCTGAATTAATACTGGAAGAGTTCATCATGATTAATGTCATTATAAGAAATGCAAAAGGGATTAATATGGATTTCTTACTTGTTGCAAAGTGTAAAAACCCGAGGGGCTTTGCCATCGAAGAGCACTGGGGTGGCCTTATCTAGTCAGATCTTTTGGATCAGAGATATTAAATAAAAACATCTGTAAACTGCTACAAGATTTATATTCCTCCTTTCTGATATAAATGATATTACTAACTCTACTGTACTTTTGGGACCCATTTAATTTAGCCCTTTCTTCAGAAAGTACTTAATAAAAAATTTATTGTATTAATTATGATATTTCTAGTACATTATGAATTTATAAGCTCGTCACCACCTGTAAACACATCTCCCAGTTGCCTTGTAGAGGCAAAACCAAAACATTATATGCATCATAAAGTGAAAATTCCAGTAGTCTTAATGCTCTGGGCTTGTCATATAGCACTCTGCAGACATGTCAAGAGTTAAGTTTGCTGCCATTTGATTTGTGCCTTCCTTCCAGTTGTCTCTTATAAGTGGGGACCAAATACCCGAGACCCAAATCTCTCACACCTAATATTGTCTGGTTTTGACGTTGCAGCTATTTGAGATAAAGACTACTGAAATATTGCACTTATTGAAAGAAACTGTATATAGCTAAGCTTTGTAAGTAGCTATAATTCTTATACTGGCAGGGGTTCAAAGTGACGTCATAATTGCATAAGTAACTTTAGGAAATACCTAAACTACAGAGAAAAAATGCCTTTGAATTTGATAAAATTTCTGAGAAAATCTATAAACCTTTTTGAGAGAACAATATACTCATTCATGTGTGTATATGAGGGAGACTGAACATTAGGCTAAACTTTTAAATTATTCTTATGTGTTTTGGGAGGGTTCCTCTTCAAAAAAGTACAGTTCTGGCAGTCTTCTCTACACAGTTGTGAATGTAACATGACTGCAAAAGATCCTCTTAGCAGCTAAGGACCCCTGAGTCTTTCTCTCCAGTGTATAGTCATGGAGAAATGAGTACCTGTCTTAATCTTAGACTGATTTTTAGCCTAGCTACCTCTTGTTTCCTATATTATTTAATTTCTTGTTTTAAACTCCCTCTGATGCATGAACAGGTAGAGTATCTTCAGAGGACAGTAAATGTTATAAACTTCAAAGTTTGTTGAAGTAAATAACTCCTTGAACACTTTTTTTTCATCACTGATAACAGAGAGAACCTAGAGGACTTTTCTAGACCACAAACTCAGAGGTGTTATTCAGCTACCAGAAGATATGTAAGTACTGATACCAGAACTGCCCCAGGATAATATGAGACTTGCACGACCAGAGATCACAGAAGATATTCTAGGACATTTAAACATTCATCCTTTTGCAGCAGAATCCCATCCTTACATTTTAGATGTTGTGATGGCATGAATCCAATCCTGTCTTATAAATCATATGCAAAAAAATTATTAGCACTCTCAAACAGTTTAGAGGAGTTTTCTTATTTCAAGCCTTTATGTCCTGCTTCAGGCAATTGTACAATGACAAGTTAATCTCATGAGGGATATTTCCAAAGTTTCTGTTTTTTTTCATCAGTGGTCTTGTTAAGAACCATGAAATAAGACTCTTCCATTTAAAAGGTAGTATTCAATATAAGTATAAAGTTTGCATGGGGCAAAGTTCTCAAATCCCAGTGGGAAAACTTGACCATCCAACCACATGAAGACAAAATGGATCAAAATATGTTCTCTCCTACCATGGAAAAGAGTTCAATTAACCTTTCTAAATGAAGCTTTCCTGTGCTTCAATTCTGTGTTTCTGTGGACCTATACCTGGCCACTCCAAGATCTAAATCAAGTTTTATGTTTTTAAGACAAATTTATAGTAAAGACAGTGACAATATACCATATAGAAATAGCAGCTTGTTGTAGTATCCTATCAATCCCAGTGTGACATTACACTTTGTATAGCAGCTCCACACAGGATAGATGTAAATGGCAAATCTAGTGGCCTAAACTGTTCATTCTTCCTAGGAAAGTACACTTGAGATGACACAATAAATCCCTTCACAGTCCTGGGAGCCCAGAAATGAGAATTATGACATATGAAGAACAAATATGGCCTTTACAGCATTGTAAATGCATCATAAATTATACAGATTTTAGTATGTAGTTGTATAAGGCTATAAAAGGTATTTTATCCTACAGGTGTGAATGATGTCTGACATTTTGTTACCTCACTATTTGTGTGTAAATAAAATAACTCACAAGTGAAATCAGATTTTTAAGACCTAATGGCCCATTCTGTACATCACAGAAGCTTTTGAATAGTGTTCCACTTCAAAATAAGAAAACAAAGCCACCTGTCTTATCTGTGGACTGATCTGCACAAGGGCTGATGGTATATGAGTTACAATAAGAGCTGGAAGTCTGCATCAAATCATATAGAGGGTAAGATGGGCAGCAAAGCTCATATGGGGAAGGAAGATAAACCAGATTTGAAACATAGCAGAAGGGTTGTTCTGAGGGATCTGTAAAAGATTTCAGAACCAGCCCATAAAAACACGGGGTACTGGCCTAATTCAGTTTTCAAGGACAGTGGGAAGTATTAGTTGGTTTAGTACCCTCTACAGTGGGAATTTAAGAGTTAATAATTAAGAGTTGGTAGCTAGTTTGTCTGTCAAGAGGCTGGATTCTCTGTACTTGAAAGCAGAAAATGGGCATTGTGAAAGAAGGGAAGAGCATAAGCAGGCAGGAATGTGGTCAGTGGTGCAGGAGGTTATAAGGCAACTGTGAGTATGATGCAACAACACATAATTCTACTTTGTTTGTGTTAACTTGTGATAAAAGTTTGCTTTAATGTTTGGAGTCAGCATGTTGACACATTCCAATAGATAGTTTGTGTTGCATGAGAAATGTTCCATAATCAAAAAACAGAAATGCCACATTAAGTATTAGTGTGGACCTTTATTTTCCAGAATTACAAATCTATTACTGCAACTATAATGAATACAAATAATTTTTCAACCTTTCTGGTTCGATCTAATGCAGTACAGTGCTAAGAAACTACACAAATCGTTTTACTTGATAAACAAAAGGATATTCAGTTGGTGAAGGCAATATTTAATTTAAAAGGTATTCCACATATTGTGGTAGCAATTTTATCATCTTCTTAATATTAAAAATTACCTTTACTCGTCAAATCCATAATCTCTGCTTTCCAGAGGGAAAAACCACCCTTCCTGGGTCAATGGAATTATCAGCCCCATGTTGCTTCCACCAGCAGCAGTAATGTGTACAGCAATATAGCTGTGTTGTACTGGAGTAATGCTGATTTTTGTGGCACCCATACCTGTTGGATGCACAGGCAGAGCCTGGAGACAAACTGACACTCAGGAACTAAAATATGAGAGAAAGTATCTTGCAGGTATGAATAAAATACAACTTTATTTTTTAATCATTAAATAAAAGCTTGGTGATACAAAGAAATAAAAAAGAAATTATAAGGACTGAAGAATGAGTATTTCTAAATAACTAAACCATATAATTCCAGTAGATGAGCATCTTTCCAGAAAAATAAAATGCAGCTTCTGGAAGATAGCTTAATAGGAACTTGATATTTTTCCTCCCTTGAAATGCATGTTTGGGTGTTTCCCTAAATGTTCATTTGGTGACTTAGCTCAGAAACACAGGGACCACACCAGCAGCACAAATATTAATCCTGTTCAGTGCTCAGTGACTTTGAGCAGTGAATACATTCACATCTGTGGTTCAAGTTTTGTTCATGGAGACAGGTCAGAGAATGCTTATTGAGCTATTAGCACTTGCTCCAAGTTCAGATTAGTTCAAGAAGATGGATATTGCACCGAGGGACTTTATTCTCCTAAAAACACCATTGAGAGCAAAAGCAAATGAGGAGGAAGAATAGCATAAGAGAAGATGCTGAATGGTCATAACACTCAGGTTGGAGAGAGGAAGAGGAAAGGAACTGAAGCAGAAAATTAAATGGTCTGATACTGACTTTGAATAACAGCTGTGGGTCACCCTGAATCTTGCTGTACTGGAAATGCACACATAGTCACACCCCCAGCTGTGATCAGTTTTGTTAAGGTGCCAGCCCTTTTCTCTGCCTCTGTCTTTTCTTACGTAAATACACATCCTTAGCCTAGCAAGAAACCTCTAACCACTTAAAAGACTATTCCATAATAAAATTACCTTCAAGATATTTTGGAAAATTTGGATATTTTCTTCTCCTTTCATTAACTCCTGCAAAGCTGGTCCTCCTGTGAGTTCTTCACTCATCAGAATCTAATTATTATTACCTTCCATTCAGGTTTGGCTGCCTGGGTCTAGCTATCAGAGGTAGTCTCATGGGAAATCAGACTTGCTGAGATATTTGTTAGCGCTGCCAGTTACCTCTCTAGTGAGAGGCACTTTTTTTTTGCCTTTCATTAACTCTTTTTCTCTTTTCCTGCTGACCACTCTTTCAAACCCACAATCGCTGTATACTCACAGTGAGCTGAGGCAGCAAAACACACAAGCCATGGATTTTGAATTATAAAAATTATAGCTGAAGAGATCAATTATATTATCCACTAGCACTTCAAGATTATATCACATTTCATAGTTTTCTACTGTTTTATTCCCCTAATTTTAAAACCTTGAGGGACAGGGCTTTTGCACTTCCTTATAGAAGACTTTTCCACAGTTTAATATAGCTTACTGTTTATAGGAAGATGTCTTGTTTTCTTTTTCATCTAATATCCCTCTGCATAATACATTTCCATGACCCTTAAGTTACCTTCTTTTTAAAATATTTGAAATCAAACATTATTTCTTGATAGTGTCTCAACTATATGGGTTTTGTTGTTCAGAATAAAATAATAGACAATTGCTACGGAACATATAAAACATATGAAAACCTTCTTCTATTCTCTCTCATATGTATCTGTTAAAAGGGTACTTTTCCACTTAAACTACTCTTATTGAAGAAAGTGTGGGTATTCTTGAAAATAATTTTAAATAAATGTAGATTATTTCTGTCTAAAATGACTTTTCCTAGAGAATACAAGCTTGCTATATTCAGCAGTTTCTTTCTTTGTTTTTTCCTCACCTTTTATTGTTAACATCTATGCTGCCTCCCTGATCTGTCCTTGACAAAAAATCACCACCATGTTCCTCAGCGAACTTATATGTCTTCTTCACCCTCATCCATTTCACATCTGCTCTCATTGCCAGTGATTTCCAGTCTAGAATATATTTCATTTCAGCTTTGGCACACTGGTGTCTGAGGTCTTTTGCTGCAGTGCAACTAGTACTAGTAATTACATCTTCTGCTTTCCCATATTTCACTGCATTTCATTACAACTCCCTGTTTCATACCTAACAACATCACATAGATTCAACTGTTGATAATGTCTTTCTGTCTTTCCTACTCCACATCCAGTTCCCTGCATGAGCACTTGTATTTCACAGCTCTCTTGAGCACTTTCCATTCTTCTCCTTACCACCACTTTTTTTCCCATTCCCTGTTCTCTAATGCTGGTAGCCAGTGCTGTGTACTTTTTCTCACATAATGACCTTGGACTATTCTGCTCTCTCTTCATTTTTGCTAGCAAAGGCCTGTGTCCCTTCAGTCTTCTCTTAATTACTGCAACTATAGCTGACTATGCTCCTAGAGCTCTGTTCATTTTTTTTCAAGGCTTCTACAGTAACAATACACCTTGCCTTAGAAAACATTTATCATGCACATGTATTAATACTAAACTCCTTGTGCAGCTCCCAGCCCTTGCCCATGAGGTCCAGTCCAAAGCTCATCATGTACTTCCAGATTTTATTTGAATTTCATCCTTGGAAAAACCATCTTCATTCTTTCTCATGCTTTCTTTATTGATAGTCTGCACACACACTTCAAAAAACATTTCATAGAGCCATAGAATGGTTTGGGTTGGAAAGTGCCTCAAAGATCAGTTCTAACCTCCTTTCCAAGGACACCTTTACTAGACTATGTTGCTCAGAGATCCATCTGACCTGGCCTTGAACACTTCAAGGGATGGGGCATGCACAACTTCTCTGGGTAACCTGTTCCAGTGCCTCACCATCCCCACGGGAAATAATTTCTCTCTAATATCTAATCTAAAGCTACTCTCCCTCTCAGTTTAAAGGCATCTCTCCTTGACCTGTCACTGCATGCCCCTGCAGAAAGTCTCTCTCCATCTTTCTTGTGGGCTCCCGTCAGGTACTGGAAGGCTGCAGATAAGTCACCCTGGAGCTTTTTCTTTTCCTTCTCTACTTTTTCTCAGCAGGAGTGGTCTCAATCTGTTCATCCCCCAGCCTGTGTTGACCCTGGGAGTAGCTCTGACCCAATTGCATCACCTTTCATTTGGACTTAAACTGTGTGATGTTCCCATGGGCTCATTCGTTGAACTTGTACAGGTCCCACTGGATGGCATCCCATCCTTCAGGTCTGTCAACAGCACCATTCAGTTCTCCTTTGTTTAACCAGGGTTTTGGCCAATCTTTCCTAAGCAATTTGCCATTCCCAGTGTCCAATTTATGCCTGGTTTCAGTTTGCAAATACAGGCATAGGTGTCACCATGTATGGCAGGGCATCAACATTACAGAAAGACCAAATAGAAGAGCCTGAAAAAGGTTGGTTAAGAACAACAGGGAGTCAGGTAGAAGTTACTCAAAAAAGCAATTTGAGAAAATAATTGAATGAAGTGAAATGAGAAAATGTTTTATTCTTGAATAATGAGCAAGAAATGGACAATTTCTGCTGCATAAATATCACTATTAGTATTTTGTATGTAATTAAATTTACAAGAAAGAAGGAAAGTCTTTTGATACATGTTTCTATGTTCAACCTCTAAAAAGGGTGATTTCTTACTACTTTGCCTCTCGTGGATATTTCAAAAGTAAAAGCAGGTCTCAACTTGGTAAATCAAGAAAACCATTAAGAATGTTCCTATATTCTATTGAAAATTTTGACTGAAACATGTTTAAGAATTTATTAAATCACTATTAAATTTTTTTCATATAAAATATTACAATTTCTACATTTGTTTCCAAACACCAAACCAGTAAAACCAAGAAAAATAATTTATGAAAACTTAATCAGCTGTTTTTATATTTTCTACGCAACAATTTTTGTCTTAAAAAAAATATTTTCCTCAGAGAAAGAAATGGTTTTAATCAAAAACACTTTCAGCTATGTCTAAACCCGATATCTTTCTATCCAGGGGAATCAGAAAGTACTTTGTACTGAATGTAATGTCATGAAAACACTGCTACAGTTTATATTACTTAAATATTATTCTCAGAAATATTATCTTTTAATTTTAATTTTTTATTCCCATGGGACAGATAAGGAACTGGAAAGAATACAAATGAGAATGGTTTCAGAGACAGGCATGCTTTGTCATTTGTCACTGCCAAAATCCATCAGTAATATGGTATCATGAGAGGGAGCTGTTGAAAGACTAAGAATTTTACTGGAACATTTAAACATGATATTAAAGGGAGATTTGAAGCAATGCCCCTAAAGAAAACTAATGCTTACTTTGTTAACTGCTGTGAAGCAAGAAAATGTAGACAGGAAGCCACCATTTATCTTCTTTTTGTTCCCAGGGGCTCCTTATGCTAACCTGCCTGCCTTTTTAAAATTTTCAGCTTGCTTGATAATATTACAGGCTTGGGAACATTTCACTGGACTGAGGAGCAGGACAGTAGGAGCTCCTTTCTACTCCTGACCTGTGGCAGGAACAGAAATTGCTGCTGATTCCCTAGTGCCCCTTCTCAGAGCACGGGTAGGTCCTCACAGGCCAGAAAATCGGCTGATAAGTGGTGGAAGGGAAAGAATAGAAAAGGAAAAAAGAATGGAGCAGAAAAAGATTTTAATATCAGCAGTTTTTCAAAGGCAGACATCACAGTTATCTATTCAACCACCCTCCTCCTCCTGTTTTACAAATACTCAGTCATGAAGGCAGAACCTAATAGAGTCTTTGAACTAATTTAGTTTCTGTAATTTAACAAGGCTCATTGACTCGTGCCTGTGGGATTCCTGAGTGATCTCTCATCCGAGTGCTAAGCTGGCCCTTGAGTACTTAACTTGAAGACAAGATCAGGTACACTCAGATGGGATGACTGACTTTGCAACAGTCCCATGTCTTTTTCCCTTTAAAATTGGTTGTGAAAAGGCTAAAGATTCATGGTATCGTGAGGACAGAGGTTCTTCATCAGCAGGATAATGAGCACATTTCCAAGAGCTCTGGAAAATATCGTGCTTCATAGTTGATTGGTTAGCATTAAAATACCCTGGAGAGATAGCTGATTAAATGTTATTTTCCTTAAATCATGAAAATGCGATCATGAGGAGGCAGAAGAAAATTAAATATCTAAAGCCTCACCAAGAATCCATGTCAGAACTCAGGACATCTTCACCATTGTTGATAAGGCTTTGGGTCAGGCCATACTGGGCTAATTAGTGTTTTCCAATTCCAGAGGGCATGAAATTTAGTGATAAATGACCAATATTTTAATCAGATGTATGAGATTATGCTACGTCCAGATACACTGTTGAGTGTGAGAATCCTGGAGGTGCTGAAAACCTTCAGGCACAGCAGAAGTCATACGAGGTATGAGGTATTATTATTACTGTATTTTGTTACATCCATTCTGTGTTCTCACTTTCCCAGCAGAACATACTACTTGTGGTGAAACAAAATTATTTGATTTGTCTTCTTGTCCCCTGTATTTTTGACACTTTCCAACTTTAAGCAGACAAGCTTGCTATTTATCCCAACTGATCTGCCTCTCCTTGGTTTTGTGCTGCCATGTGTGCAATCAGTGGCACCATAATTATATTCCATAACAGGCAGAAAGGCCAACTGCACCCTGACTTGCTTGATGAGCTGATGCATTTTATGGCAGCTGGGCAGAGTGGTGGTGTTTTCAGATATGCCCTCTTAAGTTACCTTCTTTCACCAGCACACTAAAAACATTATGCAAATTATCAAATAATTTCAGTGCTGCTCGACAATTTGCATTATGAGATTAATGATCAAACCAGCGTACCTTTTTCCGATAGTAGGGGAGGATCAATCAAGGTCAAAATACTCTAAAAGAGCAGGCAAAATAAAGCATAGAGAAGGCAACCATGTCTTTGCTGTTATCAACAGTGAGGATGCTTGGTAGCTGGCCAAACAATTCAGTTTCAGTGTCAATATTTTTCAGTTTGTATAAAGCAATTTGTTGAAGGCTTCAAACTTCCTCTCCTCAGTTGTAATGAGAAATTCAATGGCTGCTGGACATTTTGAAAAGTTGGTGCAGACCCATTCGAAAATATTCCCTGCATCCCACAAAAGGCTGAGCTGGTGTAATCAGAACTGGGTTTGCACAGTTGAGTGAGAAAACAGCTCTATGATGGTTCAGATTTGGGAGACTGTTTGGTCACAAGGCCCAGAGGATTTGATTCCTTGACTGCAAATATTTCACTTATGGAATCTCAATCCTTTAAATAAATAGTGGACACCTGACTGGGAAATGCTTTAGAAACCATGTTCCAACAAGTAAAATTCAGTCGCCTTTTAGTTCCCTTCCACAGGATCTTTATTTTTGGGGTGTAGTAGCTCCTTTGACTGCTCTCCTCATTCCATATTCAAAGTCTATGACAAACTAAGGAAGTTTCTCTGCTGATTTAAATGATTGCTGGACTGGACTTTGTTGCTTTTGTTGTCACAGTGTTTTTCTTTGTGAAATACAGTTTGATTGTTGAATTTTCTTTCCTTCTTTCCCTTTCTTTTTCCTTTTCTTCACTTCCTGTTCAGTTTTTTTCCTTTTTCTCCTTTGTTCCCTTTCCCCCCTTTTTTGCTTTCTTCCCCATCTTCCCCTTCCCTTCCCCTTCCATCTTCCCTTCCCCAGTCTTCCCTTTCTTTTCTCCCCTTTTCCCTACCTCTCCCCCATTTTTTTAAGCTCATAGACATTATCTTTCAGTTATTTACTCAATCAGGCTTTTCTCATTTTCCAGCAAAAACTAACAAGGAATCTGTTCTCACAAGGTATTAACACAGATCAACACCAGCAGAATGAAATTAACACCATTGGGATGAAATGAACTCAGTAACTCCCATGTCAATAGATATTTATTCTTCCAGAGCTTTTGTTTAACTCTCAGTCTGGAACCTTTTGTACTGGTTAAATAAGCTTCTAAACAAGTAAATTAAATGTTTCTCATCATCTTTGATATAACTGATGTCTTCTTTTACCTTTACTCATTATTTTTTTAGCATGTCCATTAATCTGCATTCATTATTTATGTTCACTGTGGGAAGCTGCTGCTTATAGTTTCCTTTCAACATCCTCTCAGTTTGAGGGTTTTTATTTCTGAGACTTTATCTACTAGGCTTTAGCTAGCAGAGTCATGGAAATTGTTAATCACTCTCACTTCTAATACAATCTCATCTCTATTCTGCATTTACAATATTTTCTACATTACAGCAAAGATTGCTATACTAAAGTGCTATGCTTGCAATCCTGTCAGAATTGTCTCCTTACATGGAGAACTTTTATTTTCTTGAAGAAAATTTGTCCATTGCTCTACTATTTGTAAGTGTCCCTAGAGATACTCTATAGAAGATTCTCAGGATTTGTATTTTTTTGAGGATATCTCTGTTTTTTGGAAGAGGCCTAAGCGAGCTGCCATTTGATATGATGTTCATAACATTAAGCTCCATATTTAATGGATCTTGCCAAAGCTGGAGAAAGGATTGTGCCAAAGGAAACAGACAGCTCTTTGTGAAGGAGCCTGAAACAAGAAGCAGCTGTTTGAGATGAGGGGCAGATATCCATGGCTGGTAGGGATGGAAAGTGCTGAGGGTTATCAGTATCAAATTGCAAAATCAATATCCTCTTACACCAGCTTCATGGGAAGGGCACCAAACGGTTCTTGATTTCTTAGCATTGTTTAAATATCGCTCAGTTGAAGTGTCATGGGAGGCACATGATAGATGTAGACTGTACTGAACAGAGTCCTGTCTTGTGTTTGGTTGGTGACAGCCTTGGTGACAGAAATAAAGCTATTCTTCTGTAAGTGAGGAGGGTGGAAAAGACAAGTGGCAGAGCTGAAGAAACAAAATACTGGATTGGGCTACTCAAGATCATTTACATGCATAGACAATATACACATTTGTTCAGGAATTAGACAGCTGGAGGCAGCCAAGCAGTCATTGGCATCTCCTTTGCTTTGCCAAATTCCTATGGCACCTACTGGGGTGAAGTGCTAAAGATGAGAGAAAAAACTAGTGGTACTTCATGTCTATACACACATACCCACACAGCCACACCCACACCCCTGCAACATGCCAGAGACAGTGCTAGAAACCCTGTATCTCTCAGAATTTTCCTATCTGTGTCCAAGTTCTGCCACAGAGAGCCTTTTTTTATGCATTGAAGATAAAATTAAGTTTTACCAAGGCTTTGAGAAGTCTTTAGTGACTTTTGGTGATGTGTGTTTCCTTTAAGAGACTGAATTTGAATGGAAAGTCAGAAGGAAAACTAGGATTAACTTGATGAGGAAAGTGAAACAGCGTAAGCAGGCTGGCGAAGAAGATCAATGGAAAATTGAGGTAGATTTGTCAAGAAGCCTATAAGGCTAATCAAGACACACAAGCCATTATTTTTTTATGATGGTTTACTGATTTTATTTTATTTGTGAGTACTTAGCTAATTCCTGGCATCTGATTTGCAGGAATGATGAGCACTCTGTGTAAGTATGATACCAACAGGGGTGTGTACAGAGCTTATAAATGTGAAGCAATGTTAAGTCCTTGAAAAAATAATTTGCCTAGTGACTTAAATTGGCCACTTCATATCTATGGATACTATGGACTTTAATCTCTCCAAGCATAGCATCTCAGCTGTGAATAGAGAAGTGTTTCGAAAGGGTGCTGTGAAAATGAATGCATTATAGAGATGAGTTACACAGAAAAGCCCATGAGGAAATTAATAACTCTGTCTTCTGAGCAATGTTATAATTGTGTGCAATAAATAAGGCCAAGAACTGCACAGTGAAGAATAAGGAGAAAACAAAATACTGAACTGCTGCTCATTAAATGAGCACTGTTTCATCTGCACACTGAATGAAGTAGAGGTCCTCTGGGAAAAAAAATGTGACAATGTAATTAAAAAATATACCATCATCTATTCACATGAGGGAGACAGATTAAGGCAACTTGAATTCTGACATTTTCATATTTTGAGTGCCTTCTATGCAGATTGTTTTGCAGACCTTGGAAACCAAAGCTTTAGACTGGTTTTATGTAATCAGATATTCTCTACAGACACTCTTTAATCAATCCAGCCAAACCTGGCAAATTTACAAGGACATTAAAGGAGACATTCAGTTAGAGGTTAACTGTGTAAATATAAGTGTGTTAGGATAGCCGGTACCTACAGAGAGTAGGTGTCTAAATTCCTGGTACAGTTGGTGGAGACCTAGGATCAATTCAATTGCCTGCAAAACTGTTCAGTGCCTTTTGGTATAAAATTTAATAAACCCAACCTGGTTTTCTCCTGCCACTAAAGTCTCATCACTCCTAGGTCCTGTGTCTGGTTTGCCTAGCCTATGTGGTGACCAAATACTGGTGGACTTCTCAAATACTGGTGGACTCCTGACCACAGAATTATGATCTGAGGCACTTCAGTTAACAAAGTCTGGGGAGAGGATTGATGTCTCCAGATGCAAATTTGTCAGCTGGACCATTCCCTAGGCTTAGCTGTCTAGTTAGACAAGATCTCTGTTGAATAAAATTGGAGCTGAGAGGTATCACATTTCCTTAGATGTCTAAATATTAATATCTAAATTTAGATGTCTTTTTATGATACTGAAACGTGTTAGGTACCTGAAAAAAATGTTATGTTCTTTTATTGTACCTCCCTGTGAGAGTTACAGGGTGAATTCAATCATTATCCATTATAACTCAGCAAATCCCTTGTCAGTTAACATGTATACATTAGCTGACCATTTGGGATGCACGTAGCACCTGATTAGCTGTAGTGGAGATTCTCTCTTGTGCAGACAGAAGACAAAACATAGGTAGTGCACAGGGGAGGAAACAGAGAAAGGAGTTCTTAGAGGCACAGGAAACAAAAAGAAGATATTGTCTGTTGATATGAGAAGCATCTGGAAGTCATGCACTAAGGGTGTTAACATAGGATGTGCTATTGCAATAAGGAATAGATGACACACAAAATGTATGACACAGATCAGTTGGAAATATGGTTTGATTGATTCCTTGGTTCGCAGACAATGCATTTTGTAACACATTTAATTTTGGATAGTTGTTAAGTCATTTATTTTCTTTAAAGAAGCCATGTGAATTCTTTAGCTTTAAGTGTGAATTTCTGTTTTGGAGGGGTGCTGCCAATTGCTCACTTTGACTCAGGTGACAGGCAGGTAGGAATACAGCAGAAATATTACTTCTGCTAAGGAATGAATTTTTGCCAAGAGCTCATGCCAAAGTCTGCCTTTTTACTTTTTAGCATTGAGACGATATAGCTTAGCTTGAATCCAAGAGGCTTTGGGTAGATCCTGTAAAGGCTCCTGGTAAGGTAAATCTCCTAAATAAATAATGTGCAGGAGTGAAGGAATGAATACCTTCAGGTATTATCTAAGGAATATTGAATTGTTTTCAGCATTGTACCAGATTTCTTTGGAGTCTTTGTACTTGTCCATTGCCCATAAGCATGTTCAGTTTCTCAGATTATGTCATTAGTTTGCTGAAGTTACCAGTAGAGTCCTCAAAATACCAGGATAAGAATTTAAAATAAAACCACACAGATTAAATACCCTGAATACTGTTCACAAGGCATCTATGGGATCTTAGGTATTTTATATATATAGACTCTGACATTTTCTAGAGGTTGCACTTCCTTTACTTTCAAAGGTAGGAGGAAATTCCTCTTTTTGATATCTACTTCCTCACTCCACTCATTATATCCACAGGATGTCTTATAGATTCATTTTAGTATCTCTCCATTACCATCCTCTTCTTCCATTACATTTGTTTCTGACACTGCATCTCCCAAGTTTGACTGCTCAGCAGCCAGTGTGTTTATGCCACCCATATCCCATCTGTCTCTTTTCTATATTTTATTTGTCATTCATTGTGTCCTGCCTCACTTCTCCCACACACTTTACAAGGTTCTCTTTTTAAGGATGTTCTCATTGCTTGTAACATTTTGTACTCTTGGCTGTCCCATTTTCCTCCCTGACTCGTCAGAGCCTGAAACCTTCATGTGTGTCTGGTCTATTCTTTGATGGTGAAAAGTTGAGAAAATAGTGTTTCAAGTGATGCAGCAATTAATCAGTTGTGGAGTATGATTAGTATAAATCTCCCATGCAAAGAACCTTGAGCAACATTTAGTCACCCTAATCTACTTCTGTCATTCAAAACCAGGACTTCAACCCAGATAGTTCCTGAGCCTGGTACAGAATCAAAATTATGCTACTGTGGATAATTCTTTTGAGAGGAAATTTAGATACTTGATTCTGTTTTTCAGGCAATTGGTCCCTTTCCATCTTATATTACACCCTGCTTGGATTGTCAATGAATTTCTAGCTGCAGCAGCAGCAGTCATTTTAGGTAGCACATCCCACTGTGGGCTGTGTATGAAATTTATGCCTTTGATTTTTGTATATAAAGCCTCACTATTGTGGCTGTAGGCATTTTATAAACCTCAGAATGAATAACGAAGATATTCACAGCCCACACTCCCACACTCCATTATAGATACGCTACAATCAGCTGGGAGTCATGGCATTTATCAACTGCTGAAGGATAATGCAGTTTATCACTTTTTAATGAATTATTTTCTGTACTGCTCATTTCCGGAACAGATAAATACAGTCAAGGACATCCTATATCAGGAGGGAGTTACAGTGAAATTTCTTCCAAGTTTAATGACATTTAGCTAAATCCTTCCCCACAGCTTACAGTTTGTTTTGTTGTACTGTGGTGTAGAGGCTGGTGCAGAAAGATGATACAAAGCACAGGTGAGGCATGTTATCCTTGCACCCACCATAAAAGACAGGATCAAAAAAAAAAAAAAACCCAAAAATATGTAAAGGGCTTCAGCTCCGTGGAGGGGATGAAGGGAGTTGTGGAGTAGAACACTGTCATTTAGGTGGTCATCAAGGCAAGAAAACTTTGAACTTTCAGCTTGAAGAGGTTTGTGCTGCCACTTATAGAAACAATATTATTTTGTGATATCTAGGTGTTATTAATTCAGACAGGGTTTTTGAGAAAGCCTTCTCAAGTCCTCCTTTCAAATATAAATTTGAAACAAGAGCCAGACCTCTTTGGGAGATGACACTTCCATATGGCTGCTGTTTTTTGGAGTTTGAAAGAAATGCCAAGACATCCCAGGTCTTATAAAGGAAAAAAACCCCAAAATAACCAACCAACCAACAAAAAAAAAAAAAAAAACCAACAAAAAACCCTATGCCAAACCAATATGCATATTAAATAAAATACAGGTATCAGAAACCTCAAAAAAAACCTCTTAGTGAAATCAATTTTAAAAATATATGTTCAGCACAGCGTTTCAGCTTTGGTAAAATGAGGTGTTGTGACAAAAGTTTGGAACTAATCTGATAAACTCTCAGAGGAATATTATTAATATTTGAAGCTAGAACCTTTTCAGATGTATCAGCACTGGCATTCCTACAGATGTGATGAATGACTGCTCCACATTATTATCTAGGTATTATTCAGTATATCATGGCTTGTTTATTCATGTAGTTGTTGGCATTATGTCAGAATTTTAATAGCAGTAAGTTAGGAATATTTTACATACCCCTTTTCAGGGATGCCCCTCAATCTGGCTTGTAATTTTTTTTATTGTTGTTTAATGAAAGTGCATTGTGAGAGTTTCTAATTATTTAAAATTTGTTTATGGATGTTGTCCATGTTTGTTGTTGTTGTCCAGACTTTGAATTTTAGGTTTCCTATGTCCCCTATCAAATATTCTGAAATCATTACTCATGCTATTAATGGTTCAAGCAGCTTACTTAATTACGATTTTTTTCTTCTTGCATACTTCTCTTTCTTCTGTTTATTTGAAACATTCTGGTTTGGGACATGATTCTATAATGCATTGCTCTAGACATATAAGTCTCAAAGCACTGAAGCCATTCAGATTTCCAGAAATTTACTGAATAGGTCTCAAGATCAATGCTAAAAACAAAATCCTCTTAACATGTAGTTGACTAGTATTTTTTATATAGGTCTTTATAAATTATATATAGAAGAGCAGTAAATATTCTTCCATCTAACATACTTTCTCCATCTTATAGGTTAAAATATGGTCACACTACTTATTAAAATATAATCTTAATTACTAAATGCCCCAATAGAATTAATACTGGAAGATGCTATTACTAATGTAAAAAGTTTAAGGCAAAATGTTACCAATAAAGATCTACTTGTGAGTTTTCAGTTTTATGTAATCTTGCCTATTATGTTATATATTTTCAGACGAGTATGAATAGGATAATATTTACATATAGTAAAGAATTACATAGGAAGATGAGTGAAAATAGTTTGTGATTTGCAAATAAAATACTCAGCATGAATCTATAAAATCTGTGGAATTAACAGCAGTGAAATTTTATGGAGGAGCTGGAGACAATTGAATGTTAGCAGGTTTTGAATATCTAATTCCCTTATGCATATTTTGATACTTGTGTAGTGTCAAAAGGTATATTATTCTCTTTTCCGAGGTCAAAAATATTCTAAGACACTTTATAAGAAATTCAAATTAATCTGCTTCAGTTTAAATATAACTAGTTTATTTTAAAAATGTCTTTTTCTTCTAAAGGGAAATGGGAAACCACATTTGATGAAAATCTTGTAAAATATGCTTCAGCCTAAAGAAATTTTTCCTTTCCCGTTAACAACTCTTTTACCAGGGGGTATATGATGGAGACTTGAAACACGACTCTAGTGATATTTGTATGGATGGCAACACTGTAACAAGGCTCCCATGGCTGCAAATTGTATCCTTATAAGAGTACTTCAGGATTTGAAAATATTTAAGTAATCACAGTTTTAGAGTTATCATCTGGTAATGCCTGGGAATTGGTGACCCAAGGGACTAATTCCAAACATTACTAGAAAATGACATTGCTCATGTCAGTGTGGAAGTGTCTTGGTGAATATAAACCATAATATAAAAGCATTTGCAAGCAATTTAGCCATCTGCTGTTTCCTGTCGATACTGTTTAAGAATAAGCTCATAGCTTCACAAAACAAGTCAATGTGCCAGCACCTGAGGTAAAAGTCTTTGAGGTCCCAAGAGGATACAGTCTTATTTTTCCCCCATTTCAGAACTGCACATTGTCTCATGATGTTAATAGAGAAAGACTGGAGCTTAAACATACATATGGAAGCTGCTTTTCTCAACTCCCCATCTTCCTGGACCAAAGAATTAGAAAAGTGTCCCTCTTGTCCCCATTAATTCTTCTTGCTGCTCAGGTGGAAGAGAGGTACCCCAGAGGGTGGCCAAGGCAAGGAAAGAGACATACCCTGAGGTGTGGTGTTGAGTTACCATACAAGATCTATTGAAGTAGGTCTTGTATGGTGACAGCATGCAGTGGTTTATTGTCATTATGCATTTCATTACTGTGCCTGCTTTCCATAAGTGTTTTTGTGCTTGGTTTTGCAAGGCTGACTGATCCAGACTCATTTGTCCCTCTGGATTTTTTTTCTGCATGAAAATCAGCTTCAAGACATTGCCACACCTCACCAAATGAAGATCACATCCTCACTAGGTCCCTCCTTTTCTGTGATCTATCCTGACTTCAGAATTCTTTTTGAGATCGTGAATGGCTGAAATTAAGTTGCTTTTTTTTTTTCCACCTGAGAGAGTTACTGGGTAAAAATCTTGTAATATGTTCCTTTGCTGGAAAATTCTTCAGTCACTTCTGTCCTTTTTTTCACATTAACTTGAAACATTGCTAAAATGAAGCATGATACTGAATAAAATTAATAGGCAGAAAGTCCCACAAAAGTTATTAGCACAATTGTTCTATGCAATTTGTGCTTTTTACATCTAATTCTTGTTCATAGTTTTCAGATTGACATTGATTTCTGTCTCTTAACAAACTTAAATTCCTATCACACTTTCTTTTTGGTTACATTACAGAATATTCATTCATTTCATCTCAGTTTGCTTGGTCACCAGCTGTGTTATTGAGTGCCTTGCATAAGAAACCCTAAACATGTGAAAATAACACACCATGGCTTTTTTTCACCTTCTTATTCAATGCCATATTTGGAAGCTCATTCACAGACCATTGGGAGGTTCATTCATGGCCCACTGGGAAAGGTTAGGACTATAATTAGACCTTTTTTCTCAGGCATTTCAGCAATAGAGTGCATGAAGGTTACTAACAGTTTTCTTTTAATTGATCCCTGGTGATTTTACTGTAAAGCTGTTAACTTGTGCACTGGGGACCCACAACCCACGGGCTCCTTGCACTGACATTTGCAGCAATGATTAGAATGTCATTGCTTTCCAATGCTTCATTGTCATTCAGGGAGCACTTGAAATGCCTTTTACCTCATATTGCAATGGAACACACATTTGCCACCACACACGCACATGCAAACACACACACACAGACTTTTCCCTTTCAGCACCACAGGCCTTTGAAATTGGATTTGTTTTGAACATCTACCTCAGTATTGCCTTTCTTTTCTGCACAGTGTCACTCTCTTGTCTCTCATACTAATGGAAACAAAGCTAAACCACTCACTCTGCAAATAATAGTGGACCCCAAGGGCTAAATGTCTGTCAGTATGGAAAAGCGTGAAAACAAAGAAATTGTAACTATTTGTGTGAGTGCAAGAACTAATGTTCCTCCATGTCAATGCTCTCAGGTCTTTGAACATGAAATCATTTATTCAGTTTCAACTCAGATCACATCACTTAGTAGAGATCAGTACTCAAAATTTTAACAGGTTTCAAGACCAGTGTACTTAATATGCTGGAGGGCTTAGGAAAGAGATTTTTTAAAAAGGGGGATTCTGGTAGATAAACTCTACTGTCTTTCACTGAATTGTGCAGCTGCAATTGGAAATACCAGTTAACAATGCCCAAGTTAAATAAAAATAAGTTGTACTTCCTTTGAAAGCATTGGGAAAAAGCCTTACTCGTCACCTGTAATCTCCAGAAGAAAAGGACATTTTTTTTCACAAACTAAAACCTGACAATTTCTTTCTAAATATCTCTGAGGAGTAAATTGATTTGGTTTATAAATTGGTTTAATCAGAATGCTTTAAGACTTTCATTCCAATAAATTTCCAAGGTACAAATTCTTTAAATGCAGCATAGAAAAATCTCTGTAGAAATGCAGAGTTCAAGGTGAAGTTTGTTTATTTGTCTGTTTTTGTTGCAGTAAAACAGGGTGTGTGTGTGTGTGTGTGTGTGTGTGTCAAGATTAGTGTTCCATGTGTCTCTGAAAGGACCAGGAGGGAAATAAAAAACGCAATCATAATAAATATGGAAGGCAAATGACACCTCCTACAGTGCCAGTTGACTGGCACATGTGGTATTGAGTGACAGTGCAAGGGCAAAACTTTTAAGTCCTTTTACACCAATCTGCAATCCTATGAATAAGATGAGGAAATGAGTGCATGGCATCAAATGACAATACTGATTTAAATATCTCAGGGACCTAGTGGAGCTCTGTAGGAGATGCTGGTGCTAATTTTCCAGGCATGACAAACTGAGATGTACAGACACAGTACAGAAAAGATAGTATGAGGTGTTGCAGCATAAAATATTGAGGGATTAGAGGAAATTGCTGGCAGATGGAAATCCCATACTCCAACAGTAAAAACCTGGTGCTCTTCTTGTACTGTAACTTGATAGAGATCTGGATATGTTAAATAACATTACAGTAGCTGCAGCTTTAGCACAGGTGGTGATCGTCAGTGATTTAAACTACTTGCATATTGACTGGATCAGAGCCTCATCAGGAATAGATAAATGCAATAAATCACTGTTTCCTAGAAAATCTTGATTCAGACCCCACAAGAAAAGGTGCAGTTCTGTATCTTGGGACACAGAACCTGATTCAAGAAAAATAAATGGGAGAGCTGCTCCTGAGCTGTGATCACTAAGAAATTTGATTGAACATTTTCTTAGGAGAGAGTGGACCAAATAAATCTAGCATACAAATGTTGGCATGATTCTTGAATATTTAGGACATAGAACAACATAAAAATGAGGGAATTAATAAAAAACTAAACAGCAACATAAAACAGTCTTCTGAAAAGGAAGATGTCTTCAAACAGTCTAGAAGCTGCTCCAAAATGGTAATAAAAGCCAATAAAACAATTTTGGATAATGGAGAATATGAGGAATTTGGGACATAGAAGGTGGTCAAGGCTGTACCTTCAATATCTTCTGCTGTCACTGATGAAGAAGTAATGCTGGGCTCATGGACCACACTCTGATGCAGCAAGGCACTTCTTATTCCAGTCCCCACTGGTTCTCTGAATATAGCTGTCGCAGTAAATGAACCAGTCCCAGGGTCTGGTACCTATGTTGTTGGACTAAAACTGTTTAAGCTACAGGCTACTGAGGTTAAGCTTGGGCCAGGGTTGTTGTCCTTAAGCAAGTTGTACACAGACAGCTTTTCTTGGGAGGCTGGAAGTGTTTAGCTGTATGGATGTGAGCTGTTACCACGCCAGCTGGATGAGCTGTTACATTTTATGTAATATTATAAGCACAAAGAATATATTGCAAAGGCAGCTGATGGTGTCAGGAGAGGCCTGATCCTTAGAGAGCTGTGCATATAGATCAGAACAGATGTGGTAGTATGTGTGTTGCCAGATTATTGCAGAAAAAAAAAATTAAAAATTAAAAACTAAGAAGTTGCAAAGCTTTAAGCTTGAACTACTTAAAAAATAAAAAGAGTAATGAAAACCCAATTATTATTTTACATAATGAACTGTGTGAAATCCCAGGATACTTCACTAATATGCTGGTTCTAGTAAGTTTTGTTCATTTTTCCATTCTGTCTTTAGGGAAGTGAAGTCCATGATCAACTCAGTTTTTAGCTCCAGAAATCTTTTTAGCTCATCCTAAAGTAAACACCCATTTATTTGGTCAGCTGAATTGAGTAGCTCTTTGTGTATACACCAATTTCTAGTGCCATCTGAAAATGTCTGTGGATCTCTAGGGTGTCATTGCAGGGCTGTAAGAGACAATAGAGGACCTGTGGCACATCTGTGCCCTTCCTGAGGAGCAATCAGAGGCTGGATCCAATAGGACACTGGCAGTGCAATTGCACTAGTTATGAGATGTGAGTGAGCAATTGATTTGTACTCTAGATGTCTACATTAAGTAAGTGAATATAGCCCTAGGTGTCTCTGCTTCTGATGGGATGGAGAGAGATCATAGACAGTTCAACATTTATTAAAGGTCATTCCATCTTAAGGTGAATTTGTCTCTGATAATGCCTATTTCTCTGGGAGCTACAAGGTCTTGCATCACAAGCCAGTGTTTCTGTGCTTCTTTCCAAACTAAAGATCAGATATATTTTATGGGGATAATGTTTATTTTCAAATTGCATTTGGAAGGAAAATTCCATCACACAGTGTATGCAAAGCACCTAGGTCTTAATTGGTCACACTGATTCAGCTCCATTTCGTGAAGTGAACAAAGGTGCATGCCTGGTAATTTCAGCATGTTCTCTCCACTTAACTAACCCTGTACATATATATTCAAGTTAAATTCAATGTGGATATTCAGAACTGAATGCTTTTGGTGGTTAGTATCAGCAAAAAATGAAATCTTCCTCAATTCATTTCCTTTTCTGTTAGCCTTATTTAAAAAAGAATACCAGGCAAAAATCTCTCTGAGAACTATAGCACCTGAAGTTATACTCAATAAACATTTAGGTACTACTTGTTATGGACAGGACAGTGATGTACAGTGAATCAAGTAATTTAAGATTAGAGTTTCATTTTTTTGCTGATATTAGGACTCTGTGAGGTATCCATGAATGCATATTTGTTCTCTGGCTTTTTTTCAGATCCTCCCCCCCACCCTTATCTTTTAAACTCTATTCTTTCTACCATGTTTAAGATTATTAAATAATTAGGTCCTATGTACCTTTCCTTTTGTGAGATATGTATGCAGGCATTCCTCTGGAGAAATTAATGAAGAATTAACCTTTAAGTTTCATAACAAATACGTTTTTGAAATTCATTTTATAAGAGCATGTGTATAAAGTAAACATTCAGAAAAAATGGAAAATCATCACATGAAATATGATACTCTCTAGGTAATTTTTTTTAACAACCAGGCTAGCAATGATATTTCAAAAGTTTTTGCAATCCATATTTCTTATCAAGAAGGTCAGCCAAACTGTTATCACACATTATAACACATTTGAAAGCTTTAGTCTGTATAGCATTTTGTGTGATGGACAGAACAGAATTTAAAGAAGTTTACACTAATTTGCTGCAGATATTGATTATGTCAGTGCTAATATATATGGAGATTAGAAGGATGTTACTGTCCTACAAGGTTAGAGAGTACTATGAGTAATTCCTGCCCTTACACCAAAAGAAACAGGTTAAATGTGTCAATATCAATAAATACTACCTCAGAGCCTAAAATCAGGTGTTCATATCCAAACTGTTGTGAGCTCTGGATGATGCTAACCTATGAACAGGTTTGAGAGAAAGCTCCTTCCAACCAGTCAGAAGTATTCCAGACTCTGTCCAAGAAATTTATCTTTAAAGATAAATTGTGGCGCCTGTGACTGTAACCTGGCACTTATGATTTTGTTTTCTCAGCAAACTTCAAATATGATGTCTTTGTTTCCATCACAAATTTTTGTGATAATAAAATATTATTTTTCTTCTCCCTTTCTTTTCTTCTTTCCTTCCTGACGTGGGTGCGGATCAACACTCAGAAAGTTAGGTGGGGAAGTTGTGCTGTGGCATTGGGGAGATGAGCTTTAGCAGCCATAGTATGGACATTCTAACAGGCTGCTGCTGTGCTGCCTCTTCTGGGGGGAGCACAGGCTGCCGTGCAGGTCTCAGCCTTTCAGACATGGCTGCAGGTGGCAGTGGGTGCCCTGGTTCCTGGCTGACACAGAGGGGCCACACAGATGGAAGTGCCCTGGGCAGAACAAATCATTTTCATGCACCCTACTCTGCAGTCAGTAGGTGACAACACCTTTCTGTGGTTATCCCCTTGGGCTGGTTTATAAACACAGTAGGGATGGAAGAAGTATTGTAAACCATTGAAAACCTCCTGAGCAACTCCCCAGGTCTTTCACTTTCATGTTAAAAACTCCATAGGTGTTCCCTAGCATGAACAATTCTGACATGTGAAGCTGTTACCAGTGCATGAGCCACTAGAGCCACCATAATATTTCATGGCAATAGGATTGTAATGCTTAGGTATTGCATTAATCATTATTTGATTAGTTATTTTTTTCCTTACACAGCAGGTGATTTTCTAGATGAAATAATTCCATTGATTTAATTTTTTACCAAGATCCCTAAAGACAGAAGTGGGCATTACTAACTAAAGATGTGAAACATTTCAATTAAAGTCACCCCTGGATCCCCAGTCCCACACACACACAAAAATAATCTGTTTGCTTCTTGGTCAACACAAGAAGCACCTGGCCTGTCTTTGATTATTCCTCTGTCTAAATTAGAGTCATGCAAGCTGAATTTATCCTTACAGATTTTTAATGTTTTATTGGCAGTTAGATGAAAAAATAGCTGGAGATCTTCCTGCCCAGTGAAAAGAATAATTCTGGATTTACATGAATCCAAAGAGCCTTCAAAAATAATCTTGATTGTAAGATACAGGATGCTACCATTACTAATAGATAAAGGCATTAACCCTACAGCTGATTGAAATGCTCAAACTGGTTTAAACAGTGTCTCTTGTAGCCGGAAAGAGATTGAGCAAAAAAAAATGTCTAGGAACAACAAAAACATTAGGGTGCCCTGCAATGTTCTGCTTCTCTTGGAAGCTGTGTAAATGTTTTGCCAGTCAGGCCAAAAGGTCCAGGCTTTCGATGATGATTGTCCCCAGAAGAACACATGATCTACCATATTTTCATATGCATGAGAAATAAAAATTGCAATGAAATTTTTGGATCAAAATTTTAGGCAAACCCACATCAGAGTTCAGGGAAAAAGGGGTTTGCAAATCTGCTGCCTAGTGCTTCTGCTTCCATCTGATTCCACTGCCTGTAACTGCAGACGGGTATGCACATAATCAGTTATGCAATTTAGCTGCACTGTGTTTCCTGACAGTGTGGGCTACCCATTATCCCTCAAATATGCAAAAGGTAACTGGATGAAATACAGGAATTTACCAGACTAGCTGACTAAACAGTTCCTTCTGCATTTAATCTCTATGGATCCAAGCTCGCTTAAGGACATATTTACATTTAGATACAGACTTCAACTACAGACAGATATGAACTGCTTTTGTTTGTACTAACAGAAATATTCAGAAGTGAAACCCCAAAAGCTAAAAATGACAGTGGTGGTGTGCTTGAGGGAGAAGCCTTGCCCAGAGGCAGGCACATTGTTTCAGATATGGGATGGGGAGTTCACATAGGTAGATTCCAGGTTGTACTTTGCTCTCTGTTAATTAGGGACCTCAACACCTTATGTGGTACTATGACATGAGCAGCCTTCTAAAAAAATAGATCACGCTCTGGTTTTTACTGTGGGATGTTAAAATGTTATGGATGATGTGATCATTTATTTAATATTTTTTTAAAGCAATTGTCCATACAAGTGTTTTAAGGAAAAAGCATGAAGAGGTCATGCAATGCAACTGAGACAACTGTGCTGATACAATGAAATTATTTTGAGATCACTGCTCTTATGAGATATTTTACCTCATTTATGTTAAACTTTAATCTGGAATTGGAAGGTGGTTGAGATTCTTATAAAATACTTGATTTCTGGCTTCCATGCCCAAACAGCCAGAGTAATTCACATTCTTCATGTTATCAGTAAACTTTTGTTTGTTTGTCGTCCTCCCATAAACTCTTGTCCTCAGTTTGGAAGCATAATTCCTTGATTAGAAAAGTTTTCTCCTTGATTTCTGAATGCTAAACAGCACTAATACTTGTATTAAATTTCACATATAAAAGAAGGCCCTGGAGTTGTGAGGAATGATTAGGTGTACAGCTAGTCAAAACAATTATGTAGTGCTAGAGGCAATATTTGCTGCTTGTTTGTATACATCTAGCTTGAAAGCCCTTATCAAAACCTACCTTACTGCATCTGGAAATGTTAGGGGATTTTTTTGGGTTATCTAACACAGTTTCTTCATATCGCCTTAGGTCGTTTAATTCACATCCATAAAGGACAAGTAAGCTGTGGAAGGAAAAGATTACAGTGCCCCTGCTAGTTCTAAACAGTGTGTATTTGATTTATTCAGCCCTCTTACTTTTATTTGAGGTGGAAATCTCATCCAAAGGCCGCTGACTCTGTATTCCAGATGTCGCCATATCAGCCTAACTTCCATTTCTCATATCTTCCTTCTCCTATCTGTCAAGTTTATGAAAAAATTAGAGCTCTCATAAAATCAAAATGTCATCTTCCCCACCTTCCCCAGCAAGCCTTGCTTTTGATTATGGGTAAGCAGTCATGTGTAAAACCCCATATTGGACCTCATCAACAGGACTGTCTATGGACTGTGGAATCTGCTACATGATATTATTAGATCAGGTTTTTATTGGGGAACTTCATGTACTAGAAAAAGAATGTTTTTGGGGTGTTTTTAAACTGATGTGGTGGACATCTTCTGGAAGACTTGAATACTTAGGGAAAAGACAGTGTTTTGGCTGAGAAATTTTTAGTGTGGCTTAGAGGTCTGAATCCATCCTGAATAAGTTGTGATGGAGACCTACTAATGCCTCATGGTCTTTGGTAATGATTCCCAATAATAAAATGGATTCTGTGTTTGTATTTCAGTGAAAGAAGAATATCTAGCTCTGTTAGCCAACTGAAAACTCAGTTCTTGTTGTTCAGATCAGAAAGAGTAGTACTGACAGAATGTCAGTGTCTGTTTAAATAGTTTTTATTTTCCTTTAGCACCAGGACTACACATCTATCGGTGACAGAACATGTACACTACATGCCACCCTTCAGCTCCATCCTGTGAAACACATGCCAAGACCTTATAGCAAACTGAGACCTGAAGTTAAAAAAACCAAAAGTCATAACAGATATATTGACAGTAAAAGAAGGGAGGGATAATACTGTAGTTTGCTTAATCCTAAATATATAGTTTCATAATATGCAGCTAATGGAATTCATGGGCACAAGTTAACAGGGAAGCCAAGTAGCAGCAAGTGGACAAAAATCAGATTTCCAGATATTCTGAGATATTTGTTTTTCATGAGTGGTGCAAAAGGGATGAAAAACAGCCTGGCTTGGCTAGCTGGGGTTTCTCCAATGGAGAGAGAATCTCACATAAATCAGAACTGTTGAATAGGGACTTGGTTGGAGGACTTAGAAACTTTGGAATCTATCACCACATATATATGCTTGAAAAATACCTGTCCTGATGCTGGATTTAGGCTGGCATTCAAGAAAACAGACCTCAATAAATAAACTAAAATTATTTCTGATTGCCTGAAAAACTCAATGCAGCAGACATTCTGTTTTTTGCACGATAAACAATGTCATTATTAAGATTAATAAGTCTTTTTGTTTTTATTGTTTTCATATTTTCAGGGTTAGTATAACAATTTGGTATCTACATCTTGAACTTTAAAAATTAGGGACTTTCTCCACTTTCACTTTTTGTAAACTGCAAAGGTTTCTCTATCTTTTGGGGTAGAGAAAGGTAATGGTGAACCATTTTAATAAAAAATCTCATGAAAATAGCTGGCTGCAGGTAGAAAATTATATAATTGGAACCTTGCACCAGCACAATGTTCCATAAGTTGAATTTACCAAATTCTTTAGGCTACAGCCCAAAGTCTAAAGAATAAATCTTTATTAAATAGTAAAAAATCCCATCTCACTTAATACAGCACAACATTGCACACTAAGGAAATTGAAAACTCTTGCTGTATGTGGCTTGTCTATCAACACTAGTGTGATAAGAGCAGATTTGGGGCTCTTGTGGATCACTGTTCCCTTTCACCCGTCTGCATTCCAGGTTAATCCATCTCTTATCTTTTCAGATATTCTTTGGCTTAGTTTTTCCATGGTATCCATTACTATAATGTTTAATTGCTGACTTTCCAATCTATCCAGTTTTAAGAAAGTCTCTGTAAAATTGGCCAGTCCTTCAACCTTGCCTAGTCAATTTGGTTATTTAAACCAGTTAGTCTTAATGGTTACACAATACTTTCTGTGAGGAAGTAACCCAAACTCTTATGACTTCATGCCCATTTCACCTCAGTTTAATTTGAGTGTAGTCTACCAAGTGTTACAAGAAATAAGGGCAGGATAATGGACAATCTTTTCTTCACATTTAAATGTTTCACCATGTAATTTTATTGGAGTAATTTTACTGTAGTTTCAGTGCCTTTTACACTGAAAGGAGTTCAAAATACTGACTGATTGTAAAAACTGGTTTTTCCAGAACAAGGTGTCTTCTGCTACAGTCTCTGCCTCTAGACAGCTCACTTTCAGCACTCTGAATTTAACTGGAAGTGAAATGGGCTCTGTAAATTCAGGTTTGGGCTGAAAAAAAAAATTGATTGGTATAATGCTAACAGTCTGATCTGGATAGATTCTTCATCTAATGTTTATTTATCCCTCTATTAATTAATAAAAAATCCTAATATTTTTCTGATCTTAAATCCAGAGTTGGTTTATAATACAAGTAGGTGAAAAAGATGAATAAGACACTAAAAGAACCAAAATATAAGTTCCACATTTGTTTCCAGTCATAAAAAAACAGTAGTCAGTGTTGTATACTTTGTCTTTCAGTGTCTTGGGATTATTTTATATCATATATTTGTAACAAACAAAAGCAGACTATGGAGTTTAAATGTACTCACAGCCTACAGAACTAGACCATTAGATCATAAGCAGGCAGAGTGATCATGACCTAGACCTTTGGTTAGAGAAATGATGTCTTTGACTAGACAGTGAGCACAGGAGGGATTAGGCTGATAACATCTCATCAGCAAGTCTAGATATACATCCCTAAAAGAAAAGTATGTTCAGTGTTTTCCAGAATGAGAAGGCAGTCAATCATGGTTGACTCATAATTATTATGGCCCTTGAATAAAGTTATTTTATGTACCAGATATCAGCAATGATTACTGTAACCCATTTCATAGTTAATGAAGAAATAACATAGATTCTTTATGATACACTTCATGGTGGATGATTTGACATACCAGAAGAGTTGGTCATAAGCAGCAATTCCAAGGACAAACTTTCTGAAACTCTTTCACTGGACACTTAAGTTAATAGTTTAGATGTTGCTAAAGGAGTCAGAGCTGACTCAAGCCTTTTTTGCTGTGTAGTGAGGAAGACAAAATTAAATCTTGCTTCAGTGGCAGAATTCCCCTAGACTAAGGAAAAGCCAAATTGAGAGGGAACCAGCTTGTTCCAGAAGGCAAAAGGTGTTAACAACAACAGATATTCCTTTCTTCCTACTGCATATTTCCCTGAGGTTTAACTCCAAGTAATCATCTCTTTCTCTTCCTGCAGTTGAAGAAAGTCCTCTCCCCTCTAAAAGCCCAAATTTCCTTCCTGTACTTCTTTGCACACTGTAGAGAGGAAAATGAGGCAATGTAATGGAAAAAGAACAGATTCTATAAAGAGGAGTAGGTGGCAATTACTGAGGGTTTCTAAGTTGCTGGAACAGAAGGGTCCACTAACTGATTGAAAGGGACATATTTATCTCTGTGTCCAATGATGCTTCAAAATGTGCAGATTTCAGGATACCTGATTGTTTTTCATTACTGCACTTCTGAAATAGTAGAATATTTTTGTTTGATAATTTCCAAGATAACATGAAATTGACCTGGGAAAATATGAAAAAAGCTGCCCATATTATCAAGCAGTATCAATTTCAATCCATAATTTGGTTTTTGGTAGTGCATACTTCAGATGGCATTTTTCTAAATGAAACAAAAATAAGTGCATCTAATATGCAGTTCATTTGCTTATTGTGCATGCTGGAAACCACATATTAACTATCCGATTTCTTCATCCTCCAAAAAAAAATCAGAATCTTAAGGCACATTTCATAACCCTGAAATAGATTGACAAATTAAAGTATAACATCACAAGATAGCTGTTTCTTACCAAAGCTGAAGATTCAACTACTTTCTAATTTTGTAGTTGTAAATGTTCTTCTGGTTTCTTAAGGTTTTTATAGATTTTATTTCTTAAAATGAATGGAAAGATGTAGAAATTCTTTATTTGATTAAGTGCTACTTATATCACCATGATACATTTAAAATCAAAGCAACTGAATGAGATAAAACAGAAATTAACCAAAAATATTTCAACCAAAGCCAATGACTATTGGACTGTAGACTTGAGAGAGATTTTTTCCTTTTACAATATTTCTTCCTTATACATAATGTAGTTTTAATTTATTTCAATAAAATAAAAAACTGTATCTTAGACAAATTATCTTTTCCAAAGAAAAAAGATGAAATAAATAGGAGTGAGAGAAAGGAAGGGGAGATATATTTCAAATAACACAAGATGTGTTGCCTGTAGAATTGGTAGCATTACCAGTAAGCAAAATACTACTGCAGAGGCTGGGAAAAGAAGGAGAATGTTAGAAACTGATTAGTTGCTTCATATCTGTGCAAGGTAAAGGAAGCAAAGAAACAACCTGTGAACTATGACTTTTTGTGTTGTTTTATGTTTTTTGCTGAAACTAGGATATAGAGATAGGAATAATCATGTCAGTGCATTGGGCCAAAACCCACAGTTCTGGGGAGTAGCTTTAAGGTAATGTTGAGAATCTCATAGAATCAAACAGAGAAAAATCTTTTCCACAGAATTTTCCTCTAACAGGTCATCTATGCATCTCTGTGGATCTTCTGAATAAAAGTAATAACCATAACATCAGAAATCTCATTAATGCTTTCTGCAAAACCTGCTATGGCTGTGCTGTGTGCCAACATCTCACCTGTGGAGAGCTGAGGTCTACCCTTAGGATAGTGGTGTCCTAACCTGGTGTATGAACCTTACCAGATCACAAGAAATCTCCTTTTACAGTCTTAGCCTAGAATCTCATGTTCAGTCTGGACAGGATGAGGTCTCCTGTATGGAAGTGTATGGAAGTCCTACTCTAAGGATTGCTCTAATGAACCAGAGCCTCAGCCACCTGCTGGGCAGGTGTTACTGCAACCATTTACAGGCTAAAGTCAAGCGCTGTTCCCTGGCCTGGCAACAGATTGAAGACCTTAGTGTGACAAAAAGAGGCATTCAAAGGTAGCTGGTCTATTAATGGCTATTCAGCTTAAGAGACAGAAGAGACAGGAAGAGAAGTAAATCAAACACTCAGAAATGCAGGCTGAGCAATGGCAGATAGGGGGAAATGGTACAGAGGGGTTCATATCATGGACTGAGAAGCTATAGAAAAAAACACTCCAATATAACATTATGATATTCAACTAGGTCTTTGTGACTGATGAGAAAAAGGGGAAACAGGATTATGCTAATACTGGAAAGAGCAAATATATGTAGTATTTGACAGCTTGAAGGTTTTGCGAAATTTATTATGGAATGTTGAAAGGGGGCTGTGAGGATGTACAAAAATTGTTATAGAGTGTTCAGAGGAAGGTCCACATGCTGGGGAAAGGGGAGTGGGGTGTGTAGCTGAAGTGGATCCAGGGGCAATAAGTGTGAAAAACAGAGAGGAGAGGGGACAGAGAATACTGGCTGTGTGAGCATGTAGGCATATTTTCTAAGAAACTTAACAAGCTGGATTAGCCTGAAAGTAGAAGACCGACTTCTGCAGACACCAAAGCTGGATCTGGAGGCCAATGCTAAAATTTAAAGATCACCCAGAAATGACAGCAACCTTGTGAATCAAAAGTGTTGTCCTTGTGATCTTTAACCTTTATAGTCTGGAAATGAGGAGCAAGATGATGCTTTTGGTGGTGCTCTCCATTGCATAAATGCTGATTATGTTAATGAGGCTGCCAGTAATGACCTTGCTCTTCCCCTTGTCTTATTGTGTGTACTTATATTCTGTGTGTGTGCACTGTGCATCTTTGGTACCTGCACTAAGCTGTGGCACTGGCTGGACCTGAAAAAAGGCACAGCATCTAAAAAGGCTGGGAAATCAAAGACCAGTGCCTTCGCTGAAGTTGACTTTTCTCACCACTTACTGCTGATGTGAGGGAGTGTAGTCCCTTTGCTTACAGTCTTTAACACCCCAGCGAAGTACACCTGGCTATGTCATGTCAATTGTGTGAGTGAGAGCATCAGGAAAAGGTTGTACATCTCAGCCAGACTAGGTGTTTGTCTTCTCTCAAATCCACTTGAGGCTAACTGGTTGAAGCTATGAAAAAGTCCGTGAATAAATGTGGTGAACCTTTTTTTTTGTCTCCATTTTCACATAACCTCTTTCATCTCCCACCATAAACATAAGATAATTGAAAGTGTTGTGAACACATTCAGTTTTTGACAACAAGGAATTTGTACCTTTTTGTTCTTACACATTTGACACTGGCCATGAAGATAATAGTAACCTCATCAAGTCCACAGTTTGATCAAAAAATTCTGTCCACAGAGGGAATTCTTACTGGTCTCCTGAGAAGCAGCCCCCAAGTTTATTTTGAATCTGTGCCTCCAAAAACTGCTGTGTTGACCACCTCAGACCTTTTCTATGCCTGCTTGGGACACCTTCCCATCTTCCTGTCTCTGCTTTTGTGATGTTGTTCTCAGCACTTGTACCACTTGTGTTTTAATTTATATTTTATGGGAGGAACCCTCCTTCTTCCCTTCCTGGGAATGAATCAAGCTATTCCCAAAGTGGGTAATGGGGCATTGGGTATAATGCATCCCCAGGGAAAGCAGCACAGAGCACAGAGATGATCTCAAACCATTATAAGTAAATATATTAATTCCATGACTAGATCAGTGTGGTCCCAGTCATAAATATCCTAGAATTTGCTTTATTTATTTTTCAAGTGCTTTGTGCTTGTCTATAAGCTATAGTCATATTTTGCACCTAATACAAAATACCCCATTATACCTGCAATGTTTAAACTGTCAGATTACAATGGTATAAGACATTGAACAACATGGAAATGCTTGACCTGTAAGTCGGAGCCACTTAAAGTGTTCATTGTTTGAAAACAAATTAATGTGAATGCTGAAGTGTAGGAGAAAAGAAGATTAAACAATTAAGTCAAAAGATGATAGTTTTGTTGTTTTTTTTTTTTTTTGGTTTGCTGAGTCTATTCTGTTGCCACTAGTTGTTAACAGCCAGGTTGTTAAGGTTTTTTCCTATCTTATAGTTTATTAATTGCAGAAAAAGAGTGTATAGACCTGCAGTTTCTATGAAAACCTTTAATCTCTACCGTGGGAGTACATTCTATTATAAATGCATGCACACAACATTCACTGACATTAAAAGGAGTTATTGGCACCTGTTGAGTGGAGAATAGATGACATGGTTGCTGAATCAATTACTCATAATATTTTTCAAATGCATGATATTTTGTTGAAACATTCTTTAAAGGGAAGAGTTAAGAAAGGAGAAGAGAAGCTAGCATTTTTATTCAAAGGAAGTTTGGCCTCTATTTAGTGTAGATTTCTTATCTGGACATACTAAATATACTTCCAGAGATGATATTTCAAAAGAATGTAAAGTCACACAGTTCTCATTTATATGCCCCATGAAAACCTGTGAATGTTGCAGCTTTTCTGAGTTTTTAAAATAAAATAGGTTTTTTTTTCATAATGTGTAGAAAATTAATAGTCACAGTGGTTTGAAGAGCAATGACTTCCCTGATAACGATAAACAGAATGAGGACTTCATGGATATACCTAAGCTAGTGGAGGTTAATGGTGGTGCTCCCAAAAGATTTTATTTCATGGTGACAGATTGAAGATGACCTGCAAAGATGAAGAAGAAATTGCATTAACTTTTTCAGAGCCTCCCCCCATAAAAGAATTAGATCAAGGGGTGCACTGGGTACTTTCTTACTCCCAAAATAACTGATTGTCTTGTCTATTGTCCAATGGCATCCACTTCTCATGCAGTTGATTAGGTCTCTCTCAGAGTAAACTACAAGGACAATTATCTTTGATGTGGTCATAGTGAAGATTGACTTTTAATGGCAGGACTAGACAGAAGAACCTCTGACTCTATACACTGACATAGGTTTGAGGTTAGGCTGCAGTGTACTGCTGGGTTCATTAGAGGAGTGGTCCTTCCTTAAAAGCTAAGTTATAACTTACATAAAAGACTATAATAAAAGGACAAATCATGTAGGCTCCCCCCAGCTGCATGATACCACACAGCCAGACATCAGAGGCCACAGGATAACAGAAAGAAGAAAGGAAAAGCAATGCAACCACATTTGTTTTGGGGCTTTCTGAAAGAAAATGATAGGGAAAATTAATATATTCCTGGCAAATTTCTCATTGTTCAAAAATGCTCTTTATATCCAAAGTGCCATATGAAACACAGCCCTTGGTGGCAGTTAATATTTGCTACCACTTTGGGAAGAAAATATCACATAAATTGATAATTTGAAACCAATTTTTTGAGACAGAATGTCCATGCTGAAAAAGAACAATAAATCATCTAATGCACTTCAGCAAATTCTGGAGAAATCAAAGATCTTGCAGAGGCATAAGAATGAATGGCCCTTTTGACCTCATCCTCTCACTATGTATTGAACTGATTGGTGGATAGGAAGCCTTACATTACCTGTATCTGTATTGGGATTGGTTTTTGGTTTCGGTCAGTATGACCTTTTTGTTGAATTAAATTAGCTTGAATCCCCTGTTTTTCAAAGACTAAATTCTCTTCATACATTATTGGCATAAGCACAAAGGTGGTTTTTGCATCTTAAATTATAAACACTAATTTTTAACACAATTAATTTTAATAAAAGTTAGGAGAATAGGTCAGAACAAAGAAAGGACAGGTTAGAGAATATTAAATATTTTAGAAGCAGCCAAGATGCCAGGATGTGATGAAATTACCTAAGCCAGAACTATCTTTCAACCACTATTAATTAATTCTAGGGCAGTCCTACAAGATTGTAGAAGGGCAAACACACTAAAATTTTATTTTAAAAAATAGGTGGTGAAATTAGAAAGAAAGTAAAAATGTTGAGTTGTAGATAAGTCAGTCTGACTATGGCATCACTGAAGATATGATAGCATTTTTATGAAACATTTTTAAACAATCATTTTATGGACACCCAGAGAAGAAAGGCTTGATTTTGACAAGAACAAATGTGCTTAAACCCCACTACATTAATTCCTGAAGAGGACAATTCTGAAACATATGCTAGAGACATATGTAGTACATTAGCAAAATATTAGCAAAATATTCAAATATTGAAAGAAAGAAAATGTAGTCCAGAAGAAATTAGTAAAATGATTTGTTACTGAAGTAGAACAGAATCTTCCTTGTAGGAGGCTGTTTCAATGTGATGCTGTCCAGTATTTTTGTTTACTGACTAAGTCAGCAAAGTAGGCGATATATTTCTTTGTGGATTATAAACAATTCCATTTAAATGTACATTGTATAAAGTAAGGATTTTAAGGATGGAAATGAAATTGCAAATGGTCCTAATGAAAAGAGAACCACCCAAATATAAGAAAAGGAATTAACTGAAAATGAGTGTGAGGTAATGTAGTTAAGAGACATATTTTTCTTGCAAAACTTAAAAATCACCCTGCATAACTGTGCAGTGCAATGAAATTGTTGATGTTAGACATTGTTGCAAAAATAGATAAGCTTCATGCAGGTATTTATTTACCAAAGCATAATATATAACACATAGAAGGTAATATTCACATATCCCCTAATACTTACTCGGTTGGTTCTATTTTCTGTTCTACTTCAGGCACTATATTTTAAGAAATGATAATATCAGTAAAACAGGATCTCTTGAAAAAAATCCCTCCAACACCCAAACAAAAACCCAACCATCAGAATGAGCAAAGACTTTGAAAATGTGGTCTTTGAGAAATGGCTTTCTGCAGAGAGGATAGCCTCAAATATATGGAAAGTGATGAAAGAAACAGGAGTGCTGCTGCTGTATGTCAGTAACCTCCCAAGCACTGGATTCTGAACCAAAGGTAGGAAACCTTTTTCCAGCTTGTCCTTGAAAACAGGGTCCTGATCCTAGAGCAGACTAAACTGATGAACAATGTCACTTCCTGAGTTTGTCAGTCCTGTAGTATTTTCTGTGACTACATATTATCCATGTATGTACAGCTGCAAAATGATAGAAAATACTATTGAAATATGACAGTTTTAAATCTGAATATGCTATTCTTTCTTTCAATTCAGCTACTGATACAATTTATGCATATAATTATATTACATAAATTTTTGACACCTTATGAACATATTTCTAATTATCTTAAAATACTATGTGTCAGCAATATTTTTATGAGGTTTGTTGTCTATGAAATAAAGTTAATCTGAACAAAAGAGTTTTTCATTCAAAAAGACTGCCTCACTGCCACTAGAATTGACTGTGTGACTGTGGTTTTGTTGGTTTTTAGTCAGGCAAGCTGTAATGGCTAGAATTACTCAATTTGATAATTTCTCTCTATATTTACACTTCAACAATTCAATATTTTCTTAATTCTTTCAACAAATGAAAATTACTATAATGTAAAAATTGGATATCTTTTTGTTACCCGTCAGAATATCTGTAGCAGAGAAGTTTATAAGCAGTTGAGTGACATTAATTTTATAAACATTGAAGACTTTTCATCCTACATAATTATGTAGATTTTAGAAGGAAAACCATAAAAAAATGTCACTGACTTGGAGAAGACCAATGCAGTTTACAGAAAGTCTTGTTTAACTGAGGTCTTCTGAAAATGGTGCCAAAGTACAGGAATGAGTATACAAATTCAAACCATGTACTTTTAGATAATTCTCATAACTGGTCATCAGACACACTGAGTTCATTAAAGCAAGTGCTTATAGGAGGAAAAAAAAGGCAGCTGCTAATTCCATGCATTTCCGTATCTCCAGATGCTGCAAAGAGTTGACACAGGTAGCTGGCATTAAAGATTCAGTTAGACTGTTGTGTTTGTACAGACAGAAACTGTAGAGATATAATAACCACTAATTTTTGTTATGATTTCATCTAAGTTTTTTCTCTCTCCTTTTTGTAAACAAGAAACACAGCTATACCCAGGCATTCTCCTTCGAAGTCCTGGGGACAGGGATGGCTGCCAAATTACCTTGTTATAGAGAAATTCTGGAAATTTAGACTTAGATTTTATGTTTCATGTTGGCTTTCAAACTAACAAAAGACTAAATATTTGTTTTAGCTTTTCATTAACACTAATGTAACCCCATTGCAAATGATGCAAATGTTACCAAATGCCACTTCATGAATGAATATGATAGAATAACACAGCAGTGTAAATTACATTCATTGCCAACTGAAATCTGTTTTCCATTTAAACAATGCTAAAATGAACTTTTCATAGATACAAATGCAATCAAACTGTGAATGTTGCAAACATTGTCAGTATAGAGTAAATGGCAGGAAAGCTCAAATGGAAGTTAAGGTGTATAATTCCACTCTGAAAATTCAATACCCCAAAATTTAGATTACTAAATCTGGATCCTATATTAAGTAATCCATACTTTAACCATATTAGAAATAACCTTTGTGAAAAAACCTTCCCAACAACCCCCCCCCAACCACTCCCCCTACCCATGACTTGTAAGTATAACTTTCTTAGATATTTTGCTTTTATAACAACTTTTCAGGAGGAGAGATAACTAAATAAATCCACTAAAATATTTATAAGAAATATATTGAAACTACAGGAACATATAATATTGACTTTCAAGAATCTTGAATAACTCTATTACCTGTATCATTATAAATGGAAAAAAAGATTCATATATGTTATTTGTAGATACATTTACTCAGATAAATGTTCTGTATTCAGAGAAAATGTTGCAGGCTCTATTGCTGGCAAAACATCATTGGTGTGTATTTAGCCTATACAGCAGATATAGTTTGGGTAGGATAAGGCACCATATTTTTTTGGGATAACAAGGAATGTTTCCCATTCTTAGATAATAAGCAGCTAGGCCATTCTTGAGGGAAATGCAGTCCTTTATGCATTATTTCACAAAAAGAGATGAAAGTATTAGCCAAAATAACTTCTGCAGTCTGGAATTTTCATGTTATCAGATAACAACACAGGATTGTGCCTTTACAGTATCCTTGACTCCTAAGTAATTGACAATCTCAGCCCCCTACATTGTACATGTGATTTATATCATTACTTTACATCTTTAAAGGTTTAGGAATATAGGAATTTTTCAGGAAGCTAAGTGGAAATGCCTTTTGTAGCCTGTAACAATAAGTCTTATGCTGTATGTCTGTACAAATGTATCACCTTACAAATACAAATTTTCTGTAGTCTGAATTTTAATTTCTTTTTTAGGTTATTCCCAGCAAATTCCTCCACAAAAGGCAACTCAAGGTCACAGTCCTCCAAGAATATTTTTATCAAATCATTCCTTCATAAAGCTTGAAATCTATAAAAGCATTATTGGGCAAATAAGAAGCAGCATCTCTTTTAAGAATTACTTGGCTTCATAATGAAATTGTGCAAACTTGTCTCCTTTAACTCACTCTAACAAATTCATGCCTGCCAGAGTGGAAGTTTTCTTTATTTAATTTTGCTAATTTCTCTTGAACAAACGGGAGAAGGCAGACACTGCGGGAGGCGAATGGATAGACAATGAAATAGGCAAACCCCAAAAGGCTGAGGGTAAAAACAAATAAAATGAAATCACAAAGTAAGTGCCTATATGTTTTGCATTAGAAGATTAAAAAAAAAAAAAAAAAAAAGCTAGCAGCCTAAGTCTCCAAGCCCAAAGTGAGCAGCACATAAAAGCATTAACACACAGGCATATGTGATACACAAAAAGTACAGCATTCCAGAGACATCAACACCAGATGTGTTTGTTTATTAGCTCAAGCAATTAAGATGTGAAGCAGACAGTCTTTCAGCCTCCTTAGTGCTGCTTCCATCTTCATGTTGCTTTGCCTTAAGTTGGTTCCCTGGGGTCAATGCCTGCAGTGAAGCTGACAGCTGGGCATTTCTGGGTGTATTCTCTTTCCTCGTGGCCCAAGCAGCTTTTATCAGAGCAGTTTCCTGGTTCTCAATCTGTCCATAATTAATCAAAAAAAGATGAAATGCCCTTCCATCTTGAATTACCAATAAATCTGGAGTAACAAATAGTGGGTGCCTATTCTGAGTCAGGGAACAAAAGTTTAAGATTGGATTGTGAATAAGTAGGTGTCTTTTATTTGACCCTGGCCTCCTTTTTTCCTGCTGGCATCAGTATTTAACTTGTAGTAGAGTATAATTCTGCTCAGTGACATCTTTTCTGTCACTGCTTGTTGTGTACTTTAATTTATACAATGCCAATTTTAATGCTTTTCCTTTCTTTCTGATTTTGAGATGGCAATTTCCCCTGTCCCCCTCCCTGGACCGTGAAAACCAATGTTTCATAACCTAAACAAATGCTCAGGCTGATGCTGGGTAGTAAATGGACATATGCAATACAGCACTGGTGTGCTTAGGAGGAGGTGATTGCACAGCCTTTACAAAGCTACTCAGCATCAGTGTGCTGCTGTGTTACTTAGGCACAATGCAGACAAGAGGAAAATTATGACTGTAGAGGCTCCTGAGAGAAAAATGAGACCAGCTATGTATAGGGGTTCCATCTCTACTATTCTAATTATTTTACATCTGTGAGCAAATTACCCTGGGTGATATCAGCTATTCCTTTCTCCAGTCAAGCCAAGAAGCACTAAAAAGCACATGACTGTCTGAAGCCTTGTGCTGGTTTGTAAGCAAGATGTCTCTGAGAACTTGATAACCTCCAGTCTTCATCTTTGTCTAAACAGAGCCAGAATTTATCACTTAGCAAGAATATATTTGCAGATGCTAAAGACCTTGATGTTTCTCTTCACTTAGGAAGATATCTTGGTTCCCTGGGGACAAAATGTAGTTTTATTTGAACAAAGCTAAAACCTTCTCATATCTCACTTTGTCTACACTGTTATCTAGAAGTTTGTTTTCATGCTTCTTTATTCCTGAGTTTTAGATTTTTCTCTAGAATCATGTTTCCAAGCCCATTTTGTCCTGTTACCTGTTCCTCTGTCCTCTAATACCTTATTTTGCTGGATCATGTATGCATTTGAAAGTCCTATCCTAAAAATTGTCTCCATGTTGTAGTGGAAATGTCTAATTTTTGTAAATTAATATTTTTTTGACATATCTGACAAACAGATTGCATAGTTTTATTAGCTATCTCTCTGTAATTCCTCTGCATATCTGAGAAATTTAATGAACTCTGTTGAAACAGACTCCCTTGAGTGTTTCCCTTTATTTTGTAAGACTACAGTAAAGACCAGCCTTGACATCTTGTTAATCTACAAACCCCCCAGACACTTAACAGTTGCAAGAGCTGCTGATGGAGAAGTTATCTAACGTGATTATCAAGAGAGAAATATTTATTATCTTGGAAATCTTCGACAGCGGCATAGATGATATCCCCATCTGCCAACTGAAACTTTTACGAAGGTTTCCTTCAGTCTCACTCAAACATTCCTGTATAGATTCATTTATTTGAGTGCCTAAACAAGACATGCCTCTGCAGTTTTCTCTCACAGTAACACTGAATTTGTTAATCAGCAGAGAAAACTCCTGAATAACAGAAAAAAACTCCCATAGGTTTACAGGGAGATATCATGGAGCTTAAAATGTCATGAAAAATAAGAAAGAACATCAAATTCATTGCATTCAGATTGAAAATGTATTTTGCTTGTTTTTTATGCAGACATTCCTCACAAGAGCTAGTTTTTAAGCATCTTTAGGCAGCAGAGATTGTATATAGCCGAGGAACTGATCGCTTTTTCATTGCAAGTGAAGATTCTATGTCCAATCACTGCTTGTGATGCAGGATGTAGTCACCTGGATCATCTGAATGTCTCCGGCATCCTCATTAATCATGACTTCAAACATTTGTCTTGATTATTTTGGACCCATATCTCAGAATAAAAAGCAATACAATAAAGTACATGGGATGACATTAAATTTCAGATATTTTAAATCTTATGAATATTTTAAAATTTTAACAAATGCCCTAACACTTAATCAAAACTTTTTTTTATCCTAACTAAAAATATATCTCAAATGTTTCCCATTTTAGAGAACAGCATTATTTAATTCCAACTCTAAAAAAAAAGAGAAATGGCAATAATTTTTTTTGTGTTTAACTCCCTTATTAAAGGAATATGAATAGTAAGACCCAGAAAGGAGTGTAAATGGAAACACTGGGGTGAAGCTGTGTATCTACATTTCACTCAAAGGAGGTATTCCTGATTACATCACTTTGACATATGGACCACTATTTAAAAAATGCTCAAAATGCAGTTCACATTTTCTTATACCCAGGAATTCCTTATCAGTTTGGCAGTAAAGCAATAATAATATGAAGAGATGCCAGCTGCACTTTGCACTGTGCAGTGCTATTATGACTTCAGAATAATATTTGCACAAAAATTAAACTTGATTTTATTTTACAGGAAGGAATATTTTATGGGGTGTGTGTGTGTATGCATGTCTAAGCAAAGCACAATATGGGACTTAAGTTTGTTTGTTTTGTACAAATTAAAACCAGAGCAAAAAAACTCATGTTACTGGAACAGGTTTAGATCGTATTCTGATCAAACTACACAAAATTTCAGCAGAGAATATTGCACCTGTCAACTGCTTTTCATATCAGGAAATTAATCAAGCTGACTGTTCAGAGAGTTTTTGAGGATGTTCATTATTTCAGCTATTAATTTTTAAAAGCAGCAAATGTTGCAAGTCAACAGCATCCATAAAAATTGATTTATTGTGCAATTTACCTCATGCTACTGGAAGGAAAGAGAAGGGTTTGTGTATCTACTACTCCCTCTCTCAATTTTTCAAGGCATAAGATGTATATGAGTATATAACTTTTAAAGGAAAATTATGTAGCTAAAAATAATAACCCTTTTGCATTGGTTTTATACCAGTGTGGATGGGTAATATTTGACTACTTGAAAGAACTGCAGAATTGAACGTTAAAGACAATGAGAAATAAAAGAAATTGTATAGAGAAACAGTCAGAGAAGAGCAATCTAAAACCAGCAAGGTCTCACTGCAAGACTGAGTTATCAATATAGTTGTCTGTGCTTCAGCTCAATGAAGTCTATTAAGTGCCATTCTTTTCTAATGTGCATTTCTTGTATTTGCCTGTGTGTTTCATAAAAAGAAGTTTTACCTCATTTAGGCAAAATGAGCTAGAGAAAAGGTTCTGTCAAACACTTGACTTAATGAAACTTCTTACTGCAGACTCTAATGCCTGCTTGTGTTGGAGGGGAAAGACACCTCAAATTTAGAAATTTTGTCTTTTCAGGCACACTAATTCTAAAGTACCTGAAAAAAGGCCTTTACAATGCTAAACATTGTTCACAGTTGTTGCAATGGCTGGTATATTACATCCTGTAAGAAATTCTAGTCTCTGGCACACAGTAGTGGGTATGTAGCTACTAGTGGGTGCGTATATATCTCCTATACAGTAGTGAGTAAATTCCTGGTCCTGCTGTGATTTTTGGGAATTCAATTAGGGTTAGAATTCAACCTCTGCTTCTTCAGCCTTGACTTGAGGGCTTTGTCATTTGCATGTTGATGGTAAGACTGACAGACAGTGGAGATCTCTGTTATTTTATACAAATTAATTCATTGTGGGGACCCCTCTCTTCCATGAACAGCAGATATAACATGCTAAGACCATGCTCCTGTAACACTGGTCTCATTGGAGAGTGCTGGACTTGACCTGCTTCTGTTATGGTCAAAATAGGGAAAAAAAAGAAAACAAAAACCAATAAAACCCAACCTCCCACTGTTCCAATAGATAAATCCTAAGAGCTTTAGAGGGAAATGCAGATTTGTACGAGAACAGAGACCTTCAAAACATTATTAATAATTCAAAAGAGAGACATAATCTTCCTGAAAATCTTGACCATCTGGGTAGAGAACATTACACAGTTCATGAAAATGCCAATGTTATTAAAGAAATTGTAGATCTTCCCAGTCTTTTAACATTTTAAAACTGGATCTGAGGATCAAAGATCTACACTGACATGAGGAGAAGGAAAGACCATACAGCATTGTTATACTGTTTGTCTGCTTGATAGCTTTGCTCAGGAAAATATTAACTTACTTTAGCCTTTCCTATCTGAAATATAGTTCAAATTATGAAGTGAATGATATTGCATTTGCTCTGACTGGAGAAATTTAGAGTGTGGGGGCTACTATTTGTTTTACAAATCCTTTTTATATTACATATCTAAATATCCCATAGATAAAGAAGAGATGAGAGATCCCTCGCATATACTATTTAAAAAGAAAAGACAGTGTGGGATGTTATTTCCTGGGCAGTTTTACAGGAGAGAGTCATAAAGAAAGTAAGACTTTTAAGCACGCATTTCCCATGCAATATTTTTACTTCCCATTAACTTTTTTATTAATAACAAAAAGTCCCTATAAAACCCCAGAGAGCTTTGGCTGTGTTACAAGACCTTTGCAGAACCATTGATGTGTCTTAGCTTCTTCAGGCTTTCATACAACCCTTGGGTGGGCATTCAATGACACCAAAATACACCAGTGGGGGGTTGGTGGATTAAGTAATAAGTGGCGAGTCCCCTGTTGGCACATTGCTCTTATCATTATCATCTTGATCCTCAAAAATATTCAAGCTGGTAATGATTTTATGCTACCTACTGTGTAAGATTTCAGCTTCAGTGTCACATTTAATAAAGCATTATCTGCGAGGTTCAGTGGTGCTGTATTGATAAGAGCTGCCTTTAGAAGACTTTGTGAGGCTGAGCAGTGGTGGCTGTGTAACGCAAACACAGGAAATAATGAAATAAAAACAAGCTACATGATACGCAGAGATAAATGTTCACTCCAACTAATGAAGAAAAATAATAGCAGAAGGAAAAATATTGCAGAAACAGAATGCAAACAAATAAAGCAATAGCAAAGAAGAAAGACAAATAACGAGAGCAAGCTAAGAAATTAATAACAAATAATAAAACAATAACAAATAATGGCAAATAACAAACTAGATTTCAGAAGTAATCAAAGTGAGAAGGAAAGAAAAAGAGGTTATTATACAAGAAGCAGATTAGTGCTACATGCTCTTGGGATCAACAACTCATATTCCTTGTATAGGCAAAAATGGGTTAGGAAATAGTTTTATCAAAGCTTTGCACATCACAATACACTAATTGTTCATCAAGACAGACCTCAGAATGGCTAACATGTGGATTAGCATGCAGATTCATGGAAGGAGTGGGATATGGGGACGCACATAAGCTGCTTGTTCTTGTCTCAACATTTGCTCAGAAATCACAGGTATGGAAAGAGTTCAAGGAAATCTCTGTGAAATCCAAGGGCCTTTGGACCAGGAAGAGATTAATGAATACATGAATAAACAAATGGAAACCTTGTATTTATTTTGTGCATGTTGGTTTGTCTACCTTTTGCTGTGAAAGTGATGTCTGTTTAGCAGTGGTGAGGAAAAAAGATGAAAGAAATTTCCTCTTGCAAGCACCATTTCACTGAAATTGGAATGGTTTGCAGGGGTATTCACATCCAAATGGTAATCTATTTTGACAAAAATGAATCCTGCTTTTTGACATTGTTAGAACAAGATGGCTTAATTTCTCCTTTGAAATGAATAATATTCTATTTGATTGTTACATGTATTCACTGTATTTTGAAAATTCAAAAATCAATCTGCAAGAATAATTTAATAAAATTAAATGCTTTGACTGATTCAAATCAATTTCCAGTTATTCACTTCAAAATTTTCTTCCTCAAAGCAATATTTCTGTCCCAAGTTAAAATAAAGAAAGATATGAAAACTCAGTATTCTGCATTAAATACTCATCATCGGCATTTAGCTCCTATTATTGTGCAGCCTTTAACAATGGCATCTTCAGAGAATAAGCTGTTTAAGAAAAACACCTGCAAAAACATTATGTTTCTTCCACACTTTTTGACCTTGAGGATGTGACAGGAGCACACAGAAAGGGCAATCTCATAGGGAGGCAGGCAGGGGAGAAAGCAGCTCATGAGCAAGATAATGCAGCTTTCCAACTGCGAAGGAGCTGTGCATTCTGGTACTGAAGAAGCACAGGAGAGAGAGAAATATCAGTATTAGACCAATCTCCCCCAAACCCAGTTGCCAGGGCACTCTTGAAACTGTCTCAATTCTGATGCCACCCAGAGAGCCAAAAAGAGCTCTCGTCTGCAAGTGGAGGCATCGTGCACATACCACTGGGAGTGGCACTGCATGTGTGTGCCACAGCTGGTGGTCTCAAAGGAGTTACACGATCCCCTTTGTGCTCCATCAATTTAAACAAACCTTCACTTTCACTAGCCACACTGAAATATTCCTTACTTTCTCCCCCAGCTTCCACAGCTGGAGGTCCAAACTATCTAGCACATGATAGCAGCGTGCCCCCTTCATGCCACATAATTCTGTCCTTCAGTTATTGCTGGGAAGGAAAGGTTATCTCAGAGAGAAAAAACCCTCCAACTGAGATTTTATTATACTGTTTTGTTTTCTGTGTTTGAAATGGTGTCTTGGCTTCACAAAACTTACTCTTTTAAGACATTGGATTTTAATGACATGAAAAAGCACTGAGCCAGCTGTCACCATATTACAAATGTGACTTTGAGAGCAAAACCAATGAGAGTTTGAATCCACCAGGACTAAAGTTATTGCAGAAAAGGTCTAAGGTCTTCTTTCTACACTGCTGACTGTGGAGGCATTATCAGGTTGTAGAGCAACATTTTTAAAGTAGTGATGAAGGCTGTAATACTAAAATTATCAAGTAAATTATGTTTAGATGACCCTAAACAGCCCCAGAGAGAAACCCCTTCCTCCTTACTCTCCACCCTCACAGACACTAGCAGCTTCTTTTTCTGCCTTAAAATGTGGCAAGCTGTTTACAGCCCTAAATAAAGAAAACTAGCCAAGTAGCTAAGGGCAGACTGACAGTGGAGCACTGTATTCACCTTTTTGGCTGCAAATAAAGAACACCCCACTAATGGCTCACTTGGTTTCTGCCTGACCTGAATAACACCAGATTCCTGGGGGGAGGCTGATGCTCACCAGCATTATCCCAGTATTGCTACCTGAGGTCAAAACTCTCTTTTGCCAAAGTTTGCACTGTTCTAGATGGGTTTGTCAATGAGAGTGTTACTGTCTTGGGTGTCTTTGATCTATGTCGAAAGCTAAAATGGCCAGGATTTCAAAGGACAAAGATTTTTCTTCGTGTTTATAGCAGAACCTATACCTTCTCATTTAGGAAAACACAAAAATATTTAAGTATTTGCACTAAATCAATACTGTCTTCCACTTTCTTTAGTTTTACAGAATTGGATAACAATGTGTTGGGGTCAAATGATGGTTATGTTAATATATTTTGTGCTGAACCAGGATACTAAAAATCCAGGACACGCATAGGTCTAGCTCTTTCAATTTCATCACCTTAATTCAAAGTTGAATTCAGCAGGGAACTCATTTTATGATAACTAGTATGATTATAATATAAACTGAAAATGAAGTAAATGTTGGTATGCAGTATTAAAAAGTAACAATTCATGCTGGCTTAGGGGTTTAGGAGTTCAGCTTGGGAACAGACATATTTTGTGAATGATTAAAACATCAGAACCTTTTATCTGTCTTTTTTCACTGTTCAGCTTTATAATGTTTCACTGTAGCTTAGACTTTACACTGATGCAACAGTGATGATCACAGATACTATGAATATTTCTAAATTACTTCTCTGTATATCATATTTCTGTATAATCTGATCTTTAACTGTTAAATTAGCCCTAGGGAAGACTAGGTTGTTGGCAGGGGAATCATGTGATCAACCTAAAACCAAGGAGGAAAAGATTATTGAAATATATGTAGATCAGTAAATCAGATCCAGTACCATGTTAAAAGTAATCATTGAATGCTAGTTCTGTGTATTTCAGAGCAGTGGAGAGAAGATGTTGAGCTTAAACCAGGATATAAGTCTCAGGCAGCTATACAGAGTTTAGTGGACTTGCATTCACAGCCACAGGTCTGAGAGACAATTTGAGTGTCATGATGTCTCTACCATCAGGAGAAGGGCACAGAATGTTCAAACAGCCTCTGTCTCTTTTATCTTTAGAGGAAATTTATGCAGTCCTGGGTAGGACTGAAAGCATGCACTCCAATTTACCCTCTCCATAGGGTCTGGAGGGTTACCCTCAAACCACTTGCATGGCCACTCTTTAGTAGGTGAAACTTCATGCTCTCTTTAAATTTCACTTTGGGTCTGAGCCAATAGGAGAAGAAATTTTAGGGGGCTGGAATGAGAGAATATATTCAATGATAGTCTGAATTCATATAGAATATAGGGGGAATTTCGGACTTTAAATTCTGCCCAGATCTCATCTTGTATTAAACATATTTAAATTATGTATTGATTGTCATCTGCTTGATATTTAGAAAATATTTAACCTTTGTTTTTTCCCAGATTGAATCAGAACCAAATTACATGGGGGATTTGAGAAACATTAAAATTGGGGGAAAGTCGAATCTGAAATTAATGTGCTGCTTTACATTATTTTCCTCTCATTTTTTGTGGCTCTGCCTGCATTAGAACGAATTCTGTGCCTTATTCAATTAATGTCCTCATGACAGCACTCAGAAGTGAAAAGAGTTAAAAACTCACAGGGGAGCTCTAATGGTAATGTGTCCTGAGAGATATTCATTTGGCCCCAGCTGTCCATTTTATTCTAAGTGCTAAATGCTTTAATATACATAGACTATCATTTACATAGCAAGTAGCTATGCGAGATGAATTATTTATTTTGTGACAAATACCTAATACCCAATGTACTGTCAAATACAAAGAACTTCCTTATTTGACCCCCGTGTGTAAATTTGCATTATAGAATTCATTATCTTAGCACATAAGTCACATTGAAGTTATGGGCAGATATCTGTCAGTGGAGCTGCAGATTATTGCAGCTTTGATTTAATGGCACTGTTTGCTGTTATGCTGTACTTGTACAGCAATAAACCTGATTTTTCAGCTTTGTGCCACAGATGCTGCTCATGTATGTAGCAGCTGTACTTCTAATGTAAAAAAAAAAAAAAAAGTAGGTGCAACAGAAAAGCAAACACAAATTATGATAAAAAATATGAAAATCAGTAATTTGTATGTGAGAGAAATTTCCCCAGGACTTCTTATGCCTGAATGAAGACAAATCAAGACTTAAGTCTCCCAAAATCATGACAATAAAATTTGGTCTGCTATCCTCAGGCAATAAGTGTCCTGGTCTTATGCAGCCAACTTCATGTTTACATTCCAAAAATGTTAAAGAAGTCAGCTTGAATAAGAAATTGTATCATATCTGATTTGTTTTTTTTATACTGCATACCACTTTATTAATTCTCACATTAATCTTTGATTCTGTCTCATTGGAACCCGAGCCTCTTAGTCACTGTTTATTCTACCCATTTAGATATCCACTTTGCTCTAATGGTCATAGAATGTCTCAAAGTAGTTAGACCTATCTAAGCAAATATTGTACTTCTCAGCTTAGTAACTCTCTGCCAAATTTGATGTTTGTTATCATGTCCTTTAAACAATTATCAGGATAGGCTTCAGTGTTCTGTATAGTTGAGATAAAAGAAAGCATGAGTTCAGAAACATCTCTCTGAAATTGCCTGCATATACTTCAAAAGATTCCAAGGGATGACTTAATCTGAGTGCAGATCTCACAAAACTGAGATGTTTATTTACATAATTTGTAACCATAAAACAAGGTTAAAGATTTCACAGGAACAGTTCATCTTACACTCTTTTGTGTGTCTAGCTTTTTTTTTTTTTTGACATTTGACATAACTTGAGGAGAGAAATATTTTAGAAAATATTTCTAAAACTTGAAAGAGATTTCGCCTGGGATGAAGTCAGAACAGGAAGGTCAGGTTAATTTTTATTGAATCAGTCCTGTTTCCCATCTTCTACTGAGATACAATTTCTGAAGCTGGTGCCTTCAAGGCTGGCTCATTTTAGCAGTTCTGCAGAGAGGGAGTTGAGAGTACCCAAGAATTTTCATTCTGTAGGTTAGAAGGTTGGTATAGTCACAGACTGAACTCAGCCAGAAGGAGTTTATGACTGCTAAGTGAACTGAAAATTAGTGTTGACCCTGAAAAAGCTCTTCTATAGCTAAAGAATTTGTTTATCTGCACTTTGGCACTTCTTGGATTATGAAAACCTTTGAAGCACAATAGGCCAATTAGAGACCTGGTGTGAATGGGCACAGTGCCACTGAAACCAGCAGCCCACTCACACCAGGTTTGAATTTGGCATGTTGCCTTTGTCGATGGCAAACAATGTTTTCAACAAATTTCCTGGCAGAAGCTATGCTGCATGGAAAATGCATTCATTTAATATGTTTATTTGCATAACAGATCTGAGTATCAGCAGAGTTTATTATTCATTGTGAAAGCTCATTCCCTTCCCAGCCAGCAATGAGTCACACATCAGAAAGGGTAGCCAGAGAGACATTCAGGAATCAAGAGACCCTCTTCTGTTTCGTTTAATTTCCTTTTTTTTTTCCCCAGTTGTAATCTTCTCCCTACTTCTTTCTCCACAATGAAACAACTTGAATGATGAGCCAAAACCTTCAAAAATAAAAGTTCAGGAAGAGATAAATACGAGGCCCTATTCAGACACCTGCCTGGCTTTCAGTATGTTCTCTGGCTCTCCAGCTTGTGCCATCTTTGATTCTGAAGGACTCTGAAAGAAATTAATGTGAGCTCAGCTTTTAATAAGGTAGAGATCTAAATATGGATTTTTGTGCTTAACTTTAGGCTTTTATTTTTGTGGTAGATTATCAGAAAGACTCACCACTCAACTGTAATCTTCCAGAAGAAAGCTTCCATCTGCTGTAGGAGATGGAAGATAGGATATTTCTGTTGTGAGGAAGTTTAATATCCTTTACTACCCTATACAAAATTCTGGGTATTTGGTACCATAGTGATAAATGCAGAAACTCGAACTGTTAGAAAATATATATGGATATATTTCTGAAATCCCATAAGGTTTGTACTCTTGTCTTTTCTAAGGTATGATACAGGGGAATTAAATGACACAAATGTGTAAAGATGTGTTCCATAGTGCTATGTATCTGTTTTCTCTTCTATTTACATAAATAATCAAAGTTACAATGAGATAAATTTTTCAGTTATTATTTTAACCATTCTTGGATGTAAAGAAAACATATGTCCCTTAACTTAAGGGGTAGAAGAAAAAAGAAGGTGCTTTTGAGAGCTAGAGGCTGCCTGCTAAAAGTAGGCAATATATCACACTGGTGTCTTGCCCTTAGGGAGCAGAAGGTCCCTAGAAAAGTCCATAACCAGTGTCCCCCTTTCCTACTCCAACTAAACTTTTTTGCAACTGCTTATGTGAAGAAGGTTTTGCAAAAATAGCAAGTGAGCAGGGTGGTACAAATAGTAGTTTTCAGGGAGAAGTTTGAGAAATATAAGTTAACTGGAGTTAACATGTAGGTGAGTACAAGTGTACATGAATTATAAACAGAAAGCTGGATTCCTGATCTTTTACCTGCAGTTGCAAGGGTTGTGTGAGAATGCCTCAAAACATGCCTTTCACTGAGACATTGTGAAGAGTCCAGGAGACATTGCTGTAGGTGTATTGAAAGTTTTCATCTTAGAAATTGTCTAAGATTTTTGCAGAAGAATGTAGTTAAGCTAGGAAACATCTATGGCATCAAATATATAGGGGGCATTATGTTTGCAGAGTCCTCCAATGATACAGAAACTCATTTGGTTAACAGAAAATATGTTTGCTGATCCTAAGGAAAGAAAATGGCTTTTGCTGAAAGGGATTTCAGTGAGTTTCAGCTCTGAACAGCACCTGCTGAGATCAAGAACAAAATCACTCTTCCAGCAATGACTGAGGATCTAAATTCAAATGGCCTGATCTGCCTCCCTTGCTTGCTGTTCCAGAGGAAGGTCTGTTACTGGGAAATATATTCATACATATAGATACACAATACGTGTTCACTTGCTGACCTTATACACTCAGGTCTACCCAGCAGCTGGCCTTGTGTCCCTGCTCTCTCATCCAAGATGCTGGTGTGTAGATACAGCTCAGCTGTTGCTACATTGGCTTACACACATATTCACAGCCACAAGCACTGTGGATCCTCCCAGCAGCTGGCCTTATGCTCCAAATTTAACCAGTAGCTGTAAACTGGATCCCTTGGTATCCCAGCGGTTTCATGTACAGGCTCACACACACTAAAGGGTTCTGTCTGGTCCTGACCTATGGCCTCACCAGTAGTCAACTACCAGACCTTACATCCTCCACAGGTGCTGAATTAGACCTCCTGATCCCTTCAGCACCAAGTGCTCAGACTCAGTCTCTCCAATATCTCACCCAGACCTAAAGCTGCTCTAATATCTGGCTACCAAGCTTCTGCCCTACTCACTAGCTAGTTCAGCTTCATCCTTTCTAATGATGACACTATGACTCAATTTCTGACATTGTGAGGACATGGTGCTTGTGACCTGGTCCCTGATTCCTGGCACTTAGACATACACACATACTCATGGTCACAGAATAGAGAGTATGATCATTAGAAATAGTTAGAAATGCAGTTTAATGGGAAGACAGGGCAGACTGTAGATCAGATGGCCAGACCTGAGTACTAGCCAGCAGTCTGTTTATGTACTTTTTTCTCTGGTTTATCACCTCATTCCTCTATCTATCATCTATTCCACCTATCAACGGCTACATATAAACACATTGCAGTTGTTATATGTAGTTAAACAGACAGGTTTCTGGTGAGATATTTTTTGTTAGAAGGTCCTGACTGTCTTGTGGTAGTTCATGAGGCAGACAAATAGCTGTGACTACTGTAACTGACTGATATGAAAGCCAGGATACAACAAAGGGATGAAGAGAGAATGCCAACAACATTCTTCTACTGTTTTGCAAGAAGAGCAGAAGTGGAGAATAGCAGAGTCTTGAAAGAAAGCAGAGGGGAAGGCTCTAGGAGAGCCTCTCCTTCTCTAGGAGAGAAACCAACTCCAGTTTTATATCTAGTGGTTAGAAAAAGCAGCACAGAACTGTCCATTATCTAACAGCTTGGGAGAGCAGAGTACCAGATGGTGTCACCTGCTTTTTTGCTTGTGCCTCTTTTAACATACAATGAAGTTCGAAAACCATGGCATGATAGATTACAGAGCAAGCTTCAAAGACCAAATGAACTGAAGTAGAGAGGAGGGATGAGACAGAAGAGGTACAAAGCAAGACAACAAGCTGGCAAGTTTGCCCCTGAGGTCAGGATATCTGAAGGTGATCTTCTTTTAACATTCCTTTCCATCAACAACCTGTAGCAGGAACCTCTGCTGCAATAGTGACTGTGCAGTGTGGAATGAGCTTCATGTCCTCTAAAATCTACCTTAACGCTTAAAATTTAATAAAAAATATACATTGTGTATAGTTCTATGTGGATGAATGTAGAAACAAACATTCCTCTTTATGGTTTTAGAAGATGGCTTGTTTTGAAACAAAATATATTTTTCTAAGCCCTGTGCCAGGGCACTTACTGAGACCATGAATTTTTTTTCCCAAAGCTGCATATGTAGATTGTTAAACTTGTGTTCTTTCATATCCATTGTATTCACAAAGGACCCAGGACTGCAAATGTAAGTTTCCAGTAGTGCTTTACCTGACTTTACAGTTGACCACTTTGGCACACATTGACAAATAACTGTCATCATGAAGCTCAGGGGTAAAAGATAAAAATCTCTGTGTGCAATCAAATTGTATGAAAAATGAAATGCATCTCTAAATGAAGGCCTTGTTTCTAGACCCAAATATTAGGAATGGGTTTTCATTTGTCTTGGAGGGCTTTTGGTGTTGGGCTTAAGAGTATTCTATCTTGCTTAAAATATAGTTGATGGGAATTTTTAAATTTTTTTCAAAGTATAAACAAAAGAAGGATAATTTTGGAAAACTAAGTATGATTAATCAGACTTCATGTGAGTTGTTACATGTGGACTCTAAATTCAATCAAGAATGAACAAATTCCTTTTCTGGTAAGCATGGGACAATAAAATAACATGTTACTTGTTAAGCAATATATTTAATCAATTAATTTTACCATTTAATTAAATATTTTCTTCTGTCTTACTTTAGTATACCATTGCAGATTTCTCCTATATTTCTCTAGTTTTAATCTTAACAGATCTATTAAGATGTGATAGAGTAGATAAGAAATTGAGTATGCAATCATTTCATCACAGTTCTAAATCTAGAACAGTAACTCAGAGATAGGCTCTCTGATGGGATAGGATGTTGAGAATAGACAGCAGTGACAGGTGTGGACTTGGAATCATTCCTGAATTGTGGTTTCATTCTTTCTAATTCAATTCCTGTGCCACTGGACTTCATTCAGGGGTATTGATCCTTGTCCTGTCTAGTTATACTGTGATTTCCTACTAGATTTTTGTTTTACTGCTCATAACTTGTCTGAAATGAGGATCCACATCGAATGTACATTATCCATTTCTATGGTACTAGAGTAATCTCTCAAGTTTTACCACGAATTTATGTTCCATTGGGCCACTTCCTTGCAAATACCAGTATTCTTCTCAGTCTGTATTCTTTATACTGAGCCTTGTAAATCAGCAACTTATATGTTAGTGGCATATTTTCTTTTCCTGATGCCAAATTACTAAATGACTGCTCTAGCATCAAACTACCTGCTCAGTTCTTTGAGACAAGTAGTTTCATCGGCTAATGATTTATTGAAGATCACATGATAATGCTCTGCTGTGTTAGCAGTTTTTGTTGCAGCAGGGTTGTGATGCTCAGCCCAGGCTGGGGGTGGAAACATGATGCTTGCATGCATTTTTTACTGACTGCGAAAAAGGATCAATTTAAAGTTCCTTTCACAAGAAAGTGTTCAGTTGCTCCTCTGGTCTCCAGTCGTTCACCATGAAGGCTACTGTGAAATTTGTCTTTTGGGAGCTGGAGTGTTATTTAGAAGAAAACACAGTGTGGAGTAGAATTTTAATCCATATTGAGACTGACAGTTCCTGATTTTCTTGAGATGTGATCACAGTTTTAGAAAGGGTGCTGCTGCTATATGGATTGATTACATAACCTTGCTTAGCTGTACTTTAAAGCTTATGTCAAAGCTATGCAAAGATGTAGACAGAGACTCTTTTAGGTGGTGTTTAAATCAAAAGGGAAAATGATGAAATAATTAAGCTGTCCGGGTAATTTTTAAAAGTCCTAATAATGAACTGAAAATTAAGGTTTCTCTGCCTTTCTGAAAAGAGTAATATTCAATATGGTCCAAAATATTTTATGATAAAGAAATAAAGATGTAATCATAAAGAAATATTTTTTATTTCTTGACTAATTTTCATATTTCAAGATTTCCATACCTATTAGAGTGAACAACCAGAGAATAGATTTTTAGAAGTATGCAAAGTAGTATTCATAAATTCATGTTCTTTCCATGTTAAGTACACAAATTAAAAATTTGGGAATATACCAAATTGAAAATTGGTCTTATAGAACACTTAGACATGAATATAATGATATTCACACTACCAGTTGTACCAATGAAGTTATCTCACTTAGAATCCATTATACTGAAATTGGCATTAAAACTTTGAGGAAATGTTGTGCGATGCAGGAAAGGAAGGGGTTGGAGAGAAATGGAAAGAAAGAAGGAGATCTGGACATCAAAACTTACAACAAACACGAGTTTTGTAGTTTATAGCATGATTGAAATCTTTTTTCCCCTCTTCTTTGAAATGTGATTTGGTAAATTTCTGTTGCCAGCTTGCAGTAGTTCCTACAATGTATTGTATCACAGTTCTTCTGGGATGAATGCTGGATGCTGCAAAAAGTATTCATTTGGCTGCTTAGTTTTCAATTAAATGGTGCAATATGAACTGTAGTAGCACAGGCAGGGGGATGGTCTCAATGAACCAATGCTGTTTCAAACAAAAACGTTTGCCATTCTGAACACAGCATATAAGCCAGATGCTGTGAATAAATGTTCTCTTTTTATGGCCAGTTAAGTCAGCACTTGTACTTCTGTAAAAAATTACTGTAAAGGAAATTGTATAGATGGGAGAATTACTCTAAACAATATTTCAGGAAAATGCAACACAGATATATAAAGACATGCTTAGTTTAACTTCTTTACAAAGACTAAAACAAGATAATATATTTTATAAACAACTGAGTAGGAAGAGAACAAGGAATTTTAAAAAATGCCTGGGAAACAAAGATTTATCTACTGTAATCAATCCATCAGGCTTCAATTACGACTCTCAAAGGACTTATTAGTCAGAGCAAGACCTCCTTAACAGCCTCAAATAAATGTGTCAGTCATAAATTCCCAGAAATGTTGACCATACACTCTAAATTTTCCCTTTGCATGAAATGACTCTTTTTTTTCTTCTAGATAATTCAATGAGTATAATGCTTTGGGTAATTATGTCTATCTGTAATTCTGGGGGAAAAAAAAAATCAAACACAAAAGTGATTATAATGGTGCCAAAATTTAGCATGTTTGCAAAGTTTCTTCTTAATTTTCTTAAAAACCACCAGAGTGCTATGATGGATTACAATGGAATAAATTTAGAAAAAAATCACAATGCAATCCAGTTTTGAGCATAGAATGGCAGCTTGACTATACTGTGTGCTCCACATCTTAATTTGGGAGGTTGGGTTTTCTGTGGTGTATCTACAACATGAAATCATGGAGTGAGACCAGAACATGAGTAATCCCAGCAGCAAAGGTCTGTCTTAGGCATGTGCCTAAGGGCTTTTCTAAAAGCAGCCCTGATTTTTCTGTGTCCTCCTCTCCCTCCATACTTCACACACATGTAGAACCATTCATGCCAGTTAAAAATGAAGAGATAATGTTACCAGGAGTTTCTATGTCTCATCTCAGCAGGCAGCCACCATGTAATTTGAAATTTTCAGATTTTAATTACTAAAAACAAAAAGAAAAAATATGTTTAAGTATTCTGCTAGACACTCCTTTCTGCCTTTATAATGACATAAAAACCCCTTACAGTAATACACCAATGTCAGTTTTGATATGAAATTTTTGTGCTGGATCAGATTGCACTACATCAGTAAAATTATCCTCCCAATGCACTTTTTAAATTATTGTGAAGCCTTGACACAGTGCAACTGAATCTCTCAAATGAAGACCTCCCTTCCCACACTCACTGTCAAATAGTAAGAAAGAAGAAACAAGAAATGTCTGATAACATTTGGAGAGAAATTTTGACAAGAACATCTTTCCAGTACATGTGAAATAAAGATGTAGCTCACCTCTCCAAATCACAGCTTTCCCATAAGTTTTGGGAGAAGCAGATTTTACTGTTTGTTTGCTCATCACCCAGTGACAAAACCTACAACAGATGAATTTGCATCCCTGTTCATGTCAGAATAGTTCTGTCTCCATAGACATAGCAGTGAAGATGGGATTCCTTTTGCAGCTTCTTTTTGCAAAGGAAGAAGGAAAAATGTTAAAACTTATTTTCAGATGTCATAACAAAAGAAGTAAAGAAGTAGGGGTAAGAGAAATTGCTCTTTATCCCTTTTGCTTTTATGTGAGGGAAATAAATTTTAATCTTTATTGCCTTTCTGTGCTTTATCCAATTTGCTTTCTTATCATAAGAAAAAGTTTTTGTCATTTTCCTATTGTTGAGATATGATTCCTTTAATTATCTGAGACTTCAACTTGCCAGCTTGTAACTGATCTCCTCCCAAGGGTTTCCCAAGATGTATGGTGAAGGTGCCTCCCTGACCCAGCAAGCCCAGAGCTGTGATCTCTTCCATTGCACATGAAATGTTCCTCCTGCTGAACTGAAGCCCATACTTGGACAATTATTGAGTTAGCAGTGCTCATCTCCAGGATTTCATCCAGGGCCTAGCCATATTTATCATACAGGCTCGGATCTTGGCTCTTCTATGCTTTATCCCTTCTACATAGATGCTTCTTTTGCTTTCCTGGTGCATTAGTGTTTGAAAGACATTTCAGCCGCCCACAAATTAATACAGAAACTCATATATTAGTTTGCTACCTCATGTGGTAAAGATGTCATCAGCTCACAAAAGGCTCCCAAATGAGCTTTTCTGGCTTATTGGACTAATAAAGAATTTATGATAAGTGTAAGATACCCCTGGATTCTTTATCTTCCAGACAAAATTATTTCTTAGTCGCTGTGATTGTTTATTTCCTGTGTACTGCACTTCTGGCCAAGAAACCTACAGCTGAGTCCTGGGAAGTTCTGACCTTGTGCACACTGGAATCAGAACTTCACAAACCACAGAAAAAACTTTCTGAATTTAATTTCTCTCTTTCTATAAATAGGATTGTGTACATGCCTAAGGTGAATGCTTCTTCCTTTCTTGTCTGACGTTGCCCATAAAGGATGTGAAACTTTATTTTGTGATTGAATATATGTGGTTTTTTAGGTGAAATATACGTCCCTGACTTGGTTTACACTTATTTATTTAAATTGGCTAGATTTAGGTTACTTTGCAAACCAGAATGTTGTTTAGCTCTACACCATCCAATTAGCCAATGGCAATTAATATTCCTGCATGTTACAAACTTACTGCCTACATTCAAATTAATGTTTGACTATTTATAAAATCCTATAATTTATGGGACACACTGATACTAGAATTATAATTTTGTGATCTTTCCTATGTTTTTCAACTAATCTTGAAATTGTAATCCTGAGTTAAATCAGAACTTGAAAGACTAATAAGAAAGTATTATTTCAGATGACTGATCCTTATATCTTTGCATTCAGTTACTTTAGAAAAAGTTTGATCCCACTAAAATCACTTTTCTAGATAGCTTCTTTTTATAAATAAACCATACATTTAAATGCTTTTCCCATAATCTGGGATTTTTGGTGGTTGGAAGAGCTTCTTTCATAGGACAGAATTTTTTTGTTCATTTTGGGAAATGACTTTATAACTGGGTCTGGCTGTTTCGGAGTTTACTTTTTTCATAGGAAGCTGTATGGACCTGTGTCTAAAATGATTCTCATAGCACATCAACTGCTGAACAGTAATTTTGCAGCACAGCAGCTTTCTCTATTTATCCCTTTGGCTGCCAGTGAATAGGCTGGGGGTGCATAAGAAGTTGAGGGGGACCAAGCCAGGATGGCTGACCTAAATTGATCAAAGGGATATTGTGTGCTATATAAATAACATTGTGTTCAACAGTGAAGTTGAGGAGATAGATTTTCCCCAAACTTGGCTTGCTCTGAGACTGGCTGGGAATTTTCTCCTGCTGGGATTTGATGAGTGACTGCCTTTACATCACATGCTTGTTTTTTACCTCTTCTTCCTTTAGTTATGAAACTGTATCTTGACCCAAGTGTTTACTCTTGCTTTTACCATTCTGGTGAGAATGTGGAATGACAGATCATCTGTGTTTGTGCTCAGCTGCTGACCCACACCCTTGTATAGACCTATTTTAGTTGACTGGTAGAGCCTATGAACTTCCTAATATTTCAGAAAAAAAAAAAAAAAAGCAGTGATGAATTGACTTCTGAAAATTGCAGAGGAATTGAATGTATTTTGTCAGAGTGCAGATGAAGTTTTGAGGATATCACTGGCCTTGATTGTCTTAATTGTTATTGTAGCACCTGGAATTATTTTGAACCCAGACCAAATAGCAGCTGCAAATAATTCCAAAGCAGAGGACAATGCAGGAATTGCAAACAATTCCAATGCAGGGACAGCATTAGAACAGTAGTTTGCAGGCCCTGTGTTAGGCTGAATAGGAAGGTTTGGAAGTAGGGAGATGGGATGTTCTTTGCTGGTGAATCTCAGCGTTAAAGCCAGTCTGGGAATCTGTAATGTGTGTGTATCACCACTGGGTCTAATTTTCCTATAACATGAACTTAATAACTGGAATAATTGCAGGAACTGCAATAGTGGGGAAAATACCAGGTAATAATGTAAAGTTTATTTAAATAAATCAAAAATTCTCATTCAAACTAGGACTTAAATGTGGAATCCCCATATTTGAGGCGTGATGTGATTATTGAATTATTCCAATGAGATTCTTCCCCTGCCTCAAATTTTTTGATAAATAAATAAATAAATATTATATTTATGTCAAATATAAATAAATTTGTTTAATTCATTTGTTCCTAAAAAGGACTTATTTTCTAGAGCACACATAACTATAATCTCTACTTTCCTGACTGGGAGAAGAAAGGAATATTTTTACTCAATTTCAAAAGCTGACAGTATAGATAGCCATACTTGAGCTTTTTAGATATTGTGCTGGCCATGATTCATTTTTCTTTAATGAAACAAATAATCCTCCAGAAGGTACTATTTTTCACTTCAGCTACAGAGGTTGTTTAGATGCTCAGTATATGTAAAAATCTACATTGTAAATGTCTAAAAAGCTGAGATGTATCCCTCAGTGCAGGTTCATTCATTTTTACTATGCAATTTAAAAATACTCAGAATGTGAAAACCTGACTGAGTAAAACCTGATTATTATACTCATGTGAATTCTGGTCCACTAGATATGGACAATTTTGCAAATTGTTCTTTGGCTGTGAATTCATAATTCCAAAAAGATGATGTGTTGACAGCCAGAAGAACTGGACTCCTCTTCATAGAATAAGCTTAGTGAAGATAGTCCAAAAATGACTTTTTTCTGGATCCATACATGTTACTTCTAGGGATAATAAAATATTAATGATTTTTGTGATAAATAAGAATATCACACAGGATGTAGAGCACAACTGACACATTTATCACTATAGCCACAAGGCCTGTAGAAGGTAACACCTTCAAATTTCTAACATCAGAATTGCATTGGAAATGGCAATCTCCACTGAAAAGGCCTTGGACACTGTCATTGATCCCAGCAGTCCACAAAGTAATTTGAAGGTATGATATTCAGTTAAATAGGATTGGCGCAGTATTCCCAGATCGAATGCCACCAGTAAGAAGGTGTCAGGGGATCTGGTATAGGAAAGATGTTTTAATAAGTAGTCCAGCACAGAAGGACTATTTAATTACTGGACAACAATAGCATAAATTTGAAGGTTACACTACCATGTCTACCAATTTCAAAAACTCAAAATAATTTCAAATAAACTTAAAATAATTTCAAAAACTTAAAATAAATATTGAAGGCAACTTCTCCACAGATTATGGCCTAAAAGAAACCATTTTTAAAATGCAGGCCATGAGCACAGAAGGTTCTAAAAACTGCAGTATGTTCAGCTCAAATTTTTCCAATCAATGGAGCATTTTTCTTGTGCACTGTCAAACTTCTACTGTAATTACGGTCCACATTATATTTCAGGTGCTTTTTGCATGCCTATAAAATTAGACTCTTCCAATACTATCTGCTTGTGATTTCATAAACATTCATCATAGCTTTCTTTGTGGCTGGCTATCCCCAAGGACTTTTTGAGACTTGTGATGTTCAGTGCACCTGCTCAGTGGCACAGCTCTGTGGCACTGAAGTTTATTGACATTTCTTTTTGCTCTTATGCAGCCCTTCTCTGTAACATTTACTCTGTCAATTACATTCATTTTGGTATTCATAGGCAATTCTATCTCTGTGTGACTTTAATTGTATTTCACTAAATTAAAGAGGCATTATAAAGTTGTTACCCTTTGATTTTGTAGCTTTAATTTCATTTTCCTTTAATCTTCGGAGCACACTAGATTATCAATTAGCATAATAAAACAGTCACTGTGGAATTTTGTAACAATACTGGATATTCTGTAAAGTGAATCATCCCATTTAATGTTTGTAGCATGATGGCAGCATGTGCACCAAGTAAAAAAGTAGCCAAAATTCTACTCCACACTTCTATTGTATCTTTGTACATGAATGAGGAATTTTGAGATTATTTTAAGGAATTGTTTCTAATGATTGTGGAATCCTTTTGAATGTTTTGTATATTCTAAAGTTTTAAGAAATTTGCAAGATCTTAATTATTCAAACTTTTATCATTATAGACAATGCAGTCACTGCTATTGGTAGGCAGAATGCAGTCAATTGACATTTTAGCACTGTCTTAGAGTGCTCCTTTCTAAACAATGATCTCTGCCCACATTTTGGGTCTTAGAACTTCCTTCTTTCTAATGGTCAAGACCTCCTAGGCTGTTTGCATTACTTGCCCTGGAGAGACCAGTGAACTTTACCCTTTTGCTGTAGGTGAGTTGGGTTTCTGTGTTCCTTCTCCTGAATTGTAGGGAGGCCAGTACTACTGGTGCATACTGTGCATTCGATGAGCCTGTAGAGGAAAATTAGGAACAATAGTTACCTCTTCTTTCTTCTGCCCCATGCTTAGGCAATGGGGTAGCCAGACATTTAGAGTGCCAGGATGCTAAACAGTTACATTTTAACATTCTTAATGAAAGTTAGGTCCTTGTCATAGATTTAGCCTCCAGAGCTATATGAAAGCCAAGAGGAAAGGAGAAGGTTCTAGAATAATAAGTCTCTTTGTAGTACTCCAAATCTTTATTGTATTCAGTGATTTTACTGAATATTCAGAAACTTATTGTGCAGTATGGAATACACATCTCAAAATACTGTCCAGGAACAGAGATAACTTGAAGAGATACCAATAGTTCCCTGTGCATTCTCTGAAATAACAAAGATTATCAATGTTTATTGATATCCGGATACATAATTATGAATGTCAAATTATTGCAGTTACCTAATGATTTCTGAAGAAGTTAAAGAAGTGGGAGGGAAGGATACAAAGCAAAGAAGTAAATAAAAAGATAAAGAAATGGAGAAATGTGAAAGGAAGACCAAAAAATGAGCAATCAGTCAAACCAGAGGCAGTCCAGCTATTTTTGTGATAAAGAATAAAAGTTCATTTTTGCAAGAGAATAATATTTTTTGTTAAATAAATAACCACATAACCACCAGAATAGATAAATAACCACAAAACTTTCTAAGAAGCTTTCAAACAGACACACACAAAAAAGGGATCAATCTCTTTTGTTTGATTTTACCCCTTTTCAAAAATTATTCTTTATCGTTTGGTTGAATTCAGGAATCCTGGATATGCTTATTCTTGCCTTTTTTTCTGCTTATTGTCAACTTCTGTCTACAACAGAATTTTTTGGGAAGAGAAAAGCATTGGTGATCTGAGATCCTCTGAATTTACCTACACCACCAGTCCCACTGGCTCATTCTCTTGATTCTGGGTGAGTCTCTGACAAGGAGTGGTGACGCTGGCTGGTGACACTGTGACACAGACTGCAGGGTCAGCAGAGCTGCACTTCCCTCCACAAGGTTTCACCTTCGATAAAAGGTGCAGGGCTGCCAGAGAGAATGGAGTCCATTTAACATATATGAAGGTGGGGAGAGAGATGTGAGTGCGAGCTCCTCTTTTGCAATATTTTTGTTAAAAAACATGTCAGTTGTTTCCCCTCCTCTGTTAACACCAAAGCTGATCTTAAACATGCTGCATTCCAGACATCATGTGCTTTCTATTTGTATTCATTGCAGATGACACTAAAACTACTGCAAATAATCCAGGTAATTGACAAACCACAGGGGCACTTACCCTGTTCATTGGCCTATTTTAGGCTGGCTCATCATCACCATCCTAATTGATGACAGGTCTCTAGTTTTTCACTTGCCAGGCTGTAAGACAAGGAATATTAATAAAGCATTCTGGCAGTGGGAATGTTGGAACTGTTTCCAGCCTTTTGAAAGCAATGAGCTCCTCCACCCCCAGCCCTGCTGCTAATGTGCAAGTAAAGTGGTGGGGAACTTTTTCAATATAAGAACACTCTCTTTTCTCCATTGACTCAGCCCTTGCAATTACCCAAATCCAATGCAACCACAGGTTTTCAAGGTAATGCTGCTACTTGCAACAGCTTGTTATTAAAAAGTAATGCCATCAAAGTAGCTGACATCTTTATGAAATAACAATAGAAGGTTAATAATATATATACAAAATGTAATATAAGTCTTACATATAATAAAGAACATTTCAGAAACTGAGATTGGTTTTATTTACTGTTTACCTCTGCCCTGTTCCCAAGATACTCAGTATTAGTATTTATAAGTGGGAGAACATACATATATGGTCTCCACTGTGCTGTTTTTTTCCACACAAACTCACAATAGAAGCCATTTTCTAGCCCAGATTATTTCCCTATCTGACTGGAACACAGATAGTAGAGAGCAATATAAAGTATCCAGAGGTTGAGAAGTCAAAGGTCTGCATCAAAGAGAGGAATCTTGGACCCATTAATCAATACCTTGTCAAATCCAATTTCGTAGTCCATGGCGAAAAGTATCTCACTCCATCCTAAAAGAAACCTTTTAAATAGTGCAGCTCCCTGTTTTTTCCTACTGACTATAGAGGGAATTGTAACAGCAGCCTCAGCATTGTCCATCTGATGTTAGGTGAGATGCAGTTCACTTTCAGTACTTTTATTTGAAATGCTTCCTTTGCCTTATTCATCCATCCTGGCACATGGACTGCAAAGTGACGTAGGTGTACTAGGCTTCACTGCAGTGGCAGGGTGTGCTCTAACTATCACTTTTTGTCCTGTTTTGTCATACAATGAATTTTCACCCAAATTAGAGAAGAGTAAAAAAGTCTCCATAATGTTTTTTGAAGAATCTCTATGCTTTTCTTTTGAAATGAGGCTATTCCTTAGTCAGGAGAACTGAATTGTAAATCTCACAAACTTCTTTTCCTGCAGGACTCAATGTTGATGTGATATTCAGACAGCTTGGGTTGTGGCAGAGGTTGAGTGATTCGGTTCTGACATTGCTTTTGTCCCATCAGAGAAGTTCAGTAATTAGAAAGTAAGGAATAGTTAAGGCCATAGTTAAGGTTAGTTATTCTACTTGCAGAGGTAGGCGCCAGATTTTATAAAGCGAGAACTGAGGTTGTGAACAAAAACATTCTTTACAGTCTCATTTAGTAAAATGTTAGAAAGTAACTTTGCCCTCCCTTAACTTTTGCTTCTGTGACTTCTGTTAGGCAGCGCTGAATTTATTGCTATGTTTCAGAACTGTATCCTGAAGACCACCCATGTGGCAAAGAAATCCTCTGTGCCATTTGGCTCTGTGTCTGTCTGGGATAATTGGTGGTGGAAAAGGAAGGGACTAAGTGTTCGTTTTACTTAGCACTTTTCTAAATCAGGACAGAAAGGAGAAAAGAACTAGTGAAGGGGGGGGAGAGCATAGAAGGGAATGTTATTTTTTAATTAAAAATAAATGTCTGGAGTTTAAACATGTCGACAGACTGAAGCTCTGCTCTGTGAGACACCGAGTGCCCTTGAACCCCTTTGATGTTAGTGGTAGGTGAGGTAACTCATCCTTCCATGGGACTGAACCCTGAGGATTCTCCTGAAGAAAAGTCACAAATAAGAAGAATGCCCATGGATTTTGAGCAGAACTCTATTTCTACCCTTTTCTTTCTGTCTCCTAGATCTAGATCTATCTAGATGTGGTTAATTCATTTGAATTAAAGATGTGCACACTAGAAGATTCAGTGTGCAGTTCAGCATGGTGTCTTTTCAGTTCAAATAGATGAAAGGAAATGGCTCATTTCTCAGAGACACTCTTGTGTTATTCCATCAGACAGCAAGGGAGGCAATGCTTGTGTAATCCAAGCTGTTTGTTATGTACTCCAATCTTGACACATTTTCCTGAATTTAGCAGACAACTTCTGTAAATAAAGGAACTTCTGGAAGTAAAATGAAGGTGGAATTCGATTCCTGAGGGATTAATGACCTAGTTATTTTTGAAAATATGAGGCGTCTGCAGAGATATTTCTCAAATTATTCCTTGCAGCAATTCTCACACACCATGGTATGGAACTTCAGAAATACATTACTGGTTGCCTCAGCTTTTTATCATTATGCTATTCTATATCAATAAGCTGCAAAATCTAGACTTCTCTGGCCAGGTGTTTGAGCATGCTCATTGTAAATTCTTTTCCCTATATCAAGTATCCATGGCTTCTTATCCTTTCACTGTGAATTGCTGGAAAGGCATTGGCCTAATTTTCCCTACATCTACCCCATAGGTATTGGTAGAGTACAATGATACACAGAATAACAAGATCAGGCTGTTTGACAGAAGCCGTGCAACTTCATTGGTGTAGAGGTTTTGTTTTGGTAAACCCTAAGGTATATCAGTATTTGAGGAGAAAATGAAAAATCCTTTGGGGAGAGGGATCATGTCCATATTTCCTGTCTGAAGATGAAACTCTACACCTGCTCTGTCAAGGGCTTAATGTTTGTGGAGCTGTTGGATTTGCAATAGATGTCACAAATGTGTTTGGCCCTTTCAGAGGACCAGATGACGAATTCCTAAGTGGAAAGAGCTGTGTACACTGCTGCTGCACAGCCAAATTGCATATGAACATGCTTGGGTAAGCATGTACACACACAGTATAGTTTTAATTTTATACATAGTGCAGACAGTAATCAGATTGCCTACTCTCGTTATGTTGTATACTCAGTGAAAGTTGATTTTTTGCATTGTTTTTTAACAGCAGAATTAGTGACTGAGTGCCTTTGATTTCAGTAATGATGAAATCAGGGAGAAACAATTCATGCCTCTTATATGAACTAATCGCAAGCATTTAAAATATTGGGTAAAAGTACTTACAGGTTTCTCATGTTGCATGTGGAAATGATTGTCTGGTGCTAATCTGAGGTTTATATACCTTTTATATTTAACCTCTTATTAAACAGTCATAAATCTCTCAGTTTCTTTATTATCAAAACTCAAGCATCTTTTAATGGCACTGTTTTCTTCAATTTCTAGTGAAATAAAAAAAGAGAGCCATTACAGTAAGCCCTTTGATGGTGATACTGGAGAAAATAACATAAAGTTTTTCAAAGAAATTTCAAAGGTAAAATATGTGCATTTCCACAGCTCACTACTCTATTTACTCTAAAAGTCACTTCTCTTGGTAGATTGATTTCTGTTCTGAATAATGTAATGTGGGGGTTTTAAGAATTAAAAAAAAAAATCTCTTTAATAAAGGCTGGACCAATAGGCACCAAAATCAGTAGCAAAATTCCTACCAAGTTAAATAAAAATAGCTCAAAATGCTGTGATCAGAATTTCTCACTGTAAACATGTTACCCCTCCTTTCCATCTTTCACTACTTTCTCTGTTTTTTTTTATATCAGCTGTATGATCAAGTGGTGGAAGGAAGAAAAGGTTGACCCTGATGCCAATTGAAGAAGTCTTGTCTGGAGCCAGCCGGTTTGCAGCATATGTGAAAACAGTATGAAAATGGAATTTTGAATAAGTCATCAAGATTGAACATTAAAAACAAATATAGTTGATCATACAAATTTAATAAAAAGATTGAAAAGGAAGAAAACAAAAACTATAAAGTCTAATATAATCAACTGAAAAAGGCTCAACACCTGAAATATCATGAATGAATGTGATCACATTTAAAAAATTATTAGGATAAAACACATTTTTGATTAACATGTAATTTTCACTTAAAAAGTTAAGTTCATCTACAAATGTCATCTGAGAAATACTAATGACCTACTACAAGATAATCCATTACATAATCATGTGGGATTTTTCTCAATCTAGTTTTCAACTCAGACTCATTAATGAAAGTATAGAATGAGGGTATTGCAATGAAGTGCAATTGTCCTGCTAAGTTAGTGAGCAACAATACAAAATAAAAAGAAAACCCTGAAATGGAAACGTGAAAAAGTGATAGGTCTGGATTTGTTTGGGTTTTTTTTTTTGTATCTGTGAGAAATGGAGCTCATTTATCTCAACTGATAAAGGTCAGGGGAAATGGAAGCAGAGCAAATACATGTCTGTGCTTCTGTGGGTGAATACAACTATTCTGATATTTTGGTTGTGACCATTTCACCTCAAACATTCTTAGAAGCCTAAAGCCTTGGAATATTAACTCCTCAAAAATTAGCTTCCAAAGGAACAAAGAAAGGCCTAAAGAGAAAACAAAAATATTGTTAAGTAGATTCTTTGTTTTACCCTGGATGAGAAGTAGAAGGAAACTTTAATGTCAAATCTGCTCATGGTCTGTCTGTTACTGCCACGTTCTATGGGTTTTTGTTCAGTCATGGATTGCTGCTTTTGAGATCAACCAAAGTATAACTCAGGGTTTATGTTGGATTATTTACTTATTTATTTTTTGTTCGACAGTTGTGTATAGGGACAGCTCTTCTTTCCCAGGTATGATTGCTAGAGATTGTATTGTGCCTGGCTGAGATGGAGTTCGTTTTCCCACAGCTGTCCTCACAGTGCTGGTCTCATCGGTAGCTAGGAAAGGTGTTGCTAACACACCAGTGCTTCAGCTGCTGCTGAGAAGTTCTGGCCCAGCATGAAAAAAATTGATATAAAACCTAAGGAAGTTTAGACAAGACAAGACAAAAAGCAGATTCTCCAAGAGGACAATAGAACTATTGTCAGAACCCAGATCTAAGCCAACTAAACACATTCTAAACATAGCTGTGTACTAGATTAAACTTGCACAAAGTGCGACCAAGTGTACTGAAGCAAACTTAGGGAATCCTTACTTTACCCATAAAAGTTTTAATAGCTTCATAATATCATGACAAGCAATATAGCCAAACAAGCTTGTTCTGTACAAGATGTGTGAATAAGAAATTATTATATCATTTATTATTCATGAAGAACAGTAAATTATTTTAATCACATTTTCTGTATTATGAAAATTACAAAAAGTGGTGCTGCAGGCAAATGAATGGCCATGGAAAGTGTGATCATTCATTCCAATCTTTTTTTAATAAACTTTATTCAAATTAAAGGAAAAAATAATTAGGGGGAAGCAAGTATCTAAAGTCTATGTCTGTGAAATGACCATACACTTTAAAAGGACATCAGAATCCTCTTCAGAGCAAAATTACATTTCTAGTATTAAATCTTTAGACCAGGTCCAGAGACAGTAACATCTATCTTTAGTAAGTTGATTAAAATGCTTTGAACTCCAATACCAATTAATATATACTTTTGAACTCCTCGTTTTACATAGTCACAGCTCTATTTTGAGTAAATATATACACCAGACTCTGGTAAAATACAGTGAATAAGAAAGCTTTATTTTTATTTAATTAGTGGAAAGATAGATCAATGGCTTGGCTAAATGAAGCCAGGTGAAGGTTGACCTTCTGGGTGTTAGTAAATGGGGTTTAATCTAAATGGGTACTTTTGATATTTCATAAAAGTTTAATGTGTTGAAGAATTTGTGTCTCAGATATTTTAAAATAGTTAAAATGTTATTTCATGTATCTTTATACTGGTCAGATGTTTAAAAGTTCTGTTTTTATGGAATCTTTTGATTGTTATTTTTCTTCTTCAGCTAGATTACAGAAAACAGATCCTGTGCTGAAATTTGTTGCCTTCAGAGATGAGAGAAGACCACTGAAAAACTCCTTGAGGGCTTTAATATTGCCATTCTGAAATATTGATAGGTGATCAAATTGGGGGAACAAACTAGAAAACCTCCAGACAAAATTTTGTTCCTATCTCGTATGTGTGTTCCTATACAATCACTATCGTTGGTAAATGGGGATTCCTAACAGCATTCCAAGCAAGGTATTTTACCACTTTTATGATGTTTAGAAACATCCTGAGTTTATATTTTAACAGAAAAATATTTTTCTTTTCACAGTTTTTGTTTTGAATCCTTCTTACCATGTCCTTAAAATACTCTGAATTCCAGTTACAGCAACATACCTTAAAGGACAGCTTTGAGATGTTATTTTGCTGTAAGAATAACAATAGTACTGTCTGTACAGAGGAGAAATGCTTAGCCTGCACTAAGCTCCATACTGTCTTGATTAAACTGCTACAATACCAGGAACAGCTATTTTAAAAATAGCTGAGATGTGTAAGTTTGTGACTGAAGTATAGACCCAGTCTTTGAGTGGTCAATTAACATGGATTTCATTATAATCAAAACATGCTAAGCCTCAGGAAGAAGAAAGGGATCAGGACAGCAACTTATAAGTAGGATTATTTATGAAGGACACAATGAGAAAAGGAGATTTATGCCAACAGCATATACATTTGGTTCATCAGTAACATGACACAGCACATCCTGAAATAAGTGTTCAATACAGGCAATGTTCTCTAAGAAGGGTACCAAAATGAATATGTTAAGCTAGAGGACTATTCTGCATGGGGCCAAGCTTAGGTGAAGTGAATCCCTCACAATGGTTATTGTAAATGGGAAGGTCAGCAGCCTCTCTTTTTCACTAGACAGATGAAATGCTTTGTGGAAGCCAGCAGGAAAATAGCATAAAAGAATTAAAGGTATAGCTATTGTGAAGCATTATTTTCTTAAAAGAACCTGGGCCACATGTTGATTAAGAAGGTAGCCACTGTCTTTATCACTACTGATTTTCTTCTGTCATATTTTTCTTAGAGCTATTTCTCTATCACATGCACACAGAGAAGAAGCAGAACTGGAGGTCAGGTCATGGCTTATTCAGCCTGCAGGGAAGTGTGCTGATACCCTTTTGGCATGACATGCCACAGCCAACTGCACTTAGAAAAGAGAAGGTTGCATGGAGACATATTTCTTCACTCTGGTGACCAGGGAGTGCAAGAGTGGGGAATACACAAAGTGTCTTTGCACCTTCAGTGTGCTTTCTGACATAAAATGTGGCAGGCAGGATCATGCATGCATGCAGACTGATGCTTGTTCTTCTCTTTGAAGAAGCTGGGAGATAGAGTTTTAGCCTGCGACCCACTAAGTGACAATTTCCATTTCAGGTTGATACTGAAGAAATGCAACTCTGTACACTGGGCTGGGCTGAAAGCAGCAGCAATGAATGACCTCCAGTATTTAGCCTGTCATCTCTCCCCAGCTTTCCTTTCTTATTAAGAAGATGATGCCTTTCCCATTTCAGTGAAAGGAAAGACCCCTGCAGACTGCACAGAAGCTGGATCATGCTGCAACATGTTTAATGTTACAGGACAGCACAGTGTTGCCATCAGAACTAATCCCAGCAGCAGCATATCAAATCACCCCATTTCCATTTAGCTTTCGTCAGTATCATACACAGACAGATATGGATTTGGTCTGGGGAATGGCATTTGCCTTTGAAGTCCTTTTTTAATTTTTTTTTCCTCTACATCATGCATTCAGCACTAATAGAAAGTTTCTTTTCAGGAATGAGTTCCATTTAGTTGCTAAGCATGTATCAGCTACACTGCTGATCAGCAGGTGTGATAGGGAAATTTTAGGTTTTCTAGTCTGCATAAACCTTGTCTCTTTTTCTCTGCTTTTCATGGCTGTTCATTTTGACATGTGGCAACTGAGTTGCTGTAATTGTTCCAGAGATTGCTTTGATTTTTCTTCTTTTGTTGTGCTAATAGAACCACTAGTCTCTCTTCCTTTGACCTTGTATTATTTAGTCAAGGCTTTCAAGCTCCATATTCTTCTGTATAGGCAGTTCTAATTTTTGTAAAGCCTTAATTACAGATTAGCCCTTCCTGCAGCATTAAAAATGAGCATGTTTAGGTTGTTTTATGACATTTCTCAGCGAGAAGCCTAACATTATTATTTTTTTTTTAATTTTTTTTTTTTTTTAGTTTTCTGGTCCAGTAATTGAATTTAATTTGCCCTTGTATTTCAGTCTTGTGTCTTGGAAAAAAATCAGATATTTACTTTCTTCCAGGTTTGATCCTGCTACTTCTGTGTTGATTTCTTGGTTAGGCACAACTAGATGTGGCCAAGTCAGAACTTGTAGCTCTTTTCTTGGCTTCCAGAGTGTGATAATCTGTTTTGACATATAGTTTGGTTTTCTTTCATTGAGGAGTTTTCTGCTAGCAATACTATTTGGGATGCTGCCGAGTATACTGAGTATGCCTTTGCCCCTTTGTGAAAACAGGGCCTAGAATGGGAAGCATCCAAGCATTAGTGCGGGCTTCAAAATAATGTTTCAAAGAAGAACTGAGTAACTGGAAATCCATGCAGCATCATTTAGGGTTTCTTTTGCATCAAAGTCACTTTTATCAATATTCACATTACCACCACAGCTACCCAACATTCTTCAGCTCTTTAACCGCAATGTCTGAACAAATTTTGTGGTATGTTCCAGGCATGCTTTGCAGCTGAATCTTTTAAAGCAGGATCTTGTTCTCTTCCTTGAATGCTTTTTTTTAAGATGTCTTCCTTCTCCTGCTTATAAAATCTGGGTGTACAGGGAAGGAATCCTTCCAGCATAATGGTTTGTCTCACTTTAAGGTTAAAGATGGGAGACATTCTATTATAGTACTGATGCAGGCTTTTCTCACCTTTCTGTTAGCACTGTGTATGAGGAGCAGATATGCTTATTGTTTACATAATATTTCAATTATTTCTGAATTTTACTAGGTTACTGATCTTGTAGCAAGTTGTTTCAACATATGTGTTATGCAAGAAGATAATTCCGTTAATCAGATTTGCATTTCCACTTTATTAATTTCTTGTTCCTCTTTAATTTTCATGAAAAACCTCACACCTGTAAGTCATTATCTAGTAGAATTTTAGGGAAGGAAGGTAATATTTTTATATATATGCATCTATGTATAAATGTATGTCTCAGTCAAATTTCTTGTGTATCAGGCTTCCCATATCAACAAATGAATCTGTAATATTCCTTTTTGGGTTTTAAAATCTCCTTCAGGCCAGATTATGTGGCATATTTTGAATTTAAAATGTAATTTACAATGCTTAGTTTGTTTGTTTTTAGAAGTAAAAACCATTTGTTTTTTAAGAGATTGGAAATATATCACATTGCACTTTTCTTTCAGTTTTTGTTATTTCTGACAGTATTTATAATTTAACCATTTTTATTTGCTCATTAAAAAAAGGTAAACCAAAATCATGCTGATAAGGAAATAACAATTATGCTACCTTCTGCAAAAGAAAGAAAAATGCAGTTGTAAACTAGCATTCAGTAACATATTTACAGGTCCTATTCAATACAAAAAAAAATAAGGGTCATGGAAGCATTTATCATATTTGCCTTTCTTATGACTGAAAAAACTATCTTAATATAGATGAAATTAAACAAACACTCAAAAAGTAAAATATAACATTTTTTTTCACTAGACCTGAAAAAAATTAGAAAAATCATATGAATAAACCAGCACAGCCATATCAATTACCTTCCAAGTTACAGTCTAAGCTTCTTTGGATGTCCCAAATTATCTTATCCTCACTACAAATTTTTTTATTTTTGCAGCAAATTCTAAAATGCAATATTTCATATCAGGCTTAGTCTAGAGCAGAGATTTTCTATTATGTATCAATTAGTATGTTTTTCCCTATTACCATTTCTGGTATAGTCACATTGGTAAAAACATTTGTATAAAAATGGTTGTATAAGCAAAATATTCTTTTGTGTGCATGATGCTTGTTTATTTCCCAATAAATTGATGCTAGCTCAATCTATAGAAGAACATTCCCATGGTGAACTATGTCTCTAGCATTGTGGTTTGCTACTACAATTCTATTGGTATAACTATATTTGCAATTCTTTTTGCACACATAGCCTCAGAAGAAAATAGATATGTGCTGTCTTCATTTCATGTCCAAAAGTCAAATTTCACTGCTTATATCTATAAATCAGTGGACTATCTATCAGTGCAACAATAAACTAACATTTTGCCTCAATCTATTTCAGGCCCTGTCCTTAATGAACAGTTAATGTTTGGAAACAGAAAACAGAAGAAAATCCAAAATGTTAATCCATTGTGGTTTGAAATTTTTGGAAATCCTTTCCTTTTTTTGTTTTTTTCTCTTTAATTTTTTCTGTGGTATTTTTTTGTTTGTTTGTTTTATTGTTTTGCTTTGTTTTGTTCTGATTTCATACATCCCTCAAATTCTTTATTGAATTTTAACAATTTTCTTTGACATTACCTTCTTTAGGTAAAGGCAAAAATCATAGGAAATTAAAGCTACTTTTAATTTATTAGCCTTTCTGAATTAATATAAAGCATTTTTAAAATGACATTTTTCTTCCCTCTAGTACAGTGGTGAATACCATAAACTTGTCACATTTCAAAAAATACATAAGGTTATATGTAAAAACAACTAAGGAATGTGTATTATTATGATACAGGTGAAACAACTTAAAAAAATTACAAATGTTTTAATACAGTTTTTTATGATCCACATTACATAAAGTAAAACTGGACATTGTTAGCATTGCGTTATATATATTTGTTTAGAATGGCTTTTTTGGTTTGTTCAGTTTTTCTTAAGACTTGGGAATAAAGCATACATAGCAATATTGTATACAACTTCCAGAGAACATTTTTCTGGCATTGAAACCTCCTGGGAAGGAAATAGTGAGTTTGAGCCATGTTAGCCATACTAGACTTGGCAGAAAATTGCATATTTAAAGCATAATTTCTTCATGAATTAAACAAGCTATAAATGTTTGAACATTCTCTAAGGATACAAGATTTGTAAACAATGAGTAGCATATATAGGAATATGAAGTGATGGGGATAACACAAGTGCCATTCCTCCATTTATTATTTGGGTTCAATGAAATGACTATTATCTGGCACTTCTATTAGAGAATTTCAAATTAATCATATCTGAATGCATTAAGAGTGGTTTAACAGAAGATGGGCACTGCCAATGATATGTGTGTGGTACATACCTTAATCAAGAATTCTTTATGGTTAGAAAGGCATGTTTCTTTTCATTGTCTTTATAATTTTTCCGTTTTATCCACATGACATAAAATGTAAAAAAGTGTGTGGAGTTAAAGGGCTGGAAATTAAAAGAGGATTCAGATTTTGTCCTAGTTAGTTCCTTAAGAGTAGAAGCAGTGTTTTTCCACAGTAAATGTATAAGGTGTTTCATGACTGAAACACCTTAAATATTTCAGTCATGCTTTCAACACTGAAAATCTGCTTTCCATATGGAATTCATGACATACTCCTGGCAATTCTACTGTGCAGTGTAAAACTTGGCTTGTACCTAAGAAAGTCCAAATGTGTTCATACATTTTTTATCAATTGTTCAAGAATACTGAAAAATTTAAGTGAAAAAATTTTAAAACCCCATTGGAGTACCCATATTGTAAACACATACAAAAATTCAGCTTCATTCTATACCAAAGGCATGTTCAATTCCTGGCTGCTTTCCCACTTTACCTGTCTGTTGTATTCCAGCTGCACAGAAAAACATATCCTGAATTTACCTAGGCCATTTACACCTCACCTCTCTTTCAGTTTCTAAGCAGCAATTCAGCTTGGGAACAAATCAGACTTTTATTGCCATTATGGCTTGGCCAAAACCGCAGAAAAGTCAAATTCCCATATTTTTTCCTGGTCAATTGCTTACACAGACTTTAATATTAACTGTAAGACCATTTTCTTGAGCTGCAGCTGTTGTCAGCAAGAACCTTACTACTTTTGAAATTGAATTGATACTTTTATCCTCAGTTTAGACAAGAGAAATAATAGTGATGGTGCCAGAATACATCGATATAAAGCTTCACACCTTTGAGTCTCTTGGGGCATCTGTGCTGGGTCTGTAGCACATTCTGCAGGACTGGCTGACATAAAAAAAAACAGTGTTTTGAATGGGAGCAGGCTATTTGCCAATGTCCAGATGTTGTCTCCAAATATGTACTAGATTTTTTTTTCCCTGGATGAAAATATTTAGAACCAAGCCAGTACAGAGAAGATATAGATCCTTTTTTCATCTCAACTTCCTGTTTAAAACATGAAGATGAGTTAAAACCATAGTGGACTTAGGTGTCAGAGAGAATTCAAAACACTGATCTAGGTTTGAATTTACTTTTTTAGGTGGAATACTAATGCTCTCAGACCTATGCACAGCAAAACAGCAAAATCTGCCAGGGTGGCACACATGAAGTTTGCAGTGGGAAAATGTTCAAAATATTTTTCAGGCTTGCATATTTTTCTCTTTTTTTAATGGTTTGTGGAGATCTTTTTTCTGTCAGGAGAATCTGAAATAAAAAGGGCTCTTCACAGCCTCCTTGGTAGGCTCTAGAAGGTTTTGAAATGTGAGAAAAAAATGTTGTGGGAAGAAAAACCCAGCAAAGCTTGGTGAGCTTAGCTGGAGCTTTAAAGAGATTATACCCAAAGTTCAGACAGACTTAGAAAAAGTTGAACTTGACTGTTATCTTGAAAAGCTTTCGAAGGCAGGGATCATCAACACAACCACAGCTCTCATCTCTGGCAAACAATTTCAAGCAGCTTTAGTATCAGATAGTATAGCCTGGAGACTCAGGAGAGAATTTTCAGGGCTGCTGTTTCTTTATAGTCTTCAGATTTGGAAGTGAAGTTTACTGTTGCTACATCCAGAGAAAGAAAAATAGTAGTTAGATACTGAAGATGTGTATGATGGTCATTCCCTCAGTGTTATTATTTTCAACTTCAGAAAGAATAAATCTGATGTGATTTTATTTTTTTTTTTTAAGCAACTACAGCATTAAATAGTCCTTGTGGTTGGAAACAACACTATAGGAAACCTTTGCCCTCTGCCAGGCATGGCATTTTGACTGTTCAGAAGTCAGGTTTTATGGGTACATCACGGTTTGGTCGCTACAGGAAATAAGCTCTTGGGTTCATTTCAACTCGTTAAAAGGAAAAAAATGCAGCACCAGCGTAGCCCCTTTATAGATAGTTTTATTAACATAGAGTCATAGAATCTTAGAATGGTTTGGGTTGGAGGGAACTTAGAAAACATCTAGCTCCATCCCCTTGCCGTGTGCAGAGACACCTACCAGTAGAACACATTGCTCAAAGCTCCATTCAGTTTTGCCTTGAGCACTTCCAGGGATGGTCATCCACACCTTCTCTGACCAACCTGTTCCAGTGCCTCACCACCCTCACAATAAAGAATTACTTAATATTATCTAATATAAACCTACCCTATTTCAGTCTAAACATGTCAAGGGCTAGCTGAGTATGGTACTTGAAGTGATCTCCTAACCTTTTTTTTAGCATTATCTTTGTGGGTACAAATGACTGGACATGTTCCTTTTCAGGGACAGGCAAACAGAAAGTGCTAATATTACTTGCTAAATAAGCTTTTTTTGGGGTCGCTTGTGTTTTGGGAAATGAGAGATGAGGTTCATGGTCTCAATTCACAGAAAGAATGAATAATGTATAAAATAATTATGCCTGCCTACTGCAATGGTTTGCACTGACACAAGCTGCCAGAACAGCCACCTGCTGGGGACAGGGTTTTTAGTAAACTGTTTCTAGAGTTATATAAAACTAAATTATTTCAGATTAGTAATCTATTTATGATATTAAATAGGTATTTAAAATAATCTTGCAAGTCAAATGTCAGCAGTGAATATCAATTTAATAGTTTTATCTTTTTTTGTCATGTTGTCTGCAACAAAAATAGTGCTTCAAGAGAGGCCCCTCAACTATGTGAGAGTCAGTTGGAAGCTCATTGGCCTCAGTTTGAACAAATTTATTTGTACCTGGTATCCTCTGCCTTAGCAGAAAATAGGAACAAAATATTAGTGACATAACAGCACAGACAAACATCTATAGAGTCAGGAAAATGTAAATTATCTTGTCATTCTGTTACACAAAAAGAATCTCTTTAAAATTCAAAAAATTTAAGGAAAGGAAACAAAGACACTATCTAACACACCTACATAGTTTTTTAAAATATTCCACCCAATAGTGGACTTTTTCCTTTCTTTATGTGTGTTCTGTTGTGGTGGTCAGAAACTAGTCCTAGTAGCCAGGCTGAGGAATGGGTTTGTAGCTGCATTCTCCATATCTATTAAGAAATGGACATTTCCATTTCAGAAAAAGGGAAAAGTTACATAAGCTCTACCAGCAAACAAATTATTCCTCTGCCTTCTGCTGCATGATGCTTTGCAAGGTTTCATCTTCCTCAGTACTAAGAGAACAGACATGCCTTTTAGAATCATGTTTTGCATTATTAACCTGTCCTAATCCATAGAATTTCAGCTCTAGCAAGTTTGAGATGAATATGCAATTTGTTATAAGAAAGAATGTTGAAACAGTGAGGTTTTCCATGCTTATCTTAGCATTTATATAGTTTATTCATCATTAAAATCAATGCATAATCATAACTGAATGTATGAGCAAGCTGTCAGGCTCAGTGACAAATTCAAGGAGGCAAGTAATTTACCAGAGTCTCTACATTTGGCTAAGGAATAACAGGTTATGGTGGTAATCTTTTAAAACAATCATTTTAAGATCGTTTTTCAAGCACAGATTTAAATAGAGATAATATCTCGGAACATTCAGTGCAAGGACAAAAATATAAAAATATATAACTAATGAAATATCTTAGAGTGCTCAGAAGTTGACAGGTACATGATAGTATAGCTGTTTGTAACTGTTGTTTTCTTATCTCTGTTAATGTGTTTGAATGTTCAGACTAACATGGGATTCATAAATATTTTAGCTCAGTGACAATAAGCCATGTGAACCAGTAGTCTGTCCATGGCAATAAGCAGAGTTGTAGTATGTTAGATTTATAGAACAAACACAGGTCCACTTCTTAGTCCTTATCCAAGGTTTGACCCAAATCCTACAGAAGTTAATCATGGCTTAATCCACTATCTATTGCAGCCGCTGGAAAAGCTGTCATACTCTGACTCTCTAGTGAGAGTCTTTTCACAAGGTGACAGTAAAAACGTTCAAGATAAGAACAGAAGCAAGATCTGAACAACTGCTGAGCTGTAGAAGCAAGATTTCAGATATTTCCCACTGATTTGGTTGAGGAAAACACTTCACACCTTCTTTGCAAGTCCTTAAAAGAACAAGTGTCTGTAGAAAATTTACTTTGGGGAAAATACATGCTTGAATTACCTATGGATAAGTCTCAGACAGACAAGATTATTTTAGGCATCTTTTTAGGCATCAGTTTTCAGCTTGGAACAATTTTGCACAGCCAGGACAACACCAGAATTAGGTCAGATTGAATAGTGGGTATCTTGCAAACTTTGCAAGTGGTGTTATGTAGCAAGCCTCACAGCTTACTTTCCTTGATCCAAAAGCTTTAGATCATGGAAATCTCAGTTAACCATATTTCTGGGGCTAACACTGACAAATAGACACGAGTTAAAAACATGGCAACAGGAAGCATTTTGTCTGGATTATGAACAGATGGAAGAACCTGGTCCACAACCTATTTGATTTGGAGAATACAAGCCCATGATAAAAGAAAAGCCTATTTTTATTATTAACATCTGTAAAGTGACCAAATGGTAAATGTACCCCAAAGTTTTCACACTTAATTGGGTTTTACTTCTAAATAAAGTGTAATTAGAGTTTACTAGACACCAAAGAGCCTATATGAAGGTAGTTTTTCCAGACACAGGAAATGCTGAAGGCAGAGATAGCAGTAGGCCAATCTGTCACATATTCTTCTCTGCTGCTATAAGCTGTGCAATTATTGAAAACATCTATTTAGAATTCCTACATTAAGTCTAAGCCTTTGAAATCAACTATCATAGAACTATATGTGTATAATAATTATATGTGTAGAGTGGCAAAAGAGGGTGAATTAATGTTTCTAAATGATGTTAGGAAATTGATAAATGTACTTGTTCTGTTGGCTAAGGGAAACATCTGGAAGAGATGGAAACTAATGACATTTATACATAAAGATTCTTTAGTGAGTCAGTGCTTCAAGGTGCGCTATCTCCTCCAGGGTATTGAATGTCCTCTTCTGTAATTTAATGAGATTTTCAAATGCATGGTGAAAGCAATATAGAAGCACTTGCCTTGGCTACCTCATGGGAGAGGAAGGATCTTTATGCTTGTGATGCTTGTTCAGCATGGTTATGAAATGAATTTTGGACATGTTGAGTAAGAGAAACTATAGTGATGATGATCCTTCAGAAAGTCACTTTTTGGAATTATCTGCATCATACATTATGGCTCAGGACACAAATAGAAAAGGATTTCCTTAACTTTTGAAAGTTTCTTAGTTGTCTGTTGGATTCAGCAGGGGTGTCTTTCTATTTTGTAGATATATTTATGTTCTGCTTACTTTATAACTAAATTATTTTCTTCATTAAATATTTTTATAATTAATTATATACATGGTCAATTCAGGAAGCAATTTAAATGGAAAAGTAGCATGCATCTACAAATGCATGCTCCTTAGAAGATCTTTGTGAGAACCACTGGATTCTCATTGGAGAAATAACATCTTGGGGTTTGGGCAGCATATAAACTGAGTCTATTATCTGCCATTCTTTTCAGGAATGTTACTGAATTTCATTACTTTCAGAAAAGTGCTGAGACAGTTATGCCTTAGTAGTCACAGTCTTCCCTAAAGATTTTTGTTGCATGCAGAAAATGTACCATTAATATAAGATAGCACACATCTCAAGAAAACTCAAATATTTCCAACTGAAGATGTTTGTGAGACACAAGGTGAATCACTCTCCTATGAGGACCAGCTGAGGAAGCTGAGGTTGTTTAGCCTGGAGAAAAGGAGGCTCAGGGGAGGCCTTATAATTTTCTCTAATTGTCTGGAAAGAGGCTGTAGCCAGGTGGGGCTCGGCCTCTTCTCCCAGGCAACCAGCGACAGGACAGGAGGACAGAGCCTTAAGCTGCACCAGGGGTGGTTTAGCCTGGTCATGAGGAAGATTCTTCACAGAAGAGCAATTGGGCATTGGAATGAGCTGCCCAGGGATGTGGTGGAGTCATCATCCCTGGAGGTGTTTAATACAAGACTGGGCATGGTACTAAATGCCACGGGCAACTTGACACAATGGTTTTAGGTTGTAGACTTGATCTCTATAACCTAGATGATTCTGTGAACCTTTGATTCCTTATTATAGAAAGAGCCCTGAGAGTGTTATTGTTCAGATTTTTTTTTTTTTTTTGAGATGAATGAAGTTGGGAAAAAAATTCAATCTCTAGCATCTTCTGATGTAGTTTAAATGAGATCTTTCTTACACTGTCTTCATATTTATGCTCCTTAGATGACAGATCCTGTAGGAAGATGTTCTTGAATAGAGGCATGCTGAGAAGGTAGGAGTTTCTTATGCATTCTTATAAAATCCCTTACTCAAAATTTGTAAGCTGTATGCAGGGAAAAATCTGCCTGGTTGCTTCCCCTATATTTTTTTTTTCATAAACAGCTAAACTTTCTAGATGAGTTCCTTAAAGAAATCCCAGTAAGATTAGACAAAGCTAGTCAGAAGACAAATTCAGATTATATCAGAGCCAAAGTAAAACATGAAGATGTGTCATTTGGCAGAGTGAGACACCCTGGGGGCTGAGCACTGGTTAGCGAAGTAGATGATTAAGGTTCTGCTTGATGCTGTGCTGGCATCGAATGATTAAATAAAGGTTTGAAACTGATCCTCTGTTAGCTTAGCTAAGTTTCCCAGCCAACCAGTGCATGCAGATACATACTTGTTTTTCTGCATCCAGGAAAAAAATAATTTCTCGGTGTGAGAACAAATTTTCTGACACATTTATCATTTACCACAAAACATTTAAATTAATGCATAAAGAAAAAAAAGAAGGAAAAAAGCTAATTCCCCAGCAGAACCACCATTTTAAGAACAGTTCTTTAGAAAGGTCAACTCAGAGCCTGCCTGTGCTCTTATGTTAGCAGCCAAAAATCAAAATCAGTCCTCTTTCCTCTTTCCTTACATAACTGTAGATTCTGAAAAAATTCATAGTTAAATTTTGTGATATCCTACTCTTAAGGGACACCTAAGATTTGTAAATGCTTGTGGTTGAAAGAAAAAAGTCAGAGGGTCCGCAAAAACTCACAAAGTTTTATTAATAAATTACACACTTGGCATAGAAATCAACATGGTAGCACTACTATTTAGGCACACAGCAGTGGGTTTTAGGTAAAGGGGTGAGAGGAAATAGAAGAGAGATAGAAAGAGATTAATTAATGAAAAAGACAGAGAAAGTGAGAGAGACATAAAGAGAGAGAAAGAAAGAGAGAGAAAAATAGAGAAAGAGAGAAAATTATCACCAGTTCTGGTTCCAGTACTGATCTACTAAAAAGATGTCCAGGTCCTGGGGTGCTCATCCAGACTAGTTGGGGATACTTGTTTATAAATAGGTTTTCCCCACTCTGAATATAGGTTTCTCACATTTCCTATGCAAACTAGTTATCATTCACAGTCTGTTCTTTCAGACCCTTCTGGAAATGCATCAGAAGGCTTCAGGGGTCTTTGGTGGTCTTCATCCCTCCTATAGTCCAATGTTCACTTCTCGGTTTCATTCCCGTACTCGTGCTGTACTGTGTTGTGCTTATTGCCAGGGACTAGAACAAGGATATTTGTCCTGGAAAAGTGCTGCCCTACTTCCTTATAGCCCCCTTCTCCTGACACATCCTGTCCTTCTACGTGGTGTGGTATTACCAATAATCCTTGTCTGTTATTACCAAGGATCCTCAGTTGGCTTCACGATCATCTGGCTATCAGTGTTTGTGACACACACATTAAACCCTTATCTTCTGAGATTCTACAAATTTCCTCTCCTAAATCAGATAATGTTTTAAAATGCTGGGATTTCTTGTGGAACAATTCAGTATATGATCAAGTTGTTTCTAGAAATGCTGGATCATGAGGGTTTTGCAAGACTGGGTGTGGCAACATGCAGCACCTGGTCCAGTACATCAGAACTCAGTAAACAGATTCTTGAATCTTGCAGTAAATTAATATGTATCAAAGATATTTGTGAAGGAAGGAAATAGAATGTAGTGCACCATCCCCTTTGGAAGTAATAAGCAGTTTCAGGGTATGATTAAATATCATCTGTTAGACAACTAGAGTGGTAGATTCAAAAGAAAAGAAAACATTAAACTTACCTATGACCAATCTATAAAATATATGTTAAGTTATTAAATGAAGCATTTTCCAGTAATTTCTGTTGTTTACAACTCATATTTAAAATTTCCTCAGAAAAAAGATTACAGGGATTCAAAGATCACTTAAGATTTGCACATTCTTATTTTTCAGAAGGTAGTAGCATCTTTTCCCTGTGCAGCACATCTTGGAGCTTACTTGATTTGTTCTCTTTCTTCCTCTGTCAAGCAGTCTCTTCTCAGCTATTCAATCCTGTATGAGCACGTTTCATCCATGCTGGCTTTCTTTTCTGCTTATCTCTGAAACATGTTCTGTAGCCTATAGATGTATCATCGTCTAACATATTATCTACCTAAACTGTTTTATCCATGCACTGGGCTATAGAGTCCTTGATACAGAGACAACAGGTAGTCAGCACGCAGCTGATGTACACAAAATGCAGCCAGGTCTTTAAAAGTGATTGCTAATTTTGAAGCATTCAAACAGACAATTCGTAGACTTCAGAAATAGAGGATGCTGAGTATCACCATTAAAATGTAACAGCCTGAAAACGACTGGTGATAATGTTGATGACAATGGTAGTTGTTGGAGTTTTGACCATTGCTGTGCTTATTCTGCACTAAGACAGGAGGGATTTTTGTCATAAGACTAATCTTCAAGGACTTGGGTTTTCTGAAGGCTCAGAATAAAATCTCAGATATCATAAGAGGCCAGGGCTTAAACAACGTCTTTTATCTCCACTGGTGAGCCAAATATAATTTCAGTATATTATTAGGTTTACATTTCTTGTCTAAAAATAGGATGGATACCTATGTTCTCAGGCTTCTTACCTGTAGGTGGTTTATTCTACCTCTGCTCTAATCTAAAATCCAAAGAGTTAAAGACACAAAAGTGTTCATTTTTTACATCAGGAGTGGCTTCTGCTGATTTTTTGCTTTAAGAGTCTGTGAAGTCTAAGTGAAAGCAAAAGAATATGTTTTTGCAGCATGTATCAATCTTCTGGTAGTCTTTGATCTCTTTAAGGGTATTCATGGTCTAAATGACTACCACACTTTTATAGAAATAACTGAAACCTGGATTTGAAATAATTGACACCAAAGGGAAAACATGTTAAAAGTGGTAATCTCTATTCACCACTTAATTTTTTTTTAGTGCCAATACTTCAAAGGTAAACTAATCCTTATTTTTTTCTTCAAATTTAGTGATTTTTCCAAAGTAAAGATATTTTATTATAAAAGCGGATATGTACACTCTCTTCACAAGGAAGACACCTAAGAAAGCTTTAAGAAAAAATATTTTTGTCAATAAAACCATTGCCTTAAGAATTTTTTCTTACAGTTTACTTAGAAGGTTTTTCTTTCTGATTTCAAAGCCATAAGTGAAATTTAAAAAATTAAACCAGCCCAAACCCAAAAACCTCTAAAACCACATTGTGTGCAAGTAAGGCTTCTGAAAGTTTGCAAATAACATGTCTTTACCTCTTGTGAATTTGCCTTTTGCAAAACTCTTGTGTTTTGTGATAGCCTCAGTTCTCCTCTATACGCTAGGGATGAGCTCTTGATTAATACAGTTAGTAGGGGGAAAAATGTTGAGGACCAGCTTCTACTGATTTATGTAAGTAGATGTGGTGACAGAAGAAGGTATACTGGGATTTATTCTTGCTGGCTCTGCTAATTTTCAAGGACTAGATCACATTCTCATGTGCAGTGTAGTAACACAAAGTTAATCAGAATAGTACTGCACGTAGTCCTTTGCAAGATACTAAGCTCTTTGTAGATGCTAAATGAGGCATATCTCAATAAATTCCCTGCCTGAAACCAATTTCTGAACAAGTCAGAGAGAATAAAGCATCTCAGAGCCTCTGTGGATTAGTGGGATTGAGAGGCACCCACATGGGATTTCCTGGTCACCCTGTCAGATATGGTGGTGAAACTTCTCCCTCATGGGCTTGTCATGAAAACACTGTCTAGAAAGGAAAGCCATGACAAAACACATTTCAATGGTATGTCAAATTCCTTTCAAACTGAATAGTGATATCATCAGTATTCATTTCCAAAGAGAATTTCTTCATAGGTATGTCAAAGGGTAGTGAGGTCCCAAGCAAATTATTTTTAGGTTTTCCCTTTTTCTCTGCATCCATTTTTACTTAAAATCATAATCATTTAGGTGGTAGAGTGCAGCAGCATAAGAACAGAAATTCAAAGCCTTTAACTAAAACTAACAGCAAAGAATTGAAAATGGGATAGAATGTAATTAAATCACATCCAATTTTTAAAGTAATATGCATTTTTTATTCACAGATAATTCATTGATTTCACGTCTTTAAAGCAAAGTAGCTCCTTAATATCAGCATTTAACATACTAGCTTGTAATTCAGATGGAATCTTGCTTCAATTTTTATAGGATATTCTATATCCCCATAATGCCTTGGCCCCTGCATCCAAGATCAAAAAGCAGCCTGTTAGAGATGCCACAAAAGAGGTGGTTTGCCCAGTTTTCTTGGGAAGGTATTCTACATACACCAGGCAAATTTGATCAGCCATTTCACTGTTTTTTACTTAATTTATATTTCACTTACTGATCTAAAAAATGCAATTAAAAGGAGTCTCAGAGATAAAAAATCAGGGAACACTTGCTTCAGGGAAAACTTGGAATGGGGGGCACCAGAGTCCATTAGATTCTGATTGCCATCACTGTGTTACAAAGCATTAAACATTTAAGCATCTGCAGGTTTCCACATTGAGCCTATTTCTTCACTGATGTAAACAATGTTAAAGCTCTCTTAGTAGTGGGAGATGTGATACTGGGCTCATTGTTACTCTACTGAGATGCTAACAGAAAAGAAGTGAAAGGAATAAATTTCAACAAAAGTTTTGAGAGATTTCCAAAGAAAAAAGTGATTATAACTTCTCCTTTTTCAAAGGGTCAGTTGTTCAGTAAGGCAGCCTCAGAGGGTGACATTACATTATTATACCAATTTGTCACCTAAATTAAAGCCATTTAGCCTGTTATTTAATGTGCAGCTGCAGAACTGATGTGTTTTATTTTATTTTTAATGTGCTTTTTTATAAATGAGAAAAAGAAAACTCTATATGGAGGTAAAAATCATATCAACTCTAAAGATGTTGCTTATTATAGGAACTCTCTCTGAACAGATCAAAATACTCTCCTTTGTTACATATATCTTGTTGGTTAAAAACACAGCAGTACAGAGATATCTCTTTACACAGACATCTTATTTTCTTTACATCTGTTCTGTTTTTCTGATAAAGTACTTTCCCTAAAACAGACATAAGTGCTTTTGTGCAGCCACAGAACCTATTTCACATGTTGTGACCATGGGTAGTATCTTCTACCCATGAAATTATGAAATAACTCCATTTATATTTTATATGTTAGTGCTTTTATTGTTTTATGTACTACTATTTATTTTATTTTATTTCTTATACTTTAAATAATTGACTGATCTATCAGGAATAAGAAACAGTATCGACAAGACAGATGACCATATGGAAAACATGGAGAAATGCAAGACTGCTGCAAGATTAAATCTGAACAGCTCTACTACCCATTTGACTCTAACTAGAAGCTTGTTCAGAATTACTTCAAATTCAGGTCTAATTTTAATCCCTTTCTTGCTTTACAATTCAAAGTGCTTATCATCATACTGTATTAGCCAGAGGCAGTATTTCTATCAGAATGATAAATTGCTGTCCTGGTTGGTCAGTTATCCAAATCTGTGAATAGTTTTTACATATGCCATCAAATATACAAATATACTTTCCTGGAGAACTATCTCCTCCTGAAGTTTCTCTCTACCTCTACATTTAGCTTTCAGTTTGACTTTTGAAGACCTTCTAATAAGCACACTCCTTTATTATTTTGCTCCATTTTTAGGGTTTTTTCATACTAAAGTGTCATTTATCATACCTTCTTGGGTTTTTTTTTCCCAGTCTTTTTGCTTTTGATTGCTTTACTAAGTTGCACATCAGTCCTTTATTGTCTCCTTAAAACTCTATCATATTTTTTATATTTTGAAAGAAACACATTTATATGGCAGAGAACAATAGTACTCTGTTCTGCTTTTATTCAAAGCAATTGCTACATGCACACAGTCCTATATTCAAATACTCTGAACAAGGGTAAATGCCCAGGATTTATCAGTTCTATCAAAGCACCCATACACAGACAGGCATATGATGGAGTTTACTTTTCTGTGGGCAGTAGAAGTGGGATTACATCCCAAGGTGCCAGGCTCCAGGGCGTTGTCACAAGCAGTAGTGTGCTCACTGAGTTTTTAGAGATGGAATCATATGGTGCAAGTTTGTAGTTGGCAGTTGGAGGAGTGAGTTTGGATTAGCTATGAAGGCTCATGGTTCTGCACTTTGCCCGAGTGATCTGATGGCTGGGAAATCCTGAATGGCTACACTATCATTGTGATTCAGCATAATCTCATCTTTCTGCTGCTGAAACTGACACTGAGGAAAATGGTGAGACCTCGGACTGAAATTCAGCCCTAACTTCGTATGTATGCCTATTCCAATTCTGTTTTGTAGATATTTTCTGAAATTGCTTATTACCTATCAGCATTTCACTGAGGAGGTATTGTCCTTGTCTAAGTCTCTCTTGTGTAAAATGACAGGAAGTAATGTCAAGCATGACAGAAGAAAAAATCAGCAAGGAACATCTTAGCACCCTTTCAAGGCAACTGCAACTTTTTTATCACAGCTCAAGAGGAAAACACTGCTTTGTAATTATGACTCACTGATTATGGGTAGTTCAAGTGAAAAGAACAACAAAAATAACAATTATAACAACTGTTTTCTTCTCTGTCTCTTGGAGTTCTTAATCCATATAGAGCATTCATTTCTTTTTGTGGGACAATCAACCTGGAAACCTGTTCTGTTAGAGAAAGGCCCTAGCTGTTTCTTGGAGCCCTCAACCTTTTTTTTTTTTTTTATGTGAAGAAAGAAGGGGTTTTTTACTTTTTCAAATTTTCTGAGCCATTCTTCTACTATCAGATGATGGTCAGAAACATGTTTTTATCAGAAATTTCCTTTGGATTTGAACTAATCTGACAAACCAAAGTTTAAATTGCAAAGTTAAATTATTTTTCTGATTTGTTCGTCTATGAGGCTTAATTTAATTATATTATGACAGATATGAACAAATTAAGTCTTCTAATTTTTGCATAAAGGAAATCAATACCAATATTCAAATTCTTTTTTGGCTGGTCACAATGTGAAGGTCTGTTATGTGTAAGTCTTTCCACCAAAGCTCCTTTTAAATGATCAATGTTTCCTTCCATACACATTAAGAAAACAACCTTACATTTAAATAACACTTGATTTAAATATTTATTATTTAACCTTTCAGTAAAAATGTTTATTGAATATCATTTAAATATTTTAATTTTTTAACAATAAATAAAATCCAACCTGCATTTAAATAATGCTAAATTTGTGACACAAACTGATTGCCTCAAGACAAACAACTCCAAAGTCAGGTTGAAAATATATTGTTATTTGTACTCAATTTAAAACAAAACAAGCCAAAGCCCAAGGATAGAATTGGAAAGAGTCATGAAAGGTCCTGGTGTAATAAAAGAAATCTTCTGGGTACATTACAACTGTTATATTTTAATTCTTGTTTAATTATTAAAAATTTGGAAAAAAATACATTTGGGAAAAAAACAGCTTCTTTAACTCTAAAATCTTTAAGAAATATAAATCTGTGGGCAACCCAAAAAATCCTGGAATGCATGGAGGATAACTTTTGCCCTGGGTAAACCAAAATGCTTTATTCCACATATATCTATGCCCAAAATTATTACTGTCTCTTCAAAGCCAGGTGCCAAAGCCAGAAACAGAACTGCAAGGCCTGGGGGATTCCCTTTACAAAGTTGAAGTTGCCCAAGCAGACTTTCTTGCCTTGTCGTCTTTGCCTAAGGCAGAGGCTTTGCTTAGTTTTTGGGGTTTTTCCCCCCTTCCTTTTGTTTCTCTCATATTCATTTCTTCTTATTGGTGGAAAGGGATTTATTAAAAATAAGGTCAGGAAACAAATTCTGGAGTTCCCCTTTAAACTGTCTTAAACCAAGACAGCTTCCTAAGCCAGGCAATAGACAGCCCTCCCGCAGGGAAAGCAATGATGGAGCTGATAGTCATGAATGTGTGTGAGCTGTTTGGGAATGTCATGGTTGGAGGCAGGCTGGGCTGCTGGGATCAGATGCAAGTGGAGCTCACAGCCTTGAGGAACATGAGTGTTCTGGTTTGAAAGCAAAGCCAGGGAGAGACTCCAAGTCAGAAATACAATTTATTAGGAAAAGGGAAAATAAAACCAAAATACATGCAATAATACAAAAGGGGAAAAAAAAACCAGCAAAAAAAAAAAACCAACTGGCAAAGTCAGAATACAACCAGACACCCTGTTGGTCAGGGTGTTGGTAGCAGTCCAGTTGGATGGGTGGCTGCAGTGCTCCTGGACAGGCAAATGTGGTTCTGTTGGAGCAGTGATCCTGTAGAAAGAGTGAAGTCTTCCTCTAAAGATCCAGTAGGAAAGACAACCATTCCTCAGAGAATCCAGTGGAAAGACTCTCTGCTCTGCCCCAAAACCCAGATTATATCCCGGTGGGGATGCTTAACTCCTCCCCCCTGGGTGGAGCATCTCACAGTGGGCTGTTATAATTCTAATGAGTCACATGGTGGCTCCCTGACTGCCCATTAAACAAAAATGGCTCCTGGAGGGAGTTGTGTCTGAGTCATGTGGCAAGATATTGATGGGCTCATTAACAGGAGATAAGGAAAAAACAATGCCCCTCCTGGTTTCTACAGCTCTTGAGGATGGGAATAGAATACATCTTTATATTGTAACCCAGGACCGTGGGGCAGGTAGGGAGGAAAGTTAGGTCCCAGTAAACTGCCAGTTTTTCAAGGAGTTTAATAGGACCTGCTGGGAAAATGCTCTTGAGGATAAGGAGCAGAACAGTGCTGGCAGATTATTAAGGATATCTTCTGTAGAGCCCAAGAACCAGTGAGCACCAGGCACAAGAAATAAGGTGAGGAAGGCAAGAGACTGGCATGGCTGATGTGAGACCTGCTGGTCAAGCTAAAGCGCAATAAGGATATCCACCAGCAAGGGAAACAAAGGCAGGTACCCTGGGAAGAGTATAGAGATACAGACCCGTTGTGCAGGACCGAGGTGAGGAGGGACCAAGTCAAAGCATTATTTATATGAGGATGTTAACAAGTGGACCAAGAACTTTCAAAGGACAGATTTTTTTTTTTTTTTTTTAATAAAATACAGAAAAGCTTCTCCTTTACACAATTGTAAGAAAGAACTTATAACCTTGATGCATGATGCTTGCTATATTTCTTTGCATGTGTATTTCAAAAGCATCTTTCTGAATTCCATATGAATATAATGACTTTTATAGAAGCTCCTGATCATGACTCAGTTTCTTACACATCTCCACTGATATTATGTCATCTGCTTTGTGGCTGCTGTCTTTGAAGAGCCCAGATGGTGCCTAATTCCTGTGCAAATCCACCAGGTGCACATATGTGCTTTGAATATTGTAGGATATCTCAAATGGGACAAGACACCTACATTTAAGGATCCCCAAAGAGTTTAATTCAACAAGTGAATATATCCGCAACCTCCAGGTTAACTAGTCTGTACAGATAAAAATAGAGATTAAGACTCCTTTTATGGGGTGAGTCCATAGTGTACGAATGGAAAAATAAGTTATGAGTGATTCACCTGACCTGGAACAGCAGACAAGTTGCTTTAGAAAAGTTAGCTTAGTTTTACATATGTAGTAACCATGGTACTATCTAGAGGATAAACTTTTCACATTAAATAAATAAACAAACACACACTATTTAGTGAAGAATAACCTAACTTTTGGTTGTAAAAGCCTGCTAAAGACTGTTCTGTTGAAGTAATAGTTCCTCATTCTTCCCTCAGATACACTACTGAGAAGGTGGTCAGAAAGAGCACCTGGACCCTCCCAAAGGAGCCTTCTGTTCATTCCCTCTCTTCCCCTGTCCCCTGTTAAAATTTGATTCAAGATTTAGTTTGAAGACAGAAAGGTGGCTTTATGTCTATAAGATTTATGTCTTATTTATGCAAATATAAGCAGTGTTTATTTGAATAATGCTGAAGCTGGAGAGGGAAAGATTTCACATGGGGGATTTTTCTTAAATTTGTGGCTTTCTGATTATGGTTAATTCCTCTTGTTACTGTCATTATAAGCTGCTCTGAGAAGATGAAAAGCATGTGGTGGCCATTTATTATTTCATCCAGAATCCCTGGAGCACACTGAAGATGGGAGGAAAGTCAAATCAAATAACTTGACTGACATTAAGTCAATACCTTTCTCAGTTTTATTCTTCTTCCTTTTCTTCCACTTTCTCAGTTGGGATGCACTGACCTAGCATGCACATGGATAATAGATCTTAAATTCATGGAAGATCCAGTTTGATTACTCTTTATTACAGAAGCTTGATGAGAACATAAGAGCAGAATGCTAATCAAAGAAATGAAGACTCTTTTCAACTGAGGAAGCACAAAAAGTATTTATGAACTCATATCTCAGAGAGATACTTTTTTCCCAAATTACAAGTTCTATATGTAAAGTGTATGAGGGATAATATGCTGTTGAGGAATTCATACAGAGAAAAGCTTATGGTGAAAGAGTACTACCAAGTTTGCAAACACAAACCCTTCAACATTAAGGAAAGCTGGCTGCCTTTGCAACTTTACTTAAGGTCCACTAATTTCCTATCACTGTAATTAAAGTGATCACATGCTAATTTTTCCATTGGATTTCTTCATCTGATACTCAGAGTACAATGAATTAGTCTGTGGCCTTTGCTCAGATTTTTATCCATGGAGACATATGGACTTGTTCTTAAGATAACCATCAGTATGCTATTTTAGGACTTCCCAGACAGCTGCAGGGCAACATGTCCTTACAGTACTATGGAATAGTAATATCTATGTTCATATAAAAAACAATGCATGAACTAAAAAGTTAAAAAAAAAAAAAAAAATTCAATGATCACATTTGAAATTATAGTTAGGGATAGTTATACTAGAGGCATAAGCTGTCATTCTTTAGTTGCTCACATTTGATGAATTTTGTTGTATATCATGAAGCGCAGCTCTGCCACAGAAAATTTCAGCATAACAGCTTTTAATTTTGCAAAGTTAGAAGAAACTGAAAAAAAAATATTATCCAGCTTTCAATAACTGTTAACATGTCGAAGAATATCCAACAATAATTGTCACAGTTTTCTTGTCAGACTTTGTACCTTGTAAATAGTTCTCTTTATTTTTCAAATTGGGCCTTAGGAATTAGCATTGTACAAATATGCTAATACCTTGTTTGTGATAATAGAGTTACCACATGAAATATACATCTAATATTTAAAGGATCTGTTATATACAATGAAAAAAGTTTAGACTGTTTATGGAATTTGTGTTGTACTAAAAATAATCAAGGGTTTTTTACATGAGGGTACTGAAGGGAACTGTGGAAAATGGGACATAATAAAAATTTATAAATTAAATTATTCTACTTTCCAAGGAATTAAAATGTAACTATAGTACTCTATGTCATTTTTCTTCCTTTGCCTCTAGGACTAATAAAGGAGCATAAAGGAGTAGCAGAACATGAAGGCTGTGACACTGAATTGGGAGTCTTGAAAGTGAGTTCTGGTTTCAGCTCTGCAAGTGATTTGCTTTCTGACCTTCTCATTCGCCTTTATTACACATTGATAAATCTCTGGTCCATACCTGGCCAAAATAGAAAACTCTACAGAAAAACGGACAATAAAAAGAAAAAAAAAAGTTCAATTTAAATCTCATCTTTTTAATAATCCCTGTCGCAAGAACAGGAAACAGTTGATTTCATACATTTTTAATATTCAGGTTCTAACTTCTGAAATCTCCAAGCTCTTATTTAATCTATGACTTATTCTGACAGGAACCTGTCTATAGGTTTTGCTGTCCTTAAATTTTGCTCCTAACAGGTGAAGACACTTTGGCATAAATTTCCCATGGTATTAAAGTGTTACAGTCTTGGTCAAATCACATCCTCTCTGGCTTTAAACACAGTACAGAAACCCCTGTTAGCCTCAGTCCTCAATGCAGAGGTTGTTGCCATTGATCATGCTAACCCCTGCTCATCATGTCCTATTTGGCCTAGGCTTACAGGCAGCTCATAAGCTCTTCTGTTGCCTACCCCACTTTAGGAGCTAAATCTCATCCAAAGCCTCTGAAAATCTGATCCCAAATCCTGGACTAGCATCATGCTGAGACTTGAATTTAACTGAGCTTGTCCAGGATACCTATCTCACCAATCTCTACCATTCATTTTTTTTCCCTATACCAGACAGGGACAAAAATAATGACAAAACAGTGTCCTCTTCTAGATTGAGCATAGAATGAACACATACAAAAGAGACTAAGCCTTTTTTGGGAGGTGGGTTCGGTGCTTAGGGAAATGGTTTTGTTCTGGACTTGGCAGCACTGGGCTAAGAGTTGAACTCTATGATTATAAAATCCTTTTCTAAACTAAATTATTTTATGATTATACAACAAAACAAGTTTTAAATTTAGCTTGTAACCCCAATTTTGTGACATTGAAGTACTGCTTAGCTGTTTTCTTATCTTTTCAAGCATTGGGGGCACTTGGCATTAGCTGACTGGTTAAACCAATTGTTCAGAGATTTGAGGGGCATGAGTCTCTGGAGAAAATTTCTTTGTTATTCATCTCTACTCTTCATGGTATGCCTTCCTTCTCGGTATATTTTTTACCTCAAGGATATTTTTCTGTTGGGGTACATAATAAAAAAGGCTCAGTAAAAACCCAGCAATTCCATGTAGAAAAAAAATCTCTAAATCATTTTTCCCTAACTTTTGCGTGTTGCTTTGGTCTGTTCTCAGTGACTGAGTACAGTGCTAATTTTACTCAAATTGAAATGTAACTCTATGTATATCTATAGATGAACACATGTGTACAAAAGTGCATGCACATAAACCTATCCTTTTTAACACAAGATACCATGCTCTGACAGGATTAAAACAGTCAGTGTGTACAAGCTGTCTCTCAGCTGTGGTAATAAATGAATACTCCTTTTAAGACTGCAAATTGCATAGCTTTGTGGCATAAAATAACTTTTAAGTCCTGAACTGATGTTAAATGTTTTAATTTTGTTGATAGGGGTGTGTGTGCATTGAATAATATTGTCTGAATGGGGTAATTTGTAGAAAATCAAGACACTGTAGTACATATTCTCAAAGCATTGACTCTTTCTATCCGAACATGTGAAAATGTACTTGTGGGTTTGCACCAAATCAATTGGAGGCTGCTTTATTCACAACACAGGATTCCTTATGATTGTTCTGATGAAACTTGTCACAGGATTATTGTGACTCATCTGCTTTTGCAGCTGCACAGTTTATAACCCCCATGCAGAAGGAAGACGAACAGAAAGAAATGCTGTAAGGTTTAAGTTTGACATTTTTATTCATTAAAGAATTCTCTGTATTCACTCTAATGTTGCCATATACCAAATTAAAATAACAGCTCCCTGAAAAACCTTGTGGAAATTTGCCCCATTTTTTATTTACATATAGTCTGCTTTGATCACAAAACTCAAAATATTGCACTGGTTCTTATTTCAGCTTCTCTCAGGCTTACCATGTTTCATTACTAGCTCACTATATTGTTGGTGGTGAGGGTTCTGTAGATGATGAAGAAGGCTACCAGGAGCTGTATCCTGTTCTTTCTTTACACTGTCTATACTCCCTTTAGGCTGCAGACTGCTTTTCAGTGTAGTCAGTTATTTTTTGCTTTGTGATGAATGCTGGATGCTAAGTATATTAGGGAACCTTTATACAGCTACAATTAAAAGACTTTCTTTTCTGTTTTAATTATGGCATATTTTCCAATAATTAATCTATTGAGCTATCTTGAACAAAGCATACTGGAAAATGAAAGGGGAAAATATATTTTAGGATACATTAAATAGCAGGGATGTAAATTATCTAAAATAGCCACTTGGAAATATTCAGAAATGTAGAGTGGAATAAATATGTAAATTTTTGCTGAATGAGAGCCTGTAATGATATAAAATATGTTCAGAACTCTATAGGTTAACTCATGTAGATACAAACCTTGCAAAAAAAAAATACCCATTGCTTATGTCTCTGATAAGACTTGACCTCTAAGATCACTACTGATTCTTAATTCTTATCTGATACCATCTTGATTTTTTTATGTTCCCCTTTGAAATACTTAGATACATGAGCTGTAATAAGATTCAAATGACCAGAAAGATGATTTTGCCACATGAAAAATTTTAAAAAAAAATCATTAGATGGTTCTTGCAAGAAACCCACTCTATGTGGGTTTTGGAACATCTTGACTGACCAAAAAGCACTAAAATTATTTCAAAATGGATTGATAGTGCCTTTGCAGTCATTTAAAGAACAAACATGCAGGTGGTTGTTTGGAATTAGTGCATGAAGTAATTTTAAAATCTCACTTGCATTGTTAAAATTAATTAAAATTCTAAAATAAATAGTAACTTATGACACTGTAGTTCTTCACCAGTATTTTAGATTTGTATGTTCTTCAATAAACTGCATTTATTGTGGCGTGATCTCAGGGTATATGAACAGTTGTGGGATTTTTTCATGTGAAGGTAAGCTGGAGAATGTGATGGAAGTATGGATCCTGTCAATATACCCCAGCCACAAATGAACATTTCCCTGATACTAGCCATATGAGAGCTACTATGAAGCAATGCCTCTGCCATAGAACTTATGTGGGAAGGATGTTGAGTCTTTTTCATCTCATTCCACAGACGCTGCACAACTACTGCCCCATACCATTTGCCAATACAGATGCTGCCTAACATGCACCTGCACTAGTGCATTTTTTGGTGTAGCTGTTCTGAAATGCAATACCAGTTACAGTTCTGGTTCCAAGTCAGAGTTCAGTACACAGGCAAACCCCAAAGCAGGCAAATTGAACAAAAAGTTAGAAAGTTCTGTATATACGTACGCACCATTAGTATAGAATGCATAAACAATGCAGCATAGGAAAGTGAGTTCATCAATAATGCACTACATGTTTAGAACATAGATTTATTAATAATAGATGCAGGAAGAACAGAAGAGGAAATAGCTATCTTTCTGGGAAAACAAGTTGTTGAGCAACCAACCTGAGATTTCTGAAAAAATATGGGGGAACTACAAAACTAAAGCTTGAAATTAAAAAGATATGCACTGTTTGATCAGTCAGAGCAGCCTGACAGGAAGATAAGAGAAATCAAAAGCGAAACCTGCTCAACCTCCTGTCCCAGGACCAGCTGTTTAGAGACTATGGTAAACATGATACACTTGGGATGATGGATGACTCTGTTTTTGTGTTTCTAATAATGTTCTTGAGCAGGCTAATCATTGCTCAGAGAACATGCCAAATTACATGTGCTTAGTCATTTTCATGGGAAAGATATAATATGCACAAGGTTTGGATGTTGTAACCATTAATGGGATGATCAACATAACAGCATGACTGTGTGAGCCCTGGTAGAAAAGAACACTTTTTGCAGAGCCTAATTGCATATAGATGTATGCACATTCAAGCATATTCCTATTCTATAGTACATACAATCTAAAAATTATAGTTTGATTTGTTCTATAAGACCAAGGAAGTATTAGGAGCCTTGATCAAATATGAAAGTAGTGTGAAATTGGAACCCAATTCACTGAAATGGTTAATAATCAGCCTGAGTAATAGGTCACAGAATGGGTGGTCTAAAAATTGTCTTTCTCACCAAAGCCTTAATGAAAATACTGAACTCAATTAGGAAAAGTTTTATTTTTCTGGAACCTGTATACTTATACAGGTCACTATACGCATATAAATATAATTGCAGTCATCTCAAATTTGAGATTTATTTTCAGCATAATTTTGGCAGTTAATCTAAAGTCATGAAGAGAATGTCACATATAGAAATTGACTTATCCCACCCTCTGAACTGCTGGATATTTGGGAGTTCTTATTTTGAGACTATAAAGTAACTTAGAAAATTGTATATACTGGGTAAGTATTTTCAGAGGGATGAAGTTATTTGAGTTGAAAATCAATAAAAAGAACATAGAATGTCCAGAAAGCACATCACTTCATCCACAGATTGATATAAAACAGACGGCTTTTGGGTTTATATATTACTTTAGTTTACACCTAGCTTTTTTAGATATTGGTGGTGGGATCTACACGACCTCTTCTAGACAGCAAAGAATGGCACCCTGGTTAGTCTCTTTAGACTTCCCTTCCACCGAGGAAAGGTGCTTTTCAAGGGGCAGTCCATTTCATCCTAAAGTTGTCTAAAACATTTCAGATACATTTTGCCCTAAACTACCTATTTCCATTTATGTAAGGAGGCCAGGGACAGTACTTCATGTGCTTGACTCTGTGCTGTGGAAGTTTCAAGTTAATGACATAGGTAAATGCCTGAAAAGTCAATTCTTGCAACCTAAATACAAACAAAGAATTTAGTGTTGTTGGTTGATGAATATTTGTTCGTGCCCTCCTTGTTCAGAGGGCATATATGTGGGCAAGAAACTTCAATGGGACACTTGTACCATATGAAGCAATCCCCAGTAATAAGAAGAAGATGACTAGAAGCAAAAGTTATGCTCTATTGCAAGAGGTTAAGCTTTCTGGGATCAGAGAGAGAAGAAATACTAAAAATGTTAATAGTGTTGCTTCAATATCACAATGGATCCTCCATGTGGGAATGTGTCAGGAGAATGTTTCCAGGCTCTTCTCAGTGGTGCCAAGCAGGAGGCAATGGACAGAAACTGAGAATGAGGAAGTTCCATCTGAACATGGGGAAGAATTTATTTACTGTGCAGGTGAGTGAGCACTGGAACAGATTGCTCAGAGAGGTTGTGAAATTTCCCTTACAGGAGATACTCAAGAACCATCTGCAGTGCTGTGTCATGGGCTCTAGGTTGATCCTGTCTGAGCAGGGAGGTGGGACCAGATGATCCACTGTGGTACCTTCCAACCTGATCCATTCTGTCATTCTGTGAATACATGATAAAACAGTTGAATCACTGTGGTCCTCCATAATCTGGGCGACAGCAAAATCTGGTGTTTTAATGAAGCTTTCAATGCTGCATAGACAAACAATTAAGTGCAGTTTGTAGATGGAAAAGATGTTTTCTGTGCTGCTTGTCAAGGCTTCTCAGAACTGCTATTCTAAGTAGAATATAGCTAAAAGGAGAGTGTTAATTGAAGTTATAGCTTTCAATGCTTGAAAAATCCACAAATTCCACTGGCATTTCAGAAAAGTAATGTAAGAAAGTATTTCTTTCAAATGAAAGAAATATTGTTAAAAGCAGGATTGAAGAAATAAATGACTGAAGAAAATGAAGAAATATTTTATTTTATTTTTAGGAGGATTTCTTGATGATTCTTCTCCCTTTTTAAAAGCTTCTGTTTCTCTTTGCTTCTATAATCTGCCTTGTTAGCAGAACATATGGTGACTATCTGACCCTGTACATGCAGTCAGGCAGAATCCAGGCAGAGAACTAGTCACTGCACACTGAAATGTTTCTGAAAATGATCATTTGATGTGGCCATTTTTCTTTCAGGTCTCTGTTGCTGCTGTTAACAACCAATTTAGTAAAATGACCAAGGGTATATTGCTTTCTATGTATTTATGTCTGCCCTTTTGTACACTATATCCTAGGGCATGAAAGGGTGTCAAACTACCAAGGACTACAATCCATGCCCATTGTAGAAACACTGACATCTCCTTAACCCTTCCATGGCCTGTTCAAGTACACAAGGACTAAGACCTTGACCTTAATAGAGACAAAGATGCCATAATAACAAAAATTAAATTAAAATAGTGGGCTTTTCACATTCTGTGATTTCAACTCTTGCCCCTACCCACATCAACAAAGTCTGTTTGCTGTTAGTCTTACTAATAAAAAATAAGTTTTTAATAATATATTATTTATATTCTTGGAAGAGTAGATGAAATATAAGTGAAGTTTTGAATTTTAAAAATTCACTGATTTTTCTGTTAAACATAGCTAAATTATTGCTTCCAGCAATGCTTGTGCATAATTACTGTTTTTAGCAATAGCTGGACATGGTTTGGAGATTAATTGCAAAGACGACACACAATAACATGATTAAAAGAGTTTCCTTGTTTCCTATCATTCAAGACCTACTTTAGGTCATAAAATATTTTCTTGCTTTTCTTTTCTTCTTTTTCTGTTCTTTTTCTGTCCCTTGATGACAGCTGTACCCTGGATTTCAGTGGGTTACACTGTTGGCCTTAGTCCCATATTATAACAAAGAAATGTTTTCTAACTGAGAGATATCATGTTGGCATCTTTACTCTGTGCTCATAAAATGGTCACATTTCCTTTTTCCTAACACATTGAAGATGGGAAGACAAATCTTGTATTTATAGATGACACACAAAATACTCTGCATCTTTTCTTGTGGTTCTGTTTTGATGGGAAAAGCCTTTTCTTAGGCCTTTGCACAAAAAGGAAACCAGTGCGTCTGTGTTCTGGCTCACTATTCAACTGTCTAATGCCATTCTAAAGTCCTGTAGTTTACAAAGGCAGGAAAAGGCTTGTGTATCTTGAAGCTGTTCATACCAATTCCTTTTTTATGGTATCTTTAATCTAATCTAAGTAGGAGTCCTTTCTTCTCCCTCCAAGAAGAGCCACTGGCATGTGCAGGTGACAGCACAGCAGCAACCACTGTTGGCATAAACTCTGAGGATTTAAAAGACCTAACTTTGCTATGAGTAAAGTCAGAGAGCTGCCAGTGGCTTCAGGTTTAGAGGCTTGATCCATTGCCCACTGAGTCCGCAGAGATCTTTCCCAGTTTATATCATTATTTGCTGCAAACACTTTAAATTAAGGTGAATTTTTTTCTTATTTGTAGTATTACTAATACAGAAATAGATTTCAGTACCTTTTACCTCCTCCTCAGTCATGTTCCACTAAGCCAATGACCCATTTTTAACTAGAAATCTAAAAAAACTACTGAGATAAAAGTGGTGTTATGAATAATCCTTTGGGAGTAAGAACACCCCCTTCATTCTTTGCTTCCCTCCTTTCTTTTTTTCTTCCTACCACAGGCCCCCATAATGTAATTTTTTAAAAAAATTAGATCATCTTCAGGTCACCTACCTGTATGTTAACTGTGTCATTTTTTATTGCAGACATGCACTGCCTTTGTTCTGCCTTGGCATTCAAAATTTTTTGCTGGTTTTGCGTTTGTGGTGATTATGTTGTTGTTTTTCCTTTGCTTTGCATAGTCTTAATTACATTATTTGGACTTTTTGAAAAAAACATGCAAGAAAAATGTCATTACTTTAGAGTGACTTTTCTCAATTGAATCAACGGCATCAGATAAAATAAGGGAAAATGCTTGCAAGGCACTGGTCAAAGAGAATGAGCCTCTTCATATAAAATAAAGTTTGAAAAAAACTTCTAAATTATCCTCCTTGTATTGTTTGTTGAGTGCAATCACAGATTATAGTTGACCAAGAAAATAATAACATGATCCCAATTTTCCCCAAAATAAACATAAAGTGGATATTTTCCACCTCTGTATCTATAAATAATAAATGCCTTAAAGTTTGAATACAGTAAATAAATCAGTAGTTTAGGGCAGAGTTCAATTTTTCTTTCACATCATTTTTTCAGCTGCAATGACTTCAGTGAAATTTCTGTAGAGCTAAGATTCACTGATGAGGATTAAGCTTCTTGGTCTGATGCAAAGAGTCTGAATTACAGCCATTTGACCGAGGCAATTTCATTAGTGATTAAAAAGCATACAGAAAGCAGATATATGAGGCATGAGGAATAATAACGGGAAGTTTTGGAATTAATCCAAGGAGGAAAATGCTCTAACTTTGCAAATTTTAAAGGTATTTTGGTTCTTCCTCCACCTTTCTGCCAGCGGGTCTTTACCTGCATTCCCACTTGTGATGGAGCAAATATTTAATATGGTCTTTGGTGGGCAGATAATGATCTGTTGAAACTGACCAGCTTTAAATGAAAAAGTTTAATTTGCATCACCCTATTAACCTTGTACCCCATGAGCCTAAGTGAATATGAGATGGCTGAGGAAAGGAATGTTGGTGCAGGAGAAATACAAGTCAGTGACTTATACTATATTATCTAAACTCTTTGTAAAACTACACAACCCTTAGGGCTTCATGAGACTGAACTTTGATTAGGCACCTTCTGTTGGCAGTAGAGGAGGACTTCCCCTGACCCAGAGCCCGATTTGCCTTCTCTAGGTTTGTGTTGAGCAGGAGAAAAACCCAAAACATTTAGCTTGCACCAAAAAGAAAATTTATGGCTTTAGTCTGCAGTGCAAAGGGGCATGTCCCCTCTCACACAGTAGCATAACACTCAGCCTTTTAGAAAGATTCCCAGCCTCACATTTCTACTGAATAACATAATTGGTGCTATGATGTCAGTCCACAATGCGCATCAGTGGTTTTTGGGGTGAGCCTGGAAATGGAGAGAGGAGTGAACCCACTGTGATATGTCAAATTAACAAGTATCCCAGGAGGTGAACAGAAAATGCACAGGTAATAATGAACAACATGTACCTTGGTTGTGTTTCTGACAACTGCAGTTTCAGTTTAATTATTCATATGAATGCTGGATTACTGCTGTTGTTAACGTGTGCTTGCATATTTTATAAAAGTGATGACCTGGAAGTACTCAGTCTGACAGGCAGGGCAGCAAGCCGGGCTGCTTTTTAAAAGAGAGGACAGAGAAGTGAAAGCAGAAACATCCTCCTTTGATACCTCAGCATGGCAGTACTGTTCCTCCCCAGATCCCTGTGCAGATCAAGCACTTCAGTATGTAGCAAAAAAAACCTTCCCACTACATAAAGTGCATACCCATGGAGCTACTGTCATTGCTTAATCATTCTACATGTCCGAGAAAGATTGTTGCATGTGGAGATATTGTCAGTGACCTGTAGAGAGCCCATGCAGCTGGTCCCATTTTGTACTGTGGAACAGCAACCTCTATTTTTTGTTTGTGTCGGGGCAGTCTGTGACCTTAAGCAAAGGCACTTTGTTATGGTTTTACCTCCTTGATAAACTGTCTGTGCTGATATTCTAGACAGATGTTTGCCTAACCTATTCTTAAAGACCTCCAGTAGTGGAGAATCCACAATATCCCCAGACAATCTATTTCATTGCTTCATTATCATTACTACTAGAAACTTTCCTAAATGGTATTTTTATCATAATTGCTTGTAGTTACTAGTAACTGATTTCTGGGATGCCAGATGTGTAAATAAAAGGGACTTTTCCTTCATAAGTCCTCCATTTTCACTTTTCAGCAGATTTAAATGAACAGCCTGTATTTGAGGAAAGGGTCATTCTAGATAATGTTTAACACTCTGCACTAGCCAGGACAATTATATTCCACCAATTCAATGCCCTATGCAACTGAAACAGTGCAGAATAGCCAGAAATTGGCTGTGAAAATCATCATAGAAATCTTGATGGAAAATGTTCTGATACAGAATATATGAAATTTTTTCATAAGGATGTAAAAATATTTTCAGACCATCAGTCTTTCCTTCATTTTTACATGATAAAACAAAATTTAATTTTCCAATAAACAGAGTGCATCACCAAGTTTGGAGCTGCTACTAAGAAAATCACTGTTTTCAGTATATTCTTTGAATTTCATCAAGGAAAACAGAATCAGAATACTCATTACTTTGCACGGATAAAAATGTACCCAAGTCCAAACTGGGTATAGAATGCTATTATTCTGATTAAGTAATATTTGTATTTTGTATCAGTGTAATCACCTACAGGAGTAAAGTAGTAAGAAATCAAACCCACTAGAGATCTGTCCTAGGTGCAGTTTCATTTGATGAAGTTCAGCTATCAAACCTTATGAATTTCTCCAGATTTGGAAAAAATTTGCAAGAGTAAGCTCTGTGGGCATGCTTTAATTCTAAAACTTAATGGAGCCAGCATTGAATGTAGACTGGTTAATTATGTTATCAAACCAGTCTAAAACATTTATGCATCAGAAAGGCACAGTATAGTAAAAAAAGTAAAATAGTTTAAACAAAAAATGAAGAAAGTTCATAAAATTACCATATCCAGACCTCTTATGCCATACCTGCAATGATACTCATATTCAAAAGGTCATACAAAGGTCTACAATCTCTACATGAAAGCTGATTCTAGGGGCAGTGGGGTCCCTGTGGACAATGTCCCAATTGTCTAATGTGGGCAATTCAGATTAGACAGATTCTTAATTTCTGATAGGACTAGTTATTATCAAGTAGGGTGTGCTTTGATCTCAAATGTAGAATTAAGCAACAGCAATGAATAAAATCTCAAATTTATTGCTGGTCTTTATTCCTAGTAGTAATTTTAAAGAGTAAAACAGTTTTAGGGTCAAGTCATCCCATCAAACGAATTCAATAATATTGCTATAGCAATGTAATCCCAAGGAGGGCTATAATACAGTAACAATTGCAACAAGTTACTAGGACAAAGAAAATTGCATATGTAGCTATGTATGCTGGACAGAAAGGCTGAATGACCTGCCTCAGGGACTGTAGGGGATGCACACTCCAACAGCGCAGCTGACATTTTTCTTCCATGTTTCAAAAGTATCAGTTTTGCAAAATAATCTAAAAAGAGAATAAAAGAGTTTTGCAAAAGGAAGCCTAAGCAATTGAAAATCAAAATAGAAAAAGAAAATATAATAAAAGCTGAAATGTGCTGTATCATATTGCAATTCATGCATTACCTTTCCAGCAGTACTTCAAATAACAGATTTCTTGACAATGGTGTAGGCCAATTAACTTTTCATGCTTCGTGACACAGTAAGTACTGTAGCTCCAGTGGTGTTACATGATTATTTTATGTAATATATTTAAGCTTTTTGAATCGTCTTATACTGAAAGCTAGAGAATCCATGAAATAAATTTGCAGGATGAAAGAAAAGATCTCTTTGCACAAGTCTTTTTCCCCTTTAAAAGGAAGGGAAGCTGCAAGGAGGACGAAAATGTCTCCACTCTTCTTGGATGGGAATTTTCCTTCTGGGTGAGTCACTGGTGAGTGTATATCCATTTCACCTGGCTCTATAACACCCCTGCCAAACTGTTCCTGATGCACTTTTGGACAAGCAGAACTCAGTTGACACTGTTTGCCCTTTCCTATGTATGCTGATTTTCTGTACCAAAAGTATCTGGAGACAAATACAGTATTTGCTGCTAGTTGACTACTTCTGGTTTAGTAATAGTCCTTTTATCATGTACAGTCTGATTTTATATTATAACTTCCCTACTAAGCTTTTCTGAGAGATTCAAAAGTGTTATGTCACATAAGCATACAAAAAAGTTAATTTTATTGCATTTTTAAGAGACACATGCAGAGATTAAGGCCAGGAGTATTAAGAGGATTCATCCATTGAGGGTGTTTCAAGTTTGGCACAAATAAACACTTGGCTGGTAATAGGTAATAATTTCTGATAAGCTTGATCTTAGTGACTCTTTAAAAGGCCAGACAGTGATTCAGAGGAAGATCTCAGAATGGACTTAGGAAACCTGAACCCTCAGTTCTGTGGTCTAACCACATGGAAAAGAACTATAACACATAGAACAAAGTCAAACACCAAATCAATGTGACAGATCTGTACTTGTTCAAAGGAACTTTTATATTTGATCTGGGTTTAGCTTATCTATATATGTGGAGGCACAAAGGAAAAGAAGATTGACAAACCTCGAAGTTAAAAGTAATAGCTTCTGATGCTCTTGATCACCTTCTGCATCAGAAACTCTCAAGAAATGTATGGTTGCGCTGGTGCAGCATACTGCCAAGGTGACCATCTGTCAGTTAGCTTCCAGGGAATCTACAGAAATTCTCTTCTAAATCAAGATTATTATTCCATTTTAAAACCGGAGAAGGAAGCTCTTTATAAACACCTTAATTTACCTGATGACTTTATGGGCTAAATTGTTAATAGGATAAGAATTCTCAGCAATAAGTAAATAATGTCAATTCTCATCAGATACAAGCTCATGCAGATATTGAATGATGAGGGTAAAAGCTATAATGGAAACTTGAATCAAATTTATTAGCAGATGTTCAGTGATGCAGAAGAATTATGCATGAATAATAAAGTGGAATGCTAGCTGAGAGCTCTTGATTTCCCACTTTTCCCAGGAAGTACCTTTTAATGGAGGTCTTTTCCCAGAAGCTTTACATTGTGCTGAATTATAATTAAGCCATATTGAGAAAACATTCGAGTGACAATGATTTACAAATGGTGAAATTATTTCGGGCTTAGCTTAGGGGTTTACTGACTAGAATGATTTCTCTGTTATGACCATATGTCTGTCAAGAAACTTGATTCAAATGTGAAAACTATTGGGATTTTTGAGACAGTTAAAGAAAAATAAAGAAATTTAAGATGTTTTCTGCAGTTTTATTCTCATTTAGTAAATGAAACATTTCTCAGTTGTCAAAGATCAAGAAACAAAAGTTCATAACAAATGTAAGTGCATGAACCTGTAAAACATCTACCATGCCTGCTTGTCACAGGCAAGGACACTTTGTTTCATGACCTGTTTACCCATATAGAAGTAATAACTAGCGTCATGGACTGAAAGAGCAGGAAGAAACACACTTTGACCTTCCCTAAAGGTATCTCCATTGCTATGGTCCCCTTCCATGAAATTGAACAGTGATTTCTTTCTGTCTCTGAGACAAACTGCACTTCATCAAAATAATCTTTATTTTGAGCAGCAACATGACACTGTACCCTTCTGGTCAGGGAGCTTAATTCATCACCCAAAAAGGTATCCTGAGAAGTGCATAAATGGATACTGATATCCTAAAGGCTAAGGGACTGAGTATGACAGATGGGAATGAAGAATAATGAAAGGAAATCTAAAGATGTTGTTTCTTTCTTTGTGAAATTTTACGGTTGTTATCATGGGTATCTACAGGATCCAAGGTGACTCAATATCTTTGTATAGGGAAAGATTTGAAGGTCAGCTAATTCAGTCACCTAACACAGACATATCAAACTTAAAAGGTGAGGTTTTGACAGTTAAATGTCACTCTCCTCTTATTCTGTAAGGACTTGAACTTGATACTGAAGGCAAAGGGAATATTTAGCTAAACCAGAACATTAATTTTTTTGCAAGGTTCTTCTTCACGATCTTCCAGCCCAGATGCCCATGCAACTGGCCAGTGCAGCTTCAACAGCCAAGGTAAAGGAAATTTATTCTTTTCCATTTCCAATGTGTTGCATCCATTGTTAAGTCTACTGCTGAGAACAGGCTCTACACCTTGACTCATTGGTTGTAAATCCAGAAGTATGTTAAACATGCTAACAGTACATTTATAAAGGATACCCTGATACATTTTGGGGCCTGCTGTACCTGAAGCATGATGATGCTTGTCAGGGGCACATTTCTAAAGTGCCTCAATTGGATTTTAAACTATCCTTATTCCCCTTAAATTTGCTTTATTACAGGGGCATCTCAGGGCAAATTGTTACAAATAATATTCTTTAATATCTCACACTGGTGATCTTTACAATTGACAGCGGATACTGACTGAACTATCAGATAAATTATTTAGACAAAATGAATACCAGATGATTCGTATTCTTTAAATCTGCCTTCACAAGTGTGGGCAGGAAAAGGTAAAAACTGGAAGATCTGAGGAGGAGGAGGGAACAGATTTGCTCAAAGTGACCTTTAGCTTGGAATTCTAAAAATGTTGGTGTGGGAAAACTCTTATGCCTACTATTGTTCATCCTATGTCTGTGTACTAGCTTGACAACAAACAAGTATGAGATTACAAGTCAGAATTACATTTTAACAGGAAAATTAAGATAAAAGCAGAAAACAAAAGCTCTGTCTACCTTAAACTGACTGAGTCAGGATACAACCTGAGATTCTGTTCATCAGGGGGGTGGTAGCAGTCGGATTAAATGGTGGCTGCAGATCTCTTGAAGTGGTAGATGTGATTCTCTTGAAGCAGTGATCCTGTAGAAGGGTCTGAGGTTATATGTACAGCAGCTATCCTGTAGAAGGTCCAGTGCTGGTTATACAGCTCTTGTCCTCTGGGAATCCAGTGGATAAAGGTGCTCATGGTGTTCCAAACCTCACATTATATCCAGGTAAGAATGCTTGGTTCCTCTCCCTAGGTGGAGCATCTCACAACGGTATGATGTAATTTATCAATCAGGCAGTGAGAATCCATGGTCCATTAACAGAAGATATCCCCTGGAGTTATCAGAGATGAGTCATGAAGGAGATAAAGGATGCTGCCCCATCTGTTTTTACACCATATGAAGATGGTGATAGAAAAAATACCTTTGGTTACATCCTGCATTGCTAAGAGAGCCTGTTTTGAGAAAAAGAATTCTTGTGGCGAGGTAGTGAGCTCTCACAGACCTGCCCAAACCTTTTTGCATAGTGAAGCAGGCAGTGAGCCACACCCAAGCCTCCTCCTACTGTGTGCTAGGATGAATTGAGCTGCATGGAGCCTGTGCTCTCGCGTGTCTCTTATGTCCAACGTTGTTAGGGAGGTAATGAAATAAATCAGCTGCGTTTTGATGGTTGCCCTTAGTTACTTGTGTGTGTTTATTCAGACAAGTCAATTTGCAGTATATAATCACACCATTTTTTAGCTTCCTTCGTAAAGATATATTCAAAATTCATAGTCTGTAACAGGCAACTTAACTGGAGAAGCTTAGAACAAAAAAATGCTAAAGAAAACTTTGTCCTCAGTATCTCATTTCTAGCTCATACAAATGTGATAAGGTGGTCTGAAATGCATACATTACAAAAGATTATTACACATTCCCAGTTTCTACTTTTATATATCTTTATGTTGCCATAGCACATCATATCTCTTGTGCAAACCCTCTATCTGTTGGGAAATGTATGTGTGTAGACTCTTGACTTTCTCTTAGTAAAAGTCCTCCCTAACAGTAGATTCATATCAGAATATTGGAAATCATTGCATTTCTAGTTAATTGTCAAAACCTAGTCTTTATAATGTCTGAATTCAGAGGATTATAGAAAAACAGTTCTGATAAGGACTTTGAATGCCTATCCTCTTGCCTTACAAAGACCAATTATGTCTATAGGAATTGTCTGTGATAATTCTCAAATATTAGGGCAGTATTGTTTGGTCTTGATTAAGGTGTACTCCCAACTGGAATGCATGAGGAAAGATGAGGGAAGACTGAAGGATATGGCTACACATTAATCTCATAAAAAACTTTGACCCTTAAAAATGTGATTTCTATTCTGGTGGTCATTTTTGATATTACTTACTATTATGTGTTACTTAGCATCACACTGACATTTCACTACTATTTTAGAGTTTTTATATATTTATTGCTTTGTACTTTCATTATGCTACATATCTTTGGGAGCCTGTTTTCTTTCTACATTGCTAACTATAGATATGCTATGTACTGCAACTTTACTGATTTGGCTTTTGAAAAATACCTGCAATAAATATGCCTTACTTTTAAAAAAAGCTTCTTATTAGGTAAATTTTTAGTGGGTAGGCAATGAAATTTACTGCTCAGAATTGATGGGTAACAAATCCAACAGGTAGATGGATTCATCAATTTCCTATTAAATGGCAAAGCAAAGCATATGGCTAAAGGTCAAAGTATGAATAGTAACATGGATAAGAGGCTGTAGTGATCACATTGAAGGAAAGCAGTTCCATATTCAGAATCATATTTAAAACTTGTAGAATTATTTCTGGCTGGTTTTAGTTATCTCTAAATTGCTTGTTGGGGTTCAGAAGCAGGTCTTATGCAGCAGAAGCTCTTCTAGTGCAATAGTCATTCTTAGAAAATAAAATTAATTTATTTTTACTTTAAATAAATAAACAATGTCACCAGAGATTAAACAATACTTCTCATATGAAACATACATCTGGAAATGTTAGAAGCACCATTAGGTAAGCCAAAACTAGAAAGTCAATGGGCCTAACTAATCTGAAATTCTGCACAGCTGTTTGCAGTGCTTGTAGTATCAGATTTGGACAGAACATACCACATGGATACTGAAGAGTACAGTCCTGCTTACTTCCTCCATGAATTGGAGGTATTGAAAGACAAGTCAGGACACAAAAATAATATGGGTAGCTGGAATGGTACATCTTTAAAGCAAATTTCCTTCAAGTTCTCTTCTTGGAAGAAATGGCAGATTTCATTTAGACTTCTTGCCTTTCTGTTGCTGCTCTAGTCATGTAAAGTTTACTTCCTTTTGGTACACTGATTTACATCTTTAGAGTGGGGTTTGATGCAACTGTCCTTAGCTGTCTAGAAATTAGGGATGGGTCAGACAGCTGGGTATACAGTGACAGGTGGAGTAGCCCACCTGAGTGCCCCGTCTGCAATCTCTCTTACATCCTGTGCAGTATCTTTGTGCAGTGTGCAAATTTCTGCAATGCTTTAGGAGTCACAGTGGCATCTCACATTTTTTGTTTAAGCCACTTAATTCCATCCCTTCATGGCCAGCCTAAACGAGGTGTTGAACTCTGTCATTGAAAGGAAGAATAGATACTTGCAGAATCAGTAAGTAAATTAATCATTCTTTGGAAATGCCATTGCCTCTGATTGACTACACAGAATAGACAATTTTTAGAAGGCTAAAGTAAAACAAGATGAATGTCTGTCTTGGAGACAAAGGCATTAATGAAGTAACATTTACAAATGGAGATGCATGTTACAAATGGAGATGCATGATAAGGTGTTTGTTGCCCACAGAACATAGAGGTCTCTGCATTATCCTCTACACAAAAAGCAATTACATTCGTTTTTGTAATTTAAGGTTCTGTGTGACAAAAGTTAAGTATTTCACACCAAACTAAAAAAGAAATTTCCAGGGCATTCTCTGAGAAAAGCATTTCAGTTTTTCATGCTGAAGAGTTGTGCATCTGAACCTCTAAACCTGGGGAAGGAAAGTAATGTAATGTAGTGTGTCTTCTGCTCCCTGGGTAAGTGTCTTAATTATTAAATATGATATGGTATTCAATAACATTTTAAATGCAGTTAAACACCAGTCAGTTTGTCTGATTTTTTTTTTAAGTTAAAAAACCTACTCCTCATTTGTCAGAGGCCCAATCTGATAATCTATTTTATCACTATACCAGTTTAAAGGTGGGACTAAGCTTGACCCTTATACCTGGCCTCATCACTCCAGCAGAAGTCTGAGGACCTCTCTGTGAATTGTGTGGAGGTTGCATGGCAGTGACTTTATTTTCCAGGATTACTTGTTTGCAGACTATTTTCTTGACAGGGCATAAGGGTACAGCCCCCTCCTTCAGACTGAGAACTATAGATTTAACTCTCCTTTTCCTCATTCCCCCAGTGTAAAACAGAGCAGCAGAGGAAGGAAGAACAGTGGCCAATCTTGTGAAAATTTAATCAGTATTTAGCTAACACCTATCTCCACTGAGAGAATATGATTAGTTCTCTGAGAGAGCAGGAAAATGAAAATCAGAGCAACAGAAAAAAAAATAAATCAGGAGAAGATGAGGAGAACCTGTAAGCCTGTCTGATCCTTAACTAAGGATTGTTAAGTTTGACCAGACTAAGTGAGGTGCTTTCTCTCTATTTTAATTCTGAAGAAAGCATAGAGGTGGAGATACTGTGGGTGGCATTGCTGCAGAACATCTCCTAGGGACCCAGACTCTGGTCTGGCTGGCAGCAGCAAGGACATGGTGACAGCGTGTCCTGTCTGGCACTCAGCCACAGAAGCACATCCCCAGAGAAACAGGACTCTCCACATGCATTTACATTTATTCTGCAGCAGTTGCAGACAGACATCTCAAAACATTGGTCCTATCAGCTCCCCTCTTCACAGATTCCCTCACCAACAGCTGTATTTTGGAAAAAAAGATAAAAATTAGCACGCAAATAGATTGTCTTTGGAAGTATTTCCCCAAGATGCTAGGGATATCTGTCCCTTACATGTATTTCATAACCTTCCTTTCCTTCTTGTCTGAGAAGCAGCCTTTTTGAGGCATTCTTCAATTATTTTCTCCTCTGTAATTTGACTAGTTCTATGAAATAACCCATAAAATCTCCTGCTAATGAAATAAAAACTCATGCAGTTGCAAATATGTGCATTATATGTCATAATTTAATTTATTTTTTCTCACATTTCAAAAAGTTTAGTAAAGCCAAAACCAAATACTGTGCCTCTGTGGGCCACAGGCACGTTTCCCAATTTGTGTCTTCTTGGTACTGCAGAAATTCCTCTCAGTAGGCTGGAACATCAAATTTAAATTAACAGCTCAAATATTGTAGGCTTTAAACTTTTGAAACTAGGAGTACAATGAGCAACCTCTCTCTAAGTATGTAGCAGTAAAATATAATTTGAAATTTGAGCTTTCTCCTCATTCCCATTACAAGATCAAAATGAAAATGAAGATAATTAGAGGAAAATTGTTATTTAATAGGTTTCACTTTCTTAAGTTGGTCACCTTACAGGAGGGGAAGACTTGTCAGTGAAATTGTGAAAGAGCTAACCTTTTCCAGAACATGAACAGTCAGTAGCTGTTTATGAAGACACTGAGGATTTTTCAAAACTTCTTTCTTCACCCCGTTGATGATTAAATTATGATCTCACAGTAGGACAGCAAGGAAAAACAACAAGCTAAGCCCTACTCCTTAGCCAAGGCAGGAAACACACAGCCAGAACCATCTAGTTTCTGGGATCTCTCCAAAGGAACTGACTCTGTCTATTAAGCATGAATGGTAATAGGTTTGATTGACAGAGTTTCTTTGTAATGGAGAGACATTTGGATGTTGTAAATGACAAAATCCTACTTAAGTTCCTGCAGATTTTAGGACATAGTCTATGACTCAGGAAATGGTCTAAAGTTTAGGTAATGTGACCTTCAATCTGAAATAATTTCTCTTCAATGGAGCCAGCCAATGGACTGGCTCTAAGGCTCCTGAACAGAGGAGATGCAGGTGTGTGCAGGTGTCTACATGTGAGGGACAGCTTGGTTTGGTTGTCTGCATGTAGGCATTTACTGTGCGTTTAGACATTTGAGAATTTCTACCTGGATTGAAAAAAACATATCTTCCATGAGTCACATCTTTGTCACACCTCCAAATCTTGCATTTAGGATGTTCTAGGGCTCCTCAAATAATACTGAATGCCATTGCTGTATTCATCTAAAACAAGCTCATGCTTTTAAAATTCCCATTATAACCTAGGGAGGTTTAGCACCTACTAAACTTAGGGAGTGATTCAGCTAACCAGACTGTCCAAACACAAATGTTGAGTAGCTTTTCAGATGCCAGGTTTTACTCAGTATGTCTGCACAGACTGGTGGACATTACCCAAGGACCAGTGAATGTCAATTGTAGCACAAGGGCTCACACTCAGAATACCTCAATTGGAAGTTGGAATCTTTGTAGGTTGGGGGAACTCAAAACATCCAAAGAGACTTCAGAACCTTATTTTTAGGCAGCTAAATTCCATCATAAAGGAGGCATTTAATTTCACTTTAGAGTTAGCTGAATTGCTTTCCCATCTCTGTTTTCTTTACTGACTTTATCTCCACAAACTATATTTTGAGATATTTTGCATTATATTTAGCAGTTGTGTGAATCTGTAGGTATATGCCTTAATCAGGCTCTAAATCTGACTTCTCAAGTTGGCTTAAACCTGGAGAAGTTAAGAAATGAATAGCAGGCTGAATAAAGTTTTCCAATGTCTGATTGCTGTCTGTACTAAAATAGTCAAACATGAGTCATGAATATATTGGGAGATTAGATCATCTCTCTTCAACTGAGTGTACTTCTCTCTTCAGCAATGTGACAGATGCAAAGGCAAAATATGAAGCCACTCTTGTTACCTTCCTTCCAGTCAGCCTCTTCTCAGGCATCTCACACACTCAAGAGGTCTCAGAGACAGAAGACACTGGCAACAGCTCAGAGCAGCACTGTGCTCTGCAGCAGGGAACTATTACATCCCTGTGCACCTGCAAACAAGGAGTTTTCAGAAATCTATTTCATGATGTTTCCTTTCCCAGATAACCTTTGCTAATCAGTATCCCAATTGCTTTGCAAAATTAAATGCTGTAATTCCCTACTTGGCTTGAACACCCAAGCTTGTACAGCCATCTAGACAAGAGAATTGAGAACATGCTGGCTTCAGTGGAAAGAGGAGAGAAATAAAAATGAACTGTTCTAATGAAGTTTAGCACCTGCACTCACAGTGATGTAATACCGTGAGTTCAGCAGCTAGCACAGTTCTGCAGGAGCCCCCTAACACATTTTGACACTCTAGCTTCTTAGTTGACTTGGCTGAATTCTCATAAAGTTTGGTGATACTGGTAAATTCAGGGGCTAAGAAGAAATGTCTTTATTTGTTTGAATATGTCTGCATTTTTATGTTCTTAGTACTATGAAAACATTGAAATTCAATTTTGAAATGCAATTTTGAAATACAATACAGTTGTATTGAAATGCAATTTTTATTAAGATATTTTTGTTTCCTGCTCTCATCCATTCCACTAAAAGACTATACACATATTTATAGACATTGTCAGTTTAAAAAAATACATATACATAAATTATGGATATGCCTTTTAATGATCTAATTCTAGTATCTTACTAAATTCCTCTGATCTTATCTAGTATCTACTTAATTCCTCTGATTTGAGCTATACATCCTTATTTCTCCATTCTGCAAGAACTGGACTGTAACACACTATATGACCCCACATGGAGGAAGAAAAAGGAGCCTCACTTTACTTATATTCTTGAGTGAATTACTGAGATCAAGCTATACAAGATGAGAGGCCTGGATCCTTCCATAACATTCTTTCCATGCCTTCCAGACTAGACTTCTGAGCAAGAGCGGTTCCCAAGGCAGGGAAATCACAGTCCTAGCATCATCTTATCTCTGGGCAAAGTTGACATGATGTATCATAGAATCATAAAAACATGCTGAGTTGGATGGGACCCATCAGGACTCCTGGCCATATACAGGACACCCCATGAGTCACACCATGTGTCTGACAGCATTTTCCAAATGCTCCTTGAACTCAGACAGTCTTAGTGCTCTGACTAGTTCCCTGGGGAGCGTGTTCCAGCACTCAATCATTCTTTGGATGAAAAGCCTTTCCCTGATATCCATCCTAAATCTCCCCCAAATCAGCTTCATGCCATTTCCTTGAGTCCTGCTGCTGGCCACAAGAGTGAAGAGATTGGTACCTGGCCCTCTGCCTCCCCTTGTGAGGATGTTGAAGACCACAATGAAGTGTCCTCTCAGTCTTGTCTTCTCCAGACTGCACAGATCAAGTGACCTCAGCCTCTCCTTATAAAGCTTTGCCTCCAGACCCTTCACCATCTTTGGTGCCCTACTTTGGACCCTCTCCAATAACTTAATGTCTTTTTTATATTTTGGCACCCAAAACTGCCCCCAGCACTCCAGGTGAGGCCTCTCAGAGCAGAGCAGAGCAGAGCAGAGCAGAGCAGAGCAGAGCAGAGCAGAGCAATCCCCTTGCTTGCTTGGCTGATGATGCTGTTCCTGATGCCCCCCAGGACAGGGTTGGCCCTCCTGGCTGCCGGGGCACTGCTGGCTCAGGTTCAACTTGCCATGGACCAGGACCCTCAGGTCACTTTCCACAGCACTGCTCTCCAGTTGCTCATCTGCTGGTCAATACACACAGCCAGGGTTGCCCCATCCTAGGTGCAGAATTTGGGACTTGCCCTTGTTAAACTTCATACACTTGGTGATTGTCCATGTCTCTGATTTGTTGAGGTGTCTTTGTAGGACCTCTCTGTCCTCAAGGGGGTCAGCAGCTTCTTCCAATTTAGTGTAATTTGTAAACTTAGTGTTTCTTCAAGTCCTGTGTCCAAGCCATTAATGGAGATGTAACAGCAATGAACAACAATTCTGTAATGTAACATCCTTCAAATTTTCTTCTGTTTAAAAGCAAAGTGCTGCAGTGGAAGAATGCAAAGAGAAAGGATGTGAGTAACTGGCATTTTAAGGGCTATTTTTTTTAATGTATCTTCCTATTGTTTGAACTTATTCTAATTTTCACATCCAGAGAATCTGTCATGATAATGCTGTTTCTAAACAGTATTGACAGACTTATTAAAAAGGCAAACGTGAAGCTCTTTGAATACCTGTAAGTTACATGCATAAAAAGGAATCCTGTCTCTTTTCAGCTTGTGCTCTTCAAAGCCTCAAAGTTCTCTGAGGTGGAGGCACTCATACTATAATAAAACCCTGTTCAAAATATCATGAGACTTAGATGAATAAGTGACATAAGTCACATATTTGTAGTGTCAGTGTGCAAAAGTATGAAAAATCCCCAACAAATGTCAAAAAAATGGTGGAGTTTCTTGTCCCACTCTATCGTTAATAAAATCTGTTTGTTGGTTTGTTTTCAAAATTCAAAGTCAGAAATATAAGTACAGGCATTACTGTACTATAATTCTTTTTACAAAAGAGTAACAATGATAGTTGTTTCTTCCTATTGGTTTGTACAGCTGAGGAAGAGAGAGAAATGATGATGCACTGAGTGTAAAACACCATTGAATTCTGCTGATTTGGTTTCACTTATGGACTTCAGATATTAAATGCAAATATTTGCTGAAGCCTGCAGATGTGTGTTTCTGATGCATTACTTTCAGAAAATAAGGAAGTTGAAAGAAGTTGTGTTAACAATCTTTTCAAAAAGTTGCTGTGTACAGTTGCTTTTTTAATTTCCAAGGGTATGTTATGTTATCCCCTGTCCCCTCTTCCACCAACGAAACATCCTTTAGAGAGTGGCTGACTAATGAGCTACTCTCTCTGTCTTTCTTTTGGCAAACTGAGTTGAAGGGTCCCACATTTTTCAGTGTGCAGCTGAGATACACCTAGGGCGAGCACTGAGACTAAGGAAGCACTTCCTAATTTTTTCATTTTAGTTCTATTTCTTAAATTTATTTAAGAAACTTATAATCTTCTAATGAAACAAAAAGTGATCAGAGTGTAAAAATATTTTCAATTATAATAATAATTGAAAAAAATAATTGTGTTCTGGATTATTTTTTAAAAAGAACAGTCAATCCCATTGAATAAAATTGTCTTCTGGCATTCCAAAAATGCAGCCAGACTGAAGACATCAGAGAATGCAACTGTTGCCCAATTGCTGATCGTTTTCCTTCTTACTACAAAGATAGAACAAATAGCTTTTAGCGGCAATACCACACATTTTAAAGAAATATTGTCAATTGTTAGGCTACAGGTCTTCTTTCAAGAATTTTCTTTGATTTTCTTGCTGCAGAAAAGCTGCAAAATGTCAGATTCAGAAATTATGGTACACAGAGGTGTTCCCTGTGTATAGATCAGGCATCTGGATAAAGAAAATGCTTTTAAGAACTACCTGCCTTTAGAGAATTTTAGTCTGTTTGGTCATTAAACTCAGTGCTTCCAAAACAAATCTTTTCTTTCTGCATTGATTTCCATATATTAGTTTGTTTTAAGAGCTGCTGATTAAAGCAAAGAAGTTCTGTTCTCTTAACTTTGTTCTTTTCTATCTATTTGTTCCAGAGGCATGATATTGGTGTTAATTTTTTATGCTCCCATTGCTCAGTAAATTCACTTTTAGCTGTAGTTATCCATTGTACTTGGCACTGATGTTTTTTGTTCCTTTTAATTTTTAAGGGTAGGATACATTTAGTTTGAACAAGTTATTTTACAAGATTGGCTAAATGATCAGTTGTAACAAGCCAATTTGTCTTTATCTATCAAAGTCCAAGTACTAGAAATCTGAATCAATCCTATGTAAATTTTCAGCTCTGTTTTTGACCCTGTGTATCTATGAAGTGAGTGAACTATTAGATTCATGTACTTGTCATACCCATGGAGTTTTCAATGCAGGTAAATAATAAAAAGTCAATTCCTTGCTGAATTATGATTTGAAATGGACTAAAAAGAAGTATTTCATAAACAAGATGAAGAGTTAGTTTGAAACTAGTGCCATGCACCAGACTTACTAGGCTTTTGGGTGCTCAATTCAAATTAAAACTTTTTTTCTAGGTCTGGCTGAAATAGCTTACAACATTTCACAGCTTATGAGTCCATTTTAAAATAGCACATAGCATGGGCTGGAAATAAGAAAGAAAATAGGTGCTTAGAAAACAATATCCCTAGTAAGTTCTTTGTTATTAAATTTAGATAATATGTGAATAGTTTCTAAAACCCAAGTGTATATTAACGAAATTTTCTTTCTATTTTTTTGCCTGTATTGGCCACTATAGCAGCAGATATTTTCTCTTTTCTAGTTTAAGAAGTTATTTCTCAATGAAAGAGAATTATATGTCTCTCTGTTCATATTCACATGCATCTGCCTCTTAGTTCTTGACTTTAGAAGAAATATTTCCAGCAGCAGATAAGCAAGGTTACTTTTAACCCATTCAATATTTATTCCTTTGTTATTTGAGTATGGTGGCATAAATTGAAGTTATATGTTAAATTGATCCATTAAGCACTTTAGTTTAATTATTAAATTTGATTCAATATTTAATTTGGTTTAATAAAACTGGGCTTCCATAAATGTATGCATTTAACTGATATATATTGGGAATGTATAATTTTGAATAGATTAAATATTTAATAGAGAACACTTATTTGAATTATTCAGTATGGAGACTAGATAACTGATCTACCCTTTCAAAACAGGGAAAATACAAATGGCACATTATAATAATAACAACGTATTTCCAACCAAGAATTTGTATAAAACACTTTGAACCCATTGTTGGTTCATTTCCAGACAAGCAAACCAATCTTTGCTTAATGGAACCAACCATTGAGAATTTATCAAGAAAGCTCCCAGAACTGTTTTAAATTTAATATCACTTACAAAAACTAGATAGACTATTAGAATATGCAGAACACTGTGGTGGCAAAATGATTTTAAAAAATGGCTATAACAATATAATTTTCTTCTCTCTTTTTTGATCAGTTAAATGTTCAAAAGATTTGTAGCTAATGGTGCTTTAGTATTCTGGATCAGATTCAAAGTGGAATACTCAGAGTCACAGTTGAATTCTCTAATCAAAACATATATTTTGTGTTGATGTTGGATCATGAGGAAACTTCAGAAAATGAGACATCATTTAAGTGAACTTCAACACTCATCTAATTTCAGGTGTATGTGTCACGTCAGCTGAGATAAATGAGACAATACTTAACCAATGCTTGCATTTTTTCCTAAGAATGCATATCTTTATAAGCATATGACTGTGCAGAAGGATTTTTTTTAATCTTTCAAAGAATGTGCTTCAAATAATATATATGATACAAGGATCTTTCTCCTTAGCTGTTAGCAGGCAAGATCTTCACTTCTCTCCGAAAATCTTATTTGACTGTCGTTGAGGACTGCTAGGCAGCACTTGTGATCCTCTTGCAGTATGACTGTACAAATATTTTTACCAGTAAAATTGATGAAGCATCAGTGTGATGCCTGGACACAAGAAAGAGTTGGTAGCTCTGTCATGTGGAGGCAGCCTCTCTGGTGATGAAACTGAATCTTGATAAGGAGTCAGTCAAGAAGAAGAAAAAGATGTAAAAACTAAGAAAAATACTGGAGCTGGTGCACAGTGATCTTATTCCTAAATGCAATCTTAGAAATCTATTTATCTTCCTTATCTACTGTAAATTTGCTTCCTCTTTGAAATTTGTGCTTTCAAATATACTCTCATTTATCCATGCCCAGTGGTGAAAACAATGGATTCCTTATCTGCAGTGAATGAAGCATTTGCCGTGTCTCAGCACCCTGCTAAGCAGAAGCCCAAAGGGTGGCAAGATCTGTCTCCCTGTCAGCTGCATGTGTCCTCTGTACCTGGGCATCACCAGCCTCAGCAAAGGAAGATGAGTACAGTGAGCACTGGGAAAAATCTAGTGTTCGGTTAAGTAACCACAAACAAGCCTTTGATTCTCAGGGATATTTCTAAGTCATGAAAAGTAATTTTTAAGTCATGACTATGCATATGACCAGATAATTCCTCCTTTGGTTAAATGTTATGGAAGTGGAGCACATATTCTTTTTGTCTACAAAAAGGTGCTTTCTAAATAAGCATCAGTCTATTTCTACTTTCGTTAAAAATAGTGATAATGGCTCTTGAACACACAAAGCCCAGTTAAATCTGTAGAATTTCACATGAAGTGGCCATTGAGAATATCTTTGCAGGAATGTATCATGAGTAACCAAATCAAAATAATAACTACAATGATTATAAATAAGAAACATCTACTGATAAATCAATGTTCATATTGTTTTATTGTGATTGAAACACATTTCTCCATACAATTATATAGTAACAAAATTAGTTTAGGCAAGACTTTTAATGCCCTTCAGAGATTATTCTTGTTTTTAAAGTATTTGAGTTTGTAAATAATTGGGTAGGAAGTTATAAATGAAATAGTTGGAAAAGGAGATATTTTGCTGCTACTGCAAAATAGCAGCAATTTTTGCTATAAGATAATAACTGGGGAATTTTTTCTGCTTTTAAAAATATTTCAGGAATGGACTGCTAAAAGAATATGAAAATTGTGGGTTACTCTCATTGTTTTATTTTTTATGCAGCAGGAAAAAGAAATGTTAGATCTGTCAGATCAAACAGCCTTGTAAAAACAACATAAGGATAGGTATAATTTTTGAATCAGAATTCAATCAAACCTTAAAAGTAAAATATTTTCTTCATCTAAGGTTCGTTTTTCAGATTAGTGTTTGCAATAAAATACTTCTTTTAATAATAATGACCAAATCAGAAACCTTTCTATTATAGAAATCTAATAGTTTTGTAAGTGCTTGGAGCGTGACAAAGTGGATTTTCAAAAGTCTAGTCATTAATGTTTCAGTTCCTGGGCAGAAGCAAAAATGTTAGTCTACTTAGTCTATCTTGTGAAATTTTTTATTTTAAAAGTTCAGAGTTAAAGTAAAGCACAAAATAAAAATATAACTCTTAGACTTTTCTTATTATTGTGTCATCAACAACTGTCATCATGATAATGATATACAAAATCTGAAAAGTTTCAACATTTCGAAAATTTAATTTTTTCCCTGAATTTGAATTCTTGTTTATATTAAAAGTGTAAAAGAATTTTGATCAGGAAAACAATAAGAAGAATAAATTTGAAAATGGTGAAAATGTGCTACAAAGAATTGCCAGAAATTTTTCAAAAGGCCATCAGAAGTTATGGACTTCCTCACTCTGCTATGACATGATAAATAATGCCTACTGTAGCCTCCTCCATGGTGGGACATGACTCGGTGTTATTCAGAACCCTAAACTCCACTATAAAGAATTTGAAACTTTTTTCACTGCTTGCACTCAACACAAGTGTTGTAGAAGTAAGATAGCTGTATAATATCACATTCCTTTCCAGAATGCCTAATCAAAGTTTTGAGTGCTCAAAAAATCCTAATCCACACAAGCCTTTGGGAATCCCAAGGGTTTGCAGTGTTATGTGAAAAGTTCTGTCCTACCTGAAAGTTTCAAACACTTTCCAGGAACCCTAAAGGAACAGAAATGGTTATGAGAGAAGAGGGAAGAAAGCACAAAATTATATGTAGGCTATGCTAATTTCATTTTGTGAATCATTTACAATTTCATGCTTTCACTGAATTTTAAATTTTGTCAAATCACAAACCTGCAGTTAAGACTGGCATTGATGTGTTTCAGTCGGGACAATCTAAAACAGATGAAAAATTGTATTGGCTAAGATAGTGTGTAGAAAAGTGATTTCTACACTTGCATTGGTTAGAACTGTCATCCAGAGCCCCTTAGTGTAAACTATCAATTGAAGTAGGGGTTAGTCACTGAGCACACAAGGCACGTCATATGAAGACTGAGAGGGACTTAGCATCTCCTCCCTGCTAGAATAACTGTTTTTATCCCAACCATGACTAGGAAAATGTAGGAAAAAATGAAGGGAGGAAAAGAAAGCAGAAGGAAAGAAACCCTGTCTGTGGCAGATTTCATATGATCCACGCTCCTGATCATCACATGCATGCCCATGTGCACACACACACAGACACACAGACAAACACACATTCACAGACACATTAAAAACATACAGTGGGAAGGGAAAAGTTCTGTGGAGGAAACCATAGGAAACCAATTTTGGGTGACAGTCATGTTCAGTGCATGACATTGTGCCAGCAGCATGATGAAACTGTCATTAATGAAAAATTATTTAACTTTTATATTAACTTCACAAACCTTCTTTACACAAAGAAATAGGCCAGCATATCAGTGATGTTAGTGTTCCATTAGTTTAATTCTTTGCTAATGGATTAATTAAATTTATGATGAAAAAAGTATTTAACTGTCCAGTTTTGTTTGTCTTAAATCTATATAAACTTGAAATGCAGTCTCCTTGACAAATGAGGTTACTAGAAACTAAATAGAAAATCTTATTTGCCACCACAGTGGTGACATGAAGAATTGCAGCCTTTAGCTCAGGGCTACTAAGCTCTTAATAATGAGAGAAAGGTACTCCATCTTCACTTATAGCCACAATTACAATGAACAAAAATAGCTGCCAAGGCTTCTGCAAAAAAAAATTCATGACAGTGTGAAAAATATTGATTTTAAAAGCCAAGAAATGAAATATCTTCTGAAGTGCTCCATTCAATCTAGTTAATATTTTCCAAAAGAAACTGAGGAAAACATAAAACATTTTGCTGAAATCCTATATTAAAAATAAATCCTCCCAGAAACAGCACAAACAATCAATCCCAAGCTCTTCATAAATTAATGCAGCTCTCGATTGATCAGCTCACATGCAAAATGTGCACCCTGACCTGGAATTATTTTTGAATACTGAACCTTCATCCATTCTTCTCTTTTCAATTTTTTCTTCTACCCTAAATAAATTTGAGAGAAACATCTATGCGTGTGTGAACCCCAGGAATGCTATTGCACAGCCTGTTGCTCTGAGCTGCTCAGCATGTCATGCAGTGGCACTGCATGCTGATTCTGAGCTCTTACAGTCACTGCAGATTGGATTTGCAATGAACTTCTGAGCCATTTTTTTATACATGTCAGAGCAGATGGCAGAGCCCACTGCTCTGAGTCTCCATGCACATCTGAACATTGCTTTCTGTTCTTTCCACATTAATGCAGTATGACTGTTTGGTACATAAAATAATGGCTTAATTTTGAACAGAATACAGCATTCATTGCAAAATGGAAAAGATAAAGGTCAGGGAAACATTCTATATAATATCAGTGGTTACAAATCCTTTTTGTTACCTAACCACACTTTTTAATTTTTTTAATAATGGTTAGAATTTTGAAAGATGCCTAGGTACCTCATTTCCTCTGAAATGGCAGGAAGATAATAAATATTTTTAACAATCTAAGTTTAGAGCATAAGCCTTCATTTTAAAAAGAGACTTAGCAGGCAAATATTAAAAACATTTAAGTAGGGAGTGTAAAGATGTGGACAGGTAACCTAATGAGATTTTCAGAATGACTAACTCCCACTGAAATCAATCTGGCCAAGTCCCTTTGGCTTTCAGTAGGATTAATGATCCTCAGTAAGTAAAATTCTTTTGGAAATGAGGCTTCTATATTTTCAAAAGTCTCACTGGTGCTCCCTAAACTATAGTGTATTATTTTAGTGCAGGGTGTTTATCTTTGATATATATTTGATATATATTGTTATTTGATATCTTTTTTCCCACATGAGCCAGATATGGTTTTAGTTATTATGAAGTTATACATCTCTTTGAACCAAATGACATCAGGTCTGGGTTCTCAAGAAACCAGTAGTACTGCATGTAGTACCTGCTGAGCTCACAGGTTTGGAAAATGATCTGTGATGTTCAAATCCTTCTTCCACTGAGAGCATCTGAGTACCTGAGTCTTAATTTAGGAATGTGTCCTAGCAAACTAGAGGATCGGTAACATACTGGTTTATGAGCATTACTTGGTACATGGTAGAATAACAGGAATTGACAGTAGTTTAGAAATCGCTGCACTTTGGCAATTAAGATTTTGTGTTACAGTGTGACAGTTTTCAAGTTGACACCCAACCATTTTGTCTTTCCTCCAGACTGGAGCAGACTCAAGAAACCAGTAGTACTCATGTAGTACCTGCTGAGCTCACAGGTTTGGAAAATGATCTGTGATGTTCAAATCCTTCTTCCACTGAGAGCATCTGAGTACCTGAGTCTTAATTTAGGAATGTGTCCTAGCAAACTAGAGGATCGGTAACATACTGGTTTATGAGCATTACTTGGTACATGGTAGAATAACAGGAATTGACAGTAGTTTAGAAATCGCTGCACTTTGGCAATTAAGATTTTGTGTTACAGTGTGACAGTTTTCAAGTTGACACCCAACCATTTTGTCTTTCCTCCAGACTGGAGCAGATTTACCAGGAAGAATATAAAATGGAGGTGTCTAAGTAACATCTCTTATGTCTACTGAAGACTATAATCTCAATCTTCCTGAATGGCACATTCATCTCACATATTCCAAACTTTACTTACAGTTACCTTTAGGCATGTGGGTGGGATTAATTTTACCTGACCTGAAATTCGTCACACTTGACTTGATCATGCATGTTTAAATTTATTTTTATATATGTGTATGTAGATATATACACATACGGACACATCCAAAAATGGTTGAGGCAAATAATGGTTTAATTACTTCATTCTGCACTAGGTAGGTGATGGAAGTTCAAGTTAAAGTTAGGGTTAGCTTATTTATCTTCACCTTGTAACCTTCTGGCATCCACAACAGAGTAAATTTATAGAATCATACAATCATAGATTTGTTTAGGTTAGAAGAGACCTTTAAATCCGCTGCTAACTTGACACTGTGATTTGACTAAACTGTATCTTTAAGTGCTAAAGCTACATGTACTTTAAGTAGCCCCAGAAATGATGACTCCACCACTTCCCTGGGCAGCCAATAGGGCTTGAATGCTTATATCTAGTCTAAACATTCCCTGGTGAAACTTGAGGCTCTTTCCTCTTGTCCTGTTACAAGTTTTTGGGAGAAGAGGTGGACCTCCACCTGGCTACAGCCTCCTTTCAGGCAGCTGTAGAGAGTGATAAGGTCCCCCTTGGGTCTCCTTTTCCCCAGGCTAAACACCCCCAACTTCCTCAGTCACTCATTGTCAGACTTGTGCTCCAAACCTTTCACCAGCTTCCTTGCCCTTCTCTGGACCCACTCCAGCACCTCAATGTCCTTCTTTCAGTGAGGGGAATAAACTTGAACACAGGATTTGAGGCACAGCCTCACCAGTGCTGAGTACAGGGAGACGATCACTGCCCTGCTGGCCACACTATTGCTGATACAGCCTAGGGTGCTATTGGACCTCTTGGCCACCTGGACACAACTGGCTCATTTTCATGTGGTTCTTGACCAAAAGCCCCAAAATCCTTTCCTGCCAGGCAGCTTTCCAGACACTCTTCCGCAGTCTTTAGAACTGCATGGGGTTGTTGTGGCTCGAGAGCAGCGCCTGACACTTCACTTTATGGAACCTCATACTGTTGGTTGTCCAGAGCCCTCTGTAGAGATCTCCTACTCTCCAGCAGATCAACACTCCTGCTCAATTTGGTGCCATCTGAATATTCATGCTAGTAGAACCAGGTACAGATTTTTTTCCTTCAATACTAGATTAATGTATATGAATAAAAACTATAAGGGATAAAAAAAAACACCTTAAGCACACTTGTTGTTAAAGCAGTACTTCTTTTTTTTTGCATCAGTTCCAGGTGACATTAGGAATGGGCTTTAGGCATCATTTGTTTGTCTTTTGTCTGCTTCTTTTTTTTTTTTTTTCTTTTTTTTTTCTACTCAGACAAATGTTTAATAGGAGTTGAATTCTATCCTGAAGAAAAGTCTGGTACAAAGCATGCATACAAAGAAAAAGCTAGGACAAGAATGACATATAGGCTGTGCACTGTGCAGAGCACTTCAGCCACAGAGCGGGCTTTATTGTTGTATATTGCCAGACAAGCTTTGAAATATTTTTATTGTGATCTAATGACTTCTGTATTAACACCATTACCATATGAATATGTATCAGGGCAAAGCTATGGGCACATGTTCTAGAGACAATAGAAAGTTAATGGACCTTGTCTTTAATTGATGTCAAATACTGTAGCTCCACCAAAATCAATACAGTTGCACTGGCTTATGCCAACTGTGGGTCTGGTGCCAGGACTCAGCCTTGAGAATGTGGTGCATGATTCAGTGCCAGGAATCTTCCAGCAATGCTGGAAGCAGAAAGCTTCACCTTGAATTTTTGTATTCAGTAAAAAAAAATGCACAGTTATCACCCCACGAAAACTTTTGAACTCAACAGGATATGTGGAATGCAAGGGTTACAGAATTAGCCTTTAAGTTCTTTGTGGTTAGACCAAATCCTATTTCTGTTGAAGCCAGTGAACATTTCTAGCAAAGGGTTTTCACCATTTTATCTTCAGTTTTACAAGCCTTTGTATTTTATGGGCTTTTCTTGAACCTCCAGATCCCATGGTTACTCTTCAGCCTCAAAATCTATTTTAAACCAAAATGTTTTAATTTGTTATTTTGTCCCTAAAGACTTGAGTCTATAAAAGCAAGCAGAAATACTTCCTTTAAAAAACCTTTATGATTTTAAGCTGAGCTCAGGAGCGGGGAAGTTTAAATCGTGATTTTTGTCATTATTTTGGATTGCCATGCTCTTTCAGACTGATCCACTGATATGACACATAGCACATTGAATACAGCTGCATTAGAAGGACCCAGAGGGTATTGCCTTTCAACTGCACAGACATCACTGGGCTTCCTGATGTGCCTGCGCTTTTTACTTTTAAAGAGAGTTGGAGGGTTAATTCACACCTCTCACACAGCAGTTGTGTCTGCCATCCCAGTGATGTGTGGGAAAATAAGAATACCACTCTGATGAATATTCATGCCTGATGAATAGTTTTAACATTTCCACAGCTGGACTCTGGCTGAGCAATCACAGCAGCAGTCAGAAAGTAATATATGTGAAATGAAGCTATTTTCAGGCTTTATTTTCTAAATCAAATTGCCTGCTGAATGCTGATAGCTATGGATCAGAGGCAGTAAGTAGGGTCATACTGCATGAGCAAGCGCACGTAGATGTGAGACTTTTTTACACACAGTGATTCTGCTTATATAAACAATGCTGCTCATGTCAATAACATTATGGAACACCTGTAAACAATGTCTTCAAACTGTTGTAAACAACAGTTTCCATGCCAATGGAACATCAATGCCTACAAGCAGGAAAGAGGATATGTTACATCTGAGTAGGTTTGGTTTTTAGTAGATCAGTTATAGTAACTGCATCAATTATTTTCCAATCAGTATGTTGCATTAGGCAAAAAACCTCTGATTTTTTTTAATTTTATTTTTTTGTTTTGTTTTGTATTGTTGGAAAGGAACAACTGCTGTTAGATCTACAATCATGCTAGGCATTGCTACCAGTCGACAGACAGGGCTTAACTGAAATTGCTCATATTGATAGCAAAGTTTACAGGGAGTGGTAAGAAATACAGATATCAAACTAAAAAGAGAGAAGGAGATGAAAAAAAATAAAGGAAAGTTTTATGTGAAGTAATGTATAGAGTATTCATTCATAATTAAAAGTCTCTTCCATAACCTGTACTTCCTCATCTACTACATCAGGAGAGAAGGGACTTGCTACCACAACAGCAGGGGCAGAGTTCAACAAAGGGAATTGATGTCATGACATGATTATGTTCACCATTTTCATAAAGGAAAAAAGCTTTTCTTCTGGACTTAAAAAACAAACAAACAAAACCCACCAAACCAAAACAACAACAAACACAACCAACCAACCAAAAAAAAAAACCCAATAAAAGCAGTTAAAATCTGTTATCCAATTTAAAGTCAATATTTCTTTTATAAATAAGACCGAAAGTGCACAAGTGAAAAACTCAGTGGATAAAGGAGTAGAAAAATTACATACATTTTAATGATTCCCAAATTTTCTAATAGCCTTACTTGATTTTCTCAAATGATAGATAGTTTTAAGGTCTTAAGGCAAAATAGTAACAATTAAATTTTTTAACATGCTGATTCCTTGTCTGCCAATTTATGTTGTGGTGTAAGGCACATCAGGAAGCCTTTTGTCTTAGCTGTGTGCATAGCTCAGAATAGGAGTATTCACATGAGGTCTGTCCTGTGCAATTTTCAGACTGAGTCTCACTTTAGAAGGAATAATAATAATAATTATTACTACAATGATGGTAATAAAATGTCCCAACTGCAGAATGTTACTGGGGAAAATAAGACACAGGGAAACCTTTACTAATCAAAATGGACACCCATTCCCATCTAATTTTCTTTTTTCATTCCCTTTTTGTTCTTGTTTTTCTCCTACTGCAACATTTACTTCATTTTAAGCACTTTTTATTTCTGAAGCTGTATTTGATGACTGTTGGAAAGCACAAGACAGGAGTAAGCTACAGGCAACAGTTATATGTCTTTTTGTCCCTGTTCTTTAGGTCACACTATTATGTTTCTAATATCCTTTTAGCTGCTTAATGAATTGGTTTCATGAGCTGGTACACGCAGAAAGTTTTTGAAAGTAAATCAAAAAACAAATTTTACTTTTGAAAAAAACCCCAAACTGTTAGACTAAATTTAACTCTGAGACCTGATCTATTAAAAAAAAAAAATAATCTCTTTCAGTTTTTCTTTCTGTTGTTGATTTTGTTACCTTTTTAGCCAGAAGGATTTAATTGAAGGAATAAAGTATGAAGTTGTAAAGAGATGAAGAATGAAGGTTACAGCCTTTTATGTTATCTCTATATTACTGTAAACCTCAAACTAGCTTCTGGGATAATGCCTGTTTCTGCAAAATGTCTCTCCACTGATCTTTTATCTGCTGCCCCTATAATGAGAATTTTCAAGACTTTGCAAGTGCCTAATGAACAGAAACTATACCATGTGAGAATAAGAGAGTTTTCTTCAGTCTTACTGCAGACACAAGAAGTTCTGGAGTAGAGATACTCAAAGAAACCTTTTGCTACACTTTGTATTGAAGTCCTAAGAGTTTATTAGATGTCTACCTTATGGATAGGGTAATTATCAAAGTGGCAAGGTTAAGGTAGGAAAGGATGTGGGTTGCAAAGAAAGGTAAATATAATGACATTTTTCAGAAAGCAGGGCTGCAGTGATGAGACATGAAAAAAAACACTCAAAAGGAAGAAGGCTGAACCAAGAAGGTGAAAGAGCCCCAGAAGTGCCAAAGACATTCCAGTATTGGTGAATTTTATAGTTTTAAAATAGATCTCTGTAAGAACTGTCTTTAATTTGGACAATAGGAGAAGTTGGCTAATATCTTTGCTATAAAGGCTGCCATGCCCTTCATTTCTTATCCTGGGAGGCATAAGTAAACAGCAGAAGAAATTCTGACTTTCATGTTATGAGCAAGAATTATTGTTTACAATAGATACCAAGGAATCTGAAATGCCTGTACTGGCTGCATTTAGCAAGTGAGAAAAGTACTTAGAAATGAAATTAATGATTCCTATTTTCCATCATTTCTAAACCTTTCTAATTAGTTTGTGGTTTTTATTAAAAACTGTTATGAAAACTTGCAACCAAATTGTTGGAACATGGTATTGATTGATACTGTAAGGCATTTTAGAAGTTTGTATAGCCTCAGGGATCTATTTTTTAAAATCAAGCCTGACTGTAAAATTTTCTAAGGTTTGTGTAAACAGCTATCTAGTGCCTGATGAAGTTTCTTGTGCTTAAAAAAGAGGGGAAAAAACCACAAACCACAACAGATTTACAGGGCTGAGCTTAATTTCTCTGTGTGAAATCCTCTGTTTATAACTTATGAATGTGACATGAGTTTTTTTCTGCTTGGAAGTATTGATTACATACATCCTAAATTGTAAGGTTTAAAGATGCAAAAGATGAGTGACCTTACTAATGATTCAATAGTTTCAGGACACAAAAGATCATCTAATCTGATCTTCTGAAGGTCACAGATCATTACTATTTTCTCAAAATATTTCTAAAAACCCCAAATATCTGACTGGAGTGCATTACCTCACAGACAGACAACAGATGAAGGAGAAGTTCTGTAATTAAATAGTACTTCTGCATGTATTTGGGCAAGAGGGAAATGGGGTCCAAGTGGCTCCATCCACCAATCATCAGTGATTTTTCACAAAATTTGATGAAACTTTCTAGTAGTCTCATTTACTGGTCTAATTTCCTTGGGTAGTTTGGGTTTTTTCTTTGACTGATTGTGATCTCACTGCTTTCATATTGGGTATGTGTTGTAGGAACAGCTCATCCTATTCTTGAATCATGTGGCTGGTAAAAGATGTCAGATAATAGCTAGTCCTTAAAATTATTCACTTCGAAGTCCTGGATCCAGTGACATTCATGGAACAACATATATACTAGTGATAACGAGTGTAGGAAAAAAAATAATTGGAAGCCACAAGTTAAAAGCTTAGTCCTAATCATTTCTTACTAAGATTATACTGAAGAGTTTTTTGGAGTTCAGAAAAAAGTTTCATGTTTTGTGGTAGCAGAATCTTAGCCTATGACTTCAGGTAAAGGATGAACATATGACATGAAATGGATGTAATTAAGAAAAGTCTTACCTCTTGCTGAAGTCTTCAATTTTATTTTTCCCACTTACATCAATATCATATATGCTAAATATGCATACATGACTTCTCACAATACTCACAAGATTACTATGCTGCAGTTGTGCCTAGAAGCCTCAACAGAAATCAAAGTTTCATTGTGCATGCAGTGAATGCTGGGGAAATTTCTGAGGAGGCTATCTGACCAGCAAGACCTCAGTGTAAATAGACAAGGCAGAAGAGAAACAACAGGACCTGCAGAAATTCAGAGGGACAGAAGGAACAGTGGACGAGAGCCTTCAGAGCCACATGCACAGTTAGTCTTGGGAAGATCTATCTCCACGGCCTACATGATGGCTTCATGGCATGCCTTTTTAAGCTGCTCTAATATCTACTCACACTTAGCCACTTTTACATATAGAAGGACTAAAACAAGCTAATAATTAAAAATTTAAAAAAGGGTGCAAAACAAATACAGGAGCATATCATTTGTCATGCTTTGTTTTCAGTGTCACACCAGCAAATGTGCTGTATCCATTAACCTTTTTGAAAAGAGCAGAAGGTAAGCTAGTTAGCATTACAGCTTTACTGACTCTATTGACTTCTAATGAAAAATTCACCACTTCAATATATTTTCTTATATCTGTCTAGTTCTTAGAGTTTGTCAATGAGACAGCCTTTAAAATCCCTAAGTTTTACTCTCCCAGCTTCCCATGTTTCTCTAGCAAACACAACCAGACATTATCATGATGATTTATTTACTACATGAGCTTTAATTTGTTCACTCTAAGTTCACTCCATGCGGAAGATGACTTCAAAGTTGTTAGCTGATAACATATGCTGTACAAAACACACACATTTTGTTTCTTAGTCCTATCCAGGAGCTGACTGGGCCCCTGTCAGACTGCTGGATGCAATGAACGCTCTCTGTGTGGAAAGGTTAATGGGTACAACGTGTCCTTCTTGCACCTTGGAGAGCACACCGCACGTTCCCAAAATTACAGGAAGATTAAAAACAGTATCATTGAATGCCTGTGTGAGGATGCAGGTGCTCTAATGATAAGTTTGTGGTTTATTCTCAAAGAGGAGAGTGTTGAGAGCAATTCCCACTCCACAGTGTAATCAATCATTGGACTAGTGTATAATTAATATGCCAGTTATATCACATAGCAATTTGCCTTTTCAGAAAACTTAACTGTATTTTCAAGGTAGGTCAGCAGTCCTTGTGTCTACCTGATATATCTATGATAAAGAAAAGTTAAAAAAATAAAATAAAGAATTACTACCACACCCCACCTAAGAACAAAAGAACATACAAGTTTATCCTTTGAATCTACAATTACTTATTGTAGATTCAAAGGATAAAAGCTTTGAGAAACAGAAAAATTTTACTCTATGACAAGATAAATTTTACTCTCTTTTCCAGCTCTGTGGAGGAACGCCAGAGAGGCCTCAAAGTATCCAAGATGAGCACAAAAAACTAATGTATATGTAGAAGGCAAGATTAAAGACAGCTAAAGGAGAGAATCCATACAATTTCAGTACCTTGTGAAGTTCCCTAAGAAATTTGGATTACAGCTAGTCTGCTTGGAAACACATTTAATAGGGTCTTTTCAAGGGTAAACCTAGTCAGAATATGCAAAAAAAGCCAGAGGTCTTAAATGCTATAATAGAACACGTTTCATGATATCTGTGATCTGCAGGTCAAAAACAGGTGACGTACTACAAGCTATGACCACTTGATTAAGCGTTCAAAAATCCTCAATGAATGCAATTCTAAAATAGCTCATACCTACACAATCTCAGGAGAAAACTCTTTAAAAAATCTTTCTGTTTTTTGGAGGGTGGGGAGCTTGCTGTCTCCCATCTGTCTCTGTTTTTCACAGACATAAAATGTCAGAGCCAAAACCCAAAATTCAGCAGGTCATTAGTGCTATTGCTTTACATTTTTTAAGTTTACACTGATCACAGATCTATATGTATAGAGACAGAATGCTTTCTGCATACCATTTTTTCCCAGCCACTTTAAGAAAAAGTGGAAGGTGTTTTGTGCTCAGATACATCCAGAAATACAAAATAACTCCAGTATTATACACTTTGTTTTGTGCTGCTAATAATGGTATTCCTCATTCATATTGTCTATGACGTGGATATTTTGTGTTGACTCATTTGTGGAGCTGAGGTTCTTAGTGTCAGCAAGACTTCTACTAGAGTCAAATGCAATATCAAGGCAGACTCTAGAGTTATTTGCCTTGTTGGAAGTAGTCAGACTATCATTATGTTTAATATATACTGCTGAAGAGTTAAATATTTCCTATGGATTGCATTTGTGTTTTTTGTAGATGGCACATAACACATTTGCCATTTATACAACTATGCATGTTCCAGCATGACAGTGCCAAGCATGGTAAGTTCACATCACCATGCAGGACAGCGTAGAGCGTCATTAGAATTTGAAGGACTTGCTTGCAATTAATCTGGAATTCTAGCATCTCATTTGGAGCAACCATGGCATACTTCTCTTTTCTAAATCTTATCTTTGATTTTCCTTTTTAACTTTATGTACTTACAATAGCATACTGTTTTAGTGACTCATATATGCTAAATTGTGTATTACTCTATTTCTGATATTTATTCACATGCTATTTTTCCATATTATCCTGTATCAGACTGTAAGTTTATGTCTCCTTAATAGTTAATTTCAGACACCAGATCTGCAGCACTAGCTGCTGGCAACCCCTCATATCTGTGTTTCCTTGTGAAATTGTCTCATGCTAACAGACTCTGAAGATGGGCTGGTTATTTCTTCTTGCCTTGGTTAGGTCTGAGCTCAGCAGCCACCAGTAAATAACACTACAGATTCTTTTTTCAGCCATGTGACAAATGGCAGATATATCTTTTCTCTCTTCAGCTTCCTAACCAACATTGCAGTTCAGGATTTAAAATATCTACAGCTTCAACTGGAACAAAAAAACAAAGGTCATGATGTGCAAGTCTGCTTTATGGGTGCAGCAACTAGGGCAAAGGGGTAGCTCTTTGGCAAGCAAAACTTTTCTGGCTCTATATAGCAGAATAAGGTTCCCAAATAACCATGGGGTCATCACAGATCTCATCATTTGTAGCACATGCAAGGCATGTTTGACTCATTTTTTTTGATATTATGTCCTAGACATATCTATGGGAAATGGGAGGGAGGAGTTAAAAAAGTGAAAAGCAATTCAAGCACCTAAAACTCAACTACAAGAGAAAACTACTGCCAAGGAACAAGCAAGCACATGATGAACATTGCTTAATGAGCTATATAGGGATTTTTAACAGGACCTATACTTGTAATATAAAAAAATAAATGTAAGTGAACAGTAGAATATAGTTTTGGAGGTTGTTCTGTGAGAAATGTAGATTCTAGAGAAATAAAATACTCCATAGAATTGCTCTCTATTCTTCCTTTTTTTGAGAATAAGTCTAACACACCTTATTTCTGTGGAACAGGCCAAATGCTTTTCCACATGGATACTTCATTTGCATGTGATACACATAAGTAAAAGTTATTCAGATGGAATGAAGTCTGCTGAAAATCCTAAATAACAGGACAAGACTTCTATCCACTTAATAAATAAGAGAAGTTTTCATCTTTAAATTGAGATTGATTTAACTGTATTATAGATATTACTTCCTCCTCCTTTTTCTTTCTGTTGCAAGGTTTAAAATTTTCCTGAGGCTGGAGCAGTACAGATCCTAAAGTCAGGCACTGAGGCATGTCTTATGTGATAGACAAAGAACCAGCAGGAAACAGAAATCTTCTGCAATGATGTCTGAAGGTGGGTATGCTGAATCCATTGCAAAAATCATGATGCCAAGGAAAGGGTAGGCAAGATAGAGAACTATGCAAGAAAGAGAGCTCCAGGACTTCAGATATGCTTTCATTCAAGGGTCACTCAAGGGTGCTGTTTCTTGTTGCTGAACTTAAAACTTTGCATGGAATTGAAAACGTGATACCAGGAGCATCATAAATTTGGGGTGATATTATCTCAGGGGGACGATAGGCATATGTCTTTCCCCTGACCTGCATTGTTTGGTTTTGGGTTTTTTTCCTAAATCAAGGCTTGAAAGAAATGTTGCCTGTCATAAACTGAACCTTAGGGAATTTTCATCCATCTATTAATAGGCGCTTATTTAACAAAAGTAGTATGAGGTAATAGTTACCTATTTTCATCCTGAACTTTCACAAGTCTTAACAGTTTAACCTTGAATGAATATTTTAAAATGCATGTTGAACTTCTCCTTAGAAATTTTACTGGCCATGACATGATCTTCAGTGTTACAACTGGTCTGCCATAATTAGGAAAGAGATATCAAAATTCTAATACAGGAACACCTGAGGTAGCATATTAAATATTTATTCAGAGCAACACATTAAGCACAATAATGCAGACAGTGAGTTATTCTAATTAGATGGCCACTATAACCAGCTTTTCAAATCTGAACATTAAGCACTTCATATGGCACAAAGAATACATTTATGAGGAAAATAAGGGGGCTTTTCTTTCAGGGAAAGATTGAGAAAATTAATTTTCCTCTATTTCCCTTGGTAAACAATCCAATTTAGCTGAGATCAAGGAATATCAGCTTGCCAATTTGGGATAGTAAACCTTGTTCATGTACCATGACATGTTACTTTATTTTGGTAAGTGCTAAGGAGTTGATAAGTATCAGCCATTAGAGTTCACCTTCTTCTATCAAATTACTATAAATTCTAGATACACAGTAGTTCTACCTCCTATAGTATTACTCATGACAACAAATATATATTGGTTCTTTTTTCTTTTCATATTCAGGTACTTATGGTTCTTATTACCTTCTGTAGATCTACAAGGTTTCTCTGTACCCAGAGAATATAAAAAGAAAGTTTTAAAGAGAACTCAAATCCAGTAATGAAAAGTCTGACAGTTTATTTTCAGAGCATTTCTATATAAACTACTCTATGCAGATCCTTTTACTGTGTGCACCTCTTTTGTATTGTAAGTCTTTACTGTCATTGGAAAAATGGCTGGGTTTTCAGTATGGTTTTGGGAAAGAGTTCAAAGCACCCTTGTGCAGTTTGCATCTTTATCCAATAAGTGCAATCTAAACGATAAAATAATTTCAAATTATTTTCTTCTTTATTTTTCTCATTATAAGACATAAAGGACTTTAATTAATTTTCAATATGTTCCTTCAGAATTTTTTAAAAAGACAGAACATTTTTGAAGTGCTCATCACAAAATATGTATTTTACAAGAAAAAAATATCATCATTCCTCACTTCCTCCAGTGCACACACTAACTAGACCCTGAATTATGCATTGTGTTCTCATGAGAAATTATAGTTTTTTTGTTAGTGATACAAGTATGGCAAAATGCATGACAGAAAAAGTGGACACTTTCTATGTGCACTTTACTGAAGCCCCAAATGTCCAACCCTTCAGGATATTATTTCTACTGCCAAGGAACTGAGCCTAGCCTGACTTAGCCCAACCTATGTGAACTTATTAAGGCTCAATATGACTAGAGAGTTCACTTTTACTAGTGGAAAGGCCTGACTTCTTTTTAAAGCTAAAATTGCAATTCACACCCACACACCCACAATATATTATTACAATAATTCCATTTCATAATTTAAAAAATAAAAGTGGAAACTGTTAAATTGAGATTTTTTTCGCCATTATTGTCCCCATTTTCTTGCAGATCTTATCATCACATGTGAATCTTGTGCATCTTTTTTATGTTCCATGATAGCTTTTCTCATCCATGCACATTTAGAAAAATAACTAAATTGGGGAAAAGAAACATATGCAACTTTATAGTATTTTTATTGCAGAATAAGCAGAAAAGTTTTCTTTTCTTTCTATTACCCTTTAAGATCCCACTCTCCTTTCCCAGAAATATGAGCCCTTGTGTCAGCATCCAAGGGAGGAAAGTAGTAACCAACTGGGACAGAGACATTCTGTCATTCAACACTACAGATCTGCATTAATCTGGTTTTAATTTGCTTATTGTTCAGTTTGAGCACTGGGGACAAATAGCCTCAATTTTTCTCTTAAGGAATTCCAAATATGGTCAAAAGTCAAATGGAAAAACTAACAGAGAATGTAGGTCATTTAGGATGGAAATTCTAATGTAAGAAAATGTAGGAAATTCTGCACTGATAAAATTCTGTCATCTCTGAAAGCAAAATATATCATAGAACCACTGCATGAATACATTGATTATTTTGTGCTTCATTTGCTTCTTCTGTCTTCCTTTATCCTTAAATTAGAAGCTAGATGCTAAAAATTTCATTGGAAACTTAAGGACTAGACTTTGCTGTGTGAGGAAGTTTCTGAATAAGACATCAAGTTTCTAGCCATCAGAGGATAATTTATTGATACTTGTCAAAAGGAAGTATCAGTCTAACAGAAATCAAGACAAAAGGAATGCCTGATGAATTTCCTTTGAAGTGCCTTTTATAAAAGTCCTTGGTAATACATATTGATGAACTCCAAATTGTCTTGCCTGAAGGGAAAAGAAAGTAGACTGCTTTACACTGTCTTATAAATATTCATCAAAAGAACAAGACTTATGTTTCCAGGCGTGAGGTGAATGATTACGGTTGTATGATTGCCTTGGAATCTGGATAATTAGTAAAACAGTCTATGACAGTGGGAGAATTTTAAACTGGGTATCTTGCCATCAGTCCTTTTGGATTTAAAGACAGTGCCTGCTATTTGGAAAGGAAGCAAATTTAGGGCTTGATGGATAGATATAATTAAGCTCTCCATTAGTTTCATCTACTGTTTGTTTGCCTGTTTGTTTAGCCAAAAATTAAAGGCAAAGTTGTGAAGCATGTCTGTATTCTGACTGAATAAAACTACAGCATCTGCACTGTGGGTGTCTTACTGGATCAAGCTAGTGGAAAGGGCTCTTTAATTAAGACAAGAAAATGCAAGGAAAAAAAAGAAGACAGATAGGGCTGATGTTTCAGTAGGTCTTTTGCAGAAATCTGCAGACTAATGTCTTACTCATTTAGCTCAGCTCAATCTTGATTGTTTCATAGCATAACAGAAAGCCAACAATTTACCTTTCATGCTTATTTAGAGCATGTGATAAGGATTTGAATTGTGTGGGAAAGATTTACTGACAGTCATTGGGGAAAAAAATATGCTTGTGCCCAGTGATCTGTGAATTTTCATCCGTTACTCAGACTGTCTGCAGCTTTCTATTGACCCTTGCAACAGGCAGCTAGGTTTCTACCAGCAACTCCCAAAAAAATGCCATACTCAGGAAAAATTATCCTGTACAGTGTTTAGCACTTAAATGCAATTAGGCAAATATAATATCCTTTTTGAAGGGAAATAGTTGCTCAGTTTAAGTAACTGAAACTAATTATCTCTGTTGAATGAAGGACACATTCTATGAGTGTTTGAGTGGTGTGCTGTTTCTCAGAAGCTGGAGAGGACAAATAGATTATATTTCTGGGTGGAGAGCTGTAGGAGACTCTTACAGGAGATTTATACCAATTTATAGCCATATTTACATGCAGAGTTCTATGAAGCAAGCCAAAATGAGGTGGCAGACAGCCCAGAGCATAGAAAGTCAGCTTGTAAATAGCATTTTCCAAGAAACAATTTATTATGGAATAAATGGTGTAAATGTTTAAAGTACTGGCATTCAAAAAAACCCCCATTTATTACCATGAAAATTGACTTGAGCAGAAAGATTTAGAAGGACTTAAAGACATAATGTTAGGCTGAGTTAAATACCTAAGTGATGATGATGATGGTGATGATGGTGGTGGTGGCATTACCTTTGCACAGATAATTTTGAAGGTATATTTTTTTTGCAGGATGGATTATTAACTTTTTTTATTATTTTGTGATGTGCTATTTTATATGCTATATTATTCATACTTCTTATCTAATGGAAAATAAACCTGGACACACTCAAAAACTAAGATTTGAGAACATCTAAATCTGACATAGAGAAGTTCAAGAACTCAGTTGGCAATGAAGAAAACCATAGTAACCTTGAAATAGAAACATTGAGCAAATTAATTTTTTCCCCTTTTTCTCCACAGAATATTGTTGGAGATTTCCATAAATGTTAAAACAACATCATCATTGTAACAACTTTCCAATTGTGGGAGTTGTGCTCTGTGTGGGAGCAGCTCTCTGTTTGATTAGTAGAGGCTGAAAGATGTACAGAACACAGAAAAGAACAGCAGTAAAACATGCCTAAAACCTTGCACTCTCTGTAGCTTTTACCTGAATGTCTGTAATGTCAAACAATGAATTATTACACTCTAATGAAAGGGAGAAGAGCTACATAGTGACGTTAGAGATGGTGCAAACGATGTTCAAAGTTTACTTATTTATGTATTAAAGCCTGATGTCAGAGCATACAAAATACAGCCAACAGCAGCAGAGACAGATGTCTGTAATTAATCAAATGACTACTATACCTTTTAGCTAATGCAAAAACAAGCAAGGTGCTGAACTGAGGTATCCTGACTGTCAAAAAGTCCTCACTGAAACAATGAAGTATCTACTTCACATCGTCTTTGCAAGATATCTTGCTAAGGGGACAGGTAGTAAAATTTTCTTTCCTCTCTGATACTACCAACCACTTTTAAGACTACTTGTCACCAGCTGGACTCCTCTGTTCTCTCTTCTACAGCTGATTATTTCCAGATGACTGTTTCTGTTAAATAGTCAACAGTTGCTAACAATTACTCCATTGTGAGTCCCTCAGGGACCTGCTTCCACTGCATGAAAAATATTGATCTGAGCAGATAACCACAGGAGTTTGAATGGCTTTGCCTGTTTTGGATACTTTGCTGTTTATTTTTAAAAAGGCAAATTGAATATTTGTTGCACTGCAATTGCACTATATTCTAACTCTTTCTCATGGCCATAATAAGGCAGTTCTATTGCATTTTTCTTCCTGTGTGTATGTTTCAGTAATTCTGCAATGTTCATGGAGAGAGTATGAACAAACTTATAGCAGTCAAGAACTGTGGAATGTCCCATTTTGAGCTGAACACAGCAAAAATGCATAAATAGGGTATGTTCAAGTAGACATCCCAGTCTCTTGACTTCTTTTTTCTTTGTTTTACAGGGAGAATGATTTCTGTGTCTTTCTTAACAAGGCCTTCTCTTCTATTCTAACATATAATATGTTTAGAATTTGGCTTTTTAACAGTACTGTCACTGTCTGTCATGTGCATTTCCTCACAGTTGAATCATAGGGATTGTCTTGCCTTTTGGAGTCTTGTTTTGGAGAATCCCATTATAAAAGCAATTCTTTCTGCTGGAAACTGTATACTACTATTTTATGGTTGTCATAATTTTAGTTTGAGTCTTGCTCCACTTCACAACTCCACCTCCGAGTTTCATATTGCATGTATCCATGTCTTTCCCAAATCTTTCTTAGCTTGGGTCTTTGGCCTTAATAACTGCCAGGTTGGTTTTACCAATGCTTCTCTGATTTGAAATGCATCAAGTGAAACAAGCTATCAGGCCTGATACCTGTATTGCTTTCTCACCTTACTGCAGCAATTTTGTGTTTGGAGATAGTGGAGTCTTGAAATCTGCTCTGACACTGCCTGGTCACAGATTTTACTATGCAGAGTTGGATGCACCCCATTCAGTTTCCTCATAAACTTTGCAGAATTTTGTAATCCTTGAATGATATCACATTTTTCCCAAATTATTTAAAAGTGGAAACACCTATAAACTGCTGATTTTTGCCATTATGATTGCTACAAGGAAGTAATTTAATTATCTTCTGATTTTTCATTGTATTTTTCAAACATTTTTTTATTTTCTCAGGAATTTCTAAATCATTTGGAGAAAACTTAAGGAAGAAAAGTTTATAGTACTTTTTGTGATTTATACTGTTTTAGGAAATTAAAGTTTGTAGGCTCCAGAATGAAATTTGTCTTAAAAAACAAAAAGCAGGAGGAAAAATTGCTGTTGGAGCAGACCAATGGTGAAACTTATACTGGCCAAAAAAAATGTTTTTTTTCCTATGATTTTTTTATCTTTCTCCTGCTGGGGCTATGCTCAAATATTCACTAAAATAAGGCTTGAGAATAACTGCCAATTTATTTGAAAAATTCAAATATTTGGATATTCAATGGGAGAGGTGAAAATATCTTGTGCCAATTTTCTCCAGTTCACATTTCAATTTATAGGAAAAAAAAACTTAAGTGAGGGTGGAATTTCTAGCTGACCACTACAATCAAGCGAATTAGAATATAAAAGACCCCAAACATTTAAAATATTCACAGTGGAGATGACAGGGAGAAAGAAGTGTCAAAATATTTACACAGTTATAGATTTGGGGGTTTACCAGTGAAAAAGTGCAAAGAGTTATTTAAGCAAAGAGTTATTTATTCGGGAGGGCAGGTAAAGCAGACAGAGACAATGATTTTTTAAAAATATGTACACAGGAGAGTTATACCTGGTTAGAAATCATTGCCATGCTGTAAAGAATCCCTCAATCTGCTGCTCGCCTATGACAGACATATTTTGTGATTTGGATCTCCTTTCCCACTCCTCCTAACTGTCTTTGCTCATTTAGATAACTTGTAAATGCTTATTCTATGCTTCTGTTTGAGTACTTAGGAACCAAAGCTATCTGCACATTTGGATGCCTTTCACGTAAAAATGTATTTTGTGAAAGAGTAAAGTAAGATGTTAGTTGCCCTTTAAATGCTCAGTATTAGAAGTTCACTAGATAGGAAAGACATTTCTGAGGACTCAGAAGTGATGAACAAAAGTACATTATTAGAAAGCAGAGGCTTAAGAGAAAGTGTAGGCCATGTAGTTTAACATGACCTCTGTGGAAAAGGTCTTGACAGAGGTTAGTAGGAGAATACCAGCTTTATATTTCATTAAAGGTGTCCAAAATTGCTTCAGTCAAGGAAGGTCTTGCTTAAATATACCTGTTAGAACTCCTTGAAAATAACTCTGGCATGACAGATAAGTAAAACTTTTCAGATACATTACACTTGGATTTCAAAAAGTATTTGAAAAACTACCACAACAGAGATTACTGACTAGGTATAAAGCCACAGATAAAATAAGATGCTAGATATAAAATGGGATAAACAGAAAGAGACAAAATCTAGCCATGCATGGCAACATAGTAACTTTGAAAGAAATAATGAACAGAAGACACAAGGCTCAGGTTTGAGTGCACTTAATCATGCACTGCAGATTACTGGAATGAGGATACTGAAAAGCTCTCTAAGGATCTGATCCAAAGACCATTGAAGTTAATGCCTTTGGATCAGAAATCAAGCCTGAACACCAGTCTGCCAATCTATAGCTGTACTCACAGTTTGGAAAGAAAAAATCAGAGTCAGAAGACTTGCATGCAATTAAACATTTGAGCCAGGTAATGAGAAAAAAAAAAAAAAGGTCTGTAAAATTTGACATTCCATACGTTTGAAGTAGTCCCAAGTCCCAGGGCAAATGTGTGTTCATTAGATTTATTTTCACTTTGGCTGTGGTTACCTCCACAGTAGGACAGATATAAAAACTGTCCAAAATATTTACCATTACATATATTTGGGATTTTTTTTGTTAAATTGAAAATGTTATCCCATGATACTCACCCCAAACTATCATTTAATTGTGTAAGTTATGAACCAAATTATGGCAAAAGTAATCAGAGAGACATTCTGACCTTATAATTAGTTTGAATGCAAATAGAGTCTAGACCATTTATTGAATTGTGACGGATTTGTAGAGTTTTCATTCAAAATTTGAAAGAAAGAACTCCTAACTCACCAATGGTTTCCTGATTGTCTTTAGGAAGGAAAAAATTCAGGTATATTAGAATGTTGTTGCAGTAGTGAAAATGTATTCCTATTATTGTTTATAAGAATAGACATATGTAGTACCATTATCAGCAGTTGCATACAAAAATCTATGTGTTCTCTTCTGTGATTCAAACTAATTGTGAGGTCAGAATGTCCTTCTGTTTAATTCTGCCATTTTGAGTGCCAGGCTGTTACATGGCTTGGTCAGAACTACTGACCTAACTACAGCTCTCTTGAACACAAAGTGTTGAAAGAGAGAATTCAAAAGCTGATAAACACAAAATAGATATAGAAGACATTAAAGGTAATAGTAGAATATTTTTGAGAAAAATGAAATTTTTCTGTTCATTTGCAGGTTCATATAACAGCCACTATCACAGCAAAAGTGGTGGGCCAGCACAGCTGAAACATAAATGATTTCTTCAGGGAAAAGAGGTTGTCTGAAAGGTGAAAAACTGTGAGAATCCTTTCTAGAAATTTCATCACAGCAGGAAAAGAGATCACAGATAGCTTGCTTCAGAAAGTGACTCAGTGAAATGACAACCATATGTAATGCAGACTCACTAGCAGTGATTAGAATGGTTAGAAATTGCTGGTGGTGTTGGTTGCAGAGGTGATGAGTAATGCAAGGTTTCTCATATCTGAAAGACCTGCTAACTTCCAACAACTGCAGGTTTTCTTGGTGTTTGTTTTTCCAAAAATAAGTAGTTTAAGTGGGTTCAAAGCATTTTTCTGTTTCCTACAGAAACCACATGGCTTTTATTCTGAAGCAATAGGTGAGCAAAATTTACCAGGAGGACTGCTTTTCTTAACAATAGCTCAATCAAGTCTAAGCATGTAGAATATGAAAATCATGCTGCTGTGATGGTATTTTCTTAATTTCTTTTCAACATTTTCAAAAGTGCAGGGACCATAAGAATAAGTGGAAATGCACATTTCTGGTCTAATGTCCACAGGAAGATGAAATATTCCCAAGTGTGCAAGAAGAACATTATCAACTAATTACATAAGCCTCTGGGTGGAGATGCAGACTCATTGCTCCACTCACAAAATAATTTAGCCCAGAATATTTGATGGAAAGTCATCAGAAAAGAGCTCGCATCTTATAAGCTCTCTTTCCAATGTGATTTTCAGCTAGGAAAGCCACTTGTCCATGTTTCTTGCTCTGTTGGAGCATTTGTTGGAGAAGATAATTTTTACTCATCATCCATAGAGTTGCCAGGATCCACTGTTAATAAAGATAAGTGAATAGTAGATGGTACATCAGAACATACCAGGCTCTGTCCTTGGCTGTATGATACCACAGATCTGTAGATGACTGTAACTGGCTCCTCCTCAAATTCTCAATGCATTTTTGTCAGGGAGAAAAAGCAATAAAGTAAAGATTGTTGTACTCCTTCAAAGAGGCTGAACAAGTGAATTTCTTGTGAATACATTGAAGAGAAATAAACCAATTAACCACTCTCATTGTAGGAAAAGGTGAAATAGGTGCCAAGGTGTTGCAACAAGGATAAAAGTTGCTTATGGCTTCTTCCACAGATCTATGTGTACATAATGGATTCCTGTGGCAGTGTTGCTTTTTGTCCCTCATATGTACATGAAAACATGTATACTCTAGAGAGCCAACCTAGAATGTTTTTGTATTTCTCACATCTATTTCTTTTAAATGAACTCATGTGTTACCCTGACTGTGATTTAAATATTGGTTCCACAGGTAATTTAACGGATGCCAGTAGTTGCTGAGGGTTAGGTTAGAAATGATGGATTAGTTGCTGCTCCTACTAATTGTCCCCTGGATAATGACTCAGATTTCTTCACTGTCATAGCAATAAATGTAAAGCTATGCTAGACCAGGATATTAAACATTGTAGATGAGCTCAGTTGAGAACTATTGTAAATTACAATTACAAAGTCAGTATTGATACAAATTTTAGTTTGACAACAGATTTCAGTAAATTTGTTTGATTCTGACTTTGCTGTAAGGTTTCTTCCATCTTAGCAGGCAGACCATATATTAATGTAGCGCATTCCTTGTATTCCATTGTCAGAGAGTTAGGACAGAACTTAAATTGACTGGTGAGTTTTTTTGGAAACCAGAGGACAAAGTTAATAATTCAATCAAGAGGAAGTTTCTACAGCTACTTGGCTGATCTGATAAAGTCTCTACTGACATATTATGGTTATTGAAGCCTTCCAGTACCTGAAGGGGGCTTACAAGGAAGGTAAGGGGGGACTTTTTGGAAGGACATGTAGTGATAGGACAGTAGGGAACAGCTTGAAACTGAGAGGGTAGTTTTAGATTAGGTAATAGAAAGAAATTCTTTACAGTGAGTATGGTGAGGCACTGGAACAGGTTGCCTGGAGAAGCTGTGGATATCGCACCCCTGGAAATCTCCAAGACCAGGCTGAATGGGGCTTTAAGCAAGGTGGTCTAATAGAAGGTGTCCCTGTCCATGGCAGGAGGGTTGGAACAAGATGATCTTCTTGTTCCAAGACCAGTCCAACCCAAGTAATTCTGTGATTCTCTGACTGAGGAGATGCAGCTGTCTCCAACAGACAAGTTCTGAGAAGGAGCTGTTTGTTTAACAGTTTTCAGAAATTTGTGCCTGTTGTAGATTGGGAGACTGTAACTTCCCTGTTTAAAATTGCAGGACGGATTTCAGCAGATTAAGAACCAGCTTTCATTAATTTTATGCATCTAAATTGTTGAAAAGAGAATCTTCTATCTTAGAACAAACCCATACCAGGAATTACATAAATTAAACAATCTGCTGTGCTTGGACAGGCTAAATCAAAAGAGATGGAAGAGGTGGTCTTGCAGGCAGACAGAAAAACAGAAAGAGAAAAAAAAGAGGAAAGTGAAATGAGAGAAAGAGGAGAAAAAGAACACAATGAAATAAAAAAACAAATAGTAAACTAAAACATACAGAAGAAAGAGACACTAGAGGTACTACTTCAGAATCAATTATTGGGTCCACTTACATTTGGAAGGACTGTAGGGCTTCCAACATAGAAATAAAATTTTAAATGAATCTTTTTTCACTCATTTTAGGCCAAGAATAGAGGCTCAATGGAAGATCAGTCACTGAAGAATTATTTAGGATATTTTAGGGTTTTTTGTTGTATAAAACATATTTTAAGAATAAAGTTCTTGACTTAACAGTTTAACAAAGTCAATAAAACAGCTTTCTGTGTATGGTGAAAAATTCTATAACATACTTTTAATTTTACATTTTAGTTACCTTGCTGGAATAATTTGAATCAGGCACTATAGATTAGTAAATCAAAACATCAAGAATATTTTTCTTTATATATTATGAGATGGAAGAAACGCAGGTGTTTGTTTGAATCGCTGCAATTTATTTTTGTCATTATCTATAGTCTGTAGAAATAGCAGATGATCTGTATATGAAATATTTATGTCAGGAAGATGGTCTTCAGAGTGGTTGGGCAAAATGTCTGTTGTAACATTTCTTCTTATGTATTTTGAATATGAGTATAAATTTTTATATTTCTTATGGGAAAAGAAAAAGGAGAAAAAGAAGGCAATATTCTCCATGGTCTAGATCAACTTTTTCTTTTAAAATAAAAATAATCTATACATTACTACTGTATGAATACACAGTTCTATTATAAAAATGTACTGGATATTTAAAAAATGCAAATATTAACCTTTCACTTTTTAGGAATACACAGTAAATGAGAAGTGATTGCAAATGTTATGCAGAAATATCTTAAAAACCACTTTTTTTTGCTATATGATCAAAATTCAAAATCCATTTTTACCTACTTTTACTTATCCTGGCATACTTTTTTACCTTCCTAATGCTTAACCCTTGCCTTCCAAGAGGAATACTTGTAATTCTATGTCCTTAATGGAAATATGATATTACTGCCTCTCAATCCCTCCCTTCTTTTTCAAGGGATGCATAGCTCAGGATCTCAATGAGAAACAGTGCCTTAAGATTTTATCAGAACAGGTATTGAAATATTTATTGATTTAAATTTTGATCTTGTTCATGAGATAAAGTAAAACTACTCTGATTGATAATTCTTCAGTTCTTTCTTTGCCTCAAACTAGATCTACACCTATGTGAGGAGAGTCCCCTATGACTCACTTTGGTGGGCATCTGATGTGATGCTCTATTCATTCTTTTCTATGGAATCCAATTGCAGGGTTGATATATGAAGTGTAAATTATTAATTCCTGCTTCAAATATATTCTGACTTGTTTGCCTATATCTTCTATGGACACAAAATATAGCTGGGCATGTTGATTGCTTTGCATGGCTGTCACTTGGCTACTGAGACTTGCACCATTAACCCTTCATGTGGCTAAAACTTTAATTGCTCGTTTCCTCATTGATACATTCACATAGAAACATTGATGGTTTTGATCTCGGTCTGGGAGGCAAATCACATGAATACAACCTGCACCCCCAACCTCAATATATATATATCACAAGGATGCTGCAAAAACTTTTCACTGTAAAGTGCAAAAAAAGGAATTCATACACTATGTGGATTTTTAGTGCTTTTGAATCTTTTAAGTTAAGCAATTATTACAAAATTTAACTCAATTACTGAAGACTCTAGAATAGAATATGCTTGTTTGCATGGATATAATATGATGAGCACTAACTATTTAAAGACAAACATAAAAGAATACAGATGTGTTTAAAAGACTAAATAAAATCTGGTTTTTGTGAGTTTAAAGCTGATTATAAAAAAAGGAAGTCTGTTTGCAGGACATTGAGCTTGCATAAGTCTGGGCATTTTTTTAATCTCATAAATTAAAAAAACTTTGATGATCTTACCAGAGCTGCATATTGATTTTTATGGGCTGGCAAAATGAGCTTGAGGCTCATCTATGTTAGTACAAACAAAGCCATTTTATTTCAAATCTTTAAGAGGCATTGGAAGAAAAATTCAGGTTCTTCTCATCATTAGCAATACATTTGTTATACATTTGTAAAAAAAGATTCTTACCTGTTCCAGTAGGTAAGAATGGATTTTGTAGCTAGTTACAATGAAAATTTATTGGAGAAAACAATCGCCTTTTTGTTGTTGTTGTTTTGCCATGTTACAGTATTCGCCAAATATGCAAAAGACAAAACAAAACTAGTATGCCTATCACTACAGTTCACATTCTTTCCCAGTAAACCTAATTAACGAATTCTTGGATGCCCTCAATTCTGGCTTTGCATTTAAGAACAGAACTTGATTTCTAATTCTTTGTGATTTGAAAGGAGAGGCAGAAGTAATAGCCAAGATTTTTTTTCTGAGTTTACAGCTAATGCCGCAATGTTTTCCTTTCATTCTTTCCAAAGTTTTGATAAACTGACTTTTATATAAATTTCTTGTTTTAAATGCATACCACAATTTTTTCACCCACTTGTTTTTGTACAATTCAACAAGTGGGTTTATTTGAAGAATACCTTTATTTCTGTTGTTTATAATTATCCCACACAAATGTTACCAAACAAATGCTTGCAACGTTTTATACATTGTGCTGCTGAAATGCGAATGACTGGAACCAAATATTTTAGGTCTGCTGCTTTGTTCCTGTCAACACATTTTCATGACTTTTTTAAGGTGTTATCTTTGGACTACTGGAAAGCTCTTTAATTGACAAGATGAGGTTGGAAGAAGGAATAACACAAGTTTATAATGAACCTCCAGAAAGGAATAAAAATTAATTTACATTGTGAAACAGAGGACTTTATTAAAAAGCTCTGTCATCAGAATCATTTTAGATCTTATTTCTGTCATATTTTTCTCAGTTTCCTAGTATTTTCATGTCTTCCCTTCAGGGATGTCTGAACCTGAACTGCACTGCTTGGCCTGATGACATAATCTGATGCAATTAATTATCTTTCTTTCATGTTTTGCTCCTTTTAAAAAATTTGAGATTATTGGGTTATATCACTGTTCTCTGGCTTTCATATAAATCAGTAAACTGTGATTTATAGACAATAGCTAGGATTAATAAAAACAATACAGAATTAAATTTTGACAAATGATTGTGTCTCTTCAAATAAGGAAGACAAAATTCTTAGCAAACTATACAGTCACATCAACAGTTTCACATTTTAAGAGGAGAATTTATACACAATTTGAGGCAATTTTGATGAAATTAGGGGTAGTAAGAATAATCTTTTTTATGTATATTAATCCCAAAATTACACATTAAATAAGAAGTGAGTAGTATTGTTGGTCCATTATTCTCCTCATACACTCCTTTCTTGACTTCCACCACCTCTGTTGGTTTACTATATACTTCCACAATCTAGAAATCAGACTCCAAGTTGTTCTTCTTTTCCATACAAATGGAACCCTTCAAATGTTATGAGGTAGAGAGTAGGCAAAATTGACTGATATCTCTCAACACTCCTAAGTGATGTGTCCTGTATCCTATGGGAATTTTACCTCATCTCCTTTCATGTCAATTTACTGGTACTGACAGGAGACTTAACACAACTTTCCTCATTATACCCTATAACATAAAGGAGAGCATACTGAACTAGCAGACTATAAAATCTAAATCTGTGTCTATCCTACCTGTTGTCTACTTTAAAAGCATTACTTTGTTCTTCCCCATAACACTCATGTGACAGAAGAAAGAAAAATTTCTTACATTTTCTTTGGAATACATTATCTGAGGTTACACGAGGCTACAGCTGGGAAGACAACCTAGTTTAGTGCAAAGCTCCAAGTATTGTTCAGACACTCTGCCTGTCAGAATTAATGTTCTAAACTGATGTCTGTTGCTGTCTCATCTGCTATAATCAGACGATGCTATTCCCTTCTCATAAACTTTATTCCTTGCCACTCAAGCAAAAACAGTGTTCTAAACCTCTGGAAAAGCACATGTTCTTCTGCTAGATAATACAGCCCTTTAATTTGTACAATCAACCTTTAGTATGTCCAAGGAGTATTCTTTGCAATCCTACTAACATGCATTTTTTGTGCTTTCTTCTCCTTCTCAACCATGTCCTCTAGCAAGTTACTTGTCTCATTTAGAGAAACAATTAGAAAGTTAAACTTGCTATTTAAAACAAAAGTGTGTCATCTCAGTGATAACATCATACAAAACACCAGTACAGGTCTTTTGCTACATTTCTCTTTGAAATGATAAAAAGAAGTCATTAGAAATTAAAGCTGTCTGAGAAATTGTCCAGTTGCCTGGTGTGGCAGCGTGGCAGAACTTAGGAGGTGAAAGACAGAAGCACTCCTGTAAGCCCAAGAACAATCTCCTCCTTCAGACACATGTTTCTGCCTTGATCAGTACAAATTAGTAAGTTCAAGGACAACACTAAGGTGGATGGCAGTGTAAATCTTTTGGATAGCAGGCAAGTTCTTCAGAGGGATCTGAACAGACTGGATGGATGGGATGAGGCCAAAAGCATGGAGTTCAGTAAGGTAAGGTGCTGGGTCCTACATTTTGGTCTCAATGGCCCTCTGCAGCACTATAGCCTGGCTGCAGAGCTGCTTGGCAGAAAAGGACCTGGAGATGCTGGTTGGCATCTGGCTGAGCATGAGCCAGATGTGCCCAGATGGTCAAGAAGGCCAATGGCATCCTGGACTGGATCAAAAATAGTGTGGGCAGCAGAACCAGAGCAGGGATTATCCTCCTGGGCTCAGCAGTGGTGAAGCTGCATCTTGAGTCCTGTGTCCACTTCCGTGTCGCTCACTACAAGAAGGACATTGAGGTGCTGGAGCATGTCCAGAGAAGAGCAATGAAGCTGGTGAAGGGTCTCAAGCACAAATCCTGTGAGGAGTGGCTGAGGGAGCTGGGAGAAAAGGAGGATCTGGAGAGACTCCCTACAGCTGCGAGTGGCACATGATGTGATTCCTGGGAATGGTGCTGTGCAGGGCCAGGTGTTAGACTCAATGATCCTTGTGGGGGCCTTTCAACTTGGCATGATCTGTGATTCTCTGGTTATGTCATTCTGTGATTCATAACATTTGCAGTTTTCTTGTAAAACCTGCATGAAATGACGTGCCATTAACACCTGGATATTGTGTTAGTGCGGTCCAAACTCTTTCTGTGTTGCACTTCATTTTCTTTTATGTCTCTTTATGTATAAATTTTAGGGAAAGACAGATTTTATTTTTACCATTGGTGTTGCATAGTGCAGCTGTGCCCATCATTACAGAAGATGAACACCATACACAGAGCTTAGATACACCATTGCCATGCCAAAGTCCATACAAGAAATCTGAAGCAGAACGACATCTTGAAACAAGACTTTCTGAAATCAAGGCTGTAATCCCACTTGTCATGTCTTCTTGATTCCAGAGAAGTCAGAGTAGAGCTGACCTTTAACATTTTCATGGTCCCATAAAATTATAGTGCAGATTCTGGCTCAAAGAGAACACACAGTATGTGTGAGATGAGGAAAATGATGTTCATTATTTAGCTACTATGAATATGAGGAAGCAGTAGAAAAAGCCATTTCAATTAAACTATAAATTAAACTAAAATGAGAAAAGGAGCCAAAAATTAAAAAATGCATATACATAAGATGTAGAAGAGATTACTGTCTGCATCCCAGACACAATTGCTTACATTACAAGAATTGTAAAAATACAAGAATTGCAACAATACAAGAATTGCTTACATTACAAAGAAATCCATGGTTGGTGGTGTGAGAATGGCTGTTATACTGACATGGATTCTCTGCCATAGAAAATATTACAGAATTTTTGCTCTGTTTATGGCTGCTTGGAGAGGTATTCTTTAATTCAGCAATGAACTGAGGCTAGACTTTGCATGATAAATGCTATGGCAACGAATCCATGTTGTGTGGAATACCTTTGTAGATTAAACTGCTTTGATTCATGTATTACAGCTCACACAAATGGATGATAACATACATATAATCAATAATTCATCTATATGAGTCACATTCCCTGTAAACACCCGCCATCAGAAATATTTATATTCATTGCCACATGTACACATAACACATGCATTAATATGCACACATATAAGATGCCTGCAAGCATATGCAAGAATATGCAGAGGAGGATTGTGGATTTTTGTGCCTTTCTATTAATTTTAAAGACTGATTTCTGCTATTTTGACATATGCAAGTACAAAGATTAGGACTTTGGAATATTGCATTAGAAGAAAAAATTACATGTGGGTCTCCCTGTAAATCATTCCAGATTAAACATTGCTGCTCACTTATTCAATATATGCTTAGTCTGTTCAACTGCTTCACTAATCTAATTACAAGTTACTTTTTAAAATAGCTTTTGTAAGCAGTGAAAAGTAATTGTTGGGGTTGTAGGTGGCTGTCATATCGATTTACTAAGGCAAAGTAAGTTTTTCATAATAAAAATAAGCAGATTTGCTTAAAATATAACATATGAAATGAAATCTCACACCAGCAAAGTTCAGAAATTTCCATTTTTTTGGAACTTCTCTCCAAAGATATCCCAGGGGGCAGAATGGGGAAAGTGAGGAAAAAAATCTACAACAAAATCCCTTGTTCTATCAAGGTTTTTTTCCCAAGCATACATATACAAAATTACTTCAAGGATACATATGCAAAATTTTTGTATATGTGTGCTTGGGGTTGGTGATATATGATCAGACAATTACACTTTGTGTACAACCTTGATGCCTTTCTGCACTCAGGGTGCATTATCAGCCTGTGTACCTGCCTGTCCCTCCTTCAAAATCAACCTGCAGTCCAAAGAGGTGACATTGAGAGCTGGGAGGATGGTGGGGAATAATCAGATGCAGGTGTGGGAGTGCTTAGAGGAACTGCTTTGAGGTTCAGAAAGCTTTTCAAAGGTTTTTGCTGCCAAGAGGAAATCAGTATCTGGATCTTCATTTCAATAATGTAAAACTAGGAGTAGTGATGACTTGGTATCCTTGTTCATGAAATATAGCGAGAGAAAGGTGCCAAGGCTGGATCCAATCCTGCAGCGGCAACAACCCAGGAGGAGAGGTGTGATTGCTGCAGGGCTTAGGTTCAGAAAAGGTGTGCTAAATTGTATTGTTTTGTACTGCAGTGAATGGAAGCCGTTTGCCTTCTCTGGACTTGGAATTTGCAGTCCTGACTTGGGGCCCTAAAGCTTCCTCAGTATTCAATGGAGGAGAGCCAGACTCATTGACTGGGATTCACAACAAACAGCATATTCATTGCTGCAGCATTAAGGGAACACCAAAAAACAGTTGAGACTATGGCTTTAGAGTCTCTTTGCTCTAGCAAATGTCTCTGTTAAAGGCAATACCCCTTGTCCTCCTAAGGTTACTCAATCCTTTTTCTTTGTAAAAAGCACAAGTGTATGACCAAAGGAAGAAGCTCATCCAGATGTAAAAAAAGTTTCTTTTCTTTTTTTTTTGGATTTTTTTTTGGATCCATGGACCCAAGACATGGCTCTGCTTGTGGTAGTGAGGCACTGGCGACACTGGTGGAAAAAAACAGATGGTGCAGATGGTGTTTCATCTCTTGTCTCAAATATTTCAGGAGGGGATGAACTGACAGTTGGAGGTGCATATCCAGTGATTGTTTAACTCAAGTTAAAGTCATAATAACAGTGCAAATGGGACTACAACAAATATGTTCCAAATACACATAAGTTTCCCCATTCTTAGTCACATATATAAAAAGGTAGGGCTAATCATTTAAATACCAAGTGGCAAAACAAATACAGTGACTTCTGAAATGCTGCAGCATTTCTTCTGGCATTTGAGACAGCTAAGGAAAAGCTACCACAAATGTGCTTATGTGTGTGGAGGTGATACACTTGTGATTGCAATATAGATATGTCCTCAGAATATGGCTGTACTGCACAGAGTAAAGCAAGACCTAGACACCTAGAATAGCTCTCAATAATCTCAGAATGTCCAAGAAGAAAAGTTAGATTGGAGATATTGCCCACACTACTGAAAGAAGTATGACACACAAGCTTGAAGGTGCCAGGAGTTTAAAAGCCTTTTGCTAGCCTAGCTTCACAAATCATGCCCTTAATTGTAAGATTTTTTGTGTAATACTTTCAGGTATGAAACTGATAATCCTTTGAGAAGTGAAATCTGTTCAAGAAAACTCTATATAAACTGCCCACTCAGTGAGCTGGAAGATAGCAAAATCCTACAGCAAACAAATGAACAACAAATAGAAGCAGGAAAATATTTATTTTATCACTTCAGCAAAGTGTTTACCCAGTTAATTGTTTAGAATTTGGATATGTGCAAGATACTTTGTTGTAAGTGTATAATTTCTCCTTAAAATAGGAGGACAAAATCTCAGCTGAAGCTCTTTGGCTCTTACATTGTAGAAATTCCATGAGGTAACAAAAGCAGTGGAAAAATCAATTTGTTGTGGCTTCGACAGCTCTATGCAAGCTTTTTCTTTTTGCTTCATTGAAACTGTCTTTAAACTGAAATAAGGGAGCCAGTTCACTACAAGTGGTCAACAGCTTTTCTGCTTGTTTATGTTATTTACCACAGGAATACAATAGAAGTTCATGACCTACCTGACATAAATCTAGATTACTAAAATGTTACATGTGTTTTCAACTGGGAAAGTTGCTGTTTGAGCTAATAATAGGTTTCTTCAGCCGAAATAAAGATGTGGACTGGAACAAATTGACTATCTGGATAGAAACCTCTGTCTTCTCCTGTGTGTGGGTAGTTCACAAGCATAATAAAAACCCAGAGCATTAATATTAAGTGTATGAGGATGGTTTGGGCTTTACTTTAAGATCAAGGAATATCTGTTCATTTCCATGGCCTGACAAAAACCTTGAAGTCTCTTCAGACGTTTTGTTCATGCCTATTTGGAATCCTTTGAACTCCCTGTAAATCTCTTTTTCTGAGGCTGATGTCACCAGTTTAGGAAGGAAAAAATAGTGAAGCACAGCCTTATGTGAGAGGGTGATTTGTTACAGGACCCTCTATTTGCAAGCCTTGATCTGAAAGAGGCAGCAAGCTTATACAACTAGTCAAAATACCTTAAAATTATTGTAGTTGAATCTTGGACATCTGTGTTTTTAATCACATGTACTTTAAATTTCAAGTTTCTTTGTAAGGGATATTAATAATAGACTGTTAAATTAAACATAGCATAATCGATGCATTGCAATCATTAAGCCTCTATATATATTTACATGTGGTAATTGAATTCTGCTTAATATTTGTTAGTTTATTTTTCTAGGGGAGCAAGAGAACCTCATAAAAATTTATGTTAACTTTCAATGACTTTATAAGAGAAATTCTTCATACAACATTGATGCAGCTTTATCAAGCCTTGCCATACTTGGATTAGCTTAAGCCTACTACTGAAGTTATAAGGTATCCTATGGAAATGGAGCCAGTGTATTCTGCTATAGAAAAAGATTGAGGTTACTGTGAAAAACTCATTGTCTCTGTTTGAAATTTTAGTCTTAGATACACCAATAAATAAAGAACAATGAAAGATCCAGGCATCCACTCTTTGTGCCAAATGAGAAGAATTAAGTTAAATTATGAATTCTGGAAAAAAAAAACCAAACAAAGCAAACTGAAGGAAAACAAAACAAAATAAAAAAAACTTCTGTCTGAGTAGTTTAATTAGAGCATTTAGTAACATTTTGACTGCTGGGAACATTAAACACAGCCTTTTGCAAAGCTAAAAAAGAATAGAATATGAAGAAAAGCTAGATTTAAAATATTTTTAGTGATGATGAACATATTTCCTCCTTGTGAATTTTTACCTCATGAAAACCTGGAGAAAGAAAATTTGGTTTCATACACTGCTGAACTGCTTCTTGGAAGTCAAATGCATGGGGCAACTCAGTGCCAGATGGCACAATCAGGATCAACATTCACATCCACAAAAGCCATGTAGTTTCTATTGCCTTGTAGAATGATCCCAAAAGCCTGAACTGCAAAATATTTCCAGGGCAACTTGAAAAACAAGCAAGTGAGAACCCCTGACCAGCCCTGGCCATTTTATCAAAAAAGCAACACAGATTTTCTTCTACCTGTCCTTGCAACACAAATCTGGGCTTACTCTTTTGCATCAAAAAGTCTCTGTCCCTAGTTGGGTCTAATATCTTCTGTAGCTCCCAAAGAACACTTTTCCAAAATTTCCTTGGTAAGATTACAAATAAAGACTCCTGGAGCTATAAGAAAAAACAGGATAATATAGACTGTTCTTAGAGAAAGGCAAGTCAGAAAAATCTCAATATGCCTCTCTGCATAACAGTTACTGTCCTTTAAAACTCAGTTGACATTATTAATCAAGAAACAAGGATAGGTCTGTTAGGATGGTCAGTTTTCTATGGTTTTGTCTGTTAATAAAGGATACAATTAAAAACCCCACATATCCTAAAGGAAGATTTTCTATACATTCTATACTCATAGGCTCTATACTCATAATTCCATGAGTATAAGCTCTAGCGGTTTAAAAAGTTTTTCATTGTTTAAATCTTCAAACCGTAACAATATTTCCCCATTGCTATAAATTCTATTTAATTACTAATCCCATGAAAAACTGATAACTGCTAGTCTTCCATAATGCAATCCTTTCATCTCCAAATAATGTAGAGGAGGTAATATGCCACTCTTGAAAATCTTTCTTTAATCCTTTTTCCTTTTTGAATACAGAGCCATGAAGATTTATCACAGTTCCATAGATTTCAAAAGAAGGCTAGGGCTTTGTGGTGTCAATCCATAGGACCGTAAAGATGCTACTTTGCCAGAGCTATATTGTGCTTCTAAACTGGAATGAGGAAATTGATTTGCAGTAGAATATATCTTATTACCCAATTACCATATCAGGCAAGCAATTTTGTTTTTCTACTTTTTTTCGTCATTCGAGTTTTTAATCACTAAATGAGTTTCAATAATGCAAATTTGAATATTTCATAGTTTAATCTTCACACACTCAAGGTATTTTTTTTCCCTGACTTCCACTGTATACATATTTTTCCTTACAAAATGTACTTATATCCAGTTGCAACTGTTCACATCAATTAACTCTTTATTTTTTGCTTCTGAAGTAATATAATCTGAACAAAACAAGTCCCTAACGCTTTATAATGCTAATTTTCATTTACCTGAGCAACATTCTTGTCACTTTTATTTCCGAATAGTTCTGTGACTGTCTTTTTATTGTTCCACAGTTACATGGATGTTGAGTAAAGATGATGAAAAAATCCAGGTAGCCTGTCTGTACTCATCACATATCAATATGCTTTCAAAAGACTTTGCTATCCCAAAATCAATAATCACTGCCTTGAAATTTCACATTTTCTTGTCTGCAACTAAAAGAGATCTTAAAAAATAACGAAACCAAAACACAACAGAAAAAGTAACCACATATCAATAGTAGATTGCATGCCAAACATACTTTCAAAAAGAAAAACAAGTGTCTGCATCTGAGGCAAGACTGCCCCTTAAACAAGCTTAGGTGAGATGCATGCTCCTTTCAAAGATGAGTTACTTGCCTTAAATGACTAAGCTCATATAATGTCAGGTAACACAAAGATTGCTCTTTGGAATTTCCTACATGATCCATGAAACGACAAATCGCTGTAAGAACAACAGCAGAATTATCTGGCTCTGCTGTTGATATATTTATTGCTGTTGAGACAAGGCTTACAGAAATATTACTCCAATACCTTTGAGCTGCAGATTTCTTTAAAAGAAAATATCAACCCACAGACATAAAAACCAGATAATGTGTCTTTTCTTCTCAGTCTGGGAAGTCTCTCCCTCGCTCCGTCTCTCCCTCTCTGTGCAAGAACCGCCTTGCTCATACAGTTCCGATGCAGTGGAGCATGGCGTCATGAGATGCTTATTCCTGAATTTAAATGGAGTGTAACGATAGCGATCCTCCGTGAAAATGAGAATAAGGTCCCGATCGGGCTTAGGCCACCTTCAGTGCCATCGGAAGGTGAAATAAAAGGATTTGGCAATTCCATGGTCAGCTTCGGTGTGGATCTACCCAGTTGCAGCGGATGTGACCAGCGGGGTTCCGCGCAGTGCTCCACACAAGCACATACGCGTAGCCATACATATAGGCACAGGCGCACGCACAACTTCCTTACATGCTGAAGCAAACTCCTCCCACACTCTGCTCCTGGTGCACATCTAAATGGCTGTTTTATATGTATTAACCCTGTGAAACGCTGTAGGACTTTGCTATTCACCTCCCAGATAATAAACTATCCGTTTGCAAGCCTGTCACACAGTTCACAGATCAAAGAATCAAGGTGTCAACAGCCTTCTTTAGTATAGATATCACTGGTTCTTTACTGCCTAGTTATGCTGGCGTTGCCCTCAGACATTTTTTGTCTTGAGGTTACTTACCCCATTCAAGTAGTCTATTTTCCTTTTCACTGCATCTGTGCTACAGGCTTGCTGGCTGAAAAAATATCACAGAAAAAAATGCAGCAGTGCCACCCTTTCCCCCATTATTCAACTCGCTTTCCTTCTATCCTGCCTGTCTACTTTTGTACACAGTTTTCCTGCTTAAAAAAAAAAAAAAGCAAAACAAAATAATGAGTAAATGCGAGCATAATTGAAAATTTTAGGTTAGAATATAATAAGTGTAATAAGCAGATCTTTATAAAAAAAAGTTTTAGAGAAGCTTGCTTTATTTTACTGTATGTTCAATAGTTTTTAGGTTATAATTGCAATTCTATGTCTGTGAAAAAAAGGAGGGGGGGAGACACACGGACAGGGAGATGGGCAGCCTGGCTGGGGGTAAGATTTATACTTCCTTAGTAAAACAAAAAGGTCCTTCAGTTTTCTGGCTGTGCTGTCTCCATACCTTACTTAAAAGGAGGCATGGTAAATAAGTTCATGGACAACTCTTTCTGCCAAGACAGTTCATGTGCCAGTAATTTATTAGCAACGGGCTACAGCTGTGATCTCCAGCTCTTACACTGGTTTGGTATTTCAGTAATTACCACAGTTTCATTAACATTTAAAGGGAATAGTCAGCTCAATATCTCTAAAAGACTATTTTGTACAGCGTGGATCCATTTTACATTTGCATTTGACATTTGATAATCTCTACACATAAGCTCTGAGCCAGAGAAAAGAGATGTCACACACAGAGGAAAAATTAACCCAGATGTAACTTCTCAGTAAATCTATGAAACTTTAGAATAAATGTCCAAGACTCGTAGTGCTATGAAGAACACCTATTTCCCAGTCTTAAATTAATCTGAAACATGAAATATCACTTTTATATCTTTGTTTTGTACTTGTGATATTTCCAGATATGGAAAAGAAATTGAAGCAGGAAGCCAGAGGAATAGTAAAAAAATCAACAGGTCAGATATGTGTATATATTATCTATTTTTATTTAGTAAAATCAGATATGTTTATGAGATATCAGCTTTATTTTACAGCAGTCTTCATTTTAACCTATCATTCTCCTCAGCAACTGCATTTTTACCTTGAACAGCTGAGGCAATTAACTAGACTCCATAAAGAAACATTACTGGCATCAGCATAGAAGTAATAGAAGGTAAACAGGAAACAGTGAATAAAATTCACAGGCAGGTTTGAGTTGATGAACATGAGAACAAACAATCATAAATTCTGCATGCCTCATGAACTTTAGCAGTAGACTGTTCTATAGAAATGTTGGCTTCAGCAGTAGTGAGAAAGAAAATTATTAGGAACTACTGGGAAAAAAACTAAGGAACAAAGCATAAAATATCACTAATTGCATAAACCTAGAGTTTTTCCATATCCTGCACACTGAATAGCTCTGATCCCCCACAGATGAGAAATATGGAAGAAATAGAGAGGGATCAGTGGAAGGTGACCAAAGGAACCAAACTACAGAGTTTTTTCCTTGGGAGAAAGGATCAAATAAATGCAGACTACTCAGCCTAGGGAACTAAAAGAATGTTGTAATAGATTTGTTTGCAGTGATGTGACCTTGCAGAGAAAGTAGGGTGACCTACTAAACAAAATGTGATGCCTAATCCTTCACACACAATGTAGTTCAACTGTAAAATTTCTTGGTATAGGGTGTGTGGATGCAAAAACCAAACTCCTCAGGAAACAGAATTTTGTGTGGCAACCACTGCCAATCTATGTTGCTCTGTGGTTGATTTTATCCACAACATTTGGAAGCACATTGTCTTTCAAACCAGCCAAGGGGAATGGCCAGTAAAGAGCAGATCTTAAGTTTTTGTGATGCCAACTCCCCCCAGTAATCATAAGACACAGGTTCACTTCTGCAAGAAGCAGGGACAAACAGTGGTCATCCTCAGAGGGAACTGGATCAGCAAGGACCCCAAAGCACTCTGTCACTCTTAGTGAGAACTCTCCAGCAGAAGTCTGTGCATGCCTCATAGTGTTGCATTGGATAGGAAGACTTCCCTTGGGGGTGGGGATTTAGGTGTTTCCATGATAACTGGAATGTATATAACCTGAGGAGCATCTGTTCGTCCCCACCCCCAATGGATCAAGATTGCAACCATTACGCCAACCACAGACATTAAAATTGCAATGATCAAGTCTCATTGCCCTATCCATGGGTGGTGAAATCTTTCCAATATCTTTTCTTGTTTGTTCTTTCTCTTTCATTATTTTTCTTCTGAATTCTCTTCATGACTTTTTTTTTACAGTTTTATAGAAAATAACCAAAATGGCTATGTATCTCTTTCCTGTTAAATTTTTAAAATAAATCTGGCTCACATACACCAGCCATTTAGTATCATTTCACTCTAATTCACCCCAAGGGATTTATTAACAGGAACATCACTTACCCTGCCTGCCAGGCAGGTTGCAACATTATACTCCCACAAGATGAAGACTATTTTCTCTACAGCCAAAGAAATTCTGAAGTGCTGAATTTCCTGAAGGCTGGCAGAAAATTCTGGAGGACATTCACTAAAATCCTTGTAACATTTGAATATTCTTTCCTAAGAATCTATTTTTGCCTACTATCAGAAATAATATGGATACTGAGAAGATGGTTGCTTAGTCTGACAAATTTTCTGTTCTTCTGAATTAGCTTTATCAATCCCCTGAAGGAACCAGGAAGCACATTGTGTCATTACTGACAATTCAAATGGAATTGCCTGTTTCTTCCTGTGTTTCTTTTATGTCAAGAAAATTGCTTCACACAAAGGCCTTAGATTGCATGAAAGACAAAATAGTTAATTTGTATTACTTTCTAAGAAATAATTTTAGAAATTCAAACTGTGCTCTGAAAGCCTTCTTACTGAAGCCTGGTGAAAATGTCAAGACCAACCAATGTGAATGTACCAACTGGATAATGGTTAAGTAAGATTGGTTTGAAACAGTGCCATGTCCCACCAGATTTAGCCCTTAACAATACAAGAAGTCAATGCAAGAAGTCATTTCACAGCTCAGTTTAATATCAGTTTGAATCACATTAATGTCATTCTGGGAAAATGGGGAGGAAAGTTATGCACCTAAATATTATCCTGTGTTTCATCTCTGTATTATGTCCATTTAAAAAAAATGTGTATTTCCAGAAGGAGGCATAGCTAGTAGAGGTCAGCCAGTGGAACTTTGAAAATTTGGACTAACTGACAATTTGACTTCTTTAAAATAATACTGACTTCAAAATTAATAAATCTTTTGTTTCTGTTGTCAGATACTAACTGAAAATTTTCTATTTTCACAGTGAAAGAAACAGAGTCTACTTTGTGCAATAAACAATCAATATTTACTTAAATGAAATTCTACTATAATTTATGTCCAAAAATTGTGGAATATTTATTTTAGTACCTCAGTCCAGTATCATGAAGCTATTTCAGAAATAAATTCTTGTAAAACAAAACTGAAAACATTGTTCCAGATCTTTCTAGCAAATAGAGAAGCTTAAAATCTGTAAGCATCAAGAAAGATTTGGAAATGCAAAAGTATTAATATAAAATTACTGATAATCTATGGGTGCTGTTTTAGTAGCACGTGCATCCCCTTGCTGAAACACTGGGCTACTCTATTAGCTGAAAATGGTGTACTGTAATTTCATAAAGAAATGAAGGAATTCTGAAGATAAAAATTCAATCTACCAGTGCAAGTTAAATTATTTTTCCAATCCTTTAAGGCACTAATAGCCTTTTCTCAACATTATAATGTCTAAGATGTAATTAATTTTTGGATTTTAAAATTTCTGAAAAATTCTGTAGTTCATTGTCTTTGTGCAGCTGATTTGCTATTCACATAGAGTCTTTTTTAGAGAGCTGTGAAAAATAGTCCTGTGTTTGTCTTATGACACAAGGGCAATTGAGCTCCAATCTCATCCAGATAATTTGATCTGAGAACTAAAACACTTTGTTGAATATATGTTGTGTGGACATTTTAAGGATTTCTGCAAAATTTCATCAGCCTAGAAACAAGGTATTCACATAGAGTCTTTTTAGTTGCATTTTAAACAGGTTGAGCTCCAATCTCATCCAGATAATTTGATCTGAGAACTAAAACACTTTGTTGAATATATGTTGTGTGGACATTAAAGTGCAGCATCAGCCTAGAAACAAGGTATTCACAATTTCTATGCATTTTAAACAGGTTGAGAGTTCTAGTCTTAATTCTCATTGATTGAAAAATGAGGCTGCACAAACCATATATCTCACTGTGCTGTCATAGAATATTTTCAGGTGTTCAAAAAAATACAATACAAAAACTTTAACATTCTACACATGTGATTAACATGGAGTGTTTTGGGTAATATTAGAGACTGATTTTCTGGCTGAAACACAAAATTGTAACAGATACCCTCTTGTCAGAATTTATGTACAAAGACAAGAGGTTTTAAAAATGTGGTAAGAAGGAAGAAACATGCAATTTTCTGTAGCAGAAACCTCTTTTTCTGTTCTTCTTCTATTAAAACACTTGGAATTCTCAGCAGAAATTGAAAATTGGTTACATGACTGTCATAGCACCCAACTAAGGCAAACACCTGAGATGTGTTCAGCTGGACAGTGAAGTCTCCTGCCACTGGGGAAAGAAACCAAATCCATTGATGAGGTTTGATGTGACCCAAAACAGTGGGTCATGGCAGAAGTGAAATGGTTTGTTCTCAGATGATAGATGTTATAAAAGAGGTTGCTAACCATTGAACTGGAAGTGAGAAAGGCAGAGGAGGCTGCAAATAGCTCACTACCAGCAGACTACAGGGAATACTGGGGCCTGCCAATGTGAATGTCTCTCACCTTCTGCCTTGCTGGCAGTAAATCAAACACAGACACCAGTAGGAGAGCAGTGTGGGACAGAAGTACATAGAAAACTACCAGTTTTGGCTGGGAAATGGCAGTCACAGTCATGTGTGCATGTGTGTGTTCGTGACAAGTTCCAATGCAGCCCACCTCCCAGAATTTCTTTCTAAAATGTAATCTGAATCTACACTTTTTCAGTATAATGAAATTTCATTTGTCCTATCACTACAGGCCCTTAAAAAAGCCCCTCATTAAATATCCCTCTCCAGCTCCCTTGTAGGCCCCTTTCAGGTACTGGAAGGCTGCTATGATGTGCCACTGAAGCCTTCTTTTCTTCAGACTGAACAACCCCAACTCTGAGCCTGTGTTCATAAGACAGGTTCTCCAGCCCTCTGATCACCTTTGTGGCCCTCTCTGGACTCATTCCAACAGATCTGTGTCCTTCTTGTGCTGAGGACCCCAGATCTGCATGCAACATTCCAGCTGGGCTCTCTTGAGAGCAGAATGGAGAGGGAGAAATCATCTCCCTTTGACCTGCTGGCCACACTTCTTTTGGTGCAGACTGGGATATGTTTGGCCTTCTGGGCTGCAAGTGTATATTTCTATCTCACCTTGAGCATCTCGACATTGAAAAGAATTTTTCTGTTTCTTTTTTTGGCTTAATCAATTTAAGCACCAGTGAGAATTGCATGGAACATTTTCCCAAATAGGTTTCATGGGCAGATCAAAGTTGCCATTATCAAAGAAAATAAGACTTGCTAGACTGGATTTGACCATACATTTGTTGGTTCTTGCCTTGGGCAGCAGATTCACAGTTCAGAGAAAAATGAAATCCTTAAAGTATATTTTTCCAGCTGAGAAAAGGTGAAAGAACAGAAAACCATTTGGAAAGGCAGGGCAAAATTTTTACTTTCCTGGACTTCTACTTGAAGATTAATTGATGTTATATTGACTCTGTCTACAAAACTAAACATCATTAAACATCATTAAACATCACTGAAATCAGTAACAAATATTTAAAGAAACATTATATGACAAACTCTCATCTATAGCATAAATAATATCTGTGACTTTGCCAAATATAAATTCCATGGTTTAAACATATGCATTCAAGAGTAAATTTTATCTGTTTAAGGCAAACAGCTCTTTAATTTGGTATTATCTTGTTTTCATTTTCAGCACAAGTTCTGCCTTACCAGAGACCTGAACCTAACTTTCCTACAAAATCTGTACCATGCAATTGTTGGAGTCAAAATTATGCATACCCTAATGAATGCAGCAGAATACTGAGACAAAATCATAAGGGATAATTCTTCACCTTTTTATCAAAATGATTGAACTGAAGATTTAGGCTTTTCCACACAGAAATTGATAACCATACCATACCATACCATACCATACCATACCATACCATACCATACCATACCATACCATACCATACCATACCATACCATACCATACCATACCATACCATACCATACCATACCATACCATACCATACCATACCATCTCTGGATAAGAGGGAATGGGTATAGCTAGTTTTTCTGGGGAAAAATAGCACTAAACAAACAAAATAAAGCAACAAAAAACACCTCAAAACTAGAAAGTACAGAAAAAACCCTAAACTCTGAAAGTCAGATGTTCCAACTTTTCTCCTTACTGAACTGAAGCTATTTTGTTATAAATTAATAAAGAAGTAATTTTTTTTGTTCCTCACTACAAAGTTGTTTATATCCGAGATCAAATTTTCTATCTGTTGAAATGGATAAAGGGAAGGTTCATTATCATGTCAGCTCTAACAAAATAAACTTTTCTAACAAACTAATGCTGCTACAATTTGAAATTCTTCTAGGTGATGTAACAGACTGCCAGGATTTGATTAGCTACAGCAAGGGCTGGGTTCAATTTCTAGGGGTCACATCAAATTGAGCCCCCATCTAAAAACCTGAGAAAATTAAATTAAACTGTCTGGGTGCTCACTGAGCTGTACTTCTCCACTCTCAAATGATGAATCAACTGGCTTAATGAAACAGTAAGGTGTTGAAGAGAGTAAAAAAGAGGAAAACAGGCATATAAATAGCACACCAGACTAGTTGTCTATCTCTTTGCTAAACAAGAGATAGCATTCCCTCCTGTTGATAAGAGAACTACTGTAGAAGCTGATGTCCTTGCAAAGTTCTCCCACAAAAACCAAAATATTTATGGTGTTTGCCAAATTTGCTGGTAGTATCACCTGTTCTCATAGGTAGTTGACATTGTAGTTGAACACTGAATGACTGCAAAAGATCCTATTGGAAGTATCACGGAAGACAAGTCCATTGCATTCCTCAAAAACTCCTAAGCCAAATAGTGACACTTAAAATCTTTCCTTCCCTGCTTTGCTCCCTTTATGTGGACCATTAACTCCCACCCATCTCTGGCTGTGCTGAGTGTGGAAAAACTGAATTATATAATTCTTCATACCTCACAACTCATCATGAAAACAACAGCACCTGGTGGTATAACTTCTCCTCCAAAGTTGTTTAAACCACTATTTATTTTATTGTGAAAAATCACTGTCATTCCAAAAATGACCCATGTACCCTCTTCCCTAGCATTCCTCATCAGCAACTGTCGGATAAATTATCTATTTTCAGGGACTAATATTTGCCAAAATGAGAGGAGAAAGAGCTGAGTAACCTGTGTAGTAGACATTCAATGTCACCTATTATCCAACTCTCCCAGTCCTATGAGATGCGCACTGACCACTCCAGTGACTTTTTTTTCTGCAGTGCTTTGTGGTCTTAACTAGGTCATGCAGTACACAGAATGTATTGCCTTCAAAAGCTTTGATTCTAATGAACTGGCCACAGGAACAATTTTCAGGAAGATGGGGAAAGCCTGTTTGAAAATTCATAGGCAGAGAGAGACATCAAACCCAGGCCTGCTGTGTTCAGGGTGTTTGCTGGTGCTATCCAGTTGTCAGTTGTACAAAAGGAGCAGTCACACCCTACTTCCCCAACTGCAAAATGAGTGAGGAAGGAAGTCTGCTGTGGAAGGTTTTGGGCTAGGGCCAACAAAGTCATCAAGAAAGTTCTCCTGTGCCTTGGGTAGTGCAGCCAGGTACTCATTTACAGCCTTTTGTACTTGCCAGATTTCAGGAGCTTTTAGTGAGGTCCTCACTGTTCTGGTTCTTACAATTTCTATTGTAAAGCACTTTCTTCAGGCATTGGTAAAGTAATAAAAGCATCTAATGCAGAGTCTGGATGCCACCTTCAGTGCCAGAAACCCAGAGGCTTACATTGCAGAGACTAGCACGAAGCCCCTGTGTAGAACTAACCTTAGGTTCAGATCATTTATGGAGCTCTAGTAATCCCAAATCTTTAAAAGAGCTTCTAATCTGCTCAGTGTATTGGATTCTTTCATCTGAAGGTATTAAACTCTATAGGCAATTACTAGCCCAGGGAGGTATTTATCTCCCTTATCAATGAAGATATGAAATGTTAATGAACAATGTATGTCAAATAGCAACTCTAAATCAGGTTATTGCAAAACAAAAAAAAAAAAGCTCCAAGCCCACACCTCTAAAGAAAAGAAAACCAATGCACCCTGAGTGATTCTGGTAACTAATCAAATGTGTCCCACATGCTACAGTAAGACCTGTAGCAAGATCTCTATTTAATAAGGCCACACATTGAAAGGCAATATCAGCTTTATCCTAGGTGGCAGCTGTATTTATCAAAGCCAATGTCTGCAGAGTCAGAAACTATTTTATTCTGCAAAAGCAATTATTCATTTATTCATTTGGGTCCTGACTATATTTTATCACTAACACATTTGGCTGCATGAAATGTGATAGTTTGGTCTAAAGCATTCTAAAGTACTGGAAAAGAATTCCCAACTATTAATGGCCCTTCAAAGCTTTGCATAACCTTACCATGCCTTCAAAATTTTAATAACAAATGATGGCATTATAAGAAATATATAAAAATACCTCAAATCTGTGGCACATTCAGAAAAATAAGTGTCTCACCATTGAAGCTGTTTGATAGTGGTTCCTCCTCTAACCTCTCCAAAAGTAAAGCTTTTTTTCATGGGAGGAAGGTCTACCTTACACTGGTAAGTGAAATTTTTACTTATGTTAAATAAAACAAATAAATACTTTTGCTATCTCATTTATATGTGCCTTTCTCTATCAGATTAAAATACTAGTTTCATTTTGTTTTCTAATGACCCCCTCAGACAGCGACACACCTAGTTATGCTCTAACCTGGGCTATGGCTTTTTGCATCTAAACTAAAACACTTTGACTTCTTTCTTGGTCTTTGAAGAGGCACAGCAAAATATAGCAGTTCTATTAGTTGTAGTTCTTGTTCTAAAGAAGACGATGGTGAGGATGAAGGTGAATTAAAAATGCAATGTTATCCAAAAGGAATATGTGCAAAATTCTCTAGGTATGATTAAACAGAAAAGAAGATGGGGAGCCACTGTATAGGCACATACATATAAAGAATTATCAAGTCAGGTGAGGCCTTGTAGGACATGCAATAGAACATGATCAGTCACCCACAGGGACTCAGAGTTCTGTGCATGTTCCAATGAAGAGGAAATATTTGAGAAAAATCAATGCAAAATCAAAAAACCCAAATTAATATCTACTGAGCATGTGAGAATGCTGAGATACTAATATGTAAATAGGAGATATTTTCAGATTATTGGCAGAAATTATATTCATATCATAAAAACACAGCTGTCCAAATTTCAAGATTGATTGTGTCATTGGAAGAAAAATTTCAAGAATGTTTTTACATGGCTAAATAAATTATACTCCCCTATGTTGGAATTAGGACTACTGTGACTGGTTTGGGAAAGATGAAAGAAAAACACCAAATTTTAAGGCTTGAGTGTCTGTCCAAATTTAATCTTGAACATCTGAATTTTAGCAACCCAATAAAGTAAGAGCATATAAGAATGAGCAAGTTTTTACAGTCTTGACAGAAGTTTTGCCAGTGCCATTAATAAAGCAAAAATTTACATGTCATAGCAATTATGATTAAAAAAATTCTCGAGCATTAAAGTATTTCTTTGGAGACTGTATATGGCTAATTTTTAGAATATACATTCAAGCTTTGCCTCTTTTCCTGTCCTGTGGAATTGAGATCAACCCTGATGTAGTGGGGAATGGCCCTAATTTTTGTTTACTATCTATAGACAGAATTTGATCTGCAGGGAATAAATATACTGTGAACCTCAAAGAGAGGGGGAAAAAAAGGCAAGCATGGAGTTACACACACTTATAATATCTCTGAAAAAATGTGATGATGTTGGGTGCAACTGAAAAAGAAACGATTTTTTACATTTTTTTAATATCAATGAAATTTACTCTGAGGGTGCTTGGACAAAGAATGAGGTTCTGGAAGAAAAGAAAATGAAAGGCAAGATACAGTCTTAGCTTAAATGGTAAGATGGAGACAAGGAAGGGCCAGGATATTAAAGACCTAGGAAGCTTGATTTTAATTCTTCAGAAAGCAGGGAGGAGGGAAAGTGCCTAGATGAAAACACAGCAAGCAATGTTCAAAATCAAAATGTCAAGACTAAATCATGTTAACCCTCTGTACTTTCCTTGCAGAAGAAGGTAACAGGCCATGAAGATAGGGGAGGAACAGTGAATATATAGACAGAGTTTGGTAAGACTTTGGCACTGCTGTACAACACAATTTACAATCTGACTGTGAAAACATGAATTAGATAACAGAAACAAAAAACTGAGCAGAAACCTGTGTTAAGAGCATGATTATCAAGGACTGACTCTTAAACCAAAAGGATGTAACAAATATATCTGTTTAGGTCCAGTAGGTCCTGAACAACAGAGCATTTCCACTAGCAGCCTGGAAAATGGAATGAAGAGCTTGCTAATGACATCTATGTAGAGCACCAGGCACCGTCTGGCTTTAAGCAGATTGAGGAACAGATTTCAAACTCGAAGTGACTGTTTCAGACAGGTTTCACTCCACCGAAGGCAGGTGCAAGTTCTTTCACCTTAGGCAAGAGTAATGAACTAAATGAACCTGAGTGGGGAAGAGCTGGAAGAGAGGGCAGACTGCCAGACATGAACAAGAGGTGAAAAACACAAATTCTGACTTTAACAAAATTATAATCCATGAGACAGGTGCAATAGCTTGTTCTGAATCTGCTGGAGTTATTGAACCTCACTAGTTCCCAAAAGACTTGACTCATTATAAAAAAGATCCAAAGAATGAGAATGACCAGCAGTCTCAAAAGATCTATGAGAAAGACGGAGAGATCTAGGATGATTCAATTTTTTGATTCTAGAGAAAATTTCTAACGTTCATATATGCATTTGGTCTTTTAGCTGAATAATTTTATCAGCCATAGGGACAACATTTAAAATAGTACAAACTACTACAATTGTTTTATTATGACTAACCTTTTCTACTTCTCTACTTAGCTCACATTTTTTAGTTGTGGCAAAATGCGTGACTACTCAGTCACAAAAGATTAAAACAAAAATGGCAAACAAAAAGACTGAGGTGTATTTTCACATCTCAGAATTGTTAAGTATGACTTTTTTTATAGTCTGAGATTCACAGAGCTAGGAAAAGCCTTTATTTCACTTTTTGGAATACATGGCTCAAATTCCTTGGTTAGCACAAATTCTTTTAGTTCCACTGCCTTAACCTACTAGGAAAAAACAGGATAAATAACATGTATTCATTCCTTAATGGTCCTTACTTGCATAAGTAAAAAGATTTAAATAATTAAGAACCTTGTATATTTTCATTTTCAAAGAGAAAAATAAAATTAAGGTAAACACACAGAAAGAATCATTGAACTATATTTGGCCTCTGGTAACTTAGAGGAATGGGATGCTACACCTTCCTAAAGAAATAATTTTCAAAGCATTATCACTAAACTGGGCTAAATAACTACTGCCCCTTTGGATTTACAGAAAGGAGTAGAAACACAGAGTATAGGTCCTTTTTATCTTGTGCAGACCCCTTGAGGATTTTGTCTCCTTCATTTATACTTTGGCAGATCTTGTCATGCCAATAAAATGTTACTGCTTGGGTTGAACTGAGCAATGGACTTTGCCATCCATGAAGGATTAAACAAATGTGGAGCATTTATGAAGACATCCAGTTGCTACTGGAGTCCATCTGTACCAGAGAGTTCCTAAATATTTTGGATCAGCTGGAATTCTGTACCAGGCTGGAGGCAGGAGCAGTAGATCATCTGTTACCACAATCTGGTTGCAAATCCTGTGCTATAGATGATTTCCTCTGATGATGCTCCAGCTGCAGGAAGAGAATGTGGCTGAGCAGTTATTCTCAGAATGAAACTGATTCCCTACACCCTTGTATTCCCTTAGAGTGAGACCACACTGTCATTTCTGATCTGGGCCTTAGGAGGAGTTGTGAGTTCTGTAGGACTAGCCCAGTATAAATTTGTTTCCCCAAAAAGATTAAAAATAACCACTCTCATTAATTTCCTTGCTGGAAAACCATGGTTACATGTACGCAATTTGTGTAAAAAAGTCTTATCAATTATTAAAATTATTAATAGATCCCCCTAATTTTAATGCAACTTAAAAATTCCTAAGGGATCTAGAACAAATGCAATTGTCATAAGCTGTCAAGTGCTCTGAATTCTGTACAGTAAATCCTAATAAGTGCAAAAAATATGGAATTTTGTAGCACAGTAGAATATATGGTGAAATCAGCAGTACTACTTTTTACTGCATAAGCTATCTGACACTATGCTCTGTAGATGTTTTTTCCAAAACAGAGATTGTGACTTTCTCTGCACAGACTAAATTAATCCCCCTAATCCAATGGTTGTTCTGATCCTCTGAGAAGAGGACTAGATTAATAAAATCACTTCTCCTGTGTTTCCCTGTTATTCTTGCAATCCATCTGATTCTAGGGATCAAAGAAGAGAAAGCACAGGATTTCAAATAAACACAACTGAAACTCCCTCTGAAAGTCCTTTGCTGTCTATTTCTTGGTGATTTTTAAACTTAGCACCAAACAGGGAGGGAGAAAAGCGCTGTGATTTCTGTTTTACAAGTGCATTTAATTCATACATGTATTTCTATCACTCACATGTGACTTTTCTAGCAATAATTACTTGGTCAAGACATCTGTGATCCACACTACCAGTGCATTGCAGATCATCAGTCTTTACTAATGGAAACATGCGCATAATACATTGATTATTCATGACCTGCTTCAATGAAGACTTTGTGGACACATTTTTCCATTAAGCAAATGGATTCATGGCTCATTTGGATTAGACATATAACTTCATCCTTATTAAAGTGATTGGTTTCTATCTCCCTCCCTATCCTTCATGAATTCTAGATCCCCACATATACTTTTACACTTTTAATTTCTTTCCAAGTCCCCTTCTGCTCTGCTTACCACACAGATTACCCTTCTTATTTCTCTTTGTCTGTCTTTTCCAGTGCTGTAGGTTTATATCTGAATGTAATCTTTAATTTCTTTTTATAATTTTTAAAATTTAAATTATATTGACATTTAAATTAATTTGAAAAATATGTATATCATTGCATCTTTCTACTCCTGTAATAATTCCCATAAAACTAATGCTTTCTCCATCTTCACCATACTACCTGCATCCTTCCCTGTTAATTATCCTATTTCTTCACCTCCCACTCTTCCACCTTTTGCTCCACTGCTTCATTCATACCAACGTTTCTTAGTCACTCTCTGGAATCCTTTATTTATTATACCAGCACAGTCTTTAGTGACCAGGATCTCAGGTTTTGTTCTGACTCTCTAAATTCACTAACATGCCTTGTTCCAAGTTTAAAACTGGGAACATAACACACGTTTTAGACAAGTATACTACAAACAGTTTTTGAGTGGGTAGTTCTTCCCTTCTTTATGCATTATTCTCTGTCTGTACTGTCCTTTCTTCCCCCACACTTTTCTCCTGTTCTGGTTGCAAAAATCTTTCCATATGCCTCCTTCAGTTTTGTGTCACCTAACTTGTTTTCTGTCCAAAATATTATCTCCTTGATGACAGAGACTTAATGTTGTCAGACACATCAGGTGTTTACCAGCTGTTTTTATCTTCAGAAGTGGATATCCAAAGGGTCTAGATGTTTCAGTTTATTTCTGCTCTCTCTGTGTTTCCTTGTGTCTTGGTTGCAAGATAGTTAACGCCTCAGCTTTCCACATCTCTGTTTATTTGTCTTTTAGTCCTATTCCCATCTCATTGCTCCCAGAAGGCCTCTGTTGTATTGATACATCTCATCTTCCTCTGTCAGCTTTATAGGCCAATTTTAAATTCTCCTGTCATCCTCTTGTATATGTTGTTCTTTTTATCTTCTTTGCTATCAGATTGCTTTTCTTAAACTCCCCACTTTACTTAACTGAAACTAAATATTTATTTCTGTGTGTTAAACTCAAATTCCTTTCCTCACTGCATTTAATTCTTTTCTGTCTATTTAAGAAATTTAAAACCTGCTAATTCGAAGTTTTTGGCATCCATTTAAGATTCTAAAATGCTGTCAAATGGGAAATACTCCCATTATATTTCCTCAATAGTTTTTTGGTCCTCAGAAAACTTTAGATTTTTAGGTGATCTCTGATACATTCACATAATATTTTTAAAGAATAAATTATGCAAGATAGCAGTGAGCATTGTTGATAAATAAGTCAGTGACCCCAAATGACTGTCCACAGGCACATATCTATTCCTTGCCCAGCCATGTCCCTTGGGCTGTAACACTGGAATAACATTGTCCAATATTTGAGTTGACATCTCTATGGCTCCTGTAACAGTGTACACATTTAGTGTAATATATTCATCATATTGGGGAGTCTGTATCTGTTCTGCACAGATGGCTGTCTGTTCACTCTATGTTCTTATTCTAAATAGGCTTATAAACCTGTAATCATTGACAAGAAAGAGCTGGGTCTAGAGAGGACTCAGAACACTTGAGTTAATCTTGACTCTGAATCACCTATTAAATTAGACTCCTAAAATTAGTTTGGGTAAGCATTATGAACAGGGTTTCCAGAAGACAACTGCACTTGTGAATATTTAGGGAAGAATATTTTAAAGCCTGTGAGGAGAATCATAATTAGAAACTTACTACATCTGAAGAACTATAAAAATATTTGCTGAAAAAAAAGATGCTAGTAAAGAAGACACTTTAAGATATCCTTTCTTAAGACACCTTACTCCTAATGATAGATGTCAAATAACTGAAGTAAAACTATCTTTATACTTGCTTGCTCTACAATTTCTTGAATGAAAATATTGAATTCAGTATTTAATGTTATCAAAGTTTGTGAGTTTAAGAAATCTTAATTAATGTCAGTAGAAAAATTTCCAACAGAAAAATATCAACACTTTCCTTTCTCTCTCCTGAATTGATTTCACTCTCATGCACGAAACTCCAGAATATCTAAAAAAAAAAAAAAAAAGACAATTTTCAAAGGTTTTTAATCCTACACCTAATGAAAGTGAATGACAGTAAATTCATGAGCCCTAAGCAGATTTAGAGGGGCTTTTTCATCTCTGGTGTGTAGCTTGGTGAAGTTCTAACATTTCTAAATGTATCAGGTGAATAATCTCCTCTCATGAAAGCAAGTATATTCAAGAATCTCAAGTCTTCAAAATTTAGTGATACCCTAATGATATTTTTAATATTAGATCTTGATTGCCACTAATAAATACATATCCAATGCTAATTTTAGTAAACATTTATGCAAAATATAATATATATATATGTCAATTAGCACTTCAAATGAATGTATTTAAAGCTGAAATAGAATTCAAGTTATTTTTATCTAAAATATGATGAAAATTTCTCCTTTAACTATTTTTCTAAACAGTTTCTATTCATATATCAGGCCTTTAAAAAAGTTTCTGATGAGAAAAACTATGGACAGTTGCTTGAAATTTACTTACAATAGTGTCAAAACAAAAATTTGGAATCATTCAAAGATAAGTTGACATTTCTCACTGCTTTGCATTATTTTATCATTTGTTATAAATTTTTTCTCTGCAGATGACTTTTTAGTCAGAACCCCATAAAAAATCTTTCTGACCTTGAGGTTGCAGAGCAGAGCCTGAAGAGCAGAAGGCCTGTGTTGTACCTTAAAGGTCCAAAATTAGAAAGCTGGGGCAAAAGATCCTGAACTTATTTTATCATTCCGAGCTTATGCTCTCAGACTGTTGTTAACATTGCACTTCTATGTTCCCTAAAGCATAACTACTGACAGTGACTCGGCAACTGACTGCACGGCTTCACTCTTGAACCTGGGCACACACAGTCAGGCTTTGAAGAGGACTACATGCCTGCTTGAGAACTTGAGAAAAGCTGCATTCCCAGCTAAACACTGCTGGCCATTTACAGTATGGGGACTGGAAAGTAAGTAGGGATGAGCTCTGTATGAGTAGAAGAGTGAGCTGGGCAGGGATAGGCAAGAACCTTGTCTTTTGGATTTGCCCAGCATCATGGATTTTGTGGACTAGGTTTAGGGGATGCGTTGGTGATATTTAATAGTCATATAACCCTTTAAAAGAGTTTCTGTCTTCAAAGGGAATTTTTATTCTATCCCTGAAATAGTGACCTTCTGGTTTGGGTGCAGACAGACATAGAGGGTGGTGGGGGCATTTGTTAAATATTATTTTTATTTTTTAAAATTTCTACAATTGTTGCTTTGTTTTCAAATATTGTCATGTTTTGTTTCATGTCTTTTAGGCATATTTGGTACAGAGTTATTGTATGAAAAAAAATAAGTTTAGTCAGTGAAATGTGTTTTGGAAAGGTGTGCTGACATGCATATATTTATGTTTAGAAATTACTGTAATTTGAATAGACTGCTTTGATATTACATCAGTAAAAAGTAACACGGAAGAGACAGAATGATGTTACCTTGCCAAGTTTAAGAAAAAAAATGAAAGCAGTCTGTTTCCCAAGACTAACAATTGAATATGCAGATATTAATTAGCTATATTATTAATTAGTATCATTACAAATACTTCTGTGCTTTTTCCTAAACTACCTTTAACATTTCCTAGAGGAATCATGCTGAAGTTCTTCAAAGTTTGTACATTATTTACTTTGGAAAAATCACTTTATGATTCATTAAAATGCTTCTGAATTTCTCTGCATGCACTATCACACTTGTTATTAATGGCCATAGTCTGTAAAAATTAGGGGAAATTTTTTCCTCACTCATGGTCTGTTTTATTTTTTTGCGTAGAGTTTCACTTTATAAATATGCTTATATAGGCATTACATGTGCATCTGTGTATGTATATGTATATATATATATTTATATTTGTGTGAATGTATGTATGGGTATGGGTATATACATTGCTCATACACACATATATCATACATAAAGAGGGTGCATCATGAAAAGTCCAGACCAGAATGGCAAATATGGACAAAAATATGTTAAATAATGAAAGAAATCATGCAGCAGATGACAATGGTTTTAAATACTGCCTTATAGATGATGTGCTTGTGTGTGAACCCTTTCATCTAATATTTGTAAGTTTACAGCAGGCACATCCTGTAGTCTGTGCCAGAAAGTTTTATTGATTTACAGAGGAATAGCAAATGCTACCTGAGGCAGCAGTTCTTCCAAAATGCTGTTGATATCAGAAGAAAATAAAAAAATCTCATTGTTAGATATGATTTGTGATACAATTCCTCTTGTGTGCTGAGTATTACGGTATTTTAAAGGAAGTGCTCTTTTCTGTCCAGAGAAAAGATATAAGGAACACTTCTTCTTGCAACAAAATCAGTCTTGAAAATTTGAGATTTCACAGCCCATTAACCTGCTATTAAAGACCAATGACAGGATTTCTTTCAGAAATGAACTTTGCATTGTGCAAGAAGTTAGCTGTGATACCAGAAAGGGAGAGGAGAAAAAATCCTCACCCAAAACGACAAAAAAATAAGGTCCACAACACAATTCTTATCAAAGTCCATGCTATTAAAGAAATGAAATTGCAGCTGTACAAAGCTGAAGATACCAATTATGTGTAATGGTGCAGAACCAGGTTACATCAGCTTTGAATTTCAGGCAGCTCACATTCCATTTTACCTGCATTTGCAGAAAGTTGAGACAGTGTCAACTCCCACTTAGGATTCAGTTGATCACAGTGTTACAGAAAGTCAAACTGACAGGTAAGGGGAAGGGAAAGGTTCTGGGTCAGGTCTCTGTTGGGTTTTATTTCATACTCATTAGAAACAATAATACAACAAACTGTGTTAGATTTTGAAGCTGAAACACATGAATATGTATGGAATATATTTAAATTATTTGTCTGGGTATATGAAAGGCAAGTAAAAGAAATTTTGGAATAATTTCAGTAAGAAATGTGTGCCTCTCTTTAAAGTGAGTCGGTTTAGCATTAGGTAATGCGTTGTCTGGGATGGATGAACCCGGCATGATAATACCATCAGGTGTGCTGTCTCTGTTAATTGTATTCATTTCAAAGGGAGCAATAAACATTAGGATGCTTTAATTCAGTTCATTTCAATGGGAGCAATAAACATTAGAGTCCCTTTAGTGTCCCTTTCTGAAGGGTCCCACTTGACTAATTTTGCTCTAATTCAAAGAGGAAAGACAGGAAGCATGATTAATTTAACTCTTTGCATGGCAAAACATTCATTTTGAAGTTGTTTTCTCCAAAGAAAGTACTAATTACAGTAATAAAAATTAATATTCATTGCCATTCTAGATATGACACTAGCACCAAAAGCTCTGGCCAATATAGGCTGATGAACTAACTGAAATAATATACCACTCAAGGGATACTTCCTTATGAATTTAAGTGACCATTTTCCTTTTTCTGGGGGAGCAAAGTAGCAAACAGAGTGGTGTGGTGATGTGGTGTGGCTGGTCCTGCTTGAAGGGTTTCTCTGTCATTGTGCTTTGTTGCCTTGGGCTCAGGAGAAATTGGGCTCAAAGGAAAAAAGTGCTGGCATGGCATTTCCCCTTTTGCTTTGGGAAGCTGAGTGTCTCTGGCCCAAGCAATATCTGGCCAGTAGGACTTCCACAAGAAATCACCTTCTTTTACGTGTCGTTATTAGTATTGTTTCTGTTACTGTTATTGTTCCTTATCTCAATGCTTTTTTCTAGGAAATTGCTATCCCAATCAATAATTTCTGCCTTTTGTTCCTTTCTCACTGGTGAGGATGGGGAAAAGAAGCAGCTGTTTGGAGCTTAATTTCCAGCTGGTTACAAAGCACAAGAAATCACTGTGGTGACTGAGGGACTGGAGCATCTCTGCTTTGAGGAAAGGCTGAGACCGTTCAGTCTGGAGCAGAAAAGTCTCAGGGGGATCTTACTAATGTACAGAAACTCCTAAAGGAAGGATGCAAAGAAGACAGGGCCAGGCTCTTCCCAGTGGTGCTCAGTGAAAAGGCAGAGGCAGTGGCCACAAACTGGAAAACAGGAGAATTCCTCTGAACAAGCAAACACTGTTACTTGAGAGTGATGGAGTACACAGGTTGCCCAAGGACATTATGGAGTCTGCAGCCATGGAGGTATTTAGAAGCTCTCTGGACATGGCCATGGGCAGCTGGCTGTAGATTGTCCTGCTTGAGCAGGGGATTTGACCAGATGACCTTCAGAGATGCCTGCCAACCTCAGCCAGTCTGTGATTTTGTAATAGCCAAAATATTGCTGTGTTATCAACTCCATTTTAGTCACAGATTTAAAATGCTGCGCCATCCCAGAGGACATACAGTGGTTTGCTATTAAAAGAGTAAACTTAATTTCAGCCAGACACAGTAAAATGCTGAAAGCAAACTCAATCCAAAGTTACTTTTAAGGTACAGAAATCTTAAATTGCATTAGCAAAGTTTGTAAGAAGACAGAGGCAGGAAGGGAAAGAGAAAAGGAGGGTGATGAAGAGACTGTCAAGAACTTTAATTAGTGAAACAATATTTTTTTGAAATTATATAATATTAGTCCTCCTAGGAAATAAAACAACAACCCCCCCAAACTGCAAGAAACAGAATAAAACCCTCCTGATAACTCAACTCATTGAGTGAGGGGATTGCTTTATTTTTATAAGGGTAGCAGATCCAGATAAATAAAACACAATTCTCATAGTTTGGAGATCTGTTTTCTTTCTTCTACATTGCTTTCTTCAAAACTTTTGCCAGGTGACAGATATCTATTATGAACTCATTTAGCTATCGTTGAAGGTAGCGACTGACTTTTGGGCATTGCAGCAGTACCATGACCTATCATGTTATAATTTAAGAGTGTATTATTGTTGTTTCAACTGTCACACATGCCAAGTAGTTGTTGTATTTTTTGACATAACATACAGTGTTTCATACTTAACATAATGCAGTTAAATAGGTGTTTGGTAAGGTTAATCTCCCTAAAGTTAATAGGAATCTTCTCATCAGCTTCCCTTAGACCCATTTTTAATCTCACTTCCTTTTATTTCCCATTTTAAGTTCATAGTGCAATAATATTACTTCAGGACAGGTCAAACACATCCTATCTATCTATCTATCATCAATTAATTCAATCCATTGGGCTTATAGTAACAAAAAATCTCAGCACATCAGAATATTGTATAAATATTAACTTTAAAATTTTGTGGCAAAATGTCAGTTAAGATATCCTGCTTCTACTTTTTTCCTCCTAGGTCAGGCATTTCTCATCCTGTTTTACAAGGGTTTGCAAATGTCTATATCTGAGCAATGTGTTTTTCACATTTATGTTTGAGTCATTTTCTGTAATGCTTTCAGTCATTTTTCAGAATGCATATACATCTTGACTATTTTCCTTCAAGGGTATGTGTATGCTCTCCCTCATATTGTGACTGCTGACATCGAGCTTCTGATTTCCAGGAAAATATATGAAATCGCATTGGTATATATTAGCATATATAACATCTCTAGACAAACACTTTAACTCAAGTCGACTGTGTATCCGTAGGTGGAAGAATAAATGCCTCAGTATGCTGTGATAAACTGTTTAATAAAATAAAAAAATAATGAAACCCTTCTTTTCAGTCCAGGCTGCTGTATTGCCATACATTTTATTGGTCTGAGAGGTAGAATTCTTGGCAGAGAAATCATCCCATGGGCCACATAAAGGGCACATGGTATAATTCAGCCTAGTGTAACTATAAATGACCAGAATAGAGTCCGAAAGGTCTGCTCAATTCAATATCTGATTTATGTTTTGTGCTGTGGTGAGGAGATTTTGGAACTGACACAGACAGGGTGAGCTACATGCTGCAATTGTAACTGTCCAGGTGAGAGAGAGTACATGGAGCAGAAGCATTTCCCAGTGATTAATTCAGCCAACACTACTCCCTTCATGGGAAGACATTTATTTTAAAAATTCTTCAGGCAGTCATATGTGCTAGACATTCACAGAGGTGCGTGCTATCTTCTACATTTTGAATAAATGTGTACTTTTCTCTGGTGACATTTACCTGTGGAATTCCTTATAAAAGCAAGGGAAGGTCAAGCCTGTTGAAAGTGTGGTTAATGACAAGCTACACAAATAGGGTAGAATAGAGGGGAATTTTGTATTTTTTATTACACACTAGCAGGAGCTATTGCACAGATGATCTGACTTTACTGGATTTGGTTAGAAGATTCTCATCTCATTCTTCTATTGTCATTGATTTCATCAAATATGCAGAATTTATGCTTCATAACAAATACAATATAGATGCAAACAATTTTAGTACATTCCAGAAATAAAATATTAACCACTAGAAATATCTTTTACCTTTATTCTAGACAGAGAAACAGTATTTTGTAAAAAAAAATATATTGAAGATTATTGAAGTCAACAAAAGTCCCTTAAAATAAATGCTTTATTCTGGAAAATATGTATCTATGTGCATCATGTATAAACTCTTTCCTTGTAGAAAAGGAATATTTAATGGTATACAAAAAGGACTAGCTATTCACTTCTTGAATGTTCAGTAAATCAGACTATCTTGACTGAAAATATAAGGCATAAAAAAATGTTTATCAGTCCTTAGATTGAAAAAATACATTATTTTTTTAGTATATAGAAATGCAGTAAATTTTACTAATAAACAGGTGTTTGGAAAAAAAAAAGGACAAAATTAAATGCTTTTTCCCGCAAAATTCAGTTTGGAAGGACATTTTCCAATAATATTTTTTTGGTATGATTGTGCACTGTCAATTATTTTCCATTTTACATGGCATATATTCATGTATTTTAGCAACTCATTTTATTTCCATCTTTCCTAGTACATGAACATGTAGGTTGTTAGAATTGTAAGACTTACCTGAAAGAGACTGAAATAATAAACCTTTGGAGATTTCTGACTTATAGATCAAGATTAGTAAAAGTAGACATGATAGACTGATTTTGTTTAGGTTTTAGGATTTGCTTGTTTGTATTTCAGTTTCCCAGACTGCAATTTTTGGTGATGATGGGTTCAATTAATTAAAACTATTTTTGTTTCTCAAATAAATCAAGATTTCTCTAGGTTCTTACAAAGTTGTGAACAGTTCTTATATATCTGATCATCCTGAGCTGTGAGATGTGCTATAAAAAATTGTTCAAACATTTGTATTGAACAACTCTTCACTGTAAAATTTCTAAAAATATTATTTGATAAGGCTCAGTGTGACATAAAATCTTTATTTCTCTTTTGATTATGGTATTTTGCCTGAGAAATTTCAGCTTTTATGTAGAAATGACAAAAGTCTTAAAAATCCTGAGATTTCTTGATATTTTTGGGTCTGCAGAGTCCAGTACAACACAAAATATTTCTTTCTACTTACTGCTCCTAATTAATTTTTTTTTGGTTGCAATGGAGACTGACTACTGTATAACATTAGTAGTCAAAAGACCACATTGATGTCAAACTTTTGCCTCAGAAGACTGACAAACCAGGGGGTTAATTAGCATTGCCAGACGTTCGTACATTTGCCATTTTTTAAAGCAATGGAGAAGAACTACGAGAATGTTATTTAAATTTTTGGCAATGAACATATCTAATGGAGTTTTAAAGGTATTTAAATTATGTCTAAGTAGATGTCTAAACTCATTTAACAAACAAATGACTGCTAATGCTTTAGATAAAAAGGCTGCTGTATTGGGTAATGTTCTTTGAAGGGCAAGTAATATGGGTCAATAGAAAATTCTCTATCACATTAGTTAACAATTTATATTTTATTTTACCTGAAGCATTTTGAGGGTATATTGCTTATTGCATACCTTCTTCATCCACAAATTAAAGCTGCAGAAAACATTGTTGTGTAGACTTCACGGCAAGAAACTTTGCACTGCTGATTTTGTTTCTAGCAGAAAAAAGAAATATGTACAGGTCTTTTCAGGAGCCTTGTTTCATTAAATGAGACACACAAAAAATTAATAATAATAATGGTGTGGATGGACTCATGCAGCTGGAGATTGCATTAACACTTGCTCTGCAGAAATGTTTCTGGAAGGAATGCAAGACTCATAGTGTTGATCTTTAATTATTTTAGCATTTTGTTTGCATACCTTCTAGAAGAGAAACAGAAGTAAGTAAGTATACAGAAAATTGGTAATAGATAATTGATTCAGATGGGAAAATGTGAATCTTTTTTTACCAGTTTTATCCATCTATCTGGATAATACACCAGCTGTAATTAATTTTATGTAACTTTATCCATCTGGAAATCAGTTATTACTTCATGTTAGCTATATAAAATATAAAAATTTTAATCGGGGCTAGGTGATGTAGTTTTTCTATATAGTTAATAGAAACCTAACCAACACTCTTGTTTTAGAATGTAATTCATCACACCTTTAAAAAAGTGTATTTGATTAAAAACTTGTGCACTAAACTATTAGCAGGTAGAGATTTCTCTGCAATGTGTGTGTATAAGTGAAAGCCTCAAAACTGCCTTAAACCTGAAGCCTGAGTTCTGGATGAAGATGAATTTTAACACAAACTATTAACCACAGCAGGGGAGAGTCTCTCTCAGAGACAGAATCATTTCACTAGCTCTTTATAAGTACTAATAAAGGCAAAAACACAAATTAGCTGTTACACTAGACAAGAGAATATACTAATTAACACACAATTTGGAATATACTTGACTAACAGTTCCAGTAGTATACAAACAATTTTTCTCAAATAGGAAAAAAAATTACCATATCATCACTATTACAACAGTTTCAGAGAAGATATTAAAGTAACACTCACCTATATGTTCTATTATTCAGATTTGTTTCACCTTGTTAGATTGCTATTTGAAGATATTTAGAGTGAATCCTCAACACAGTCCTTAGGAAAGGAGGCATATTTATGTGGCTTTTCTTCCTGCTTCCATGTAATCTTTATAATTGCATCTGCAAACATGGCAACTATGATTGCAAACTGCAGATTAAATATTTCAATAATGATATTTGTTAGCTCCTATTAAATTTATGGCAGCTTACTAGAAAATTTCTTTGTATACTTTTGCTGCCTCTTCCTCTTCTGCTCTTCAAATCCCTGTAACCTTCCAAAAACAAGGAACAATAGCCTGTTTTCTCCCAGTCATATGGCCAGTCACCTACACAAACCATGCTGTGCACAGGCTACATGATAGCTATGCATCTCAAGCTTCTTTCCACTACCCTCCTTCATTTGAAAACTCTTAAACAGGTTCTTGTTCACCTTAACTGGGTTCCATATTAGAAGACTTGCCATGAGGAAGTCAGGTTTACAATTGTGGTGATATTTATTGTAAAAAAACCAAAAAAAAAGTAGACCTGTAATATTCTCTTGGTGATACTGATACCTTCATGTCATATGGCATTCAGAGAATGGATGAGCATATGTATAACTGTTTGTTAGAAAGCGACATCATGGATATAACACTGGCAAAATATAAAAAGAGTAGAAAAGAACAATCAGTGGAACATGCCTGTCAAAGAACACAAGTTCTAGCACAGTAACCTAGAGGAATTCAGAAGTATTCCAAGGTGAGAGCACTGCTATCTACAGCTGAGCAGTAGGGGTAAGTTGCTTTGTAGCAGGGTGAAATGTGCCATGACATCAGGACTTCAGTATAAAGTATTAAGCAAGTTGGCAAATAGTGACAACAAATCATGAGCAAACCAGAAGTGGTCTATAATGCTACCTGCTCCTGAGCCCAGGTGGGGGGAGAAATACAATATCTTTTACAGTTTTGTGTCACAGAAGGTATGAATTACCAATGCAGGAGTCGTGGCCAAAGAAGAAAAAGACACTGCCTGAAGTTTACATGGACACAGTATTGAAAGTGGATTCATTTTTAAGAGGTAACAAAAATCATGCTGAAAACCCAAAGGAAGGATAATATCTGATTACATTTGAGAACTGTTTGCTGTGATGTTTGTTGAGAGTACAGCCTACAGCAGTAAGGCAGTGTCACAACAAGGGTCTGCCAGAGTGCTAAATCTCTGATTTGCTGCCTGCAGTTGGTGTGAGGAACATGCTGAAAAGCAAGCAGTGAACTGAGTCGCTAAAGCTTTCTTTTACTGGAATGCATGCATCTTCAAGCTATGCATAATTTTTAGTGTGTCAACACACATCAAAATACGGAGCACAGCAGTACAGTTCAGCCATGTGAATGGTCATGAAACTGGAAAGGCGCATGATCTGCTGTGTCCTTTGCAGTGGGAATGTTACTCTGCTGATTTTGTTGCCAGCCCTACTACTTCACATACCCTTGCTGCAGTAAGCTGCTTGTGTTCCCTAGCTTTGGACCTGGTAGGTAAATTCTGCCCTGCTGAACACAACGGGAGTTTAGTTATTGATTTCCATGACTTTCTCTAAATTGGTTGTTCAAGGACTTCTGTATGTTGGGTGGAGCTCTATGTGCTGACTGCTCACTGACCTTTTTTCCTAGGGAGGAAAATCCAGGAATACTGCCAGCCCCTCTTTTATCAGACTGATGTTTTATTTGAATTAAATTTTACATATGGAGCCATTGCAATCCCTTTCCTGGTCTCTGATTTTCTGCTTGCTCAAGATGTGATTGATGAGGTTAAACCTTTGCCATGGGATTGAATCCTCTGAGTGCAACGTGCAGACACTTGCAATGCACAGATATGCTTGCATTGTCTGATTCTGTGATTATTTCTTATGCAATTTTTTCTCATCCTTTTTATTTCACACAGAGAAAATATCAGAGCCTGCTATAAGAAGAAAGCCCTAAAACCTTTCTCTGAGGAAAAGGATGTGAAAAACTGAAACAAAATGCTTTAGGAGTTCTTCCATTTATTGACATTACAACCTCACCTCTGAGTGCAGTAGCATTGCCACCACTTATTTTAAACCCAAGACAATGAGCACCTTCTTTGGCCAGACAGCTGAAAATGCACTGCATACTCCTTTGGCAGAAATTCATGCTGTACCTAAAAGCAAGAGTAGACCAGAATAAAAAGAGTGATGGATAAGTTGGAGGGATTTCCAGACTTACAAGACTGAAGGGGAAATGAGAAAATTCAAAACAGCAATTGTGAAATGATGTAAAGACAGTGATGTAAACATGTTTTTCACATCTTTTACAAGGTGCAGGACTGAAAAAATACAGAACTGTATTTTGGCTTTAATGCTTTGGCCCAGCAGAGGCAGTCCAGTATAGGATTTTAATTTTCCAGTTTAAGTGGCCTAGAAAAACTAAGATTTTGCATCAGGAAAAGGAAAGATCACAGATTATTAGAGAACTAAGAAAGTATGCATGCATGCCTAGATTCACCTGGAAAAGATTGAAAATGCTGTCCCTAAAATATAGAGTTATGCACTCAGTGTATTTAAAAAAAAAAGCAAAGATAGGTAAGTAATATTTTCTTCAGACAAGACTTGTAAAATCTAAAATTTTCTTCTTAGTGTCAATTAATCATTTTAGTACATTATATTCCATGATGGTCATTTTTTATTTCTATTTTTTCCCTCAGAAAAGCTAAATATATTGGAACAGACTCCTCATGCTGTTTTGGCTTCTTTGAATTGTTGGACAGGTCTGAAAAGAAACTGGAAGCAGGATGCTGTTGCCCATTCAAGATTTCCCCTGGGATACAAAGGAAAGAAAATCTTGGAAAAGACGAAATAGTTGCTCTAGCATTTCCATGCATGTCAGATTAGTGATTATTTTAGGAGTAGAAAAAGTCTTGTCTGCTCTTGCTTGTCCCATCTTTCCCACAATGAGGATCCCCACATATGAAGAGATCCCCCCAAGGAGTTTGCTGAGTCACCAATGGATTTCCTCACTCAGGTACTATCCCATGAGGACCAGATGGAATGTTACATGCAAAAGCCCAGAACTGAAAATTTAAGGTAAAACATGTACAAAGCAATAAGCAAAATTGTATTTTATTTAATGATTTCAGCCCTAACCACCTCTAAGCTTACTTCATTTAACTTTCTTGAAGATAGTTGTGAACTTGAATAGTGCATGTGCATTTAGAATGAGGAGACATATCAAGTTCATCTGCACCAAACGATAACTAAGAAAGAAACAAAATAGAAATTGAAATGGATCTGTGCCACATTTGTGGCAAACAATATAAATGTTCTTTCAAAAACATCTTTGCAGATTTTAAAACAATGATATCAAACTATGGAAAGAAATGGCATTAAATATGGATGAATGACAAAAAAATGAAACCTGAAACCACTCCCCAGACAGCTCATCTATTTACTAGCACATCTGTTTTCCTTTAGGTAAGACAAAAAGATTCTTACAACATCCCTTTTCAGCCCTTTAATAATGGAATTAATTCTTTTAAAGAAGATATTCATTTGAGTGTATTTGTTATGTCAACCTACCAACCAGTCTTCAGGAGGTTGAACAAGCATGCCTTTCTTGAAAGAACATACAGCACAGCTACCTCATGGATAAAACACTAAAATCGCAATACCTTCAATATAACAAGGCATAGCTTAATACTCCACTTGAATTCAAATATCCAATAAGCAGTCACAATGTGAGATCTCATTTGGACCCAGGAATATGGTTGATTTCCAGTCTTCAGTTTAAATATTTAGTAAAATTGTTTGATTATTTCCTTAGTGTTGTGTCTATAAGTCAATACACCTTATTTAATGCTGCCTTAGTACTTGAAATTTTTAAGAATTGCTGGTTTATATTTGTTTTTCAAATAGTTAAATCCATGTGAAAAAAGACTGTCTCTTTTAAAGACTATCTCTTTTAAAGACCAATCCTAAGAAGACAATAATAAGGCAAAAATGTTCATCTATCATGGACAATGAAACAAATTTTCAAATTGTCATTGTGTTTGGGAAAAGTTTTCTACAGAACTCTAGTGAGAATTTAAATATTGAGAAAAAACTGAAGCTGTCTGTAGCTTTTCCTTCTTTGTATTTCTAACAGTTTTTACAGAAGTGCTTGTCTATTTGGACTATGCCAAATGTGAGTTCTCTTCTCTATTGTCTGAAGAGGAATTTTGCAACTTTTAAATCTAATTTTTAGGAAAACATTTGGTAGGAGTGGCAAGCCATCTCCCTTTGCAGGAAATATAAAAGCTTTTTGGTTTTTTTTGGGTTTGAGCTTCCAGTGCTCTGGTTTTCTTTCACAAACTACTAATTAAACTTTCAGAGCTTGAAAAGGATAGAGCTTCCTTGCAGTGTGACCTCAGTAGTGTACTTTAGTAAGTCACTGTCTAAGAAACTATGCAAAGTAAGCTTCTTCCTATTATGTTACATCAAATGCTGATATCCCACTCTGATTTTAATTTCAAACTTAGGGGTAAAAAACGTGCAGTCCTTTCTTCATTCTGGGCCACCATTTTTTGAATTACTTGAACCAGAAGTTCTCTGCCAATTTTTTTTCCTTTGAATCAAATAAACTGTCAAGAAGAAAATAAATGTGACTCCTCAGTGGCATGCCACCTCAGTCACTGGACCACACAAAGCTTTTCAAGGCTCGAGCTGTCTGCTTACCAGTGCTCTATAAAGTTTAATATAATGTCTCCTCTCATAATCAGGACTTAGTCAAATATAGGTGCCAGTCTGGTAAGAAGTGAATAAAGCTGATGCAAAACCTATTTCAAGTGGGTATATCCAATACTAAATGTCACATTTTACTGGTTGACAAACATTATCACTTCATTTCACAGTACAGTAAACAACTCATAAGTCATTGGCTAATTTGATTGACAGTAGCCTTGGGCATTCTTTAGAAATCATTTAGTATACTGCAATGAGTCAGACTTTCAGGGTAATTGACCTCAAAAATACAAAAAAAAAGTCCTATAGTCTGCTTAAAATGAAGGGAAAGAGGGAAATCAAAAATGTGAGAACAATAAATTACAGAAATTTCTCATTTGAGTGAGTAACAGCTTTAATAGCTTTCTTTAAGAACTGAGTGCACTCAATTGAACATCTGCTTTCCAGCTGTGTATATTGATATATTACCAGGGTTTTATCCTCTTCTACTTTAAATATATCCATAAGTTTTTCAGAGCTCCACTACCTGACTTTCTGACAATGCCTTGATTGTGAAAGATATAAAAATGTCAAAAATTCTGTAGGCCATTTTATGCCCAGGATATTATTTTTCAATTGAATCCAAAGACAGATGTCTATGAACAATTAAACCATTCTCCAATCACACCTTGTTCCAGCTGGGATCATAGAATTAAAAGGAAATAAGCCATCATGATTCACTTATTGCCAGAGTACCTAGTGTTTCCTGTACTGCTGATAGATTCTTATTAAACAATTCTGTCGATGGAAAATGAATATTGTCCACTGCTTGAACTTCTAAAGTTAGTTCTTTGATATTAAATTTGATTTTCTTCTCTTATAATAATTCATACACTTAGTGACTGGCTTCAGAAATTCCCATTAGATGGAGATTATGTTATCTAAAGCTTACTAAATCCCACATCAGGTCTCAGGGACTTTAGCTGTAAAGCAGAACACTGAAAAGACCTGTAGTGAAAAGAGGAACTTGCTAATTAAAAAAAAAAAAAAGTAGCCTGGTGATTCTTCTGTTAAAGGAGATTTGAAAAATGTTTACTTCTTTCCCCCCACCTTAATGTGAAGTTATCTTTTTCAACTCCCTTTGCCACTGTTTCTTGCTTGGCAGCCACAAAGTTCAGGCTTAGTAAGTCTGCATCAAGGAGCAAAATAATGCATGCCTATGAACCAAAATATCATCAGTATGTTTATGCTTTAGTGCTTCAGAACAGCTATACTCCCATTCACGTGGGGAACATTTAATTTCTAGACTATGCCCAGAAAGGTTGCTAATAAAATATTTCTGCACTTTGTAGATAGATGGTTTGTGATAGGTTATATATTTTGAAAGAAATATACACTCTCATAATTTCCCCTGGACACAATAGAGCAGACACAAGCAGCCTTTGTTTCCAAAAGCTGTTATAAAATTGAAAGAAAAAGCTACTGATTGATATGTTTAATTTTATTAAATGGTACCAAAGAAACCTGATTGCATCTTTCAGAAACACTAGCAATTAAAAGGATGCGTTAAAGTGTGTAAGTTAAATCTCCCAGGCTTGATAGGTTTTTGCAAAAGATTGATACATTAACCTTCTTACTGTGGAAATTACAATCAAGTGAGAAGTTATTTCCTTTAAAATGTTGAGATTTTCAATACATCAGAGGAGACAATTGAAAGATAAATCCAAAAGACTGAGAAAAAGCCGATGCAAATGTGTTTCTTTGTACCATTGCAAATTTGTACTAGGTGCACTGGTTTATATTATACACTTTTTGCATATATTTATGCACACTTAACTTGAAAAAAAAAAAAAGGTCAGCTTAAGCTCACAGGCCCCAGCCAAGCAAATCCTTTAAGCATGTGCTTAAGTTCAGCAGAGGAATAATAATGTCAACATGAAGAAAACTCCACATATGTTTAGGTGATTTAAATGTTCACAGGTTCAGGGTAGTTTTATTTAGGATCTCTTGTAGCAGTGAGCACTAAGACGACTTTAATTTTCCTTCTATAGACCCACTGTTTATAGCAGAAAAGAAATTTGTAAGTCCTGGCAACTGTCTGCATAGGTATAAGTTTATACAAGAGCAGTTAGCCCTTGTGTCCATCGCATTGCACCCTGTCTCTGTCTCCCTGTCACACTGCCACCCTCCCCTCGACTTCATATTGTATTTTATCAAAAATTTCCCAGTCTCTGAAAAGAAAAATCCTAATTTTCTTGTTACATAGGTTGCATTTTTTTCAGTGTTGAATTATGGATAAAATTTAAAATGAAAAAATAAAATTGGAAAAAATCTTTTAATTCTCCCTGTTCACTTCATCTCCACCTGGATCCAACTAGGAGTTTAGTATTCACAGTGCTGCTTATTAAAAGCCAGTTAAACTCAAATGAAGGGTCATTATAATGATATAGAATACTTCCATCTAGAGATTCTTACATTTATCATGGAGTGTGTGTGAGGTTGTGGGGAACTGAAATTCAGAAAATTAAAGCAAAGCATCAATATTCACTCAACATATAAATGGCAAAAAAAGAATTTCAGAATTCCTGAGATTTAAAACACATACTAAACCTCAGACACTGCTTCAGTTCAAGCAGTTCAGCTGAATTCAAGGCTTCAGAGATTATACCTGGATATTCAATTGATTTGAAAGTTATTCTCTCTAGATATGAAATATCTGAAAAGTCTGCTAAATGTGGAATAAATCTTGCTGACTAATGAAGGAAAGAATATTTTCTTAAGAAACTGTTTTTTCTTTCCTCGAGATCTGTTATCTGTGGTGAAAAGACACACGATATTTGTTACTTTCTCTTCACTCCTCTGAATTACCTTTCAGGCATTTTTCCCCCTCCTCATTTATCTTGAAAAATAAACTCAGAGATCTGGTTGAAAATCAAACCTTTATAAGACTTTCAAATGCTAGCAATTTGTGCCCAGTAATGGATCTTCTTGTTCCAAGGATTTAAGAATTGCATTATTTGTATTTTACAAAGCATTTTATGAGATACAAGGGTGGAACATGCACACTTCATGCTTAAGTTGCCCTAGACTTCTTCTGCAGAGCTTTTTAAGTTGAGTAAGAGAAATTTCCCCATAGGTTTACTGGGAGCTTAGATACACTCACTCTCTCAAGTCTCCTGACACATTATAATGTTCACAGAATTCACAAAATAATTTGTGATAATAGAATGTTATCATGGTGGACTTAAAAAACTTTGTTAAAATGCCAGTACAAAGCAGAAGCTTTGTCTTATTTTAAATATTCTACTTTTAAAAAATGTATTTATTGACTATTAGCATTTAAAATAATTTTTAATTCCCTTAGCATTAAAAGACTCAAAATTTTCAAAATTAGCATAATTGAATGTATTGTTTGTAAGATTGGACAAGATCTGTCAAGAAATCATAGTTGATATTGATTTGGATTACTGATAAAAATCATGTTATATTAAATAAGATAGATTTACATTTATCTGATAGAAAAGAGAGAGTCTGATAAACATTTTCTCTTTAACATCTGAAATCAGAATGGTGACATCCTAATTGGCATTCAAAGGGATACTGAGGAAGAAAAGTGTTGCTGCAGGAGCGAATGTTAACAGTGTGAAAGATTTACACTTACATCTGGGAAAGTCACGGCACATTGGATGAGCTCCAGCAGGTAAGAAACCACTGTGTGGGAAAGGCAAATAATTGTATGTCACAGGATCAAAGGAGTTCTTGAAATGTTAGAGGAAATTACTACATGAGTTTAGAAGAAAGGTTTTTTCCCTTGTGGAGAGCTTGCGCTGGCTGTCGTATGCGGCCAGTGAAAGAGAAGACTGCCTGTCCTAAAAATGTCAGGAGGCTATTGCCGGAGCGATTAGGGAAGCGGGCTGCAGCCCAGAGATCACACTGTGCTTTGGCATCTGAAGGAGACTTACAACATGAGGTTTCAAACTGAGGATAGCTCCCACAGGAGCTGAGAGCCAAAGAAAGATTCATTTATTTTGTGTAGTTGTAGGATAGAGCTTTTTGTAGCAAGTGGGTATGGGTATTTTACTGTTTAGCTGAATTTTTGCAAATAAAATTTGATTTGGTTAAGACATCTCTCTTTCATCATCCATTGTTTCTATAGCCATATCCTGCAAAGAGTTAAAAAAAAAGAAAGTTTTCAAATGAAACTAATTCTTTTATACCCTGAGATAGTCCAGATGTTGATTAAACTGCCTTCAACATGCGATCAGGTGCTAAATTTAAGGTCTATGGCAAAAGCCAAATGAAAAACTTTTCCTGCCTCCAAAAGTAGGACCTTGCCAGGATATTTATCAAGGTAGCAAAAGTCAGGCAAGTAGGAACTTAAATAAAAATCAAATACCAACTTCAGGATTTGGAGTTTTGAAATTCCTTGAGATTAGTCTCTCTTGGTTTCCTTTGAAATTAGTGATGGCAACAGAATTGATTTAGATGAGAATGTAGTGAGCTTAGCCAAGAGCAAATCTTCAAATCCTGCTCTATGAACACCTAATCCTGAGAGATTAAATTACAAAAAGCATTTGTAGTATTTTTTTTTCAGCTTTCTTCCCATGGAGCTATACCCTAACAAAACAAGCAACCATTTTTCAAGGATGAACTTATGAAAGAAAAAAAGAGTCTCATTTTCTGTGGTGCAAACTTACCACATACTTTAAAACTGAGGTTTAGATATTGATTTTATGTGTTACTACACAAGTAGTATGAGAGTCTGTGTAAGGTAGTATGCACATGCTCACCACAACAGAAAGTGCTAATCATGGACTTTAATGAAATCATGTTGTTTTTGGAGGAATTGCAGCTAACTCTAACCAAAATGTCCTGTGAACTCATTTATTTGGTCCAAAATATGAAAATTAATAACTACCCAGTTAATACACCTCTAAATAACTTATTTAGGGATCACAAATATTAATCACCTAGTGAGCTTATGTAATTAAAACACTTATGAAACCTTATGTTGACCCATGCCTCCACTTATAACAGTGTGTAGGATATTCAGATGAGAAATCTGGAAGAGATCTCTGAGTTGTTTGAGAGTGGACTAACCTGCAGGGACATGTGCAAGGTTCTGATTCTCACCCTTATGGCCAAAGGATGGCAACCAACTTCTTTTATCTGTTGATATGGATTACATTGCCTTCCAGGGCTTTACAGATCTTAATGAATTTCCAGAAGATATTTTTGCACAAAGTGAGTCTGTGACTCTTCTCCTAACATAGATGGCTTGAGAGTGAGAAGACCGAACAATGCAGTTGCTCCTGCTTTTTGTCCAAATGCTGCACACTGCTACATTGATCTTGTATGGTATTTGCTGTCTTTAGCTGAACTTCTGTTTTTTTGAATAGGCATTCCTGATTGTAAAGACAAAACACTGTAAGTACAGGAATAAAATAAAGTTTTCTCATCATACCTTTTCCCTTTATTTCAAATAAGGTTTCTAAATTCCAAAGCAGCATTGTCTTTTGACAATGGCATCATGTTTAGAGTTACTACTTCATCTGTCATGTGATATTAATCTTTACACCTTTTTAAAACTTTTTTCAAATTTCAGATTCTGACTTCAATTTTTCTTTTTTGTAATGAGCAGGTTTGTGGCTAAAAAACAGAGACTTTGGCTGAAGAAAAGTACATGGAATTAGGTTGATAATGAAACCTTACAGAATCATACTAGCAAAAAATGAGAGATCTTGGTGAACTAGATAATAACAAAATAAATCAGTCTTCTTCCTCTCCTTCTGTAATTCAGTGTTTATTGGATAATAACTGTTTATCAAGATTTTAGTTAAACAAAGTGGGTACATTCTAGTTATGTCACACTGGAAATGGATGTTGCTGCCTACTTACAAATTTCTGACAAATTGTGAGGCATGTTCATTAACTCCAGAGGTTTCTGCAGTTCAAACAGCATACTTCTTCTTCTACTGGAATCTTTTTTCTGTGTCACTTTGTTGTTTACCTCTTTAGCCTGATAAAAATTAACTGAAACAGAGTTTTTTAAATTTCTGTTTCCTCAGCAATCAATAGAGAAAATGGGACTGAAGGGAACAACCTAAGGTAAAAGAGGAACTTTAATATGAATAAATTCACTCTCCACTGTTCATATAACTATGGAAATAGGAGAAAAGGGATTTAAAATGGGAAACAGAAAGAAATTAAATGCTAAGCAACAGTGAAAGAAGAGGTGTGTATTTTGTTATCTGTGAAAGGAAAAAGTATAAAAGAAGCAGTAGAAATGACAAGGAAAGTATAGTCTGGCCTTAAGTCTGGTCTTCCTGTCAGAAAGTTGTAGTGCTTGCAGTATTATTGGGGAAAAAACAGCTGTTCTATACAATTACCCCTGAGAAGTTAATAAAGAATTGGAGGGGAAAAACCTTTAAATCTACCTCATTTCCATTCCCTCAAGTTTTAAAATAGGAAGTTTCAACTCTTGTGTCCTGTGATTTTTCAAAGTAAGTGCAATCCAATATGCCAGAAATCACAGTAGAAAACACATTCTCTCCAAGTTTTCAGCTATTTACAGAGTCAACAGATTTTGATACTGCATATAAATATTCTTTATCATTTTAATAGTTTAAATGTCAAAATGCCTCATCTGCTTAGTTTGTAAAGTCTCCTTTTCCTTGGCAAACCTTTCCAAAAGAACTACAGTATAGATAAAAAAAAGAGAATGGATACAGAAGGGTTAATTTTGAGCAAGTGAATGTATTTTGTTTTGAGATTCATAATGCAAAATTAAAAACATTTTTCATTTCTATCTCAATTAATCCTAGAAAAACTAAGACTACCTTTCTCACACTTGCTTATTTTTCCCCCAGTTTACAGGATGCTCTTTTACATACACCAACAACAGAAGCCCTTTATGGTGAAGTTTTCACATCTCTGTTCACATATCCTAGGTTTTAAAACAAGCTACCTATAAACAGGAGCCATTTTTGATGATAAAATGGTTACATAATGCTATCAACAGTTTAGCCTCTAAATCTGATTGTTGAATGCCCTACAAAATGTAGTTTAAAGCCAATGAGACATTCCACTTTAAATCTTTCTACGCTTTAAAAATAGAGAAAAACCACCTACACTTTTCCCCTTTACCATAGTTCTCAGCTACAGGCACAGAGTAAATTAAATATGGCTTCTTGATCTTTTTCTTTACAAAGTGCCAAAAAAGCATTTAAAACTTTTTGAACTCTTGCAAATGCCTCTAGAACCTTTACCCTATTCACTCCAAATATGGTAAAAAAATGGTTCAACAGTATTAGCTGTGACCTGCTATCTTTGAGGTCAACATTACTTGCAAACAAAACTCCAAAATAAAATGCAGTTAAAGATTTATGTTCCTTTACAAAGCATTCTGATCTGCCCCTTTTGTGTAATGGTATATCCATGTTTCATGTATACTTTGAAAAACAGCTGTGACAGCATGTGAAATGTAGCTGATATTTTCAGATCTACCTATCTCTTGTTCTATGTAAACATCTTTCTGCCTCTTCTGAGATAGTAATTTTCATATTTGACATGCACAATAGCACCTCCTGCTTTAAGATACAATATGCTATAGCTCCTGTAAACCTCATCCCCCTTACTAAAGCCTAAAATATCTCCCAGCCATTGTTTTGCTGAGTGTTCTGGAGCCTTGATGACATAATTCAGATCTGCTCTCAAGATCCTCACCTTAGGCCAATTACATTCTAATTGCATGACTTTATGATTTCTTGGAAAAGGAGAAGTAAAGCACTTCATATTACATTTTTAATAGTTTAAGGGGGAGGTGATGTGCAGAAGATATAAGCATTACACGCCAAAATTGTGCGGACATTTTCTTTAAATAAATGTGACAGCGCAAAATCAATGTGTACTGTGCATAATGGATACTCAGTGACTCACTATTAAGGTTTTTAAAAGTGCTTATTAATTTAAATATGTTATTACATTTTGTGATGATGTAGGTTTGGGAATCTTACTGAAAATATTTTTTTGTGATTTTTTTTGTGATTATTTTTTGTTTCATTTTCACTTTAATTTATACTGCTTTTATAAAAGATGCTGTTTTAAAGTAACTTTGTGATCAGCAGGGAAATACTGAGAAGACATTTCATAAAAGTAGATGTGTAGGAGGCAGAGAGAAATCCTAATCCTGGAAGAGAAAACAAACAGATTTAAACTGCAAAAAAATTGACAACTGCTCACAATAAAGGTTATAAGTGTAATAAATCTTCAGAGAAGTTTTCTTGAAAGCATGGTAGAGTGTTCATCCTCTCAAGTTTTTATATTGCTTCTCAGGGTCCTTCTAATTGTCTTCAGTTTACAGTTGGAACAAACTGTAATAGAGCTGTGCTGACTTGGCAAACAGTAATAGAAATAAGTTTCATGCCCTTAAACATTTTCTCTGAGTATTTAAAATCCCTATCCTTGCTGTGAATCCACCACATACACAAATGTAATAAGACAGAGAAGCAACAATAGAAAGAGAAAAACAATCAAGCGTTTTTATACATCATGCAATGCCTGTAATTTCTACTCTTTATATGTCTTAGGACATAGAACAAGACCCTTTGTCTTTTTAGTGTCTTTGGATAGAAACTCTTTTGCTATTATCTTTAAAGCTGTCCAAAAGGACAAAGTATATATATTTTTTTTTTCAATCACATATTAAATTTCCCAGTTGCTAAGATTTATCAGCTTTAAAAAAATTCAGAAATTGGGAAAAAGCATCTCTACATTGCCTTTGAAAATGGCCCATGTAATTTGTATTCTTGGGTAAGGAAAGAAAAATTGTCATCTTATCATTATTTTGAAGGCAAAGTCAATATATTCATTTCAGAATGCATAGCTTAAAAAGTTACTATAATTTATGTACTTTGGAGAATTGTGAAAACTAATACCTACTATTTTTAGTAATAAAAGATATAAAAAATACTCATAAAAAATGCCTTTAATGAAAATTCCCAAAAGCTGGACTGTGATGAGCACTGCTCTGCCTATCCTTACTACACAATTTCTTTGAGATTTTAAGAAGGGATTTCTACATTAAGTGTGAAAATTAGGAAATAAAGCCTTTTTCAGTGAGTTTTTTGAGCAAGCACACAGCACCATGTAGAAACAGTAAAGACCAACATAAAGAGTGTAAACTGAACTTCAATTTGAATTCTCCATATGCTAAATGACAGCCAAATAACCAGGTGTGTGCATATATATGTGCATACACATACAAGCGTGTCACATTTCAAACCTAACATGTTATGACAGGAACAGTTTTCTGTAAATTTGTGAGGGTTTTTTTAAAAGGCAAAAATCTTCATCCATAAGGAAAATAAAATCAGCTAACGCCACCATCACCACTACAAATTGCATACCTTCATTGCAGTATACTTACAGCTTATGTGACCTAACCTCTTACTGACCTTAGAAAGAAACTTTTCTTTATTTTAATGTTACAGAAAATGAATAAATATGTAGACCTGCTAAAATCTCCATAGTAATATTCTTCCTCCTATCTCAGAGAATAAAGTAAGCATATTCCTCATAACTTCCTTAATTTCAGTGAATATATGCCCAAAGTGACCTAAATTCTTCCCACTTCTAAGTACAATTCATGAACTATTTGAAGAGCTAATCAGACTGAAAGCAATAACTTTCTAGGTGAAATTTTACCCTCTGAGGCTGCTTTGTTTCTCATCTGAGAAGAACCAGGATTTTGTTTACTATTTCTAGTTGAGCTTTTTTTCTAGGATAGAAAAATGAGGAAAATACTTAGAGCAGTACAGAAATAGGCTGAATGCTACAAATCTTATTAAAAAACTAAATTCCATAACTATGCAACTTAGGGGTTCTACAAACCTTTCAATTTTTCCAGTTCTAGAAAATTAATTCACCATGAAATGAACTTTAATATACTCCTTACTCTTTTTCCTTCACTCCAGAAAAGAATTATGTATTTTATATCAAAGACAGAAAGGCAACTCAGGAAAGCCCTCTTTAGGAGTCTAGCTGCTGAAAACAGTATTGAATTTTCACATTGGAAGGGTCAAAAAAAAATATTTATAGCAGAGCTTTGCTATATCCAACTTGGTTTTGTTTCAATATTAAAAATTATCTTTGTATTTGGTCTTTTAATAAAACCTGAGGTTGTTTATAATTTTATCATTTGCTATGGACTTCTTTTAAAATTCAAGTTGGGAAATAATTTTTAGAAGTCCTGTAACATTTGACATTAGTTTAAAGGGGACCGTAGAATGGCCAAAATAAAGATCCAAACATGGAAATCCATGACTTTCAGATTACAGAACAGTCCTGGATAATGGCATGTTTAAACTATAGTAGAATTTCTTTTTACAAAGTTATAAATCCCCACTTCTCAGAATGATTAAGACGGGAAGAGACTTCTTGAGGTCATCTAGACTAAGCCGGGTCACCTACCTTGGTTACCTCCATATCCTGTTTGGAAAACCTTTTTTCCATGTTTGATTGCACTCAAACAGTAGAAAAGTTTTTTGTTATGCACAGATGGAGTTTCCCAGGCTTTAATTTGTATACATCACCACTTGTACTCTCAATGGGCACGATCATTTGCTTTTATCAGAACTTTGTAGGTATTGAACAGATCCTCATGAGATGCTTTCAATGCTGAATCATTCCCGCTTTCGTTGCCTTTCCTCCACAAAAGGTGCTCTAACCCCTGTATCCCTTTTGTGGCCCATTGCTGGTTTGCTTCCACTGCATTCCTGTCTCTCCCGCACTCAGAGGTTAAGAACGGGACCCTGTTCTTCCAGTGTGCCTCACAAGGGATGTGTAGAGAGGAAAGATCACCCTGTTGAATTCCTGGCAGTGCTTTCCCTAGTGCAATCTAGAATGTTGTTGTCCTTCTTTGCTGTAAGGGTGCTTATTTCCTCAGATTTTCCTCTTGTGAGGACGTCAGACAGCAATGTGCACTCACAGCTCAGAAAGCAAATCATATCCTGGTCTGAAACAAAAATATGTGGCCAGAACTCCTTAAGAACTTCTCAGAAGAAATTGCAATGATTGTGGAGTAGGGACTAGAATCACTGACAGATTAACAATGGTATGATAGGAGTCAGAAGGAAGGAAGAAGAGGAAAAACTGAAATTTTAGAAACTTCCAGTTTGTGTGATGAATGATGAATGTGTGAGTTATTGGTGGATAATGTTTTAAAAAAGGTGCCAAAATATCCAGACTTTGATTTGGAATGGGAGAATATGTATCTTCTAGGAAAACCCAATCGATATCAATGATGATAAGAAAGGACAAGGGCCTGAATTAGATCCTTTACTGCAAAGGTCTGTGACTGGAATAGAGATAACTCTAATTTTGGCTTGCTGAATGATGCTACTCGTGAGCAAGGTCTACAAAATGGAGGGAATGATATTCAAAACAGGCCAATCACTCAAATTAGTGTGTTGATGGTTTCTAAAGGAGTTCTTTATCACAATGAAATATAACAAAGCTCTGGAGCTGTAACAACACAGAATGAAGAAAATACAGTGTTTCAGGTCCTCAGATTCTCATTGTTGTTAGGTGTGATCATTTAGGGTTGGGACCATGCCTTCTGGCTGTTTGGAGATTTTTAAAAAATATATTCTTTAGGCTTTGTTTGCACTTCCTAATTCATCAAACATTTTTTCTTTTAAAGACATATTTAAAGCAGTGGGGACAGGGATGTTTGGTTTGAAACGATCTTTGAATATTGTGTGTCCTGATGTGTACTTTCTGCATGCCAACAAGACACTTGTACATACCACAAAGGCAAATTAAACCAGCATAACTGTGAAGAATGTGATTAAAATTTGTATTCTAACTCATTATTAACCTCTCAAGTGCACACATGCGTCTATTACAAAAATGGATGTTTCTCTCTCAGTTTTATCCTGTTTTAGAAATAGTATGGATCATATATCTACTCACATTCATTATATACATAGGTAAATAAATAAAGATACTCTACCAAGTATTAGAAAGATTCAGAACTAAACTCTTAAAATGTTTTTTAACTGTAGTTTACTGCTGGATGTTAAGTTTTTCTGAGAAAATCAAGGGAGTGATTCAGCTGCCTAAATACAAGCATCTGCAGCCATCTTAAACTCTGAAAGATACCTAATTCCCATGCATAGAGTGCTTGTGTTTTTATTGTGAATAAACTCGTTATTTCCAAACCCTATTTCCAAAGTAATAATCAGTCTGAGAGAATTAGACCAATATTAAGATTTACAAAAGATGCATTTGCTGTTGAGCAGGTTTGTCTATTGATCTGGTTGATAACTGAAAATAGTTGATCTAATGTAAAATGAATTATTCTGTGCCATAAAATTTCTAATGTAAGAAGTGTTGAGTAGAAAAACAAGAATGTGCTGATATATCAAGGTCTCTACCAATATTCCAGATGCTGAGTGGATAATCAGAACAGAGTAATAGAGTAAGCATCATTAAAAATTCAATATTGAATACTCCATGGATCAGCGGGGTCTGCTATTGTCCAGTGCCTCAAAAGGGATGTGTTGCAGTGACATTTTAAAGCAATATTTACTGGGGTTTTAATAGAACTCACTGTACCTGAAAATTTTCAAATTCACTTTTTGCATAGCTTCAAATGAATAGTTAGTCTTTCAGTGTTTTTTAGGACCAATCCTTCATGCCTCCCTGAAATCTGTAATCTAAAAAAGATTGATTTTATTTTTAACTGACATTTAAAAGTGGCAAAGCTTCTTCTACAAATTGCTTGTCACTTAAAATAGATTGTTGATATTCTGTCATCAAGAGATAATGCAGGATATAATTAGCCCTTTTCAAAATTTTATGCCATTAAATACAAAAATTATACACATTAGCCATGCCTCTTAAAAAAATATGATACATCAATGCATGCAAATCACTGTGTCTTTATAAATATTTTCTTAGGAAGCAGAACATCCTATTAATACAGAACCAACCAGAATGCACTGAACAGCTTTCACAGGGTCAGTTTTTTAGTCATCCCAATATTCAGGTGAAATCTAGGAGAATGAAATATCAAAAATAGTAAGAATGTTTAAAAACATTGTTGTGTGAGCACTAGTGAAAAACAGTAAGTTTATTCCCTGCCTGCCCCCAGAAGAAGCCAATCAATATAGATTTTATTGGTGTGGTTTTAAGAATGTATTTCAGTTTGAATTCAGGCTTCTAATATATGATGAAACCTTTTTTATCTTGGAGTTGTGCAGATATAATAAATTTTAAAATGGAAAAATGTTTTTGTAAAATATTTCATTATTTTTACATGTGGAAGTCATAATAGATTTGAGCAAGATATTCACCATCAATTTAATTGTGAGGGGACATCAATAACTCATTCAGTATTTAGTCATGATGTGTTTCTTGTCCTCTGCCTTGTGGAAATCAAGGGTTTAATTCAAACAGTTGTCTGAATCATAATTTCCTAAGCTTGTTGTGGAAAATTATATATTGAAATATGGGTGAAAACATAAGTCTTTATACTATTTTGTACCTCATTTTTCCACCTGTATATTCATTTTGTATTTTAACATACATATATAACTATATATCACTTATGGATACGTGCATACTTATGAACTAATATGTTCATAAGTATGCATGTATCCAATGTTCTCTGAAGTACAAGCACTGCTATCTATCTAAAACCACCTTTTGCAGCTGACACCTTCTCATAAAAGAGAAATGCACTGTAAAGTGAGCTGGTCCTAAAATGACAGCTAAAAGGAACGACAAATAGGGCCTTCAGCTTGCACATTTTAAGATTCTGACAGCATGACCTCTATTGCTGTCACTTCATAACTTTCATAGAATTGTTGTCACAAAAATAGCAGAAAGACATTGTCATTATAATCTCTAGGTCTTGGACCTGTAATCAGATCTATTTCCTTGCAAAGTCCCAGAGATGGCTTTTTAGGGCTGAGAACTTCTCATTTATTTTGAGTAATCTAAAAGTCAGTCAACTAGACCAAGTTATGGATTCTGCATATTGCCAGTGTAGGGGAAAAGAATCCACTAAAATTTAATTCATGGTGAATTAAATGGTGAATCCCATCATAAAGACTAGTTTAGATATGTAGAACTAATGATAGTTGTGAATATTCCACTTTCCAAAGTTATGTAGCATAAATCTCACCATAAAAAGGTGCCCAAGGTATATGACAGATTGAACATTGATGATCAAATTTGTTACTAAATTCAATTTTCTTTTGTTCATCTGACCAAACTACTATTTCAGGTGCAAGGTGAGAACTTTGAATCATCAGTAAAAAGCATATTTTTCACATATTCTGCTATTGCAGGAACAAGAAAGGAAATAGCTGAAAGCTTTTAAAATACAGAAATTTTGAACTCAATATTTTGATTAGCCACTTGTTTTAATTTCATAAATAATAGTCATAGAGCAGAAAAAACATTAATAAAGTTTGAAATTCCACAAAAATCTGAAAATAATACCTTTGCGATTAAGGATGCTTGTAAAATTAAAAAAAAAAAACATTCTTGGAGTTACCAGGATTGTAATCAGAGTAAAGAAATCTAGAACTTATAGATTTTAATCATGCTTCTGATTTGCATATTCAAAGTATACTTTGACCTCACTATTTCCTGTACTTACACAAATATTTCTGGAATGACTTTCCTTTACTCTCCATAGTAAGATGCATCAACATCTTATTTTCACTGTGTTAGTTGCAGGAGTCATCCCAGGATGTATCCCAGGAGAAATCCTGAGGAAGGCTGGAAGCTTGTGATGCATTAGTGAATTTTCATGTCCCAGTTTCAAAGTAAGTAGGTTCCAGATGAAACCAAAGTTTTTATCTTTAGATCTGCAAATGTGCAGGATGGCAAAAAAAAAAAAACTAAAAATAAAGAAAAAAACCCCAACTCTGCTTCACACATGAAGAATCATGTGGAGATCAGATTGTGCAAGACCTTTTATAAGAAATCCAGCCAAATCTATTTTATGAGCTTACCTAGAAGGTTGTATAGTGAGGAGTGTTGTGTAATGCAACCTGAGAAATCTGTAATTATCTTATTTAATTATTCATAATGGCAGCTGTCAGGATTGTACATTCAATATGTTAAATTATGCTTTCAGTAAGGGTAACTTCACTCCATCTTATGCAGTGAGATACCTCTTGTACATGCCAGCATATGATTCAGAAGACTTCACACAAGAAAGTCCCTGAGGACTTTCCACATTTGATCTTATGTCACTCAAGGACCTTACTCTTTTTCACTGCTTCCAATAGCTGTGGAAGAAAGAAAGAAAAATTTTTTTAGTTCCAAAAATAAAGTTGATCTAAAAAGTGAGTAGAGTGTTTAACTTAGCTGAAGCAGCTCTGTAGTATATCTATATTCACTGGTATTCACTGATTCCTTCCAGAAAATTACAGTGTGTTTTTTTTTCTTGGTATTGAAGGTACACACGAACCTGAAATGTGGGGTTTGGTTAAAAGTACTCGTCTTTTTGGAAAACACTTTTCAGCATGCCAACAATATACACCTTTTGTGAACTTAGTAAATCTTTATTTTCTAGGAATATGGGACCTGATCCTACTGCATTCAGTAGAATTGACAGGAGTAGCATTAGCAGGACAAATTCAGGAGAGCCGCTTGATGTACATTTTCATATTGTGCCTTTTTGAAATCAAAACTATTCATCAGCTTTTAAAATGTTGTTGACAGGACTCAATGCATGATTTTCAAGTGATGTTTTCAATCTCTCAAGAAGCACATTGTTTAAGGAATAGCCCTCCCTAGCATTCCCCTGCACCTTGAGCACCACTTAAGTATTTAAGTGTTATTCAGTTTGGAATGGCATACCTGCAGGTCACAGAACAGACTGAAGGAGCTAATAAACCAGACATAAATCAGAATGAAATACGTGGCTTCATAGGAGGCTCAATTGGACAAAACAAACCATGTATCCACTTGTGCACAGCGTGTCTCTCCCAGCTGAGCAGAGTTGAGAAAACAGGCTTCGTAGACAGAACAAGTGTCGTCCATTGATGTACATAATAAATCATCAGTGTAAAGAATTTGTCAATAACACGCTGCCCTAAACATCCATATGTCTGCTGCATTAGGCTCATGTTGTTGCAGCTAAATGAGATCTCAACCAACACAGAATGAAAAAAAGCAGTGTAGCTTAAAGTGGTAGCAGATCAGTTTGTGAAAACCAGACATTTTATCTCCAGTTCTTTCAAAGAGCACTTTGGGAAATGCATAGTCATTTATGAGAACAAGGAGCATTAGTTTATGCTTATTAAAAATCTAGACAGGCATGGGAAAATCCTTTTTACAAATTCAGACCCCCTACAATGCTCCCAAATACATGACCAGGTTTAGCATTTCCTGCAATGCAGCTCACTCAGGTGAGTGTTGGGATTTAGCACTCAATGCAATTAGATATTCTGATTTCAGCTCTACCTCCACATTGTGGGGCAGCTGTGAGCAAGTCCAATTTATTTCCCCACTGATACTTTATGTGTCTTTTCCATTTAGTCTCTGTTCACACAGGGTGAACAGAGGGTGTGTTTGTACAGTATCTAGGTTACATTTAGTCGCACCACCACACAAATAAGAACTATCAAAGAACTTGCAAGAAATATGTCAGGAAAGCAATTTCTGAGGAAGTAAAGCAGATTGCATACTCTACATTGAAGTGATACTAAATATGTAAGAGAAAGCTGAAATTTATTCAGAAGTAAGTATGTCTAGCCCTCTTAATGCTTAAGATAATCTATAAAGGTCACTAATCCCTCTAAATTGCTATAAACATTCCTAATGTATTTAGTACCTGACAATTTTTTCTATGGTTCAATACAGAAATAGCTAAATCAGAAACAGATAGCATGGTTCAAATTATTTCTTACAAATCCAAAAGATATAAAAATTTGGTGTATTTATTAAAAACTTTTCACTTTGAGAGAATATGTGTTATCTCATGAACTTTACATGTAAGGAATTTCATATACTTCTCATAAGGAAAAGGAACTTCTGAGCAGAAAGGAAAGGGTTTTCTGATCATTTTCTACCTAGCACAGATGCCTCTCTGCCTTTTCTTTTTCAGAAGCCAAGGGATAGTACTAAGTAACTTTCAACTCAGAACTGCTGAGTTTCCAAACAGGACAACATATTTCTTGAAGGAATTGGGGGAAATGAATTAGTAAAAAGGGAATACATATACCATGAGAAGGACAAAGAGAAAAGCATAACTGATTATCACTGGAAGAAACCCAAAAATTCCTTTTCAAGCACTGTATGGAAATAGAGTATGAACAGGAAACACCACATTTTTCAGGACAAGATTATAAGAACTGAACTCCAAGATAAAATGGTCTTTGTAAAAGCAGGTTGAGCAGAATTTTTGGCTGGCCTGCTGCTGATAATTCACACAAAGATGATTTTGTGTAATATAATGTGGAGGTAAACAGAGAATAATTAGCGGTCTAAACCTCAAACTGACTTTCAGAGGTGGCCAAGACTTGTGTGGGTATTTAAGACTGCTGTCAACAGGAAGTGCAGTGAATCATTGTTCATGGGTGTGATGAGCTATTCATGAAACTAACACATTGGTGAACGGCTCCCATCTGAAATGTGAAACACTATAAATTGGAATGCAAAGACAATATGCTGCCAAGAGTAGCTCATTTGGGAATGTCAAAGTCAGAAGAGTAACTTTTTTCTGAAATTACATATATATATATATACACACACACGTGTGTGTGTGTGTGTGCGTTTTCATTTGTTTGTATGTGTGCGTGTGTGTGCGTAAAGACAGAGAGAGAAGGGAGGAGGAAGAGAGTAATGGAGAGGAAGATTCTTGTAAAAGCTAATTCAGAGCATCTATTTAGAGGGTTCCCTAAATCATGCAAGTATTCCACAGAATTTCAGCCACCTCATAGAAAATCATTAGACCAGAACAGTCCATTTTTTTTATTGTTCATGGGTAATTTACCACCTAGGCTTGTTGTGGTTTTTCCTTTTATTATCTACTATTCCTGATTTCCACGCTGTTTGTTATTTTCATGCAATTGCATACAATTGAATTTGGAACACAAAACGTTAGAGAGAGGAAAATAAATTACAGTCAGAGAAAGAAAACACAAATGAGCATGTGAAACATCAAAAACTATGAAACTTCTTTCTCATTTTTTTAGACAGAACAAGAAAGGGTAAGTTAAAATTAAAAGACAGAAGTAAAGGTGCTCAATGATTCCACTTTCCTCATATGGTAACAATTAACCAGTGAAAACAATTGATACAAGACTATATTAAAGCAAAATAGTTTGGGATCTAAACTATTGTAGACATTCACATGGAAAATACAGAGAATAATCAGAATTCCAAAATGAGTTTGGAAGAAAATTAAATACTTGTTCTGCTGGGAATGAGTCATCATATCACAAATAAAAGCTCAGAAGAAATTTACTTTTTGGAAAACCTTTCTGTAATGGAGTATAATTTATTTTACACTTCTTAAAAGGAAATTTAAATGAATGGGAGAAGATCTTTCTAGCCACAAAAAGAACTATGAGCTAACAGGACAACAGGATTGAAAAACAGAGTGTGAGCTATCTATTTTCTTTCTGTTTAATGCTCTTGCATTTTATCCTTCTTGCAGACAGCTAGACATATTTGTTCTGGGCAGGTTTTTTTGAGAAGGACATTGTGGACTAAAACCATCATACTGTATTTTTCATTTTTGAGGTACATGCAATCCATCCCCATCACTTTGAGGTAACTTTGCTTTCCACTAGAATGCTCCAGGTTTTAATCACAAGTCTACTTTTATTCTCAGTGTGAGATCAAAATAAATACACCACCAGCGAGCGTGAACACTTTTCTGAGAGGACAAGAGGGATTCCTGCTTGTCATAACTAATGAGGGTGATCAAAGCCAAGCAGGTGCTCCCACTGACCTGAGCTTTGATCATTTACTATACTTTCCAATATCTGAGCCTGGGAGTGAGTTGCCCTAATGGCCTCTGGTTACATTAGTGGCATATGGCAGGAAAAGGGAGTAAAGATAAGAAGAACTAAGAAGGAGAGGGGAATGTCTAGCTAGGCAGCATGTGTAAGACTAAAAACCTCTGGGCAATTGAAGTAAGCTCATATTCAAGGCTTTTAATACACTGTACATGTTAATGTTATTGAAATACTCAGTAAGTTTTTCATGAAAGCTGGTCCCAAAGAGCAATGACAAGATCTTTACTCACCTTTGAGCAATTAATCAAATGAGCAGATAGTGGTTTAAAAGGATTGTGGGTGTGTGTGTGTGTGTGTGTGTGCAAGCACTCTGCTGAACTCTGTGAAATATCTGACTCCTCAAAAGAACATGTTAATGCTAGAATTTTGAACATTATAAATATTTCTACTGACTTGAGATTCTTTCACCCATTGCTGGTTGAGTTGTTCATGATAGCCAACACAGTACAATCTTTCAGCTGCAGACTATGATGTTGTCAGATGAAAAATGTTGTCTATCCTGCTAACTTTAGTTTTTTATTAGTCCTAAAGATGGATGATGTGATTGATAGAGTTGGTAGTTAAAGGCATTTGGGGAAGACTTGCTCCCATCAGGTCTGGTTCGCACTAAGTGAATCTTTCTGAATACACTTTTCTTTTGTCTGTGCTAGCACTTGAAACATTTTTTGTACAGTGGCAACAAGTTTAAATGCACAGTTATAATTTCTTTAGTGTACTCAAATTCTCCAACTGCTGTGCAGATTTCAGATGTTTTCCAAGAACATTGCAGCCACAGAGATTAAACATAGCAGGTGACATTATTATATGGGCCAGAAGCTGGGATAATTATTTAATTCATATTGTAATAAAAAGCAATGAAGGAAAAAGAGGCCCGCTATCATCTTTGCAAGATTCTCCTTCACAAAATTCAGAGAGAACCAAGAACATCAGTGTCCTACTTTTCATTTCCAGAAAAGTGGAGTCTTTCCTTAGCACTTTAACAAGGCAGGAATTCAAGGCTGTGAGTTTATAAAAGAAAGAAATTTCAGCCTTCAAAATACCTGCTGTCCTCAGCAAGTGAAGGTCTGTTTTTTTCTGTGCTATCATATCCCTGTTGTAAGCAAGACAAGAGAGGGTAATCAAAGTTACCTGATTGTGCTGAAAACCGGAATTCTGTTAATCATTTAATGTTTTTCATTCTTTCTGACCCACTTATTACCATCACCATAATTTAAAAAAAAATTCCTTCTAACTGGAATAATGGCATTAAAGATCCTTGCTAAACCAAGCAGACACAGAGTGATCCAAATACCTACCCAGGTGTATTAATTAAAAGAAATTATTATTTTACACAAAATTTAGCTGTCAGTGTTTATTCAGCATAATCCTGCTTGTGGAGAGCCTGCTAAGAGGTTAACCTTTTCTACTAATGCACACGCTTGGTGCCTCTGTTGTCCTACACTGGTTCAACCACCTTTGGACTGTTTATCACTACAGATGCTTCAGATGTCTGTCTTTTCCACAGCAACTGTCTTTAAAAGTGGAAAGGAAGGTCCCCAGAGTTTCCTTTCCTCTAAACATTTGTATGCTTACACTTACAAACTTTTAACTGTAGCTGCCATTGCAAATCATTTCTTCTGCCAGGGGAATAAAGGAAAAGTTCAATATGGAATTTTTGTCAAAACAGAATTCAGCTGAGAATTCTGACAACACCACAGACAACACCACAGATGAATACATTTACAAATAGATGAATGATGCCCAATATCTCAAATAACAATACAACAAAAGAATGTTTTGGTCTTCCTTTGAAGTGCCTTTAGTATGCAAATGATCAGCTTTAGGCTTAAATCTGCAGATAGTTCCCTTGTTGCATATTGTGTGGCCTCTGAAGCCAGAGTGCTGTATCACAAGTTGGTAATTGCATGGTGTCAGATTGCACCTCATCTAATTCCATGTCACAGTAAATTATGGGTGTCTGGGTCCTGCAACATGTGCAGCTTTAAAAGCCAAACTATGTGATGTCGTTTTGTGCTAGGTGCTACTGGGGAGCGCCGACCTTGATATGTAATTTAAGTAGCTTTCAAGGCATTAACAGTAGCTGATGGAAGTATTTAGTAGCATCACAGGCAACAGAGGCGATACAAGCTCTTTTATGTTTTACAAACTGGAGTTCTGCTACCGACTCAAATGTAAAGTGTTTTGTGGAAAGCTGGCAGGCCTAATGTCTTCCACAAACTTGTACCACGGCATTATTTATATCCTTCTGTTGGTATGTTTGTCATTTTCGGGCTTATAAATGGAACATCAAAAACATGCAGCAGAAGCTGAATGAATTCTGCAACTATTCCTGTGTCTATGGCTCAATTTATGTCACATTAAAGATAGAAACATTTGGGATACTTTGTAAGAACATGTATTTTTTATCCAGGGAAATCAGGCCAGATTTGAGCTTTAGCTGTGGCAATAATTATTTTTCTTTTGCTGTGAACTAGCTTGCTTCAGAAATACCATCATCCAAGGCATAAATTTTACAGTCTTTTATACACAAAAAAACCTCTGGCCATTTCTTTATTGTAAATACTTTTACTATGATGGATCATAATCATCAGAGGTCAAAGGCAATAGGCAAAAGAATCAGTTTGAACTTGGTTTAATGAAAGTTGCTTAAGGTAGTTGGAACAGATATCATATTTTCATGTGACTGCCTATAATGCTTTTTACAATGGGAAAGAGGTTCTTTGCTGCAGTGTAATCGCAGGAGGAAAGAGATTTGGCATTGATTTTGTGCTTCTTGTAACAAAAATATTTTAGATCTGATAGAGAAGTCATTATTTTCTACCAAAAACTGTACTTCAGGCTTTAAAAAGCAACAGTAAAACAAGTTTGAAGGTTAGCTACAAGAGGAATTTAGCTTTTATTCTGACTGTTGCACTTCTCTCTGAATCAAAATAAACACATTTAAATCCTGCACAGTTAAAACAATAATGCAGACCCCAAATTCCTAATCCTGTGTTTCACAGCATAAGACTTTACACTCAGTGAAAGAAGGGGAGTTCTTAAACTCTGTGAAATTTCACTTACTCTTTGGTAGAAGAAGATCACAAGGCTGCATTTTGCTAGAAGAATATTCTAAAACTATTATAAATTCCCTGGAAAATATTGTTGCCTGACCAAGACTTCCTATGTCAAAAAGCACTGAAACTCATGAAATGGTGTCCAAAAAATCACCTCTTTCATGTGAAGCCCTATCCTTGGCAGTTAATGGCAGTTAAATTTTTCAAAAGCCATTACCTGATTTAACAGCTTAAATCACATTTTAGATGTGACTTTAGCATTTAATAATTCAGCTTTACTTTGAAAGAAACTTGGAAGTTACATGTCATCTGTTTTTGCCCTTTTGAAAATCACATCTTGTACTTAATGCAATCTTTAAGCCCCTTGGAAAAGCTGGTTAAAAATCCTTTTTGAAAATGTCACAGTTGTAAGGGTACTTCTAAACTATGGGAGGTTTTAGCTTTCAATTCCTACCTGGAGTATATTCCCTTGCTCTTTCCCTCCATGTTAAAGCAATATACCTAGCAAATGTTTTTCTTCTGTTCTTTCATGGAAAGGCAATGACATGCCTGTGCCAGGAAAATTAATCAAAACCTTTTTTACCTGTAAACAGTAAGGTGTATGTGTGGAAATAAATACATGAGGACAAAGCAGAGGGGTGAAATGAATTTTAGATCATTGGTGCTTTTGACTGGCTTGCTGAAAGCAAAATGAGTTTGTAAAATGCAGAGGATGAATAGAATTACTGGCATGATAAATTTGCCCAGCTTATCTGTAATGATCTAGCTACAGTTGCAGCTATCAACATTTTACCCGTTTTTACCTCACCTCAAATCACTTATGCAGCAATATGAGGGAGACTATTCCCATTAATAAACTATCAGTGTTTTTGCAGGGTTCATGACAGCTGCAAAGGGGAGAGTAAAAATTTGGAAATAAATGGGAGACTTCAGCCCTTCAAAGACCTTATCCATTTGCATCATGCTCAGAATTCTGAACACCCTTTTTTGCCCTTGCTATGCTATTTGCTGTGGGTTTAAAGATGTACACAAATCTTTTAGGATAAGGGTCTATACCTTTGATTAAAGACAGGACACAAGTCTGCACACTCGCAGCCCACAAGGCCAACCACATCCTGGGCAGGTTGAGATTAGATAATAGGAAAAAATTCTTTACTGAGCGGGTAGTGAGGCACTGGAACAAATTGCCCAGGAAGTTGTGGATGCCCCATTCCTGGAAGTGCTCAAGGCCAGGCTGGATGGAGCCCTGACAAGCCTGGTCTGATGAGTGGCATCCCTGCTCATGGCAGAGAGGTTGGAACAGATTGATCTTTAAGGTCTCTTCCAACTCAAACCATTCTGACTCTCCTACCCTTCACTTTGGTGGTCCTAGAGAGTGCAGTAAGACCTTGTAGAGCACAAGGACCTCTATGCGCATTATGAATTTTTTGGTCTGGATGTGCACCCTCAGTAGTTTTTTACTGAAATTTCATTGGGGTGTTGCTGCACATGTGTGGGTTTTTTTACTATTGTTATTAAGAGTAGGAACAATAATGAAGTTTAGATAGCTGAAAAGCATAAGCAGTGATCACATTTGAAAACACAGGAGGATAGCACATGAGCACTGGAATGCTACAAATGCAGTATTTAATGCTGATAGACTGCCGTTGTGACTCGAACCAGGCTTTTAGACAAGTAAAGAGGCATTTCTTGGTATTATAGGGTCACACCTTACTGTCAAGCTTTAAGTAGCACTCTGCATTGATCTCAGTGGGTAGTTGTGTTTAAAAATTGATGGCATGACCTGGTCCTTAATATGGAATGTCATCTGAAAGGAACATACAGGTTTTACTGCTCTATGCACAGTAAGAAAAAGAAAGAGGAAACACAGCAGACCTCATGCTATCTTGACATATGCAGACAGCACAAAATTTTAAGCAGCATTTTATAGCATGAGCCTCATAACCAATAATACCTTATTTCCACTGACTTCAATGGAGCTTTGGATTTATGTCTTTGTTAATGCAATCAGAATCTAACTACACTTGGAGTTAAATGCAGAAATATTTTCGTGAAAAAATTGAAGCATCTCTAAATGGTTTGTTATTGAAAAGACTTTTTGGATTTGGAATCAGAACTCGAAAAGGTACATTAATATTTCCAACTATTCTCCCAGATTTAAAACCAATGGATATTGCATATCCCTTGAGCTGCAAGTTTGCTGCATTTTCCCAGCCTGAACCTCAAAAACCCCATTTCTATTATTCTTAAAACTTACAACAAACTGTAAAGATTTGTTTATGGTTTGACCAGGGAAAAATTCTGAAAGCTTTGTCTATCCTGATTCAAAATTCTCATATGTTATTTGTCTTGCTCATATATTCATCTGTTTTGTATAAGCTCTCATTTTTCTCTGACAGCCATCTTTTATTATATGAAAGAGACTTAAATTCAGCCTCTCAGCCACGTTGTAATTATTTTGATCTTCCTGATTTGCTTTTCCTCATACAAACATCTGCTCATAAACTGGTACCACATAGCAAGGCTATATATTCAGTGTGAGCAAAATCCTCACATCCCTGTTCCATGTCTTTTGTTTTTGTCTTTTGTTTTGTCTTACCAAAGGGTGTGATCTGGATCAAATTACAATGTGAATACAGCATAGCAGAGGGATGTATGCAACAAAGATTTTAAATAACTCACTGAGCTCACTGTAACTTCCTCAATGTCAAAAAATGTGCCATTGCAAATCCTCTGGGACTGCCTGAACAATACTTGCATATTCCAGGCCTTATGTCAGGCTGATACCCATCTGTCTATTTGCTAGGGTCTGTCTCTTCTGTCCTTTCTGGTATCACTTCCTTTGTTGTGGGGGAATGGGAGAGGAGGGGCTCTAAACAGCAAAATTTCCCTTCATTTTGTTCAAAGGTGAGATCCTCTGGATATCTTCCTGCAAGGTACTCAAACTCCATTTGCATGTTGTTGCAGGATGTTTTTGTGCTAATCCTAAAAGAAACAAGTCAGCACCCAACACTTTAAATAACCTTGAGTATCACTATTGTATTTGAATAATTTAGACCAGGGTCCTAACTCAAGGTTGCAAAAAAAATTATTTGATAAATCTTAGTAGAGGGGCCGAGGTTTTGTGGTATACACAGCACAAAAAATTGCAAAAGTCAGAAGATATCAAAAGAGGTAACAAATTCTTCTGGTTCTGCGCCACCCAAAATTTGAAGAGGCATATGGATTAATTTTGAACCTCTACAAGAATGGCCTATGAACCACAGTACAACATACACTCTCTGAAGTGTGATGTGGCATTACTCTGGCACGTCCTTCCTTTAGCACTGTATCTGAGTCAGAATTTTGGGGAATTCTCTGTAGGGGGGCTTATGAGTAAAATATCTTCTTGCAGACTCGAGACTGAGACATGCAGGTGAGTAATTGTGCAAAGCTGCATCTTATCAATATTTTTTGATTGTACTATGGGCAGAGGTGTGCAAATCTAATATTTGTACTACCATTAAATTGTTAAATACTTCTGTAAACAGCAGATAAATAAACTTCTTTTGGCTTTTTGCCTGCAGTAAAAGAGCTATGCATTTGTTTTTCCCTACCATCATAAAACTGACATGACCTTAAAAGTATATATCTACCACAAGAACCCTCACTGTGATATTTCCAAATCTTTTGTTTTTTTTTTAACAACTTTGAAATTCTGCTGCATGTTTAGCCAGTCATGGGTTGGTTGCTTTGGAAATGCAGACTTTGAGTGGTTGGAAAACATGCATAATCTGCTTAGTGCCTGGTTGCATCTTCTTGTCACTGTGTGAGGCAAGCAGAATATGTCCTTGTGCCTGGAAGACCAAACAAAGGATTTATTCCCAGGGAACATGCTTTGTTGTTTTCCTGTAGGATGCTACTATCTCTGCATCTCCTCTTTCTCTTAAACTAGCAGTCTAAAATGTCCCCAGGGGAGAACTAATAGGCAGGCTTACACTGAACATGATTACAGTGCTTTCCTTGGGAAGGCAGGAGGGGTAGGAATTAGCACTGTTCTAATGTTACTCAGTGGCTGCACTTTTCACCTGATTTCAGCTAGGTAACTGAGTATGTGCAAAATATTACAAGTCTCCTCTGAAATTTTCAGAAGTAGATGGTATCATGTGGCATCTTTGAATTTTTCTTTGTGGTGGAGAAGGACAGGGTGGTGATATGAATATAGCTGCTCAGTTTTATAGCTGAAGCAGGCAATAGAAAATATCTATTCCTCTCCGGCAAATTATTTGCTTAATATATACAGCACAGTCTTCTAAATTGTCTCTAAATCACTATGTGACTGCCTAAAGACTTATGTACCTGAGAAACTGATGACCTATTCAGTTATGTGATAGTTGTCTTCAGCTTTTCTTATGTTTCTAAATCAGCAGATACTTGGTACAAGCAAAATCACAGGATTTGGAAACGTGACTTGTGCAATGCAATAAATGTTTATTAGATTGTCCTTGGATTAAAAAAACTAAGAGACTTCTCTAATCAACTCCCTGAATGCCTGCCTCTAGATATTTGTTCTCTGACTGGCCTCATGCCTCTTTTATTCTTGAGTTCGCAATGACTTATTTTTAGTAGAAAAGAAGGTAATAATATTTTCAGTGTAAACACAGCCACCACTTGTCTACTCTGATTTTTTTTAAAGTATTAGAAAAGTGTGTGATCTTATTTTAGCTATCTTATTTGCACAACAAAGGCAAACCTGCCTTGGCTAAAATGTTTACCACCTTTTAGCAGAGTGCGAAAACTGTAAACTCAGGCAAAAAATGTTTAAGAATTTAAATTTCTCACTTTGTGGGCTGCCTGTCTCTCTCAGTCTTTTAAGAATAATCACTGCACAATTAAATACTAAGTTCAGGAAAGAAACCACAACTACAGCAACAAACCCCTCAGATTCTGAAAATTAAATGAGCAGTGATACCTTAATATACAGTCTACAATCATACAGCAAAGTTCTAGATAGAAATTAAAGTAATATTTATTCTTGTACTGTGTCCTTTTAGTTCTTCATATTTGTCATATACACAGTGTTGCTTTTATAACTGTTTATTGAAAAAGGATCCTAGACACCTAATACACTCAAACTGAGTGGTCCAGTTGGGGCTGGATTCTTGCTCTGGAGGTACTGTGGCACTTAAACAACGTTAGCAACCTTTTACTTAATTTGGGAGGTCAATGTGCAAAGATATTTTATTGGTATTTTTTAACATTCTTTCCTTAAATATATGACATCCTAATTCATCACAGAACCTCATGGACAAGTTAGGCAATAGCAAAAATACCATTTTACAAATACACAGGACACACACCAGCCATCAGGAAACAGCAACCTCCCTATGTTTGTTTCCTCTTCGATAGTGATTGTTGCTTCTGAACAATGTCTACTTTTCTCAGCTAGACATATTTTCCTCATGCTACAAAATGAGAGGTTTATGAGTTAAAAGCTCATATACCATATCACAGGCAAGTTCAACAACTTTACCTAAAAACCAGTCACATGTAGGGTCTCAAGAAGAAGCCTCTTTGGAGTGAAGATTGAATAAGTCCCACATCTAATGAATGGCTGCCTGCCTCATTGCCATATGTACAGCAGTGCCTCCTGTACTCTATAGCTGATCTTCAGGCTGCTGCAGAGCTAAAATGTTCATATTGTGTGTCATTATTTCCTTAAACAATTCTTGTACTTACCTTCCTCCGTTTTTACATCCCAATGTTGTACTGTGCATTTTAGGAATTCTTCAGTGCTGCATATCTGAGAAAAAAACTATCTCAATGTAATGTTTAAAATTTCAAGCAAGATTTTAAAAATTAGGCCCAAAGGAATAGCATGAACAGAAATAGAATTCTAGTTTTGCACTGATGGAAAACTACTGTTGTATAATTTCCATTTTCCTCTGCTAAGATACCATAATTTACATTTGTGTTTGCCTCTTTTTCCTATGGCTTTTTTTTTTTTTTTTTAAGAGGGAGGAAACAACATTCCTTTTCCTTATGGGTGTTCTGGGACTATCTGATGTCAAAATATAGTATATTTCAACAGAAAATTGCTTATCTCTCACACAAGGAAAGGTTTTCTACATGTGGCCCTATGGTAACTAATACCAGAAAGGTATTTTAAGCCATCTCAGAGATCTCAATGTTATCACTACCATATATCATCCAGATCTGTATTATTTATGAATATTGGGTTATTTTGTACCCTAATTCATATCACTGTATAATAAAATATTGCTTTTTTTTTTTTTATAATCTTGTCAAAATAGTATAAAATAGTTGTATACCCTATTTGCCACTTCCTAATGGATTTACACTCTTAATTCATATCAATGTTTAAGAGTAAAATGTCAGCATTAACACATGTGGTATATAACCACAGGATGCTGTTTTCTGAATGACAGTCAAAAGCTCTAAAATACTCATATGTGGGTTAAATCCACAATATATATTCTTTTGGTTTTTCTTTTCAAGAGCAGACAACAAGACACATACCTATGAGAGAAACCAGCACTGTGCCAGTTTTAGTCTCAGCCTCTTTGAACAAGTAAAACAATTGTTTAAGAGGTGATAAACATTTTGTTTTCCATGGTGAACTTTATTGAGGAAAATGTAGAATGAGAGACTGCTGTGACATATAGTGTGTAAAACTCTCAGTATGCTATTGAGGCATGTCTCTGAAAGATATATGGCTATATTTTAATCCAAGATTTTCACTCAGGCTTTTCATTTTCTCCACTATTGTGCACACTCATAATTTTTGGAAACAGAATTTCTGTTTCATTATCTTCAATATTTTCTGTATGTAATTTATTTTTCAGCCCACCTTGGTAAAGATTCATTATAAGAGCATTAGTTGAGTTCACCATACCAAATTTAAACAGAAGCAGCTCTGTAAACTGTGTCTGATTTTTCCATTTTAATATGCATTTGAAAGTCTTAAAGCAATATCATATATGTGTTTTGTTATAACTATCTCAAAGATTTTAAAATCAGTATATTGCTTTTGAAGAGTAATATACTGAATTTTAAACCATGACTTCCTTCCTTGTACTGGTGTTATTCCAATATACAAAAAGCATGAATGTTGAGGCAAGGAGAATTAGGAAATAAATTTTGTGAACAAACAAATATGATGTACACTCTCAGTGAATCCACAACTAAGAAAAGTAGAGATAATTGATATTGTAGTTTATGCAAGACACAGCATGCAGTGTCACCTTTCTTTCACTTGCTAATATCAGAGTTTTCATGAAAATTCAGTATTACAAAAGGTTGTTCACAAAACACTTTCAAATTCTAAGTGGTAGTACTGCCATTACTGAGATGCAATTTGTAAGAAAACCAAAATGCTGACTTAATAATGTTTTTCCAAGTATACATTTCACATACTGCTTTTTTACACAGTATTGAAATGAAGCTGACATACCATCATAGACCATTCCAAATCAAGGAAGATGTCCCTCAGGACAGACATTTTAAGTTTCAGTTTTTAAGCACCATGTGAGATGCAAATGTACTGAAAAAAAATCTAAATTTATATTTTAAATTAATGTCATGTATTACCTGTGTACTTAAAGAATCACTAAAACAACTTTTTAAAATTTCCTTTCACTTTTTAGTCATTGTGATTTAGCACCTTGAGACACAAAAATCCCTTATCAGAGCACAGAAATATATTATCATTTCACCTTTCTTTGGAAAAGATAAAATTATTTAAATTTGCCTTTACTGTATGTTCAGTTGGAATTTCATTTTTTTTTACCATTGTCAGGACAGTACCTAATTTTCCAGATGATAAAATGACCATTTTATTTGCAGTTACTTAAAATACTGATAGTTTGCAAAGCACATTTTGGTAAGATACTTTATAGGGAATGCTACACATTTCAATTTCTACTTGTGTTTCTAATATAATTCTTACAAATATTTGATATCTGAGTTTAATTATACTGCAAAAGAAAATCCTATATTTCAACATTGTGCAATTTACTTTTAATTTAACAAGCACATACATGTAAAATATCTTTAGCAGAATCATGTAAATCTGTATTACATCAAACGTTTGTACATTTGTACCATTTTCATCACTTAAAAGAGAAAAAGGAAGCTGTTAATTTTTTTAAGAGAGAAAAATAAAACATATTTTTGTTTCTAATTAATAAACTTTTTAGGTGGCCAAAGTGAAACATTCAGACTGAAGTCGCTCATGGCAGACCGAGTATTTTCTTAGGGATGTTTCTCTTTTTATGCTTTGGAGAGATAATAAAGAGGGCTAATATCAGAATGCTTTGTTTTTGGTGAACATAATGGAATAAGATAAGGTGTCAGGGGCTCTTTCTGGTTTGTGGGTTACCACATTGTGCTGGTTTCAGCTGGGGTATTTAATTTTCTTCACAGTGACTGGCATGGGGCTGTGTTTTAGATTTGTGCTGAACAAAGTGATAATGATGTGGAGATGTTTTTATTTTTGCTGAGCAGGACCTGCACAGAGCCAAGGCTTTTTCTGAATTTTGTACTGCCATGCTGATGGGGAGGGGGCTGGAGGAGCTTGGGAGGTTGGGAGGAGACACAGCCTGGACAGGTGACCCCAACCGACCAAAGGGACATTCCCGACCATGGAACATCACGCTCGGTATATAAGGCAGGGGAAGAAGGAAGAAGGGAAGGACATTTGCAGCGATGGCATTTGTCTTCCCAAGTCACTGCTAGGTGTGATGGGGCCCTGCTCTCCTGGGATGGCTGAACACCCACCTGCCCATGGGAAGCAGGGAATTCATTCCTTCCTTTGCTTTGCTTGTCTATTCATTTCAGAGCAAGACTAAGAAGCACGTTGCTGTGGACTCCTTCTGATAAATGTACCCAGATGAACAGATAAATTCCAATAATTGAGTTTGATTCAGCAGTAAAACCAGATGGGAGATCCCTAGTCAAGTGCTTCTTTTCTATGATGACAGCTATAGATAACAACAAACTTGAACTGATCATCTAGACTTGATTAGAGCTCATTGCTCCAAGTCTTTAATTGGCGCTCACGTCAGCTGCATCTGCTGAAAGGTCAGCTGGGTCCCAGTGAAGGTCAAGTAAGCATTCTGTAAAAAGATACTTGTTTCTTTTCAACTGAGGTGTCTCTGGCTAGCTGGCAAGATTTTGGCTGCAGAGGGCTGCAGGGATGGCTTCTCAGAGAAGAGGCCAGGAGCTGCCCCCATAGTGAACAGATCCAGTTACAGATGACTCCACAAGAGATGCTCCACTGCTCAAGGCTGAGCTGGTCAATGTGTCATTATTATTTTTACACTTTCTTATTTAAGAAAGGGTAAAAAATGCTGCATAACAACTCTGAGGAACAATGGGGGATACCAAGGTCATGTAGGAAGGAGTGGGAGCAGAGATCCTCCTGCAGACCATGGAGCAGACCATGGCAAAGCAGGCTGTCCCCTGTACAGTCCACAGAGGACCATAGTAGAACAGATACCCACACCTCATCCCATTGAGGACTCCATGGAACAGGTGACTGTAACCTGAAGAATGCTGAAACCCTTAGAGAACCCATGGTGGAGCAGAGTTTCTGGCAGGAACTGCAGCCCATGGAGAACCCCAGCTGGACCAATCCATCCCTGAAGGACTGCACCCTACCCATGCTGGAGCAGTTCAAGAAATTGCAGCCTGTGGGAAGGAACCATGCTGGAGCAGGGAGAAAGGAGCAACAGAGATTAACACGAACTGAGCCAAACCTCCATTCCCTCTCCCCCTGCACCACTTGGAGTAAAGGAGGTAGAAGAGTCAAGATTGAAGTTGAGCCTGGAAAAAGGAAGTGAATATTTAGTTTTGTTTTCTTTTCTCACTATCTTAATTTGTTAGTAATAGACAATGAATTAAACTGATCTTCCCCAAGTCAAGATGTTTTGCTTATGATGGCAATTGCTGAGTGATCTCTCCATCCTTATCTCAACCCACAAGATTTTTCATCTTATTTTATCCCCATCTTCTGCTGAGGATGGAGTGTGAGAGAGCAGCTTGCTGGGCACCTGTGAGCCAGGCAAGATTAACCCACCACACCACCATATTTCCACTACAAGTAGAAACAGTCCACAAATGAAGCTGTATTAATTAATCTTCAGAGAATAATTGACCAGACTCCTTGTGTGGCCCTTTTCAGTTAGGCTAAAGAACAGATGCATTTTCTGAGTTCTTTGATGCACTGAATCTTGTTATTATCTTTACAAATGCTCATTGCATCAGGAACACAACAGGGATCTGATTATTTTCCCCAGGAACAATCAAGGGATTAGTGGAATATAGACGAAGATTGCATCTGCATGGAAAATTGTCCATGCTGTGTTCTATTAGAAGGTGCTGCTGTGCAAAATTTGTTGCTAATCATGTGGCAAAATTACAAGAGACTGCAGAAAGAAGAAACTAGTAAACAGAATAATAAAAGTAATTTTAATTATTAAACTTCAGTGTTATAAATTATCTGCCATTCATCACTGCCACAAATAAGTATAAAAAATGGAAAAAATCCATATGCTCCATGCACTCTAATTTAATTTTGCATAATAAATTAGTGTAATGCAGAATGTTTAAAAATATGAATAATCACCAAATTACTATCCAGTTTCAACAGGCAGTGTCTAAATTTTAATACAGACAGCTATTACAGTTAACCTATGCTTTATGTTGACTGAAGCACAATAAAACGTTGAATGGGTATTATAGATACAGTTCCAGTTATCAGCCACTAATGATGCTAAGTGATGAATTGCTACATCTTTAATAGAACAATAAGAATCCAGGGTTTTCATTATCTTGCTCAGAATATTTTGCATGCCCACTATTGTTCTTCCAATTAGTCAGTAACAAAGAGGATCTGTTTGAAAAGATATAGCAGATGATGAGTCATAGGTGACAGGTAATTCTCCCCGTGCTGCCTGGGAAGAAATGACTTCTTGATGTTAGTTATGGTTGTTTTCCATCATTTTTTTCAAGGCAGTAAGGTGATGCTGCCCCTTTAGCACAAAAGCATTTTCACTAAATAAATGATGATGATGTAAGCACAATGCAACACTTGCTCCTAAAGCTTCTAGGTCCCTATTGATTTAGGTTTGGAACTTTTGACTGCTATTAGTGAATACCCTTCTGAGTTAAACCTCATTATTCACATTCCTCCAATGTGGTAAAACTCATGTCAATAAACATCTGTTTAATTACTTCCTTAGATGCTTTATTCTTCATAAACAAACAACAGGGAATAAACTAGTTCATCCTATAGTAAATTATTTTATAACTATCATTATCCTGCTCACAAATGCAATGGGTTACAAAGATTATTCACAGGGGCTGAAAGTAGAAAAATAAAACAATTTGGTATTGCAAAAATGATGGATTAAATTGAATGATCCAGAGACCTCTTTCAATATTTGTAACCATGGCATTCTATTCATAGGATGTATTACCATGGGGCGGTATTTCACCCCAAAAAAGTTCAGATGGAACTCCAGGGAGAATTTGAACAATATGCAGAATACAGCCTTCAGCAAATTATTACCTTTTATTTTTTCTTTTTTCTTTTTTTTTTTTTTTTCAGAATGGTTCTCATGCTTGAGATACTTTTTGCTTTCTGATTACTGAAGGTTTTTGATCTTACTGAGACAAAACATATGAGTTCATTGCAATGCTGTCACTAATCTCTTGTCAATATTCAGATTAAAATCTAACAAGTCATTCCCAGGATACAGAGCACGAGTTAAATATTTTGTTGACTGCAGTACATAATGTTTGGAACATAAAGTGAATCAAACAAAAGGGATAAGATTTGCTGTCTCAGTTCCCAGTATAGTCTTTTGCACTATTTTCAATGGCTTATGACTATTACAGACTCCTTTTTCAGTTGGTTCTTATCTTCCCTATTGACTTCAGTGTCCACTGCAAACTCCATTGTTTAAAACTTCACACAGAAACTTGTTTTACTCAAATTAAATCAGAATAAACAAGGTTTCTCAATGTACTGGAGTTGAGAGACACCTGTAAAATATTTCAGAAGGACTAAATGACTTGTCAATGGCAGATGGTTTTCAGCGCAAATGTAAAGTTATAGGTGTGGGGAGGAAGAGAACTATTTTCTTGTATAAAATAATGAACACTAGGCTGACAAACACAAAGTGTTTGGAGTCATGACAAATGACTGTGTGAAAACAGCTCAGGTCTTGGTAGCATTCAAACTTCAAATCAAATGTTACAAATTATTAGGAAAGGAATAGAGAGCTAATCAGAAAAGCCCACTAAGCAACTGTATAAATTAGTGATCAGCAAAGTTGGGCAAAGGTCTTTAATGACAGTTTCTTGATGGTGAACAATGAAACAGGCTGAGACTTTTCAGCTTGGAAAGAGGTCATTAGGAATTCTAAAGTAATCATCAGTGGTATGAAGGAGCATGACAGGGAGAGACTTCTTTCTGCCTCTTTGACTAAAACGAGAAAATGACCATCAAATTACATCACTGAAAGCCAAGTCCAAACCCTAGAGATAGAATTAATTTCCACAGGAAATTGTGTAAACTACTAGAAATACTTGTAAGATCTGTTATGTCTATATTTGAAGCATAAAATACACAGGAAAATCTGTAAATGGAAAATTGTCAGAAGCTGAGAGGATATCACTATTATATATACTTGCTCTATTCTTTCCCTTCATTAGATGAGCTGGACTAGTTGGTTGTGGCTTTTTCTGTAATATTTGGTTTCTAAGACAGGTCCTTTTAGAGTTCTTTAGAGATTTCCTCTGATTTTGATATGTCAATATTTTAAAGTGGATTTTTGACTTCAATCATTTTGGAAAGAAGGGTATGATACTGGTACCCACTTTCAAAATAGAGATTGTAATTCCCCTGGTGGCCATAGCCCTGTCCTTTACAGCATTTCCAGAGTGCCCAGTTCTTTATTTTCCTCTTTGTATATCTCCCTCTCCTCATTTTTTTAAATGAAGGAACCTGAAGCAAAGCTTTGATTTTCCTGAGTCTTTCTTTATCTTCCTATGAGTTTTCCCTATGGGAGTCAAGCACATAGCACTTACCTTATTATTTCATTTGAAATAACCTGAACTGGATTTATGTACACCTTGAAATGTACTCTACTTGCTCCCTCAACACTGCTGGATAGACATAATATAGCAGTGTGCTGCAGGGAGGCAAATGACTTAGGCTGTGAATAAAACAAATTGTATTAACCCAGGGGCACAGCAAAGAGCGTTGTTTTAATTACTACAGAAAGGAGTGTACAGGAGTGATTTACAGTAGGGCAGTCTTAGAAGCGGCGCTGCCGGGAACACAAGGTGGTGCTATTTACGCTTAACAGGACGGATGTACAGCGCTCTGCCTCTCCTGCTGGCATCAGCCATTCCCCCCGTCAGCTTCCTATGGCTTTGGACTAGGTTGGAAGTGCCACTGAGCCCCATTGTCCTCCAGATGTGCAGCTACTAGCTATGAGGGGACATTTCCTTGGCAACAGCTAGGTAGCCAAGGAGTTCAGCTTGACTGGAAGGGCATGTTAATTTGTCCTTGTCATCTCTGGAAGGCAGGACAGCAGCACTGGAGGTTTTGCTGCACCAAGTACCACAGGGAAATTTGGTATTATAAGAAATGACACACTTGGCTGTTTCTGGATAGAAGGAAGTTAGAAGCTAAAGCAGCAAGTACTGACTCCACTATTCCCCAGATTAAAGGACTGCCTTAGAAGGATTGAGGATACCAGGTGGTGTGGTAGACAGCTGATATTTTGCTTTTTTACCAGCTTGCTCTGTGAAGTCAGGTTATGCTTTCAGCTGTAATTAAGCAAGGTCATTATCAAGCATAAAATAATAGCTTCTATTCAGCTGGGTGAATCACTTTGAAATTCTCCATGGATGGTAGATCTCCCACTGCAACTACTTTGTTGAAAAACTGAGGAAATAATTGTCCAAAGAAAAAGTGAAATATTATTGTGTATGTTGCTTGGAGGGAAAGGTGATTTTGCTAAAAGTTGATTGTTTCACTGAAAATAAGCATGATAAAATATCTGCAGTATAAATATAAAATAAATCAAAGCGGGTTTTTTTTGTGTTGTTTGATTTTATAGACTAGGGTTTTTTTTCCTAAATAGTCTTTATGTCCTCAGCTGCTTGTTTCTAGATCTTTGCTTCACAAGACAGTTTTGTTGCAGCCAAGATTTCTTTACCTATCTGTAACATTTTCATTCTGAAAAGAGAAGTGCTGGAAGTTTTACCTGGTCTTCATGGCCAGATTTTTTTAACTGTGGGTGGGATGGTCATGGTGGTTGGTTGCGGGAGGGACTATAGGAGTAGCTTCTATGAGGAGCTGCTAGAAATTTTCCTCACATCCAGCTAAGCCAGTGCCAGCTGCTCCAAGAGGGACCAGTTGCTGGCCAAGGCCAAGCCCGTGATGGTGGTAGCACATCTGGGATGACGGATTTAAGAAGGAGAGTAAAAGACCTGTGCAACTGCAGCCCAAGAGAGGAGTGAGAATGTGGGAGAAACAGCTCTGCAGACATCAGGGTCAGTGTGAAAGGAGGGGATGGGGTGCTCCAGGCAGTGAAGCAGAGATTCCCCTGCAGCCCCTGGTGCAGACCGTGGTGAGGGAAGTGAGGCCCTGCATCCCACGGAGGACCACGGGCACGCAGAGATCCACCCCATGCCAGAGCAGCTGGATGTACCTGAAGGAGGCTGTGATCCCAAGGGAAGCCCATGCTGGAGCAGGCTCCTGGCAGGATCTGTGACCCATGAAGAGAGGAGCCCATCTGTGATGAGCAGATTAGAAGGACTTGTGACCCCAAAGGGGACCCACACTGGAGCTGCCTCTTCCTGAAGAAAGGGCCTACCCTGGAGAAGGTCATGAAGACCTGCAGCCCTTTCATGAAGTCTCACACAAGTTATTTGTGGAGGACTGTCTCTTGTGAGAGGGACCTCACTCAGAAGCAGGGGAGGGGTCTTACAAGTCCTCCCACTGAGGAGGGTGGGCAGTGGATGAACTGACTGCAACTCTCATTCTTTCCCAGTACTGTGGGGAAGGAGGTAGAGAATTTAGGAGTGAATTTAAGCCTGGGAAAGAGGGAAGGGTGATAGCAAAGTGTCTTTGAGATTTGGGTTTATTTCTCATTGTCTTACTCTGATTTGTTAATAAATTACACTGATTTTCCCAAGTTGAGTCGGGTTTTAATGTGATGACATGAAAACTGTTGAGTGTTTCTCCTTGTCCTTAATTCAGCCCACAAACCATTTGTTATATTTTTTCTCCCTTGTCCACCTGTAGAGAGGAGTGATACAGCTGGTTGGGTGAGCAACCACAGAAGTTTAGGATTTCCCTTCAGTGTGGATTGGTTATTTCAAATAACATCCCAGAAAACAGCTTCCTGCTTTTTGATTCTTGACAGAACTAGGAAACTGAAATTATTTCAGGAAAATCCTGAAAATAAGAAGTCCCATGTACTTTAGCATGCGTGTAGAAAAATTTCCTCCTTTACAAAGAAGAAGAAAAAAGACCATAGCATTCTTTTACAGATTATTTTTTAAGGGGGTGTCCTGACAGAGCTGCTGCAAGTAATTCCTGCTTGCTATTTATTTTCAAGAAGCTAGCAGATTAAATTAACTGGTTATGAGAATCATGGTCTTCTTGTATGCTTTATGGAGTTAAGAATTAAGACTTCTAATTAAACTCTGAAAAATTAGTGTTTCTGGAGTATAATGGAATAGTCAATACACAAATCAATATACAAATTATTTTCAAGAATAGCTTAATATTTTTTGTTATTTTTCATCTCATTTGAATAGCCTGCTGTTCTTATTGGTCATCTCTTTCAGGAATTTAATCTTCTATGTGAGAAAGTCAGAGTTGGGACTGTTGTAGGTATCTTTCGTTAATATAATTAAAGTGGCATTTCAAAAAAATCTACATCTTTAATTAAGGTGCTGGTGTCTTCAAGAGTGTGATTATGTTAGTTTGCAAGGGCTAACGACTGACTGAATATGTGGAAGGAATTTAATTTTATTTAAACAACTTGTTTCCAATATTCAGGAATTATGAAATGAAGTAGAGGGGAATAATTTGTCTCTGTGGAGTGATGACAAAAACTGGTGGAAGACTAAGGCAAGGCCTATCAAAGAACCACAAATAGTGACATAATTTAATCCCAAACTGTTTAGGATATTCTGTATTTCATATTGAAAGATACATGATCTTGTCTCACCTGTAAAAAAAACTCACATTTGTTTCCTATTTGTTCATTTGCTTCAGGTGAGGGTAGTCTAAGAGAAAAGTGCCCTTGGTTCAATGTAACTGGAAAGTCTCATGTCAAAGATCTTGTTGTAATAAAACAAATTTTTATCTCATGTACTGTGCTTATTTGGAAATAACTGCAAGAAATAAATGGAAAGATTTATTGCTGCTACACAATATTTGTACCATCCATGACAAAACAGTTCATAAATAGAATCAAAGTATTGTATAATATTTTCCAGATGTTTTATATGTGTTATGTAATGTAATCTCACATCTAAAGGATGTAGCATGATGTCCTCCGTGGTTTGGCTGAGCAAATTTTTTTGTCACTTTCCTGTGTACAGAAAATGTGGTTGAATGAGTTCATATCTTTGTGCGGACCTGTCTTGAAAGGTGAATTAAATTTTAACTCTGCATAATGGACCACATCTTGTAGAATGTGTACTGCTTAGTGCCACAGGAGACTACTGTTTCTGCTCTGTAAAACATGAATTATTCTTTTCCTCCTAACTTATTTTATTTTTGCTTATGCAAGTCCTGTTTTGCTTATGTAAGTCCTGCTGCTAGCCAACCCAAACTATAGCTATATACATCTTAATTAGTGTTTTCTTAATTCTATAAATTATCAGAGATGTCCCTAAAAGTTTTCTCAAATCCCAAAGAACAATGAAAATTCCAATCCAGTGTGGGTCTTTTAATACTTGTTCAAATTCTCCCATTCAGCACCTTAAGGAACTTTATTCTAATGAACAGAGGCACAGATTTATTTTCTTGACTCCAAGAGGGTGCAAGAGATAAATCCAGGATACAGAGACAATGCAAACATCTCCTAGTAACTGAGCATCCTGATGGAGGCTGAGAAAGAGAAAAGAAATTTTGCTCTTCTGTAAGATGACCACAGACATGCTGCTCTGAGATGTATTATTACATATAACTAAAAAATTAATTCAGTCTCTTACCTCAGATCAACCGATACAGTCCTACAAAATAAGATAGTTACACAGATTTGCATTTTTTCAACTTGTTGCACTCACATGAGCTGTGCTGTGTGCATGGAAGAATTATAATCCATGATATAAAATTTCTCTTCCAGTAAAGGGAAGATAGTATGGACAATTATGGAAAACTATATTTCTGCATAATTCCAATCTCTGAGAAATAGATTCTTACCTATCTGTGTTCCTGTCTCAGGGCACTACTGAGGAGGGAGATGATTTCTACTTCCTTCTATTTCTACTTTTATTTTGTACAGTTCCAAACACTAGCAATCTGAACTCTTTTCATTTATTTGAACTGTTCTTGGACGTGTCCATTAAACTCCTTTTATATAAATCAGGATTCTTTTCTTTCTGCCTTGAATGCAACATTTTATTCATCCAATATTAAATAATTGACTTTGAATGGTCAAATTATTATGCTGAAGCAAGAGGTCACACTTAGTTGGGGGGAAAAAAAACCAGACCAACCAAATCTTTGCTACACAGGCTGTTCCCAGAAAAAGACAAAACATCCCACAAATCATCCAACCGCATTATCTATACACCAGGAAATAGCAGAGAGGATTGCTGTTGATCTGGAGCCATACCACATTGTAGAGATTATGGGCTTGCCGAATTTTGAGGATACATTATTCTTTCCCAAGAAAAAGACTCTTTTATGCAACTGCTATGTTTTTTATTTATGGTAACTTACTGATCAAAGCAAGGAATGCCTTCAGAGAAACAAATAGTCTTGCAAGGAACTAAATCAACTGCATATCTTTCAGTCACAGCACACAGACCTTTCTTTGATTCTGTGATGAGAAGGGGGCATACATATTCAAAACATTGCTTCTGGGCCTGCTATCATCATCACTACCCCCACAACCACTAAGCAGGGACTCTGGCAGCAAAAGCAAATTCTGGTCCAACTTGCGTATTTCCCTCAAATTCAAACAGCTGAGAATATTTAAAATTATCAAAAAGTAGGGGATATTGGGTTCACTAACATCTGCTGTTTCTTCTATTACTGTTACTTGATCATCTTGTTTTCTGATGGTGACTGGCAGGCATCAGATATTTGTGCTATGTTAACATCCACTTTGGTTATAATGAAGCATGAATAATATAGACACATGAAACAACAAGAGGAAAACACCTTTGTAATACAGGAAACATCACAGAAAACAGGTGGAAGACTTATCATTATATTGAGAAGTATTTGCCTTTACTTGGTTCACTATGAAAAAGGTCGACTTACCATTTTCATGTGTTGGTAAATTGAGTCAGTGTTTGAGCATGTTGTCCAGTGAGGTGCCTCTCAACTTAAATTGATCTATCCATTTAACCACAAAAAAAAGAGCTCAAAACATCAAAGAAGCCACAGTATTGAACATGAAAAAGCCTGTATTGGGATAGGGTCTCTATCTTGAATTTCAATAGGCCATACCAATTAACTTTGTAAATAATATCTGAATATAAAATTACATACAAAGAAGAAAAAAGCAACTGTCTCTCAAAATCTATTTGTGACAAAAAAAGAAAGAAAAGCCTTTCTGTTTGGTTTGCAATCATCCTTATTCTATGGTAAGCACATAGTTTTTGGAATTCTCCTAATTTCATTTGCAATCAGCTGGATACATCAGTTTCATTTAGAAAGAAGGCAGTTATCCTCAGATTTTATGTAAAAAAATGTTTCCTTCCAGTCTAAAGTTGTCCTAGACTTTTAGTCTAATCTAGTATTGTATTCAGTCAATAGTGAAAGGTGAACACTTCCAGTGAACCATACATCCTCACCTGTTTAAATTGTCTGATGGTAAACTGTTCTCAAGATTTTTAGCTTTCTTCTTTAAATATCAACAATTAATTTGGACAGCATGCCTCTATTACACAGCATCTTTTTTAAAATTAGATAAACCAAATCCCACATCAAATTTCTGCATAAGATCCTTGACTTATAGGCAGATGTGGGATTTCTTCTTGTTCTATTTTTTTTTTTTTTACTTTTCTTTTTTCTTTGAATACCTGGTATTAGAATTGTAAGCTTAAACAAACTCTAAGCTTCCAGCAAAAGCCTTACATATGAATATTAACACTTTCCCAGCCTTAAGGCTAAGATGGGCTAAGTGGTACATAGTTATTACTTTAATTAACCTGACTTGCTGTGATTATCTCAGAATACTAATCATGGCCCAACAAGATACATATGACTCACATGTAAATAGATCCCCCTGCTTGAAGTGGGGAGCATGAATCTGAAGACCTGATACTCTTGCTCTATGGGGAATTACTGCTTTTTCTATCCCAGAGTAGTTTTTATGGCTTACCTACGTGAGCATCTCTCTGACAGATGTACATGTAGTATTTTTAAAAACAGATGTGCTCCTGATATATATTTAATATTGCAAATACCTCCTGCTTGTGCTAAAAGCAAACAAGATTTTTTAAACCTTCTTAGTACTCTACACTTAACATGATTCAAGACAGACAATTCTGACTCACAAGTCATGACTTGAATCACCAAGTCTTATTTTCTAAATAAGTACCTTAAAGGTGATTTCAAAGATAATTTGAAAGCATGAGATGAAGGTATTGGAGTGTATCTGAGAGTCACTGAGCATTGGAACAGGTTGTCTAGAGAGGTTTGGACATTTCCTTCACTGGAGGTTTTTAAAAGCCCTTTGGACACAATCCAGAGTAACATGCAGAGTAACAGGACACCCTGCTTGGGCAAGGAGGTTGGACCAGATAACCCAACAGTGGTTCTTTCCAACTTTAATCATTCTGTGGCACGGTGATTCTGTGGAGGGGAGGAGGTGACCACCAGTACCATAGAAAATATGGTACTGATGATGATGATGATGCTGATGAGGAAATACTCAACTCAGTTTGCCTTCATTTCAAGATGAATTACAATAATTTAATTTGAAAAAATTAAATATATTCCTACCTGTGAGCTCAGCACATCCAGGTAGGCTCCAAGACACAAAAATGAAGCCACATACAGGTATATTTAACTAGAGGACAAATTTCAAGTTAGCAGTCAGGTAGATATTTTAAACCTGCAAAACTATGGTGACAATAATATAAATTTATCATAGGCTGTATATATTTAAACCATACATGCTTGCAAGATCACCAAAGATTTAATAAAGCTGACAAAGTAAGTTCATTAAATTAATAAAGCATTTAAATCCTAGCCTTGCATCCACTTTTTCTTTCTCACTCATCTTCTTGAATTAGATAATTGAATCAGAAGGGTGGCCACTAGCAACCATCAAGCCGACAGGTAAATTCTCATCCAACAGATTAGGATTATAATCATAATACTTCAGTTCTCATGATCACACAGCCAGGCTAAATTTTGTGCCTTTGGCGATGGTTAGAAAGCATCTGGAAAAGTACTTTTTCTTTTAATCTAAATGGATCTTAACATGAAAATCAACCCTTGCAGTTGATCTGAAATGCATGTGAGCAATTTTGATATCAGGCAGGAGAACTTGGGTAAAGTTGAATTTCTTCTGCCATAGGTTTGAGCAAACTATTGAGCCAGAATAGTACAATGTCTTCCTGCTTTCTTCACTTCAGAGGGGCAAGACTGATGTGCTAAAAGGCATTGGGACAGAAAATAAATTGGAGAAGGTAGAGTCTGTATAAGGACAACTCAGGGATGATCTAAGTCAGAGGGTAGTCCACAGCTGGGCTTCAGTGGAGTGCTATCTGTCAAGTATCTGTAAAGTATCACTGTATCACTCTCTGCCGCAGAAATTCAAGAATGAGGGTGGCAAAGCAGGTATTGCCTTGTGTTGCAGTGTATTCCATCCAGAAGAAGTGTTCCCACAGCAGCATGTGTAAAAATATGAGCCTGCCTTTAGAAACCAAATAAACCAAATAGAAGCAAGAAACTTGCTGTAATGTGAATAAAAAGTTCCAAATGTAGTCAGGTTAAAAAATGCTCGAGTCACCATATTTTGGATACTTTCAAAGTAAGAAGTAAATTAAATAGTAAATTCTTGTTATACTCCATTTGATTTACTTAGCATGACAAAAAAAAGCCTTCGTGAAAAAAAAAATCATTCAATTTACATTTTCTTGTGAAGTTATCACAGACAGATTAATGGAAATCAGAGCTACAAAGTAAGGATTTTCTGATCTTTACCCTTAATAAAGTCTTAGTCTGAATATTTTATGTTTTTTCAGCAGTCTCAGCAAAAAGGCAAATGTGTGTGCTTGTCTATGTTCATGCACTTATGCATATCAATGTGTGTGTGTGCTTACATATATCCAGCTCTGACCAAACTTGTTCAGTTCACACAATGCCTATTTGTCTTTTTGTGGGCTACATGACACTACTGCTATTTAAAGTTTCTCAGCCAAAGGCCAAAAACTTTGCTCATGGGCTTTAGATAGATGTACAACCTGATTACTGAAGGACTTCAGAGGACAAGTGCAGGAGAAAAGTAGGTCAGATAGAAAGGAAAAAAAAATAGATAAGGGCTAGAAAGAGATATTCTGAAGACCTTTTTTTTCATAAGAGGTTGTTTCAATGTGAGTCTTGTCAAATGCTTCAAGTTTGAAATTTGCATTATCACAGTCTTTAAGAGCTTATTTAAAGTCTGAATACATTAAAAAACTTGACAGCAATGATCGAAGTACAAAATATTTCCCCAGTATTAATGACTAGCCTAAATCTCTATACCTTGGGCAATGAACATCTTCTAGCAGATCATTAATCCCTTCAAAATACCCTGTCCTGAGGTCATTAAGAACTGAAAACTGGAAAAATAAAATAAAATATGCATATGTTTTTTTTTTTTTGAACTATAGAATTTAATTGGTATGTATAGAACAGGTCTGAAAAATTATTCCCTTAAATGTTAAACAATCAGATTGACAGAATTGTCTATCAAACTGCTATTCATATTTTAATAATATATGATCATAAATATAACTTTAATAATAATTTAAAATATTATAAGTTTTTTGAAATATAAAACATACACTGAAGCTAAGTAGACCTGTAGATTTAATATAAGAATTGAAAATAGATTATGGAAACATAATTTCAAGGTTTTGATAAGTCAAATATGTCATTCATATTAACTAAGCAGAATGTAAAGAAAGAAAGTCTTATTATTGCAAAATGTCTTTGTATTCTATTTTTATATTCAGCTTGCTTTAAATATTTATTTTCTTGGAATTGCAATTCAGGTGGTTGGGTTTTGAAGTTTCTACTTGCCATTCTTTACAGGTGCTTTAGCTAAAGACATGGCAATTTATTTCCCGTGCTGAAGTATGCTGAACCTGTTTACTTGTCTCCATCATCTATGAGGAGCACTTATGAAGTATAAATCTACACTGCAATCCTCCTGTTAGGCAAGGTGATACCTGTCCTGAGCCTAGGCTTAAACTAACATTCTTGAAACTGTTTCTTGCTTATTCAGATTGCATTATTCACAAACCATAAGGGAAGAATTGAATGATTACTTCCTGAAAAGGTGTGATGCTTCATGTGGATGGCATGAAATAAGAGCTGCTTTCTTCATGTGATCTTCGGATCTGAGTTTAATTGTGGATTTAACAGTTTGCATATTGACAATGTTTTGATGAAAGCAACCTTCATTTAAATGAGGAAACTAGAAATTGTGTTCTGTCACTATTTGATGAAACAAATTGTAGTAGTCTTATGCTGCCATTGTCAACATCTTCTAGATCACTTGGATGTAGGGATAAGCTTATCACAGATGATACAAAACTGGGAGGAGCTGTCAACTCCCTGGAAGGCAGAGAGACCTTGACATATTAGAGGGCTGGGCAGTCATGCTCCATGTGAAGTTCAAAAAGAGAAAGTGCTGGATTCTGCACCTGGGATGTGGCAACCCTGGATGTACAGACAGACTGGGAATGAGGGGTTGGAGAGCAGTGCTTTTGGAAAGGGACCTGGGGGTCCTGTTTGATGGCATGCTGAACATGAGCCAGCAGTGCCCTGGCAGCCAGGAGCACCAACCCTGTCCTGGGGGGCACCAGGCACAGCATCACCAGCCAGGCAAGGGAGGGGTTGTCCCTCTCTGCTCTGCAGCCTCACCTTTGGGGCAGCCTCACCTTGACTGTTGGGGGCTGTTTTGGGTGCCACAATACAAAAAAGACATTAAGTTACTGGAGAGAATACAAAGGAGGGCCAAAAGATGGTAAAGGACCTCAAGGGGAAACATTACGATGGGCAGCTGAGGTCACTTGTTCTGTTCAGCCTGGAGAAGAGGAGACTGAAGAGAGACCTCACTGCAGTTACAACTTCCTTGTGAGGGGAAGAGGAGGAGTAGTGCTCTCTTCACTCACGTGACCAGTAAGTGGACCCAAGGGAATGGCCTGAAATTGTGTCAGGGGAGGGTTAGGATGGTTGTCACAAACAGGTTCTTGACCAGAGAGTGTTTGGGCACTGGAATAGGCTCCCTAGGGAAGTGGTCAGAGCACCAACCCTCGTGGAGTTCAAGCAGCATTTGGACAATACTCATGGGGATGATGCCAGGAACTGGCCAGGAACTGGAGTCAATGATATTTGTGGGTCCTTTCCAAATTAGCATATTCTGTGATTCATGCCAGCATGAGTTCATTGTTTTGTGCATGTCTGTACAGTTGCACAAGATTCAGGTGGTTTCTCATGTTCCTGGACATCTTAGAAATATTTTCCTTGGAGTGGCAGAAGGTGAAAACATACTGAAATATTTTTTTATACATTTTATAAACATTTAACTGAAAATTGTTTCCAAATCAAATTTAACTGAGTTAGTAAATACCCTATTTTCAATTTTTTAAATATTTTTTTCCCTGTATAGATAAGCAAATATAAGGCTAATCCAATTCCATACTTTTATTTTCCCCATTATCATTCAGCTGATATTTTTTGCATACCGCACTCCAAAAATAAAAATGGTAGGAGTCTGGTACAACATGATAAATCTATTACAAGAAAATTCCTGTTTCAAGGTTGGACTTCTGGAACATTGGAAGAAAACTTTTCTTCATTGGACAAAACTTCCAATACCAAAAACATTGAATGATGCAAAACTTGACTAATTAGGTCAAAGAAATTCGATGAATTATATGTATTAGGAAGGCTGATAAGTATCATATGCATCTCATTGTTTGGGCATTTTGTCAATAGTCGGACTTATCTTCAGAATAAGTTTCTGCTGTTTTTGTTTTTTATCATAGTTTCCTCTTGTGGTCCTGATGATAGCTTTTCCAACCAATGATTTTTTTCAAGTGGCAGTGAAACACTATTTCAAATCTGATAAACCTGGAAGGTTGCAGTGTACTTCAGATTGAGGATCTTTTTCCCATGAAGTGAGAGAAAAATTACAAGAGAACCTACGTGTAGGAAAAAGAACTACTAGGGAATATAACTGATTATTTGTTTGATATTTGGTCATTTGGTTATTTACCTGCTCCAATCATCCCAAAAGAACTGGTATAATGGTAAAACTCACTGTTGACCCATGCATTTATGTATGTATGTGTATACAGACATATATCTCATAGAAGCACAGGTCTACATGTTTCTTAAAGTTGATTTTGAGAATTATTTGGAAGGATATTTCACGGGAGTCTGTGCTCTTTCACATAAGACCAAGGAAACTTATTTTCCAAATTTTCCAACTTCCTTTATTCTTTTTTATTCTCCTTTGCAAAAGACTCTGAACATATTCGTAATTTTATTTACTTTCCTCATTTAGAATATACCTGGAAAGAGTAATTAATGCTATTTCAAGTTACTTCAAGTAGCTGTTGGTATTCAAACATTGTCTGCAATATATAAAGAACTGTAGAAAATCTGGCATGTCCAGTGGCAGATAGAGCTATTTATTTACTACAAAGTCAGCGTATTTCAGGAATGATCAATGTTGGGTTTTATGTTCATGAAGTAATAGCTGACAAATCCTGTACTGATGAATAGGCTTAAAATCAAGAGTCAGCTGAGATCCCAGAGGACAAATAGATACATGGCTCCAATGTGGTGATATCCAAACACAGCTGAGGGGTGCAGCTAAACAGGGAAGGCAACATAGCCTATGGCACTGTCGTGAATAAAAATATTAAAACCGCCACTAAATAGCAGCCTGAACAACACAAGAGAGCTAAGATTATGATTTCATTATTTTAGTATGGTTTTAAAATCTTCTGATGGTTCATCAAAATGATGCGATTACAGAGTCATAGATTGTAAAGCTGGAAGGGGTATCCAGAGGTCACCTGGTCCAACTCCCTACTCAAAGCAGGTTTAATCCAAGCAGGTTGCAAAACACCTCTCAAGACAGAGATCCTTCTGCCCCTCTGGGCAGCTTGCTACAGGATTTTACTGCTCTCATTGTTAAAAAATAAAAACAATAATAACAAAAAAAATCATAATGTGCAACTAAATTTCCCATGTTCCAAGAAATAAATATTTTTATGCCACTAGGATTTTGTTGGGTTTTTTTCCACACTATTTTGTAGGGGGGTTTTCTGTTGTAATATTAGAAAATCATTCCATGTGATATTTGTGTTTCCAATAAATTCGGATATGTCCCTCTCATATCAACAGAGGTATAAAAATACAAATTTTGTAAATAGCAAATACTTTGTTTCCTTCTTTACTCAGACATCTACACACTTACCTTGCAATATGTTGTGATCTTGTAGAAATGTCTGAGTATTATGTGAGCATCACCAAATTTGGAAGGCTTTCTCACCTGCTTTCTTCCCAGGTTTTTAGATTATTTGCATTATGCAGCACTGCATTATATAATGGACTATAATTTCATTTTTAGTTAAATAAACATTATTTTAACCAATTAAATTATTCTACTCCAAATAAATCAATTATTTAATTAAACCTTTGGTAATGGTAAAACAAACTTACCAATATGTGCATTCAGGTTACAGCAAGGCTTTCTTCCAATTTCTGCAATTTTATTATTCTATTTGGGAAAGATTTTTCCTTCAACATATCACTCCAGGTGCAGCCTTCAGAAGGCATTTGATACATAGAAAGAGGATTTTACACTGCATCCTTCTATCTCAGTGGGAAAAGGTATTTCTCAGCCTGTAATAATCTGCAGATAAACAGCAAAAATTTTGGACATGTTTCCTACCTACCTCTAAGTTTTTCCTTGCCTATTCAAGGCACAGCATAGCTCCATTAAATTCAAGGTGTAAATAGCCTTGCACAAAAGAATAAAGGAGATTTATATTTGCATTATTTCAATTTACATAAACATAAAAGAATTATGTTCAGAGTCCAGATCACTGCTATTTCTGGGATGTACAAAGCAGGCATTAGTCAAGGAAAAATTGTTAATGTTTTTGCTGCAGCTGTTTTAGAGAAAGACTGGAACATAAGAGAATGTTAAGGTTTTGCTTTAGGATATTATGATGCAGAACACATTCAGATTCTTTTGCCATCTCTTTTCCAAATTTAAGTAACTCAATGGATGAAGAACAGGAAATCGAAATTTTGCATGCATGCTCGCACACAAACACACACAGACACACATACACATATACACAAATCCTTATGTATTTAAATATCCCTACAATACCTGTAAAAATCACTATGTAAATATGAACACCAGGTATATATATAGGGATATATTTGCGTATATCTGTGTGCATTAATTAATTTATTTTTTTATTTTTTTATGCCACTGTATGCATGTATGGCCATATATGTATACATAGTTTGAACATGAGAGTGAGCATACACGTTCCCTGATATTTATATTCAGAATTAATTTACAGCTTTATGGCTTCTGAACTGAGAGAACTACATATGCTGCAATTCCAACTGTGAGTCACTGTGATGGAAATAAATGCTTAATGAAAATAGCCCATAAAACAGTTGTATTTAATAGAACATAACTGAAAAATAAAGAGATAACAAGGAACAATGATCCTCCCACACGTTTTGGAGTATTTATTTTTTAAAAATTTCTTTGTAAACAACAATCTAATCAAAAACAGTCCTGAAGAAACAGTTTGTCCTTTGTTGTGGCCTTGAACTTTGACTCAAACAATTCTGCTCTGGAGTCATCTGGTGAACATATGGGTATTGTTCATCCCTAGATAAATGCAGGCCAAACCCACAGATAATTTTTTGTGATGTTTTAGACTTCAAGCCAAACAACACTAAGGCTTGATTCTCCTTCCTGGACTTAGGTGGTGGGGGATGTATTACTAAAGAGATTGTCAATTGTATTTATACAAAGGAAATTTTTTTGACTCAGGTTTAGGCTGGATAAACCTAGACAGACAGCAGCCCCAAGATGCCATTAGGATGGGGTGGAGGGAGCCACAAAGCCTACAGCTCCAGGAATGCTGTACCTGGAATGGCACACCAAAGCAGCATAGCACTCCTTCCAGATTTTTCTAATTTGGACCACCAGTGGCACTGGGGGTTTCAGCTGCAGACCCAGACTGAACTTATGGTGAGGGGTGGGGGTCCAGGGAGCCACAAAGCCACAGGTCCAGAGACAGTGAGCAGAGAAAAGACATGCCAAGGGAAGCACAGTGCTGCACCAACACTGCTGCCTGCCCATGTTTCTAATGTGGACCAGCCATGGTAGTGGGCCCCAAGCTGTCATTAAAGTTGGAGCAAGGATTTGGAGACCAGCAATGCCTACACCTCCAGGGGCACAGGAGTGGAAGAGAAAGGCCAAGGGAAGCACAGCACTACACCCACATCATTGCTTTCACAGCTTTCTAAGATGGGCTACCTGAGTCCCAAGGTTAAACTATGCTTAGAGTCAAGGTCAGGGCTGGCCTTCCTGTAGCAACAAAGGTTACAGCTTCAGGGACAGGATGGAAAAGGGATGGAAAAAAGCATTCCAAAGAGGAATGGCACTGCTCAGACATCTCTGCTAGAAGAAATTTCTGATCTGAGCCACCTATGATGCTGAGAACCTCAGCCTTACCCCCAGGCTGCCATTAGGGTCAGGATTAGGGTGCGGAGAGCCATGAGGCCAACTATTCCAGGGATGCTGTACCTGGAATAAACATGCCAAAGGAAACATGGCACTGCACCAACATTCCTGCTGCCAGAATTTGAGATTGAGAAATGCAATCTTACACCTAACACCTTATACAATCATAGACTGATACAATGGCTTTAGGCTGGAAGAGACAGACACTCAGAGGCGAATTTATCACTCTCTCCAACTCCCTGAAAGGTGGCTGTAGTCAGGTGGGGGTTGGTCTCTCTCCAGGCAGCAACTGACAGAATGAGAGGTCACAGTCTCAAGCTGCATCCAGGGAAATATAGGTTGGATATTAGGAAAAAGTTTTTTGCGGAAAGAGTGATAAAGTACTGGAATAGTCTGTCTGAGGAACTGGTGGAGTCTCCATCCCTGGATGTGTTTAAGAAAAGATTGGATGTGGCACTTGATGCCATGGTTTAGTTGAGGTGTCAGGGAACGGGTTGGACTTGATGAAGTTGAAGGCCTCTTCCAACCTTGTGGTTCTGTGATTTTAAGTCACCTAATTCCAACTCCCCTGCCATGGACAGGGACACCTTTCACTAGACCTGGTTGCTCAAAGCCTCATCCAACCTGATCTTGAACACCTCCACGGAAGGGGGGCACCCACAACTTTTCTGGGCAATGTGTTTTAGTGCCTCATCACCCTCCTAGTAAAGAATTTCTTCCTAGTATCTAATCTAAACCTACTTTCTTTCAGTTTGAATCAAGTCCCCCATGTCACTACTTTTTAAAAAATCCCTTTCTGTCTTTCTTGCACGCTCCCTTCAGGTACTGGAGGGCTGCTATAAGATCTTCCTGGAGCCTTCTTTTCTCCAGTCTGTCTTCATGGTAGAGGTGCTGCAGCCTTCTGACAATATTTGTGGGCCTCTTCTGGACTCACTCCAACAGTTCCATGTCCTTCTAACATTGTGTGCTTCAGGGCTGAACAAAACCTTCCAGGTGAGGTCTCACCAGAGGGGCAGAATCATCTCCCTCAACCTGCTGGTCACTCCTCTTTTTTGCAGCCCAAGATATGGCTGGTGTTCTGGATTACAAGCACAAATTGCTGCTATAGTGATAGTCTTATTCACTAACTCACACAATTTTTTCTCCCCCGAGCTGCTCTTAATCCATTCACTACCCAACCTGTATCTGTGCTTCGGATTGCCCCAGCCAAGTGCAGGACCTTGCACTTGGCCTTCATGACGTTCACATGGGTGCAGTTCTTAAGCCTGTCAAGGTCCCTCTGGGGGGCATCCCTTCCCTCCAGTGTGTCAACTGCCCCACACCTTGGAGCTCTGTACATCTTAAAAGTAATCACTGAAGTTCAAGTGATAAAAATAATTATTTACCAGAAACTCAACATTTCTCTTAAAAATCTTTTAGCAATGAAACAAAACAAATAAGGAAAATATTCTCAGTACTTTTTCTTGCAGATATGAGGATACTGTAAATTCAGTCTATTTGCTGAAGTTTGTGTGGAATTCAAATCGATGTCATTAAAAAGATATCTTTCTATCACATTTTGATATTTTCAGCATATTATACTGTCCATTTGACCCTTCTGATAACAAGGATATGCTCAGACCTTCTCCAGAGAAAAAAACCCCACATCCCTGAAATAAAAAATCAATGTAAAATGACACAATGCAATGAAAGCAATTTTGCAGCATCAAAATTTAAATGAGCAGCAGAACTTCTGTATGCTTTTCAAAACCAAGCCAACTAATATTTTAAAGTGTGACTGTTATTCCTGCATACACTAAAAATAATGGAGTGAGCCAAAGTCAGTAAAATCCTGTGTCATCACAGAAGAACGTTTCAGTAGAATGAGCATCCATAGCAATTTAGAAGTTGGTTTGCTTTTGTGGAGATTTGTTTTGGTTTGTTATTCCATCACAAGCGCTGTAACATGTAAGTTTTTCTGTGGCTCAGGCTGGCATCAGTAGCATCATACAATTCTATAATGTTTTTGTTTTATATAGAGGTGCATGTACTTCAGTTGTTTACACATCTGAGATTACCACAATGTTGGTGTAAGGGAGGAATCAGCTAAATGGGTATTTCCTTACATGGTTGTCTTAATTTTATACAGTCACAACTCCAAACATATGCCATGTGTACTTTTTTGAGAGCTGGTTAGATTAAATCTATTTCCAGTGATTTAAAGCACGGTTAATTAATTTATTTTTTTTTTGTAAATACAACTCATTTATAATAACTGAAACTGTTCTGTAACATGAAGCAGCCAATTGGGATGAGAATTTCATTGTACTGTGCTGGGGGGGTGGTACTTTTGCATGTCATACACAAATGTTCCCTCAAGTTCTGTTTTGGAAATGGAAATTATTTATTTTTCACTTATCACTGTTTCAAATTTAACAGGATTCTGTCTGGAAATAAAAATCTCTTAGTCAAAGCTGATTCAACAGGGTTGGTGGTGCTTTAGTGTCCAGTTCTTAGCCTTTTTCCAGAAGGTTTCTGACAGCATTTTCTCAGGAATCATCTTGTCTTGAGCAGCTGACACTGCCTTTAAGTAAAAACAAAAAAGTGAAATACATTTCTATTTCTCAGACATTTTTTCTTGTAATCTCTGGTCATTTGATCTGGTCTAGGTAACAGATCTCACTATAAATGATGATAAAAAACTAACAGATAAGAAAAAGACAATTAAAACTAAAAACTGGAATGTGTACTGGAAAAACTGAAACAACAAATATTTTGTGTGTGGGATCCCACTGAAGTGAAAATAATGGAGTCTTTTGTCCGATTTGTGGTTATGGTTGCAACTGCATGGTAAATATTACTTCCAAAAAGAGACAAAGCTGTCCAACACAGATGTTAGATATTTTCAGTCTTAGACTGAAAGTGAAACTGCACCAGTTTGGAGACCACAAACCTAAACCTTGTGCTGTTTAAACTGTGTTACAGACAAGAATATAGCATTCAAGAAAATACAAAATGGAAGTAAAAATAAGAAATAGAAAGGAGTTCTGGGACCCACCCTGTATTTTCAGAGATTTTTTTTTAATTTATTTAATTTTATCAGCTGTTGGAAATGAGGCAGTCCAAGCAGGGAAAAGTATCAGAAAATAAGCAATCTCTGTTTTTCCTGCATCTTGATAAATATACTCGGATACTACTGAATGCTACTGACTCCCCATAGTTCCTTCTGTTTTCTGCTTAAGAGCACCTACTGCTTTTAAATGTACTTTAATAATTTAAATATACATGTCAATAATATTCAATAGTATTTGACAGCAACAAGTATTATCTTTTCCTGGGAAAGGCCTGGATAATTTTTCCACAAAGATATGCAACAGTGTAACTTTATGAACAAAAGAACATTTTCAAAAAAGAAAAGTTGGTGTGACATTAAAGAAAAACCAGCATTGACTAGGCCTGCATATTGTCAGCATAGATTAAACCTCACAATAATTCTCAGGAGACAAATGCTGTTATACCTTTTTCCCCATGAAGGCTCAGCAAGGCAAACCAATTTTTTTAAAAACACAAGTGACTAATGTGTTTTGAATGAGGCAGCAGTTTTATTCCCAGGGGTCTGAGTTAGCACCCAAAATTACATCCAAACTGTGCTTCCCTTTTACTGCCATCCTTGCTAAAGTATTTGAAAGAGTCATCTATTCCAAGTAGGCAATTTTGACAGCAACTGGTACTGCTTAAATGTATATTAGCTCTGTTAAATTGAACTGAATTTAATGCTGGGAAACCTTAATATAGGCCATTAGAAGATATAAGGAGATAAACTACACATAAGGAGAAAATGCTGTCTCTGGCCATCTGCTTGTCCTGGTAACACACAGAAAATTTGCAATATGCACCAATTCCCTCAACTTACTGAACAGCAGGTGCCCATCTTTTCCTTCAGCTGTCCAAAAACTGTTCCCTTACAACTCTCCCTGTTCTCCCTGAAGGATTCTTTCGTAGTTTTGTAATGCAAATTTAGAATAAGGAGGAACAGGTTCTGTTTGAACTAGAATTATCTCAATTTACCTGGTAACCAATGGGTATAGATCCTTATTCTGTCCTGTGAGCATTCTACTTAAATGAACAATCACTTTTTTCCCCCTAGTGTCACATCTTTTATAGATGAAAATGACAGCAGTATTTTGCAAACAATAAAAAGCACAGGGTGTGAGGACTGTGAATTAGGAATGCTGTTTCCACTGTGCTGTTTTTCTCAATAAATGCTAAACCATAAGTAAAGCAAAAAAGTGAACTAGAATAAGTTATTGTCTTACATCTTTAGCAATCATTTTTGTCTTCACTTGAAGGGGGGGCTATTGCTGGTTGAAGTCCTAGGAATGTCAGGCTGAGATGTTACAGATAGAGTGGACAAGAGTATTCCATTCAAAAAAGTCACCATTTAGGGGATCAAAGGTTGAGATATGGCAATATTAAATTCAACACACAACTGTGTGTCTTTTCTGCATTTATTTTGAATGTCTATATTTTTTGAATGCCTTATGCATTTTCGAAAAGTCTTGAGGCTCACAGTTAAAATTTAATGCAGTAAATTAAGATTTTTGGGGACTGCTAAAATAAAGAATTAAAGCTCCAAATTTACAACCTCATCAAAAAGAAAATATTAATATCAAATTTAGTTTTTAGGCATGTAATCCAAAACTATGATCTCAGCAGCCACTAAGCAGCCAGTTACATGTCTTTAGCCATCTCCTCATTCATCCCAGGGATTTCATGACCACTCATATAATTTTCATATTCTGCTCCTCTACAAGAGCCTCTTGATATTCAGAAACTAGATGGTACCATGCATTTACTTACGAGGAGTTTGATCAAATAAGTATGTTCTAGTTATGGATTAACACCAATCAAAACATTAACAAATTGCAACTTTGATTGCATTGATTGTGGTGTTTCCACAATGTGCCCTTTGAGGCATGTTGTAGGTTAGAGCAATCCCTAGAAAGGTGTGAATTTAAAGCTCTCTTTAAATGGATTTTTATGTAAGTGGATTGGTTGCTCAGCTCTCCAGGGAAAAAGGCTGTTTAGCCCTTCCATCAAAGTCACTGTGCAGAGAGAGAAAAGCTCATGAGGGCTATAGGTGAAACATGGTCTTGGTGATGAGGGCACTTATCTGGAAAACAGTGTATTTAAATTCCAAGAGACAGAGAATGGAATTAACCCACTTTAACACCCCAGGGAAATGTTTAATCTCCTACTAAACAAGAAAGGGGAAACAATGCCAGCAAAGGGTACCAGCAGTCTCCTTTCCTTTTTAAAGAAAACCTAAACTGTCTTTGCATTTCAACTGGCAAGTTGCTGTTGCATAAAACTCTGCAACAGGCTAAGCTGGGGTTTGGGCATTGTACCTGGCCTCTCAGAGGAGACCTAAATTTGCACCAATCTGTGCTGGAGTAGCTCAGACCCTAAGTAAAATCCTACAACTGAAAAACCAGGAAGTCTATGAAATTTAGGCACCTCTAGGGCTAGAGCACCACAGAGGATTAATTTTGAACAAAGATTTACTTTAAGGACCAAAGTTGCAATAAAGGTTGTTTTAGAGGCCTAGACACAGTACCAGATCTCATCCCTAGTGTTTCAGTGTTACAATTTCTCCAAGTACGCCATCAATAATTCCTCTCAGTAGTACGCAGCTATTATGAGGGTGAAATTGATATACAGAGTTAATGTGATGATAATAGTAACATCAAGGAAGTTGGATAAAAATGATATGACATAATACCACCTAAAATGTTGCACAGTATCAGAGACACATTTTAATCCTTGTGATTTGTTTCACCCTTACCCGGTTACATTAATCTCCTGTTCCAGTGACCCTGTTTATATCTGATGTGGGCTATAATTTTAAAACCAGCGTCTCTTTTCAAATTCTTTGGCTTCCAAACACTGAAAATTAGAGGCTATTTGTAAGAGGTAGGCTTTACTTTGCATTAAAATGGATGCATGTCTGTTCCATGTGCAATTATTATTTGTTTGTTTGTTTGTTTTAGATTCTGTTCCATTTTAGGGACCTAGATGAGCAGCAGAGAGGAAAAATATTTGTTTTGCATTTTTAACACAGCTCAAGCCTGGGTCAGGAGAAATCCTGTGGACAAAGGGGAGATGCTGCTTTCCCTGACAGCAGCTGACCTTGCTCAGCTGGGAGAAGCTTCTGGAGAGTATGATGCATTCTGGAGGATGTGATGAGAGTAGCAGAGTGTGAAGGACACAGAGCAAGCAGAGGGTCCACAGCAGGAAGAGGCTGGGAAGCCCCAGAGAGGATAAGTGAGCAGGCACACAGCCAGGCCTCCCAGAGGCTATAAGAAAGAAAAGATTTTTTCTCAGAACAGGGAAGGAAGAGAGGCTGCTGGAAGCAGAGGAACTGCTAAAAGTTTCTGGCAAAGATCAGGACAAGGGTTAGAGGACATTATACATGGGAGGGAGGAGATTTTTTTTTCCCCAAGGGGAAATATTTAGGATTTGTTGTTTATTATAATGCTTAAAGAAACTTAACTTTTAGTTTAGAAGTCCTATGCCTACTTTAAATAAATGTTCATGAAATGTAATCTCAAATCTCACATTCGCTAGCAGACATATCAGAGTCTGATGTGCTTCTTATTCAAAGTCTTTTTCATTTTTAAACAAGCATCACTCACTCAGTAACACTTTAATATTTTAAAACATTTGTAGATATTCACTGAATGGCAGGTTTTTGACTTGCTGCATTTCAAAGGTTCAGATAAGACTAGATGAGAAAGCCTAACATGGGACTTCAGGTGTTATTAAATGACTTGACTTTTCACATTGGGGAAAAAACAGTGTCATCTCCCACCCCTCACCCACAAGCAAAGAAAAAGCAAAGCAAAATAAACAACAAAAAACCCCCAACAAAACAAGACAATAAAAAATTAATAACTGAACACCTGAATCATGTGCTTAATCCAGGCAATAATATCCTCTGTCATCAGTAACCTCATTAGCATCATTTCACAAGAGGATTAGCTGTGTAAAGTAAAACAGACACAAAAGTCATTCCCATTAGAAATGGGAGTAAACTGTTATCCTGTTGATTGAACAGAAGACAGCCTGAAAGAAAACATCCCATGGAAACCTGTGTCATGAAAGGGACTGCCAGGAAAAATAAGGCCAAGCAAGCAATGGTCATTTCAGCTCCTCAAAATTACAACAACTTTGTGGCTGAATCTCTTTGATCCTGCTAGGAAGGAAACCTGGGGGCTGCTGATGGTTAGTGATAGGACCATCCTCATAGGGCAGCCACTCAGGCAAATTCTGAAGCCTCATTTATACAATAGCTCAACAGCAAAGGACATGATTTCTGGCACAGAGATGGTGATAATGTTTCACTAGAGGAAGAAAGGGTGCTATGTTCCCTTGAACAGCACTCTGAACATACAGGACAGGTATCAATTAAGAAACTTCTCCTTATATTTATCCACAAGAAAACAAACACCTGGCTTGTCCTCTGGCAGGAGGCATGACACATTTTGGGGGCAGATGAAAGAAATCCAATAAACAGAAGCCAGAGCTATGTGTAGTACTATATCTGTCCCCATTTTCCTCTCTGCTGATCTACTAGTAATAATTATTTTTAGTAATAATAATAATGTTTAAAGAAAAATAAGATGTCACAACCCTTTCATGCAATTACTATGTGAGCAAGCAGTCAGTTTACCTCTCTCTTTCACTGAGTGAGTATGGGAAAATGTTGAAACAAAGCATCTTAGCAGTGTCATGTTTTTAAAAGTGCTGTTACCAACACAACATGCTTTTTCCAGCAGAAGGCCTAATAATGTCAAGAGTGCAGGAGGTCTCATAAGCAGAAATAATGGCAGTTTCACGCAACACGTGAAATTATAATGCATCTTATGAGTAAATCAAATCACTTTTTCTTTATAATTTCTGAATTCCATAGGGGCCATGAAACACATATTTAAAAGGTGTGCAGAAGGACCTTATTCATTAAACAGCAGAGAGAAGCAGTTGAAGCTTTATTAAAAATTGACTAATAGGCATTCCAGGTAATTGAACTGACAGGCTGTTTTGACAGCTGCAAGCAAAAATGTGCTTTCTCTAAACAGTTGGTGTAAATCTTTTAGATTTCTAGAAAGAGAAATGATGTACTGGTTTAACTTTAATCAGTTTTATGAAGTTAAAAAAATTGTAACTGTTCACCTATGTAGTTGAGACTACGCTAATTGAAGGTGCTGCCAGTCATTTCAGTGGTAGAGTTTGTGCTGAAAGAATTGCCAAGTTCTCACACAATGAAAAAGTTGGAAGGTGATTACTTTAAAAAGTTTTGCTTAGCAGAAAATGTAAATTAAGATGAAAACTGAACTCTGAACTTGATTTCCAGAAAGGCACTGAAATATTCAATCTGGCTGAAGTTGTTGGATTTTGCAAGAATCTATCAGCTTTGAAAATCAAGCTGCAACTAACTAACAAATGTGACAATCTGCACCTTGAAGGGACTAATGTGAAGTAATAGGCAATTATACTGTCTAAATAAAAAAAAAAATAGAAGGAAGAAAAGGGGAAAAAACAACAGAGAAAGGCTGCTTTGTAGGTTTGAGAATTCAAAGTAGCAGGAAGAAAGGAAAAAACTTGTAATAGTTAGGCATGAAAGACAAGATAGAATTAAAGTTGGATTTTATAATAATTTAGTTCACTAAAAAGGAAAAATTGACCTGGTAGGCAAATGTCAAAAAAGAGAAAGAATTTTTAGAAAGGAAAAGAAAAACACTAAAGAGGTAAAGTAAGTAAAGACTTAAAAAAAACCAGATGGAAGATTGAACATTTTCGGAATATTGTGTAGGTATTGGCACACTACATAATTAGAATCGATGTGAGTGTAAGACTTGTTGAGAAAACATTGAAAATAGAACCATTTTACTTTGTGTTCAATCTTTAGGTGCTATTTTAATCTGTGCATACAAGTATACATTTTATATCTTGATTTAGAACGGATCTGTTCTCTTTTCTAAAGCTCACAAAAAAAAGGATAAATAAGATGGACTCACCACAGGCATGTCACTTCAACTATATGTATATATAGAATAGTATAACAACAGACAAGAGAAGAGAAAAATCTTAGAAGAAATGAAAATAGCTGACACACTGAGACTACTCTACCTGGTGTTTGATTGTAACATCTCAAAAGCAGAAGGACACAGCTGTTGAATTTCTATATGTGTTTTTATTTTTAATACACAAGAAAACAGAGAGTTGTAGTGTACAAACACTGCAACACTGCCATGCTGAACTTAGCTGATGTTTGATTAATGTACCGGATTGATGTATAATAACTGAACAAGAAATCTACATGCTATTTTGAAGGGTTTATTTGATTTGGACATAGGAGTCTTTTAGTCATTTAGTATGAGAAAGAGTGGTCTTGGAAGATAACTCTGTATTTCACAGTTATCAGTTTTAAACTACTCTTTATTACAAAAGGGAAGAGCAATTGAAACACTGACTATTAGTAAAACTGGTTTGAAAATGAAATTTGATTGATATTTTAGATTTCTTGGGACTATATATGGCACAGCTTTGTATAAATTATATTTGTTTAAAATGCAGCTGAGCTCAGAACTGCCAGGAACAATTTAGACACCATAAATGTTTCCTCTAAATTGAATCAGAGAAGGCTGAAAAGCCTCTAAACACTGTACAGGGATTCAATGTTTAGGTTTTAAATGAAACAATTTTAAAAATTGGAGCCTTGCCATCATTTATAGCGCTGTCAGCGTCAGTGCTCTGACAAAATAGGTTGATTTTCTTCTTCTGTTCTTTGCTCATCTTTATTGGACACTTCACCGTTAAATGCAGTAAATGAGGGGAGTGGGAGGAGAAGACAGAACAAAAGGGTAAATGAAACATTATTATGGAAAACTATTTTCAGAAATTGCATTTTATATTCAATATGGATATTTTTTCCTACACCCAACACTAAAGACCATTTTTATAAAACACAATGAAGTCATCTCAGATATTTTGTTGTTTCACTATATCCAAATAGATTAATTTTTTGGTTTCAATGAAGATTTATGCTACCTATATTGCACAAGGTAAGTGTAAATAAGAGCTATAAATTGCTAAGCAGTTAATGTTGCTTGTGAATGGAACTATTGTTCTCTAAACAGCCTGAATTTTAGAGAATCCAGCTAACTTAACGCCTATGAGGTGCCATACAGGAAAATTGCTATAAAAATCTAATAACAATAAACATGCAATGGTATTAAGTTATATTAGTTTGGGTGAAAGTACATATATTTAGAACTTATTAGTATATATACAGTTAAAACAAGTTTAAATTAAAAATGTTTTGGGCACATGTGTGTCCAGCTCACCACATACATACCTGCTCCTTCATTTGATTTGATACCTTGTTATTAATGCCTGGAACTACAGACTACCTAGAAGTGTCTGAACCATAAAGACTGAAATTATTGCAAGCTTCCAGGGCAGTCTACAATGGAATTCACAAGTGAAGGACAGTCTTGTTTAACAAGAAATCTTTTACTAAGTTTCTGAAATTTAAGCTATGAAGACAAGGCCCAGGGAAGATACCAGAACCTACAATTTCTTAGAGGAGATATAGATCTGCTTATTCTGGATGGACAATATCAGGATCCAAACTAAAAGCCTAGATTTCAAATCCTTTGTATTATGCCAGATTTCTGTGGCAGGATTCATGGCAATTCCTTAAGCCTCAATAGCTTTACTGTACTCAGTCCGCTGAGTAGAGACACTTTCTGTAGGATATTAAGAAATGGTAAATATTAATGTGTCAGCAAGTCTTAAAGATTTCTAGATGTATTGTCTAAAAATCTAGCAAAGGAGAAAATATGGTAAAGAATCAGCTTTCACTACAGGAACTGGAAGTTGCCAGTGAGTGTCAAAGAAATGCACACAGCATATCAAAGTTAGCTACAAACCACCTACATTTTGCTGTACGAGGTCACTATGTCCAGTGGCAGAGCCAGTTATTGCACAGTCAGTTCTCATGCTGCTCCTATTCCCTCCAGTGCATTACACAGTCATACTCTACCATTGCTCCACTTCTTCCTTTAAAGGACTTGGACACATAAAAATGCATTTCTGAGCACCTTTCTGATATGATAAGGAGATGTCTTAATCTATTTGAACATAAAATGTGCTAATATAAAAATGAGCTACTGGTCAAATTCTAGCCTTGAGGCTGCTACAGCTTATCTTCTGAGGGTGAAGAAATAGGGCATAAAACCATGCTCTGAATTAAAACCATACCTATACCCTGACAGTTAAGAATGTTCTTCTGCTGATGGTCTATTTCTACACAATTCCAGGGTAATAAATTTAAAAAGCAACCAAACAGAATAACAACCTTCATGTGCAGTGATTTCTCAAATCATAAAATAACTCACTATTTTGACTGCAATGATAACAACAAACACTTATTTAAAAAGAAAGGTGATTGCTTTTACTTTCAGTACATTATCTTTTGGCAAAAAATGCTGGTTTCAATTAATGTGTATTGATTCAAAGGAATGTGTAAATTAAAGTTGATATGCAGTGGTTCTGAATGGTAATTTTTTACATACTCTAAGTATAAATTGAGCTTAGAAGAGTGTATATCTTGTACTGAAGATATTGCTTTGACCAGGAAATTCAAAGAAATTAAAACAAAATGGATTTCAGGGGGAGGAAGTTTGAATAGATCAGAGGAAAATGTGGCACATCCTAAAATAGTTTAGAAGAAACATCTTCCTACAGGTTATTCCTTGTTTTGCCACATCCTTCTCTTTAAATCAGAAAAAGTCCAAGTCAAAGTGATCTTGCATTGCTCTGGCTCTCTAATTTAGTTAAACCTGAAAATCATGAAATATAACAAAAATACTGATCAGCTTCATGTTAAACTATTCCTTTAGCTTGAAAGAGACTGGAAAGGATATGGGGAAAAGATGTAAATGGTGGTGTAATTAGGATTTGGGAGCAGGGTATTTTCTACAACTACTAAAAAGTGTTTGGAAGAAACCTCCTTTGTTCATTAGGGCTCATTAAAATTCTTGCCACAATGGTTTTTTTTCCATATTCATGCAGGCCAAAACCTAATGTGGATCACTGCGCCTGACTGCTACACCGACAAGTAGTCATATTTCTTCATTGCATGCTTAGTTGAAGAATTATATTCAGAGGAGCTTTTAAAGGAAGAATTGCCTCATTTTCACTTCATGCTTGTGGTAGATAATCTTTTGTTAGATATTTTACTGTCTTGTCTTATAAATCTCCAAAGAGCAAAAGCAACTGTGTGTATCATATTCAAACTTTTGGGTGTACTAAGCTACTCAGGTAGTATACACATAAAACTGGAAACAAAAGAATATAATATATAGTGCAAGGTGTAGGTACTAAATAATTAACATCATTAATCTTTGTCCTGATGCACAAGTCCTCATAAACTACAGAGATATTGCAGAGCAACAATAACATAAAAATGAAGTGCCCTGAGCCATCCTTTCCAGAACCAGCAGTGTTGTGTTGTAAACATTGTTGCTCATCTCATGTTTTTAAAGTGCATGCTAAGTAGGGAGTTATTGTTAATTGTTTCCATCCTCGCTTTGCACACAAAGGAGGAAGGACTTGGCTAGACTGGCCTCTAGGAGCACATTTTTTATCTGGGTAATTTTAGGTATTTTCAGCCAGTCACAGAAATATTTATGGGGAAAGGAGGAGGTGTGGGGAACACACCAAATAAAAAAAATAGCACACTTATAGGCTTTTCCTTTTTTTCCCAGATTAAAAAAAAAAAAAATTATTATTATTATTATTATTATTATTATTATTATTATTATTATTATTATTATTATTATTATTATTATTCATGCCTTTAATTTGGGCTTTGAGAAAAAAACCTCTAACATTTAAGTGCTTTTTTTTTCTCTCTTTGAAAGTTTTTACTTTTGCCTTAATGGTCTCTTTATAGATGGTCTTAGAAAACAGTTGATAACACCATCTGACCAACTCCTTACAAGTCTGAAATTGAGCTCCTTTTAGCTCCTACTGGGATGGAAAGGCACTGTTTATCTTCCCTCTCTGTTCTGAAGTTTAAATGTGTGTATCATTCTCTATGGTCACAGCCCAAAATTAAAACTGTTTCTAAACCAATGCAGTTAAACTGAACATGCTAATATCTCCAGAAAACAGATGCCATAATTTTGGCAGATTTCTTATATGTTTCTCCCTCACTGAAAATGCTATAAAGCAGTGATGCATTTTTACTGTAACATATCACCTGCTTTAAAAAGGAGTACATAATTGTATTTACTTATCCATGTCTATAAAGCACACATGCATGCATACACAATTTGTTTTCCACATGCTTCTTGTTCAGAAATTACCAGAGCTGTAGAGGAATGAGGGTAGAGGAATAAAAGTGAAGGAATAAAGTAAAATAATGAAGTGCAAGCATGTGAGATTTGATTCACAGTGAGTTGTGTTGGCTGCTTCCAGAGACAGACTTAGCAGTAAAGCTGTCATGGATACCACAAGTACAACTGCACCAAAGCCCAGAGACTGGGAAAGCCAAGTTGAAAATGGCAAGGGGGAAAAGAGTACTGGGTCTTGGCTGAAGCAGCTGTCTGGCTTTATCCCTTTCATCAAGCTTCACTGCATCTATGCTACTCTGTAAATAGGACTCAAGCACTGGAAAGAGTGGTTTACATAGAGTGACTTGAATTTTCTGGTTTATTAAATGCTCCGGGATCTTTCCCAAAAGTCAGTGCTATTTGACTAAAGAAAATATTTGATTTGAGGATATGTATGAGACTTCAGAATGCAGATTTAATTTCATGAACATTCAGGTCAATGTATAGACTACAAGCAAGGTCAGTCTCAGTTCCAGGCCTCATTGTTCTGAAAAGATATTAACCATTTCCTTCCTATTCCCCAGATTTCTCACCTGTGGAGAGAGAAACTCCACTATGTATGCTATATGAACCATGCTAGATGAAAGTATTATAAAATAACCAGGCTTGGCTGTTCTTAGACAAATTTCTCTCAGAAATTTTAAATGGTTTGACTGTATATTCAAGATATGCAAAATCTTGAATTTGAAGAAAAATTACCTTCCCAAAAAGGCAAAATGGTTTTGTAAGGAACCTTAAAACTGATGCAAAATCAAATTTTGACATTTGTTTGGTTTTTGTTTGATTTATTTATTTATATATTTATTCATTCATTTATTTTAAAAATTTTCTACAGAAGTTCAAGAGGACTCTGAAGAATTCTGGAATGAACCCAGAACATTGCTGTCAAATTTTTATGGTTTTGAGTGGAGTCCTTTTCACTCTCCAGAACCCATTTAACAATTTCTTAATATTTTGGTTAAATATCTTAGATCTCAGTGGCAGAAGGTGAAGGGGGACAACAAGTATTCATCTCAGCTGGCAAATGCTCAATGGGCTGTATTTCATATATATGTCTGAGTGTTGAAGTAATTCAAAAGAACAGGCACATTGAAGAAATTGTACCGTGTATATAGATATAACCTCTGAAAGAGAGGTCCCCCCTTGGGAAAAAATGTGTTCTGAAAGGCATGTTTTTATGTGCATTTATGGTTTAGATCCTTTAGGCACCTTCACTTTGTGGAGTAAAAAGATCCATATAAACAAACAGAAGGGGTGACTGTGTCTTTCCCAGGGAAAAGAACCCAATGGAAGAGGTCTTCTATTTGCCCCAAATTCTTCTGGATCCTGAAACCTAAATGTAAAGAAAGAGTTCTTCTCAGCACTCGACTCTGCTACAGTCTGTTCAGGGTATGTTGTGTCAGCTCATAGAGACTGATATGCCTCTTACTCTTGCAGAATTACAGGAAATAATTGCTTCTGACTTATTTAAGAATACAAATTTATATCATAAAACTAAAACAAATAAGAACGTGATTAGAAAGTAATGCTGTCATTTAAGACTTAGAAAGTTTTGTCTCTTTTCCCCCTAGATATGGTTCCTTTAATATCTCTAAATGATGCTCTGAGGGAAATAATTTCACTGCCATCTAGATTTGGATTGTTTCTTAAATTAGCAGGAAAGTTAGAAAAATGCTTTTTCTTTCTCTCTCTGAAAGCTATGGTAACATTTGATATAGTTCCTTCTCTTTGTCTCTGTGTATTATAAATGACTGAGCAGATTGTGAGTCGTGGGTGTGGGTGGCAATTAAGATAATAATTGTTCATATAATATAGAAACTCAATTGGAAAATGGCAACATTCCTGCCTTCTTCTCTGCTCTTTTAGACAGTGAAAAAATGGTCTTTATTACGTGAGATACTCCACTGAGAAATATGCATTACTTTTCAAATGAGATATTGGGGGACCAACTGGCATAGCATTTTTGGATAATGTTTGTAAATACTGTAAACCAGCAAGTATTTTTATTGTCCAAAGATTACAAGCAAGATTAGAGCAAGGCTGAGTTTAGAATTATGGAAGGTTTCAAGCCAATGTCTTTTAAAGATGCAGTGAGTAAAAATTCAGGGAGGATATAGTTTCAAAGGTTTGTTTCTGTTCATAGCTAGTTACACTTCTGTGTCCCTTTCTTTTTTAAGGTGGACTTAGTAATTTTGCTCTTCCTGGCGTTTTTGGTTATTTTTTTCTTCCTTTTCTTAGGCAAAACTACATAATTTTCTCACTTCCTAGACTGTGGTTCCAGTGCTACACCAGTTCTTTTTATTTGAAGTCCCAACATGCCATTAACAGGGTCTATTTCTGTAATCTTTTGACTATCAAAGTTTAGTGATCTCCAAAGCCATCTGATAGTAAATACTTGATTCTTTCATTGTGAAAAAATGTTGCATTCTGGAGATTTGTGTGGATTTATATTTAATACTTTATAATATTTGCCAAGACCCAATTTTTTTTAGTCATTTATTACAAAAGAAAAAGAAAAAGAGGATTGCTATTTCTATTATAGGGCTGGTGTATGTATTTAATGATATGTTAGTTCAAGTGGCAGAAAGAAAGAGTATAAAACGTGCAGCTAGATCTAGTTTTTTGCATCTTTTATAATTTGGCATCTTTCCATAGACTTCACTGGAATTATAACCTCTGCCAATGAGTATAATATGTGGTTTCCAGAAAATATCAGTGCAATAATTCACTTGGCTAGACATAGATTTCTGTGGATGAAGCTTAAAAAGACATCTTTTTATATTTTTCTTGAATATTTCTTTCAACATGGTAATTAGGATAATGGATCATGCCCCCACTACAATCTATGAATCGGTGAGACAACTGTGCTTGTCTATGATAATGCATATCACAGCCCTGAGGCAAAGCACATGAGAGCTGGGGGAAGCATTCTCAGGGAGAGCTGTCTAACAAAATGCATTTCTACCTAAGGCAACTAATATCCTCTGAAACCTATGAGTCTGTTTCAGCAAGTCTAACTCGATGGGAATTCCAATTAGGGTGTCCTCACTAAAGATGTCTCTGTTATCTATAACTTTGGAGACCACCTACATCACCAATTAGTAGATTTTGAGGTGCATGAAATTTTTTAATGAATTAACATGTACATGCTCTTGGAGGCTGTGGGGGTGTGTGGGGATTTATTTCTCTGTGCTCCTGCTACTTTCCTCTTTTCTTCCAATGACATTTCTTGTTGTGTCTGTCTGTGGTAATGATGACCATCCAGCTCATTTTCAGAGGATCGTATTGACACTAACCTTTGGCTCACCCATCTGTTCCTCACTTTATTGCTTCAAATATGTCCTTTCTGGCTCATTGTTAAATTGGAATAGAGGCAAAATCCTCCAAGCACAGCAGGGCTGTGCTGGGCCCTTTCTGACTCAGAACGCTGCTTGCTGGAGTCCTCTGATTCAGTTGCTCTCACCACTGAGCATTTCTTACCACTGAACATCTTGCTGGATGCTGATGGCAAATAAAACATCTGTGGGTGGCAGTAGGCTTTCCTCTCATAATAACAAAGGAACATAACTTGTGTCCCATATTTTGGTGTGGTTTCCAAGACCCCTTTGGGTGTCTTCTTTCCAGGAAATGAGTAGCTCCTAGCTTGTTAGGCTCAGCACAAACACATGAAACTAAAGGTTAGCTCTGAAACCCTTTGGTTCTGTAGTAACATAATAAATAGTCCAGCAATTTATTGGTGAATAAATTTCTATTGCATGAATGCACAGACATGTAAAATATCAGAGTGTTTTCATACATTCATTCATAATTCCATATATACTGATTGGTAAAGCTTTTAATAGTGCCAAAGTTGTCTAAACAGAAAAAGCAACTAAATCTAGTGTATATTATGAAATTAATGTTTTCTGTATCAGCATTTTCCCACTTTTATTTTTAAATGGTAAAAATAAAGAGTGCTTCGTTTTTAATTCTGATTTACTCCTAATTTTGTCTGACACAATATTTTAATAGAAAATATTCCCTTTTTATCTTTTTCCACTGCAAAAACAAATATATGAAAGCAAAACAAAGCAAAAACCCAAAATTCAGAATATAAGATTACACCAAGATAGATTTGTTGCTTTGGGAAATTTTGTCCTCCAGATTGCCTTGCTTTCAGTGCACTATAATAAAAAATATTTTTAGGTAATTTAAAACATGTGTTTTGAAGTGTACTCTGCAGCAGCTGAAGAAAAATGTGAGCAACTGAGCCATTAAAATTGCAGTACATTTTGCATACCTTAAGTGCAGATACTAAGAATTATTTTGCATTGCAATAATCTTATCCTTTTAAATTAACTTGGAGTGTTGGGCTAAAACACTGGGCCCGGATGACAGTTAAATGAAGGATCTTTACTCTCCAGTCCAGCAAGCTACATTGAAAAACAAGGAAGGGGGCAGGGAGGCAACAAAATTGTCAAGTAGATGAATACCGCCCCTTAATACCAGCAGTAATGGAGAAACTGTTTGCCATCATGCAAATCTGTGCTTAGTGAGCAAGAAACATCTTCCGAGGTTTTCCATCAATGTCAGTTGCACACCAACACGGTTTAAAACAAGCAGCCTAATGTAATATAAAAGCATCATACACTTATTTCCCAATATTTTTTCTATTTAGCAGAATATTTTAGTGACATATCTATGCATATCTATGTATGTATTTCCTACTAGAATGTACAGTAGTTAAAGTAAAATAATATTTTATTTTCAGACTATTTGGTATATATTTTGGTATGCCACAGTCAATGCTATGGAGAAAAAAAAGAGGTAAAGCCACATTTCTCTTTAAGGAACAGATGTACTGTAGCTGACTATTTGCAAGTATAATAGGAAGCTGTGAGTTTGGGACTTGAAAAATGGTTATGTTACTTACAGGAAACATATCAAAACTGAGAGACAGCTGGAAATTGCAGTAGATGAGATACTGGAAAAATCCAGGAACCTCCTGCCAAAATTAGATACAGAAGTATTAGATCCAAATGGATTTAGTTGCCTTTCATCTACACAGCTACCTACACATGCATGTGTTATACACCTCTTTGAATTATATTACCAGTACATTTTCAAGACAGTTGTTTGGGGTTTTTTTACCCCTGCAAAGACATTACCTAATTCAAAATCTTGTCCCCATCTGAGATTACATACATATTTTGAAAAACCTGAACAGCTGACAAACTGTCTATGCTTAAGAGGAATCATTGCAAAAATCCTTTCAGACCACTGTCATTCTACTTGCTGTGCACACCAGCGTTGACCTGTTTCCAGAAGGACTTGCAAGATTCATGCCATTTTAACATGTGGATGGCTCTGAACACTATCTCATCTCTTTTTATGCATAAGCTATTTTGGAAGTTGTTTTAATTCTGTTTCTAGAATACTAATATTTAACTGTCTATCTTTTCCCACTTATTTCCCTGAAATCCCTTAACAGTGTGAATCAAAATCAAAATACTCAGCCAAAATACTTATAAATTTCACAGTTCAAATAACATGGGGGCTAGAATTGGACTCCCAAAAATTAAAGTTACAGTGATAAAACATATCACTGTAGGTATCCCACTAACATGAGCAGGGAAAATCCTTGCCTTGCTAAAGATATCCCAATGGATATTTTTTATGAACTATTACAGGATATACGCTGGTCCAAAGTCCCTTTGCAAATTTTTTTCCTACAAACTGAGAACAACTGTGTCTTTTAAATTGCCTCTCTTCCTTTTTTGTCCTTGTTAATTGCATTTATTTCATGAATTGTTTGTTTTTTACTGTCTTTGGTACCATATCACCTCCAGAACTGCAGCTCGATTCTAGAAGTGAAACAAATGAGGAGATTCTTAAATAAAATTATATAAGAGAACAATGAGGCACATGAGACCATGGTATGTAGCTTTAAAAGGGCAATTTTATTTTTTTTATGTAAGAATCAGCTGAGAATGTATGTATGGAAAACCCCTGGCTTATTTGCTCCTTGAAACAGAGATTTCAGCTGTGGACAAAAAGGCTGGAGGACCTGTGGTGCTGCAAATACTTAGTGTAGTTCAGATTAGATTCTCCAATGAGATAACAAATAGGTGTCCCAAGGAAATTAAGCAGTGCCAGCAAAGTTCCAGAGAAGTTTTAGATCATGCCAGAACATTGTGTTACATTATCATCCTTGTGTTCTGATCAAAAGAATAAGAGTAATTTTGGTGACCAAATTTAGTGAGTAAATTCCTTCTTTATCAGGAAAACTTCCTTCCATCAATCCCTTCTCTCTCTTCCTTACATCCCAAAACTGAAATAATTTCAGCTCCACTTCCTTGTGATGAAGGTTTTGATTTTTTTTTTTTTTTAATTCAGGATCTGATAGAATGCAGCACATGTATACATGAAATGATAAACAGAAAAAAGCTATTACCATGAATTAAGAACTCTGCTTTACTTGATCAGTTACCTGGTAATTATAAATAGTTTCACTGGTTGCTTTTCTACTATGTAGAATTTTGAGGCAAAGAACTCAAACCTGACAAAAAAAGTGCTCTATAAACATTAATGGAGCCTTGGAACAAGCTGTGAGCCAGGTAATTATTATTAGGCTGATTCTACAAGTGTGTAGCCTGAATCACAGGAACTAAATTGCTTCTCTGTCAAAGAAGTACTCAATGGTGGAGCTTAGAAGTCATGTATTCCAGTTTTCACTCCTTTTACTGGACATCACTCTGTCACCATCAGCAGTTTTTGAGAGGAAGGGTTTTTCAAAAACCAACATATACATCATTCCTTGTAAAAAAATGAAATTATTAATATTTATATCATGGCAGACAAGTCCTTGACCTAAAAGGAGGTAGTTGCGCAGTGACGTGATTGCAAGCAGCAGAAGTGACATGGGAAAGAAACACACAGGTGTAATTAGGAGATGACAAGGAGAGAAAAGAAAAATTAACCCTCTGATTCCCTCTGGTAAATATTGTATCCAACCTTCTGTACAGGGATCAAATGATGCAAAGGTCTGATAAAATCTCAGAAGGAAAACACCTATTTCAGCTGATGTCTCCAGGTATTTTCTCATTATGTGCCTCTTCAAAACTGGCTGAGAAATTACTAAAAAGTAAACTTCAGGGAAAATGTAATGTTTGATTCCTAATATTATCTATTTTTTCTGTACTGAAAAAATGGTATAGGAAGTAAGAGTAATGATATAGAAGTGCAGAAGGAGTAAGGAAGGTATGGGAATAGCAGAGAGGCACTTGCAGAGGACAGTCTTCTTGTAGCAGCACATCAAGGTCAAACCTTACCACCTACCCCACTGGAATATGCAAAACTCATTCTCACTAAGCTATTGATCTTCTGTAATGTTAGACATCTTTTTGGAAAATGTGCTAGAGATTGTGGGAAACAGTGTTATAAAGCACACACTGAGTTTGATGAGGGTGTATGTGAAAACACAAGCAGTGTATAAGATATGTTCTCTGGTTTTAGAGGGTTAAACAATGACTTAATTATTTCCCAAATCAAAAGAAGCCAGATCCAAGCATGTGAGAGGCACAGTAATTCAAATGCAGATCCATTCTTTTTATGTGAAGGCTACAATATTTGCTGACAGGTTGGGAAACAAACCAGGGAACCTAAGAAGCTAAATGCCTAAGTCTCAGCAATTTGATCCCAGGCTTTTCAGCTGAGACCATGAGAAGCGGATATCCTCCAGGGATGTGGCTCACCGGAGAACCTGCGAGGCATACAAACAAGTGGGTTAGACCTGCATCATGCAGTTTTTATAACTTTTTTTACCTAGATATGGCTTTGTATATGTGATCCATCAAGACAGCTTTGATCCTTTGGAGCACAGCAACTAACAAAACAATAAAAAAAAAAAAAAAAAAGGGCTAGGAGAAAAGAAGCACATATAAAGAGTTAGGGATTATAGGGGCTTGTCTATGATGGACAGACACAGGCACTCACTGTTTAAAAAATAACACTAGGCATAATACTTTTTTTTCTTTTCTAAACACAAGCTTTCCCAATATCCTTCAATATTTCACACAGAAAGACTCACACAAATACTCCGAACAATGACTTTAAAGAGTAAGGGAATAAACAGAAAAAGATGTGGAAATTTAAAAGGGAAGATTCTGATGAAATACCCAGGAAAGAAACAGAACCCAGTCAAACTTTCCTGTCTCGGGCTTAGTTAGAAAGGACCTTGTGGAGGCTGACTCTAACCTTCGTACACATCACTTTAGCATAGTAGCTGTGAAGTTCACAGAAAAAGAACAATATAGTTATGTGGATGCACTCAAGAGACATCTCTTCACTGCTTTTTTTAGTGTTGAATGGAGGAATCTGTTTTTCAGTAGACTCTAAATTGTTGTTACCCCTGCTTACAAAAACCAAACCCTCAGGAATTCAAAGGGCCCATTTATGAACTGTAAATCTGAAACTTTTAAATAATGGGAAAATGACATATTTCAGGGTTCACTGGATTCAACTACTCCACTCTTTTAGCAGAGATTTCCTACAACCTTGACTTTAAATGCTGAGCTACATAATGCATGATTATATATTCAAATCCCTATTTGACCTCATAAGTGCACACCACTTTAAGAAAAGACATTACTAATGGGATTGAAAACATATAGTGAAAAAAATACAAAAAAATTGCAGTCTTACTCTCAGTAGAATATTTAGTCAAATCAGGCAATTTTACATTAAAATGGATATGAAAATGTAAAAAGAATTAGAATTCTTTCTTTTTAGTAATTTCAAGTGTTTAGGATTATAATTTCATGTTAATGAAGATATGAAGATATTTTTATTCTGATGTTAGGTTTTTTAAATATTTAAACTTAATTTCTTTCTGTGTTATCATTTTTATAGTACTGGTGAACTTCATATATATATTATTTTATCAGATTGACGGTGCAAAACTGTAAAATTTAAAATATTCATGCTTTCAATGGCAAAGCACCAAAAAACATAGTGGTTAAACATTGATATTTCAGAAAATACAAAATATTTTGCTCTATTTCTTTTTCATTATTGTCCATCAGTGCCTTTAGTTTTTCTCTGCTCACTCACAAAATGTCTGCATTTAGCTTTAGTTCTGAGATTGTGCTTGAGGTAGTCAACTCTTAAAGGCTCTTTGCAGTAAGTTTTGCTGCCCTCTGTCCCCGTTTCACCTCCAACCAGCTTCATTACTAATGAAACTTGACAATGTACACAATGTCCTGTGTGCTCGTGCTTGTGAGCAGCCCAGCTTGGCTTTGTCCAGCCCCATCTTCACATTCTCCATCCCTGTCTCCAGAAATGGTTATTAGTACTTTTGTAGCTCATCACTGAATTTCTTACACAAGTATTCATTTTCCCCCCGGGATAATTTCTTACATCAGACTTCTTCTAGTACCTCTGGGTTGGTTTTTTTTTTTCTTGTTGTTTCTCACAATTTCTCATTTTTTTTTTCCTGTTGCTTCCTGCTACTCTAATTGGAGGGTTTTCACTCACCACTATTCAGAATTCAGATACAAATTTCTCACCCCTGTTTCAGAAACAGTTTTTATGTTCACTGATGGCTCTTTAGAAGAACCACTTCACTGGTTTCAGTAGCCAGCTTATAAACCCAGAAATGGATAAAAGAGTTGTTGACAGTTGACTAAATTGTCAATGATGTAAGACTTTGGTGTCGAATTCCCACAGAGTTTTGGACTCTTTTGTAATTGTGTATGATATCAAGTGAAGCTTTATAATGTACTTCATTCATTGCAACCACTTTCAATACACTTCTTATTTTATTCTGGTTTTACCTGTTTACCCTTCATTCCAGCTTCTGGATGTATTCAGATCTACAAGAAGTGACAACAAGGCTTTGGGTCATTCCTTCCTATATTTTATGCTGTTGCTAGTTACTTGGAAATCTCAGAACAGTGAAGTTCAGCTTTACCCTGGCAATCATCTTTACTACATGTAGAAATTAGACTGAAACCATTGCTAGCCTGGATATTTTGAAGACAAACTTTGGAAACTGAACTCCTTTCCAGTTTCATCACTTGTACAAAAATGCTAACTAATCAAGCCTGTCATGTTTTGAAGGAAATTATTCTATGTTACTTAAAACATCAGTCATTATGCATTAAATCCAAGGCAAATTTGATTTTTTAAATGTTTATTGCAATGAAAGCAATAGAGAGATAAATATGTGATGAAGTCCCCATAATCATACTCTTCATAAAGAAGAAAAGTGGGTTTCCAAAATTTACTTAAGGAAATTAGATGCCTAAGTCCCTTGAAGTTTACAGATGCTTTAAAAGTTTTATTAAATAAATAAAGCCCGATTAAAAATTACAATCCAAGTCTCCTTGATTTTTAGTAAAATATCACCATTGACTTCCGTTTATTTTTTAAGCCCTAAAAGCAAGACTACACAAAAGGTTAAGTAAAGAATCCAAAATATGCCTGCTTTGGCACATGTTGAATGATTCTTTAGAAGGATGCTGAACCAATGTCCTTGCTGTTGTAAAATATTAAGCAAGAATATATATTAGTATTTGACATGTAGGAGTGGAAATTTAAACAAAAGCAGAGCTCATATATTGCTTTTATATTCTATCTGCCAGTCAAACTGAGACTTTATAAAGAATGGCAAAGCAATTTTCAATCATGTATGTTATATCGTGTAGGTCAAATTATTTTATGTAAATCTCTTTCACTTGGGCGTTTAAATTTCAATAAAAATGTAACGATAAAAAGTGTGGCTTTTATTTCTCCTTCTTTCTCCAATTCATTCTGAGTTTTGGAGAACAAGTGTTTTATTGAGCATGACACCTAAAAGAGGCATTGTTTTAAAAAGGTGTTAAAACAAGAGTCACATATGTTTTGGATAATGGAGGTATTACAGGAGGCTTCCCCACACAACCTCTCTTTCCTGTAAGCTGGGGCTCGTGGAGCTGTTTCTGTAGGTTAGTTTGAGTTCACTTGAACTCTTCAGATTACCACGTGAGGGTAGCTTACCTGATGACTTACAACAGCATGGTGCATTTTCAGAGTTTCCAATTGTTACTTTGCTTTTTGTTGCTGTTTTCATATGAGAGGTTCCCTGTGTAATGAAGATAAAATATTCTTAGTGCTTAATTGTGCCTAAAATTGGACAGTAACTTGCTTCTGTTGGCCCCTAAAATAAGAAAAAAAAAAAAAAATTAAAAAAAAAAATCAGAATTCGCTGGTTTCAGATCTTACCTAATAACACATGCTTTTCTGAGTCAGAATTCAGTTGCCATGTCAGGCATTCACTTTGTAGTGAACAACCTAAGGAAATGGATCCTAAGCTGGTCTCCCCTCAATATGTAGATGACTGCATGGCCTCTGAAACACTCAGCCTTTTTGCCTGCCCCATTATTTACTTTTGAAGTGAAGAAGAAAGATGACATGCACCTCTGAGAGCTAGAGTATTTCCTAGCAGCAAGATTCACTTTCATGTGTGATGTGGGTTAGATCCTAAACATTGGATAATATGACACATACTAGGCTATTGTACAAGTTGTGAATAATAAACATTAGAGAAATTCACACAGGAAATACTACGTACTTTGGGGGCAAATTCTGAATTCAGAAACATAACTGAAGCTCAGGGAAGATTTTAAATACCAATCCAATGAAGTACATTTGTGTGTATCTTAGTTGTAAAATTATAGTTCCTTGCAAATACAAGGAGGGAAGCTGGTTTACACCACCGGAGAGTAAATACTTGTGGGTTTTTTCTCTTTTGTCTGAAATATGATTGCCCCAGGAATTTTTGGAACAAGTTATTGCTAATATTTGTACCACAGAGCTAAAGAAAGCATAGGCTGGAATGAGAACTAAACAAGAATTAATGCTTTAGATTTTATGAATTATCTGGAGGTTTGCATTATTTCCTGTCCTTAACCAAATGTAAAAGTAGAAAAAAGGAGCAATGAAAGCAAATTGAACACAAACAGAACTTTGTTGAGATTAAGTCAAGTTTGTTTTTTTTTTCAGAATGCCTTTGGATTTCAACATTAAAAGAAATTGTTCTGATAATGAAATTAAAAAAGCATTTCTAAGCAGCAACTTAGAATATTTTGTTCATTTTCCAAAAAAATTGAAGCAACATAATGTAATCCACTGTTTCCTTCCTGAATTCTTTTATCTTTGACATCTTAATCTTTTCAATTAAAATTTGTTTATTTTACACAGGTTCCCAAGTACCACCAGTACAAGTGACTAGCAGCTATGTGCAGGGAAGGGGGAAAAGTAACATTCAGTTCATTTAATGTTTCAAAATCTATGGAAAAGTTTGGTCAAATGAAAATTCAGACTGAAAACCGAAATATTTAAAGATTCCTCTTCTGTTTTCTTAATCCTTTCTCCTGGTAGAGACAATATAATCCAGCTTGGTTAATTTTTCTTTTTCCACAGTGTGCTATTAACTTCCTGGCATGAGATATTGTCATATATTAATGTTGTCAATAGTATCACTATATTAGATAACATTGGTGACATTCCAATGTCACCAAATCTTTCCTCTTTCTAGAAGCTCATGTGTAGTTTTACCTTGGTCAAGAGAAAAGCTTAACAACAAACAGAATTCAATGACTACTTTGAGTTCTGAAGAATAAGGACAACTATTCCCTTGTGTTTTGTAGAGGCTTGTCAGGGATTGCACAAGGACACTTGCACATGTAGTATATAGTTTTATGTTTTTTCATTTGCCAACATAATCTGTCCAGAAAATATAGTTCTTCCAGCATGCTGTCTGATAAGGAATCAATTCCTTCCATTTCCTCTTACCTGGAAACATTGGTCAGAAAAATTTTTTAGTCCTGTTTTTTCCTAAATAGTCCTAACAATAATTCAGGCTCATGTACAGTTGTCTCTTCTGTTATCAACTAAAAACAAAACAAAAAACAAAAAAAAAACCCAACAAAACTCATATCTTCTAAGAGCTTCCCAAAGTGTTAAATACATATTGGTAACTCCCTGTAGGGAAATGTGAGCTGACAGGGAACATCGGCAGTACTCTTGCTGAAGAGAGCGGATCCTTTCTTTATATCATACAAACTCAGCTTTGATTCATCTCTGCACTGTCCTTATGTTGTTAAAGAGTATCAGAGACATACTATAAAATCAGAATCAGTCAATGTTACAGGAAGTTTCTGACACTTTCTCTGTGGGACTGTGCAGAAAGGATATCACTTTGTCATGTCATCCAAAAATGGAATAACTTCTAAGAACCATATTTTACAAATATTCATTCATCTGTTTATTTTTATGCTCTGAGAACAACTTTGGTGTTTTTTCCAGAGTTGCCTGCTGAGTCTTAGGGTCAACATGTGTGAGTTCATGTGGGACTGCAGACTAACGAGGCAGCAATCTTCCTGTCAGTTCAGGACTACATTATCTACTCTGAATGAGATCAGGACTTGTCATGGAATTTGTAATGGGAATACTATAAAGCACAGCAACGTACATGACACAAAGAATAGGAAAACATATGTAGTTGATTGTTTTAGCTTTAAAAAATTAGTCTGTTCATATGGAATCTCAAAAACACTGACAAAATCCTCCATGTTAAAAATAGATCATTTCATTTAGTATTAACATGGAAAGATGGCAAGATATTTGTATCCTTCCACCCACTTGGCTTATGTCTGTGAAATAAATGTTTTTCAGTAACATTACATTGTGGGAACCTGCTGTGACACACAACCATATTCTGCAGTTTTTGTTAAAGATATATGTAAGAAAAGCCTTAGTGAGCTTAGTGATTAGACCATTGAACACCCATACTACAACTGATTACCTGTGTTTTAGGTGCAAAATATTAATAATAACCAAAATGTAAAAGGAATTTAATTTCTTCCTTCCTTGGCTTTCTGGTTTTTTTCTCTTTTTTTTCCCATCAAGTTTAAAATGTCACAATTTAAAACACTCAGCAGGTACATTAAAAACTAAGCAATAGAAGGGAATTTTTACTGTCAGCTGGTCTGCATTTGGCTAATACTTTGGGATTATAATTTCCTTGGAACTGAAACTGCCATTAATGAGAGTGATCCAGAAATATTAAGAGAAAAACCCTGAACTGCTGATGGAGACCTCTTTCAATACTTCTATGTACATATCCATGCCTTCAACTATATTCAGAAAAAACACTAGTGGAACACCAGAGACAGCTTCTTACAGACAGGAGAAAGACATAGCTAATAAATGACAGAAATTATTTTAATTAAATAGTTCCCTTTTGTATATATAAAAATAGACTTTTTTTTAATTTTGCCACTAAAATTTGATGTCAATAGCTCATAATGAAGTACAGAACTGGAACTTGGTAAATCTTTTTCATTGCCTCAATGTAGCATTGATTCCCATTGAAACTTACTGGTGATCATTGAATGATAGTTAGCAGATTCGTAGTTCAGAATCTTAAAATACTTTGCATGGCAAACAAGTTCATTCATAATTTTCCACAGAAAAAAATAGCTGCTTTGTGAATATAAACAAACCAACATATTTTCTGTAATATCTCTTATGCCAATTCAATAGGAATTAGTTTTACTACCCCAGGCATACACAGTATGTGGAATTTAAATATATAGAATTTAAAAGTAAGATGAAACAATAGTCACCCTTAAGTTTGTATGGATCTGTCTCTAAATGCCTCTTCCTTTGCCTTCTGACTATTCTGCCAAAGTATCTACACTTTTCTAGTTTTTACACCTGCGAAGTTCAGTTAACTCACTTCCATTTTTTCTGGGAATTGACAATACAATACTCAACCTTTACCACTGTTAAATCAAAGATGACTGGATAACTTGCACACATATTCTGATGGAATATTCACCAAGAAAAGTAGATCAAATGGCTGTTTACATTACACTATGACTTTACATTGACGAGGGCCCCTAATTTGGCTTCTTCTCACCACTGAGGTTCTGGTATCATAGGAACATACATACAGTCCACATGCAATAGAAGAATCAGACCTACTTCTCCTAAATTTGACTGAAAAAAATCAACTGAGTAGGAGAGCAGCAAGAACAACAAACAACCACCAAATAAATGAAAACCCCAAATCAAACCCAAAAAAACCAAAAACCCAATCCAAACAAAGAAAAAAACCAAAGAGACAATCAGACAAAGAGGAACTACAAGCCATTTGTTACTGGTTTTTTATAAGTTTCTATAACAGTCAGTGATAAAAAATGTGAGCCAGAATACTTAAACTGGTTAAGTATTAAGTAGTATTAATATTAAGTAACCAACCAACTGTTGGTTGGTTTTGGTTTGCTCAGTTTGGGGTTTTCATCTTTTTTTTCATGTAAAGAATTGCAGTCCCTAACCTTGAACTTTAAGTGTCAGATCCGGGGATTCACTGCCATGAACTCTTGCATTAGCTATCAATTTACTTTGGGACATTGAGCTATGTGTGGGACCAGAATAATTTTCTTGAAAGAGCTGATTTTGCATGTAACTATCTGAGAATGAGTCACCCTTTGCAAACCATTCTGCAATACTACTATGCCTTTTTCCCATGTGCATTTCTTATTTAAAACAAAGCAAAACAACACAAAATAAAACAGGTTCCCCAAAAGAAGAAAACAATTTTTAAACTATAACAAGTAGAAAAAACATAGACTATAAACTCAGTTTACACCAAATATTGATTTGAAAAAACAGATGTACAAAAATCACTAACTCATTGAATGGCATTTAGCAAATATTTGATATTACAGATTCAGAAAAATAAACACCTATGATCAGCTAAAGATGTTTAAAACTTACTTATATGTTCAAAATGATCAATAAAGATGTGTCACAACTTATGGCATGAATGACAGAGGTGAACCTTTCCCTCCAATCAGCACTGCTGAGACCCCAGACTGGAGTAGAGAAGATCCCTCCTGACCACCAGGAAGCACTTTCTTACAGTGACCGATTTCTGGCAGAGGTTGTTCAGAAAAGGAGATGAATCTTCCACTGTGGTGATATCCAAAAGCTATCTGGACATGGTCCAGAGCACACACTGAGCATGGAGGTCAGAGCAGTTCACAAGCAGAGGTCCCTTCCAGCCTCAGCCAGTCTGTGATTCTGTAAAACACTAATCCAGTCTTCCTTCTGAACTATTTACGTATTTGTTCTCCTTTCAAGTTAATGCAGTACAATACTCACACTTAGGGATTGGGCTCTACTGTTTCATTTTGCTTCCTGTAAATAAATTACTACCCCTCAGAAATATTTCTGAGAAGCAACAAATATTCTTCTCTTGTTCCCTGCTCTAGAGGACAACTAGCTTGCAACACTTTAAGTTCAGCTTCCAGGTTTTCTTTAAATACATAGCCTTCCCAGCTTATTTGTACTTCTGACCTCTCTAAATTTTGCTTTCTATCCATTCCCCAAATACTGAGATAACAATACAGTAATAACCATTCTTCAGTAATGATTGATTCTTATGTAACTGTACACTTTACAGATATTGAAATTTTATGTAAAAAATTCTCTTTTCTTGATTCTGTTTGAAACAGAAAGATGACATTTTGTACCGTGAGTTAACTGTTGTCATTTTTTTTTCAGAGCCTCTCAGCTTAATTAGTCTTTAATTACTGGTTAATTATTCTCTAAGTAATCTGCTTTTCATTCACATATTTAATAGCCATCAGTATTTAAGCAACGTAAGGTGATCTCTTTGTACATGAATTTGAAACAGAGATATTAAAGCAACTTAAAGTAATGCTGAACTCAGCATAATTTGAAATGAATTTTTTAAGATGCAAGATTTCCTTTAAAGAAGTATTTCAGTCTGATTATTCTGGAGCTGCTAAATAACCTCTGTAAGTGATAATTTAAACATCATGGTTTACTTCTTGCTTTTGGGTTTTTTTTTGGCCCCTGTGTTCATCTCCTCTCTTCATGCCAGTACTAACAGGGCTTCACAGGATGTGCAGATCTACACTGGGATAACAACATCAATCAGATGTCATGCCTCAGCATTTCAGCCACCCAAATTCAGCAATACTTTCCTTAAAGCACAACTGGATGAACATATTCCAATTCTATTTTGATTATCTACTCTTTCCTGGACCCCTGAAAGTTCTTCCATCTGAAATAATAAAGATGAGACAATGACAGGGGCAGATCTGGGACTTGATGGAAAACATCTTCTAAGTGCTCTGGTGGTAACTTACAGCTCAGAGCCTGGTAGAGCTGCAAGATTTGAGGTTAGGAAAAGAAGTGTCAGACTGCTATGGGAATAGTGAGTTTTTCAGTTCAGTAATTTTTTTCCTGGTGAGAATATTTAGTCATAGCCACCAGGCAATTTCCAGCTGAAAGACTACCCTAGATTTGGCAACCAGCTTGATGATTTCTGTGATCTGCCTGAAAACACACATTATTGCCTGAAAACATTCTAGATAAGATGTGTTAGATCAGACTTTGAAGTAAATAAATGGACAATTTGTCAAAATTTATGTAGGAGACACTGTCTTACACTGTGCAAGATATTTTAAATAAACGATGCTTCCTTCATTCCTTCTCTCTTTCTTTCTCTTAAGTATTTTAGAATAATCTAAAGAAAGCTTTGGAGTAGTAAGGAAATTTCTCTTTAGGATCTCTGCAGACATTGCCTCCTCATTCAAAGGAGAGGAAAATTTAAGTGTCAGAAACTTTTGTCAGTAGGGCTTGTCTATCAATCTTTCTTTTTCTGAAGAATTCAAAATTCTCTAGAAGATTTCTAGGCAAATCAATGGTAACTTTACATCCTGAGACAAAAAAGTAATAAATTGTCCATATAGTAACTTAAAAAGAAGTAAACCTCAACTACAACTTGTGGACTATTTATGAAAGTAGAGAAGAAATAAATTGCTCAGCAAAGAAGAAGAAAAGTTTCTAAATAAGACTGGATGCCAGAAATATTGAAATCTTAGTGGTTGGGAAAGTAAGGAAAGACATATTTGACAGAACTGATCCCCATAAAAAAATTATTTACATCTGACAGGACGTAGAAAAAGTTGTGGTCATAGTTATGCACTCATACATGAGGTGAGCAGTCCATGGGAATAAGCGTATGGGCACTCATGTCCAATTTTATATTATTCTCTTTGATCATTATCCTGCTGCAATGTGTAAGAAAAGAGTTTGCTTTCTATAGAAAAGATGTGGAGAAGGTTCCTGAGAACAAATATTTGTAGGTATAGATAGGCATCTTACTTTTTGCTTCACTACCTCAATCACATAGGATGCAAGCATGTGTAGATATAAATTAATTTGAGTTGTCAATAAGAGGAACACAAGATGGCAATCTTATCAGTATATTAGATCATGAATAAAGACGGATATTTCTCACAGAAATAGAGTAAAAAAGACAATAACAAAAAACATCAGATGTGAATTCTTTTTGGCTGCAGAGACATCTTGCTGCAAACCAAAACAAACCCCTGAACAAACACCACCACTTCTAAAATATGTGTGTCTGGAATCATGGAGAGGTGAGATATCTGATTCCATGAGTGGCTTTTTCAGTCTGAAGAAGGAGAGAGGTTAACACGTAAGAAAAGCATAGCTGGTCCTTGGGAATACATCTTTATCCAAATGTAAATTCTATGGCAATTATAAACTGAAGTCAATGAGGTTAGAGTGGTTACAGTTGAGGGAAGAAATTAGATATTAGCTCAGAATTTCTATTTGTTAGGACAATGATGAAATGGTTCTACTGTAGCTCATTATTCAATAGTGTTTAAGAATTCTGTGCATATATTTTCCTTGGCTAAACTTAAGATACCAAAATAATTTTGCTCTGTTTTTATGAAAGTTGATTTAATATAATACATTTTCTTTGACACCAGGTTTTCAATAAACTTCAATTCAACCCTGGGAATAAAAAATGGGTTGAAGGAATCAGCATCTCTATTTGAAATAGTGTTAACGCAGAAGGAAAAACCCAGGATAGTTGATTTTCAATAAAACTTCTGGTAAAAGTTGAACTTCTATAAATGGATCTCTGGCTTTTTGAAAATAAGAGGAAACAATTAAAAAATAATAAATTTGAGCTTGAACTGGGAGAGAAGAAGAGAAGCAGCAGGAAAATACTGGTCATTGTAATATATGTTATCAACAGACTTCCATAAATAGAATCCCAATATCTAAAATTAAATATATTGTGTACATTGGGATTAAAAAGAGTCATTGGTTTATTCTGGGCATTGGTGTACACCAGTCAGAGGCATGTACTTTGGATCTCTTATTCTCATTGTTGACTGCAGACTTGATGTGTTATCCAGGGCCCAGTGTTTTCAAATGAGATTTAGTATTCCTTCTCCATTAGACTGCTATAGATGAGGAAAAAAAAATGTAACAAGAATTTTTTGTGAGTGAAAATTAAAAAAAAAAAACCTGTTACCATTTAGAGAGCTCTGTTGCAAGACTCTTACAGGAGTTCTATAACTGTAAAAGACGGACCCTGCCTATGGAGTTGCTGGTCCTTGATCAGCACAACTTCTGGGTAAGCTGTGCACCAAATAAAATAAATACAAATATAATATTCTTTCACTTCCCTGTATGTCAAAATAATCTTGTGGACATAATTTTGAATCCAGGTATGGGAGGAAATATTGGATGACACATTATATAAGGTTTGTTTTAATTTCTTTTTTTTTAAATACAGTAGAGTAAGCGTACATCATAGATATTTGAATCTAAACAGAAGCAACAAGAATATTCTGTTTCATGTTTTACCCACTATGCCAAAATTCTGAGTTCTTAATTTTTTGATATAATTATAGCAATGATATCATTATAATTGAGTAATCATTATCATTATAATGATTATAATCATTTATCATTTATAATTATAGTATAAAATGGTTTTTACCATGACTTGCCTGGCTGAAGGGCAAGACCAGGTTACCTAGCCTGTGGACAAAAAAAAAATAAACAAACCCAACAAAAGACCAGAATGAGGTAAAAGGCAGTTACTTGGCTTTATTCACTGTTTTTGTGTTGGACAGTAGATATAAGTGACCATAATAATTGTAAAGAGCTACTCATGGTAAAAGATGTCAGCCAAGGCTACTAATCCTGCTGGGATGAGAACTACAACAAAAAAAAAATCTCAGGTTTATTTGTTTGAGGCTGATTTAAAACAATTAAAATTTTTGTTTGTTTGTTTTTTCACTTGTTTCTTTAGTGTAGATGCTTAAGTAATGCCTTAGGGCAGGGCCTGGATGCTCATCACCTAGGGTGAGCCCGTCAGGGTCAGTAACTAGCTTTCAAAAGTGCATGATCTTGAAAATTCATTCTCAGAACACAGCCCTTCTTGTGAATGGAAATGTTGTTTTGCATGGGGTGAAGCAAGCAGGAGTCTTGATTGTGGTGTTCCAGAACTGTAATCCTGACTTGGTTCCTGGCACTGTGTTTGGCCTTGGATACCTCTCAGCTCTGTGCCTCAGTTTTTCTGCCTGTAAGGTCTGGAGAACAATGACTGCCTCTGAGACCTAATGAGCTGCTTGTATAGTACAGAGAAGATATGAAGTGCAACAAGAACTGCCTAAGAACTGTTTTAAATAGAAGCTTAGTGAAATCAAGAGAGCTTTTGTCCCGTATATTCATCTGTACTTGTTCCTCTAGATGACCTAAAAGGGATTAACAGCTATTCCTAGGTTAATTGGCCTCCATAGCATCTCTTTGCTAGTCTGGAAGGGATATGGTGCATGTAAATCCAAATCCCCAGATGCACTTTAGCAACTAATATGGTAAGTGAATCAGCTGGTTTTTATTAGTTTTTCAAGCAGTCTGATGGATCTTAGTCATCTAGAAGGGCCCAAATCAAATGACAGCTGCTTTTGCATGTTTTCTCTGCAGATGTCATTTTAATTACTAACATCAGTGTTACATGTTCCTCCTACAAGCTAATACTGTAATTCTTCAACTGCAGATTTTCAAGCATTTCAGATACAATCTGAGCTTAAGTACTTGTGTGGAAGATTAAAAATAATAATGAAGCATGTCCTGTAAATCAGAATGTCACTCTTCAAACTTGTTGGAGGATGGCAATACTTCTGTCTGTTGGGCAGATGAGGAGTTGTTATCAATTCCTTTAACATGAGTTCACTTCACAAGACCATCCAAAACAGTCCAATATTCATTGATTGTATTATTTGAGCAATTATAATATCCTTACAAAAGCTTACAATAACAAAAAATATTGCATTGAAGAAAATAAATGGTTTCAAGGGAAGTTAGACTTCTAACTGCTTTTAAATAGCTGAACCCTAGTCTCATTTTTTAGCAATTCAGCCAAAATGATCATGTCTGTATGGCATACTACTAAGAGCTGTCAAATATCAGATGCACTGGGGCTTGAGATCACATTTTTTTCCAAACCTGTGAAGCTGCCATTCAAACATTAGTCTGTAAAACTTGTGATGAAGAAAACGTGAGGCATGGATTGTCTATGAACAAATCTATAATATTTCAAAGGGGGAAATCTTGGAGGATGCAGCAGACTACTGAGACAAGATTTAATACAAGATACAACAGTATGACTCATGCAAAATTCATTTTAAATAAAGTATTTAATGACTGGAAACAGCTGTAACCTTGATGACACTAAGTGTTTTGGGACTGCAGAAGGATAGTATAACTTGTTCAAAGAAGAGCCACAAAGCTGGTGAAGGGGATGAAGCATAAACCCTGTGAGGAGCAACTTAGGGAGATGGGGGTGTTTAGCCTGGAGAAGAGGAGGCTCAAGGGTGACCTTATCACTCTCTAAAACTGCCTGAAGGGAAGATTGTAGCCAGGTGGGGGTTGGCCCCTCCTGCCAGGCAACCAGCAATCGGATGAAAGAACATAGTTTTAAACCGCATGAGGGGAGGTTTAGGTTAGATGTTGGAAGGAAATTCTAAACAGAAAAGGTGATTGTGTATTGTAAATTTTACCAGGGAGGTCATGGAGCCACCATCCCTGGAGGTGTTTAAGGAAAGACTGGATGTGGGACTTAATGCAGTGGTCTAGTTGACAAGATGGTGTTTGGTCATAGGTGAGATTTGTTCTTAGAGATCTTCTTCAGCTTAAATTTACATAAAAATACCCTAAACCATAACTATTCATGTTAAGAAAAAAGACTGTCTTTATGTTTCTACTGGATTTCCCAGGTAAGCTTTACATAGATGTGATTTTACTACCTCATTTTGTATTATTGCTATACCCAAACAGCAAAGGTTTTAACAAGGAGTTTAACCCCTGCAGTTATTTTAGTCTTCACTTCATAATTAGGTCTTGCTTTATGTTATCCTTACCCCTAGGATTATTATTTATATCATTTACTAGAGATAGAACAGGGATGTCTAAAATGTATTCATTTGAAAAACTGCATAAACAAAATACACCCACAGTTGAGAAATTCTGTATATTCTTTAATGTGTTAATACAACAAATTAACACATAAACTACCTGTGAAGAAAACAAGCATTCAATATCACCCTATTTTCAGTGATGCTAATAATAATAATATTTATGCTGCCAATGTTAGAGTTCTCCTGAGCTGGTGTGGTTAAGAGAGGCAAGAAAAAGTCATACCACCATGTCTAAGATGTTAGTTTGTCTTTTACTGTAGTTAAACAGATTTGTTTTCTTTTTCACTAACATTACTTACAGCAAGATTCAGGCAAGACCTGTGTAGAAAATAGATGAAGTACATGGAAGAGACAAAAAGATGCAGTGGTGTTATTATTGGAAGACAGAATTCAGGCAGAATTTCCTTATAGCAAGAAGCAGAGAGAACATCTGCAAAGACTACAGCATCCTACATCCTATGAAAATAAACATTAAAAATACAGAGGTGCATACAGACATATATAGAAAATATTTTGATATATATAATCCTGGGCTTAGTAACAGGGAAAGTTTTCTTCTATGTGCAGGGTTGGCTATAGGAAAGCACTGGATTTGTTTTTTAAAATCTTTTTAGAGAACAGTAAGAAAATGATGGGAAAAAAGTAATAATGCTTTTTAAAATTGATTAATGCTTTTGTGATTCTTCAGGTGCATTCTTCTTCTTTACACTTTACAGTATAAACAGAGAGTGAGAATTAACCTATTTACCTGTATAGACCTGATCAGTTTTCATTGGGAGGTATATGCACCAAGGTCTTAGTTGATGAACAAGCTTTTAAGTCGTAAAAGAAAAGTCTTAACCTAAAATATATAAGACATTCAAAATGAGAGGATAGGACTCTACCAGGTGTATACATGCACTTAGGAACTTTAATTCTTTCCTTTTCTGAGAGAGAGAGAATGAAGATCATCCATATAATATCAGAAGCAACACCCGCTTGAAAATCTGAGAGTAATGTGATGAACTCATATGGCAAAATATTAAATACAGAGAATCTCCCAAGTGATTATTTCTACTCTGGTTGATCATAAATTATTTTATTATGTTGCTTGGCATGTGACTTATCATAACATCCCAACACGATCCACTGGAAATAGCTCGCTGCAGTATAATACATCAAAAATGTAGAAGCACAGGAGGAAACTGATACATCTCACCCTAATGAAATACAGATTTTGTCTATCCATTTTGTTAATTAGCAAAGTACCTCAGATCTAATTTTGAATCTATCTTTAATATGCTTGCTTCACCCTGCACATCATGGGCATAGCATGGTAATTATGCTTCATAAAACTAAATAGAAGTTATGTCCTCTGGTGTTTGACTGCAGAATCTTTGACTTTGTGTTTGGGGATATTTTAATTTCTGGAGTAATTTTATAAAAAAATTACTTAAATCAATCCTCCTCTCTCACCCTCACTTTAGCTTTTGAAACTGCATTATGAAAGCCTGATGATAGAGTATATTTTATCTAATGTAACTTTAAAACATCTTCTAAACCTGTATTTAACCACAAGGTTGCCAAGACAGTGTTTTGTTCTCATCTGAACTGTCCCACTCCACAGAGAAACAGCCCTCATTAACAATCTCCTTCATTAAGGAAACATGGGAGGACAACTGCTATGCTTCTTCAATTCTTACAACCTACAGGCTGGAGGTCACTTCAGGCAGACATTTGCAATCTGGAGCAGTGTCCACAGGTAGTGCTGTGCTCTGGTGTACACAGAGACCTTGTGAGGAATGAATGGGCTTGGGGTAGAATAAGATGCAAAATATACAAAATACTTAAAAGCAGCCTAGACAGATATTTACTTTAACCTTGATAGTGCTGTATCTGTATGTAGGAAGAAGAAAAATTCTGACTACCAGCCCTCTTTTGGTCCAGTTTCTGGAAGGAAAACTGAGTATCCAGGCAGGGATGTATCTGTGATGCAGTAGGATAGACAGCTGGATACCAAGCTAAGGGTCATTTTGGGTACTTAGCCAATATGACTTTCTGTGCAATGTCCATTTGATCCCAAGTATCTCAGAGCATTGAACAACACACTAAAAAGAGGGAGTAATCAAGAGATAATCGTTGCTTGAAGGACTAGAAACAGAAGCCCTCTTTTTTTGCCTCGTATGTGAAACACTAGAAGTTATGTTGCATTTTAAAACTCAGTACAAATAAGGTAGACCTGTCATGATACCTGGCAGGGAAGACTGGGATGTTAGGAGCAGGACAGAAAAGTGGAAAAGTGCAGTACAAAAATTTGTCTGAAAACTCACTGCAGGGAAATGACAAATCAATTCAAAGTTTAAATGCTGTGGGAACATTTGACTGAAAAACTTCAAAAATGTAAGATAATATAATAGCACTATTATATCTGAAAACTTGAAAGCAGAGGCAACAGCAGAAGTCAATCTCATGTTCAGAGCAGTAGTAGAATGTAGAACTCCCATTGTCTCACATTCTGATGAAAGAGAACCTCATTTCTCTTTCTACTCATTTCTTATAGTAGAAGGACCAAAATATATTTACAAAAGTTTCTCTTGACTCCATAATATCTCTTGCCTATTTATACTTCAGTTATAAATAAAGAAAAGACAATGTGACCTAATTTAAAAGGATATTTTTCCTGCGGAACATTAAGATGATGAGCTATTAAATGGAGAACAAAGAAATAGTAATAAAGTATGTTAAATACAAGTGAGACAGCTATCACATTTCTATTCAATTCTTGAAAATATGCCTACCATTTCTTACACTCATCCTTAAATAGCAATTCTGGCATAATTGTTCTACCACTACATGTAGATTGCTAGTGTCTGAAAAATTTTAATCTATGTATTCATGCATTTATGATAGCAGCTATTAGACAAAATTAATAAGAAGTTGGTTGCTAGTACCCACAGGATTTAATTGTTATTTTCAAGGAAGAAGCTGCAAATTTTGTTTCTGGCATTGTTCCTTGATCAATTAATTCTGTTTCTGTTCAGTTCTGTATTTTCATATGTAAGTGGCCATATCTCATTTTAAAAGTTGCCTTTAAAAGCTAAAGAATGCATGCATAGAAGAGGAGTTACTAAAAGAGAGGATAGCATGTATATACCTCGAGATATTGTACTTTTCCTGAAAATACCCTTTGAATTGCAGCATCAGCTGTAATACTGGGTTTGTATGAGATTATTTCAGTTCCTGCCTGCCCTTAACTAGACAACAGCTACTTCATCTGGTGATTTCTAAATTGACTTTTGATGGGATAGTGAATGTCCTTGTGTCCTTTTTATCTCAGGACTGAACTTTACGGTAGAGAGTAAATCTGTCTTGGACCAGAGACAGAGCTCAGTGATGTCAGTGAGAGGCTAGAAGCCAAGACAGAATCTGCTGTTGGATGGTGGAGTGGGAAGTGAGTTCCTGAACTGAGAAGCCTAATCCTTGATCACTCTGAGGAAACACATCAGAGTCCTTCCCTACATAATTGTTAAATTTTGGTTTAGAAAACAGTATTTTTGCCTTGGCATTGTACCTTCTTTTTATACCTACAATCCCCCCTGGATGGCTGCCTTTTAATTTCACTACCCAGTATACAGAAAGACTTTCCTAGTAGATGAACAGCTTACACTGCAGCCAAAGCAAAGGTCTATTGCACCCCCAAAACCAGAAGTGCACTAAGCAGGATTTAAGAAAGATTAGGTTTCTTTTAAACTTAGACATAAGAACAGTAAGTTACAATGTGTAAAAACATTTTTGCACCCTGTAGCCCTGTAAAAATTGTAATGCTTTAGGGAATAAGCTTCAGGACTTCAGCTAAATGTGCCCAGGCAAACTCTGCATGGTCCCAGTTATCATCTGTTAGGAGCATTACCAATCTTCTGTGAGAACTTGCAATGAGAACAGGAATTTTTTATGTGGCATTTCTGGCCAGGATGTATAATTTTGAAAGCGCAGAGTATTTAAATGTTTGAAATATGGATATATCTTCAAAGTAAAGGCTCCAGAGCTATAAGCAACCTGCTCATGGACAATTACTGCTCACTGAAAATATGCAACCTTTAAGGAAATGAGGAGCCACTGGGCAGGGAAGAAAGAGCCAGGCAGCAGGACAGGGAGCTTGCTATAGCAACTTCCTTGAGCACTCCATAGAACCTCTGCCACTGCCAGACTTACACATGTCAAGAAACTCAGACATTTTACAAAAGGGAAAGGTCCCAGACATTTTGCCCACACCAGTGTACCCCATGGAAGGGCTCTGGAGCCTGGTCCCTGTGCTGGGGTGAAGCTGACTGCTGAGGGGATGAGCACTGCAGGACTGAGGGCTCACACCGGGGGTTGAATGTGGCTGCTAAACACTCAGTACTTACAATGTATACTGAGAGCAACTAAAAATGACTAAGGAGTAAGCATTAGTATGGAGGGCATCAATGAATGTCAATCTAGTTAAGTTTTTCTTTGGAGTTCAAACTGACCAGGCTTATCAGTGTTATAAACATCACAGAGATATTTAGGTGTCTGATACATCCTTGTACATATATTCAGCTGCTGCTATATCAGTTTGTTTATTAAACTTATTATTTTCAGTGGTTTCAGCCCTACATGCTGTACTTTTAAAACTGATATCTGCAAGATTTAACTTCATATCTGACCACAGTCTTCATATTGCAAAGATAAAGAGGCCATGTCTCATTTCCTTTTTATGTTGGAGCTACAGGCAAGTATCAAGGAATCTGAATAAGCTCTGGTCCAGGGCCAAGCAAACTGAACAGGACATGAGAAACTATGACACGAGACACACTGGACACAACAGATAACAATGTGGGAGGATGCCAAAGGTTACAGTTAGCACTGTGAGGACTGTCAGGGACACCTGGGTTTCAGAGGTGGTTAAAGAGGAGGTGAGACCTGAAGCTAAACATCATGGACAACTGGAGGAGACCATTGTAGACCTTTCAGGGAGGACAACTTTACACAATAAACAGCACTTAGACCACCTTGTTAGTTGAGCATGTAATGCTGAGGTTACCCAGTTAGCAGAAAAAGAAACATCAAATTTAACTATGGATCTAGCAAGACTAAGCTCAGTGAAGAAAATAATTATCAGTAATTATTTGGGATAGTGATGGAGTGCAGAAATGATGGTGAAGAGGATGGTAAAGTAATAGGAAAAAGGACAATAAAATATATAAATGATGTGTTTGGGTATGTCCAGGGATATCTGCTGTTCTTCACTGCAGCTGGAGGAGGACAATAGAGCTAAGTTGTTCCAACCATAACACATGCTAATTCTGCTGCCACGATCAGGAGGAGCTGGGGTCAATGGAGTGAGGTGCTTTCCCTTGCTAGCAAGGAAAAACCCAGGACAGATGAATTGAGCAACCTGATATCACACTGTCAATAGCTGCTGCAGGCCTGAAAACATCAGCATCATCCTAAAGATGTTTTGACTGGTTTGGCTTTGTCTGCCTTGATAGATGTCTAAAGCACAATTTTGTTAGGCATTCCTCACTGAATTTATGTTTCCTGAATATGGTAATCTGACTTACACACGGAACCCAAGACATGTTTTACAATGATAATTCATACTTTTCCTTTCCCATTGTACCTACTTGAATTTAAGTACAAACATAAGATGTTTGACTTTTCAACCAGTATCTCAACAAGCACTGTAAACTCAAGGGTATATTAAAATATAACATATGGTGATCTTCTGACATCCATTACCAAGTTAACACATAAGATCCTGTTTCTGCCATAGCGCAATAGCTCTTCCAGATATGGAATTTTTCAGGAGTTAAGCAATTCTAAAATTTCTCATGTCAAAAATCAAGGTGAACTCATCTAGGCTTTTTTTTACAAAAAAAAATGGTTAAACTAAGAGTAAACCATGGAGTAAAGGGGAAATGCCTACATTCTCCACTACCTATATTTCAATTAAAGATAATAAAGAGGTTTTAAGAGAATAACACTCCTCCTTTGAAGGACAATGAGTGTGAGTGCACATTTCCCTTGAGAAGGTCTTTATTTACAATCTGGTCATATCGATCTTTCAGCAAAACCCTGGAGCAGTAATTATACTAAAAGACGAAGAAAGTGAACACATATTTACAGCTAGTGAACAGTATGATAGACTTATTCCAATCTCCAGAACATTTTGTAAAAAGGTTTATGGCAAAATCTAAATAATTGTTTGTACTATGTCACGAACAAAAAGCATATATGCTGCCTCCTCAGAGCACTCACTATATTACTTGATTTATCATGAAAACACCAGCTGGTGAATTTGAGACTCAGACACAAAATTCAGAATTTGTTTACTCTCATTCCAAACTTGAACTTTTGACTGTATTGCTTTTTTGTTATTAACACAATATAAACCCCCACAGCCCCGACATTTGCTGAATAGGTCAGATTCTCTCTGGTTAATTTGTCATACTTCAATGAAACATACAGAAGTTTTTCAGTGCTATCATGAAAAACTAAGTTGCTTTTTAAAATATACATCAGCTTGCTCTAGATTCAGTGTAAAGACAAAGTAGAATACTTTAGCATATGGGGAACCTTTTTCAGCCAAATAATTAATATTTGATACCTTCTTGGGTTAAGAGAGATTGGTATGAGATGAAATATAAAATGTTTGCAAAGGTCTGTGAAGATCAAGGCATAGAACCAGTAAAATAAGATTTTTATTAGTTCTTTTATAAAATATATGTTTTCCCATGTACCTGAGACAGATGTTTATTCTGTATGCTATGCTGTGAACCTTTCAAAGCATAAGAATCAGACTCTGAAGTTGAGTTTTTCATAATGCCTTAGATACAAATACATACTACTTTTTCCCAGATCCCTTTCCTCAATATTATCCACTATGTTTGCTTAAATAAATAAATTTTTGTATTTTTGAAGTCTCTAGTTAGAAAAGTGTAGTAGTTGTTCTGTGCTTTAATCCTTATACCCACAAATCTCCTCAACATTTCACCCTATCCATACAGATTAAACTTCTGCTGCCTTTTGAAATCAACAGAACAAAATATTTCCCACCTCTCTTTTTTTTTTCCTCCAACTCAGAAATGGATCAAGACCGTGGGGTAAATAATGTAAATAAAAGAGAAAGCAAATAGTAACTTGTTTTCCAGTACATACCCCAGCAGATTTTTTAAGTACATAGAAAAAATACCTATAATTGCGATATATTTTTTTCTTAAATGTCTACCACATCGGGTTGCTCTTCCATTGAGACAAGATGTAGGAGGACTGGTCTTCCTGCTGAAGCACCCACTGACCCTTCCTCCCCTTGCTTAAAAAACTTCTTTCTTTTCCATGTGCCCTTCTGTCCCATGATGTAGTTGGATGTTGATTTCCTACTGTAGAAAACGGAACAGAGCTCGGTGTGGCAAACATTGTTCTGGTTTCTAGAGAGCTTTATCTCCTCCATTATGGGACATAAAAAAAGGATGCTGAAAATTTCTAATTCTACGGTAGCTGTAATGTTTCCTTAAATTAATACAGATTTTGAGGTGGTGATTGTTAGTTTAAGTGGCTTTGGCCTCATTAGAATATAATGAATTTTCAAGGTTAGTACTGTATCATGTAGGTAGTAATAATAAATAATTTCCTTGTCAGCAGGGAGTCAATGAATATTTTGGGACTCCATCTGCAGACTATTTGGCTAGCAGGAATGCACTCTACATATACTTTGCTATTGATGTGCCTGTAAAACTCCTGTTAATTATAATGGGGATTTATAAATGGACATCAAAGACCAGTTTGTGAGCTCTCTGAAGCCCTGATCCTGCAAAGGCTTATAAATGTGTTTAATTTTCACACTGTTAGTAGTACAGTTGAAATCAATGTGACTTAATATTAGCTACATGTGGAGTGTTTGTAGGATTGGGGACTGGTAGTGATTTTATACTGAATTTACTTAACTGGCTCCACTGAGTTTGCTTGTTGTGATTTGCATTAAAGTCAGAAAATTATGATCTGAAGGGGCACACAATTCTGATTCTAAATAGATTTGAGATCACTGAAAAGATTTTCATTAAATAAAAAGACTTTTGGACAGGAGAGCTATTTTAGAGGGGTAATTGGGCCACGTATAACACAAACTTAAGTTATGCAAGAATAGAATAGTTTACAAAATTTACTTATGGTTTTACAGAAATGTCACAAAAATATTAATTTAAAACATCTTGGTTCTTTTCACAGGTGTTACCCAAAGTTGGTTTTTTTTTTCTGAGTTGAAATGTAGTCTTAAATTTAGTAAATCTGATCCTGTGGAATGTGTTCAGATTTTTTACACATCAGAACTTCATCATGACTTATTCAGTTAGGAGAGTCAATAAAAAGATCAGATCTGACCTTTCTGATATGACCACTGCTTGCTACCATGCTTCTCTAATAAGCAGAAGCTATTAAATAAGTACCTGCATCAGAAAGTATTGGGAGCAACAACAGGGAGACTTTTTTACTTAAGAGTCCCCATCAATCTACCTATACGAAAAAGAAAAAGATCCAGACAATTAAAAAAAAAAAAAAAGGCAAAAGAAAAATGAATAAAAGATATGTGTGGGGTTGAGTAGTATTCCTCTGCATCTTATGTTTTAAAATCAGGGACTTCAAAAAATTAAGCCTCTTCTCATATCATAAAACTGCATGGGGAGAAATCTAAGTGGGCTTCAATTTCTCAAACAGGGGAGGCAAGGCGTCCCTTTGTCCTTGCTCGGTTAGTGCATCCCTGTGCTATTTGTCTTTGTCAGACCTATGCATTTGAGTACCTGCACTCCTAAGTCCCAGTTTGGGCTGTGCTCCTGTGCTAAATGGATGCGCTGTAGGATATTGACTACTGTGAGTTTGACAAGGCTGCCCTTTTGACAAGGTGAAAGAGGTCATTATATTCACCTCTGGGATGCAGCCAATATAAATCTCATTCTTAAGGAGACACAGCGTGTTCAGAAGCTGAGCCACAAGTCCAACAGCCTCCTGGATTCTGCCTAAGCAACACAGATCTTAAAAAATTATGAAAATGTAGTCAGGGTCACCCAAGTATGATAGGAAAAAATCAATACTGTTTATTGTTCTCTGTGGTATAATGTGTGTATCTAGGACAAATGCAGGAGATGTATCTTGGGGCTTTCTGTGACAAACAAGTGCTGCTGTTTGAGGGGAAAAGCATGAGTGCCAGAATGTCAGCCCATCCACAGGGGAGATGAAAACATATGCAAATGAGCAAACCTCCACAAACCAGCACATTTCTTAATCTTCTTCATCTGTCCCACCCCTTTTTATGGTTAAGTGAGTTATTGCAGCCCTAAAGCTGCAGAAATCCTAACACAGTTGCCACTAGAGACTGGGGCTGAATCCCAATGAGTGGAAAGCACTGATTAAATGACAGAACAGTCTTTTCCATTCCAGTAACTCCAGTGGTCAGGCATTGTGAGAGCAAGGACTTTGAATGTCATTGAGCTAAAGGAGCTTTCATTCTCATTACCATTCTTTGCATATTCAGCCACAAGGTGTGCCCTGGGCTTTGTGGCCTCCTTAATGCTCTCTTCAGGCTGCACAAAATTCAGAGAATCTCACTAAAGAATCCCATATGGTGCCAAGGAACCTGGCCCACTTTTACAGACCGCTGGCAACTGAAGATCTGCTACAAGGAAACAATTTTGATGCCCAAAGGACAAAGCTGACTCAAACATAGCAAACCATATATTATCACTGCTAAAGCTTTATGATGCAAAAAGCTCAAAAACACAGATAAATAACTACTTACAGAACCATAGAATCTCTAAAATATTTGCCAAACAAATACTAAATTTTAAGAAGTTTATTTGCCTACCTGATATTTACTATTCAGTAATTTTCTGCATTAGAAAAAACATAATCCAAACTAACTATGAAAGTGCTTAAATTGTTATTTATATCATGCATCTCTCATAAGCCCTCTGCAAAACTGACTGTTTTTGTGAGAGGATGTATATCTGTGATTCAAACCCCTAAAATCTTCAATATATATTTATCATCAGAGATGCCTATTGCCTTACATTTGTGGTTATCTTGCCTATGTAGCTATTTTTTGGCAAATTGTGGCACATAATCTGTTTGCAATATCTCTACATTAAGTCTAAATAATCACTACATAAAAGTTGCATGAATTATATTCTGATGCAAATGTAGGTCTGACAAACAACTGATCTTTATGAGACCTGGTATAGTCTACACCACAAAATAGGATGCAGTCTCCAATGAAGCAAAAGTCTTTGAGTGTGGCCCTACTGAAAGAAAATGCCAGATAAATTCCAAAGCTTCTTTTTAACACAAATTATCCTTTCTTAAGAAATTGGTGGCAAATTTTTATGCCAGCAGTTTCTCACACAGTTTCTCTCCCTTGTTTTAAAGGCACATCTGATGTGGAAGCCTGCTGTTGGCACTCTGCATAGCAATGAATTGATGGTTGTCTGTGCAGGATGCTGACTAGCTGTACATTTGTCATATGTAGGAAGGTATATTCTTGCCTTTCAATCAATCCCTAATAATTTTATTTTCCAGATCTTTTCCTTTTTATTTCCCTCATATTTCATGTCAACATCTGTCTTAACCTAAATCTCTAATCTTTTCGTATGCATAAGCATTGACAGCCATTTGTAAGAAACACATATATTTAAAATGTCCTCTATGTTTCTGCCTGTTTTGCAACTGCCTTCCTGAAAGGCTCTATGCAGGCTGCTGTCAGAACATCTTTCCCCAGATTGTTTAGTATTCAGTTCACTGCTCGTTGGCTTAATCCTCTTCACTCTCTTCTATTAAAAAGAGGATTAAGCATTTCTAAAAATAAAAATAAATGTTGAAAAGTTTGAAAAGGTGATGCAAGTAACTGTGAGTGACTAGCAGCTGAAAGAGTTCAAACATTCTCTAATTAAACACCAGTGCCAAGGAATGTTAAATGATCCTTGGAGTCGAACTCTTCTGGGGCTTGTAAGTACTCATTGATACAGCCAACCTGCAGACTGGCACTGGAAGAGCAGCTCTGTCCCTAATTTCTGACAGAAAGAAGGTGGAAAATCTAGACAATATTTGAAAAGTGACTCAGTGGAAGATGGACAGGGTATGGAGTTGAAAGTTTATGGAGTTGAAAGTTTGAACCCATTCTCCTTCCTTTAACTTGTCAAAATAACCCCTATAATGTATTACTCCAAGATTATTCACTTCTGATCCAAATGGAAACCAAGCTGCTCAGCAGAAAATTCTGGGGAAATTCAAACTTTATCTGCCCACTACAAATTAACTTTTTTCAGACCATAATCCTTATTTCTGCTCTCAACTTTGTTTGAAACATATTTACTATCAATCCCCAGAGAAAGTGGAAGCTTAGGGTATTGGGCTGTTAAAAAACTTTTAGAGATGTTGGTAGACATCTCTTCTTCCTAGCAGATATTAGAAACTAGTGCTCTTAACACAACTGTAATTGCTCTTACATTGCACTCCCAAGTTCTTGAGTTACACATACTCTTCTAGCACAGAAACTCTTGTCTCACAGGGGGGAAACTGAGGCAAGATTGGTGATGACCCAACATATGGGGATTTTAGCCAGTTCCAGCTGTTTGTACACTAGTCACACCTCTGCCTTTTTCTGCAATTTACCCTCACTGGTGTTGAGATGAAAAAAGGTTTCATACCCCTGATAAATTGTGTGTGTTTTATTTATGTTTTTACACAGATAGAAAAATAGGTAATAAAAAAATAGTTAAACTGAAAATTACTCATATGAAGAAACGCCCACCCACTTCTCAGCAGTAGGGAGGACTTTTCTGTTCTTTCATCAGAAGAACACAGAATTTAATATGTGCATTTTTTAGAGATGGAGAACACTCTTTAATGCATAAATATAATACATAATAAGGATTACTAAAGATTATGAGAAGGTATACAATGAGAAGATGAAGCCTTAAAATTTTATGCTAGTGAAGTGGAAAAGTCAGTGCAAGATGTACACTGGATTAATTTAAGACCTTAGCTGAAGCTTAAAGAATATTATAAAGCATCCTTTAGAGGCAATTTTAAACTATATTTCTAAAAACAAATTATTAAAAGAGTGACTTCAGAGAAGCACCAGTTAGAGAGAAGCTAAATAGGCCTGACAAATAACAATGATGTTCTAAAAAAGGAGAATGTAGGAAAGAAGCAGCATGTAGAAAAGGCTAGTCAAAATGTTACGTAAGACCCTCCCAATGACTGTGAGGTTACTGAAAAAGCCATGATATGTTTGATCTGGAGTTTCTAGAGAAACAGACCAACAGCCTGATTTTTAAGACAGTGTGATAGAAGTTACGATGAGAATTTCCAATGGCATTTGTGAAACTTTTCATAATCTGTACCTTAATTTTACTACAAAACATAATATGGTTTGATGAAAATTGTTTTGTCAGAAAATGCACTAGTAACTCAATTAGTGCCATTTCCTTTGTTAACTATAGCCAAATTTTGAAATTCCCAGTTTTGTTGCGAAAATCTCCACTCTTTGTCTAATCTTATCCTATCACCCTAGGAGAAACAAATTCATCTGTTAAATTGAGTCTTTTTATGTGATAATTTCAAAAAGAGAGGATTTATCAGTGTCCTACTTGATGCCCATATTTAAGCTAAATCATGAGAACATAAATCAGAATCCCAAGTAACAGCCATTCAGCTGACAGATCAGGTAGGAGGGAACGCTTAGTCACAGTGATTAATAGGTCTTTTCAGGAAGCACTTAGATACCATGGTGATGGGTGTTACAGCAAATCCTCAGATAGTCCTTGATGACTTCATATGGTCTAATTCCTTTTTGACAGTAAAGGGAGGGTAAAAATTAGACTTCTAAATTGCCTGTTTGATATTCACATGGAAATAGACTGAACAAACTACCATGACTACAGGGGTCTAGGTTGAGACTGTCATTTTCAAGGACACTTAAAAGGACAGCTTCTAATTTCCTCAGATGATTTTGGAACTCTTGCTGAAGGTCTCATCTTGCAAGCTGTTATGCACAACTGCACATAGGTAAATCCTTTCAAATTTTTTAGTAGTTTATTGTGCAAGCATTAAGCTTTTATAGATTGAAGCTTAAAACAAAAATAATTAAAATGCCCTGGTTACAATCCTTAGGCAAAGAGGGAAATGTGCAGGGTTTTTGGATCCAAAAGATGCCTATGCCTACAAGGGAGTCCTATGCCTGGCTGCAGCCTGATAAAATCATTGTGGTCCCTGAAACCTCTTTTGCCTATGCCACAACTTCAGCCAAACCACTCTTAGTTATTCTTATTGAAAGAATAATCAAAGACTGTGGGAAAGCAGTCATTACCTTAAGGGAGAGTTACAGCTGCTATTCCTCCTACCCCTCAGCAACAGGGAATGCTTCTCATTTTCAGCACTGGTGAATATATTTAGTGCCCCAGAGGTCTCCTTCCACTTTTCACTTTCCAATGGAAAGAGCAACTAATTCTAGCCCTTCCTCTCAAAGGCAGAATAATTGTTTCCTATACAGCACTCCTAATCCTTAAAATTTTCTGGATCACCACAATGGCTAAAACAATACCTGCCATTTCCACTTTGAAATTATACTGTTATAACATTTTTAGTATAAATTTACCTAAAAAGAAACCCTATTAAGAAGAGAAATATTTTTAATAGCCTATATTGAAAAGAACAGCATATTAATAAGACTATTAATTAGAGAGACAAAGAAATAAACTGATTTTTAAAAATAAGTTTTCTAAACAAATTAGAAAACTAAAAGCCTATTGGCATTTTGCCTTTCAATTTTAAAAATGATTCATTTCTTTGGACACATGGCATTGTTGACCTGATAGTGAGATATAATAAACTGGCAGATTTCCACAGAAGTGAATGTAACTGTTGATTATCATCAGCAGTGGGTCTAGCATTTACATCTTAGCTGCTCTATAATAATTACTCTACCAACACTTGTACAGAGAACCAACACAACCCTCCCATTTTACCAGGAGGAAAAAGGAGTTACTAAGACTTTTCTTGTGTTTACAGAAGCTTTGTGTGAAACAGAGGGCAAACTCTAAGTAACTTATAATGTATGTTATAACATTCCTGTCTCCTGACAGACCCATCCATTTCCAAGGATATTTGAATGCTGGCATGTGATTCTAGGGCTTGTTCTGAAGGGTCAGATTGCACAGTGAAACATCAATGAAGAATCCCTTATTCATCTCTTCAAGTGAGAACTTCCAAAGTTTCTGAACACCAGAAGTTTTACTGGGGGGCCATGTCCTTTGTGGCAGTGGCTTGTGTTCTTCTCCAGCTGGAAATCACAATTTCAGTCTTAGAGGTCTTTTCCAGCCTAAATGATTCTGTGAAATAAGCAGTTGCTTATTCAACAAACAGGACTCATAGGCTTTTGGAGATCACATATTTTGAATACATTTGGTCACTCATTCATTTGTTAAATACATCCTCTTCAAACTTCCATCTTTCAATCCATTCTATTTTAATTTGTGGTAGGCAGGAACAGCTTTTCAAAATAGTGAAATGCTTGAGTCCAGTCTTATCCTTAGGGTTTCTCACCTTAAGAAGAGTGGAGCTGCTTATCACCACTGGAAAGCACAAGTGTATGAGAATTTTTTTTTTTTTTTGTAAAGGCCAAAATTATCCATTTCTGGGAAATTATGCAATTCCTTTAGGAAGAGAATTTTAATGTTCAACTCTTACCATGATTTTATGCCTCTGGTTAGAAATGTTCTCTGGAGGTTATCTGTTCCAACTCTCCATCCTTAGGCTGAAACAATTATATCTTTAGCACTGACAGGGGTCTGTCTACCCTGTTCCCTAGTCCACAGTTTATGCAGACTCTTACCACTTTCATTATCAGTCTATTTCAGTGATTTGCTATTTTTAAAGCCAGAAAGTTTTCCTTATGTCACACAAGGCTCTTATGCTGCAATTTCAGTTCATGTCTTCTTGACCTGTCCTCCACACAGATAGAAAGCAGATTGGTTTTTTTCACTTTTCAGGAGCCTTTTACATATTTCAGAAGTGGTATAATGTTTCTTTTCTGTCTCCCTGTCTAGACTAAAACAACATAGTTCTTTCAAACCTTCTTCACAGGTCATGTGAGTAGGGTTCGATATTGTTTCTGATAATTTATTACATGGGGTCATGTAGTTTGATGTCTGTGAAAGACCCAGCAGAAGCTGTACTAGAGGTAGAGGAAGGAAAATATTGCTACCTATATTTCATGTTTGGTTAATGCATTTCACTGTGCTGTTCTATACTATTAAAACCACAAAACACGTTTGATGGATGTTCTGCTAATGTTCCCCAGCTCCATTTTTATAGTTAGGTAGTCAGCTGGATTAAGAAATATTCTAATCAAAAGGCAGAGTCTTGCATTTATGTTTATTGATTTTTTTCCTCCTTTCCAAATAATTATTCAATTTGACAAAATTGTTTTGATTTTGGAATCTGTCCTGCAATTTGTGTTTACAACTTAAGAAAATTATATGTTATGTCAATTTAATAAATCTCATTTCTGCTTCCATTGTCTAATTTGTTGCAAATTGGAAAGCACTAGATCTCTGCTGAAGCACATCCTTCCATTTTACACTCTTAACTGTCTCTGCTTTCTGTATAAGGTTTCCTATCACAATCTATACCAGGCTTATTGAAATACCACCATCTGCTATAAATTCTGCTATGAACGATTTATTTCTGAGAGATCACTTGGGTCCTAGAAACATGGGAACACAAGATCACCACATTATTGAGGTTGAAAGGGACACTGGGAGGTCATTTAGCCCAGCCTCTGACCAAAGAGGGAAAGACAGAGAACTCAGACCTGGTTGCTTGGTTTCCACTGTCCATTTGAGTCTGGAAAACTTCCAAACACAGGAATCCCACACCCTCTCTGGGAATTTTGTTCCAGTGCTTAATTACCCTCATAGAGTAGATCCCTTTCCTTATATCCTCTCAAACTTGTCTTGTTTCAATTTATTATGATTGTGTATTCTTTTCCCTCTGTTCATGGTGTCAAGGAACTTGGCTCTGTCTTATTGGTAGCCTCTTCTTATGTAATGGAAAGCTGCTACTTTCTCTCTCCAGGCTGAACAAGCCCCATCTCCTCTCAGATTAAGTGCCCCACCCTCAACCATCTTGGTCACCTTCGGCTGGACTCTGGGCTCTGGACTCTGCTGTACTCTTTCTATTTTACTATAGAATCATAGCATCATAGAATATTCAGCATTAGAAAGGACCCACAAGGACCATAGAAATCCAGCCCTGGCCCTGCACAGGACCATTCCAACAACCACAGGCACGTGAAAATGTTGTCCAAATGCTTCTTGAACTCTGTCTGGCTTGGTGCTCTGACCACTTCCCTGAGGAGCTTGTTCCAGTGCCCAACCACCTTCTGCATGAAGAATCTTTCTCTAATATTCAACCTACACCTCCCTTGACACAATTTCATGCCATGCTGTCACTGGTCCTATAACTGGTCACTGGAGAGAGGAGATCAGTGCCTGCTCCTTTGCTTTCCCTTGTGAGGAAGATGTAGACCATGACAAGGTGTCCCCTCTGTCTCTTCTTCTCCATGCTGCACAAACCAAGTGGGCTTAGCCACATCTCATAGACCCTTTACCATCTTCTTTATAAACATTTCTTGTACCAAGGTCCTGAAAAACTATTGCAAACTTCCTGATGGAGTCTCTCAATTGCCGAATAAAGGGCTCTTCCCTTGATCTACTGGCTATCTCTTTTTGCTACAGCTCAATGCAATGAGCTTTTCTGCCAGGGCACAGAGATGACTCATATTTGGCCTACTGCCCACCATGTCCTTTCAGCAGAACTGTTTTCTGGCAGTCAGTCCCTCGCCAAACCCTGGCAGCAGGAGGTGAATGTGCCTCAAGCACAGGACTTTGCAGCTGTCATAGCTGGATTTCGTAAGGATTTTGTTATCCCACTTCTCTCACCTTTCTAGATGCCTCTCACCCGCAGCCTTGGTCTCAAGCATACCAACTGCATGCCCTGTCTCCTCAAAGTTATCTACAAACTTGATGAAGACACACTTCATCTAGTCCTATAGGTCATTGACAAAGATAGTAAACATGACAAATTCCCTGTTTAGTCTCTGAGGAACTCTACCTCTAACCAGTCTCCATGTAGATTATGGACCACTACCATCTGAACATGATCATTCATCCAATTTTTCCTCGTAGTCCATTCATCTGGACCATAATTCCCCAACAAAGGCACTGTGGCAGATGAGATTCAAAGCCCTGCTAAATTCAAAATAAGCATTTTCCATCACATTTGCAGATCTAGGAAACTCATCATAGAAGTAAATCGGGTTTATAAAGAATAGGTTACCTTTGACAAATACATATGGGTTATTCTAAGTCACCAGAAATATTTCTAAGGGAACCTGCTCCCCTAGAGAGCTCCCATGGGGATAAGAGAGAGACACACTGACCTGTAGATCCCTTCTTACTTTTTCAAAAGTGACTTGAACATTTGCCTTTCTCCAGTCCTAATATTTTTTTTCCAAAATCACAAAATCAAAGCAATCTGTGAAAAATCAACACATTATTCAAGATCTGGGATCTGGGGAAAAGTTGAGTTGATACAGTGGCATAAAAAATTTCTTGTTGGCACAGAAAAATTCTGGCTTGCTCTCAATTCCTTTCCTAACACTCTATTTACTTTTCTTGACTGTCACTGCATTAAAGTATTCATTTAACTATCTGTGTAGTCCCAAGGATGCATTCTGCTGCTTTAACAGGCTGCTCTGATTCCATCTATGAAAATCTGATTGGTTTTGATACTGTGCTTTGTTTTACATTTATCTTCACTGACTTCTGTTTGTCACTGGAGACTTCTTCAGGCCTCACAGCTGGTTTTCATTTGCACCAGATAACTTTGTTTAATTGCAGATATTGACTACTCACTATCAATCTTTCTTTCTGGGTCCTTGGTTAAGTTTTCTTTGGTCCAAACAAAGATTTCACTAAGATTCCACTCAAAAATATTATATATTTCAGCATCCAATCTTTAATTTAGAAATTTTTTTTCAATTTACTTTTTTTACTACCTTTTAAACATTTCTTCATTTGTATATGAACTTTGGTCTCCCTCTTGCCAAGTAGAACTGATCAAAACATAATAAAAAATAGACTAATCTTGAATGGAAAGCAGAGAATATTGTGCATAAGGAAAAAGAAAAAATCCCACAGAATTTAGTTATATAATATAATTAACCTACTTATAAGGCTTTATAGAAACCCTTCTATAAGAAATACTTTAATAAATACTTAGGATTACAGGTGCAAATATTCAGGTTACTAGATTTAAACTTTATTTAAATAGAGGACAAATGTGTGTTTCTGAAAGGTTATCTGATTATACCATTTCAGATTTTAAAAGCTAATGCAACTCCATACCTGTCCAAAATACTAAATTCAGAGTCCCAGATATGATATTGGATGAATTCTGATTTAGAGGTAAAAGTATTTTCTACTGAATCAATAATATCATCCTTTTTATATCAGTTCGTGATGAAGTAAATAGAATTTTTTATTGACTTTAATTGCATTTCACCTCTAAATAGCTATTAGAAGCTTCTTAGCCATGTAACAAAAGCAGTTGCTGACCTTGTTTACCATGCTAGATATCATGAGATTTCAGTGCAAGGTGATATATCTTCAAATTTAAATTCAGTCACTGGATATAGAAAGAACAAAGTGTTGCATTGACAAATGTGAGTAGGCAAAAAATAAGTGAACAAAATTGTAATACAGAGCACAATGATGTTTTCTGTTTCTCTCCTTGCTTTCCACAAGCCCAGGGACAACGATACAGCAACACTGTTGAAACCATACCTTAATTTTGAGATCTTTATTATTATAATTTGGTAACAAATCACACAGAAGCTATAATGATAATAAATTTTCTGAAATTTTCTTAATGTTGTGATTCTTAACTATGGATGTTGTTACAATTACATTTTAGGTACTAGCTCTGAGGATTTTAACAGGAGTGTCTTTCAACTTGAATGGTACACAAGAAAACACTGACTTGTTTTTGCAATGAAGATTTTGAGTTAATGAGTGAGGATGAATCACTGAAACTGATCAAAGAATCATAAAATGGTTTTGGTTGGAAGAGACCTTAAAGATTATGAAATTTCAATCCCCCACCATAGGCAGGGACACTTCCACTAGACCAGGTTGCTCAGAGCCCCATCCAGCCTGGCCTTGAACATTTACAGGGATGGGGCACCCACAGCTTTCCAAGGTGACCTGTTCCAGTACCTCACCACCTTCACAGTAAAGATTTTCTTCCTAATATCTAATCTAAATCTGGTCTCTTTCAGTTTGAAGCCATTCCCCCCAGTCCTGCCGCTACATACTCTTGTAAATTGTCTGTCTCCATGTTTCTTGTAGGAATCCCAATTCTCTTAGTCTATCCTCAACAGAGAGGTGCTCCATCCCTTTAACCATCTTGGTGGCCCTCCTCTGGACTCTCTCCAACAGGCTGAGTGTCTTTCCTGTGCTGAGAGTTGGATGCAAGGTTCCAGGTGGTGTCTCACCAGAGCAGGGCAGGATCCCCTCCCTGTCCCTGCTGCTTTGGATGCAGCACAGGATACATTTGGCTTTCTGTGTTGCAAGAGCATATTGCTGGTCATGTCCAGACTCTCATCCCCCAGCACCCACAAGTCCTTCCCAGCAGAGCTGCTCTCAATCCAGTCTCCCTCAGCCTGTGTTTCTGCTTGGGATTGCCTCAACCCACGTGCAGAACCTTGCACTTGGCCTTGTTGAGCTTTATGGACAATAAATCATTTGTCATCAGTCTGAATCTCAGATGATGGAGTCATGGCTGATGATGATAATTGTTGGACAGGGGTTTTAAGCATCTCTGTGCTGCTTGTGAATATGACAGCTGTCAATTATTTTTATGAGAGATACATTGCATACATCAAAACCTAAATATGCTTTCTCTAGATCTGAGTATTTTGGTAAGCATTTTATCTGAATTTTTTGTATCTCATTCTAGAGCACAAAATTGCTATGAATGATATTATTTTTTTTCCTAAGCTTTACAAAATTAGTGTAGGTTTATACTGAGATAATTTGTATGACCTTAGAGAAATCTACTCTGGATCATCTGGCACATAGATTTGTTGGCTTTTATTTGGATTCTTCATCCAGAGGGTCCTGGAACAGGCTTTTCAAGAAAGTGGTCAGAGCACCAAGGCAGACAGAATTCAAGAAGCATTTGGGAGATGGTATGACACTTGGGGATGGTCTTGTATGGGGCTAGGAGCTGGATTTAATGATCCTTGTGGATGCCTTCCAACACAGGATATTCTGATTCTATGAAAAACTGCAAATATGAAAGTAATAAAACAGCCTTTTGTGGATTGCATAGAAATAATTAGTTTTTCTATTTTTAAGAATATTCATATTTTGGTTAAGAACTTGTTAAATCACTCAGTTTTACAGATATAGTTCTCAACTGTTAAACCCCTCTTGCCGTGTTATATGAAGTTAAATAGACCTTTAAATACTCTGGAATGATTCCTGGCTTTGTCTATAAAGAAACACATTGGGTATGAGAAGATGGTGTCTATAAGTTCTTTAAGCTATCATATGCTATCACTGCCAGAAGGAATGCTTACCTTCCACACCTGCTCTCACTTCAGCTCTGTGCAATGAACCCCACTGGAGAGCTGATGGAGCTGAAAAACAACTGTTTCCTTCTGTTGTGGAAATTGTCATTTGAATGGCTCTTGGTTCTGCCACTGTGAAGTCATGCCTGTTCAAGGGAGGATCTGGCACTGACAGGACTAGGTAACTCAGGGTGCTACTAGCAGGTCAAGCTTCAAATTAGTATTTTCTTTTTTACTGAGTGGCTTTCTTTCATTTTTCCATTCATTTTCTGCTTTATTTTACAGGATTAATTAGCTAACATGGTGCAGTAAAGTTTCCTTGGTTTTCCACTCTAAATTTCTCTTAATGTTTTGTATTTGCTTTAAAGTAATCATATTTGAATGAAAAGTTATTGGGTGAAGTATTATTCTTGCATCTCAGAAAATCAAGGACATTATTCCAACCCTGACATAGATGGAGGTGAGGGAAGAGGAAAAGGGTGATGGTGGGGGAAAAGCCTTTGCAGCTGTGTAATCACAGCTGCATCACAGGATGCAGGAGACAGCACAGCTATTGAGTGTGAATGGTGAACCTGAGTGCCCTAAGCACACCTGCATCTCAGTGCGATTAGTACAGCACTCAGTTTTAGAGGAGAATTACATGTTTTTAACTGCCTAAAAGGTAGCTGGTGTATATCATGCTGTGGAGGTGACACTGCTTCCCCTGAGTTTAGACTAGGCCAAGAGCTTTTTGATGATAACGCTGCAAACACACTCACAAATGGACCATTTGCTAAAATCTTCTTCACTAGGATCTCAGCACAGGGTAAGTCATGTGGGGAATCATATCTCTTGGACAAAAGGTGGCTCTCCAGACAGAGTTGGGAACCCCCGTTGCAAGGGTCCTTGCAGCAATGTCTTCAGCTGGATGGCCTGAGACTCCTCAACCCACTGCTCTGCTCAGTTCTTGCAGTTCATCTGGCACTGCTTCTGTGTGACCACCCCAGCTCCACTGCAACAGATTATTTCAAGCTGCAGACAAAATATCTCCTAATTCTCTTAACTGTCTACGAAAGACTGCCCCATTGGACTTTTCTACATACAATTTGATCAATTTTGTGGCAGGAACCTCCTGAGAGTCTCTGAGATAGCACATTTTTCCACCCAGGTTGTTAATCAACATATTTAAGCGCAGAAATTGGTCTAGGAACTGCAGGGTTTCCTGGGGGAAATCTTCAGGGCAGTCTCAAATTTCCACTAGGAGAGCTTCTGCACCAATTAGCAAAATCCTTAATTGAAAGGGTGGCTAGAAGTTCGGTCAATCACTGTCTCAAGTTGGTCTATTGTCTAAATTACTCCATTATCTCCTCTATGCAGATGTATACACGGGGAGTTTCTGGATCACCCAAGGAGTTAATGACTTGAGTGCATCAGGTGTGCACACAGGCACAGCCCTGTTTCTCAGCTACACCCCAATTATAACTATAGGACAAACCTGAGTTTTGTATTTATTTTTATACTTAAGTTCTATACCTCTTGCTGCAATTAAAAGCCAGGCAACCTGAAACTCGGTACCTCAGTAACTGTAGCCTGAGGAGTAAGACTCTAAATTATAACCATTTTTAAACAGAAATTATTTTAAACAAGCCTTTTTTCTAATAATATTTTTATGCTTTTAACAGATTCAAATTTTCTTCATAGGTAATGCAAAGTGATTAAAAATAAATAGATATCCTCTAACACATTTAAGGAATGACCTCTCTTCCTTATGTAGTAGTGGCCTAACTGAGCAATGAAGTAAAAGACTTACACATGTGTATTTTCTTCTCTTTAGAACACTTAATACTACTTCTTACAACCTACCAAGCTAAAGAATAAGAAAACCTCATCAGAATTTTTACATAAGTAATAGTTCTTACATATGCAATATTAATGTACACTGTGGTTGCTAACTCACAGTAATGTCTAACTTAACTAAAGTAAGAACAAACTCACTGAGTTTGAAATGCCAGTCTAATGAACTAATAGTGGCCCTTCCCTTATTTGCATTTAGCTTTTTGTAGGTCATAGTAATTGAAAGCCAAATGACTACACACAACTTATGCTGAAGATAACTTGAGCACCTTTTATGCCTCCATTCTCCTGTCAGGACAACTGAGCTCAACAAGGGACATAGTTCTACAGTACTACTGAAACAAACCACTGGCTGATTACAGCTAGGAACATCCAAAAAAAGGAGAAGGAAGGAGTAGTCAAGACATGTATCTTGGGAAAGTAATTCCCTTGGATGTCATTTTGGGACATTGCATCTGGTAACCTCAGTTAATAGGAGGTTATGCTCAATTTTTAGCTGAATGCTATAAACTCATATCTATTTTAGTTCCATATCTTGTCCTTTGTCCTATCAGTACCAATGTTAAGCTAAAAACAAGTAAGAAGGTGAAAACAAAACAAGTCTCCCCTCTGTTAAATCTCAGCTGTTGGACTGCTTTACCTACATCTTAAGAGTTACTACAAATACAGGGTCTGGCACTCAGTGCTCCTAAATCACTTTGGAAGCTGTTTTTTGCAGATATTTCTGAAAGAAAAGCATCTTAACTGAGGTGTTGTTAATGCAGGCCTCTTAATCTCAAGACCTTATTCCTCCCTGCAGAATATCAGCAATTTCTACTGACTTTAAATAGAGGCAGTTTGTGTCCTGCAGGGAAGAAAAAGACCTAGGGAGCATTAACTAAAAAAGCTTTAGCACAGAAAACTGTAACTGAGGTCATCTTAATTCAAATACTTTACACTGTGCTGGCCTTAAATGAACTAATTTGAGACCTATGACCTTAACAGAGGGATTTCTCAATTGACATACTTTTAGCTGATGCAAAATCTACCTGAAATAGCCTTAGGAACTCTGCATAAGCATATTACTAAGCATATACTACAGTAAATGTGAAATTCTTCTGGATTTAGTAAAATCAGATATTCATATAGAACTTCTATGAGGAAAGCTTCAGATTTTTGCGTATTAGTAGGTTTTTGAGTGGAAGTGAGGAAGAAATAATGAATTATAATGCAAGCAGATTAAAATATAAAATTAGAAACATTTCCTGTGCCATAAAGAAAGTTATGTAAAATCAATGGCTCTGTTTCTCCTCCTGTCAACTAGAAGAGATCCTGAGACTGACTACTGTGTGCAAGGCTCCAAAATAGCAGCTAGTATGTATCTGAAAAACTTGGAGCTACCATCATCTTTACAAAAGATTAGGTATACAAATATTTTTTTTAATCCAAATCAAAGACAGGGATCCAGTTAACAAGAATATAAATGATCAGAGCTTATGTTCAGGATTCAAGCTTCCCCATATGATTTTCTCTTATCAAATATAAGAGGTAGCCATTGGCATGACGAAGGAGAATTCTGTTTCTAAATTATCAATGTCCCACCTCTCACCTCTGCCACCACCCCCCTCCCAAATAAAAGTCCAAATAGAGGATTCCATGCAAAAACGTTCTGACTTCTCTTCCCACACAAAAATCCAAAACTTTTTTTCATTTGATCAGGATTACTACTCTCAAAATTGTGTGTTAGGTTTAACTCCAGAGACTATACTTTTGTTCTCATGACTGGTTTTTTTGGGTTTAATGCATTAATGCAGTCTGTTGATTTTGGACTGCTGAGTCTGACTACATATATCAGATAAAAGGATTGGATATGTGCCTTCAACATCCCCTTCACTCACAAAATTTGCTTTGCAGAAATGACATCTTTGGTGTTACAAATCTGAAGATACTCCCTTGCTGTTACATTATGTCCTCCCAGAAGGATATACTTATATAAATGTGATAAAACAAAATAAATTCTTTTTAATTGTCCAGTCATTACATCTCAGCTGGGAATCAGTACAGAATGGTTGCACGTATCTATTGTGGCTTCTCAGCCAAAGTCTACCAGCCCAATTCCTCACAGCTATGGCGCGTGGTCAACATTGGACAGAGAAGCGCGTTTCAGCTCATTCCTGTAGGAATGAGCCCATCCTGTGGGATAGGCTGTACTACCTGGGAGGGGGTGACTGAGCTAGAGAAGTCCCAGGGCATGAGAAGTTAATATGGGGAGGGAGCTGTCACTGGCAAAAGGAAGGAATTGTGGCTCTATTGCGTCTCTGCTTCCTAGGAGAGTTGGCAAAGCATTTTTCCTTCTCTCAAAGGCAGATGAGTATAAAACTTAATCTAGCCACATTAATTCAATACTAACTTTTCAAGAGTTATAAAAGAGAAAGGGACAAATAAGCACAGGAAAAAAAAACCCACCAAAATATATATAGCAAGTGTTTTAAGGAACTCATGCAAAATACATTTTTCCAACACATGTGCATGAAATGTAAGCAGACCCACCCAGCTCAGGAATTTGTGCACATGTAATTCTGACTTCTATCTTCACATCGAGCATTTGGCATGTAAGAGCATGGACAGTTAAAAACACTTGGACTTTATTGCATTGTTACAGATGCTAAAACAATATAATACTTGGCAATATCTAAGCAGAGCATCAGTGCACAACTCCTGCATCAGAACCCTTGTAATGGAATGCTATTCTATAACAGGTTTAGGACAGAAACAAACCAGAAGTGATATAAAAAAAAAGTGATTCTCTTCCCACACAAAAATCCAAGACCTTTTTTTTTTTCATTTGATCAAGATTACTACTCTCAAAATTGTTAGGTTTAACTCCAGAGATTATACTTTTGTTCTCATGACTGTTTTTTTTGGGTTTTGCATGCAGTCTGTTGATTTTGGACTGCTGAGTCTGACTACATATATCAGATAAAGGGATTGGATATGTGCCTTCAACATCCCTTCACTCACAAAATTTGCTTTGCAGAAATGACATCTTTGGTGTTACAAATCTGAAGATATTCCCTTGCTGTTACATTATGTCCTCCCAGAAGGATATACTTATATGAGTATAAAACTTAATCTAGCCACATTAATTCAATATTAACTTTTCAAGAGTTATAAAAGAGAAAGGGACAAATAAGCACAGGAAAAAAAACCCACCAAAATATATATAGCAAGTGTTTTAAGGAACTCATGCAAAATACATTTTTTCCAACACATGTGCATGAAATGTAAGCAGACCCACCCAGCTCAGGAATTTGTGCACATGTAATTCTGACTTCTATCTTCACATCGAGCATTTGGCATGTAAGAGCATGGACAGTTAAAAACACTTGGACTTTATTGCATTGTTACAGATGCTAAAACAATATAATACTTGGCAATATCTAAGCAGAGCATCAGTGCACAACTCCTGCATCAGAACCCTTGTAATGGAATGCTATTCTATAACAGGTTTAGGACAGAAACAAACCAGAAGTGATATAAAAAAAAAGTGATTCTCTTCCCACACAAAAATCCAAGACCTTTTTTTTTTTCATTTGATCAAGATTACTACTCTCAAAATTGTTAGGTTTAACTCCAGAGATTATACTTTTGTTCTCATGACTGTTTTTTTTTGGGTTTTATGCAGTCTGTTGATTTTGGACTGCTGAGTCTGACTACATATATCAGATAAAGGGATTGGATATGTGCCTTCAACATCCCCTTCACTCACAAAATTTGCTTTGCAGAAATGACATCTTTGGTGTTACAAATCTGAAGATATTCCCTTGCTGTTACATTATGTCCTCCCAGAAGGATATACTTATATTTTTCTGCCTAATTTTCTTCTGTGATGTATTAGTTCATTTCAATTTCTTGTTTAAAATGATGATGACTTGCTTTATGAAAATTTCAGTCTTATAGTTTCATACACTTCCACCACACGTAAATGCAGTGATTTTACAATAACAATTAATTGCTCTTAGGAAAAATACTGAGTTATGCATGTGGATATTACACAGAAATTCACCTACATTTTGAGAAATGATTGGTTAACCTGTTTTTCTTACTTTGTCTCTAAGATCGCATCATTTTCCACCTTAAGGTCTAAACATATTTACAGGAATGACTAATAGTGTATAAACTGCTCATACATCTGTTATTTTTTTTCCCCACATAACTTCTTTGTGTACTTACCTATTTGGCAATAAAAGGGAAAATGATATTCCACTGTTTGATGGTATACTTATGCTGCAGACTTCTGCCAGAACATCCATGTCAGCTGGGATAGATATGGTGTCATTTGAGATTGATTTAGCTGTAGGAGCAAAAAAACCCATCATGTAGACTGCAATGGCAGAACCATATTTTTGTCAGCTCTCTGTGAGAAAATGTGCTTTGCCAGACATAATAAAGATATGTAACACAGTAAGAAAGCCTTACTGACCTAATGAAACAGTTTAACTGTACTTAGAAAGTAGTTGTAGTTTTGCTTTGTTTGGTTTGGTTTTGGTTTCAGTTTTTTGAGGATTAATTTGGTTTGGGTTTTTTTTGGGATTTTGTTTCAGAGCAACTTTAGGCAGCTTTTCAACGACACAAAAATCCATGAAAACTCCTTAATGCTTCTGCATCTGGACTCTTCCCTGCAGTATCGGGTGAAAAAAAGCCATGTAAAGCCTCAGAGATTTAGTACATTTTTAGTTCTGGACTAGTTGTCTGCTGGATCCAGTTACTTTAGTAGACTTTTTGTCAGGAGTTTAGTTATAGTACGAAAAACAGTGGAACACAGGTTGCCCAAAGAAAAGTAAATGCTTGGGAAAAGCTCCTAAAGAAAATAACTTGTTTGATCAACCTGTGCAGTATGTGTTTTTTATGAAGTTTATTCTAAATAAGATTACATAAGTCCCACAGTGTGATGCTGTTTCCAAGAGTATGATTTTTACTATCATTTATGATTTTACAGAGATCTTGATCAAATACAACTTTCCTGAATTTGTGTCTGTATTTGAGAACCCAACAGCAAGCAAGTGGATATTCATCCTACCTCAAAAAGAAAAATATAACTGTTATGGCTCCCATTTTATTAAGCTTTTTATCAAACTCCTGGTCTGTCATTGTGACAGCTGTACTTGGGAATGGAGGGAAATGTCATGGCTGATACTCCAACAAGGAGCTCCTGCTCTGGGATACTGGACTAGGTGAGGTCTTGGTCTCAGACAACTCAAATTAGCTCCCTCAGAAAATGATACTGGGGTTTTTATACAAGGATGAGATTTTGGTAATGAGTAAACTGTACACTGTAAATACTGAGATGAAAACTTGCTTCTTCAAAAGACCTATGGTTTTTAATGAATAGAAACATTAAAAATATCCTGAAAACTGGTGGTGAAATAGACTTAAAACTGCCCTTACAGGAGTAAACTCAATATCTATTGTATTTTTGGAGACAGAGTATACAAAAAAAAAAACTAGACCTGAATACAAAAAGTAAATTAAAGCAGTGTTATTTTAGTGATGCTAGGATTATTTTGTTAAAAAATATTTTTATTAAAAAAAACCACAAACCCAGTACTTCTGTAGAAAATTGCTTTTTCACTATCAGATTTTTAACAAACCTTATAGCAGATGTCTTTACACTTTTATTAGTTTATATATTTTCCATGGGGACTCATGATAATACATTCCTGATGAAATATTGTGGTTCAGACTTCCAAGTGCATTCTCTTATCTTATTGTGTTGAGTTTTTTCCTTTTCTTTCCTCATTTTTAATAACTTAGTTATGCACATATTTTGCCATTATGTCATACTCTCCTCCTGGTTCTGAGATAAAAGTTTCAAGAACAACTTTTTATTATTAGTCTAGGTATTCTGGCTCTTTATTGTTATTAAACTGATGAATGATTTTATACTCCATTTTTCCTTGATATTTTTGAAAAAGTAGACATTATATCAGGTTGCTGAATTACAGGAGATACATTCTCTAGTATTATTAGGTGCCTAAGCACTTACCAATCACTACTTCAATCTAACTATTTTAATCTTCACTTATATTAGTCTTTGCTTAATTTGCTCTGTCTTACCTTCAATTAGGTGCATTTGTTATCACAAAGGACTTATTTCTCTCTCTTCTTTTCTGTAATCCTCTAGGAAAATAATGATAATTATGCATTTATTGCCTTTGGATATTTAAACATCACATCTTACCTTGCAAAATTACAGCAAATAGAGAAGTACAAGTCAAATGTAGATTTGCTTTATGAGTGCTGAGGTGGAAAATTTCTGTAACACAAGTGAAATGAAGATTGCTTTGAATAACTTTTGTGTCTCAGCTAATTTATGCTTCCTGAAAGACAACTGGATTCCTCATAAGCATAGAGAAGGATTCTTAATATTTCCTTTGTGTGCAGAGCAGCACCCTATATCATTTAAATTGACAAAGCCTTTGAAAGGTTCACCCAGCTGTTTGCACTGCCAACAAAAACTTAAAGCAAAGAAAATTTCAGGAAATTTTTTCAGTAGAAATACTTTCTTATCTTTGACTCACTTGTTACCTATCAAAAGGCTCATTTTGATCTTCCTTATTGTCTGAGGTGCTGTCCTTCAAAAAAGCAGGCGTTGAAGTTTATCATATAGCCAAATTGTTCCTTACATGCATACAGGGGAGTTAGTCAACATTTAACGTAGAGGTACTTGAAGTGAAGCCTAACCCACATGAACCACACAGCTGTAAAATTGATTAATAGATTATAAGATACCATGTCAAGGCAGTTACTTTATTCACTTCCATGGAAGAATCAGTTAGCTAATGGAAGATTAGGGGGAGCAATTATATTTCAGCTACCCAAACTGTTCCACATTTTGAAACTGAGCATCTCTCTGATTTTAGCTGTTGTAGGTCCCTTCTTGTCAGTCAGGAAAGTTACCATGTCTAGTAGTATAAAGATTGTTTTCATTGAATGACATTCAAGGAATTAAAGTAGGACATGAGTTTTTCTTTGCACAAATCAGTGGCAGTATAGAGTTAGCCAGAAGGGAAAGTCTTGTGGGAAGACCTGCTGGACTGCTGCCAGAAGGATTTAGTGCCATACTGTCCCTGATAACCTGAAAGGGGGAAATTCTGGGTTTCTTTACTTTTTCAAGAACATTGGCAGTTTATAAAATACAGTAATTTTATAAACTGTAGCTCAGGACAAAATGCCAGTCAGGATTAGTATAAAAATAGGAACCGAGTACGCAAGAGTCAAAGGATCTATGGCCTTCTCCTTTCCTCTTCCTAACTATAAATTTTTTGTCAAATCTTGTTTAGACATTAGATATTATATGTTTAATTGATCTTTTCCCATGGTGGATAATATATTTTTGTCTCTGTTACTGTAGCATTTTGAAGCTTTCAGTCTGTTTGTGCTTACACTTATAATCATAGTGAGCAAATACTGTTTAGAATCACAGGTTCTTCTTCAGAAAAAATGAACACTAAAGGAATTTTGTCTGATATTAAAGCAGATATACACTTCATCTATCATGTCAATTAAAGATCCCCAGTTTTATCACTAAATACTAATCACAGAAATAATCTAGCAATGCAAATATAATGCAAAATAGTATATGGTCAACATAAATATGTATCACCATATAGGAGATCTGATACATGTAATAATTTTTAAAATGCTGGACCCCTAATTTGCTTTCTTGATGTATAAATATTATACAGCTTTTGATTATTTTGCTGCATATTATTATTAATTTTTTTCTGCATTCTTTTATTTTGGCTGGATTTGGTCTCATTCAGTTTACAGGTAAACTCCGGAAAAGAATTGGCATTTATACAATACAAAAAAATTTTTCACATCTAAAAATTATTTTAATGTAGTATATATGTGTTTATGGGCTCTTTACCTTTGTAAGATCCTTTTCATCACTAATTGAAATATATAAATTGAGAGTCTGTAAGTCTGCCTACAATATTCCCCTTATGTAGCATTGAAAATTAAATGAAAAAAAAACTTATTGATCTTACTTATCTAACTAGTCGGTTATCCAAAATTGGCATCTTGTGTTGAACTGAGTACAGCTGATCAAAACTGATGAGTTTGTAAAACTATCTTCTTTTTTTCCTCCTTTCTTTTTGCTAAGTCAGCAAGAAAAAAAATCTAATGGAATAATCTGATCAAAATGTTATGAAATCAAAATACAGGGCATGATTTCATTTATCTGAAGAACCATTCAAGACACTAAAGTATCTCTAGGACCATGAGCAAATCCACAAGTGATGTGATCCAGTCACAGCAACAGGTTTGCAGGGACAGTGTCACCTGAAGGACAGGCTAGAAAGCCATCCATGGACCATGTGCAACGGACCAGGCAAGTGCAACCAGTGTCCATTCTGATATTTAACTCCACAACCCACTATCACCACACGGCTGATCTGGCACAGAGTGTTTCAAGTCAACTCTGTGCCTCCAAGAAAGTAGCCCTGTGCACATCCAGCAAGTCTGAGGTGCTGAATGACGTGAAGCAAGAATACAAGAATAATGCCTGGGACATTTTGGCTTCTTGAGAAAGATCTGGACATGAGAAGACTGGGGAAATAACCCTCCTAAGGTACTAAGATGAAAAAATTTAGAACTTCCATATCAGTGGTATACATGATTAACACTGGGACAGAAAGCATCAGTGAAATCTATCATAGTAGGAAAATTTCCCCCTTTTCTGACATGGTTATAATCCTGCCTTGGTGTATTAATGCTGAAAACAAACACAGTCTCATTTTTTACCCTTGTAATTAATATTTGGTTAAGGAATTTAAATAAAATTTAATGTTTGTTGAATCAATTTGGATAATAGTTCCATAAAACCACATTTCTTTCAGGGGAAAAACATCAGAGAATTACACCAATTTTGGTTTTAGGAATCTCATATATCATCCACTGTCAGAACAGATGAAGTAAACAGCATGAGAGCATCTTGAATCATTTGATATGTGTGGTAAAGGCACCAATGATCACATAAACATAGCATATAATTATTTCTACTCATAAAGGGACAATATTTCAATAGTGTTTTTAAAGGTCATATATTTTGTGATGAAATATTCACTTGAAAAGAACTTAAACTGTGGTTCAAACACTCATCTTCATCTTTGAGCAAATTAACAACAACTTGGCTTCAACTCATTGAGGCTTTCTTTCCTTCCTGCCCACAGCAGGAATCTCTCTGAGAGCGAGTAGGCTGTTTTACAACTGAAACCTTAATTTGAGACAAACAGATGTAGTGTAAAACTAGCAAGTTGTTTTGTTTGTTTTGCTACTGGAAGAAAAAATAAAAAAACCCCACAGATTATCATGCTGGCTACTTTAACTACAATCAATAATTTGAAATTCACCTTTAATTTACCTGTAAACACTTGTAAATCCTTACAAGTTTTATAAGCAACACCATCACAACTGTCCAGATCTCCAGAGAATTGATTACCCTATTTAAAAAAAAAAATTATAGAACAAGGATTCACTCTTCGAGTATGCTACATCTGGAGTCTTATGACTCAGTCAATGTTCAAATTGTTTGTGCTTCATGGCAGAAGAAATACCTCTAAAAGACACTCTGAGCTGCAAGAACCATATAGCAACACACAGCACCACATAATACCCTGTGCAGGGTACTGGCAGGAGAAATATTAAAAATGCCTTTTCTCCAGAACTGAAGTGTAGGATGAAGAAAGAAGTGTTAGGTAACACTGACATCTTCAAATGTCCTTTTAAAAGTCAGATATGTTGATAGAGCTGCTTCTTCTCACCTTCTGTCAGCTGTGTACTTAAACTACTAATTCAAAAAGTGAATTTAGTTCAAAATCTCTTTTTTTTCTGTCTCAAGAGAATATTCTATTCATACAACTTGAGAAATGAGGAAGAAAAATGCATTCAGCTTTTTCTGACACTGGGCATTTTCAAGATGTCTTGGGCCAATATGAAACCATGAATTAATGAATTACTGGGAAAGCATTATGATTCTTACCTTTGAAAACTCCACTTTTGTTTTCCTTTCTTGAGACCATTCCTGTATTTTGTCCATTAACTCTTGAGTATAAAGGCAAAACAATTCCTCAAGCAGATTTTACTCTAAGGGCAATGGGGAAAAATGAAGACTTATCAATTAACTCTGTGCTGAAGAAACTAATTCACATTTTCACAGCATTTCCTAAAGGAAATTTCTATTTGCAATTTACTGCTTAGTTTTTCTCTGAATGTGTTATAATGAAGTTGTCATACTGAGACATCACTCGATTTCTATGTATCAGTTGTATGTAATAGATCAGAATAATAAGCAAATGTTTATTTGTCTTCAACTATGCATTTAACAGTTTCTAATATTGCTTAACAGATTAGACCCTAAACAAACTGACCAGAATTATTGTGTCAGCTGAGATAGACTATTAGTAAAATGTGATGTGAACACTTCACTGTTATGTTAACATTTTTCTTTTACAATCACTGTCCATTGTCACATTTTCACCAGAATTAGGGAATGTACCCCACAAGTATGTTTTTAATATTTAGCAAAGTTTTGATCAATTTCCCAAATGTGATGAAAAGCCAGTTCAGACACTGAAACCAGTATATGAAAGGCTTGAAGGACCTGTAAAAATCTTAAATAGCTCATCTGTACAAACCAGATTATTTTCAGAATGATCCATGGAAGTCATGGTCCTTTGATAACAAACAAAGTATAGCATAATACTTGCTCCATTATTTATATAGCCCCTTTAACATGTGGTACCCATCATGAAAGAAATGCAAAATGTCTATTAATACTTGCGGACAGATGCAAGCAAGTAACAATACCCATTATATTTCTGATGTGAATAATAGTGAAAAATATTGCCCATGAGTGGAATCTGTCACCCTCTAGAGGTACCTATTTATTTCTAATGGTTACTGAGAAAAATAAAAGCTCATTGAGTGTGAAGGTGCCTAATCTATGAAACACGAACTCCATCCTCGTGGGAAGATAAGCCATTTGAAGAATTTAACCTTACGCAGGTAAGGACCTTGATAAAAGATTGCAATTACAACAAGACACAAAATTAAGGAAGGGAACTTGAAGAAAGTAAGACTGGAAGATCAGTAAGGACTAAAAAAAGTAAACTGGTTTCGATTACCCTTTTGTAGAGTCATAACGTTATCCAGACAAGGCAAAAGGGTAATCAGCATACAAAACAAACGGAATGAATTTTGAAAAGGAAGAAAATACAGGAGATGGATTCAGAGACTGACAGTACTCTTTGTCATCTGCTCATCCTTCACTGAGATGGGCTAAATAAAAGATCTCTCTTTTACAAGGGCAAATAAGAACACAAATAAATTTCCTGTTACATTATAGTAAACCTTCAACTAAGCTATTTATTTCCATGCTGGTAAGCAATTTTGCATAAAAGATCTTCTACTCTAAAATGTAGTCCCTAGTGAATTTTGTACAAGCTAATTATGGATTGGTGAAAAATAAGATAAGAGAAGTGCTGACACAATCTTAAATAACAGCATGCTAGACTAAAATGCTTAAGTTGGATAACAACTTCTGAAACTTTGCTCATTGGTGTGTACAACATTGGCTTTTAAGCAAACGTAGCTGTTTGCAGCTCAGCAACATAGCTAAAGAAATGTTATAGTACATAAAACGATACAAATGTGATTAGAATGTCACACTCAGATCAGTATGCTATGCATTGTGCATCCACACAGTATGAGTGGTTCCTGCACCATGAAGATTAGGGTTTAAGTAATGGAGCAAATGCGAGTGTTATCTGTTTTGTATAGTTCAGACTGCAGAAGGGAGATTATTGACAACATTCAAGAAAATCTGTTGGGAAGATGAGGAGTGAATGAAGAGCTTCTCATAACCTGATTAGTGTCTTGAACTTCTGTCATATTCTTCTGGTTTTTTTTTTAGTTTGATTTTAGGAAGATTTTTGTATTTTTGCTTTATTTTGAGGCTATCACATTGTTTTTTACTTATTCACTGGTTTTTGTCTAAATAAATTCAAATAGCTTTTGCAGACTAAGGCAAGTTGGTCCTGAGTGTCTAAACTTCAAGCTTAGCAATGCTTACATGTACAGAGAAAAAACCTGAAGCTAAATTTATGAAAGAAGTATTTAGTAAATTTAATTTTGCATACATCGCTGGGAATGATGAAACACAAAAGAGAACAAATGTCTCCTTACTTATCCTTTATGATCACTTCTTAATTCTGTTGGAAATATTAAACACGTTTTCTTGGGCATCTTGGCAGGGAAATTAAATTCTGTCTGTGCAGCTGGACATAGTTTGAGTTTGTCAAGGGAAAAGAACCATGGTTTTCTCAGCGTTGAAAGCAAGCAGTAAAATGTGAAGGTAAAGTCTAAGCATACCACTGAGATATAGGATTACTTGGATAAGATGTTCACTGCCTTGTTTATTTGTTTGTTTTCTCAGATATCTAGCCTCTCACATGACTTCACCTCTGGAAGAGCAGAGCTTGTTAACATACTAAATTTGTATGTCCTTCTCTTGAAAACTTATGTTCCTTGGGAGGAGAGCCAGCAACCATGCTGATGTGGTTATCATCCACTGCTGTAACACAGTCTCTATTTGGATGGTGGTCTGTGTTTCTTGAGTGGAAAGATGGAGACTACATCCTTAGTAAGACATCCCCACAAAGGGCATGAGGGCTGTTGCATGAACATGCCACAGTTTAAGAGCACCAAGGGGTCTCTCACACTTTTGTGTGTAGAGGATAGCAGTTCTTTCATACAAAGAAATAACATTTAGATGAACATATCAATTATTGAACTAAGGAAGTTTTATCTCTGTAATCATAGGGGGCAGAGAGGAGATGTTTCCATTTTTTTTCCTACATGCAAAGATGAAATCTAGGAGAGTTGTAGTCAGGAAAAAAGCACCAGTTCAGCTTCCCACTTTTCATTTATTTCCCTTCCTCTTAGTAAATGCATGTGGCCTTAAGCTTAGCAATCATCGATGTAAAGTTAAATATTTATAAAAAAATCTTTAAAATATCATCTGCACTTTTATCATGTATGTTTATGCTAGATAAGAGGAAATGTTTTCAGTCAAATGGAAAAAAATTCAACATTCTATTTCCTGTAAAGAGAGTAAATTATCTCCCATTGAATATAATGTGCAGGAAGTTTCCAAAAGCTTGAAGATCATCTAAACAATCACATTTCTAACACAGCTGCCAACCCTTTTTTGACGTTAAAAGAATCAGCTCCACTGTTTGCTGGAGCATCTAATCTCTGCTAGATTAATTCCGTGGAAACACATTCCAGTAGTTTAATCTCTGCTTCATTGGATTTCTTGAAAAAATAAATGATAGGCTTCTGAGCACTAAGGTTTTAGATTCCAACCTCTTTATTTCAAATGAAACCAAAATATAATAGCGCTAGACCTAGAATCTAGATCCTTAAATATACTTCCAACACTTGAAGAAATATTTTGCTTTAGAAAAGGACATTACATATTTCAGGAATGATTACATGGTGTATACTGTACTGATCCAAATATTGCAGACATGTACAAGACCAGAGTTGAAGACTTGACTGATTGAACCTTGGTAACAATAGTTTTAGTGGCGCCAATTATAAGGTTAATCATGGATATAATCATACATGTAAATGTTTGCATGCACAGATATATTATTACAAAATTCATTTTCATAAATGCCTTTATCCTGCCCCCATTGAGATTCTATTTCTGGATCCTATATGTGAAGAAAAACTGAAACAGAATTTGAACCTTTCAGAGTTTCCACTTAATGAACACTAGAGCAAACAAAGTGTGAAACAGGAAAGTGTACTCACCTTTATAAAAAGAAATCATCACAGAAAATCAGAATGGATTGATGAATGGATTCTGCACTGCAGCATTTTCATACAAGGCCTTGGATGAAATTCTGATTATAAATTAGAGTCACTTATTAATAATAGTTATGTCTCATTTTACATGAACACCTGCTGAAAACTCATTGGGAACAGCCATTTTTTAGTTGTTCCTCTATAGGGCTGTGTATATCTTCCATTTAGGTAATCTTCACCAAAAAAAAAATGGAAATGCTTCCAAAAATGATGTTAAAAATGAATACAAAACACAAAAACAAAATTTATTTATATCTGTCCTAGTTATTACTCAGAAAGTGTGGGCTAAATCACACTGTCTCTCACTGTTCATATGATCTGCATACAGATAATATTTTAAGCAGAGAAATGTGAGACTACATGAAATTACTGCAGATTCACCCAGAAAAAAAAAATTATTTGTTCTCTTTAAGATAGTCTTGAGATAATAGCCATGATCTTACTTCTATTAAATAAAAGTAGGATATCTGTTTACAGAAGAGGACCCAGAGGGGAAATAAAGATGTAAAAAAACTTGTTTGATTTATAAAGTTCTGTGACTTAGAATACCAGCTCGGGATTCTCATGACAATTTTACAGTCAGAATAATAAACAATTTTCATCTAGATCAACTGACAAATTCCAAATAATAACTTGTTCATCTCAAGCATGTATTCACTTGAATTCCAGTGCAAGTTTAACAGTTATCCTGTGAATAAAGGAAATTATAATTTTTTGCTACATCATTTATATTACTAGTGAAATATTTAACATATATTTGTAATCTTTCCCATAGGAAAATTTCTAAATGTATTCATCTGGTTTTACAGGGGTTTTGGTCTCTTGACAAAGATGATAGTGATATCTTGTCTTAAATTCTGTGAAATAGTGATCACCTGCTCACATACAGTTGGAGACATTGTTGCAGCCTTTGTGGTAATAAAAGCTTTTATTTAAAATCCTCTAATGAGCCATTGAGGAAAGGATATGAGTAATATTTGAAATTCAGTTCATATGACCTTGACAGACAGCCAATACAAAGCACGGGAGAGGAGCACACAATGAAACCAATATGGAAAAAAAGGATCCTTTTAAACATATCTTTTTGAGAGGGAGCTTTTCTCTTCATCTCTCATTCACAATGAAAATGGATTGAGGTAAAATGAGTTTCCATATCCTCACATACCGACCAGTGTATTCACCAAACTCCCATTTCATTTACTACAGCATCATAAGGGGATCAAAATGGATTCACTGGAAAGTTCATAGTAAATATGTATCCACAAGTCCAACAAGTTAAAGAAATGAACATCGGAAAAGCGCATACATTTTTCAATATCCTCTTGAGTGAAACTCTTTTTTCTGGCTAAACATCCTATAATAGGTCACTGGAATGCTTCTGACACCAAGTTAAAGTGGCCAGGGGTCCCTTCTCTAACTTTCCACAATTTTCTCACATGGAACCTAAATTACCTAACACTTTCTTGAATGGATTCCACCGTAACTCAATAAAATGTACCAAGGGGAACCAAGGAGCAATACTGGAGCAAATTTGATTTCAGCTACCACCCACCCTTTAATTGCTTCAGTGTCTGAAGTCTCTGACCATTTAATCTTTGAGGCACTAATAATGTGCCTAAATGATCAGTTACAAGTTTTTAAAAATTGCCTTGTGTACATGCATTAGGAGCTTTTGGAAGGCTGCGGGGAAGAAGTTGCTATAGAAACACTACCTTAACACACTCCATTCACTGATGGCTATAAAGAGACACAATGGTCCCTGCATAACTACTACTAATCCACATGATATTCGAAAATTGCCAGGTTTTTTCTCTCAAAATTCTTAGTTGCAATGCCAGGGGAACTCCCCCTCCTTCCCTGCACCTTAGCCTCCCACCTTTCCATTCAAACCTTCCCAGATGGAACTTTGCTTGAGTATCTACTTGTCTGTGTTATTTTGTTCTGCTTCATGCAGGCAGCTGTATTCAGCTGTGATCTACACAATATGAAAAACTCAACAGAACAGCTGCTTTGTCAGAAATACCCATGCAACCAACTGGCAAAATATCTTGAGAGCATTAGGGTGAAGTAATGCTTGGAAGAAATGAACCTTTTTTGTTTCCTGTAGCTTTTCCTATCTGACTCAGACTGCTAAAAAACTGCTGTCCCATCCATTGATCCATTTTACCTTCTTTCCAGAATTTTTCTCCTTAATCTCTTGGGTAATTAAATATAACCTTTCAGCCATTCCTTATTCATCTTTTAACATTCCCAACATTTAATCACCTGTAGAGGATAGAAGAACATGCACAGTACTATTAATCTTTCTTGAATGTAATTGTGATTCAATTTGAGATGACAATCTCTGGAGAAAACTCAAAAATTAAATCTACCCAGGACCAAAACTAAAGCCAATACATCTTGTGAAGTTTACCACAGTCAAACCTTAAACCATTAATTCAGGAGGTAGACAACCTGACTTCTAGATTATCCTTAGCTTGGAGAGAGGTACAAACCTAAAAGAACAAAATGGCCTTTTTTTCCCCTTCAGATTGTTTCCTGTTCTACTAAGGTAAGCAAAAAAAAAAAAAAAAAAAAAACCAGAAACAAAAACAAAAAAAGAGCATGCATTTGAAGCAGAATAATTAGAGAACTTATCTAGAATAAATTATCACAGCTGGATTGTCTTCCAAGGCCATTGAAGCAAAAGAGGGAATTTCAACAGTATTTTTCTCTGCAGATGTTATATATCTGCTTTCTTCTGCTTACTAAGATTGCAGATGGTTCTTTTTGATTACTTTGGTTAGTGACCTTCTCCTTTCTAGATGTGAGCCTCTACAGTGTCATTTGGGTAATATCTGGGCTAGATATCTAAAGTGTTAGGAATTCCAAAATCCAGATTAATTTCCTCCGTTAAAAAATTCCCAAATCATGTAACTAAAAGGAATGTATTAATTTCTTAGTCTGTAAACACTTGTGAAATTATTCTCCCCATCAGAATTTTCCATTTAACTGATTGCCCTGTTTTGGACTGGGATAAAGTTAGTTTGTTTTTAGCTGTTGCAGGGCTGTCTTTTTTTTTTAAGATGAGGAAAAACTTTAGAAACATGCTAATGTTTTAGTTGTTGTTAAGCAGTGTTTACACAAAGTCAAGGACTTTTCAGCTTCTCGCAGCACCCCAGCTGTGGGTAGAATTGGGGGCACAAGAAGCTGGAAGGACACACAGCCAGAAGAGCTGACCAAAACTGGCCAAAGAGATATTCCATACTGTACAACGTCATCCTCATTTTATAAACTGGGGGGAAAGATGCCTGGGGGTTGCTGCTGGGGAAATGCCTGGGCATCAATGGGTAGGTTGTGAGAACTGCACTGTGCATCACTTGGATTTTTTATCTGTGTATCATTAATATTATTCATCCTTCCTTTTCTGTACATGTAGCATGCCATAATAAGTACAGAGAATAATATAGTGTATACTACATATATATATATATATATATATATATATATACACACACACATATATAGTATCCTTTTCTGGGTTTTATATGTGTAAAATATGCTGTAAAAAAAAATCAAAAACTGTAAAAAGTCTATGATTTTGTTCTGGTTCCAGCCAGGACAGAGCTAGGTTTTGCAGTAAGCAGAAGGAGGCATGGCTAGAACCCAGAGATTATTCTATGCAATTCATATCAGTGTCAGGGATGGGGAAGGAAGTTTCTTCTGAGAAGAAGTGATTCCTTCCAGTCAAGCCAGTGTGGTGGATGGAGCAGTGGGGCAATGCTGGTCACAAGGGCAGCAAGCAGCAGCTTGGCACTGTCCCTGAGCTGTCGGGAGCTGTCAGGGTGGTGTGGCTGGGGTTGGCTGAGCTCTGGGATGATCATTTATGCATGTGAATCACTCTCTCTTCTGTGCCTTTTTTTTTTATTAACATTGTTGCTGTTACTGTTTCTTCTTATCTCAGTGCTGTTTCCAGTAAATGGTTCTTATTTCAACTTGTAATTTTTCCCTCCAATCCTCCTCTCTATCCTGACAAAGGGAGTGGAAGGAAAGGAAGTGAAAGCGAGCTTGCAGCACATGATTTGGAAAGTCTAGGTTTTTTTTTTTATTTAGGAGCACTAAATTCAAAAGTACCATTCATAAATCATAACAGGTAGGTAAAAGTTGTTTTGACAAAATAATTTTTTCTGTAATGAAGCTGTAATAATATCGTATGTTTTTAATGTGAGAAAAAATACAAAATGTGTTTATTTTGTTTTTTCTTTTTTTTAATTTTAACTGTGAAAACAGTGAAGCTGCTTTGATTGTAATGTTATGTTACCTTATTTTTAGCATCGCTACAATTTTAGAAAAATAAACTTTTTTTTAAGATTTAACAAGAATTGTTTTTTAACAGTTGTTGCAATGTCTTATTTTCTGGAGGTAAGATTTTTATATATAAATGTAGTAACTTATCTCTTAATAATACCAGGATTTTTAACACAAAAAAGAGAAAGAATAGAAATCAGGATGAAAAAAGAATCCTTATTTAAAGGATTAAAATATAAAACCATTAAAAATTGAAGATAAAATTATTAAATCCATCTGGTTTGTGCTCTTTATAAGCAATGACAATGGGGTTGCAAGAAACCAAAGTGTTCCATGAACTTAGTTTCATTCATATATGAAGAAGGACTACCTTACCCAATGTGATTAATCTGAAAAAATTGTTGAATGTCAGGTTCTTTAATGTCATCTCACTTTACTAAAATGAGACACATACAGGTGTTGCGTTAAAAAATATCAACAGTTTTTACATGAACTCTGCCTAGGCTGATTTATACAATATTAAGAGCAGCTGGGAAATTCTTATTCTTCAAAACCTCGATAAGTGATATCTCACCATCCTATACTGTTAGGAACCAGTCTCTGGTCTGATGTAACAAGAATTATCTCCTGTCGTGTTACTTCTCCTTTACTTTTGTGCTTTATTTCCAATTTCAGAAATGTTTTGGTAGCTCAAAGACTTCTCATATGGTGTGAGCGCACAGTTCCCACTTCTTTCTCACATTGAATCATTGCTTATTTTTCACCTCAAGAAGTGGTTGACACTGCACTTAAAAATAATAACTTTTTAAACATTCTCACTGTAAAATTGTTGGCTTTCTAATGCTCTCTATTTTTCCCTGAGAGGAACTAGTGTATTACTAGCCTGTTAGCCATTCCTATGGACAATATAAATTTCTGCCTTTTCCTTATCTTTTATTTTTATGCTTATAACAATTTAAAGAGAGAGATGAAAACATGGTACATATCACTCTGGACATAAAATTCAAAATAATAATAATAATAATAGTAGTAGTAGTAGTAGAGTAGTAAAACAAGAAACAAACAACTGACCAAACAAAAAAACCTAACCAAAAACCTCAACCATCTAAAAAAACTAATTTCTTCTCAGTTTCCTTTTGCCACTGTTTAGACCTAAAACACTGAAGATGTCTTTTCCAATTGTTGGTAGGATGGGAAACAAAAATTTAAGACAGTAATTATTTCACCTCTGATGTGCCATGAACACAGGGTTTTGAAGTAATTTTGCAGTTAAGTGTTATCCTGACTGTGCAATGGTAGCTGGTTGTGTATGATCAGTAAATTAATAATCCTGCTAAGTAACCAGACAGGTTTTGAGTTTGATCAGAAATCAAAAGGATTTCTTTGATACTATGTTTTTTTAATATTATACCTTTAAAATTATACTGTTCTCTATACTCAATGAAAAAAGAAAGAAGTCAGTTATTATGTCTGTAATCATTACGTGATTTTGAAGGTTAATTGGTAATAAAATCTGAAATGTCCAAGCTGTTACAATCATAACTATTATATCAGTTTTAGAACAAAGATCACATAACTAGTTAACTATAACAGACCTCCCAGTTTTTATGAAATATGTCTCAGGAGGTCTGTTAATCTCTTCTGGGCCATCTGTCCTATTTGAATCAGAGAAGATAAAGACTTTTTGGGATCAGGGAGAAAGTAGGTCATTGCATTCTGGGACATATCTAACTTAGGTAGAAATATCCATGAGGGGCTGTTAAACAAGGATCATTGAACAGGACACATGAATGACTAGAAGTCTGGCTAGAAGACTCCTAAAAGTACAACTCTTTACACAGAATTTTACCACAGCTTGCTGAATTTAGCAAGAGAAAGAAAAATTACAGTGACTGAAGTTTGGATTCCCCAGACTTTATCAGAAATTACTTCCCTCATCTTCATGATATTTGTCTCTTGCCCATTGTGCTTTTTTTTTTTTACAAAGAAAAAAAAGTCCTTTTTATGTAAGTATGTACTGAAAAATGGCAATATAATTTAATTAATTTATTGGTCTCAATTATTTAGCCTCTGGCAGAGAAAGAGAATTTTTTTCTTCTTTTATTTTTTTTTCCACTAAAAAGTGTATTCATGGTATAAAAATTCAAACAACCACTAAATAAAACAGCAATATTTAAAAAACCACGGAATTATGACAATGAAATTTACAAAAGTTTAGCAATTACGGGCAGTTTGCATTGCCCTGGTAGAAAAATGCAGCCACCTGTAGAAGCAGGTGCCAGAAAGGCTCTGGCAAGTTCAGCTCCTCACCAGTGTTGTCCCTTGGTGCTCTGCTGTATCCATGCTCCCTTAAGGGCTAATCCTCACACTCGTTCTGTCTCCACTACTGGAATGGCTTGCTGTTGGCTTATCAGTCTACCCCTGGGAAGAAATACACAGAGGCTTCTCTTTAATTGGGACTATGCATTTCAGAACAGCTCGAGATATTTTAATGGCCTCCTAGATATCAGTAGGGAACCATACGTTTTATCAGGTTCAGCTATACAACAATGAACAACCTTTTCAGAGCCTGTCAGGGACAGGGAGTTTAGACTGCTGTATGTGCATTTGTTTCTCTTTGAATGCTCCATCTCTCTGCAAGTAATATTGTCCAACAAGGGAAAAGGACTTTTTTATTATTTCAACCCTAAACATCAAAAGCTGGCTCTCATCTTTTCCCCTTCAACTTCGTACAAATAACCAACTAGTCAAAGAGCAAGAACTGCCTTAAACAAACTACAAAAGAATCAGAATAGCCAAAGATGTAAAAAAATCTGAGCTTCAGATATGGCTCCCTGATAATAACATTGTTATGTTAAGCCACTGGGTTGACTAGAGTAAAATTACATACTGAACCTTGCTTTTAAGCACATCATTTCAGAGGCTGAATTTTAGACTTCAGCTTTCCTAAACTGTGAAACCTCTATGTACACTGTAGTTAAAATATTATTTTTAATTTAATTTGTTAAAAGCTCTACTGCTTTTTGCTTGCACCTCAGAATTCAGTGCAACATTTGATTATATTTGTGTAAAAATAATTCCCAAAGGAAATCATCTTTAAAACTGCCAGATATACTGACAGCAGAGCTCTCAGTATTCCCAAATATTCCTAAAGAAGTATGCTTCACATCACCTCAACAGTACAAATATACAAGAAAACAAGAAAGACATGGTGCTTTATGCAAACCTTAGGTATATTTAGTTCTTACTCTTGCAGCTGAGCACCATTGAACTAGTAAGTGTGTGCAGTGGGAAGATTCTCACTGATGAGAGGCCACTTTCATTACAAGAAAAGAAATCCAAACACTGAAAAGCCCCAGATACTTCATTAAGTTACTTTGGCTTGTTGAGGTGACGTGTATAAGCTAAAGCAGTGTAACAGAGCCATATTATGCTTTCATCTGATGGAAAACTTCTTCCAAAACCCCAAATGATGGGTTGTTTTTTAAAAATTTTATTCCTTTGAAATTAGGTGTTTTATTTCTTGTTTGCAGTAGGTTAGGATTAACATTAACTTAGTTAAAAAACCTGTCTAAGGTGTGTTAAGTCAATTATATGTCTTAATCTGTATATTCTGGGCTGATATACATTTAAGAAGGATCTAGAGCCAACACCTTGTGATTCTGTTTCTGTCTATCCTTGCCCTTATAAATTTGTTAATTAAAAGGAGGCTATAATATATTCTAAAGAGACTGGACGGCAATATTGATGGCTGAGCTTTCAGACATCCTGAAAACATTCAGTTCACCTTACTTCATCTAAGGCGTATTTAGAGATGATCTGGCAGGAGTTGAGGACTAAAATGAATTTTCCATGGGTGTCAGCCTGTTTTGGATGCATCCACATTCCTCAGGTCACCAGCTGCATTGTCACCAGCAACTGTCAGTTCTACTGCTCCTGGACTTCCTGTCACCAGGCAGCAAAGAAAGTGTCACCCTTATTTAAGGTAAGGATGATCAGATTCCTAAACACAAGTGCCATGGAACAAGACTTTCATATGCTAAAATTTCACGATCTTAGCATTTCCTTGGCTTCTGGAGCAACTGGTCAAGAATGCATTTTGTCAATGGCTATTGCACTGCATGCTATTCTAGTTGGAGGCTATAATGTCTTGTGGAGGATTGCAGACTGTAGTAGGAGAAGGAAAGCAGGAGGAAAAGGGAAGGTGCTCCCAAAGACATGAGATTATCCCAGGAGTGAAGCTTCTAGATGATGCTAACCTGAATATGCTCTCATGCCCTGCTTTGTTCAGCTCATTATGGAGAAGACGAACATGCTCTTGCCTGGAGGGAATCTGGCTAACCTCTGATGCTTGTGCCATGCCAAAAGGGCTTCACTCCTCCCAGTGTGTGCAGAAACACAGAGGCAGGCTGATGTCTGAAGGCCAGACTTTCAGTGTGTCTCCAACCATTACACAGAACTTACACTGGCTTCAGCAAAGCTCCCAACCCTACATGAGCACCCCACAGCCATCTGTAGGGCCAGTGTGGTACCAGTAATTCTGCTGTTCCACGTGTGCTGAGAGGGGCTGGATATTCCCATGAGAAAGGACCTGTAGGAATATGACAGTGTTTGTGAGAAAAATTAGATGTAAAAATTTAGGCCCAAATACCTTAAGGCATTCTTACAAATGTTTCTATATTGCTGTGTAATTATGACTAAAATCCATTTTTTTAGTGTCATTTATATAGCTAGTGTTTCCATAGCATTCAGTACTTAATGCTCTCATGGATTCTGCCTATATTATAGCTACTTAAGAGCCTTAAAGCTAATGATTATTTTAAATTATATTTTAAGGATTAGGTAGAAAAGAACTTGTGTTTCTGCCTTCCTTTGTCTCAGAAGTCTATCCTAGCATGGAAAATAGGTTGCATTTGTTCCTACAGAAAACAACCTCAATCCTTGCTTAGAGGAATAAAGTAATGCAGCTAAAAAAGGTCATAATTTCCCCAGTGTGTGTGGAAAATGATACATCGAACACATCTCTTTTGCATTTGTGAGCAAGAATTACAACAATGGTAGAAAAGACGGAAAAGTACCCATCCTTTGAAAAAGGGATCTGGAGCATAACATAAAGCTCTGAACTTCCCCAGCACTTCAACTTGGGTCTTTTCCTACTCTTCCTTAAAGTGTGACAATTATAAAATTATTTCAGTGGATATCTGTTTGTCATTAGCTCTTGTCATTCCTACTCAGTAATGAGGAATGATTAAAATCACCCCAGGAGAGTTAAAGCTGCAGTGAAGGAATTGTGTGTACTCCAAATTATTTTAAACTGGATGCATAACAGATGAAATAACTTGCCCATCAGGGCAAATCAAGAGAACATACATTTTATTTGTGTTACAAAAGGGAAGCTAAACTATGTACAGTACAAATTCTTATGAGTTCTTTTCCAGGAATAAAAATCAGACAAATTTTTCAGAGTATTTTAGACATTATTTTCATTCTTTTTTCTATCTCAGTTTATCTTGTTCCCTTAACACAGTTGCTGGATGCACTGCCTTAAATACCATAAAGTGTCACATGCATATGATTTCCTCTATGTACAATCTTCTTCAACAATGAAAGATCTAATTTCCCCATTTCTGCTGTCTGCAGTGAATTTTTTTCACACAGCTCTAGATGGCAGTGCTGATAAACAACTAGTACACTCAGCAGGGATATATTTTACTTGGTGAACTGCTACAATTGATTTGGAGTCGTAACCTTTCCTCCACTTACCCTGTTTCCCACTCTACCACCTGCAGCCCTATAAACAGAAAAGACTTGCATGATGGAAGCCATCTGTACAGTAACTCGTCTCATCAGAGTGCTGAAGAGCTGTTCTGCTCAAGTGTTATCAATGTCTTCCAACTCACTGTGTATTTTTCTTATTGCTAAAAACAATCCCAAGCATTCTCTTTGGCAGATTAGTAAGGAATTCAAGTAGCAGATGTTCAAATCACTTTTTATTTTTTGCATATTGAATCTCCATAAGGATACCAAGATCTGTTTCTTGGTCTTTGTGCTAAGTGTAGCAGTTCAATCATCTCTTCTCTATAGACAGAAACTACGGAAATGCCTGTGAATATATTATCTGAAAACCCATGTACATTTAAAAAAATATATATTTAGTTTCTCTGGGAAATACCAAGAATAACATAAGCTGATTTTTGTTCCTATGCCCCCATGAAAAATAAATATTGTGTCATAGGGAATACCTGAGTACATGTTTACAAGCTACTGTTGCACAAACTTCCTTCAATCAAAACTCTCCCTAACGTACAACAAATAGAAATGCCTGCCTTACATTCCTCAGTATAAATTTGGCATACAAAGTTGTCCTCTGAAGACATGAGTGAAGTTGTCTGATGGGATAAAATCTATTGGATTAGCTGGACTGCAAATCTTTTTGATAGCATACATGTTCTCTGTCTTGCATAGATACAGAATTCTCATTATAATTTACAGAACCATAGAATATGCTGAGTTGGAAGAATCACCATGCAGCACAATCATACAGTCCAACTCCTGGCCCTATGCAGGGTACTCCAAGAGTCACACCATGTGTCTGAGAGCATTGTCCAAGCACTTCTTGATCTTAGGCTTGGTACTCTGGCCACTTCCCTGGGGAGCCATCTGCTTCGTGCCATTTCCTTGAGTCCTGTCACTGGTCACACAACTGAGAGAATCAGTGCCTGACCCTCCTCTTCCTTTTGAGGATGTTGAAGGCCACAATGAGGTCTCCCCTCAGCCACTTCTTCTCCAGGCTGAACAAATCAAGCGTCCTCAGCTGCTTTTCAAACAGCTTCCTCTCCAGACCCTTCACCATCTTTGCTGCCCTACTTTGGACACTGTTTAATAACTTAAATTCTTTTGTATTTTGGCACCCAAAACTGCACACAGAACTCAAGGTGAGGCTGCCCCAGTGCAGAGCAGAGCAGGACAATCCCCTCCCTTGCTGGGTTGGTGATGCTGTGCCTGATGCCCCCCAGGACAGTGTTGGTCCCCCTGCCTGCCAGGGCACTGCTCATACTCAACTCATATTCAACTTGTCATTGACCAGGATCCCCAGGCCCCTTTCCACAGTGCTGCTCTCCTGTTGTTTGTTCCCTGGTCAATACACACAACCAGCATTTAGCAGAATCCGGCACTTGCCTTTGTTAAACTTCATTCCATTGGTGACTGCCCAACTCTCTAATTTGTTAAGGTCCTTCTGCAAGACCTCTCTGCCCACAAGCGGGTCAACACCTTCTCCCAAACTGAAGTCATCTGCAAAATTATTTAAAGTTTCTTCAAGTCCTGTGTCCAAGTCGTTAATGAAGATGTTGAAGAGAGCTGAGCCAAGGTTGCCGCCCTGCAGAACTCCACCAATGTCTGGTTGCCAGTCTGATGTCACTCCATTCACCATAACCCTCTGTGCCTGACCTGTGAGTCTATTGCTCACCCACCAGGCAACTTGGTTATCCAGTTGTGTGCTGGACATTTTGTCCTGAAGACTACTATATGAGACAGTTTCAAAAGCTTTGATGAAGACCAAAAAGATGTTATCTACTGGCTTTCCTAAATTAACTTGTGGGGCTTCATTATCATAGAAGGAAATCAGGTTCAACAAGCAGGACTCTTCCCTCATGAGGCCATGCTGGTTGTGACTGCACTGTCCTCCAGGTGTTTTTCAATACCTCCTAGAATAATCTTTTCCATGACTTTACCAGGCACTGCAGCGACAGGAACAAGTAATTTTATGTACATAGGAACTAGGTAGGGTTCTCTTGGTGAGATATATAGTGCCATGCAAGGTTCTAAAGCATTTTTATGGGATCATCTGCACTGGTAAATCTTGGAACACCCTCAAGCACTATTTTAGCACATGTTGGCTAGGACTTGCCCAGAAATATCCATAGCTTAGGGGTAAGGACCTTCCATGAATCATTACCAATGGTCAATTTGCATTTAGAAAACTTATTTTGGAGGCAGTGAAATTATACTAGCATGTCCACATATTTTTCTGTGCCAGTAACTTCAGTGCTCCAATATATTCTTGGAAAGGTTTAATTTTCTCTTACAGATATAACCTAAATTTTCAATGTTTTCCTTCTTTAAAGAAATAAGGTCATTGCTTTCAGACCTAATTTTATGAAGAGACATAGGTATTGCAGTTTCAAAATCCAGAAAAAAAAAAAAATAAAGGAAGTTGTTTGAAACACATGGGTGTGAAGCTGATGAATAGTCTGGAGCAGGAATCTTATGAGGATTGGCTGAGGGAGCTGGGGTTGTTTATCCTGGACAAAATGAGGCTCAGGGGAACCTTATCACTGTCCACAACTGTCTAAAAGGAGGTTGAATCCTGGCAGCAGTCAGTCTCTTCTCCTCAAAGTGATAGGTCAAGAGGAAATGTCCTTAAGTTGCATTAGGAGATGTGTAGATTAAATACTTATGAAACTGACATCACTGAAAGGCATTCTAATAGGCTTCCCATGCCAGTGGAGACATTGCCATCCCTGGAACTGTTAGAAAAGGTGTGAATATGGCTCCTGGAGATATGGTTTCACGGTGATTGTGGTGGTACTTGTGTGAAGTGGTACTTGTGATGGAGTTTACAGTTGGATTTGGTGACCTAAGAGGTCTTTTCCAAATTTAATGATTCAATGATTCTGTGGTTTGTACCTATCATTCTAAGGAATTCTTGCTGAAGCATGAGGAATATTTAAGATTTTTTTTGAGAGGTATTTTTTTGAGACAGTTTCAAATTTATTAAATCAATCAAGATAATATCAATCAAATAAGATTTTATTCCTTGAGCATGATACAGAAGAATGTTGATGTTTGGTCAGAGAAGGTTTTTAACTTGGAAATCTTGGATTTCACATGGTGAAAAATGAAACATATAATCCTTGTGCATCTTGATTTACTGACATTAAAATTACTACAAAATGAATGCTTCAAAAAACTATAGAAATAATTTTATTCTTTGCAATCTTTAAGATCTTTCGGGAAATTTCCCAGCATAACTAAAAATCATTATATTTGTTTTCAGTGGCCCTGTAGGGTTAACCTGTAGCTTTAACACAGTATCAAGGTATAGAGGCTCATAATTTGGCAAATGCACTTCAAATCCTACTGGATCCATGTGCTTCAGAGCCTTCTTAGTTGAATGTTACTTAGCTGAGTTTCTGATCAAGTTTCTTGAAGGGAATTACTCTGTAGCTCACATACAAAGGTGTCTGATAACTATGAGTAATGATGGCTATGAAATTACAGAAGTGTAGGTACTATTTTAACTTAATCTACCCAAGAAGAGAGTTTATCTTGGTAATACAAGAATAGACCTTATTGCAACATGAAATCTGCATATTCAACTCATAAATAGTGCAATGAAACTAGTATATAATACAAGATTGCAAGGCGTAGCTATATTCAGGCCTGTTGGAAGTATTATCAGAAGATAAAAGTCACCATTTCTTCTGTTGTGTTCGACTCATAAAAGTGATGTTACATAGGTTTCATCACTATTGACTTGAAAGCTAATACATTTTTTTTATAACTATTCAAAGCTATTTCTAACTAAAGAAAAAACATTTCCTATCCGAAGAACAGAAAGATATTGCTTTCTCTCTTTCAGGATATTCCTGCAGTCAGTTCCTGCAGTTAGGCAAATTGTGACATTTTTGAAATTCAAAACATTGTAGATATTGACCACTTTTGATGAGCATTCTGATGGGAAGTCTTCTGAGAGTCAATAGGGACTGAAAGGAAGCTATTGCAGTTTTGTAAATATCATGCCTAAAATACATGTTTTGAAGTAAAATATATATAATAGATATCATACACTTTCAGTAAGATTGCACACCCACGCTCTAAGATTATTCATGTGTTCATAAGACTAGTTTGAAAAAGTTTTGGAAAAGCTTGGCATACAATATTAAGGTGAAAGACCCACAGCAGAGTGCTGCAAATATCCACATATATACAAGAGGATGCCTTGACAGGATTTTAAATTTTTGTTTCAATCATTGTACAAATGAATTTTCCTAGTTAATATTTATTCTTTGGGAATGGAAAAAAAATAACTGTTCTGGTCAACCACAGTATGATCATTCTAAAGCTTCATTTCATTAATGAAACTAAGACACACAATTCCTCTCAGACACATATAAATCTAAATAAATATACTATGCCTTGTGTTTGCTCGTCTGAAATAGGCATAGCAGAAAGACGCATTAAATATCCTAAATTATGATGACCTTTTTGAGTCTTTTGACAGTTTTCCTTTATAATTTCTTAATCTTATCAGCTAAAGATCTTCTTAAGTTAAAAAATTCTACTTAGAGAGAATGCCCATTCTTTCTTATTCTGCCCTTGTTGGCTAATGAGAATAATTGGTCCCCATCCTCTTATAACATTCCTTTATGTATTTGTAGGCAGTTATCATGGCTCCCCAGTGGTCATTATGTTTAGGTATTGAACATCTGCTCAAGAGTTTATTGATGCTGTAGATAGTACCATATCTGCTGGGAGTAATAGCACATTGCACGATGTGGCCATTCAGGGAGCCCTACCTGCAGGAAGGTCACTCAGTAGTAAACCCAAAACACCTACAAAATGCAAAGTCCTTACCATGAACACAAAGGTATATATTTTTTCTCACATCAGTGCATTAGGCTGTTGCAAACCTAATAGGCAAGATTTGTTAAAACCATATATAATTGTGACAATTTTTTTTTTAAGAAAAGGGGTAAGGATTTTGTTTGTGTTTGATCATGTTTTCATGGTGCCTCAAAACATCAGATAGAGACTTTACTTATTCCCAGACATTTTGTACTGAATTCCTACGAGGTCTTGACATTTCTATAATACCTTCTATGCTTGAGAAGAAAATATTGCAAGCCTGACAGGTGTTGACAAGCAAAACATTCAATAGTAAACATAGTATTAATTACAAAATTTCTGTCCTTTGTTTTGCTCCCTGCTTTGTCTCAGAGTAACTTTTAGGTAAAAAACACTTGGTTTTAAGGTCTACAGTAGAAAAGAGAGGAAGTTTTGGACGAGTTTATAAAAAATAGAAGGTGACTTTGAGCTAAGAGTACAGCTTGATCTACAGATCATTTCTATTTTATTTATTAAATAATTCCAGCTACAAAAGCACATTTAAATTCTCCCCTGGCAGGAAAGGTTTACACTAGGTTTACATTGATTAAGTTAACAGCAATAAAGATGATATGTAATAATTCAATCAGTGGGAATTTTTAAGTGGGATAACAGGGAATGAAACACAAAGGATATCGGCCTTTGGGTTTCCTGAAGTTTAAGTGAAAGACACCTTCACACAGATGCAAATAATATCACCCTTACAGTGTTTTGTATCATCTGTTATAGCAATCACTGTATCTACCAACATGTTTCAGTCACTCTGCACTTCCTTTTTTAGCTCATTTTCCTTAGTTCCTAACAACATTCTGTGAATGCCATAAGGATTAGATATTTCCAGGAAGGAAGGAAGGAAGGAAGGAATTTGAATATCTAAATAAATAGTAGCTGCTATTTTTAACCAGGAATATATTTTTAAACGAATTATCTGTTTTACCTTATTGTACAACCCCAAAAATGTGTGGCCGTGTACCATGATAAAGATGTGACACCTAAGCTGAATATTGCTGTACTGTGTTTATGTACTGATAGAGCACTGGGGCGGTGTCTTACTCTATGTTAAAACTGCTGGCAGATAAGCAGCCAAAATGCTGAGAGCCTTCCAATTTGAAGGCATGGGGTGGGCCAACTGGCACGCTATTTATGAAAGGGACATTCAAACTATGCACATTGCTAAGCTGCCACTGTGAATGAGAAAAAGACAAGCAAAGTGTTATTGAAGCAAAGCCTAGAAAAAGAGCATCAAAGAGATTGGAACAATGAAGAGCTGCTTTCAGAATGGGATCATGAAAGCCTGAAGCCCTGTGGCAAGGCTGGCAGGTGGACACATGCTGCTGCAGATCACAGCAGCAGGAAAAGCCATCAGGATACTCTACAGAGTTGGCAAGGTTGTTAGAATCCAGTTGGGGTAGATTAGAAGCCCTGCAGAGAAAGGATTAGCAGCTATGGGCATAGTTTAGACAGCAGGAAGGTGAAATGAAAATCCACAGTCAACTTATACCTACCTTTGTGCTTTTTTCCTCCCTGTTGTCAGTGAAAAAGATCGTCATGAAGTGAAACACTTTAAAGTTTTGTTTGGATACGTTAGTCTAGAATATATTTCCTACTCTATTCCTGGCTCAGGGGACTGAGAGTATTGTGTCTCTAGTGGGCAAGGAGAGAAAAGCGCAGGTATTTATCTTCCACTACTTCTGGTATCTTGTTTCCATTCAAGACAAATCTTGGAGTCATCAAGACCATTTAAGTTTCTTAGGGAATACTGTAAAGAGAAAACTGCAAGGATGTAGAAATGAGTGCTCTACATGTCATTTTTGACTAGTTTCTCACAGATATATTAGAAATCCAGCATGCATGACTAGAGATCTGGGGTGTGATGAGAATTCACAATTAATTGCATCGAAGTCCAATGACCATGTTTTTGGTGTGGACTCTCTAGCACTCCAAGCTTATGTCTCCTTGATGACCTAAGGTACAGGAAATTTCCAGTTTTCTGCAGTTTGGCTAACCTTCTGCTGAGGTTTCAAATTTGAGGCAGATCCTCTGCACTACTGCCTCACCAAATAATCTGACCTCTTTTGGGGTGAAGCTGAAGTTTGCAGGACAATCCTTCTCCCTTTCTGTTTGGTCTTTATTGTTCTTATATGGCAACAGAGGTAACAACTGGAAAAAAATACCTCTAATGATAAAAGCTCTCTTCTGGTGCTTTGGGACAGAATGTGAGAAAACAGGAACTCCCATCTTGTGATTCTGTTTAAATTCTAAGGCAAAGCACTCACTTCAGTGCAAATCAAAATACAACTGGTATAAATCAGCTGTATTCATTTGTTTGTTTAACTAACAGGTCTTACCCAGATGAACCAGCACAGCTAGCTACATTCTAGATTGTATCAAGCCAATAATGATAACATTTATACTGAGTTTATTTCATGAGGCATATGGACTGGCTTTCAGTTATGACTCAGTTCATATAACAGGTCAGCTCTGAAATAAATTAAATAAAAGTCCATGTGTATCTAGAGATGTATTCATTTTACTGCTTGCCTTTTCATTTGCTCTCAATAGTGATTGAGGACTTTTATAACTATATATAAACGTTGCTGATAGGGACTTTTTAGGTTGGATCTTTTCATTAGAGTTGAGTTATATTAGTAAACTCTTGCATCTGGCAAACTTAAAATTACCTAGGCATACTTTCCCACATTTTTCTACTTGCAAATAAAACATAGACGATTCTAAAGAATTCAGGTTCTAAAGAATAAAGATTTCCTGCAAATATCACTGTTTATGTATTCTGATATATTTATACCTTTTCTTGTGACTGAATCTCATCCTTCCATAAAATTACTGATTACATAGTCTGATGTGAAGTGTAGGTGATTGCTGAGAATTATTTTTATGTTTGGTTTTAGTTGTTGCTCTCAGTGACATATTTCAGCCTCATTAAACCAGAACTTGTCCAAATCTTCCTTCCTGTTTTGCAATGAAAAATATAATCATTTTACTTGGATTCTTAAAGGCAACTTCAACATGGGTATCCTCATGCTCATGCCATCATATTAGGAATATTTTCTGCGTATTTTTGTAAGTGCAAGTATTTTTGTAAGTTTTGTAAGTGTAAACACTTTTCTTTTATACTTTTCCAATTAAGTAATATTGCTAAAGCTCACTGATTTCATTTTGGATAACTTTTATTCCATCTTTATCCCTAACAACTCAATTTCCTCATTCGCGTGTGTTCAAAATAATGCTGTAAATCTATTTTCACACTCCCTCTTATTTATATTCTTTACAACAACCTTGGTTTTTTTTAATCATACTCTGTAAAAATCTTATTAGCTTTTTTTTTTTAAGAATTTCCTGCCTCCAATTTTAATTTGTTATTTTCTGCTGAGAAATTGAAATTTACCTTGAATCCACAAGGCTGTGCCCAGCCTCAGCTGTTACATATCCAAAGCAAACACGGCGACACTTGCTTCCTGGTTTTCAGTCCCATCAGTGAAGGGATAGCCACTAAATTTCTGCTAAACTACATCACTACCATTTTTTACCCTTCTAAGAATTTTTGCTTGATTGGATACCAACAAGAGACTTAGCAGTGGTAAGCCACTGACAAGAATTGTGGTGACAAGCGTTGTCCCTTTTTTTTTAATTGTAATTCCCCCTTGTTTGAATCTGCTATTTTTTGTCTTATGGTTAAATAATAACTTGTCATTTTAGGACTTTTTTTGGTTTGCTACCTTTCACAAGAGGGCATGGGAAATCATTAGAGTTCCAAATTGCTAAATATAATTCTGATAATTAGAATCAGCAAGGATTTTCAAGAATATTATGGTATCCTCTTTTTATATCAAGCCATACCATCATTTGATGTGAATTTATAGGGATTTAACAGCTTTATCATATTTATATTTCACTTTCTTACACCAAAGAAGAATGAACTACAAATTGGAGGTGTATGATGAACTCAGTTTATATTTAATTAAAAACTGAAGTTAAAAGCCAGAAGCCAGGCAGGAGTAAGCTGCCAGTGATGGTTGAGGCTGCTATAAACCTGATAAAGAAGAAAGTGTGGGGTTTTAAATTGAGATTGCTAGTAGGATAGCTGTGGGTTTCTGTAGTGACAAAGTGTACTTACAGATTCTAGGAGCCCCTGATGAAAAGCTGTTCTCATTCCCTAATGCTTTATGGGAACACTACAGCCTCTTGGAATATTTTTCAAGCAAAAAGACATCATCATGACAACACTGGAAAAAGAAGGGCAAAAAAATTTCTTTCTGGTAGGGAAATAAAGACATCTTAAGCTCGACTTCAAAAGCTCTCTACAGCAAACAGTAGCTGTGGAGATACCGTTTCATCTTTGCCTCTGGGATATTATTAAGCCTTTCTAGTAGCTTTAACTGCAGGAGAAGGGATTACAGAAGTTGCTGCTGTGTAGCTGCCTGACATACAAATATCTGGAAAAGCACAGATCACGTTTTTGTACAAGGGCCACTTATTAGACAGCACTGAAAGCTTAACCTAGAATGAATAGCACACCACACTCCACAGTGCACACAAACAAAAAACATGCAAGACCCTCATGATTCATGCTGGCCTTTTAAGTGCTTTGGGTGAATATTCAGGCTCCTGGCTTCCCTTTTGTCATGGCTGTGTGTACAGAGATTGGTGCTAATTGAGGCTGTGCTGTTTTGGTACAGAGAGCCATGCCATGCCATTCACCCTGCTTCAGTTCAGGCTGTGTCAGCATTTCCATGACAAATCCTTACTTTCAAGGGTTTACAGCTTAATCGGAGCAAAACCCGCAATTGGCTGAAATGACACACACTGTTACCGTGTTAAAGGCTTTGTGCACAGGAGCCAGGAACACAAAGAAATTATTTCAGGTGCTTCTATTTACTTCGAGCTGCTGCTTTAGCCTGGTAATGGCTTTCTATTCCAAAATGGAATGTACAGGGTCAAGGTCCTTATTGTGAGTTACTTGTTACATTTGAAATGGGGAGAGAAATCAAAATAGCTGTATGGTTTTTTCAGTGCTTTTCAGCAAATCACTGAGGATTTTGCAAGATTAGCCTGGTGAATCAGGGATTGGAAAATAAGTTGCAAAGTGGCAGGAGTCAGTACAGAAACAGGTGTGCTCAAAACAAGTCAAGTTACACTTTGTTAGTCCTAGGAGGCTGTATTAGACTGAACAGCCAAGCTTTCTAGGCATCCATAGAAATAAGTCTCTGGCAACAAGTAACACATGATGTCCTTAGCATCTGCTACACCCTGTCAAATCTCAGGAACCTGCACTGAAAGACAGATTTTGTTTTTAAAGATTAGCATGAAAAAAGGAAAGTCAGGACTTTTTTTGGTTTGCTACCTTTCACAAGAGGGCATGGGAAATCATTAGAGTTCCAAATTGCTAAATATAATTCTGATAATTAGAATCAGCAAGGATTTTCAAGAATATTATGGTATCCTCTTTTATATCAAGCCATACCATCATTTGATGTGAATTTATAGGGATTTAACAGCTTTATCATATTTATATTTCACTTTCTTACACCAAAGAAGAATGAACTACAAATTGGAGGTGTATGATGAACTCAGTTTATATTTAATTAAAAACTGAAGTTAAAAGCCAGAAGCCAGGCAGGAGTAAGCTGCCAGTGATGGTTGAGGCTGCTATAAACCTGATAAAGAAGAAAGTGTGGGGTTTTAAATTGAGATTGCTAGTAGGATAGCTGTGGGTTTCTGTAGTGACAAAGTGTACTTACAGATTCTAGGAGCCCCTGATGAAAAGCTGTTCTCATTCCCTAATGCTTTATGGGAACACTACAGCCTCTTGGAATATTTTTCAAGCAAAAAGACATCATCATGACAACACTGGAAAAAGAAGGGCAAAAAAATTTCTTTCTGGTAGGGAAATAAAGACATCTTAAGCTCGACTTCAAAAGCTCTCTACAGCAAACAGTAGCTGTGGAGATACCGTTTCATCTTTGCCTCTGGGATATTATTAAGCCTTTCTAGTAGCTTTAACTGCAGGAGAAGGGATTACAGAAGTTGCTGCTGTGTAGCTGCCTGACATACAAATATCTGGAAAAGCACAGATCACGTTTTTGTACAAGGGCCACTTATTAGACAGCACTGAAAGCTTAACCTAGAATGAATAGCACACCACACTCCACAGTGCACACAAACAAAAAAACATGCAAGACCCTCATGATTCATGCTGGCCTTTTAAGTGCTTTGGGTGAATATTCAGGCTCCTGGCTTCCCTTTTGTCATGGCTGTGTGTACAGAGATTGGTGCTAATTGAGGCTGTGCTGTTTTGGTACAGAGAGCCATGCCATGCCATTCACCCTGCTTCAGTTCAGGCTGTGTCAGCATTTCCATGACAAATCCTTACTTTCAAGGGTTTACAGCTTAATCGGAGCAAAACCCGCAATTGGCTGAAATGACACACACTGTTACCGTGTTAAAGGCTTTGTGCACAGGAGCCAGGAACACAAAGAAATTATTTCAGGTGCTTCTATTTACTTCGAGCTGCTGCTTTAGCCTGGTAATGGCTTTCTATTCCAAAATGGAATGTACAGGGTCAAGGTCCTTATTGTGAGTTACTTGTTACATTTGAAATGGGGGAGAGAAATCAAAATAGCTGTATGGTTTTTTTCAGTGCTTTTCAGCAAATCACTGAGGATTTTGCAAGATTAGCCTGGTGAATCAGGGATTGGAAAATAAGTTGCAAAGTGGCAGGAGTCAGTACAGAAACAGGTGTGCTCAAAACAAGTCAAGTTACACTTTGTTAGTCCTAGGAGGCTGTATTAGACTGAACAGCCAAGCTTTCTAGGCATCCATAGAAATAAGTCTCTGGCAACAAGTAACACATGATGTCCTTAGCATCTGCTACACCCTGTCAAATCTCAGGAACCTGCACTGAAAGACAGATTTTGTTTTTTAAAGATTAGCATGAAAAAGGAAAGTCACCTCCTCTAAATACCAATAAGGAACACTTTGATGTTATAATACAAGAAAGCTGTCACGGTCAGGGGGCAGTCACTGCAATAAATAGTCCTTAGGGCAGCAGTAGAACGTGATTCCTGGCCAAAGGTGATGCTTCATCGCAACCTGCATAAAATCAGGCAGGTCAATAATTGTTTGTAGGTTTGGATATAAGTTTGATGTTTTTTCCATATCAGTAAGTCAGGTGCTGATGGTGTCATTTTTATTCTTAGGGAGCTGATCTCTGCCACCTGCAATGCTTATAATCAGAACTATTGTTATGAACTTGAGGGAATCAAAGTTTTCTTTCATCCTGCATCCAGTCTACACGTTGAGGTGATATAGCCACTGAATCTCAGCTATTTAATTCTATAAAGTAAGGACATTATTTGGTCTGCACTTAGATCAACACTTAATCTTGTAGTGTTCACAAAATACCTTTCTCACTTTTCATTTGCAAAAATTGTATGAGTCCAAACACACTGGGAGTCAGTTCATAAGAGACTCAAATACCTTGTATAAATACAAATCTTCAGAGAAAGATTTTATTTATAATTCAAGTTATTTTTAATATTTCAAAAAATGGTATATAACAATGAATTATGTAAATCCATCTCTTCTTGGTTACTATAAAATTTACTTCATACTTTAAATTTTTTCATGTGTTAACCATACAAATTTATACATTAAAGAAGAAATAATTTATGAAAATATAGCTAATATTTAGACTTTGAAAAGGAAATCAGATTAAATAGGGAAGATTGTCACTTAATTAATGGAAAAATGCATAAGTAACTTGGAAATTGAATTCCTGAATGAACTAGTGCTTAGAAATGAAACAACTTCTATAAATAGCTATTTGCAAAAGAGGTCCAAACTTCCACTTTGAAGAATCTATTATTGGCTTTAGTGTGTTCCCTCAAATACGTCTTTAAATAACGGAGCACTTTGATGAATAATATATATGAACTAGAAATTAATAAACAATCTTAGATGAAGTAAAGAACCAGAAAAAAACATTTTTCAATTCATTAAGCTGTTTCTTTCATGTGAAAATGAAATAAATGTGAAATCAAATAAGAGATATAAGGGAATCTTGTTCTTGCAATATTGCTCTTGTAATACTGTCCTTTTGCTTTGTCAACTTGCTCATGCTGTGTAAAAATTAAATGACTGACATGACATCATCAGACCAAGTGGAAATTGAAATGTTGACATGCTATGACACTGCTGTTTTTCCACATATTTATGATCAAATTCTCTGGTTTTTGTTCGGTAGATACCACATTGCATATTCCTAGGATTTGCTACTATCAGATAAGTGCAAGCTAAAACAATCTCTGATAGGACTAAAATTGAGAAATTATCAGCCAACTCTTAAAATAAACAAACCAAAAAATTAGTTTAAACTATCTAAAAGCAATCTAGAGCACTGATGAGACACAGGAAAGGAAGGGCACAAGTGGCAGCACAATTCTTTGGCACAGTATTCCTTCTTCATTGGCTCTTGAAAGGCAAGACCATCTGACTTGTGTACAATGTCTGTATACAGGTTGTCACAAAAGGAAATTGCATAATCTACCAATTTTGGGAATCTGAAATTCTGGGGTTTCCTGGGTCAGGCCCTGCTTGACATTGCTCTACATTCTAGAGAACCAACAAGGGTCATGTTGACTATTAATGGTCCAGAGATATTATAAAGAGAAATCTGGAAATTATCTTGTGTAACTTGCTTTAGCATCCCAAGTTTTCCCTTTCTCCTCTGCTCGCCTTCCTTCTTCCCTTTTTATATTCATCCATATATTTAATACTGTAACTATGGGATCAAATGTTTGTACTTGTTCTTCCCAGGCTGGAATGCCTTCAAAGTAGACAGGTCTTAGTTAGTGACCTCATGTCAGAGATATCTGAGTAAATCTGAATTCTGTTGTTATACAGGATGTCAGTCTAGTGCTTAATGGTCCCCTCTGACTTTACAATCCATGAATCTGTAAATAATTGCAGCAGTAACCTGAAGATCTTAGAACACTTCTGAGAAAAATGGGGTACTTTATTTACAAAATTCTTGCAAAGACAGGGAAAAATCCTTTAGGCCTATAGCCAAGGTAGCACATTGTTGAAAATTAATTTTCATGCTTGTGCTTTCAACAAGAAATATGTCACTATATAGAAATTATATGAAAAGGATAATAATTTCCTTTAGAACAATGTGTGCTGAGAAGGAAAACATGTATAAACACTTTAGGCACAAATATAGTCTTTACTTTCCTCCTTTGAAAAAATGAAATATATTTAAAATTACCTGGTGTAAATTATGTAGCATGTTATGATAAAAAATCCAGCATTTTTTAATCAATGGGGTATTAGATTTTGTAATAGGATTAAAATACTGCTTAAATGAATTTAAGTTGCTGAATTACTTTAATACATTTCAGAAAAAATGTAGAATTTATATCAGATTCATATCTTAGGTTGGGCATAAAACCCAAACACTTGTAATTTTTCTCTTATATGAATATGATAATTTCCATTTTTCTTTTTCAAACTGGGTAAACATGTGTATTAATATATTACAAAATAATATATATTCTAACAGTTTGAATTCCTTTATACATGTATTATTTTACAAAACCTTATATTCTTCAATTCTATTTTACTTAGGATTATCCAATGAGTAAAAGTAAACAAAATCTCTAATAAAACTGACAGTGATATACTATATTTCTGATATTAGCCAAGCTAAGAATATAAATATACGAAATATGTAGATTTTTTGATAATTTGTGGTACAGTGCATATTAAGTAAATTAACAGCATTTTCTTCAAAATAACTTTGTATGTACATTTTTTTCCTGATTTTTTTTGTTTTAGTTCAATGGCTTCATTTTCGTATCGAAGTAGTAACCACTTTATCTGGTCAGACATTTCATGTTTTAGAAATGGAATGGTACTTGAAACGGCTATGATAATTTTTTTTTCCAATCTAATGTAATTTCTAGATACTTGAAATAAAGTTTTGTGTCTATTTTAAATGTAGGAAATCCAATTTCTGCAAGTTTTATTGCTAGTAATTCTGCAAAATTTTTAGATTAATTATTTATAATTCTTAGTTTTCACATATCTTAGTGTTCTGATAAGGAAATTTATATGTGGTTTTAATATTATCTTTTCAATTGTAAAGACTAAAAATGTTCAAATACATTAAAAAACAATAAAGAACACATAAACCAATAAGTCAGTACTTATGGGGTTGAGATATTCAGTGGAAAATAATATTTATTGTTTAGAATTTGTAACAGAAGAAATCAATATGGAAACTGACATACTCTTATTTTATGTACAGTTGAAATACATAAAGACAGTGCCCGTTTAGTATGCTGCACTTCAGTCTTTGAATGCTGAACTGCCTGTATACTTTTAAAGATTAATTACTTACTTCTTAATATCCTAAGAGGAAAAATCAGAATGACAAAGCCTCTATGAAAAGGTCTGCAAAAAGCTGGCTGTCTATAGAAAGGAAGGAGTGGGAATGATGTCAGAAAAACTCCAAGTGCACTGATGAATTGTTCATAATCAATTTTAATTTTAGGAGCAAATGCAGGGGGAAAAAAGAAAGTAAAGATTAAATGCAAAGAGAAATCATTCAGTGAAATGGTCTAGCACCAAAATGTAGCAAAGCACCAAAAATGTAAAAGTAGACAAATTTTATGTCACTCTCATAAATTGTACTATGTAACCTTCAGTTTACTCCTGTAACCATAATATCAAGATTTTTTTACATACCATATATTTAAAATTATGGCTCTCTCTGTCATTGGTGTACTCAAGTAAGGGCAGCTGATATGCCAACAGCCCTGGACATATTACTCCAAGCAGAGGAACAGACACAGGATCTTTTTGGGGTACTGGACTGTCAGCAACGTTTCCTATATGCCTTTTAAAAAGGTGGAGCATGTAGTTCTTCTAGCACAGCTCTGCAGCCATGAATGGCCTTTTAACAAGTGGTACCATGTTATGACAATCAAAGCCTTAAACAAGAGGTGGAAGCAGTGGGAAGGAGATGCTGCAAAGCTTTAGACAGCCTGTAGTGATATGCTCTGCCCCCAGGTATCTTCTGTAGCATCTATCAGAAACAAAAAACTTGTTCAGCACTGTCAAACCCTCTGAGTGCTTCAGTAGTGAGGATGGAACCAGGAAAGGGATGGAAGCACCTTAAAAACATCTGCTTCAGAAGTATGAAATATTAAGGTATGTGAATTAGTGCTAAAAATAAATCTCCATTTTTGAAGATAAGAGGAAAGGCTTACAGTACACACATATGGAAAAACACTAGAGGCATGACTTTCTTTAATGAGAAATAGAAAGAGAAGCGAAGGAGGAGATGAATTTTCCCCCTAGAACAGAGAAAGTGCCTCTGGCACAAATTCTCGTGTGTCATATCTCTAAGTTGGTGCACACAGCTCAGAGATCATAACAAAGGAAAAACTGGACAAAGAACTGTCCCAGACTGAGATAGCTCCGTGGGCACATTGTGGTCACCAGCACTGCTAACAGCTTCTCTCTGTGCTGAAGAATTTAGCTTGCAGGCATGGGACATACAAACAGTGATTTTCAGCAGGGACTTTGAAGCATCTGTGAAAGAATTTGAAGCTGAATATAATCTAGTGCTATGATTATGTTTAATTTTTCATAACTGTTTCCATCCTTCAATCCTCTACTCAAGGCAGGTCTGTGTAAGTATTTCTGACAAATATTGTTGAGTTGTCCCTGGAAGCAGTGGGTAAGTGTAGGTAAAATGATGTGCACAGACCTTCTCTTGAAGAGCTCTAGTTCAAAAATTTAGGGGACCCAGGGCACTCAGGAGCTGTAGCTGCTCTTGTGAGAAACACGTAATACTTGGAGCCACGATCTTAGAAGTCCTGTCTGACAAACATCAGTCACTGAGACACCTGCAGGGAGAGTAGCGTGATGGCTTGAAGCCTCTCCTGATTTCCTCTGACAGATCATATCAGCTTTAGCAACCAAACAGAGTATTTCAGATGGTAGAGTGAAACACACATTTTCCCAAGGATCATGTCTTGCATTGTACAGCACTGGTGAGCACAAACCTCTCTTCACAGGCTGCAGTAGTGACTCCTGGGTACCTTAGGAGTAGATGGCTTTGTGGAAGTGCTGTTATATGAGAACACATTTTGTACCACACAAAAGCTGTGAATAATTTCTTGCAAAGGAGATTTATTGTCTTTTCATGTGTGGGGGTATCATGTAAGGGAGCTCTGACAATATGGTGGTTTATTACAGCACTATAATATTTTAAACTCAAATAATGCAGGAAAACAGGGTGAATTAGTAAACAAAGATCTTTATCAACACAGTAATAGTACAGTACAGTGCCATACATGCCATGTGCCATTCAAAAAGGGTCAATGAAAATAAGGCCTTTTAACATAATTTTTACTTAAGTGGAATTCATGCATAAGAAAATTATAATTGTTGATAAACTGAAAATTTTCTCATTCCTGAAGTAACAATCCCTTGTGGTATTGACAGTGAGCTTCACTTGGAAAAGGTAAGGAGAAGGATTCTGACAAATCTCCAATGAAGAATCAAAGATTCTTAAGAGTATAAACTCTGACACAAAATATGTACAATTTTGCAAGTGCCAAATAAGAAAAGATTCATTAAAATTTGCAAGTTTAAAAATTATGTGAAAATGGGGTGTATGAATCATTTGAGGAAGTAGATCTTTCCTTTATGTAAAGTTTATATAAGGTTTCATGTAAAACATAAGCATCTCACTAAATTTTCTATCATTCATTTTTCTGAAGTCACCTTTTTTGTGAAGTGGAAATTTCATGGAAAATTCTTAAGCAATTGCTATGGACTACAATTGAATTCCTGAAGACTGGTATGAAAAGTGCTAAAATTCATTAAAATCATGAGACTATTAGCTCCATTAAAACTCTCAGTAACATTTTCACACCTTTATTAAAAAGAAATGTCAAACAAGTTAGCCTGTTTGAAGAAGGGATATAACTTTGAACAGAGTTATTTAGAACAATGCAGCTCTACGATCTGCAGTAACATTTCAAATGTCTTTTGTCTCCACCTCAGAAATAACCACTCTGTTTATCTTCCATTTGTCTTCTGTTGTTATTTGCAAATTTACTTCCATCAAAAGTTACAAATTGTTCATTTCTTCTTCTTTTTTGTTTCTCCCATTTTCCTTCACTGGTGACATACATACAGCTGTTCAATCCCTCTGAGTCATTTTGAAACCTGTGAGAGACTGCTGCAAGCAATATCTTCCCTGATCATAACAATTTGATGTAGAGCCATTTCCTGTGCAGATCTAAACAGGAAAGTAAATTGGAATTTTATTTCAGCTGGGAAGAAAGCAGCAGTGCCAAATACCTGAAGTCATTGTAGACCTGATTTCAAAGATGATTTTAGGATTTAGGACTCAGGACACCGGTCTCAGTTAGGAGGCTACTGGTAATTGGCTACTAGATGTGGTTGCATGCCTTTTGAGCTGGCAGAAAGGTAGCAGAGCAATAGGAAAGGCTAAAATTGCAGAGTTAGCTTTGAAATTGTAAAAACAATGCTAAAGACTATTGAAAAGAAAGTATATGCCCTTAGCTCAGAGGTATTTTAATGGAACACTGAAATTTTTTAACCAGTTTTGGAAATGGCATTAAATAGTCAATAGTACATGAAGTTTAGCAATACAAAAATAGTGCCATAAAGGTAGTTCTTTTTCAGTAAATGGGTAGTTCAAATAATTAATCTGTTTCTGTTACCCAGTATTTTGATAGTACACACAGCACCCACCTGCCCCCTAAATTTTTGTATCTTTCCATGTTGGGCAATATGTTGAGTACATTCAGATGTAATAAACAGAAAAATCTTGTTCTACAGGGCACACTGCAAAAAATGACAACATAAATGTACAACAAACAGAGCACTAAACAGTAAAACTGAAGTATTGTGTTGTGTATTGGAAGATATTCAGAATGAATTTCAACTGCCTTGTGACATTTGGCATGTTTTTAACATCCTCTTAAGCACTGGAAAATACAGATAAAAATGTCCTAAGAGTTTTCTGGTACAGACAGAAAGCCACAGCTTCAACCCTAACATCAAAACTCAGGGAACTTGCCTAACTTTTATTTATCTGCTTCTTGGGAAAAATTTTGGCAGCAATTTGGGAAAAAACAGAGTAAAAATGTCAGCTAGAGATCACAAGCAAGCATGAGTCAACTGTATCAAACCCTCCCCAAAAAAAAAAGAAGAAAAAACCCCAAGCCCTGGCCTTCCATCTTGGTGGAGGCTAATAAGTAGGGCAGAAAATTTGACCAAAGAGAAAAATAAACAAAAAAGAATTTAAGACACAGAGCAGCAGATTCAAGGTTAAGGGGAAAATGATGTGCGATGTGTCTAGCTTTCCATTAATGAAAGTTGTTAGGAAGATGGCTAAGCAAACAGCTTCCAGGAAAGATGTAATTGTATTTAATTCTGATTTGTGTAGGATGAGATGACCTCTGGAGTATTTTTATGTATGTTTCTTTAAATTTTCTTGAAAAACAGTATTTTCTCAATATTAAGGCATATAAGAGCTTACATCTCACAATAACCTTTTTTGAACAACGGTATATAGGTAGTCAGTGGATAACTTTTGAGTATCTAGTAACACTTCAAAAACCTGATGGCCATAGTTTGCTGCCTAGAGATCTGTAAAATATGGCAGTGTTGGAAAATTCCTGTAACTTGAGGTTTTCCCTGTTTCCTGATGTGCTTTAGCACAATCTTTTCAGTATTAGACTTTAAGAACCCTTTAATACATGGTACCAAGAGACGCAAGTTTACCTCCCAAATTATTTACCATTCTGCATAAATAGATAAACTATCTTAAGAAAACAAGTATTAACCTCTTTGTGAATAAATGTCCTTCACAGAAAGACTAATAAATGAGGTTCCACATGCTCAGCATCATTACAAACACAGCTTGTTCATTTATGTCTGTTGTGCCTTTTCTGTGTTAAAACCTCAGGCATCAATGTGTATTCAATGACTTATGTATTTTTAACTGCTCTGAAGATGGGGGGAAAGAAAGGCAAAATGGGAAAAAGACAATTCAATTTTTCATCAGTGTTTTCCAATATAAGAAACGTCAAAGGATTTTATAGCAGGAGGAAGTTCTAGTATTATGAATGGTTTTTCACTATTTTCACTTCTTTCATTGTTTGTAAATCAAACAAACATTGCCATTTTAACAAATTTGTCCATTGGTTGAAAATGTTGAACAACTGCTATGCATGCTCAAGTTCAAAAGCAGATAATGAGCTAGCATGGATACTGCTTCAAATAATCAATATGTGCAATTTTGAATAGCAGCTGTTTGATAGGCTGTGAAAAGCATGTGACACCCATCTATCCCCTATATGAATTATTCCCTCTTTTACTTTACAGTTTCCAGTTTTCACCATTACCACTTTCAATCTGTTGCAGTTACTGCAAAATCTGCTGCTTTGGCAGCCACTCCAGTCAGCAAGATTGTTCAATGTTCAGTGTTCTTAGGAAAAAAATAAAAGGGGTTATGTGCACAAATCAAGAACTGTATCGAGAATAGGAAATAACTGTGAATATATGTATGAGTATATAGCAGTGAGTAACTCCAGGAGAGTCACCTGAGTTTAGGCACCAAACTGGCATTCTCGAGTTGCTTCTCCACACGTGACCAGGTTGAATGTCCTTAAACAAATCACTTCCTCTCTCTGCTGCTCTCTCTCAGTGATCCTGACTGCCTTTGCAAAGCGCTTTTTATATTTATACTAAATCAAGACTACATGCTTTCATGAGTTCTATGACTATATAAATAAAAGTGACTGACCTTGTCACTCATCTGCACATCTCCACATTAGAACTACTAGAATCTGTTTTATCAACAGAAGACCTGTAGACAGTGTTGTTCTGTATTTTGTGTGAAGATCTTAAGTCGTTACAATTCTTAATATCTGATTAGGCAGAATAAATGGGAAAATCTCAATCTAGTGAATTTTCAAAGGACAGCAAAATAAAACCATAGTGGTTTGTTTTTTTGTTTTTTTTTTCCTAACAGAATACCACATATTCAAATGAAAAAAAAGAGAACAAACCAGGACATTTTGGTTCTTACAAAATAAAGAGAAGCTGTGGAGTTTTTTGGAAGTTAAAGTAACAAAGAAGGAGATGGAAGATTTGGGGTTAGAATTATTCACACATTAAAGAAGTACAAATTAAGCATCGAACAGATCAAACTTTCATAGCTTTTTTAAAGACAAAGTAGATCTTTAAAGTAGCATTCAGACTATTTCCCTCTTTCAGAACACGCAGGGTTCTCAGTCTGGTTGAAAATATTTAGAGACCTTTGAACTATTCTATTCTACCTCATGTCTTTGAAGATTGCAAAAAGGCATTTTAAGGAAAAGAAAAACATAATGATGCTATCAACAGACACACAAAGAAAGCACAAGAAGTAACAGTCTATATTAAAGAAAAGTTGATGGACAGACAAAGTATAAATTGGGACATAAATATACATTAATATTTCCATTTTTTCCAATTACTTTAAAATACTTTTAAACAGCAGTGATCAAGTCTCTGAGAATAATTCTTGTTATTATCATCTATTTATATTAATCATAGGAGATGCAGGCTGAGGTGACTAGCTTCAAGTACTTTCTGGTTCGGGGAACACAGCTGAAATTCCAATAGCTTCATTCCAAGTAATGCTCAATATAATTTCTTCACCTGGTATTCTCCTCTTGTTCTGTCTGTGGCATGATGCAAAATCCTGTTAGTCTGCATATTTGAATCTGCAAAATACATCTCTCCTCTCCCTCTCCTTTTTCTCATTGTAACATAGGACATACTGAATTGACCTGTGACCCAATGGAACCAGACTAACTCCTGTAATAGTGAGTGGCAAGACCTACACAAACTTCAGGTGTTATCCCTTTAAATCTCATTTACTGGCATGGCTCTTATCCTGGGTGAGCTGCTCAAAGTCAATACCTACCATCTGCAATGGTTTTCACTGCCACAAATTATACTCAGTGAAAAAAATATATTTTACCTTAATTAGTTTTAGATAGTTTCACTTGAAACCGGCACTTTGAAAAGTTCACTGACCCCTACTTAGTTGTCTGAGATGTTATTTTAAAACAATGGCCTTTGAAATAATGAAGAGATGCTTTTCCTTCTATCTTAGCCTAGCAAACAGAATATATCAAATATTTTGATCACACACAATACTGTCCCACTCTCACCTCCCCATCTCCCCCCACCCCCATATGGTTTTGCTCAGTTAAGTCCAAGTCTGGCTACATTTACTGTTCAGTGGCAATGTGAGCCATTTGTGCCCTATTCATCGCTTTCCTGACTGGTTTTGATTTTTCCCCCCCCAGGTAAAATCCTATAGGATTTATATTGTTAGGAAGATTGCAAATTTTTTGGGAAGTTCCATTCAGTTTCACAAATTCTGACAGGCAATGCTTTTTTATGAAGGATAGTTTCTCTTGAAATATTTTTCACCTTTGTATTTTTCAGATTGTGACTTTACTTTGCATAGGAAAATCTGGAAATTATTCTTGCTCTTTGGAATTTAAGACCTTTTTTTCTATTCATTCACATTCATGCAAATAAGGCTCTCCCTGCAGAATTTCCTACAAAGAATCTATGGTTTATTTTATCACCTGCAAATACACTAACTACTCTATTAATAGATATTTATAGGGGAGGGTAAAAGAAATCTTTTCTGAAGTGACTTTATAATGAATACTGATAATAAGAAAGATTTCAATTAAAGATTAGTAAAAAAGAAAAAAAAATCTTAATAGATACAGTGCACTCTGCATATTCCTTAGAAAGCATAGTACAAAATAGTACTGATAAGAGATACTCCAAATTCAGTGGTGGTTACAGATACAGCTTGGGCATAAAATGACAACTCAAAGCATTCTTTGCTGTGCATTTTCTCTGGGCTTATGTGATCTGATGGAATTTAAAATATTTTTTTCATATGACGTCTCTCTTTACAATACATCAGGTTTTCCTCAGAAAGCTATAATTAACACTAAATTAAGCTGAGAATAATGAACCATTTTTCAGGTAGTTGCAGCTTGTCACACTTATCCATACCATTTACACTTTGGACTTGGGACTTTAAGATATTAAGACATCAACACAGTCAACACCTGAAGAAAACTTCAAATTTTAAGCATCTTGTATTTCATGAGTTCTTTTTTCTTCCTCTTGGCTCTGTAGAAGTTTTGGAAGTGACTGTGCATGACTAGTACAGACATCTACTGCAGAACTTTGCTTGGTGCCTCAGGAAGACTATTACATGACACTGGAACATTAAGTCAGAGAGAGCCACTTTAAAGTCTGTTTCAGCTGTACAAGCAGAACATAGGAGAGAAATATTTTTAACTTCATTAAAAATAAGAAAATTTATTAGAAAAATATGAATTTTCTCATAATGAGGAATTTTTTCTTTAAAGAATGGAACTAGTAGCACCAATTATTTTCTTTGTGAACCCTAAAATTTTCACCAGAATACTGAACATCTCTGGTTGACTTTTTAACATTTATAAATCCACTAAGATAACCCACATTGCTTTTCTTAATGCTTTTCTCCATTGTGCCCTGATAAAGGTTGTCATTTTTGGCAGCATTAATGCATTTTATTTGTAGTTGTTAGTAATTAATTAGGCTGTAATCAGAACAACGTTCTGTTTCATAAAACTCAACTGTAAGTATTCTGGAGCAAGAGATACAGGGTAAGAACTAGTAAAGTAGTGTAGCTTTGCATTGGTTTTCTTGCATATCTTTCGCTTTTAAAAACACTTGAAAACAGAAGCAAATGCTTATTCAGAAGAGAAGGGAGCAGAATGGGACAAGGAACAAAGGTGAGAAAAGTTTAGATTGAACGATTAACATATTTAAGAAAAACTATAAAACGGGCATGATAATTCATTCAGGAAAAAACCAAACCAAAAAAAAAAAAAAAAAAAAGGGAGAGCCCTTCATTTAAGGCTGTCCTTTCAGATTTTATCTAGGTCATTGTGCATCAGGGACCAAGTGAAGTATTAACTCTGGCACAATGATAGGAAAGACAATGAAGACAATGAAGTCAGCCCACAGACAAATTTTGCCCTAACTGTTGCTAACAGCTACTGATTAGCTCACAACTCTACTCAGACCGATTTAGATATTTAAAACTCCCAAAATGTATGAATATATTCACTGAGTAAAGCTGTGTCTTACAACCAATGGCATCCTTGTGAGAAGATAGAGAGGAGTATAGAATTTGTTAGTTTTCTCAGTAACAGCAATGGTTTCCAGTAGAATTGTGGTCTGTTGTTCCTACTAATACTAATATTGAAACTGCTTATTTTCTTACTTCCACTTTTCCGCAATTCAGTCTGGAGCCTGTATTTGACTCCGTTGCTCAGAAAAGTTGTGCTCATGCCTCTGATCCCTCATCTACATCCCCCTCTCCTCCACTGACCCCTATCTTGTGCGGGTTTTCGGGGCCCGGCTAGCTGCGGGGGACCCCGACACTGTGGGTGTGAGCAGGCCTCAACCTCGGCGCGCCCCGCCGCGGAGCGCCTCTGCCGCGCAGTGCCAGATAACTGAAGGCAGCACAGCCAGCAGCAGGAGGGCTGGGACGCTCCGATGTTGTTCCAACAAGCTTTAATATCGGGAAGTCTGAGGGTGCAGGCGGGGAGGGGAAGCGAGGTACAGCCCTTGTACAAAGGTACCGGAGCCGGGGTAAGGGGAAGGCGGGCTCGGGCTACACTTCGACCACTAAGGAGGGGTACAGAGGAGGGCTCAAGGCGAGGTGATTGGGTTACACCAATATGGAAATGGGGAGAGGGTGCTCCTATGGAGAGATCCAACGGAAAAGTGTGGAGCAGGGAACTTTCTGGAATAAAGGGTGTGGGTTACATGTGATTGATTGATTCGTCCCAGGGTGTCCCAACCCCATCTTCTCTGCTCCCTCCTCCCACAATCTTTCTCTATTGTCTCTTTTTTCTTTCTTCAAACATTTTTCACCCTGATGTCATACCTTCTACTGATGTTTTCCTCTTGAAACTACAGTTATGCTTTAAGCCTCTGCTCTCAGAGAGACAAACTCACTAGACAACCACAGAATTTCCTTGCTTTTGCTCTATGTTCTGATTGTTAACCTTTTTCAAAACTTCCAGAATTTTTTTAACACTACAGCTTATTCAAAAAAGTATGGTGGTTGGGTTTTTAAATTTTTTTTTAAACCAACTGTAGGGCAATATGAGAAATTCATTAAAATTTTAATACTGCCCAATTCACTGTTTTCTCAGAATAAAAAAGGTTTAAAATGTTCTTACATTTAAATAAAAATATTTTAAACATTTAAGCTCAGATGTTGAGCTTAAATTACTTCTCTACCTGAAAAGTCTTTTATTGATGGGAAATGGATAAATTAGAGGAATACTTAAGGTCTAAAGGTCATAAGAAAAGCTTCATAATTCTGGTTTAGAATCTTGCTCAGTGACGTTAAGCAACCAACTGATTTAAATGTGTGAAGAAGACTGCACATCACAGAGTTGGTATGTAAGAAAGAAACCAGACCAAGAGCAAACCCATCTTAGCAGAAACTTCTGCACAGCATAAGGATTTCCAGGACTTTCATTTTAATTTAATGAACTTCAGCAACAATTAAGTTATGCAGAGAAAATGTTCTCATCTTTGCTTGCTTCAGTCTTCTGTCAGCTATACGCTTGATTGTAACCACCAGCAGAAAGTGTGCTTGGGAGTGGCAGTGGCCTTCTTTTAGAGAAATATGAAACTGGTTGGAAAAACACTAATAAAACTTGGGAGGAAAATAGTCTATGATGTCAACACAGCCTTCAAATCCATGAACTGCACTTATTAAAAAAATAAATATACACTTATGTCACGCTCTTGTCATTAACATTTAATGTGCAAAGAGTGGGTGAACATTCTATATTTAATTAAAACACAAAATTATTACTTCCATCTGCACATGCAGACCTGAGAAGCGGCTTAAGGTACACAAAAAATTTACATCTGGTATTCAAATTTAGGTGTGGGGAGACATTTTAACCATATCAGGTGTCACACCATTCCTCTAGTGTAGAACAAATATGTTATTTATTAATATTTGAAAATGTTTTCAATATTTGAAGTTTCTCAGACACTTGTACAGAGTTTAAATCATGTGAGTGAATCACAGCTTCCCCAGCATTAGGAGATCTCTTCAGTTATTTTCATTTCTTATTTTTATTTTATTTTTTGGTTCCTTTGGAAACCCACACAGAACGTTCCTTTTTCTCAGTGCGGCTTTTTCAGTAATTCTTTTGTTCTACATTTAGTGCCAAGGAGCACAGACCATGTTAAATCCATACAGCAGCCTGCAATCTCCTGAACCATATGCTATTTTTACAGCAGGTCACCTGTGGAAATGCTTTTTTCAATCAAATCCTCCTTCTCTTGGCTTGTCATTCTGCTGGTTCACACTGGGGCTAATCCCGGTGCTGTCACTCTGCAGCCACCGAAGCCACCATCTGCTCTTTGCCCTACTCCGGCCTTTGATCAAGCAGTAAATAAATCCTTCAGGATAGGGAAGGATTTCCTGGGTGCTGGCCATACGGCAGCATATTTGGTCATTGCATGGAGCCCACTGTGACGGCTGGTAAGTCAGGTACCTTCCCATTACCTTCCCTTGGGCTTATGAAGATTTCTCAGTGTGGAAATCAAACATTCTCATCTGCTTCAGAACTGTCAAAGCTGCTTGTGCATGGCTTTGGAATGCGGTTATCAAGTGGATATCATGTGCCTCAGAGCAGCAAAGGCTAACCTCCTGCAGGGACAGGGGAAAGACCATACTGGCATTCCCACAGTCCCACCTGAAATGTGTTTGCTGACAAGGAGCTCTGGTGGCGCAGAAGGATGTTGATTAGGGATTGTTTTCTTGGATACATGTGAACAGTCCTGAAACCAAAATGATAAGGCTGGGTAGTTGCAAGAGGAAATCCAAAGTGCCGAAGGGAATCATGATTTTTGTGAAGGAATCTGCAATAACACTACAATAGTACAGGCCAGTAAACTTTAGCAGATCTTGTTTTTTGCTGGGGAGGCAGCTGCTGAGCAAAGATGGGACACATGTATCACTTATCTCTCTGTGTGCATGGGGCTGAAGTGCTGAACCATACAATTCTTGCTAAACCCTGCAAAACTGCATCTGACATTGCTTGAGATAGGACAGAGGCTAACTCAGTTGCTGAGTAAGCATAACTGGTGGGCCTTAAAATATCTGTAGACTATAACAGAATTGCTGAACTAACAAGCTGCTGAGCCAGCATAATGAATAGAACATAGCAAAAATAATGCAATAGCTTTGTGGTTAAGACAGCTGTAAACGAAAGAAAAGAGGAGCTATCAGCCCGTTTCAAAGAACTGGCTCCCCAGTTGCTTGTATATTGACTAGAATGGATTCAGCAAAACAGCAGAAGGATAGTCTGGACAGCTGAGAATGTGTGTGGCCTGTGGGTCACAGCACTATAAGGAGATAAAAGAGACTCAAATTCATCAATGTGAGTTCATCAGAAGAGAATCAGCGTTGCAGATGCCACAGGCTGAGAAAGGTGAGCATTTTCTCCAAATTAGCTTGAAATACTGGCCAGCATATGCTTGTGACTCCCAAGTGGCAACAGCAGGCTTCTTGCAGACCTTTATAAGATATGAGAACTTAGAGATCTGGGCAGAAGAGTGCCTCATGACCAGAATGCTATGCTGCTAATGACTTTTCTAGGGGGTGTATAATAAGTATCCATTGCTTTTAATATAATTTCATTAGTTGTATTTTGGGATGGATGCAAAGATAGATAGATAGATAGATAGATAGATAGATAGATAGATAGATAGATAGATAGATAGATAGATTATAGACACATCCATCCATCCATCCATCTGTTCGTCCATCCATCACCATAAAACTTATGATTATCACTCATCATGCTGTTGCTATGATTGCCTGTAGTCATTGTCTGGGTTTGGTTCCTGTATTGCTGACTTGTAGTTATATTTGCTGTGCTTTCATTTAGTGGAATTTTTAAAAGCTACCAGTCAGTGTAAGGTATTAAAATCACCACCTTCTTAATATTGTGGATCCCTGTGGTCATACTTCTACCTACTAAATAATTTGCATTCGTTTTCTAATATTTAAAGTTACATCTCCAGAAAATTTAAAAAGAGCTAGATACTGATATGTAATCGTTCATATTGCTAACCTGTTAGCCTGGTTTCTTATAGATTTAATCCAGGAGAACCAGCAAAACTACTGAATTATCTAATAACTAGCATGTCTGGGAATGCTTTAAAGGGTAACATGTTGGAAGCTGTTCCAAGTTGGCTGGTTGGATGTCACCAACACGTTTTGGAGAGAGGAGAGTTTGTTTGTACAGACACAAACTGCACCATGTCTGTTGGTTTTGGGAATGAAGCACAGAAGCCATTTCATCTTATATAACACTTACTCACAGCCTGCTATGTCATTCCTTCTCATGTCCATGAAACACTTGAATAGAGTTCTACAGCTTGTAGTGGGACTTCTTCTCTTTTGTCTAAACAGTTTTGCAAAATGAAACTTTATGAAAAGTTCAATTGAATAAAGCAGTCCTTACAGCATTTAGATTTATGTAGGAATATTTGTAAAATCCTACAAAACTTAGCAGAGCATTATAGCTTCTTACAAGGGTAGGGATGATCTTATAATATAAATTAATTTAAAATCCCATTCAGAATGTACCAAGAGCCATAAACAGAATATTTTGTCTTTTTTGCTTTATAATTAACTTATATGACAATTTAATATGAAATTTTATATTGTCCTTTACAGAGTTCATCCTCATTTTTTTTTCACACCCTTTTTCTTTAGAACATTTTTTCATTTATTTGTCATTCTGTATTTTAATAAAAAACAGAAAAAGTATGCAAAATATAACACATTGAGCTCTCCTTTCAAGCACAAAGAGATTGTTTACTCTTGAATTAGTGGAAAAATGCCTTATGTCAGCATATTTGATTTTGAGTTTATATGAAGTTGAGTCATTAAGCTGAAGTCTAGACTCAAAATGACTCTTTTTTCCTGTCATCTGGTTTTAATTGGGCCATAATTTTATGTCTTCACAGGATGACTCTGATATGTTACTAGTATTTTAGCAAAAAAATATATGTGGAGAGTAAAATACATGATTTTTCTTCTCTCACTTCCTATATCCTTCCCTCAAAGACTTAAAGAATTATTTAGCACTTAAAGCACTATTACTTTATTCTTCTTTTTCCCAGACTAATTTCCAAAATGAGGGGAGGAAGTTGCCCTTATCTCTTTTCAAACTTAATCATTGCCTTCTGGGATAAGTCATCAAAATGGGAAACATGAAAAAAATTGTGCAAGGTAATGCCTCCAGGGCTTCTGTGGGTGCTCTCTTCAACCAACAAGGGTTTGGAAACGCATTGGGAGGTCATATAAGTTAGTCTTTTAAAATCCATGCCTAAATTCAAATGGACATAGTGAAAATGCAGAGGGGCTGCAGCGTTTCCCCCTCTCAAGAAGCAGCGTTCCAGGTCAGCAGCCATGTTGACAGCAGCTGTTCCTGCCGTGCCTGAGCCCTCCTGGCTCCCCTTAAGGAGGGCAGTGTTCATGTCTGTGCTTAGTCAGTGCTCAGATATCTGTATTCATCCAGGCAGCTATTCCTCTGTTCCTCATCCCTGTCACAACACTCAATGTACAGCCAAGATGCTGATTTTATGGTGCATGTTATAACAGGATATGCTAAACATATACTGAAAGCATTCATAATTCCTACCAGAAAAATAGACATACATCATGATCTATCTAAATAACAGTAAAAACAATATAGCTACAGCTAAATTCTAAATAATAATAAATAATGAATAAGAGTGTAAGATTTTTTTTTTGGCACCTCTGGTTTTTTTTCTCTCTGAAATGAAGATCAGGACACATTTTCAACATGAAATCTGCAAGCATAAGCTCTTGGTAGTTCATTGCTACTTAATGAAAAGTAAGATTCCAAGTAATAGTAACAACAAAAAAGAAACTCCTAGAGTTGAGGGTTCAAAAAAAAGAAATTAACAAAAACAGACATCACGGCATCACGGAAAGCATACTATCAAAATGTTGCTCTTTGTTTTGTCAAAATTAAGGTGGACTTTCTACAGAACTCACACAAACTAAACTCCGTCTGTGCTCCAAGACAGTAAATGTTGTCATTCTTAATTTTTCCCCAAAAATGAATTGCCCAAATAATTGTGGAAACAAATACTGTTAAAATGTGGTTGCAGAATTTACTCTGTATCTGTTTTTTATTCCTTTCTATTTATTTAACAATTTGTTCTGAAACTAGACCCGTTTTCCATTGTCTTTCTAAAGGCTCAGTGAAAGCCTGTGTCACTGCCAACTGCTGCTGCACCTGATGTTTTATTTTTGCAGCTCTCTCCAAAAACCTTGAGACATGAGCTTGTTCACGAGACAAGCTTTTGCTACTAAACTAATGCAAAGTAGCCAGTGGTGCCATTTAGTCGGCATAAGATTGCTCCTTTAACCACTGCACATGGTTAAAATTTGCAATGATGTTAACTGGGGCTCAATGTATATATTAACAGGAGGAGGCTGGAGGCCTCATTGGATTCCTTTCTGCTATATTCAAAATCACCATAGGTGTTATTTATACCACTTCTGTTCTTAGTGCATTTGCCAAGAAAGAAAAGTCAGTCCAACACAGTTGTCATCTAAAAATAAACACCAATGAGATCTTCTTCCTGTGGGCTGTAAGGTCATTCTGTAACTCAGCATGGTTCATTGATCTCTTCTACCCCCTGTGCCTTTCCAGATTTATTGGAAATCTGTTCAAAGGAGAATACATCTTACCGCTTGCTACTCTAGGAACTGCTGCTAAACGCTGAGTAAAAGATTCTTTTCTATTCTCTTTATTCCTTGTCCTTAGAGACAGAACCGAGAAAAATCTTCCCAAGTCTCTCAGACATCAGCTGAAAACAGATGAGCTGGGAATACAGGTTGAATACCTTCTGCAGCTCTTCCTTTGGACAAGTTCACTAAGTTCAGGAAACACCTTGGGAACAATTCATGTCAATGTGTGTCTGTATTGCTTCTGTCATTAGCATGAAGAGCCTCAAAGTAATCTAAGTCAATGATCTGATTACTAATAAAGAGCAGCACTGGTCAGACATGTACTTTGCATTTCCCTTTCTTTTAATATTTCACAGTATTAAACAGTACTGTGAAGAGAGAAATCTTGCTACTAGCAAGAGATAAATCTATATACCTATATAATGCCCATCAACCTAATCACATCATGCATTTCATGCAGTTCAAGCATTCCTGTAGAAGATATGTAACTCATTAGAAAAAATGGAGTTTCATCCACATTTACTCAGGTTATGTTCCGTCTTCACTGTAAATCCTGAAACAAATGGGAAAATGTGAACACATGTGCCAGGAGTTTTACTAGGAGCTCAACAGCTGGTATATAATCACAGAGCTTTGATTAATTTGTTGTTCTTTATCTTTCTTCTTTCTTTAAAATAAAGATTCTTAGGAAGACTAATGCATATGCACTCAAGCCAGCAGTATGTGAGTGATGTGAATTGATAAAATAGTTTATGAGCAGTAGGATCCTGGGGTCTGTGGAGCTCCACTGAAACAAACGGCTCACCTTTGGGGTAACCCTGGAAAATGGTGTGCAGAAAGGGAGAGAGGCTTAGTGCATCAAGAAAAAGAAAGATGAAGCACTTGAATTCCTTTGATTCCTGCTTCAGAGGCACATCTGACAAAACAAATTTGTGTCAGGCTTTTTGCAAAGTATTATCTTCTGCTTTCCCCTACTGCTGGGCCAGGCAGCTGCATGCCCCTTCCCCATCTGTGCCTCGTTCATCTCTTCCCTCTCTTCTATGATTTTCTTTATCTTGAACATTCACCAGATTTTGGCCTGATGTCTTTGCTTCCAATCATATAATGGTGGAATAGAAAGGCTTTGTTCTGAGTCCTAATAATTTAATACTCTTACTCACCCAGTAAATTTAAGAGGATATTCTCTTTAAACCATTATCTGATGTGTATAATATTAACAGTATTTTTTTTTCTACCTCATCTTTCTTCTTCATCCCAAAGGTGAAGCCATATTGAAGAGGCAAAGGAGTTCAGAAAAGGAATATTTCTCTTTGACTAGACATTCAAACAGCTCCGTATCTATCAACCCCTCTCATTCTCCGCACATCTCCGCCTTCATTACTCCTTTAGCCTCCACCCCCCCAGATTCCTTTGTTCTCTTTCCTCAAACAAATATGCAGTGCATATTGTGAACCTTAACTAAATGAACACAGTGGCATTTGCAAAGTGGTTTTAAGGCCAGGGGCGAAAGGTGGTGTTTCGGCCCAACAGAATGGCATGCAAGAAACTCAGCAATCATACTTGTGCATTGCTACTTGGCAGATGTTCTCTGTGAACTTATCTTAAAGAAATTAAAGGTCCTTTGCTTGCTATCACTGCTGCATAAGCAAAGGACCAGTAGTAACAGCTGCAATATCAATAACAAAAGCTTACAAAAGAGAGGGAGTGATTCACCACAGACCACAGCTGTGACACCCGACCACTCCTTCTGAAACTGGCATTACCCAAACCCTCCCTCCTGCTCAGAATTGGAACCACCCCACTGCTCCCTCTGCTATGCTTACTCCAAGGGAGGGTAGCAGCTGGTGCCCTTTAATAGTCCTACATGTCCTGTGCATATGTCCAGTGGGGAATGGAGACTGACAGTGGGCTGCCGTGGCCTGAACAAAGTCACTCCATCATGGCTGCTGCTGTGCCACACATGCTGGAACTTCAGTATGAACTGGTGTCCAGGGCAGCAAAATGTCATTGCTAATGCATTTTTCTCCATTTCTTCAGCAGCAGAATGCAGGCCACAGTTCATGTTTACCTAGAGTGGCATCCAGTACACCTGGAACCAACTGCCCCAGAGGTGGAATTACAGCCCCAGTATTTGCCAGAGACTGAACCAGACTGCACTGGAAAATGGAGAGGCTCCATAACACTTGCAGTATATTGATGATATCATCATGTTGGGCAACATAGCAGAGGAAATTTTTTAGGAAGTGGAGAAGATAATCCAAATCCTCCTGTAGGCCAGTTTTGCCATAAAGCGAAGTAAGGCCAAGGGATCTGCCCTGGAAATTCAATTTGTAGGAGCAAATGGGAAGATGGATATCATCAGATTCCAATGGATGTGGTCAAAAAAAATAGTAGCTATGTCACCACCAACTAGCAAGAAGAAAACACAGGGGTTTTTATAGGTACTGTGGGTTTGCACAGGGATGCATATTCTAGATTACAATCAGACTGTAAACTGTCTCTATCAAATTACATGGAAGAAGAATTATTTAAGTGGGATCCTGTACAACAATTTTTTTGAAAAAAAATGAACAGGAGATTGCTCATTCAGTAGCCCTTGGGCTAGTAAAGCCAGGATAAGATGTGAAAAATGTGTTCTGCACTATATCCAGTGGATAATGGTCCTTCCTGGAGTCTCTGGCAAAAAGTTCATGGGGAGACTCGAGAGCAACTCCTGGGGTCATCTGAATTGATTTCAAGGATGGTACAGCTGACTTACAATACTCAAACTCCACCCAACCCTCAGCTGAATAATGTGGTTTAGGAATTGTACTCCCCAGTTCAGTGCCCCCACTAGGACTCTCCAAGCCACACACCACTGTCTTTTGCTTCCCCACTTTCCTCTCCCCTTCACTACTGTGGTGCGATGGAGAGGGGAATTGGAGGCAGAAAGGGCAAAGATCAAGGGCTGAGATAAAAACAATTTACTGGAAACAGCAAAGAATAAGAAAACAAACAGTATCAATACAAATGACAGAGGGTACAAGAAAATAAATTACACCAAAAAAATCCCAATAACTGACAGTACCAGACAGTTCCCTCCACCATGTTTACTCAACTAGAAGAGAGGTCCTTTTACCCACCCCTGGAAAAGATGTGAGAAGATATAAGATAACCCCTGTGTCCTAGGCATGCCCCATCCCACCTACTGCATAAAATTAACCTTGTCCTGGCCAGAACCAGGAACTGAGGAACTGCAGCCACTTCTGTAATTATTAATCAATTCACAAATGTAGGAAGAAAATAAACCAATATTATTGTTTTTTCCCAAAGGTGCATTATTTTGTCTCTCCTTACATATACAAATAAAATTAGACCCAAACTTCTCAGAATTATATTCTTTCATTTAAAAATCATGTGTGAAAGAAAAAGGCCACCTGCAAAAGGCGCTGAGGGTCTGTAACAGTTTTGCAGTTAATGCATTTATCCAGACATGACTGAACTTTATACCCTCCCCAAGCTCTTCCCATCTGCTCAGCGAAACATAGGCTAAGAAAACATGTCACTGCTGCAAATTGATCTTGAACTTTCTTGCCTCACATTTATGTCTTCTAAAAAGTCCTTAAAGCTGTAACTAGAGCAGTGATATACTCAGGCAAGAAACAACATTGAGTTAGGCAGCCAAAATCTGGCCATTTTCTCTTTAGTGTGAAACTGGCATCATTTCAATGAAGATAAAGGTGTAGGTCCTGATTTATTTGTCCAAGAGCATTTCTAATTTATGGCCTTAGTAGATTGGCTCAGGTTCTCTTTTGGCTTAAGTAAATAAGTAACCTATAGTATCTTCCAAACCAATGCAATTGGGGCAGGTTTAAATGCTACACTTAGTTTCTGAGTACAGAAAATGCAAGTTTATTGTGCATGAGGGATCTTTTATTTTATCAAGATTGCTGAAAATATAAAGGGAACTAAATATACCACACAAAAATTACCTCCAGAAGCACATTTAAATAAGACTTACAGAAGACAGTTAGAGGGGAAGAGCAAGAGCAGAAAGTGTCTGCTCTGATTTACTGTAAATCTCTCCCTGGGTGATTTTGATGACTCAAGACCTGAGAAGCTTAGAAAAATATATATGACAGAGTCAGATGCTGTTTACTCTATGAATACAAACAATAAATATTGTATCTCTTAATACTAAAGAAAATTATAGTATCTGGAGCTCTGAAATCAATTCACAAATGTAGGAAGAAAATAAACCAATATTATTGTTTTTTCCCAAAGGTGCATTATTTTGTCTCTCCTTACATATACAAATAAAATTAGACCCAAACTTCTCAGAATTATATTCTTTCATTTAAAAATCATGTGTGAAAGAAAAAGGCCACCTGCAAAAGGCGCTGAGGGTCTGTAACAGTTTTGCAGTTAATGCATTTATCCAGACATGACTGAACTTTATACCCTCCCCAAGCTCTTCCCATCTGCTCAGCGAAACATAGGCTAAGAAAACATGTCACTGCTGCAAATTGATCTTGAACTTTCTTGCCTCACATTTATGTCTTCTAAAAAGTCCTTAAAGCTGTAACTAGAGCAGTGATATACTCAGGCAAGAAACAACATTGAGTTAGGCAGCCAAAATCTGGCCATTTTCTCTTTAGTGTGAAACTGGCATCATTTCAATGAAGATAAAGGTGTAGGTCCTGATTTATTTGTCCAAGAGCATTTCTAATTTATGGCCTTAGTAGATTGGCTCAGGTTCTCTTTTGGCTTAAGTAAATAAGTAACCTATAGTATCTTCCAAACCAATGCAATTGGGGCAGGTTTAAATGCTACACTTAGTTTCTGAGTACAGAAAATGCAAGTTTATTGTGCATGAGGGATCTTTTATTTTATCAAGATTGCTGAAAATATAAAGGGAACTAAATATACCACACAAAAATTACCTCCAGAAGCACATTTAAATAAGACTTACAGAAGACAGTTAGAGGGGAAGAGCAAGAGCAGAAAGTGTCTGCTCTGATTTACTGTAAATCTCTCCCTGGGTGATTTTGATGACTCAAGACCTGAGAAGCTTAGAAAAATATATATGACAGAGTCAGATGCTGTTTACTCTATGAATACAAACAATAAATATTGTATCTCTTAATACTAAAGAAAATTATAGTATCTGGAGCTCTGAAAGAATAACAACAGCACCATAAGAATATTTTATTTCATCAACACTTGCAATTAAGAATCAAAAGGAGAAAAAAATACCCCAAGTCTCTTTTTTTTAATAGACTTTATATTTATGAATAACAAAATTAACAGGCATGCCTCAGTTCAAATGGTACTAGAAATATTATTTAGCTATCAGGAAAATGACTGAAATATTTTAACACAGCAAAAATTTCCACAGTACAATTTGTTATTCTACAAAAAGCAGCAAGTCTTTAGCTGCTGTAATTGCCTTGGTGTACTTGAATATCTCAATACATATTTAAAAATAAAAAACAAATAAAGAAACAGTCCTATTTCTCTATTCTGTTCTCACTTCATATTTAAACCTGTCCATTTCTAGACACAAATGTAGATCTTAAAGCACATTTATGTGATAAATATAAAAACTGGATAAAATTCTGCCAGTGCTTAACTGTGATTGAATCTGCCTGATCCAAATCCCTTTGATAAATTTTGACCAAAACATTCTCATAAGCATTCTGGTTTTTAAGCTATTTGGACTTGGTTCATTTTCTTTGCTTTTTCTGAGTAAAGTGAATTTTTCAGTAAAATCAAAAAGTCTTTTTCCATAGATGAAGATTATATATTTTAAATACCACACAGAAAACATTTTAAATTAAATTTTTAGATTAAAAAATAATTTGAAATCTGTGGTAGTGTTCTTCACTTAATATCTGTTATTCAGAAGACCTTTTGTTTTGCTGTCTTACCTTGCCTTGGTACTGGTTGTCTAGTGATGATTTTGGGGATGTTACTTTGGGCTATCTGCTCAGTAGTAAATTAAAACTGCCCAGGATCATTTTCTGCCAAGGAAGCCAACTAGAATAAACCATATCTTACTATTTAATTCTTTTAACTGCCAAAAAATGCAAGACGTCTTGACTAATGGATGTCTGTGCTGGCTCCTGAACTGTGAGTGAGATAGGTTTGAAACCAGCTTGTCCTTTGTCATAGAATATTGAGTTTTACTGTTATGTTGGAGCCCTATTTAGTTTATCTGTTTAGGTGTAGCTTTTACCTCTTTCTTCTAGTTTCCCCATCTGCAAGGAGAGGAACATGATGCCTGCTCCTCCTAACCCACACTTTGTAATCTCTAAAGGAAAGCATTAGCTATGTCCCTTAATAAAGAAAATGAACTGTTAGAAGATACAATACAGGCTTACTCCACTTGTAATCACTGTAAATCTCCCAATCTGACATCCACAGAAACCCCTTTGTGTCATTGCTTACTCTAAAATGAAAATATGCCGAGGGAACCATAGCATTGACTTTCTGTAATGTCTTTTAAATGTGTACTAAAGATTTTTTTAGAGATAAAATCCCAAGAAATATAAGGTCAGAGTGCTGGAAGTTTTCTCATAGTTTTAAATATTATTATTAAAATTGAAGTTACTACGTATTTAATGTTACCTAACATACGGAATATAGAAGCTTCAGTTCAACAATATGTTCTTGCCACTGGCTTCTAAGGTGACCTGTTTAAGTTAAGAAAGCTTAACAGGAGTTATAGAAGGCAACCATTTTGCAATCAGTGTCACGGGGATGCAGGGCTATACATTACTTTTAAAGCATCAATGTGCAATCTCTATTGTCTATAAAAGACAGCTACTAGCACTGTGTCTTGTTTGGTTTGCCTTCTAAGGAGCGGTATTTCAGTGCATTTTTGTGTTCTGGTGAATAGGAGAACAGATTTTTCTCAGAGAAATGGAAAATGTTATGCAAAATTATGTCTGAGGCATTTTTTACAAATTTTAGAAGTCAAAGTTGAGAATTAAACAATGCCTTGAGTTGAGTGAATAATGAGAGATTATGTAGAAGTTGAGAACTGCTTTGGTTTACTAGTAATTTCCTGATGTTCAAATAATTTCCTTTAATAAAGAAAGCATAATTTTTTTATTATTATTTTTTATCATTCCTTTCACCCAGAATCTTTGGTCTGTAATTATAAAACCAACCAAACAAAAACCCCAGTGTCTGTTTATTTTCTCTGAGTGTTTATAGTGTAAGGTCCTGATCTTACATGTGTGAATAATTTTAAGTGGATGAGCAGAATTAAAATGTTTGCAGAAGTATTTATAGGAATAAGGCTTAAATCCAGTTGGTTCTCGCTGCTTGTGCTCCTCTCTGACACAGGACTTGCCTTCTTTGCTTCAGATTTCTTATTCCCAAGTTAGAGCATGTATTTAGTGTTGGTAGATAGAAAGTGAAAATTTTGATCCTTAGAAAGGACAAGAGACCTAACATGTGCCTCAAGGACATTTTCTACCTGTATTAGTAGAGAAGGCATGTAAAAGTCTTAGGTAAAACAGCTTTCCCTTCCATATCAACACAGACACCATGAAGAACGGGACTTAATAGTTAGGTGCCAAGGAACAAAACTCCATGGGAATTAATTTTATAAAGTATTTAAGATAAAGATTTTGATCTGCTAATCTTCTAGAAATACTGTGAAAGCAGACATGTTAGAGAGTCATCAGCCTGAGATGTATGTGGTGGAAGAAGAAAGGCATTGTCAACCACAGCGGACTTTCACTTAACAGTTCCCTGTTCTTTCCCTTTCCTGGCACCCCAGTCTGACAGAAGACAGGGGAGAAGCAATATCCCTGAGACACAGGGGCACACTGGGGGTGAAGTCCCTAAGAGCAGCTCTGTGAGCCACCTTGTCTACTTCTTCTAGAAGGGCAGAAGGACAGAGGGAAGAGCATGGAGTATTGTATGGCGAAAGGGAGAAAGTGGTAACAAATTGCCAGCCTGCAAAGATGACAGATGCCCAATGAGCCTTTTGTCTGCCTTTTAATTCTTTAGGTACTAGATGCATGTGGCTATGTGCTGATCTTGAACATCTCTGGACCTTTCTTCCCATGCAAGCAGCTGGTAGGCAGACAGCTGCACTGCAAACCCACTGTGTGAGATGATTGTCTCACCTGGCCCCCCAAATCCAATCAGTGCTCTCTCTGATGGATGAAGCCCAGTGTCTGTACATTCAGGGATGCCTGCAGATTTTCCCTTCCCCAGGAAAGGTGGGGCTACTCTGAGGAGCTTGGATCATGGACACTTTTTCAGATATTCCCACAGAAGGAAGTAAATATATGAGTAATAACAAATGGCCTTGTTAATAGCATGATTCTGGCAAGGATGTCTGTGAGAAATACGATATCAAAAGTTAAGTTGCCTTGAACTATGCCAGTTCATATATTTTCAAATTCAGACACTGCTAGGTTATTTAAGACAATGGTAGCATCGTCAGTCAGCTTCTTCAAACACATCCAGAGGCCACATGTGGCTCCAAAGAAGGCCCCCCCCCACTCCCCGCCAAAAAGACTGACAATCTCACCCATTTTTCCTGATATTTAAATTGCCATCTTCCTTAAATTGGAAACACACCTAAACACCAAGTCAGGTGTGGACAGGGCTAGCTGGAGTCTGAAGAGCAGCCTCAGTATCTTGCAATAAGCTGGATGATTCTGCACTGGATCTGGCTGGGGTAGAGCTAACTTTTATCCTAGCAGCCTATATGGTGCTGTGTTTTATGTTTGTAACTAACACTATGGTGATAATACATCAGTATTTTGGCTGCTGCTGAGCAATGTATGTGCAGCATCAAGGCTTTATCTCATTCTGCCCTCTGCAGAATGGACAAGAATCTGGGAAGAAACACAGCTGCTACAGCTGACCTTAACTGGCCAAAGTGGTAATTTATACTGCATAGTGTCACGCCCATCAATAAAACAGTGCTTGCAGACTTGTGTGAGCATTGGTCTGCTTATGGGGATGGTGAGTAATTGCCTCTGCATCTTTTGCATGGGTTTTTTTTCCCCTCTTTCCTTAATTTACTAAAATTTCCCATAACCCCAAAAGTTTTCTCGTTTGCTCTTATTCTCTCCCTGGGGACAGGAAGACAGATTGAGCATGTGGCTGTGTTGGTGCTTAGATACTGGCCAGGATCAAAAACCCACAGGTCCCACGACATTTGCTTGCAGTTACAGTCTTTCTGGCCTGGAGTGACATATATTTTTTCTGCTTGCTCTGTGCCATACCTCCAGTCTTGTATGACATGCCAAAGCTCTGACTCAGAGATGGGAAAAGAGAAAGAAAAATTAATCCTCCAGGATCACTGTGAGAATGTGGCATAGTCTCAAGAATATTTTGGTAGATAAACATCTATTTGTCTTTTCTCCATCTTGTTGTTTATATGTCCTTGCACCCTGACTGTGAGTACCATTTCTGGACGCTGAAGGTCAGTGGGGGGTCTGTATTCTCATGTGATAGATATCTGCTGGTAAGGCAAAAGAGGACTGCTTTATACACTGCAGCACCTAACATCCATTTCACTGGAATAATTTGGATCAGTGGCCTTTATCAGACGCTGCATGCAATTTTTACTCTCTGGTTCATTCCACTTGTTTGTACTCTTCTACCATCACCGTGTGCTGCTCAGCACAGCACCTGCTAGGCCACTAAAAGCCTGGAGTCAGCAGCTGTCAGTTTGCGCTGTCAAATTTTCCTTTTACTCCTTCTGACTGGTGCTGTGGAAGCAAATACTGCAGCCTCACTCCTCTTGCTTGCCAGGCAGCTGCAGCCTTCCTGGATTCCAGAGGATGAATCCATTACTAATATTTATCAGTCCTCAGCTATCTGATCTTCCTGCTACTTATACTAATAGAATATGGCTCAGAGGTGGTAGTCCCTACAGCACCATCACACTGTTGGTTTAGCTTCAAGGAAAGGTGATTCTGCATCACACTAACACAGCTGGACACTGCTTAAGCCCTGTGACACCCATCAGAGAGAGCAAGATTGAGGTTTCCTTTTTTTTTTTAATGCGTTAACCTCCAATAAACTGTTTTCACAGCAATTCCTTTCCTCTATCTCGAAAATAATATAATCCCACCAAAAAAAAAAATCACATAACCGTCAACGCATTTTATAACTTAGCTTTTACTGTACATCACAGGAGCTACTGACTGGCAGCAGTCTAATGGCACAGAACTGAATCAGAAAACAAACAGCTTTCAGGGCAGCTTTTCGCCTGGTTTTGAAGGGTAGAATTGCCAATAGATGGTCATGGGTGAGTCCAAAGAGGTGGAGGTGAGAGAGATAATTACATATCACTTACTCCCACTCCAAACCTGCAGATTTCTGTGGTATGTGTGGCTATGGTTCTGAGCTGAAATCAGAAATAGTTTTGATGCAGAGGAAAAGAACATAGTTAAATGTATATTGAAATACAGTTACGTACCATTATTTAAAAGATACAAATTATTGTTGTAAAAAGAAAAAGTGGACAGGGTGATGGTTTATTTCCCTTTTTTCTTTTTTTAGCCCTTAACGATTTACTCTCTCCTTTTAAGGAAATTCTTTGTCACTCCAAATGTTAAATCAATGTCACAGGTGCATGGTTCTTTGTTTTCACTGTAAGAGTGAATATTGCTTTACAAGCAGATGCTATATTTTAATAGAAAGGTATTTTGCAGTGAATTTTAATATAATAGAAATGGACATATTGTTGCATGCTTTCAACTGTAATAAAATAGATTCATTATAGTATGAGAAGGATTTTGAGTTTGAAAATATGTTTTTTTCAGAATATTTAATAGAAAAGAACATATCATTTCTCTGCATAAATTGATAGAAAAGGGATGCAATCACCATGAGAATGCACATCCATTAACAGGATCAGAAAAGGAAGGATTGTGATGAATATGTGATTTTCACATCTCAGAGATATATTCTATCAACCAGAAATGAAAGCCATTTTCTCCTTTAAAAAAATGAATACAAGTTTATGTGAACTGTGTGATAGGTTCTTGCATTCAAAGTCTTCTCTGCCTAGCAATACCTCATAAAGTAATTGGAGTAATAAATACTCTGCTTGCTTACAACTAAATCTGATACAAACAAACACTAGAGAGTACGCTGTGGAAAAAGTAAATTAACTGTGATAGACATTGAATAAAGGGATTGGGGGTTTCATCACAAAAACAGAGATGGAACTTAAGGAGGGCTGAGTTTTGTTCCTGAGGTGTCTGCAGAGGGCCTGCCTGTGTATTTTTAGTCAGATCATAAAGAAGCATTTCTAAGTGAAGATGTGCACTTATTTATCAGTCTCTGTGACTTTTATCTAAAGATGATGTGGCATCGTGTAGCTCAGGCCAGTCAAACTTAAACAACCAAATGTTTTCAAAGGCAGTCTTCAGTGTGGCTACAGAGGGAAGGTGCAAAGCCCACGCTTACTAGACTACTTCTAAATTACTTTATTGATACATAACTTTTATGGTATGTATCATGTGATCCATTCTTCAAAGTAAAGTTAATGAGAGACACTATGGCCTCTCCAGTCGTGATATAAAATGGAAATGGAACTCATTGACAACAGATTTTGTGGATGCCAAATATTTGCATGGATTCAGAGAGCAATGAAATACATTCATAGAAGACAAATCCATCAGGAGCTATCAAAGAGAAAGATTAGGCCCTGAGTTTAGAATTCCCTGCACCCTGCTACTGTCTGGACTTGCATTACTAAGAATTATTGCATAAATTTATTCTTTCTCTGCTAGATATTTTTATGAAATGGGTAGATGGATGTAGATTCAGCCTAATATGACCATTTTTATGATTTTAAGTACTGAATGACTTCCTATCATGCCAAAATAACTAACTAGGTGTATTTTTGAATAGCAGTGAGAAAAGTATCAGATTAAGAATATAGTAACTAAGCCAGTGGCTTTCTCAGACTTGTTTCTGTTTTCACACAAACCAGGTGGCTGTGGCTTTCTACTTCCTATTGGTATATCTTTCAAAGAAACTGTGATAACCTATTGGTCATATCAGTTTCATATAACATACAATGCAAGAAATGGACAAAATATCCCATAAAAGTGCACCTATTATAGAATGCTTCCTTTATTATTCTGAAAGAAGATATGGAAATGGAAATGATAGCTTACTCTATATGGAAATGATAGCTTACTCTTTTCTAGAAATAACTGTAACATATTTTGCCAAATTTTAATTATCATGGGTGTGGTATAAAACCTAAAATATATAGACACAGAAATAGATTTCTCATTTTAGAAAGTTCTGGGTATATAGCTTGCTGCAATTTCAAATGGCAAATAGATTTACGATTTTTTTTTAATGTTATACTAAAAATCTTCTCTCTGCACAATTTTTCCTTTGCTCAAGATAGTTTTCCCCCCTTTGATTTCAAGCCCCAAACTTCTATGACTCACTTAATGTTTACACAAATATTCCACACTTATATCCAGCATAGTAAAGACTGGAGAAGTGGCTGTCCAAAGCTTTATCCAATACCAAAAGTTATTTCAATGAAAATAGAGTACAAAATTCATTCCCACACTTCACAACTAGGTCTTTCAGAGATTGCAGCTTTTGAACAAAAGTATTATAAAATGCAGAAGGAACCTCTTGAGTTTTGATATTTGAGGAAATTGTCTCTCATATAAGAGAAATTCTCATCTGAGCCAAAGGATTGAAATCGTCCCTCACATTTCTCTGTAAGGTTATAACTGTTTATAACATTCCATTTAAGTAACACATAAAGCAAAATTCAGTGCAAGTTGCTGAATCCCATAGTCCAGCAGACATGAGGCTGCCGCAGAGCCATGGTCCCAGGTGCAGTGAGCAGCCAGACCGAGCCAAGCATGTGTCCTTGGTAGGCATACACTCACATCGGTGCTCCTCCACGAGACGTATGTGCATACTCACATGGCTGGCCACACAGATTGGCAAAGACAGAGGCACTCAGACTGCTTTTGTGTTTCCACCTCCAGCAGCTCATGATAAGGTCTGTTAGTCGCCATTTATCCACATAACATGGATCCCTCCTTTATATATCCAGTCTACACATTGCTCGGACCCTGGATACCCTGGTTTCCCAGTTTCTTTATTCACATAAACATAAGATGCTGGTAAGTCTGACCCCCATATTTTGCTGTCTCCCCAGTTGCTGGCTTTGTCACCTGTATCCTCTCAGACCACTCAGGTCTCTACAGCTGCCCCAAGCATCTATTGCACTCAGCAGCTAGTCCAGGTGGATGTTAGCTAGTGAACACATTCCAGCAGGTCCCACTGCAGCCTCTCAAGTTTCTGGCACAGGAGATACATGGTCCGTCTTACCTGCACTCCCCAGTTCTGTCTGCTGACATTCAGATCTCCATGTACATATGTATGTTTAAAATAAAGAACCTTACTCAGAAAAAATAGTAAAAAATAAAACTTAACGTCAGTACAGGACAGATCAAGGGGATCAGACATACAGTATGGTCAATGAAGCATATTGACCAGCAGCCTCATGAGGGGTACCTGGCCCTTTTTAGCTCTTTGTCTCTGTTTTCCTGTTCTTGTTACTTCACAAGCTCCCCAGAATCCTCCCTTTCCTTTCCTTTGGTTTGTCCTCTAATTATCTCATAATAGTCTTGTACACTCCAAATTCTCCCTGCTGCATCCCACACTGAATCCCCTAGCTCTGTGGGCAGTATCCACTCTCAGTCTCTAAGGAGGCCTGGAGACCATCTCCTGGTGACTGATGGAACTCAATCACAGCCTAAGGGCTGACACCCTCCTGGGGTCCCTTGAGAGGGCCTGGCCTGGAGAAACTCACCCTCCTACTTTCTTTTGTGCCTCTGGGCTTCTAAGTGTGTGGAGTGAACCTTTCCTTCATAAAACCTATCACTGTACAAATTCATCTGAAGTAGGCTTTGTCTGTTTTGTAGATGTATTGCAACAATACAGTGTCACTGGACTGGTTGGGTGAGGACAAAGGCACTTTTGCAAGCCCTCTGTGCACATATATCAGTCAGGTGTTGTTTTTTGAGCAATCTGTATTTGAAGAGGAACCAGAAGTAATTTTTTTTCTGTTTGCTTATCCATGACATCTTCCTTGCACCTAAACTTTGTAATTCCTGTTCCTGAATTAAGTGGGGATGAAGTCAGACCCTTTGAGAGCCTCTAAAGAGAGATCACTCCTTCTGCCCAATTAAATTGCTTAATCTTCCTTTTGCAGGTCTAACTCTTAGCTGAAATTGAAGGAAGAATGGAGGATACAGTCACCTAGGGCATGCCACTCTCTAGACTCTGCTTGACTCTGCCTCTTCTCACATAATAGCAATTGCAGGGAAATGGAAACAACTTATAGCATCTTAAGGCAGCTATCTAAACCAGGCCAGACTAATTACAGACTGAAATGGCCAATATCTCTCCACTGATAAAGGCAATCCAGGGTGACAAACTCAGATGTAAACACTGTAGGCATTATTTAATCTGATGAGTCTCACCTTAGATTCAATAGTTGGACGTGGAATATAAGAGAACTGGATGCTGCCATACAAATAATTGAAGTCCTCTGCCTTTCAGCATGTGTAATATATATATATATACATAACATAGCATGAGAACTGATGATCTAGGATGTAAAACACATCTCTTTCAATATTTCCTTTAAGAAATTAAAGGATGAGTAAGATCAGCAGGTGTTTAGTTCAAACATGTTTGCGTTACTTTCAGAGCAGCAAGATCTTAAGCCAGAAAACTCCAATCCAGAATATTCAAGGGGAAAAGTTTGAGTCTTCTGAAAGTTTGTAATTTTTTTTCTTCTAGTTTTTAGAGGATTCATTAATTAAAACCAACGAAGATAAGATCAGAACAAAACAAATTAAACATTGGCATGTTATGGGTAAAAAAACCCCACACTATTTTTTCAGGAACAGTATTCCTAACCACTAGACTACTAATTCATGTTTTGCTTCTGTCACATAACAAGTCAGGCCTGACTTGAAAAAGGCAAAGTTTGGAGGAGCTGGGCTAAAGGCAACGTATAACTTAAACACGGGTTAAAATTTTGGAGCTATGCTCCAAATTAATTAATTAATTCATTCATTCATTCATGTTCAGTATTACTTCAGGTACCTCCTTTATTTGACATGATCATTTAACTCAGATTACTTAAAGGCAATTTTTTTTGATGCTTTGTTATGAGTGGATTCATACAGAACTTTTGCTTTTGTTTCTGTCCTTGGTACGCCTTACAAATTTTGCTCCATATTACAGTTCTTGTCACAGTCCCTGTAAGACTGATTTGGCAGCTGCCAAGATGCAGTCAGAGGTGAGCTCCATGATAGGGAAGTGCTTAAGCACAGGTGACAGGCTGCACAGCAGCAGCAGCATGACATTTTATCTGAGATACAGACAATGCAGGCAGTAGCACATTGCATTTGATACACACAGGGGACAGCTGTGGGGGACAGCTGTGGTAAGCATACAAGTAAGTGCTTTGAAAGATTATGACAGGCAAAATCTGACTTTTATTAAGAAATGGGGGTGAAAAAAATCTAATGGAAATTAAACAAATGGATTCTATATGTTGAGATTCATTTCATCCTACATTAAATGTTACATGCATACTGTACTGAACAGCATTTAAAAAACTTTCCACATAAGAAGTCCAGACTTTGAAAAGGTTTGAGTCTCCTTGCCTGACATGCATTAAATATGACCTTGTTCTATAAGGGGTACCACCGGTGCCACTGACATGAATAAAAGTGGCAGTGGTAGGTTCCTGTTTGACAGAAGCAAAACCAGGTATCAGTCATTGATTTCAGTTTAAGTTTCCCTTCAGAAATATTAATTTCTGTGTTTTCATTATCCTCAGCAGGAAAATAAAAACCAGAATGCTGAACAATGACGAGTTCTTTCTGGAAAGTTAGAAGTCATGTATTTAAGAGCGTGTATTACAGCCTCACATTGATTCATCATTGAATTTTATTTTAAAAGACATTGAAAAGAAAAAAATGAAAGGCAGAATGGTTCATTGAGACCCACCACTGGCAACTATCTTTCTACTTTTGTTGATCTTTTTACAGATCAATCCTAATGTTGTCAGCAAGTGGTTACAAACCACAGAAGAACCAGCAGTGGAGGTATGTCGGCTTTTTGCAACACCAATATCTCCCACAGCTGGCAGGATTTTGGACAAAAACATTTCTGTCATTCTGGAATGCACATAGAGAGAAAGCAAAGAGATATATGTGCTACTAGGCTTTTATTTTTCTTCACAGTAATCTGGATTCATGCAACTTATTCTAAGCACTGCTGTTAGGCTTTTTTAGCTGTAAAGAAAAAATATACAGAGGAATAATTTCCTTTTGGCATATTTGCCTCATATCTGTGTTCTATAGTGGGTGAGATCCTTAATAAACACAAAACAATATAGATTAACTTAAAATTGGTAAAATTATGCTGCTTAATAATTACAATTTTTAAAATTTGGAAATTTGGATATTGTGGCATAGGCAGAAACACTTTTTAAACACTTTTAAATTAACAGTAAGTAAAATAAATTGGACTGCAGGTTAAGGAGATGACATTTATCTATGTAACCATCTTTTATTGTATGTTTCTTTAGAGATTGCATAGGTTGGTTTTTTTTTTTTTTTTTTTCAAACAGAACTAGAAGGCAGTAAACTCCAGTTCTTCATTTTCCTGCCTAGTCACTCATTCCTACAGGAGAAGGACAAGGACATCTCCGGAGCCTTCCTGCTCTAGTGTGGAGCATGACAACTTCCCTGCTCTGTTTTACAGGTACAGTGTTACCCATCATGTAAAAATATGATAGAGTAGCTGCAAAGGAAAGGCCTGTGTACATCACCAGCAAGAGCTGAATAGCAATGCTGCGGGTTCCCAGGAAACTCCAGCCTGCAAATTCTCGCTGCCATGAATGGTAGGTACAGGATTAGGTCCAAAGCAAAGAAAAAGGAAATAAGGGGAAACAGCTTTCTGTAGGAAACAGGTTAGATAATTAGTTTTACTCGTCTCTTTTGGCTCTTAGAAGAGATGCCACTGAAGTAAAATTTATGGAGAATTTTTAGTTAACTGGTCTGGCAGAGAAAGTTGATTACAACAAATATGCCTAAGGTACCTTTCGTGAAAGAGGCTGGGTTCTTTAACTATTCCAGACAACTACAAATCTTATTCACTGGAATTTTGTGCTATTGCTAACACCAGACTATACTTTGGTAAGGAATAGCTGTTTGCTTTTTATTGCATCACAGTTGCTTTTTTCACTAGAATTTGCTAGAATTAGGAAGAGAGAAAATGTTTGCTTACAGGATCAATGGAAAGTGAAAACAAAAAGCAAGAAAGTGAGAAGAACAAAATTTAAAACTTTAGCAGGAGAAAATCCTTGAAACCAGCACTGCTAAAACAGTTAAATCAGCTAAAAATATTTCTGTAAAGAGCATTCTAATTAAGAAACAAATGCAGGCAGGAGGCAAAGTCATGAAAACACTAAAATCTGTAAGGAGCTGTTGAGAAGTACCAAAGGGAAAAAGGCAGAACCTGGGATATGTTGAATTAGAAGAAATTTAAGTATCAATATACTAGGGGAAAAAAGATCTTATTTCTTTTGAAGCGAAAATGTCAGGGTTTTTTCAACAATAATGCAAAAAGAACTATTTAATAAATATTTCCTTTCAGTCTTGAAATGTAATAACACAAAATATTTTAAATTTCAACAGTAACTCAGGAAAATATTTAATAGAATCCTGTAAAATGAGATTTTCAAAGAAGTAGGATTAATAACTTTAATCTAAAGCTATTAAAAGAGCTGAGCAAGTGTTTTTATGCACCAGTAATGTTGATTTTCAATAAGTCCTGGATGTGAGAGAAGTTCCAGAGAACTGGAAGAATGCTGGTGTTTCAATATTTTGAAAGAGAATGACCACATATTTTAGGCTTGAAATATATATATTAAACAAAAATATGAAAGTGATAATCTAGGACTTGAATGATTGCATTAGCCCTCTTTAATTCTTTTTTAGTTCCAATCAGTGTGGGACTATTGAAAACACACTGTATAAGCTAGCTTTTTATGTTATTATTATTTTAACCATGATTGCTAATGATAATAATTTTCCAGTACACTTTGGATTTAGAAGGCTTATCTTTTATTTTCAGAAAAAAATAAAAGAACAAAAAAACCAAACCCAAAACAAACTAAAACATGACGTATTACTTTAAACTGACTCTAGCTAGCTCAGTGTTTAAGAGGATGTTTTTACTAATAGTGCCCTACAGGCAATCAGTTCCTACCCTATATATATTTGAATATTTGTAGTACTAATTGTCACTAAATACAAATTTGGGTAAATAAAATATTATGCAACATCAAGGCCAAGCAAAAGAGTCCAGCTGTCTTTACTTCTGACCGTAAATTATCAGCAGATAGTGGACATGCTATTCACATTTCTTTCTTTTGAATTCAGGTTCCTGAAAATGAAACACATTAATAAAATTTTGATTTCAGTGTTATCATGTCTCCCAAAATCTCATTAATGGTTTTAGGAGCAGAAGGCAATTTTTATATAACCCAAGCTCACAGTACAGCTGGGTCCATGTTTCTACCACCTAGTAGATTAAAACTCTCCTTGCTGAATAGAAATTGCAATTATTAAGTTCATTTAACAATCATAAAAATATATTTTATATATTGATATAATTTAGTAGATTCATTATCTGAGTCTTGAAAGGTAAAGAGGGACATATATAAATTAAGGCATTTATAATAAAACCCTTGAATAATGGGTAATAATTTACTGTTTATGATGAAAAATAGAAATTGCAATAAATACTATTGTAATAATCTTGGAGAAGAAAAAAAAAAGGCTTAAGTTATTTTTAAATTGCATTTTTCTTATTATCATTATTTAAGTTCTAGGAGTACTTAAAGGTTTTATCTAGGATTGGGACTTCATTACTTCTTGAATTTCAAAAGCATTCAGGATAGTAAAAAAATTACTTGATTTTAATGACTTAAAATTTAGATGGTTGGTCTGAGCTATTTTACCTAGGGTTCTTCCTCAAGGCATTTGGACTAAGTACCCCTTGTGTTAAAGGCATCTGTAAGTGGGGAGAAGGCACATAAAGAAAGCCAGGTGACCTAGCACAGGGAAAAAAAGATATGACTGACAGGTAAGCATTTTAATTTTGTTATGTGCTCCAGAGGAGATGATAGCCTGACCTCATCACTAAGGTGCAGATTGCAGCTCCATCTCTGCCACTGCTGTTGTGCTGTGTGCTGTATTTCAGTAATTGCTCCATTTCCTGACCATTACTGATACTAAGCCAAAGGCAGGTCTTACGCTGGATATTAGAATGGGTATCATGGTGATTATCTCACAGCTTATGAACAAAATGCAGTGATTCTTTAGACAAAAGTGCACAATCTGATTTTTCTACTGAGTTTAGGAACACAGGAAAGATTACACTGCTGAGACATATTTATTTATTTATTAATCATTTGTAGGACAGCATCCTATGACAGCAATCCTGGGCTGATATAGGCAACACAAATAAAAAATAAAAACTGTCATTTCTCAGTTCTGCAGCTTTTCACTGTTCCCACATTCAGAGAAATTGGTTGCCTTCCAAAGCTAGTCCTTCCCAAATCATGAAATACTCTACAGCCACATCCCTTTGTATTCCTGTTGAAAGCTCTTGGCCCACTCTGTCAAATGCATTTGAAATGCTCTTTTAAAGACTGAAACTTTGATGGATTTGGTCTAAAACTCTTGACTCATTGAAAATTATCTTTTTTTGAGGGGCGCAGACAGTTCTGACCTATGAAAGGTCTCTTAGTTCAGGTTTTTATCTTGAATGAAGTGCAGCAAGCTTGACAAGCTCCAAAATACATATCACCTAAAATATAGGACACCTATGATCATAGTACAGGCAAACACACGGCTTGAATTTAAGGTTTAAGCTCCCTGGCAGATTGCTTGATCATGAAAAGAAGATTTTTTTTTTTTCCATAGATTCTTAGACAACAAGTTCTACATTATTTAAATAGTTGCATTCATTCTACTTGAGTGTAAGAGGCCAGTATTCTGTATTTAATTTGTTAAGGTACTTGGATGGGCAGAATAAAAATGATAAAATAGGAGATTATGACTATTCTTAATATATTAGTAGAAAGATTTTCCCATTTATTTCTCTGTCACATCATCTAATAGCTGAAACACAATTTTGCCTTTGTTTAGGTGGCACACATATTTTTTAAAAGCTTGTTTGCACCCTCCTTCATTTCAATATCTCATCTTTCATTTATTGGCTAAGCATTCCACACATTTTTCAGGTGAAGCCTTGGAATGTTTTATAGAATAATATCAATATTTGCACTTCTTTGTTAAATATGTCTCTTGTAGTCGTTACAGCCCTATTGCTTTGAGTTTATAGACACTCCATGAACACAGAAGTGCATTCAGGTGTTATAAACTTCCATCTTATTGCAGATATTTATATTTGGCTTGTTCATCTTATTTCTGAATGTCTGTCATGACATCCTAATTTTACTGAGGAGGTCTCCAACTCTGTGCATCACTAGCCATTATTATCACCATCTTTTCTGTAGTGCAGCTATTATTTCATAAAATAAGTTACAAGTTTTTAAGACCAATACTTGAGAGACTTTAAGAGTCTCCGCTTCCTATTCTGACTTTCAGAATATGCTCTCCATTCTTTAGTCGTTCCTTACCCCTTAATATTCTGAAAATTCTGTCCATTTTGTCCAGCTAAACTAGAAGTTTCCAGGTGATGCCTCATCTTTCTTTTATTTTCTTTTTTTTATTAATTGCAGTACTTATAGTCTAGATTTGTATTTTTCTTGACTAAAAAATTACTTACCTGAAAAGATTTCATCTAGTTTGCTACAATTTACCTTTGATAGTATCATGTGCAATTGCATTACATTTTCCATTTAACTCCATATTTCATCTTTTGTGTTTTAAATTTAGTTCAGTCTTGCATAATATTAAAAACCTGGCCTCACTCTACAATACACTGTGCTATTAGAAAATTAACAAGCTGATTTAAAACACAAAAAGCCTTGTATTAGATTTGCATTTCTTTTAATATATATTTTTGGAATTAAAATAGATTTTTGGGGATGTGGGGTAGTTTTCATTTTTCACTTTTCCCATTGTGAAGTTCTTTATACCATTCCTAGGCATTTTTCTTTTCTATGCTCGTCCAATATAATGTGTGAAAATTTATTTAAAAAGTATGTAGCTAAATATAGTATAGATATTTTCCTTTTTAATTTTTTCTTTTTAATCTCTCTTGTCATAGAAGAGTGGCCTCATTTCTTCTGTCCTCATCTGCCAGGTTCCCCATTCTCATTCATGTGCTCTGTAGATCAAATTATTCTTTTTCCCCTTGCTCTGTATTGGAATTGAAAGTCTCTGTTTCAATTTGACAGGGAGTAAAAACATTTTTATGTCTGTTAGGATTGGGATAAGTTGCTTAGAAAGTCAGCACTTTCAGTTTCCTTCCACACAAGAGGCCTATCTTTGTTTTTCTTTTTCCCTATCTTTGTTTCTCTTTTTCCCTGATGTTTCTGTAAAGTGTTCATCTTCAGATTACTGTTGCAGAGGACATGTTTCCGAAATGCTGATAAAAGGTCCAGGTAACTGTAGTTTCTGTCTTCAATGAATATAATTAGTTATGATTACTTGATGAAAAAGTTGCATGCAGAAGAGCAGGGGTGGAAAGTGTTCTCTGGATTAAATATATAGCATATAATAAACATTCAGAAAAAAAAAAAAAAAACCTTAATTTTTTGGAACAGGGAATTAACTCCTGACTATGGAGTTTGTGTGCCAAGAAGGATTTCCCTGTTCCTCTCAATCAGTACATAGGACATTTGTTCACTTAACCACGGGAGAAAATGACACAAGCAATTAGATAACATACAGCTTGAAACCCCTCAGAAGCCTGGTACTTACAAAAATATATTTTATGTAAATCCATAGCAGACTGGATACCCTATGCTAAATAGTAGAAATCTATCTTCATTGAGGCAGTGGATTATTCAGAAGTGACATAGGGGAAAAAAAGTTGCAAAGAGGAAATTAGTCACTATTTTAAAATAAGAAAAAAAATTGCAGCTTGAGTATTTTTAGTACTTATTTGCTTTATAAAATTGAGTATTTTTAAGTTATCAGACTTCCTCACATCTATTCTCTGCTCTGTAGATGGACCTTTTGGCCTTTTCAATGGGCCCCATCCTCATCAAGCTCCTGCTGCTATTGCTTTTCTTATATTTCTTCAGTTACATTACAGGTCCACACTGCACACCGAAGCCATTGAAGTAAATTTAAATCTGCTAAGAAGCAACTCCTAATACAGGTAATATGATCCACTTGTTATGCTTTTAAGATGTTTGCTGAATTATTTCATTTATGTTATGCCTATGTATGGCAACTAGATGTGTAATGGAACGTTTCACTAAAATCTCAAAAACGTCTGTAATATTTCTTCTCTGCATAGAAACAATCAAAGGTTGAGAATTCATTTTTCATGTGCCAAAACCCAAATCCCACTGTTTGCTTTAATCAAAAAATGATCACTAGCTCCAACATACAGGCAAAAGATGAAACATGATTTAAAAGAATTGTCTGAACACCTGGTGTCAACATTTAAGGAAATATCTATATCTATATCATCTATATCATCTATATCATCTATATCATCTCTATCTATATCTATATCATCTATATCTATATCTATATCTATATCTCTATCTATATCTATATCTATCTATATCTATATCATCTATATCATCTATATCTATATCTATATCATCATATATATCTATATCATCTGTCTATATAATCTACTTATCTTTAAATATGTAACAGAATAAATAATACAGTGCCCGGATCCTCTAGTTCAAAAGTGCAGGCTTACAGTCCTTCAATCAGATGAGAAAGTAACCCAAATCAATGACTGGTACTGTGAAGAAAGCAGAAGAAATGTTTTGCCTGTAGAATTTCTGAGTTCAGACAGGATGGCTAAATTTAACTGTGTGGGGGTAAAAAGACAAGCTAACTTTAACCTCGTGTCTGATTAAAAAACCAAAATTAATGAAAGCACTTAGAGGAGTCTTTCAGTTTTTTGATAACATCTGCTTATTTTACTGGCTCGTTCAAAAAGATCAGACAGTTGTTCAGCCAGGTAACTTGGATCTTCCCTTTGGAATAACTAGCAATAGACCACTGGGACACAGATCCTTGCTTTCACTCAGCTAGCTGGGCATAGATAAAGGGAATGGTGAATATGGGAGGAAGCAGTCCTTAGGTACAGCTGGGATGGAGGTCTGAGCAACCTGGTCTAGGGAAAGGAGTTCCTGCCCATGGCAGAGGGGTTGGAACTAGAGGGTGATTAAGACCCCTTCCAACCCAAACCATTCTAGGATATCATAATTCCATGTAAAATTTGGAAAAGATTTGTTACATGGCCTAGAGCTGTTCTTCAGGAGCATCCACAAAGGACAGTGCTTTACAACCGTGTCCTCTAGAAGTAAGACACAGGATTGGTGTTTAATAAAAATTGTGTCCTCCTTGCATTGAAGTCGCCATGAATGATTCCCTCCTGTGTTATTGTTCATAGTAAGATTTATATGAAAAATGGGAATATATAAAAATTCCTAAAAATGAAAACTGCAGCTTTTCTTATCTAGTTTGAAATAGTGAAGCTGACTATACATGAAGGAAACAATACAGACTAAAGACCGGTCAGTGTCAGGGTGCCTTCATGTTTTTCTCTGGAAGCACAGAATATTATGTTTGGTTTTCTTTAATTTTTTTTTCTTTTGTGTTTACTGGAAAATCCACTTTGCATTCTGTTTCCTTTGTTCAAAATGTTTGAGTAATTTTCTCATACTTCTCTGTATGTTTTTGTCTCACGGAAAGATCTCTCTTTTTAGTTCATTTATATCCAAAAGTTTCTTCAGGATATTAGTCAAAGACTGTACAACTTAGTGGGAAATGTTCTTTGCCACTGTATATTCAAAGGATCAGTTTAATAAAATTCTGTATCCATTAAATTTCTTATTCTTACCATGTCAGCATATTTTGCCAGTAATTGAAAGTAGTAAGGCAAATATGAGGATTCACACCTTCAGGCCTTCTAATATAGATTTTCTCTTAACATGACTAACAGAGTTGACAGTATCCGTACTTATTATGTGAATAAATATCAATTAAAATGTCTGTATTTCTACCTAATTGTCAGAAATGTATTTTATATATACATATGTATATACAGAGATATTTAAAAATATATAAATAAATTGAAGTATTTAATTTGGAACTTCTCCTGTGTACCAGCTACTTTACATAGTATACATTTTTATTCCAGGTTACATATTTACTCAGTCATCAGAGAGACTGAAATGTAGGTAAACAATGTAGAACGTGTTTTGAAAACTGAGTTATTTACGGCAGTGGAATAATTTACCAAGCCCTTGTAGCTCTAGCATAAGGTATGTACATCATCAGCTGTGACAACACAGAATTTACAAGAAAATATGCAATATATATATTTCAGTACATTCAATACACTTTGTTGAATGAAGGGTTAAATACCAGAAAATCTGTTCACTTGCAATTAAAATTTGGAAAAGCACCATAAAAAGAAACATATTATTTAGAACAAAAAGAAAACAAGCTGGAAAAGCAAAAAGTTAAACTCTGGTTTTAAAAACATTGGGTCATTTTTGAATGAACATTAACCCTCTGATTCAGTATGGGGTAAGTCTTCATTAACACTGAAGTCAATAAGATTACTCTCTGACCCTTTGTCCTTATCTTCTGACAGTGTTGTCTTCTGAAAAGTATTGGAACAGATACACAGCCTCAGAGCCAGCCCTGAGTAGGCACATTTTTCTTTGCATAGGAAATACTTTCTGACATCAATACATATATTTAATCTCTTTCAGAATATAGAAATATTTACAATTTATTTAAATCTGTAGATTTATATTAGATTAACATAATCTAGTCTGTATTTTCTAAGGCATGTCATTTGCTTAGGTATTAATAGTTTTGAAATAACAAAAGCATTTCTGTGTCATTAAACCCACAAGAAAATAAATGCAGATCTTGATTGTCTGTGCAAACACTAATCTCACATTCTGTTTTCGCATTTAAATTGAGAAGTGTAGATTTGCTTTTGAATTGAAATGCTATTGATGTCAGGATGTGCTTATCAGCTCAGGATAGAGAAGTTGTCTCTGCTCCCATACTCTTAAAATTTGCAAAGAGGTTGTTGTCTTAAATGTTGGGTTTTTTCCTAGAAAAGAGACAGCTCGTTAGAACTCATTACCAGTCAGCAGCTGTCACAAAGCGTGGATTTCAAACTTATGGCAATACATTTCCTCACAAAAGCTTTCTCCAAAAAATGGGGACACAATTTATATTGTCATTAACCTCGAATGACATTATATGGGGCATTATATTTACAACTTTTGCTCTGCTTAAGAACATTTTAAAATTCAGTAGTTAAAACTTGTGTTATGGCATTTATTCCTTTTAACATGTAATATCTGCCACTGAAAAACTGTAAACTGTAAAAATAAGATGAAAAGCAAAATATTTCATTTAGAATTCTGTCACAAGAACAGGAGGAAGATATTTAATTTCATTCTCCTTAGTTTTTTTTGCAAGGAAAGAGAGATTCCAGGGAATTCATTGCTTCAATCAATGAAAGAAGTGAACTTAAGCTAGAGAAGGTTGACCAGAAAACTCCCATCTGCATTATCAGACACTGAAAGGTTAGTGTGTTATATTGAGGAACAAAGATGTCTAGGGAATATTAGCAATGCAACTTCAGAGTGAGTAACATTAATTTAACATTTCTGAACAAGTGTATTCCAAAGGTCTTACTTCTTAACAGGGTTTTACAGCCCTTATGTTAAAATTAGAAAAAATAGAATTTTTATTTGCAGACCTAGAAACAATATGAAATTATCTTATTATTTGAACATTTCTTTCATCTCTTAAAAAAATATGAAATTAAGGATTCTACACACCGTTGCAGGTCAAAGTGTTAAAATCTACAGAAACTACCCATGGTGTCATATGAAATATTTTACATCCTTAAGCAGAAACTTAAGTTAGAGACCAGCAACTAGCATTTGCCTGTTGACAGTGCACTTATTAAAATCTGAAGACTCAAGGATGCCTACAGCAGGCTGTAGGTTCAATAATAAAATAAAAAAAGTTTGCAGTTTCTCATACAGTTTAAATCAGATATTTTCTGAAAAAGAGGAGACAGAAATGGCCTGATTTATAACATTTTAGGATGCTGATGACACTTTTCTGCATTTCTTTGATTCTTAACCTCAGTCTTTCTTTGTTTCAGTGGGGTTTTTGTTTGTTTACAAAGCTGTTTTACAGTGCTGTTTTCTGTTTCTGCTTGATATAAAGTAGATAGGTGTGCCAAATTACTGTCTTCCAAAGGAGAAAGGTGATCTGTTCTTTTGTTGACTATTTTTACTCTTAAACAAATGTTTTCTCATTTTACCATTGTGACTTCAGAATATTTAAAGTGTGTAACTTAAGAATTCTATTAAATATTTTATACAAAGCAGAAATCCCGGTAACTATTATGCGTGATTGCCAAAACTGAGGATAAAAGAAAATAGTATAAAACATTAAAGAAAGGTGTGTTATTAAAACACTTTTTAAAGTGTGAATCAGCATATTTGGATATTTTAAGGAAAAAAGAGTGTTACCTACTTTGACAATTGAGACTTGCCCTTGGGTTGAAAAAAACAAAACCAAACAAAACTCCCCCTGGAGTTTTTTTTAATTTGCCTGAACAGCTTATTTGTTAAACTAATCAAAAACATGACTCAAATAAAATATGTATGAATGCAATCACAATAAGTTCCTAAAACTCGTGATGCACGCCTGTCGTATTACCCTAATCAGAGCAACAGCAGGGATGATTTGTGCTTAAGGGAGGTTCCATACAGGAATACCTGCTTTTCATCTCTTTTTCTCCATGGTCCTGTACTTAGGACACGGGACACATCCCATACCAACCATGCACTCCCAGAGGCTTTGGTCTCAAACAGATTTCCAGAGCAGATTTCTAGTGGGCTGCCAGCGACAGGCCTTGCAGCTGGAATGAATTGCTGCTACCTGTGGAGATGTGCTGCCTTCCTGAGCTGCACCTGTAGAAGCCAAGCACTGCAGGGTGAAGTCTGAAATGCTGATATTTTGCTCAGGGAAGCAGCATGGTGGAATGGTTCATACCAATATTTATGTAACTCATAATGGTTTGGTACATTTCCACCATAAATGGTACAAAAATGGTACATAAATATATGTAAATGGTGCATTTCCACCAGTCACTGTAGACCCTGTAGTCAAAGGAAAGAACAGGACATCTCCAAGAGGTGAAAGCTCTCTTGCAGATGACTCCCAATACACCAATACAACTAAATAAGAAGACTCTGCCCCTGAACACCAGGATACTTAAAGTGAAGATAAAGATCATGGGAATATGCCACAGTTTTCTTATTTCCTACATTTTCAGAGAAACCAATGAATCACATTAGTTTATATGAAAATTTTGGTCCTGTGGAAGGTGTTAGGAATGCTCCAAGTACATTGGCCAGACAGAAGGCTTAGGCAGACAGACATCTAGCTTTTGAATCCTTGCCCAAATATATAGGACAACTTGTAACCATGAATATTAAGTCTAAGCCATAAGCTGAGATAGGCAGTGTATTGACCTCTGCCAATACACATTTATGTCATTTCTAGGAACTCTAAAAGTAAAAATAATGACATCTGCAGAGCACAAGTCCTTCCACAATGAAATGGCCTTCAGATCACAACTTAGGCATGTTAAGTCCTTTCCTGATACCTCGATTTATGTCAAATGCCAAAGATCACAAAGGCAATCCATGTCACAGAAAGGATTTGACCCAACGCCTCAACTCCTGAGCTAATATTTAAAATGCTCTACAAATCAGTCTATCTTTTTGACAGTTCACTATGTGAGAAAGTAATTTACTTCTAGGCAAAACATGTTCCAGATGGTTTGCATTTGTAACCATGCTTGAGGAAGAATTATGAGAGCACTTGTTTGGCTCCCATGTAAGAATTAACGATGAAATACTTCCCATTTACGAGTGTCTGGGCCTAGTATTTATACACAGTTTTCACTTTCTAGGGTCAGATTCATACCTATTTTTACCCCAGCTGCCCTTGATAGAAATCATGTTGCTTAGGCATGGACACAAAAGATCTTTTCCTCACAACAAAGATATCTGAAACTTAATTTCTTTAAGGCCAGAACTTTGTTACTGCTAATATACTAAGCAATTTCCTGCTGCATTTTGCGAAATGTGTGAATGTTTTCAAATTTGTGGGAATAAGCTTAAAGCATTGAATTGAAGACATGGGGGAACCTAAACAAAGGGAAAATCAGGGTTTTTTTTTTAACATCTTCTTCAAAGCAAAGGGTATATGCTTAACTAAAACAGTGCAACTGGCCTCAGCAGAGGTTGGATAATGTTGGGGATATGAACTCACAAATAATTTGTTTCTTGTACCCTCTGCCATTAGTATTGTGGCTGCTACTCCTCCTTTCCTTATCTCATTACTGTTTTCAGTAATTTTTTCTTATCTTAGCCTGTAATCTTTACCTTTTTTGCCTCCAATTTTCCTCTCCAGGCTGCCACAGGGAGAGGGAAGGGCAGAGGGAGGGAGAAGTGAGCAAGAGTGGTTTGGAGTTTTTCTGTAGGAACACTAAATTGGGGAATGGCATTCCTAAATAATGACTGTATATAGGTGAATTTAATGTGTTTTAAAATTTAATATCAATATATTGATTATAATCTAAAGGTGTGATAATGCTTTTTGTGATAATTCTGTCTTGTATTTAGTTTTTATTAAGTATTATTCAACAGTTTTATATTGTGTAAATAAAGAGTATCTTTCTCAGCTTTATCACAATTTATGATTTTTTTTAGAGAGATTATGCAGTTTGTGAACCCTTTCTCAAAAAGCTAATCACAAATCTCTAACAGAACCTCTGCTAGTGAAAACAGTAGTCTTTACTTTGAAGTAGAGACAACTGAGAGGGCTAATGAAATCTTGGGAGGTAGAGGAATACAAATTCTATTTTTTACCATAAGCAAATCTATTTGGCCATAGTGAAGGACAGAAAATTTTACACTGATAAGGGAAAATAATGACTTTTCTAAAAAAATTACCAAAAATTCACTGCAACAAAATGTTATTCTCTGAATTTTCAAATATGAAAATGAAATATATGGTATTGTATCAGAAAGAAAAGCCAATCAAACTAGGAAGCAAAAATGAAATACTAATTTTTTATTAAAAGATAAATCTGTCTTTCATAAAACATATTTATAAAACAGAAATTAAAATTTCCAATAAAACTGATTTTGTTTTTGTCTACAGCACCTTTCTCTAAAAATCATTCATGATACTCCTGTTCATACAATGAGTAAATTGCTTCACAAAATACATAAATAAATAATATCCCTTATTATACAGCCCTGGTTCTGATTGAAATCTCTGACTCCTTTGGCATGCTGCAGTAGTAACATCTCTTTCCTATCAGTTATGACTGAAACTGTTAAAGAAGAGGTTTTCCTGTTAAAAAACTGTTGAAAAGAGGTTTTTCCAGTGTCTCTCTGTGGAAGGAAATGTTACTCTTTAAATACAGAGTAGTTGAAAGCTATATGACTAAACTAAGGATTGTGTATACCAGGTGATGCAGGATATTAGCCTGTATGAGAAAAAAAGTAGACAACAATTATAGAACATTAAAGTAAATTAAAATAAATTCCTTAAAATAACTTGTTTTGCAAAATATTAATCAAGATAATAAGATTATGATTTATTCTAATAACAATGAGGCTCGATTTATTTTTCAGGCTATTTCAAAAGAAGACACTAAACACCAGTTTATCATGGTGTTCTTGACAGTAAATTTCACTGCCTTGGATGGATTTTCGAAGTGCTGTTACAGGTAACGGTTTTCTTATTCCATGTAATACATTTACAATTAAAGATTGTAAACTACGCTTGTGCATTCTGACTAGTACTCAAGCTTTGGCAGAATACCAACTTGACTATGGAATTGAGCTTATTTGACTAGAGAAAGTAGCAATATGTCTGCAGTTTTCACACTGCTGTTCATGCCTTTTCATATGGAGCTCCAGCTGCCTCAATGGGAAAATAAGGGCTGTAATTCATTGTAAGGGGGAAAAACATCAGACACACTTCTAATTATTGTCCTTTCTCTTTGCAGAAACCTCATAAGCATGTCCTGATATTTAATATTTATTTAAATATCTGCCAACTAGCCTGGAACCCATTGGAACCTTGAAGATATCTATGGCACATGCTTTAAGAGATAAGCTGAAATTTTAAATTATTTCTGATTTGGGTTTGTTGTATTTGAGGGTTTTTTTGGTTTTTTGTTGTTGTTGTTGTTGTTGTTTTGTGGTTTTTTTGTTAAAATAGCCTGAATGAAATTTTTCTCATTTGTTTATTTCTTTTAAGTGAAACTTTTCATACAATGGTCCCAGAAAACAGCACGTGGAAAAAAAAAATCATATGATACCAGCTGAAAATATAAACATTATGATATTTTAAAGCAAATAGACACAACTATCTCTGCCACATCATGCCACTCTTTTATCCCCCAAAAAGAATTGAAAAAACCCCAAACCAACAAAAAACCACCAGAACCTCTCAGAGAGAAAACAGGGAATGGCTCAAGTAAGATTCTTTTGAAAAATACTTTTTTCCAGAACGATCTACAATTTATGTAGTGATCTTTATCGGTAGATCTCAACTTTTCTTGGAAATATCTATTTTACAACAAAGGAACTAAGGCATAATAATATGACCTTACTGCCTAGAGTCAAAAGTCCTGTTCAGCAGGACATCAGAACTTAAATCCTATTTGAAGATAAATCATTGACTAAGACCTGCAGAATCCAGGATTAACCTGTGTGATCTTTTTGTTTGTGAAACAGAAAGTGTTAGTGGCTAGAATCAAGTATCAATTTCAGCTTTTCTGACAGGTCTTAAAGAAGGAGAAAAATTTTTTTAAATTTGTTTTTAAGTATGGTTAGTTAACTGCATTCTGTAGTTCAAAATAGTTCCTTCTGACAGCTTGGACTGTTAGTTGTCAAGTACTGCTCTTGGCACACAAAAACCAGTGTAAGTAAATCAAAGATATTCTTGTACCTTTATGGCATACAATGGTCAGGTCCTAAGTCCTAACCTTAGTCTTGGACTTATAAATCTCTCTTTCTTAAAGATTGTTTTAGATGAAAAATATTCTGTAGTACAGGGTTTTTATTACTTTTTGCTGAACTTAAACTTCTCTGTATGAGGAATAATATGGTGAAGCTGGCTTGTTATCCAAACTCCAAATGGTGTAGGCAGCAATATTTTTTAAGCACTTGCAATACTGGGTTATAAGTTGGTGATGTCTTCATGATGGTGATGATATAGTCCAGGATAGTTGCTTACTAGTCACATGTGCATCCAATACTTCCTTGTGAAATTCCTCAAAAGCATTTGGGGTTCTTTTTAGAGCAAACCAAACTTCTTATTTTATTTCTATTAAAGAAAAGTAGAGACTTAAGGGAAGAATTGATTTTTGGACTCAGAAAATGGGATGTTGTGTCTCTATTTGACTAGATTTTTTTATCACAGACCTGTTTAAATTGTGTGGTCAGAATAGAGAAAGATTAAACCTCTTTACTTTAAAATCTTTTTTTGTATGTTCTGCAACTACATACTCCATCTCAAAACCTTCATTTTGCCATGTTCTTGATCTAGTTATTAGAAGATCAGATTTAGCAAAAAAGGATCAATAAATTAATAGGAAAAAAGTATGGTGCATATTGTTGCATAATGAAATCAGAGCCTTGAATAAACATAATAAAAAAAATATTGTCTATATTCAGTTTATTATTTCAATGGATAATTTTGTACATTATAGCTTGAGGACAAAGGAGTTCAAATAATAATGGAGGAAATTTGACAAGGTCATACAGAATGTACGAACCTACAAACCCAGCTGTTACCAGTGAAATGCCTGGCTATTCATTTTCCAGGCAAACTGATGGAATTAAGATGTAGATTAATGTCATTTTAGCTCAATTGCTTTCAGTGGAATTGCACTGATCATCACCACAGGGAACTTCACATGACTGAAGACTGTGTATTCCCATTCTCTGCTCTTGTTCCTCTTCAAGTCAGTGGATCTTTAACCTATGAAGTCCTTTGTTGCAAGATAAACATGTGATATTAATCAATGGGATTTGCATCAGAGAGGTGTAGTACATGATTTTTTTATGCAAATAGCACAAGAAGTGAACACTCCAAGGGCAAACAGTAAGTGAGGTTTGATTGGAGCTATTTAGACTGATATGAAATGCTGTTTAATAAAATAATGCCATGTGACTTTTAGCACTAGATTAATCAAAAAGATTAATGTGTCATTTAAGCAAAAAGAAGGAACAAATAGCATTTCTATTTACTGTTTATGGATAGGAATATTTCTGTTGTTGTACTTCAAAACAAAATTGCAAATAATTGTCCATGATTTTTTTAAATGGTCAGATACTTAATAAATATGTTCAGATGAATCATTACAAAACAGTAACCTACTGTTACTAAAGGCCAGTGAAAATAAATGTATCTTCACATGAAGAATTAATTACTTCAGTGACTTCATACAGAAATGCTAATATGAGCAAAGTGAAAATTTAATAATTCACTGACTAATAAATATAATTCTGAGAGAAAAGCCTGATTTTCTTGAAATGTGCCAGATAACTTTTCCTGTCTTTCTTAACAGGGAGAGCATGAAAGTTTTATCTCTTCAGTTTCCCTCTCATTTCTTCTGAGGTCCTGTCTTCTGCTAGACCCCTGAACAGACATTTCCTTTGTTATTTTTACATGTATCTTTGTATTCAGTCAGATGAAGTTTAGACAGTCAGAATGATTTAAATCTTATTTAAGTGTTATCATCAATAATAACTTAATGCACAAGGCTTTCTTGAGGCTTTGATTGTAATAGTAATTTCTTTCTTGATCAATGCATTAATTATCTAGTTCAGCAGCTGAAACACTATCTTCTAGTTTAGGTGACCAGTCACACAGAAGAGTAATTACAAGTAAAATTATCCTGGTATTTGTCATGGCATACAGTGGTGCATACAGGTATTTCATTCCAGAAACTCAGAAAACTGCCCATTCCCTGTTCCTCACCGATTCCATCTTGCACAGCTTTTGCAGCCATTCAGCTGGCAAAGTTCATGCATTCCCACGCACCCCTACCCCAGACACAATGATCAATAAGGTTAGTAACTGTGTAAATAAGGTAATTCTATAAATTTGTTTTGTTTTCACACACAAAGGGAATAGCTGCTGTACAAAAGCTTCTTCCTCACACTTGCCAAGTGTTTTGATTCTCAAGAAAAAACAGATATCCATTCCTCTGTCTCTAAGTTCCTTACAATCACTAGCATTCTGCTAATTGCTGTTTGTAGGACTCTTCTGCTGTGAATAGCAGCAATGGAGAAAATAGTAACTTGTGCCTCTGCTCTTAGAAATTACTTGACCAAAAGAAACTCTGAAGAATTGGCAGTGTTGAAAACTTGTTATTAACACAGGAATGTTTATTTCCTCAGTTTCAATGATTCAGTCCGACTGCTTTACATTGCTTGATGATGCAAATCAGTTGTAGTTTAAATCAAGTCAGAAAGTCACAGCCATTTTGCCTCAAGGAACTCAACAATAGAGAGACCATTCAGTGAAAAACTTATCCATTGTTCCTAATGAATATAGCTATTTAACATAAGCTTTGCCATCTTGAAAAAGATCTACACCTTGTCAAATTACTTATCCTGTAGCCAACACCAAACTTTTTACAAGTGTGACAACTTAAAAAGTGTCCTTGCACAGGTAGGAACTCATCCAGATTGCATTCCACTGATGGAAAATTGTCACCTCCATAGTACAAGCAGCATAGGATGGAAAGGGTGTTTGTATGTGCTCTGAATTGGAACAGCTAAAGTAGAGACTGATGCTTCTTTCCTGGAAGATGCTACCCCAAAGCAAAATTGAATGTAGTGCTATGTGCTGCCATGAGTTACTGAAGAAACATCCTTCATATCCCCAAACTTATAGTGCAGGGGAACAAAAGCTCTCAGGTGGCTTAAATGTCTGGTTTGTCTACCTTGGGATTTTCAGTGCATCACAGCAAAACACCAAGACTGGTGTTATGATCCCAGTGAAAAGATCACTCGGATTCAGTAAAATGCTGCTTAAAATACCATTCACTGGAGCTAATACTCCAGCTAGGGAAAAACAGAATAATATAGATAATCTTACATGCCTTCAGATGTAGGGAACAGTTGTATATCATTAGAAAGACCTCTAGTCAGGGAACAGCACATAATGCAGATCCCATCTGTTTGATGGCATTTTGGTCTTTAGAGCTCTTATAGGATATTCTTAGAAAAGAACAATCCTATTAATCATTTCTAGTGTCAAACAAAAGGATGTTCACATGAGAACAGGCTGCTTCACTCGGAGATAAATACAAGCACACACAGGTGGTGTTATTTCTGATGCAAACGGCAGCTGCCTACAGGCTCCTTCATTACCAGTACCAGCTTCGTGTACCCTGCAGCCAAGGAATGTGCACAGCTCAGCACAGTGCTGAAGGAAAGCATCAGAACACAACTTTGCACAGAAAAGGACTGTACCTTCCCAAACAAGCTGTTTGGTGGGTGACAGTCCTCCTGATAGAATCACTACTGGGTTTCCTAAAACACTTCTGCCATTAGTTGCTGTGCTTGCCATTCATGGCATTAATGTTTCAAATGCTCAGATGGCAGCTAATACTCTGTGCCTGCACCTCAGTCTCCTCAACCAATTTTTCAGCATATTCCAGCTGTATTTCACCATGAAGATAACACCCTCCACCAATGAAAGAATATTGCACTGATCTGAGCTGAAAACTGAACCCTGGGCAGACTTTACGCATCCTTTCTGCCTACTGCTGTAAAAATCCTATAGACAGATAATAGCCCTGCCTGCCATATACACATGACTAAAACTTGGCTCTCCCCCTACCTCCATTAGTCTTAAACTTGCCTCTTCCCTTGCCTCCATTAATCTTAGCTCTAATAACTGCTGAGTACTCTGCAGCTCCAAGCCTCATAAAGGATCCATATTTACTATGGTACCAGGTAAGTGTTTTCATTTGGACACAATTCTTTGGCAGCAATCTAATTTTAATTAGGTATTGTGATAAAATTTGCCCTTCTTTTTGTATCAGACAGTATGTATTTCTTGTCATCATGGTATGTTATTGGGATGACCACTTTTAAATCTAATTCCTCTAGACCATTTATAGTTGAACATACCACTACTTCAAGTTCATTCTATCTTGGTTCTTCCCTTCCCATTTTTAGCATAGTTTAGTATTTTCCTTGTTATAATAACAAACTTCTAGTTTATCTCCATGAAAAGAGGTACCAATACAGTATATTGTAATACATTTAATCTTAGGCGTGTCTACATGACACTGTAAGATTCATTGCATAATTCTCCAGTCTTGTTGCTAATGCAACCTTGCATATTTTCTCTTTAAAAAGCACTTATAAAGTGAATTAATTTCCATTGAAGTCCCTAAAGATACTAAATTTTAAAAAAACCTCAACCTAAGGTGCATATAGGATCTTAAACTTGACAGGAAGGAACGTCAGGTCTTAGTATTTCTCCAGAATAGGGTGGGATTCTTTAAACAGAAGCAACTTATATTGACATTACATTGGGCTAAGGATTTTTCTCCATTCTGAGGAATAATAAAATCTATCAGATGTAATCTTCATGAGGACAGTAACTCAAACCACAGACATCCTAATTTTATTAGCAGCAATTTGCCTAACCACAATAAATCCTGACTGATCTGTGTTTACCTTTCTAACTAATGAACCTGTTTATGTATTTGCCAAAACTGTGGCAGAAACCTATAACCATTGTTTTTAATTATGTATGCAGGGAACAAGAATTATCCTTGTTTCTTTTCCACTTTAAGGAAGCATTCAATTTTTAAAGAGCATTTTAAATAGCCATATTGATAAAGGGTCTAAGACAACCTTTAACAGCCAACCCATCTAAATGGGTTTTCTTTCTTCAAGATAATAACCACTGTCACCTTTTTGATGGGATTTGTGAGGACATAGATGTCTTCCTTTCCTAACTAAAAGACATAAATGTCTTCCTTTTCTAACTAAATGATAATAGAGCCTTATGACCAACTACAGCATTCTCCTGAAATGATTACTTGAGGTATGTGATGCTTTAAAAATTGTTTCAAAACATATGATACTTCTATTAATTTAGCAATGTACTGTTCCTACTAATGGGATTGTAATGCTGTCCAGTTTTCCTAGGTTTTCTCTGAAAATCTTTTTCCAAATCTTACATTTTTTGTAATGTTACTGTTTTAATTGTAATCTATACTTTTTTGGAGTTAATTTTTTTCTTTGGCTTTAACAATTAAAGGAGATTAATTTGATTATTTCCTATAAAGCTTTTTATCTATGGTTTTGGTTTTGGTTTTGCTCAGATAGTATTCTTCCTTGATTTTAATATTGGAGAAATAATAGTACCATCTCTTGCATTTCAAATGATTGTTAGCTGCAACAACTTAACCTAACTCATACTGGACTGATTTTAAAACTCTTTGAAGTCCTTTTTCCCTAAAATTCTTAAAATATCTAATCAAACAAAACAAGCTATTTTTAAGAAATTCTTTTTATAAACAGGCCTTATATGATCTCACTGCTCTTAATTCCTACTTACATTTGGCAGAAAATAGCTACTTTTTTCACTTACTCTTTGCTATTATGATTTCAAAATAGTGGGTTTTTTCCTTATATGAATGCATAGACTTCCAGAAAGTACATATTTAGCTATTAAAATTGCTACCTTTCCCATAATTTTTAACCAATTGATTCTAATCTTTATTGTTATTATCTTTCTTCCAGGTCTTTTTTTTTTTTCAGATGAGTAGTTGAACTGAAAATCAATTATTCATAGAGTCTGAGTCCAGATTGATTAGATGTACCTCATTTCCCTTGTCTCAAATGTCACTTATCAAAAAAGATATCAAATTAATCAGGCATGAACTGCCATTGTTAAATGTGTTTTGTATTTCATCCCATTTTCCAAGTTCTTCCATTTATTTGATTATATTTTCCTTCAAAAGTCTGTCCAGAGCTCTCAATACCATTGATTCATATGACATTGAGTTTACACTTATTTAGATTGCAGTTTTCCTTCCTTTTAAAAGAAGACGCCATATTTTCCCATCTGTTATATGTTAACACCTTTACTGGCTTCCTTATGATGACTTGGCGATTTCACATATGACATGTTCCAGCATAATCTGATAGAAAATACTAGTTCCTTTGACTGAGATATTTTATAGGTTTCCTACCACCTATGTTTTTTTTTTAATTATTTTTTAACTCACGCTTTCTTTCTGATGTTTCAATTACCTTCTTTTTTTCCACACACCAAATTGTTTTTCTCTCACCCTTAATATCTTCTCCATGGTTAAAAACAAGTAGAATGTTCATTTATTTTTATGCTGTCCATAAATTAATTTTAATCTCTTTCTTACTCCATCACTATATTAGATGTCACTAAACAGAATTTACTGGTCTGTAAGGAAGACCTTATGTAATCTAATTAATTATTATGGCCAAGAAAATAGGAGTAGGTTAATAAAATGTTTTGGTAGAATAAATATAAGATATATGAGCAATATAAAAAATATTCCAAAACATATCACGGCAAAAGGAAAAACTGGCATGAATTCATTTTTCAGAAAATTACGATAAATTTGGTAACTTTCAAAGTGACATTCTGAAGCAATTTATTGTTAGAAATGGGAAAGCAAGGATCAAACTAAAGTATCTGATAAAATTTAGGCTAATGCTAATATTGATGTATGAGCAAGTCATTCTACACCACTTCTCCTGAAGAAGATACACATCCTAACATGCAATGTAACTCATCCCAAAATAGGTCAACTAAGTCTAGATGTCCTGAAAGTATTTATTTCCTTTCACCAGCTACACTGGAAGCACATAGTGACTAGCACCTTCCTACCTTAAATAGATTGAAATCTGCTCCGGGTGACTATACTTGGGTCTTTATTTGAAAATCTCCTATGCATTTTCATTTATTCATGATACATAGTATTTCCTTGGAATTCCACTACGATCTATTCTGTTCATATTCTTATAATAGTATGATTCAATAATATCCTAAATGGATAAGAGGGAAGGTGATTGTCACATATCAAAACTGGGGTGTTTTGATTTCTCCCTGTTTGCTGAGGCATAAGAAATGCAAATTGTCCTGCATCTTGGTTTTATTTTTTTCATTCTATGTCTAGATGTGCATTTAATATTATCACTGGTGGAGATATGTGGATAACTATACTAAAGCTGTATCATTGCAGAAAATTATGTTATAAAAAAATACATTCAGAACTGTGGATCAAATATAAAGAACTGAAGTAGGAGAAAAGTAGGAAAAGATTCAGGGTTACCACTAACTTGTTGAACTTCATCGAAAATTTTGTTTAGTTCATTCCCCATAGTCTTTGCTTATTACATCCAAAAAATAAGTTGAAGTCTGTGATTTTCTTGGTACTCAATACTGTGAACAACCAAGTCACAGAAAAAAATCCAAACAGTTTTAGCTTCCATTTTTTTTTGACTCTCTGATTAATTGCCCCAACAAGTCTTTCTTACTGTTACTTTCCCAGATAAACTGTATTTTACATGTGTCCTTTTACATATGCAGCCAAGGTTTGGTTGGATACTTACATTGTTGTCCAGAATGTGGGCTTATTACTGGGTGGGCATTGCCCACATTGAGGCGAGATATTTCTACCTTGGATTCTAGTTTGAGCAAGCTAGGAACCTTGGTAGAAACCCATAAAAGGCTGGCTCACCATTCATCAAAACTTAACACTATTTATATATTTTAATAAATAAATGCATCAGCATTCATTGGCTATAGATTACATATTTTTTTTAAGTTCGTACTCAAACCCCTATTTACTAGTTATATCACTTACTTCTCATGCAAATTAGCTTGCATGTGCAGTTCTTCCCTCCATTTGATTATGGAATCTGTTTTGAGTAGGTGATCAGTAAGTCAGTCACAATCCCCCACAGTTGAAATTGTCTTTTCCCCAATTACTGCTTGGTTCTGCTGACTTTACCCCTGGTAATTATAATCCAGACAGCCTATTCATTTTTGGATTGTCTTGCCTTTTCCTTAAAATAAAATATTAGACACCCATACAATGTTCACAATGAAATTGCTTAATTATTACCATACAGCTATAGTTACTGATTAACAATTAAAAAAACATGAAAAGTTTGATTCATATCTTTAAGGGCTCAAATTTTGAATGACTCAATATCAACATGATAGCTTCTATTGTTATGTATTAACAAAGTTTATTAAAAGTATATGTGCTGGTAGATAAGAGCTCCACATACACCATCTGTCTTCAAACAGAAAAGGGATTAAAACCATTATTAAAAATGCTTAATTTCAGCAGCTATTTTGTACCTTTTCCTCAAATTATGATATCATCTAGAAATTTTGAATTTATTGATATATTTGGCCATGTGTCTGTGATTTTATTTTATGAGAATTTCCTACTTTAAAATTGAAGCCAAAATTTACATCAGCACTTTCTTTCTTTCTTTCTTTCTTTCTTTCTTTCTAAAAATGCTTATTGACTCCATTTTGGTGGTGCACAGGAGTTCTGAACGGCAAGAGGCTTTGCATTCAGCATGCTGAAAGTGATAGACAAAAAGGTATTTCCCATACAACACCCAGTGTTGCTTTTCCACTAATTTTTAAGCTCCTTTTATTCACTAATATTTTTAAGGGATTAAAAGCTGAAATTGAAAATTGTAAACTGTTTCAGATAACATGTGTTATCTTGTTTATTTTTGCAATTTAATTTTGGGTTTTGCTTTAATAAAATAAAGTTTGCCTTTATTTTTTAAACTTTGATACTTCAATTTAGTGGAGTAAAACTATTTCCTTTGAAGGTATTTTCTACACATGAGGCTAAATTTAGTAGAAAAATAGAAGTGTGTTGTTTGTAACATAACCTACAACTTGTTATTTTGGTTAGGCTCGCACATGTGTTTTAACACCTTAGTATGCAGTTTATGACATGCAGTTCATAGAATGATGGATTTTCAAGAAAAGGTACTATCAAATGAATTATCTAAAGGGAAAAAAATATGTATTTTTATCATTATATTAAAGACAGCTACAAAATAGGTATTTTTTTAATCTAGAAGTTAGTAGAAAATTTTACCCTTATGAAAAAAAAAAAGTAAATTAGAGCATTAGCTTAAAATTATCTAATTGTACAAACACTTCTATCCATCTGTTAAAGAGACCAAGAGTAGTAAATCAATTCTTTAGTCTAGATTTGGCAATGGCCCATATTAAAGGATTTATTATGAAAATCAGGTTTAAAATCGTATCATTTTGACCAAAAATCACTTTTAAAAGTTGAGTCTTCCATGCCCTTATTTACTGTTGAGACAATCACTTGAAAGGATCAGTTTTTTTATTATTACTTGGCGGTCCATCAAGAAGTTTTATAAAACAGCAATAGCTAACAGTGGAAGTTAAAAATTTCTGTAAAAAAAAGAAAAGACAAAACACCACAACACTGGCCAAAACTCCCCAGGAACATCATCCTGAGTATGACGGTAGGCAGGCATCTTTCTTTTCATTGGAGCTCTTTTTCACAGGAGCTGCCAAGAAAACTAACAAAATCTGGATCTCAATGCCCAGGGAAGCTCTCTGTTCACGTTGGTCATTTACTAGAGTTATAGAACAGATAAAAGCCTCAGAGACTAGATCATTCTTAAGCTGCAAGTGCTTTGATAGGGCTCTAGTTATTATCTGAAGAAATGCAAAGCAAATTTATTCCCCATGTTCATTCTTTATCCACTACAAATGATAACAATAATGTACAATAATGTACAAAAATGTACAATAACGGTACAGACTTGTGCAACCTACATTGTTTACTGTCACAGTGATAAATTAATGGAGATCATTTGAAAATATCATTTTGTATGTGAACATGCATTCAGTTCACTAAAATTTTGTCCTCCAGATGTACAGTTCTGAAGTCATTTTTTGAAAATAGGATGTAGATTTAACAAAAGTAAATAGAAAATCTACATTTAGCAGTGTCCATTTTCTGCTTAATTTTAGCTTAAGAAATAATAAATGCTGCTTTTTTTAGTAGAAATTACTTACAAAGTTAAAGGGTCGTGCTTTTGCTGCCACAGACAGAAAAACTGGATAGAGGACCAGAAGGAAGGAGGAGGCCCTGCAGGAATTTAGGGCAACTGCTGGAAGACTTGTATGGTGCATGCTGTGAAACAGAGTCCGCTAGTCTTAGGGAGGTCCAAAGAGAGGTGAAATAGGCAGAGAAGGCTTTCCTCTACATGGACTCATTCCTACATGTTAATATCAGAAGGAGACACTAGGATTTATTATGAAAATCAGGTTTAAAATCGTATCATTTTGACCAAAAATCACTTTTAAAAGTTGAGTCTTCCATGCCCTTATTTACTGTTGAGACAATCACTTGAAAGGATCAGTTTTTATTATTACTTGGCGGTCCATCAAGAAGTTTTATAAAACAGCAATAGCTAACAGTGGAAGTTAAAAATTTCTGTAAAAAAAAAAAACACAAAAACACCACAACACTGGCCAAAACTCCCCAGGAACATCATCCTGAGTATGACGGTAGGCAGGCATCTTTCTTTTCACTGGAGCTCTTTTTCACAGGAGCTGCCAAGAAAACTAACAAAATCTGGATCTCTATGCCCAGGGGAGCTCTCTGTTCACGTTGGTCATTTACTAGAGTTATAGAACAGATAAAAGCCTCAGAGACTAGATCATTCCTAAGCTGCAAGTGCTTTGATAGGGCTCTAGTTATTATCTGAAGAAATGCAAAGCAAATTTATTCCCCAAGTTCATTTTTTATCCACTACAAATGATAACAATAATGTACAATAATGCTACAGACATGTGCAACCTGCATTGTTTACTGTCACAGTGATAAATTAATGGAGATCATTTGAAAATATCATTTTGTATGTGAACATGCATTCAATTCACTAAAATTTTGCCCTCCAGATGTACAGTTCTGAAGTCATCTTTTGAAAATAGGATGTAGATTTAACAAAAGTTAATAGAAAATCTACATTTAGCAGTGTCCATTTTCTGCTTAATTTTAGCTTAAGAAATAATAAATGCTGCTTTTTCTAGTAGAAATTACTTACAAAGTTAAAGGGTCGTGCTTTTGCTGCCACAGACAGAAAAACTGGATAGAGGACCAGAAGGAAGGAGGAGGCCCTGCAGGAATTTAGGGCAACTGCTGGAAGACTTGTATGGTGCATGCTGTGAAACAGAGTCCGCTAGTCTTAGGGAGGTCCAAAGAGAGGTGAAATAGGCAGAGAAGGCTTTCCTCTACATGGACTCATTCCTACATGTTAATATCAGAAGGAGACACTGCTAGTAATCAAGAGTGATTGTTGTGATAGAGCATAAGCTTCAATGAATCAAAAAGTATAGAGAAAAGACAGATAAGATGGGAAGAATAAAAGAGACATATAAGGGAAAAGGAAAGGAAAGTGTGTCCATAAATCACAAAATTTGAGGGAAATGTTTTGGAACATTTCCTTTGGACTTTGTTTGAAAACAAAAATACATGTTGCATTCATCCTCAAAAGTGAAACTACAAAGAACATAGAAAAAGCAAGAAAATATAAATACTTGCAAAGATATAAAACTGGAGATGAGGAACAAAAGGAGTGAAGTCCAAGTGTAAGCATTTCATATAACTGGATGAATCCAAAGTAGTGCAGTAAAAAATTGAAAACTGTCGCAAGTTAGATAAACTCTGAATAACTTATTTACTGACACTGGAAATGTGACTGCTACAGTAGGAGAAATTCTGCTTCAGTCTTATAGATTTTAATAGTGAATACAAGGGTTTAAATGCTATGCAATGAAAGCCAGAAGGAAACAAAAGAAAGAAAAAGAGAAAATAAGTCAATTCTAGGGGATTTGTTGGGAGTATTACAAGAATTTCTGCAGCAGTTGTGACTACTGCACTAAGTGAACTGTTTAGTTTATAATCTGCTATGAACCATTTTCCAGCAGAAGAGAAGAGAAATGAATTGTGGCAAACAGGGGAAGAGATCACAAATAACTGTTAGAAGGCCAACCATGAGGCTAAACGCCTTTGTGAAGAGGTCAGTGTTTGATATGTCTCTTGCTGCTGGGCAAAGTATTGTACTGTGTAAAAGCACTTTGATCTGGTGAGATTTAGCTTATTTGCTCCTATCCTTCAGCTCTCAACAAGCATTAAAGCGTATAATTAAGAAAGAGCTTGCTTGCTTCAATCCAGGATAAAGGAAGAAACACTTTGAAAACACAATCCAATTATGTTGGGAGGGACCTGGAGGTTTGACTTGCTGAAAGCTGTCAAACATATTTATTTTGAAGCAAGAATGTATCCTCAGGAGTTAATTAGCTTCATAGAGATCAACACTTGCAATGAAAGATAACACATCTTCATGGACTTGTCTGTGCTTTCCCTTACCTTTGGTCATCACATGGCTGTTGCAAAGATTCATGTTAAACTCACCAAATGCTAGACTGGGGTCTAGGTCTCATCGAAATCCTTTAGAAGTGCTCCAAACCATTGTTTTGTCTTAATTAAACTCAGGTTCAAGTGTTTTGGTCTAAGATTTAAATTTTTCCCCTTTAAGCTTTTTCTGAATAGGTGTTAGCCAGAAAAACTGTACTTTTGTGAAATAATGTGATGAGAAAGAAAATTCTAGGCATTAGGTATGCTTATGTCCTGTAGAGGCTAGAGAAGAGCTGAATTCAAGAAGTGATTTAAAAGTCTGAAGTGCTTAAAAGAACCACCCCATCATTATAAAGGACTAGGCTTTAAGTAGCATGGCTATGTATGCATGTTTTGCAGGCTAGATCCTAAATGAACCATGAAAGTCCAGCTGAATATGCCTTTCAGAGGTTAATTTAATTCTGCAAAGATCTACTTTCTGTGAATATCTGAGCCTCTGAACTGCTTAAGCCTCCACTGCCAGACTTTGTCCTGTGCCTAAATACTTGCTAACAGGTGTGTGCACAACAGCCTCTGATGCTGCTGAGCAGGTGAGGCAGCTCTGTGCAGCCTTGCCTCTTTCTAGCACAGTTATATTGCAATAGGTAACACTCTTGGGACTGCAAGTTAATAAAAAAAGTTAAAATTACATGGAAGAATCCTACAATAATACATTAAGACAATTGTGCAAAGAAGCCAAACATGTGAGGCATAAATGCAGCAACCAGAATGAGGAAGGAAATGCAGGCAGGTCTTACAACCATGAACTGTCTCTTATATTCATATCATCATTGCTATTCTATTTTCTAAGAGTAATTATAAACCTGTGTAGAAGGTAAAACCTCTTTATTTCCAACACACATTGTAAAATCCATTACATGAATTGCAGACAATAATGACTTTTTTGCCATGATTTTTATTTGAATTGCCTGCATTATCACATTGATTTCTAGATAGATATTAGCCTAAATTCATCAGTGATTTCTAGTTCACGCACATTTACAAAATTTGCAGGAGCTCAACTACATGTGGCTCAGCAAAAATATGGGTAACAAAAATAGAATCTTCATTGCCATTTATTGAGGCCATTTAAAAATAAATGTTAATGAATAATGGGGATTAAAATGGAAAACAATAATTAGTTTCAAAAGATGTCATAATCAAAGTTAAAGCAAAATTCATGCTTTTTAATAAGTTCAAATAATAAAAAGAATGATCAATAGGTAGTATATCACAGTCCCTGGCTTAGTAAAATTTTTTCTCACATTTGCAGCACATTTGATTATCCTATAGCCACTATATTTCAAGCAGCAAAATATAGACATATGTGTCCAGTCCAGAAAATGAGGACACTGTACATGTATTCAGAGCTTGGAAGACTCCAGGATTATGTCTAAATCCTCTAATTTAATTAATTTTTTTCAATTCAGCTGATATTTCTAAAGACATGCCTCTAGACTGAGTACTAAAACAAGTTCTGACAGGAACCATAGAATAATTAGATACTCATCCATTATTTTATTACATGCATTCACATGACAAGATTGTCTTAAATATACATGATTGAATGAGGATTTTTGGTGAAGATCTGGGTATTAAAATCTCTCTGTTTTCAATCTGTTCAGCATTTGCAGTAAACAGCTTTGTTAAATTCCTCATATTCAACATATGTTATTCTCCTTTAGTCCTCTTCCTTCTATGCTGGTCTTGGGATTTCTAAATTCAATGTTTAGGGCTTCATTGCCTAAACATGAGAGCTTGAGATTCTCCTATGTATTTTCCTCTGCCAGTCCACAATGTCTCTGCTCATCCAGTGCAGCATCATTCAGCCACTTGGTGGACTTCTCAGATGTCCTCAGCCTCTCAAATTTTTTTATTGTTACTTAGAGAACATAAGATTACTGGCTGATTAACCCACAGCTACCAATTATAAATTAAGGTGGCTGTTGTAGTTCAACCCCAGTAGGCAGCTCAGCCTCTGGATTTTTTTACAATTTTATCTTTTTAGTACAACAAATTGGTATAATAATTAATAAGAAATTTAATTTTTGATTCATTGTACATTGTGGTGAATTGCATAATATTGCAATGAAATGGGATATTCATATTAGGATGAATATGATTATTTCTTATGTCAAATAAAATGGTAATATTTCTCAGATATTTTCAAACTGGAATTCACATTTGCTTGCACTGCAATATGAAAAAGGAAATATCTGGTTTTCCTTTGTCTATCTATAATATCTGAACCAGCAGTGAATTTTTTTTTATTCCCTTCAGTGGTAGATTCTCTGATCTGGAAATTTTTTTTGACAAATAACTATAAAACACTGTTAGGATTTACATCATAAATTATAAATTATAAATACAGGATTGGACTGCCAATTCTCACTGCTTAATTTTTCAGGGTCTTTTTAAACAGCAAAATCAAACTAACTCATACTTCAAAAGAAATTGACACTAGGAAAGAAGAATGACCACATAAGTGGTCCAGATAAGTATTCCTCAATATTTTTTCCTTCTCTATTTTTAAGGAAAAAATATTGCTCTATTAAAGGAAATCCTTCTGTAACATTGACATCCATGAGAATAGGACTGGGCTCAAAAATTATTAAAGGCAAACAAATATCTCAGTTATGTCACAAAGGTAATTTTATTGAGTTTGCATGGCAAGGTTTGGTATTGGGGTGGGCAGCAGGGGTGGCTTCTGTGAGAAACTGCTAGAAGCTTCCCTTCTGTTTGATGGGACCAATGCCACCCTAAGATGGACCTGACACCAGTCAAGGCTGATCCCATCAGAGACCTCCATTGTGAAGCAGATATCCACCATGGAGGGTCTCATGCTTGGGCAGGTGGATCCCCAAAGGAAGCTGCCACCCTGTGGGATGCCTCGGCTGGAGCAGGCTCCTGACAGGACCTGTGGACCCATGGAAAACAGAGCCCACGCTAGAGCACATTTTGCTGGCAGGACTCGTGACTCATTCCTGGGAGACGACTGCACCCTTGGAAGGGACCCACACTGAAGCAGTTCACGAAGAACTGCAGCCAGTGGGAAGGACTCATGATGGAGAAATTCATGGAGAACTCTCTCATGTGGGAGGGACCCTTGCTGGAATGTGAGGAGTCCTCTCCCTGCAGATGAAGGTACACAGACAACATGAAATTAAATGACCCCAGCCCCCATTCCCTGTCTCCCTGTGCTACTGGCAGGGTTGAGGTAGAGAATTCAGGAGGAAAGTCAAGCTCAGGAACAAGGGAGTGGAGGAGAGGAAGGTGCTTTTAAGATTTGGATTCATTTCTCATTTTCCTACTCTAATTTGATTGGCAATAAATTAAACTAATTTCTTCAAGTCAATTATCTTTTGCCTAAGATGGTAATTGGTGAGTGATCTCTCCCAATCCTTATTTTGGTCCACAATTTTTTTTTGAGTTTTCTCCCCCTTTTCCAGCTGAGCAGAGAAACAATAGGGAGGCTTTGATGGGCACCTGGTATTCAGCCAGAGCCAATCCACCGCAGTAGCTAAAGTGAGTTCTGTGTGAATGTGTGCCTTATTTTCAGTATCTCTATTTTAAAATTTAAAAAGTCCACTGGAAATTCAACTTGGAAGAGTAATAAAGAAGGCTGCACAATTCCTTTATCCTAGATAACAGCAGGAGAAGAATTTTTGACTCCAATTGACAATGAAAAGCTAAAGATGGAAGCTACTACTGTTTCTAAACATTTAATAAAATTAAGATTCATGTAAGTTTTGCTCAATACTTTTAAAATTTTATTTTAAGACTTAGCTGTTATGATTGCAAATAATAACATTTATTTGCATTTTATTTTTAGCATAACAGTGCATGTTAAATTTTTGAAAGTTAGGTATCATACGTAAACTAGTTTTCATCTGGCTAAACATCTAGCTTTAATTAAATGCCTGGTTTTATAATTCTAAAGGTGAGATCAATGCCATCCTGAAAGTACACAGAGAACAGAAAACAGGAACATGATGCATAACTCCACAGTTATCATGCTCACACAGGAACTACAGATCTTAGGCTGCGTTCCCAGAGTCAATCTTCTGGTAATCTAAAGCTCAGTTTTCTAAAATCTCATTTTACAGCTGTGCATTCCTAATCAAAGGGGACTGTAACTGGCTTTTTTTCCATACACAAATAAACAGCTAGAGAAGAGCTGAACTGTAGGATCTGCACCAGGGCACGATCTTTTTCAAGCTTTAGAAAGCAGACAATACACCACTACTCTGGCAGGATGTTTCTTAAAGCTGAAATGCAAAATTGTCTCCTGAGATACTGGGCAATGAAGATTGCTTGATGAAGTGAACAAGTTTACCACCAACTTTTTTGGTTTTGATTTTTTCTTCTTCCAAACACTAGTCATTAATGGTCGATTAATGGTCAAATTGTATCTCACGCTACATACAAATGCTGTGGAGTTCTTTATGGAGATTTATTAATCTAGTCTGTTGTCAGCTGGGGACTCTGGCCAAAATACATTAATAAAGGAAATGAGTAAGCTATCCATAGATCAAAGAGCAATTAGAGATTGCAGTTACATGGAAAGATTTTGTGGTAACAGTTCTCTCTTAAAAACATTTAAGCATCAGCAAACAAGGATTGTTTATGTCCTCAGCATGAGAACAGCTGAAACCCGTAAATAGTTTTATAGGATCTAGTTCAGGGTTTCGTTCTAGTGCTGTAATTTGAAGTGATTACCTTTTTTTTTTTACTCTCACTCTTCATTTAATCCTGTTTGAGCCAGGCTGTCATCTTTATTCAGAATGAACAGTATTTTACTGTAAATCATTCCAGTGATATCACTAATGCAATTTATTGCATGTTCTGCATTAAAGCTTTTCTTAAATGGAACATGACCCTTAGACAAAGGAGTCTTGATGTACTGAATATGTACTTTATAATTTGATAAAGTTTATATATCTGTTGCATATAATATTTCTCTCTACAAAACATATGAGAGAACCATTTTTTTTTCATTTTTTTCCTTGTTTGTGTAATATAGCAGCAACAGAGCCCTGGAGCTCCCCACAACACTGCACACAGTGGAGGTCTTCATAAGCTTTTGTAGGCAGTTGTCCTCATAATCTGAACAGTTGCTCTGCAGCACAAACTAAACAGACACTCTTTAGACTGCTGTTACATCACCTATTCAAAAGAAAAGTAACAATTTTTAAAGACATTTATGGTTAAAAATATCAGATTACATGGAGGTGCATGCTGCCATTACAAATTGCCAGTATTAGTTAAAATATAAAGTTTTATATTTTATATATTTTATTCTATGTCTTTTTACTAATTTTTTTGATACAGGTGACCAAGTGGTAGTCATTTAAAGTCATTGCAGCCAGTTAGGCACTGTCCATGGTCCTAGGCTAGTCAGGCTTTCTTTTAATCATGCCATGGATGTGAGAAAGAAACCTTACTGAGTACCATGGAGCCAGCCTTTGCTCGGTGTGACCGTGGTCACAGGGGTTTGCACGTGAAGAGAGACGAGAATGTTGACTCCATGATCAGAAGGCTTGATATATTATTTTATGATATGTATATATTACATTATAACTATACAAAAAGAAATAGAAGGGAAACTTCTCAGAAGGCTAGCTAAGAATAGAATAGAAAAGAATGATAACAAAGCAGCTCTCCTGGACTCTGTCCGAGATAGCTCTGTCCTTGATTGGCCATTAATTATACACATTCAAGATGGGTCAATCACAGGTCCACCTGTGGCATTCCACAGCAGCAGATAAACATTGTTTACATTTTGTTTCTGAGGCCTCTTAGCTTCTCAGAAGGAAAAATCCTAAAGAAAGGATTTTTCACAAAAGATGTCTGCGACAGCTTGGGATTGAATTAAAAATTACTTAGGAAATTGGAATTCCATATTATTATGTTCTTAAACAATATTTTGATGTCCAATATTGTTACTATTTTATTTAAACACACTACAATAGCAGGGAAATTTTGCAAATTTTGACATGATTAGCACCAAAGATGATTTTAGAAGGACAGAATAATCTAAAATTAAGGGTAAGAATCTTGTTTATAAGCCTACTTTATTAAATATAATTCTTCATTAACAATATTTCTGCTTTTCCAAGTAATCCGTGATAGATTTTCTATATTTTTCTAGGACTCAAAACTGACATCAGGGAAGTATATCTTCTCTAGTGATCAAAATATTTGAACCTATTCTACACTGGTATGTTGAAAGATCCATGAAATTCACTTTCTTTTCTTTCATTTGATGATGAATCTGGAAATAGAAAGAAAAAGGCAGTGAGAGGAGAAGAGAGAGAGGTATTGAAAATATACTGATATAACTACATCTACAGTTTAAAGCGTCTAGAAGACAGATGCGCTCTCTATTAATAAGAGCGCAAAATATCCACTTAGTTATTTTAAGTTGGTTTTCTGCATGGAGGAAACTGAGATATTGAACTTTTTATTTAATTCCTTATTGAATTAACTTAACTTTGAAGCAACAAATTGGGTGCATGGACAACTTGCAGAAAGAAAATTACACTACTGGATGCTCTGTAGCAAAGCTATGCAGCGAAGATCTAAAGTGTAGCATAAGTCAGCACTTGCTCATTCAAAATCAGAAACTCTGAGGCAGGTATACTCAAAAATAGTATCCCTACAACCATATTGCCTGATTTACCTCCTGATTTTTGAGTTAAATATTTTCAGTCTTAAGGAAAAGTTTTGATACATGTACAATCTGTATGTATGATGTATAAGACAATGAAGTACACTAGAACCTATTCAACCTGTAAAAGGGTTCTGATGGTTCTGGTCTTTAAAATCAAAATTACCTCAGATAATGGAAATAAGGAACAATCATTCATTGTCTGATGACAGTATATATCTAGTATGAACTTTCTAGTATCAACTTTCTGGTAAAAAGGAAAACATCCATCGAATTAATCTGGAGTTATTTGTATATTCCCACATAAATTGAAAATAAATATTAAAAAAATTACCTTTACCACATGTTAATGAGTATAATGAACAATCATTAATTTTTCTTGTATTATTCTTCAAGGTGAGAAACAGGAATTCTTAATTTATCCTATCCTTAGTAGAAGGAACTTGTCCTATAAATGTGACAGTTCCCTTGTTGCATGAGTTAATTTCATATTTTGGTTAAAAACTGTGATTTTGTTCCACTTCAAAATACTTTAGCTGAGAAGTTTATGATCCATTTAAGTAACAGGAAATACCTGCTCCTGATTTAGTGAATATTGTTTAGTGTGGGGCGATGAAGAGTCCTCTTAATGATTACATCAGGAGTAAAAGATGTGTTCAGCAAACATGGCAATAATTAGAAAATGAAGGCTGACACTGAAATTGATTCATTTCACTTTGGCTCACCCAGCTGACAGAAGTCACTAGTAAAAGAAGGGAAATTCCACTCCTACCAGTAGACTCTTTACTCCTTTTTCTGCTATTTGTTCTCTTGGGGCGCTTTTGACAATTTCATTTTGATTTGGGGAACAGAAAACGTGTCCTCCAATGTTTCTCCTGCAACTGCTGTTTATCCTACTAACTGCAAGCCTCTAGATGACAAGTGAAATACAGAGTTCCTGTTTCATAAAAATATCAAAATATAAAATTGGAATGAAAAGTCAAAATAGCTCTCATTCATCAAAAAGAGAGAAAAATGCATCGCTCAACTGAGTGAATATAATTCTATTTCATAGATTCAGAACTCTTCACAGGTATTTTCACTGTTTCAAATGATGCAGACTGAGTTAACATTCAACATGAAAAATCATTCTGAAGACAATTTATATCTATATATTGACATCAGATATATGCATAATATGTTTTTATGGAATAATTTAATTAACCAATTAAATCCTCAAAATTACCTCTTTTAGAAAACAAGTATGAACAGCACTTTTAAAAAAAATCTTTTTTAATCCTTAAAGAAAGATTTAATAATTTAGTTGTAATATTACCATCCATTTTCTATTGAATTTTAATCATAATGAACTACCTTCAGTATTCCTGCACTTTCTCATACTTTCTTCTCTCCCATTCTTTAGTATAGCTTCTGGAAGTCAGAAAATAAGGGGAGGGAGAGATTATAGGAGAAACTATGAAAATAAAACAGAAGAGTAGGGATGCAAACAAATTATCTTTTTCTCTCCATATGTCCTTCTGTACAGTCTCCATCAGTCATTAATACTTTTGAAGGAGTTCAATTAACTGTTCAGAGACCTTCAGCTAAAGAAACAGAAACAGGACACTTCAAAACTTTTATTCCAAAAATTACAGCACCTAGTTAATTTCACCAATCTACATTTGATCTGTATATAATAAAGTTGTATTTGATTTAAGAAAAATTATAGAAGTGGAACAAAAGTGTAACTACTGGAAGAAAGCAAAAGTGAATCTTTTTAAGGACTACCTTGACTGTGGAATTAACTTTGTTTAACAGAAGCATTCTGGAGATATTCATAACTACAGAATGAAGTTTCTATGACACCTTACTTTTTCTGTGATTTTCCATCTCAAATGGAAAAACTATATGTTTACTTCCAGCAATATACCCAGTAGGGAGGTGACCTGGTGATGTGAGATTTTAGGCATTGCAAGCTAGGAGCAAGAAAGAGTCAAGTACTGGAAACCTAGCTGAGTAGTGTTGAGAAGCAATTTTGATAAATTCAGAGAAGCATGCCAAAACTAATAGATATTAATAACAGGTAGCTACAGAAGTATAGTGCATCTATGGACATGCATACATCTCCTCATCAATCATCGTTTTTGTGGAGGCAGCTATTAATGGCTCTAAAACTGAGCTGTATCTTTGACTATCTTGTACTAATAAAACATTACCTAGGCTTGAGTTGAAAGCTGTGAAGTCAAATAATGGTTTATAACAGGCCTTCCCAAGTAAGATGGTATCAGAATCCTTGAAACTGCAAGCACAAGGTGATACCAGATGTTCCAAAGCTATAAACTCAACTCAGAAACAGTCAATTAGTATTTACTAAAGGAATGCAGCCTTGGGAACAGAATTGAACTACCTTTTGCAAATAACAGAGAGAGAATTAAAACTCTCTAGCATGTGTAAAATGTAGATGTAACACAACATGCTGAGAAAAGCACTAAAATATTTGTGAGTAAAGGAAGCTGGCTGTTAAAAAACATACTGAATAACCTCAATGACACCTGATAACAAGGTGAAAATACCCACACTAGGAAAAGTAGTTTCAGAGTAGGTTGGGATTCTTATGACTTGCCAAACAACCCACTGAAAAAGTGAAGCATAACCTCAGAAAAAATGGTAGATATTACAATGCTTGTGTGCAACAGCTTTAACTGTTACTTAATTTGCGATAGTCTGTAACTGAATATTTTGGACTCTAAGTGCTAGTATAATTGTAAACTGATTTATATTCACTCTTTGATTAGCATACTAAGACTTTAGTTAGACTTTCCTTGACTTATTTATTTCAAATACAAGGTGCACTTCCCCAGACCAGACACATGCATGAGGTTTTTCATAAAGTTCCTCACTATTGCATATGGTTAGAATTCAAATGTGAGAATAATCTAGGGTGGGGGAAGGTCATATCATATTGTTAAATATTTGATCTTATTTTTTCTTTGCATGGTCTCAAAAATACTAAATACAAGTCTGGTGTTTATAACTCATATCAAGAATCTGTTTCATGCTTTAAGATTTGGAATTTATCTAAGATATTTTTACAGAGACAAATGTTTTCACTCAGTAATGTTCAGGGTTTTTAAGTGTGCGTCCTTTCCTTCAGCTGCAGATTTTGGCTTACTGTCCTCGTTCTTTACGTAAATCGTTTGTCAGACCTTACATTAAAACTCTTCAAGGAATAACTGAAAACAGGAAATACAGAAAAAGGCTGGGTGAAATTTCACATGATCTTTATGAAGACTGGCAGTACTGATAGCTGTCTTTGAGATGCAATGGTATTTAGACACCATGTTAGAGTGTTAAGGCCAATCTGACTATCATTAAATAAAAATTTTTAAATTGTTGAATTGGTACAAAAAAGTTAAGCTTTTTTGAGTAGAAAAGTCCATTGTCTTTGAAAAACTAGACTTTATCACAACACAACTGTGTGCTCAGCTTCCTTTGATTTAACCCTCGGCTTTACAACTGTTCTCTAAAGTAGAAAATGCTATTTTAAAATTTTTGAGAAAATTGGGTTTGAGAATATTGTTGGATAGAAAACAGATCTTTTATTGCTCTTCTCAATTATTGGAACAAATATTATGCAAAATAATATAAAATAGAAAAGAATTAAAAATAAAAGAATAAGATGCAGACTTTAAAGCTACACATGGATGATGACAGCAGCAGTTCTTGAAAAAGAAATGTTCATTGTCTTTCATCTTTAAGTGGACATAGTATAGAAGAAATAAGCGACCTTTAAACAAAGAGATCTGAAGAGATTCCCCGCACACAAAGCTTATTTTTGATACAATGCCTCTGTCAGGATTTTTCATATAGTCTTCACCAAAAATTAAAAGCTCATTTATGAGTTAAAAAAGGTAAGCCTTGCTTTTCCTTTCTGAATAATGAAATAGACATTGAAAGCAGCTTCTTTCTAATACTCATTTTTCATTAAAAATCTTTTAAAGAACAAAATTGTGCTGGGTTTTTTCCCTCCCTAGAAAATACCAAACTTTGATGGATGAACAAAATAAATCAATGAAACTTACAAAATTCTCTTTCAGTTATTAAAGTTTATATCATGGGAATTAAATGAGGATTTGATACTTTCTTAAATTACAGCTTTTTATTAGAAATGCCATCAGTTTTAGCTGCCATTGGAAATTTTAACTACAGATCTTCATTGCAAGAGGCAATAATCAGAATATTCAAAAAGATTTATTCATAAGCTAATAAGATTATGCTATGTAACTTCCTCACATTTTCATTCTGTTTTCTCAAACAGCAAGGATCCAGATGCATAACATAGTTAAATGTCATAGTACTGCATTTGATTGTAATGACATCTGGAAAAATCCATGTATTTGAAAATAAATTATGCCTGCATTGTGCAAACTTTATGGGAAACTGGAACCTTAACTCAGATCTGCACAGTGTGATGTTTGAGTGAGTTTTTAATGTTTGCACATTAAAAACCATAGATGATGAAACTATAGTATTCTATGACAGATAGATTTTCTGCCTCAGTCAACACCTAACATTTACAGATGATGGAAAATAAAATATACAAAGGAGAAGTTAAAATTAATCTATAATATTTCACAACATTTGTCTCCCATATTTCATGCTGTTCAAGACACAATTACTATGAGCAGTAGGATAGGTCTCTACCCTTGCTAGCTTTCATGCATAATAAATAAGCTTTCAATATATAATTAATGTAAACAATGAAACTGAAAAAAAGGCACCTTCCCCCAGCCAAAAAGTTATTACAAAATACTATAATTATATAACATCTTGGATTCTGTACCTGAAAATTGTGTGATTTTTTACTTTCTTTTGTAATAAACCCAACCTTTTCTCAGAAATTTCCATCTACAACTCAGAACATCTTCAGTCTTATTTAGATCTTAACACACCAGTTGTTTATTTGGGGCTTGACTGTCTTCCAGCAGAGCACTAAATATAGATATTTTTGTTGTTGTTTTGTTTATTAACTGATAAGCAAGATTGTTTACTATGTTAATCAGTGCATCCTTACTCCTGCCTTGAAGGCTATTTATACTGATGTTGAATATTTCAGCTAATTGGAAGAAGAATTCATGTTGGATCCATAAATCTTGCATATAAGGTTAATTTTAGTGTTGTACTTACTCCTGCTGTAACCATATATCAATGGTTTAACTATCCCTTCTGAATTTGTTTAGTCTTTGCAAAGATTCCTGAGAGCTACAGAGGCATTCTGCAATATATCTTATAAGACTCCACAAAATATAAGTAGCTGAATGAAAATTTTATGGTGATGTCAATCATTTAATGCCCACTATCCCTTGCAGAAGGCAGTAATGGAGTGCAGTACCCTGACAATACTGTTTTGAACATTTTGCAGCTAAAGAGAACACAGGGAACCCCAGAACACTGAATGTAGAAAGAAAAAATAATATTATTAAAGCGCTACTAAGTTTCCTCAAAAGAAAATAAAAGGGCTGGTAGTTTTAAGAGAGTTGTTTAGTTTTTTGTGATCAAACAATTTACTCTAAACACTAATACTGACAGATGTTGATTTTCTATCTCCATTTTTGTTGAGGTCAACTAAGAAAATGAGCATTCCATAGCCAAAGGAAGCAGTGAAAAAGCTTTCTGGAAACACTTAAAAGAAAAAAACCCAAACAAAATTTTGGCAACTGCATGTTTGGAAATATGGCATTAATGATTCAGCACATGTAGTAAGAGATTTTAAATGAATATTGATTCTGCTAAGCACCTACCCAGATGTGCAAGAAAAGGCTGCTTCCCTTGGAGTTCTTTGATGTTATCTCACATTATGTATTATACTTAGCAAAACAAAAGGTAGTATTAAGAAATCATGTTTTCAAAGGTTACGAGTATCCAGAAATGTGGAAAAAGCACACATCGTGGAAAAAAACACTTTCTAGTTTAAAGGGTTCTGTAGATATTGTATAATAGCAAAAATCTAAGAAGAGGTATAGATAAATATGGGCACAGCCTGAAACAAAGCAAAATGTGTAAAGAAAAAAAGATCTAGCAATTTAGTTCTTACTGAACTGTGATACCTGAGCTCAACAGAGCATGGAGAGCAGGAGACTAAGTAAAAAATTAAAAATTCTGATTTCTGGTAAAATAACATTTTTTGGAAATGATAGCTTCAAGATACTTCAACATAAGTTCAGGATTTGACTTTGACTAATATTTTTTATGAAAATGATCCTGAACTGTCTTAAGAAAAGACCCAAACAAAGGACAACATTTCTAACAGGAAAGAAGCTTTTTAAATTAAAAAAACATACTAATTTAAAAGGAGATTTTGCTATACCAAAAGAAAAAAGTTATAATTCATAAATTTAATCTACTTTTAAATAGATTCGTATTGAGAATTACTCTATGCAAACACAAAAAAATTAATAAACTATATTAAGTCTATAAAATGTCAATCACAGAAAAAAAATCTCTTATACTAGAAAATAGCATTTAAAAATTAATTGTGAGGTTGAAAGCCTAAAAGTCAACAAACACTGGTAACATTCAGGTAGGTGTAAGAGTTACTCAGAGATTTTGTTTCCTTACATCTAGAGAAATCAGCCTGTATGTAGCCAGCAGTAGAACAATAATGCTGTTCTCAGAGTATACTTTGAATTTTTGTTGATACTGTTTTTCTCCAGGTCTTCCTTGTAATTTCTTAGTTGTGTTTTGACATGGTCCTGAGTCGCAGATTTTGCCTTCTGCTTCTCCTTTCTCTTCTCCAGTTTGTCCTTTGGCTCCCCTGTTGTTCTCTTGGCCATGATTTCAGTCCCCCAGTCTCTCTGATCCACTTTCTGAGCCTCTTAATATCTTTCTACATTGTTGGCTCTCTCTCTTTTTCTCTTTCTATTTTTTTTAATCTCTCCCATCTATAATGTTGCACAGTTCCCACATGGCTTTGATTAATGCACTCTTCCCCTGCTTTTGCATAAGTAGGACTAAGCTAAAGAATTCCATGAACTGTTTTTAGAAGAAGCTTAAAATGTTTTATCTTCTCCAGAACTCTCTCATTTTTATTGGGTTTGATTTAAATATTTTGATTCAGATTCACAGTGAAAGTGGATGGAAAAGATGGAGCAATCCCCCTGAACCTGCTCACATGGAGCCTGTGTCCTAGTTAAATCACCTAAAGGATTTTCTATATGAAAATAGGATATAGTGGGTTATTTCTTTCCTTCTACACAATCTCCTTTGCTAATGCCATGAATGGAATCTGCTTTAGCCCGTGGTCTGGCCACTAGCAGGCTTCTACCATATGAAGACAATGGTATCCTGACATGAGTAGCTTCCCTGCTCACTGTGCTACCTAGTTTTTGGTTGTTAGAAACTTATATTGCCTCAGCCAAGGAGGAGCATTTGTCTTTAACATGATTTTACAACCACTTCTGCCTCCAGGACCATTCTTGCTTTTATGAGTCAATCTCCTAGTGCAGATTAGGTGAAATCAGCATTAACCTTCTAGGTAATTTTTTTTCTTTCCATGGAGGAAAGAGTCAAGAGAGCTATAAGGAAGTTGTCTGAGTGTGTGCTGTTCTTTCTGAAAGCAGCAATGTTATGTTATCTACCTGTAGTAAATTCATTTATTTTTCAGGATCACAGTCAGTTAGAAAAGCAGGATTAGACCATGACATCTCCTCAGGACTGAATTTTCAGACCTTTGTGAGAAGTAGAAGAGTCATGTGGAGGAAGAGATCATAGGCAATAACTCACAAATTCATCCTACCCAATTTGAGGCAACTGAAATACTTGGGAGTGTAGTCAACCTTGTAAAGTCAAAAGAGAGAGCTACCTGAAGGACTGACCTAGACACTCTCAGAGGAAATTTCAGGCCTTAGACTGAAAAGTCTTCTGGAGGTCTATGTCCCTCTCTTTGATCAAGGAAACTAGAAATGCTACAAATCTACCCCAGGGTCTTCATCATTGTAAGGTTAAGTGGAACAAATAGCGTTCAAAAACATATTCTAAAATAATGGGGTATGTGAAGTAGGGAATAGGTGCCTAAGAGGAGGTTGCAAAGAACAAAGTGCTTAACTCCTAACAGGAATCTTTCTGTCAGGGCCCTAGAGCACCCACAGCTTTGCCTGTCCCTGCCTGTCCCTCAGGGGCTCACTCTCTGCTCTTGGCCCAGGAACACATTTCACACTCCTAAGCCATTAGCTCCTGCCCCAGCAATGCCTTTTGACCCAGCTCCATCTCCCCACAGCCTGCCTTGCCTGCCTAGGGGTGCACTCCCAGACCTATGTCTTGGGCCAGCTTCCTCTATCCCAACCATAGGAACGTGCCTTGTACCCAGGGCTGGGGTTGCCCCATCTCCCCCTGGATTTCCTGCTCCTGGCTGGGATGGTGGCATGTGCCCTGTCTGCTGGACCTGAGGCACCCCTGCCATTCCCCCTGGGGATTTACTGCTCCTGCTGACTCCTGGTAGTTTTTCTTTTCCCTACTTTTTTCCACTTTTCTTTGCTCCATTTCCTCTTTAGATGCATCTCTGCTTTCAGAGAATATTTTTCTCTTATATCTCTTAAAGCAGGATCTTTGGGAGCATTTAGGTGCCTAATGAAGCAGACTTGGACTAATGGCATTTTTCACACTGGCTAGGCACTTCAATTCTATTGAAAAATCAGCACGAGAGCATTCTTTCCTCACTTTTATCTGTGTTATCATTTGCATCCCTATTACCCCAACACTGGGCGCAGAGGTGGATTGAAAATTTGAGGGAAGATTCCAGATATCGCTGAGAAGCTCAAAAAGGAGTTGGGAAACAGACTGGAGCAAAGTATGACTAAGTAGAAAGAGGATAACAAATCAAGGTACAATATAACGGTCTAATTCATTGCTCTGCAGAGCTCCCATTACTCAGGGGAGCTGGGAAAGCAGGCACCATCACTGAGGTGGGTGTGCAATCAACTGGCCCATATGCAGTGGATTTGCTTGTTGCATGCTCATGACCCATTCAGTCAGAAACTTGACAAATCCCCATTAAAATAAGAACAACGGTTCACCATTGAAAGCAGTGTGCCTACCTCCAGAAACATTAAAAGGAGTCTGATCCAGTGATGGGTGAAGAAGGAATAGAGTGAATGTCTAACACATAAGAAAATGCTCACACATTGAGAAAGGCATAAATGTAAGCGTGGGATGGGGATTTAGGGTTTTAAATATAAGAAGAGAGCATTAGAAATCCTTCAAGGTTTGCCATTTGTTTCTAGTATTGAAAGATAATTCAAAATTCAAGCATATGGACTAAATCTTCCCAAATAATTTTAAGTTGTATGGGACACAATTCAAAAATTTGTCCAAGGCCTTTTGAAATCTGGCTGCTGCCCAGACTTTTGAGGTGTTTTACAGACAGTGATGTATATTGTCAGGCTCTTTATATGTCTGTCTGGAGGTGATTGCTGTGCTGAGAATAGATAAGGTAATTGGCACCATGCTGAGGTAAGATTAGGAAAGGCAGACTTAGAATACCCTGGGTGATGTTCCAAGGGCAATGATTCTGAAAGAATTTTTAAAAAATTAAAATTCAATGTCAAATAAACACAAGCTCTTTATCGTTTAGCGTAGGGAGTTGGGAGGCAAAGTCAAGTAAAAGCCTCCAAAGGAGCAAACATGTCACAGAGACACTGCAAATGTAGTGACAGGTGCTTCACACAGCAGAAGTAAAAGCCATCATTTTCCAACCACCAAATGACTGCTTCTTCAGAGAAGACAGTAACACAGCTTCTTTCTAAGCAAGATTTTCTCTGACAATAGTTTTCCCTCACAAGGGTCTCAGAACACTTTATCATTTCAGTTTGACAACAGTTCCAAATCAGTTGCTGAATTACCAGAATTAACTAGTATTTTTACTGAGATATGAGTGTGGACATTCTTTAAGAAATGAAAAAGTTTGTGATTTACTGTGAAGATCAGCCACCCTTATGGTGTCAGTCATCCTACTCTTGACTGGACTGAGCCCTGAAGCCTGTTTCCTGGAATGAGCTTCTGCAGACATCTGCAGACTTAATGCATGCAGTCAGTTTCCAATTAAGAACAATAGGGGAGGACTGGAGCACTCCAGACCATGGGAAAACTTACATAATGCTGCTGCTTGTAAACCAAAGATAGCTCTTGAAAAACAGGGTGAGATGGCACTAATATTCATTAATAATGAATGCCTTCCAGGAAAGCCTTTATGTATGAAAGTGTGTCACTGGCTCAGGCCCAAAATTAGAATGGCTGTGTGCATTTAGGTCTCTGCCTGTACTAAAAAACCTGATAGTCATGAACTTGCTTTGGAAATCCTGTTTTGGTATCAAGGCATTGCTGACATAATTTTCACAGGATTTATAAGGTGTACAGGTTATCCATGCACAACAGAACTCATTGGCTAAGTTGTCAGGTAAGTTGAGTTAACTGGCAATCAATTAGTTAAAGATGGAATTTAAATGTGTTAAGTAAATAGGAATTGTGGTCTTCCTATGGGATAAAACATATGTGACAAATTCTACCAAAAATTTTGTCACCTGCAGATCACAGTTGTCAGGAAGAGAACAGATTCAGGGTTTTGGTTTTTGGTTTTGTTTTTTTTTTTTCTTTCAACCATTCTAAATGATATATAGTTGACTTTAACAGCAGAATTATACCTATGTGAGTTTACAATATCCTTATACATCTGTAACTTTGCCACTGTGTTGTAATGGTTAGTTATTCTTAACCTAGGAAGTCCTTTCTTAGTGACACTAAAAAATCTGAAGAAACTGGGGATGTACTAAATAAAAGGAGGTATTGCTGATGAAATACTTGTATGGAGACCTTTGCCACCTTGGAACCCTTTTGTCATGTTGGGGTTTTTGGACTGGTTTTGTGAGTGATAAATTTGCAGATGAGAACATTGCCTTAATTTAAAAGCATTTTGGTTTAAGTAATGTGGCCACCTGTTAGTACCAATCAAAAATAATCCAGTTTATCCTCATGTTGATTCTCTACTCCATTTGTGGAAGATAGACAGTGTCTAGAATCACAGAAGGTTTGGGATTGGAATGGACCTTAAAGATCACCTGGCTCCAATCCCCCTGTCATGGGCAGGGCCACCTTCCATAAACCAGCTTTCTCACAATCCCATCCAGCCTAGCCTTGGACACTGTCAGCGCTACAGCCTTGGAAGCTATCCTTGGACAACTTTCCTGTAGGCCCCCTTTAGACACTGGGAGACTGTTAGAGTGTCTCCCTGGTGCCTTCTCTTCTCCAGGCTGCGCAATCCCAACTTTCTCAGCCTGTCTATTCTCAGAGTGCTCCTGCTCTCTGATCACCTCAATAAGCCTCCTCTGAACTCATTCCAACAGGTCCATGTCATTATGCTGAGGGCTCCAGATCTGGATCCGGTATTTTAGGTGGGGTCTCATTAGAACAGAGTAGAGGGGGAGGATCACCTCCCTCAACCTATGGGTCACATCCTAAAGGTGATTTAGAAAGTTACAGATCATTACCAAAATTTGTTTGACAAGACATAGTGCACAAAGGGATGAGGCAGATCACGTCTCTCTTCAGAGCAAGACTCAGTCTATAAATTAGACATATCATCTCTTGGGGTCTGGACCTTGAATATTTTTTAGTAGAATCACAAAAAAATTTGAACTCATTCTTCTTCACAGGTACTTAATTATTCTTAAACTGATGTTATTTCTGCTGATGATCGAAAAAGGGTTATAAAAAATAATTTATTTTTTTATCAACACTGCATTTTGTGACATTGTTTCCATAGATATAATAGTTTAGTCGATCGACCACCATGAGATTTAAAAAATAAAATGCTTTTCCTCTCTTAGGGTTAGAAATTGCCACAGTTTCTATCCTTTCATTCTATCAAAAGAGAATAATTTTATACTCAAATTCAGTAAGATTTCTGAAAAAAATTTATGAAAGCCCCTGAGAGATAAGTTGTGTTAAGTTTTAGAAATTAGCTGAATAGGAATTTTCATTATAACAGATTTGGATCTGAGCTCCTAAATTAAATTGAAACCTCACATTAGAAGGTCAAATACTTTTTTGCTTCTCTTCCCTTCAATCCAATACTCAGTGATAAGCAATGAGAAAGTAAGTTCTTCTCTCTAAAAATACCATAAATATTAAAGCTTTAGTAACCACTGAAAAATAAAGTTCTTACAGGACAGGGAATAATGAACATATGCTAAACCTAGCAACTAACAAAGGTGTGTTTAAACATGAATTTATTCTCTTTGACGTAAACATGGTTATACAAGGCTTATCCTAACAGAAAGGGGTTTAATGTCTTTTTTCCTTTAAATAACTGAGAGGTCTGAGCTGTTAACATGAAGATATTCCAGAAAATGCCTCTTTAATTAAAATAGAATGATGGAATTAGACTGCTGTTTTATTCCATTGTCTTACAAATCATAACACCAAAGAAATCTCTAAAATGTGAATCAATACACCTTCAACAACAGAGAAACTGAGAAGAAAGGGTAGAAACTTCTTAATGTTTTCTTCTGAGAGACAAGAATAGAATTATTTGATGCAGATAATTAAAACAAATGGTGTTCACATCCCAATGTTTACTGTACTTGCACTTGATATTACAAACCTTGCAGGCAGCCTAAAGCAGTAACTTAAATTAATGAAGGAAAATGAGATTAAAGACTACACATAACGTTGAAGGTTGAAGAAATTGTTAGAAATATTATCACAGTAGGAATTTTTTAGCTTAAAAGGATAACATTGTCAGAGGGACTTAAAACTCTTACAGTTCTGAAAGAAAAATAGTCCTTATTTTGTTTTTTGATGTTTCAACTGAGATTGTGGAATAAAAGAAAACATCAATAAGGAGCAAAAAACAAAGAAAGGATCCAGTTGGACCACAAAGCAACATGTTAAGAAAATTGTGGATAGATCACGTTGATCTGTCTGAAAGACAAAATTTTCAGCAAAATCTATGCATGGGTTTTTGGTTTACAAGTTTATCTTTAAAAGTGGGTATTTTTCATAAAAGGAAAGCCCCTAAATTTTCAAACTTAGTAATAGTGGTAAGTAACATTTAATTGCAGAAAATAATATTTTCAGATATTATTTTATTCAAAAATAAAACTCCAAACTCCCCAGTTTGATAGAAGAATAAAAAAGGGGAAATAAATTTTAATCACATCAATTATTAGTCTTTGCATATGATAATACTAATACCAGCTATTTTGAAATTTTATATTTTTTTTTATTATTTTCTAAATCATGGGAAATTGACAATTTTAAAAACTGAGGAATGAACACTAATTAACAAATGGGGAAACTAAGCCATGTGAAAGTATTGCTCAAGACAGTCAGGAAATTTTTATTAGAGAAATGCATAAGGTCCATTTCCCTCATTGTATGATACTATGTTAAAAACTTTTAAAATGAAATACTTTAAGTAAAAATTGCCAGCAGCTGCAGACAAGAAGAATCTTTAACAAAAAATGAATTTGTAGAAGGCAAATAAACACAATTTAAACCCCACAAATAATAAATGTTTAAAAGGTAACAACTGGCTAGAAATTATAGCAAATAAATACTAGCTCTAAGGAAAGGTTTTTAAAAATACAGACTGTATTTATGTGTTAGAAGATTTCAAAATGTAGTCAAAATTTCAATAAATAAAGAGCTTGTCTTTTCAAGGTTAGGTTTCCTGATGGATTTTGTTGCCTAATTACAAGTTCCATCCACACTATTATCGGTGAGCTGGCACCCAAAACACCTGGATGTATAAGTTCCTGTTAAAAGACATCTTCTAAGTATTGGCTGCAAACCAGAAGGAAAAGACTGTATAACATGATTTCAGCCATACTCCTCAAACATGTTCTTATGTAGAACCCCTCAGCAATAACATAATGCTTACAGAATCATTTGGGATATTTAAAATCTGGGAAATCTGAATTTAGAGGATTGGCTGACTTAAATTCCTCTAACTGCTCTTTGACATTGTGAAAACTTTTTAAAATTTTTATTAAATGTGTGACTAAAGCTGTGCCAAGTTAATTTATATAGACACAAAGAGACCTGTCCTTTTATAAATATAAACCAGGGTATGTTTTTTGTGGAACAGGTTCAGATATGCAACTCTGAATATATCTTTAAACTCATGCCTGTAAGATAATGAATCATATAAATAAAACTTCTAATGTCAAACCAGAAACAGGAATACTTGAATTTCTGCCTCTAGGACTTTATCAGACTACATTTATTACTAGACTATTAAATGTTTGATCAAAAAATAAGAAGACCCTGCATATTTATCTCCAACACCGTATTCATAGCTGTGAGAATGTAGCATAAAGAACAGTTCCAGCCTCAAGGTGGATGCTTATTTCATTGAGAGAGGTAAGCAGGGGTTCATTTCCAATCTAAATTTTCTATGCAGTAAAGTTCTCCATACTCTGCATCCTCTATTTTGTAAATCTTTCTAAAGGATTGTAAATTTTCCTGAATATTGTTCTGCCTGTGTCCATCAAGTTGCAATGCAGATTTCACAGAGCAGCAGAGTACATAATAAAGGGATCTTGTCACTGAGTCTCAGACACCTTTGTAGTTTTAGCTCTTAAATCTTTAGAATTGTTATATTATGCTTCAAGTAAATGTAGCAAGCATGGCTCATAACTTAATGAATATAGTTGTGGGGTGCAGGTGCTGACTTTCTTTTTGGGAATGCAATGACTGCATCTATAGTAAGAAAAATAAAGAAATTTTTATGGCCATAAACTACTTAGGGTAGTAGTATACAAAGACATGAAAAATTTAAAAAAGAGAAATATTGCAATTAATAACTATCCTAAATACAGTTCTTCCAGAGTTACTTAACAAACAAGCAGGTCAAATTACATAAGTAACAGAAGGAACAACATGGAAAAAGCTAGAAATCAGTCTTGAGATAAAAAGAGAGGAAGAGCTATGAACAAACTTTTAGGAAAGGATAAAATGCAATATTGCATAGATTAATGGGATCAAAATGACAAGAAAAAACTTCATATGTATTTGCTTGAGGTAATTATAATCTATTCTCTAGAGTAATTTAGTTTTCCTCTGGTCATTAAGCATTTTAATGTGTTTGTGTGTCATACTGGTATTTGAGGTTCACAAAGACTGAAGCTTTCAGCCTTTTATTTCTACAGATAATATAATATACCTTACTAAAACCTGACCTAGCAACTTTTCTAACAAAGTAACACAGAGTATCTGTCTGGTCATATCAAAAAGTATTTACACAGCATGTAAGAAAACTTTTTGAAAAGGTTTATGATGGATTTCTGCCTGTTTGGTTGGTTGGTGGTTTGGCTTTTTTTGCATTATGATTTTGGTTCTTTTTTTAAAAAGAAATTATACTGAAAAGGTGGGCTTCTTGAATTCACTATCAGCTTAAAAATATAACCACCCCTCCATCTTCTAAGTATTAGCTGTGAACCAGAAGCAGCAGATAGAATGACAGCATTAATATAATGCTAGTAAATAATCTCCGCAATTCCGGAAAGTGAGTAAATTCTAATATGCATACATCACTGACTACACCCTCCTTTGCTTTATGCCAATAAGGTTAATTTTTTCTCCCTTAGGAAGATTATTTTGAATCAACTCTTTTCATTGACCATTTCTGATGCTTGGAAAAAAACCTGCTTCTTTTGCTATCTCTAGAGAATTGCTTTTCTTTGTGGTACCCCTTGTCTTCCTAGAGTGAAATGGGGATATTAGAATATAATTCTCAGGACTGAATATTTTTAAAATTTATCACAGTGATTTTCTATTTGGAAATTGAATACAGGGTCTTTCTTCCATAGAACTAATCTCTATTTCTTAAAAGTTCAAAAGCCCTAAAATAGATGAAAACATAAGGATATGGCATATATTTTCAAAAATTTTGTATTTTTCCAAGGTAAACAGAACCCAATTCCAGTGACAATAAATGATAAAGAAATCCTAATATTCTGTCATCAGTAACTCTCTTGGTTACCTTCCGCACATTTGTTACTTGTCTCTTGCCTAGGTGAAAGTCTATACACTGTCTTTGCACTCTCACTGACCGACTGGCAATTCTCTTCCTAACACAGCCCAGGATGCTCTTTCACGTGAGGGCAAGCTGGGGAAGCATGTTCAATTTGTCCACCAGGACATCCAGGTCCTTTTCTGCCAAACTGTTGTCCAGGCAGACAGCCTGAGCAGGACTTTGCTTTTCTTCTTGCTGAGCTTTGTAAGATTCCAGTTTTCTTATTTCTCCAGCCTGTAGGGGTCCTTTTGAATGACAGCACTGCACATTGGTGTGTTGGCATCTGCTCCTAATTTGGAATGATCTGAAAACTTCCAGAGGTTGCGCTCTAAGTGCATAAACTTGCACATTCAACTTTCCAGCCCAATCTGCCACCTTCTTGCTTGATTACTATTCATTATATCCCTTCCTGGTAGTTCCTACTTTAAAGTTTTCTACAACTCATTGGTCACCCTGTTGGCAAGTACTGTTGCCTTTGATTTGGCCCATAAGCAATGGTTATGGTCTGGGACTTATATCTAAAACATTGTCTAAAATTCTATATGGAATGTTAGATAGTACAGAGGCCACCTTTCTCTAGTGTTCCTTTTCTCTTAGGAACCCCACACCTTCAGCTTCCCAGAGGTATCTTAATGTTTAAATAAAATGCCCCATCTGATTAGTCTGAGGTTCACTTTCCCTTCTCCCATATCATGCTTATTCTCCTACTAGATCTGGTAGTTCTTGCTCCTTAAACAAGTTCCTTCCTGATACTACAATAAAAAAATCTATTTCTGTTTTTTCACTGAACAGGGAAAAGTAATCAGTTGCAATTATTGATTGCATGCACAGATAGATAGACAGACAGGCAGCAAGCTAACTTGCTCTCAGAAAGTTAAATCAGTAAAAATTTTGAAATTAGCTCTGAATGTTTTTGGATTTGGTAGTTATTATTCCCTACTGAAGAAATACTATTATTGTTACTGAGTCTGAATCCTATTAACGAGAAATTTTTTAATTCATTGTTGATGGGGTTTTTTTAAAGTTTATTTATTCATCTTTACATAATTCAGCTGTCTGTTTTTTTTTCCTCAGATGAGAATTTCTCAAGTATCCAATGTCAATCCCATTAAAAAATATTCTTTATATTCAGTGGTAAATTGGAATAGAGACACAAACATGCAGCAGATTGTTCACAGCGATCTGTGCCTCTAAGTTTATCAGCTGGATCTTGCACCAACAGCAACTTTTTTAGGCTGTCCTTTTATTTTCATCCTGGAGGTCATAAGAGTGCAAGGCATTACACTGACATGCAAGATCTATCCTTCATAAAATTAAGTATCACTCTGCTACTCACAAAGAGAGGTAGATTTTTCCCACAGTGCAATTTGCCACTGGTAACACTGGAGCCAGGGTAATAATCCATGTTATAATCATTTGTTAAGAATTTCCTCCTAAATGGGAATTATGAAAGACAGATTTTTCAGAGACTTTTGTATGCTTGCCAACAAACTTATAGCCTTGTCCGTGTTTGACTTACTTCACATGAAAATATCAAAAGCTATAAATGGACTAGTCTGTCCTATTCATTCTTTGCTCGAGAGACATAAAGACTGTCTGTTTGATATCAAAGTCATGGTGGGGAATCTCAGCTTGCTCCAAGTTTAGAGTTGCACCAGCTGTGGGTTTTCTTTACAAGCAAACTGTAATGTAAACAAAGTGATTTTGCATCCCCATTTTAAATGTAACTTAGTTTCAGTTTCATCAACATCCTGAATGCAATTTCTCCTGTCTCTTGTAAACAGGGATTTTTGAAAATGTTCATTTACTGTGGAAGGTGAATTAAGGAACAGTTGTCTAATTCTGAACAAACAATTATTGTAGTTCCTGTATAAGAAACTGCTATATGTGGAAGTATGAAGGTACTGAGGTGTGTTCATAAAATCAACCACGTGTGGGGCTTAACATCATAAATAAAAAAAAAGGAATACATCATTTAGAAATAGAACATGACTGCCTTTGAAAAGGAAAACAGTTAGTTTATGACTGTAAAAATCAGTTCACATCAGTTGGAATGAGAAAAAAGTTTGAGAAGTTTGGGTTAAGGAATGATGATAAACTGAAAATTAAGATACTAGTCAGTCAAGAGTCTGACAATATACCATGCATATAAGAAAGGCTATCTTAATAGAAACATTTTAAATATAATAAAATGAAAATAAAAATAAAAATAATAATTTAAATATAATAGTTATACTGACATACATTGAAATAAGTCAGACTTTAATTTTTTTTTCAGGAACAGTTATATAGATTACTAGTTGTAAAGAAGTTATCATTCTTTGATAGTGGATGTGTAAATATTGCTCAGCAAATAAAAAGGGGTGTGTTATTGACACTGTTTTAGTGATAAATACAAAACATAGCAACATATCTGCAGCAGAGATGTCGTGCAGCAGCCATTCTGGCCTTAACCAGCCCCCTGTGTAGAAGAGCAACTTGTTACACTTATCTTCACTTTGATAAACACTCTCAGTTCTCCTGGGAAAGGTGCATACCAGAGGAATGACTACAGCCATAAACACCAGGTGTGGATGCCTCCTTTTTTGTCTCCCAGGATGCTGGGGTCTGCATGTTTGAGTGAGTGACTGATTAGGGCAGAAAGGTCTGCTCTAAGGAGTGCTTGGAGTTGTTGGCTGTTTTGTCTTTCCTCCTGCCCATTCCCAAGACTTTCTTCAAATTTTCCCATAGTAGAAACATACAAATACTGAAGTGGGTGTAATAAAGATGGATCCTGCTGGAACAAGCAGTGATCTCTGTTTTTGTTTTTTTTTTTCCAAACTGCTGTAATAATATCAACTACAATGGATAAAATTAAATCTACCCCAGCCAAAAAAAAAAAAAGTATTAATAAATATTGGTGTTAGGGATGCTACACATCTCTTCCTAGTTCAAATGTACATGTATTTGTATGCAAATCTGACTGCAACAGAGTCCATTTCAACATTTAGGAAAACAGAAATCTATTTTGCATCAAAACTTATCTTAGAAATACTTGATTGCTCTGAGAGACAGGTTTTGGGAAGTCATGTCTAGTTTCTATATTTGACAACACTTATTTATGCACAATCATTATTATGTCATATTAAAAGTGTGATACAGTTTCTACATATAAAGTTCTTATATTTCTGCTTTCTAATGCTAAAACAAATGATAGCTGTAATCAAATGAATATTAAGCATTTTTATTTGCACAATGCAAATATTAGGTACTAACTACATATTTAGCATGCTGAATACTGTAACAATGATATTTTAATTTTCTATAGAAAGAGCAAATATACTGAATAAAAAGCAGAGAGCAGTATTCAATGGAAAACTGAAGATAGCTTTACATTGACTGACTAAACCTGTTTCTATATTGAAGATAATATTTTCTGTTTGCTACTCTAAAAGCTGAGAGTTATAACTACAGTTTCCAAGCCTGGCATATGATTAATGAGTTTTATCCTCTGCTGTATTAAAGAATGGAATGAAAACTTAATGGCCAAAGAGTGCATATATATCTTCAAAAATAACAAACAAATAAAGTGATAGAAGGTGTCTACGTTGTTCACAATTCCCTGGATGCTGATATTTTTAGAAACCTAGGCACATATACACGATCGATAGTACATCCTGTGATACATTCAACCAGTTCTCATTCCTGATGGCTCACATACTTAAGTAAAATTTGGAATACACATAGTCCTTTGTATCACTAAGTTAAAATAATTTCATAAACTAGAGAGAAACCATTTGAAACCCCAAAAAGAATGGTAAAAATAAGAAGTGAAATGAGAATTTGCACAGAATGGCTCTGTAGTTAAAAGAGAAATAGAAAAATCATGTGGTTAACTTGAGATATTTATCTTAGAGGTAAGCTCTCCACAGTCCTTTGTTGCAACTGAACATTTATATATATGCCTATGTGTATGTATGTGTGTTTATCTATCTATCTATCTATCTATCTATCTATCTATCTATCTATCTATCCATCCATCCATCCATCTATCTTCATCTATCTACTATCTATATCTATCTATCCATCCATCCATCCATCCATCTATCTATCTTCATCTATATGTCTCTATCTATCTTCATCTACATATCTAAATATGTGAATTAGGCAATTGCAGATTGCTGTGATGAGAATGTGTAGAAAAGTGATGCAACCAGCAGGGTACTAACCTGGGGATAAAGATTTCATTAATGTCATGAATCATGGTAATGATAAACTCTTATTATTACAAAACTCCTAGTCTTTATATCTATGTCCTAAGATAGTTGTGGGTATGCAATACCACCAGGATGAGTTTATATAGTTGGTACAGATGGCAAGTGCCATTGATAATCTTTAGTTGCTGAGGTTGAGGCTCTTTTGTCAGACCTGTAGTGGGTTATCATCTTTTTCATTTTATTTTTCTTGGTTACACTCGCTGCTATTATGTTATTACCTCCCTCCCAAAAGGGTACATCTCATTTGATCCTGATCTGTGTTTTGATTTTTTCTGTCTCCTGTGAATTTGGCAGAAGGTCCTGTCTGTTTGCACTCTTTTATTCATATCTTGTTCTTCGCCAGCTTGTGTGTCTCCTAGGTTGAGCTACATCTGTTCATCTTTACCCCTTTAGTGGTCACATATCCCACATGGTTGTGAAAAATACTTGCAGCTTGTTCTGTATGGCTGTTTCATCCCAGATGTGAAAAATGTCTAACTAAAGCTTTTACTTACACCTTTTAATATGTAAGATATGTTCTAAGCAAAAATATTGTTTCTAAAATGATCAATACAAAGTGATGCTATTTATATTGTGATTGATACACACCATTTCTTGGTGTACAGACATCTGCTTTGGCTGCATCTTTTACAGAGTCTGAGAGAGCTGCCTCTGGACCCTCACCCAGCAGCCAATGGACCAGATCAACACCTGTTAGAATTGAATAGACCCACTGCTTCCATTGAGCTGAGTCTGAGTGACTCATGGTCTCATAGCGAATTGAGATGATTAAAGTGACAGAAAAATAATGCAACGAGAATAAATTTCATTAAATTGGCTTATTTTGTGACCCTGTGAAAGCTGGAGGCCTCATGCTAGAGGCATCATGCTGTGGAAAGGTGTCATTTAAAAGGATTAGTGGCAGGAAGGGGAAGAATATAAGGGAACAGAGAAATTATAGGAAATCCACGTCAAGGGAAGAACATATCAAAAGAGAATTTTCCTTCATTCTGCAAATGTGAATCATTCGCCTTCCCCAGCTATACTGTGTTTTCAGCCCACTCAGTAAGGTTTGTGTTCTGAAGCACCATCTTCTACTGCCTTCCTATGGTCCTTCCTCAGTTGCTGACAGTTATGACTAAAAAGCACTCCATGTAGGATTCTGATTTAGACCTTATTAGTAAATAGTAAGTAAATTTAAAAAATATAAAAATAAACATACTAAGAAACACAGTAAAACCTACTGGAAAGTTGCTTGCTTTCTCTCTCTCCTTCTCCCTCTCTTTTTCTCTCCCCACTCCTTTCCCATTCCTTAGTTTCCCTTGGCCAATCTTTGTGTTTCATGTCTAGGCAGGGCTCTTACTTGATACAAGCCTAGAAAACCATGGATCAAACCTTTATAGATGCTGTATATTCAAAGGGAAAAATCGATCTTTTCTTGGGTGAATTAAAGTAATTTATTATACTTATAGTCCATTAAAAATAGCAGTAGTCTTGAATGCTAAGTGAAATACGGTGTAGTGTTTGATGAGGAAAGGAAGGGAAGGGACTTAACACCAGCCAGAAAGAAGTAAAGCTATGAATGGAGTAGGCAAGGAGATTCTTCACACGAGTATCCAGGGCTGGCTGGGATTTTTCTGTTTGTATTTCCAGTTTTGCTCTTTGTTCAGACCTTTGCTCAGTGACACAGACTGGCTGCCATGAGTCATGAAGCCAATGATGGAAAAAGTGCACCGGCAAGCCCCTGTGCTCATGGTCATCTTCGTTTTGGAACTACAGTCTAAAGGTAGAACTATTATGATTGTGTTTCATTTTTATTGCCTTTTCTAAAAAATTTACAATAGGAATAATATAATGACTACATGAGAATTTAATGTTTTATGACTGCAATAATAGACAAAATTTTGACTTGGTTTGTTATTATAAACCAAGCCAAATTGTTTTTAAAGCTCCAAAAAAGATAATAAATAATTTTCAGAGGAAGAAATCCAAGTAAATAGAGATTAACTAAGTAACCTAAATTCACTTACAGAACTAGAATTTGAACAAAGAACTCATTGACACAAGTCAGTGAGCAATAGTGGTGGAACCTGTCTCTACTTTATTATGGTAATCAAGATGATATGATTCTCTTAAGAGTTCTATTTTAATTTGTCCTGCATGGATAAAAAGCAATTTAAATTGAGAAATAAAAAATGTCTTATTCTATATAAATAAAAAATGAAACAGAAAAAAAAGGTCAGAGGAATTACTCAAGCAAAGAAATAAAATTTTCACTAAAGCAGCACTGAGTTTTTAATTCAGAGATTGTTGCTAGTCTCATATTGAAGCTATAGGAAAAAACATGCGTGAATTCTGAAAGCTGAAAGCCACCTCTTTAAGTTACCAAAGAAGTTAAAAAAAAAAGTCACTAATCCTCTGGTCTTAAAATAAACGCACCATTTACTAAGCAGTTATCTTGTCATTTAAATAGCAATCTTCTGAGCATATTTTAGCTACAAAATGCTCTCCTAAAATATGCCAAACACTAAACTTCATTTTATATGTTCCAAGAACAATTAGGTGAGCTAAAATTATACTTCTATCAGGTGTATATAGCGTTCCAATCTATGGCTTCATACCTAAAAAAAAAACCACATCAAAACCACCTATAGGGGAAAGCAAAACATAAAAGATTGGACAAGAGGGAATAAATACTCAGTCTTGAACATTCTATTAGGATTAATGGAGAGGACAGACCAAAGAGGGTAGGGAATGGGATTGTTAGAAGAAAACAAAAATAGAGAATATTGGGGTGGGAAGGGGAGGTTTGTAGGGTTCACTGGAATAAGTTTTTAGTCTTTCACCAAAATTCACAAAAAAATATATGCTTCTAAAGGTATCACAGGTGTCTAAAAAGCCTAAGGGTTTTTAACAGCAGACTCTAGGAAACTAAAATAATTCAAATACATAATTATTTTATTATGTTTTCTCTCTAGGATAATCATCCAAAAATAGTAGAAAAAATAATGTGTCTCAGAATCTACTTCAGATGTCATAAAGGTAAAAGAATTGTTGTTTTGATTGAAATTTTAAAAAACCAACAAAACACACAGAGAAAATCAGCATCAGAACAACAGGTATCTTGTTGTTTTGCTTCTGCTTTGTTATCACATTAGTACCAGATAATTTCATGAGAGAAATTAATGAGATTTACCATTTCCTAATAGCTACCCATCAGCCAGTGAATATTTGAGCATGTTCTTTGTCATGATGATTCACAGGACAGAAAGTAAAAATTGAATTATTCATACTTAACACATGGGAGCTGTATGTATTCAGTAGTTTTAGAGATCAGAATGCCAAAATATAGAATGTCAAAATATAGTATGTTTAGAACACTAAATATTTGTTCCAGGTTGTATAATTCAAGGAATATATCTTTAAAAGTTAATCATAAATCAAACAAGAAAATTAGAAAGTGAGCAAAAGAAGCAGTAACCTGTTTATTAGGGTCTCTTTTGTTCTTGATAAACACACATTAAGGCTGAATTTTGAGAATAAATTTTGTTTATGAGCAGGAATAAGAAAAAAAAACACTGCTAAAATTACTTAAATACTGTAAAGTCAGTATTTAATTTGGTTTATTATATAATATATAAGATCTCACTCAGTCTTTAAGATAATCTGATACTATCCTTTTTGCCTGTGAGTATCAGGCTACTTTAAGTATTCCAAGGATTTTAGTGCACCTTGTATTTTATAGAATCAGGAAGAGTACATGAGGGAACAGGGAAGAGATTCTTTTTTATGCCAGACTCTTATATCAGGTTCTGCAAGTTTGACTTTTGATTTACCATATTTAACTTTCTTAAGGGGGAGAAATTCTTTCCCTTTTAAGTTAACACTTATCATGAGCTCTAGCACTAATGTATTTGTTATGGTAGCAGCATATTAAGGTGGCTTATGCTGTGTTTATTTTACAGCATTAAACTGACATCTATATTTGTTTAACTGGAAAATTAAGTGTACTGATATCCTGAAGGAAGAGATAAGGTGTCATTTTTTATTCTGTTATGCATAGTGGGGCTATAAAATAGTTTATGTGTGGCTCTTCTCAGATGCCTTGATCTTTGCTAGAATGGAATGGAACATGTTTGAAACCTTCTTATGACCTCCCATCTTTCAGGGAGATAAATCAGTTTCCCCATGTTTCTGAGCTACTCCAAGATAATCTTTGGATTTACCTCTGTGCAGGGCCAAAGGGTTCACAGAAAAAATAGCTAATACCTTTCTTGGCTGTTTTGTCACACATAGTCATATCAATCCAGCAGTAGATGACATGTGGCAAGAAAAGTCAATGAAAATTTTACAATAATGAAGTTGAAAGAAAAGAAACCTTGCGTGATTAATTGCTCTTCATGCTTTTTAGTATCATTTAAATGACTCAGTTTTTTAAAAATTTCCCTCTAGCAGAGGAAATCACTGATATAAATGCTGATTGAGTCATTCAAGCCACTTAGAAAGATAGCATCATAGATTCTATTTTTTTTTCCAGTTTAATGTGTTTTTTACTATGGCAATCTATAGAAGCTATGAAACTCACCAGAAGCAAAAACAATCCAATGCAAGATGTAAGATATTAAATAAAAGGCACTTAATTTAACTAATGTTCAATGTAACAGGAGCCACAAACACAGCCAAGTAATAAAAGTAATACTGTTATTGAAATGGATTCTACTGCAAGAGCTATAAAGTGAGGGATAGTATGAAAATCTCATGGAGGACTTATTTAGATGGATAATGGCCATGATGCTTCACTTGCACTTAAGCAAATTAAGAACAATCTAACCAATAAATACAGCCTTTTAATCATGACCAGTAATACTTTTCAGAAATGATTGATTGGGAGTATTGTATATTGGAATTTTTCCACTTTGTCTCTTGCTTTGTCATCACAATTCCTTTCCCCATGTACACTTACAGCCTTCTGTATTCTCTATCTTTTCAGTAATTATTAATTGATTAAAGAAACAGCTAGATTATAGGATAACTACCAGTGTCCTACACATATATATGCCCAACATCCTGGCCCACTTCAATCTGCTCTTCATCCCACATATACATTGAAATGAAATCAAGAACCTTTCTTTGAACTGTTTCACAAGAAAAACTTTAATCTTCTAAATGGCCTGAGGAAACTGAGAAGATAAGTATATATAGTGAAATGTAGCCCTTCAAGTTAGAAATCAGTGGTCTTAGCCCAGCTAAACAACTCTTGAACACAAGAAAAGGGGAACAAAAAAAGGATTGGTGAAATCACTACTGTACATCATTGTACTGCCAGACCTCTCTTTCTGTCAGTGTTGATGAGTCTCCTTCCATTTTCTCAGTATTAATTCATGTTAATGTTTGATGGCAAGATATCATTCTAAAGTCTTTAAAAGCCCTTGAAGCATACTACATTTTGCTAACTTCTCAAGACTGAAGTACCGGAATATACGTGTGTCTGTTTTCACATGTACACAATTATGTAAAACCCAGTAAATCGGTCAGCTATTGGTAGATAAACATATGGATCTAAGTTCCACAGCCATGCTCCTTCTGCCTAATGAAGTTAGGAGCATGCAAAGGGGACAAGGCATTGCAACTACGTACCATCTTCCCACCTGAGAAGAAAGAAGATTGAGTATAATAGCAAAATAATTCTTCAACTACTTCTTTGATTTTCTTTGTTTTGTAAGTCATCCCCATGTCACTGAGTCTCTTTGATGTTTCTTAAAAATTCGTACAGACTAAACATTACATGGCAACATGTTGTGCTAAATTAAATTAGTATCAAACACTGTACTTGTGTGAGGAAATGAATTGTAAAAAAAGGTGAAAAATGCACAACTTCAAAGAAGTCTGTGATTCCTGCTTTTCCAATAATGAGGGCAGGCTGCATGAGCAATGTTATCTTGTACCAAACAATGTATAACAGAAAATTCAGCAGCTATGATTCATCATCAAAAACCACGAGGAGGAAAGGGAATATGTCACTAAAATTTAGTCACCAAAACATCTGCAGCAGAATCCAAATAGAGAACTTTTTTTCCCTATAGAATAATGCAGAAACATGGGTATACCCTTGAAACTGAGAAAGGTGAATTTTACTGGGCTGTATGAAATGTTTTTCAACTGTTTTGCAGTACAGACTGCAATATGTCCTGCAGTCAAGGACAGTAACTGTACTGAAAATGTTTCAATATGTATCCCAAAATGTTACCTTCAAAGAACAAATATCTTAAAGCACACTGAACTATTTATGAATATTCTATGTTTCTAAATGATTCCTACCAAATCTACTGAATTATTTACTAATTTAATAATTTATTCAATATACTCTATATTTATTTAATATAATATCTTAATATATGGCCTATAAAATCAAAGATAAAATATAGATACATTTTCAATTTTGCAGCAGTGGGCTCCTTATATGAAAGTTCTTACTTCCTTTTTGAAACTAGGTCAGTACCTGTATCTTAGGACAAAATCTGAAATCACTCAATCTTTATTATGTGCTTTTTGGTTATGTTTTCAGTGGAACAGACAGAGAAAATCTGTGGCATATGGGCACCCCAGGGTCCATGTTTTTCTGTTACAAAGAACTCAGACAAGGCTGCATTCCCCCTACTTTCCCACCCCAAAATACATCCATTATATGACAGATGACATTAGATAAGCATCCTGGAGATGAAGACAAGAACACACCCAGCTGGCTTCATATCCCTTCAAATCATGAGCTAGACAGCTCTGCACTGGGACTGACTGTAATGGCCTAGTTTGAAATTCTTCAGATAACACAGAGATTCACAAGGAGATAGCACTTAACAAGTTTATGTGCAAGCACATTTTCACTTTTTGTCTTGAGAATATTTCAGAATATTTTTCAGAATATGTGTACATGTATGTTTTAGCTGGAGGAAGGCACTGGCACCTCTCTGTAAAAAAAACTGATGCAAGGGCATAAACTTAGTACTAGAATTGTGCAGTTGACAGCATCTATCTAAAAGCTATATAACCGAAGGGAATGTATTTATCCTGACTGTTCCTGAAAGCTTGATGGTCTTTTTAAGCATTTGCATTAAATTCAAACTGTGCTTTCACCAGCACCATACTGTGTTTATGTAGGATTTTACCCAATCCAGGAGGAGAAGGACACAGGAAACACCTCCTAGAAGGTATAGATTCAAACAGTCAGTACAAATTCAATTAAATTTACTCATTATTACTCAAAATAGGATTTGTCTATTACTTTCTAGTCCTTTTCTAAAATCTTGTATATATGAAGAAACTGTATGACTCTATAAATTATAGGATACTAAATTTATTTCACTAGGAATCCTCACAAGCAAAAAAAAAAATTGGAAATAAATTTCAGATTAAACTCAGTGCAGATGAATGTGAATTGATTAACGTACCTTTATAGCTATGCATACAGAAACAAGCACACAAATATGTAGAAGAGAAATCAAAATTTGGGAAAATTGCCTCTGGATTGAACTATTCTTTATCAGAAACAGGATCTTGGGTTGTGAAAATTCTGCAAAGCTCAAAGCTCAGCATCATGAGGAGAAGCTAACCAAATGTGATTACAGACAAAAATCATTCCTTCTCTCAATAAATATATGATTCTGCCACGTCTTGAGTAATGTCCTTAGTTCTGGCTCTGTTCTATCAAAAATATTGCACAGAGTCAAGAAAAAAATAGCAACAAGGAAGTTTGAGGCTGTGGAGCCACACCCATATGAAGAAAAGCCCAAAGTTCTTCAATGTGGAAAAATGGTAAATGAATAAAGATATAATAGAGCCTTACAAATTTATGAACGGTGTCAGGATTCTGCACACAGGTATTAAATGTTCACTGAATCTTATGGCACAGGTACTAGGAATCTGAGAGTACCAAGTCAACCAGATCCCAATTCAAAACAAGACGGAGGCAGATATTCAGAAGCTGGAGCAGACAAGTGTAATTCCTCTACATGAACAGGGACATTTACACAGACTCAGGAGTAGAAAGGAAGATGAGTTCATGTAAAAGAAATACAAAATCAGGTGTTTCCTGTTAAAAACAAGTTGAGGACTGAGACAGCATTAGGCAGAAGAATATAAATTCCCAGGCCTTCTGTAGAAAAAAAAATCATCTGCTGATGAGACAAAATACTGGGTCAGACAATCCATCAGTCTGGGCCTGAACATCTTAACTTCTCCCTGAAAAAGGACAGTTAAAGTGGAGACAAAAATAAAAAATTACTTTTTCCTTTTCCCATTTTTTTCAAAATTTTTTGGCATAAATAACTATATTTTTTGTGGTAATCATCAAGAACAATGTCCTTATGAAGCTTGAGTTATGAAAGACAATAAAATGAGAGAAAAGAAAAGGAAATGCATGAAAAATTTCAGAGAAGAATATGTCAGAGGGTATGAATCTTCAAAGTAGTTCCAAGTGAAGAACTGGAGACAATCACAAAGATTGGTGCTATGCTGGCCCAACAAATACCAAATTAACACTTGACTGATGTGTCAAACCAATAAAGGTCTTGTTTTAGACCTTGGAATGAAATGCTTGAGAGACTGGAATGGCACTGTGCCTGACCTGATTGAACAGGAGTAGAAGGAACCAACCTATAAAGATTAAAGGACTTCCATCTACATGCCTATCTTGGCTATAACAAATTTGGACTCTTATACTGTGCTCCTTGCCTTCAGCATTGTGCTAAACTGATTAGCAAACTGCACTGGTATGCAAAGATAAAGATGTATAGCAGTGTATGAGCTTTAATCACTATCTGTTGAAGATTTGAAACTAACAGAAGCAGATAGGTTTCCTTTAGAAATGTTCACACCTATCACACCATTTTATGTGCAAAATGTACTGTTTAGTTAGTTAAAGTTTGTTGAATCTTTCTCTTTTTCACCTCAAACTTTTAGAGCTTCAGATGAATATTTACAATAGGGTTCTAATTTTCAATGTAATCTCAATATTGATTACTTCAGTTATTTATGCCTGAGTGAAATGAAAGAATCATTACTTACTTCTATTAATAACCTGAAAAAGAAAAAGCAAACAATGCATTAATTACATTTTCCATTTATACTACATTAAGAGCTGATGCAAAAAATGAGAAATGAGAAATGCATCTATAAAACCAAGAAGTTAATTGTGGACTGGAAATAATTAAAGAGTCTTCAGCCTGCAAACCTGCATACAGGAACCTGGGGGGGGTTAATAAACCAAAACATAGATATTCAAAGATATGAAGTACTTGGAGCACAGTAACACTGAGTGGGACTTTCTGCTCCAAATGGATGGTATTAGAAACAAACAAGCTTTTAGCTGCTTATATTATGGAGGAAAAGATTAAAATACAGTCAGTTTTATCTTCTATAGTATGTAAACTAATCAAATCAGAAACCAAAGGAATGAAAACCTCTTTCCATATAGCTATATGTGACCATTCTTGCAGAATGTTTACACAGTTGTGGACACTTCATTGTTCCAGACAACATCAGGAGCTCAGGAATTCAAGGAAGGACACTTTGAATAAACATAAGAACAGACAAATTTATGGGGAAAAAATTAAAAATTATAATAGGCATTCACTAACTAAATTGGAACTAAAAGATTAGATATGCAATTTATGTGGCCAATATAGACATTAAAGATTTTGTGAATTTTATGTTGCCTAAAGTCAAAAATTTGCACATTTCATTTCCTTTTTGTTCTTTTGTAGACAACAAGGCAGGATATTTTTTTTTCTCAAGAATTTGCAAAGAAGCAAAACTTGAAAATGTTTGTAAGAAAAACATGTGAGAATTTCTGCAGTAGAAACTAAGATGTAGTTGGAAGACAGCTTTAAAGCATTCCAAAACAATTCCTTGTAAAATACAAATGTTTGGGCTTATTGGTGAAGAGCAATAAATCTTTATATTTCTAGATTCATGGAGTCTAAGGAGAGAAAGAAAAGATACCATACAAAACAAGCAATAAATTGCATTGTGGTACTGGCAAGACATAAGAAAGGAAAAGGTAGTGCACTAAAATCACCATTAAAACAAAAAGGGTTAAAAATATCTATCCAAATATTATCACTATCGAGAAACCCTCATTTTGCAAGTTCCCTAAACAGATATTGAATTACAAGACCCACAATCCAATTCTGTAGAAAATGTGGGAGCATATTCACTCACTTCAGTGAAAAGGGTCAAATCAAAAAATCACCAAACCTGGGGACAGAACTTGTGGTGTTTGCATAGATCTGCTGAATACTCTTCTGGAGACTTGTGATAGTCATGTTTTGCTAGTCAATGTATATTTCAGCACTTATTTAAACACCTAAAATTTTGACTGCAATTAGTTTTTGTGTTAAACAAACTGGGTGTATTTGGCTCCTATGTTTTTTGCATTAAATTTATTTCTAATTCTTTGGCCACGTGCATCTTTGTAAGGGTCATTTTTCTGCCCATATCTGTATGCTGGCTTTTGCTGTTACTTGACATGACAATTAAGTAGGTTTAATTTATTCCAATTCATTTTTATTTTATCTAGTTTTGTATACCGACATGACAATCAAAGTATCCTTACTTAAACAAAGTTTTCCAGTCTCAATTCTACATATGCCTATAAAAATAGGCAAATATGTTGATTTAGATTCAGGTTTCCTGAGTGTTCAAGATATTTTATTTAAAGAGAGACTTAATTCTCCTTCTCAGTATCATGAGGATGTTGTATATCTATTTTAGCAAAATATATTGGCACATCTGCTTCAAACACACACACAGAGACACACACACACACACACATACTTGGAAGAGTAACAGCTTCTCAGGAAGATCAAGAAGATGGAGAATCATGATATGAGAGAATAATGATAATAATAAGGTCTTACTCAAATCCTAGTATCTGAAACAATATTAAAGAGATTACTGAAAAAGACAGACCAATAAGTGGACGGGTTTAACTATTTTAAATTTCCTTTGGCTTACAATTGCCTTTTTTAGATATAAATTTAAGATCTACTGGGTTTCAGTGGAGTAGTTATCATCTATGGAATTGTACAGAGATGACAGAAGTTGTACACAGGTGGAATTTGGTCCATTGGATCTTATCTAATTTTATCTGGACAGTAAATCTGTAAAATGGATTAGCCTTCAATTTTAATGTAATATTGTAAGTAAGATAAGATGGTTAGCTGTGATAAGGTTCTATAAAAGTTTAAGTAGCTGTTTTCAGGATAACTCTGTGGTAAGTGACCATCAGCTACATGCCAGTACCTAATTTGTTACACAGTTTTTCTTCTAACAAGTGGTTTATGGCTTCAGCAAGTATAAACAGTGGTGAATAGAATGGGAGAAATTTATACTTTTCAGATGTTTTAGATATCTACTGTGTTCATAGTATGTTTTTGTTCATCTTTCATCACAGATAGCTGTGAATGCTCACTTTTTCCATTAGGAATCGGTTTACTTAAGCTGAAATAAAGCAGAATACTTTCCTGTACTGAAATACCAAGACATGGTAAAACCCCTGAAACATCAACGACTCCTCCAATATTATTTGACACACTCACTGGAATCTAAGAGGAATTTGGATACTATGGAAACAACATCATTTCATTTCACTTTTGTATTCAAAGTTATTTTTGAAGTGTCAGAATACTGAAAGCATAAGACTTATTTTACTAGTACAAAGCTTATTTTACTTTCTTTTTTGCAATAATTAAATAAGTAAGCATGCACAATATGGTTTTAAGGTTTTTTTTATAAAATGTTTCCTATACTTCTAGGGGCAGAAATTGCACATATATTTTATGGTTTCCACTTGAAGTGTGTTTTCTTCTATTAAAAATTCACTAATAATATTTTGTGTGACCTTCTGGTGATGTTCCTCTGAATTAACTGCAGGTCTTAATGGGCCTAACTGGTAACGTGTGCATGCAGTAAACATCATCTTGTCCTACAAAACAAATTATTTCTTTATATATGCATTTTATAAATCACAATGGAAGTGAAAGTCTGCTAATAAAATTATTTCTTACAGTGCTGAACTTAATTTTCATCATCAATGAGTTTCTTACAACTTTATGGTTTCTGTACAGTCCCATGAGGATGGTGTTATAGTTTAAATATTATCCAAGAGCCTAAGAAGCTGTTCTTATAAAGGACTTGGATTGTTGAAATGAGTTTAGCAAGAAGTTTGGGTTCCTTGAATGTCATCTCTACATAACCTTGAACATGACAAATGAGGATTTGAAGAGCATTAATAATGTATGGGAAATGCAATCTATTTTCCGGCTCCACAGTCATAATTAGGTTCTGATGGAGCCGTCTGTACCAATTTACTGAGAACCTTTTATTTCAAAAACCTCCACTTTTCAGAGTGTTTATCAGTGATAGTGAGATGGCGTCAAGGCCAAGTTTAGAAGTGAAAAATTAGGAATTTGGTGTGAGTTGCTCGCCCTTATACCAGTTATTGTCACAGTAGACAGGTGAGCCTAGTCTGCTGCTGACTAATGCAAGTTATACTGTAATTTATGCAGAAAGGAACAGGTTCTACAATACATATGAGGGCCCCAGGAAAATATATAAATGTTTTGGTCTATATAATCTAAATAATTAGAAACAGCAAACAGGTAGAAATAGCTTCTGTGCTAATATTTTGCATTTAGTTAGCAGACCAAAATCCCATAGTTATGAAGATGTTTTATTATGATGACTATGATATTCTCTAGAGCTGTACCCTTTAATTTTATATTAAAATTATTTAAGTCAATTTTATGCACTATGCACAGAAAATGTTTTCTGGAATGAATAATCACATATTGATTTTTTTTCCCTCCTTATATTTCTTATGAAATTTTTAGTGGTTAGGAGAAGTATCATATTACAGTACTGACTCCTAAGGGGGATGGAATTTGCAAATGAGACAGGAAAAAAAACCTGTAAGTTTGAATGCAATCTTTGCAGTTGTGATGATGTCCTATAATCTCTCATAAAATCTCTTTAATGTTTTCTTTAAAACAATGATTCCTATTGATCATTCCATACTCATATACCATAATTTTAGGTGGACCACAAAAGTTGCTAATAATCAATGTTGTTTTCATGATTTGCCAATAACTGCAGTTTACATACGATAAATCAAGCACTAACAAATGTAGCGCACTGAGCTGCACTCCTGGCTTGTGTAGGAGATGTTGTGACCCACTGGAATCTTTGCACTGCATAGTTCTGTTTTATCTGAGCAGGAATAGGCATCAATCAATTTTCAATAGATATATTCCACTACAAGATTATAATATTATGCCAGTACCCAATTATGCTGGGGTCAGTGCTAACGTGTGATAGGATGTGAACAAAATAGGGCAATCTCTTTAAATGAGATTTTTAAAATATTAAAATTAAATTATGTTAATCATTGATTCAATTAATGGAAAAAAATTGAGATGTTGTGGCTAGTAGACAGCAGTTTCTCTCTGCAGTCATTTCATTACACAAGAAAAAAAACTTGCTTAGTTTTAGCCTGTGCAATTGTGATACTGCCATATTTTTAAAAAAAATTCTTATAGAGGTCAGATAATGTACTTTAGTTATTCCAATAGATATTTTTTCTTTACTTGCAAAACTTTGGTTGTCACAGTAAATTATCAATTACTGAAAGACTTATCTTGGTTATTTTAGTATGACTATATACATATTGGAGCTGGTTCATAGGATCTGAAAAAAGTTACAATTATCACATGTCAAAAATTTTAAAAAGTAGAATTTAGAGGCTGTGGTGGAAGGAATGCCTGTCAGCAATACATTATTTATAGGAGTTATCTAAGTTAGAAAAATTTCTTACAAATTCTGCATTGATTGCAGCTGGTGAGGCGCTGTAAGTGTGAGACTGAAGGGGAAGATGTTCTGTGGGGGCAAATTCTCTTCAAAGGCAGAGCAAGAGGAAGCAAAAAGAGTAAGAAAGAGCAGAAGAATACCAAGGCCAGGGCCAGAGGAGAAGCAGCAGGTGCTCTGTGGAGGAGAAGGCATTCCTGGCAGCCCTTGCAAGGACACATACAATGGAGGAGATACACACTGCGGGCTGGGGAGAGCACATGTTGGAGCAAAAGAAAAGTGTGACAAAAAAGCACCAGCAGAGAGCAAGGACTGTGTACTGCCTGCAACCTCCTCATCCTTGTTTCCTCTTACCTGAATCAATAATTATTTTATTTGGCAATTTTCCCCAAATCAAGTCTCCTTTCCCCATGGCAGTAATTCGTAAACAAACTCTATTTTTATCTCAATCCATGAAACTTTTTACTTCTGTTCTTCTTACCTATTCTCTTTTGTCCTGCCAAAGAGGGAGGAAGAATCAGTGAACAGCTGAGTGGAAGTATTGCTGCTAGCCAAGGATAGCCTACTGGAAATGTCAGCAAAATATAAATTTTCCTCTAGTTCTGATCAAGCGTATATTTCTGCAAAAGCAGGTTTACCCACTATCCCTTGGAATTTGACCCCCATCATTGAATCATGGTGTGAGTGTTCATTTCTTTCTCTACTACCTCTTCTTCTATCAATCTGTCTGGGAATTAAAATTCTGTCTATTATTAATATTAGGTTGTATCACGGCTTTGCTGTGATTTGACCATGCTGTAAATGATGTCACTTCCTCTCCAGTGATTGGTAGTATTATTAACTCGGAGGTTTCAAAATCATTAGTCATCTATTTCTTCTTTTCTCAGTAATCCGTGAAATTTAATTAAAATATTCTGACTTTAAAAAGGAGTTGACTGGTTTCCTAGCTTTAATACATTTGGGGTTTTTCCCAAATGTTTTCTATGTGTTTCAACATCAGAAGTATTAGGATGCACAATGTAAAGCTTTTGTTCTTAACTATGTGAAAAATATTTTTTTCTCATTGCAAAAAAAACTGAGATCTCAGGCAGTTGCTAATAGTGTTTATTAAAGCTTTGAGTACTTCAAGACCAAATAATAAATTCTTTTTGTTAGTATTTATATCCATAGTTACCTGCTGCTTTTTAAACATCCAACCATATACTTGGATATGTATGGAGGGGCATGAATGTGTAAGTACACGTGTCCATGCAGACCTTAGATAGTTGTGTGTGCACAAAAGAAATCAGCAGACAAAATGTGTGTTCCCTTCACAGCTTAAAATCCTCTTTGCAGAAGTTAATGAATTATAATGGAAACATCTCTGTCGTCTAAAAATGTACCTCAGTCCCTCCCATGCATGGTAACATTTATCAGTTTTACTTATCTCCCCTGAATATAAATTCAGATCATTTTTCAGCAATCCTAATCTGATGCTGTACACAAGGATTTGATAATTTGGCAATGGTTTTCAGTATAAGCAATGAGAGATTACAGAGCATTGCTGGATGGGGAATAATTGCTAAAGACATGCAGTCGGAGTCTTGGCCTTCCCAATGTATACAATGATACAAAGAATGCAGTCCTGGTCAAAGGATTGTCAGATAACAACCACAATGGAGCTTTGAGCTAAAGCAGTTATTATTGTATACCCTTTAAACAAAGAAGTTGAAGGCTGCTCCACTCCTTCAGGAAGAATTTTTTTTTGCAATTTAGTTAACATTCACAGGAAAATAAAAATGCATCTGCAGTGCTGACTTGTGTAAATCTGCTTCTGAAGTAATAGTTGCACAGGTGAAGTCTTCTGTTTACTGCTTTTCCACAGATTGGAGTAATGGGCTACTTCTCAGTTATGAGGGAAAAAAAAGACTGAACACTACCTAAAGACATCTGTACTTTTCTGTGCTGGCAGATGGAAGCCAGGTGACATACCTTAGACCCTTTTAAACAGTCAGAGGCACAAATTTAGGCAACTGAACTGGCCCAAGTGGCAGTATTGACAAGAGACTTGACCCAGCACCTTGTATATGGAGACATGCTCTGTGACCTTTGAAATGCTCTGGGTTTACTGCATGGCCTCCAGCTGCTGCTCAGGTGGGAACATTCCATATGATTCCTGGGTCATATTTGTTAACTGGAGAGAGTGTCTGTACTACATGCCCAACTGGCAGCTCAAACAGAATCAAAAACCTATGCACAAGCCTCTGGGCTGAGGTAAAGTTTAATATTAAGACATCCATCTCTATTTAGAGGTCTAGATGTGTGCTGCATGTTTAGGTTTGCTTGTCAGTGCTTCGGTGAGACTGAGGGAGCAAATCAGCTGACAAACCACAATATTCAGAGGGACTTGTGGTGCAGGGAAAGAGCGGTCAGATGAATGAATGAATGAATGAATTAATTAATTAATTAATTAATTAATTAAATAATTAATGACAAAATAAGGGGAAAATACAAAGCAAGAAATGCTAATCTGTTTAGGAAGAAGCTTTCATGGAAAGTGTGGGAGACAAAAGTATTGATAGCAGGAGTGCTTTATTTTGCTTTGTCCTGGCAAAGAACACTAAAGATAGATCACAAATTCTGCAGATGGAATAATATATTTTATAATGGGATTATTTTATAAATGAGAATTCTATGATTTTAAAAGTTCTAAGAAAATTGAAGATATTTTAAAAGAAGCAATTTAAGCAAAAATACTAAGAAACAAATCTTTCAATATTTTATCAGAAAAAATAAGTTCAAAAAGAAATAATAAATAGCTTTGTATTCCTGGATTTTTATTTATGAAATATTTGATAAAAACATCTTCCGATGAGCTTTTGTAATGGAAGTCCATATTAGGAATTGGAAAAGGAAGTCTGTTGAAATGATGCAGACAAAAAAAGTAGTAAAAGTATAGTGACAGGTAAATCAAAAAAGTCTTTTAAGATTATAATGAACAGATGAAGTGTTAAAAGAGGAGAAATGAAAGAAAAAGAAAAAGAAAAAGAAAAAGAAAAAGAAAAAGAAAAAGAAAAAGAAAAAGAAAAAGAAAAAGAAAAAGAAAAAGAAAAAGAAAAAGAAAAAGAAAAAGAAAAATTATGTGAAAAGGAAAATGACATAATATCTTGTAATTGAAAATAACAATCTTTAATCTGGCACCAGCAGTGGAAACAGGAAAAGCATGGTTTTCAAGGTAGTTCATTACCCTTTTTGCTTTAGGAAACAAAGAGGATAACTGCAGCAGAATTTGTGAACATTTCCTAAAACCGAAATTCTGCGATGTCCCTTCCCTGCATACTGAGGAATGTGAATGGAAAGAGAGGAGTTTGGATTGGGTTTCAGTACACCCAGCAGCCTGAGAAGGAGAAAAATAGATTGAATAGAAAGGACTGTGTTTTTCCTCCACATAAGAAACAAATCTGAGATCGGAGTGCCTCTGAAAGCTGCACTCACAAACAACACTAATTCCTTTATTTTCAGGTTTCTGTCACCTTGACTCTCTGCTAAGGTGAACCTAACTCTCTCCTAAGGAATGACATGAGTTTATGTGCCTAGGAAGGTGAGGAGCAGGAGCATTGATTGGGAGAAAGCTGTGAGAAAGGGAAAGAGACAGAAAACAAAACTGCAGCAGCTGAGGAAACCTTCAGAAGTCTCATTTCTCCCATCGTACTGGTTTATTATAGATGGCATTCCAGTCAATTTAATTATGAAAACATTTGTCACTCCCAGCTGAGGAGGAATAAAAGCCAGTGACCACAAAGGTGATCGCATTACTCACCTCTATTATTAAAGGTACCATTTAAATCCCATTGAAATGAATGAAAAAAAACAGGAGATTTACAATGAAATGAGACCATGGCATAACCACACCAAATAAATAATCTACTCTGTTGTTTTATAAACTGCTGTGGGTCTTTAAATAAGTAAGGAAGATCATATGGAACATGGTTGCTATTACAAAGCTAGTTGATCTATTCTATAATTGCTGTTATGTGTTTTGTGTGCAATCATAGAACGCTATTTCTGTGTGAACCTTTTATTAATTTCCAGGTAGGCTGCCAAAAGTATGATGGATTTTTTTTTAGAACCAAGGACTCAGGGGATCCAGCCAGCTCACATCTTATACTAATCAGTAATTTTATAATTATTGACAAATCAGCTAAAGTACAAGCTTCATTTGGAACTATATTTGACCAACTACTTTGTTAGAGTAAATCTATTTTCCTGTCAAACAGATTGAAACTGTATTTATTCATTGCTTTAAAAATGATAGCTGGCATAAGAATGCATCTGGCACCAGAAGCTTATACAGCTCAATTTAGGTATTGCAGACACTCCAGTTAGCCTTTAGTGACTTGCTTATATGCTGTATATATAGTATTTTTTTATTTTTCTTTTTAGATGGGCTTATACATCACTATCAAGTTGACTTGATTGACAACTTGAAATAGAACAAGGAAGATTTTTTCTTCTATTTATCTGCTTGCTATTTTTCGCAAAAAATGTAAATAGGGTATCTTGGAGGTTAATTTTCTGAACTCTGTGTGAGCAGAGTGCTCTAAAATTAATAAGTGATAACAGAATTTATATCTATGTTTCTCATAGACTCCTATGAACACATATTTGTTGGATTTTTTCCTAGCTCTGGGAAGCCATCATTTTAACTCTAAGGATAAAAGTATATCTTTCTGGTGTATTAGCTTCCATTTCACTGCCTTGTGTTCAGAAATGTTGGTGAAGTTGCCTGTACAGTAGTAAGTTATCAAAAGAATTTCACTACTATAAGACTGAGATGTCTTGACCCTGTCCAACCACAGCTTTAGGAATATTAGGATTGCCTATTCAATACACAGGGGGAGTTAGGGGCTGGACCCAGCAAATGGGACAGTTATCCAAAAAAGCAGCTTGAGGAAAAAGAGTGAGCTTGTATTGGAAAAAAGAACATTCACTAAACCAGTTTTGAAGTGCATCTAGTGCTCCTTCAGCTACACTCACATCAGCCCAGAGCATATGAATATGAATGTCTGTTGGAGTCATTTGACATGAAAGAACATTTTCTGTATGACAGAAGCTGTCTCATTTTGGATATGTTACCAGCGACCAATGTATTCCAACTACTTGACAAATGCACGACTGGTGTGGTCAAGACTTGATTTTGACCACTTTCCTTGAAAAAAAGATACCCACTACTTCTCCAGCAGTGTAAATGATGGAGACACTTCCTCTTCCATTGGGTTGTAACCTGAGATAGTGCAGATGATGTTAGCTTTGCCATGGAGGAAACTTTTGCGCCTATGGAGCAGCTCTGGAGAACCAGCAGTGTCAGTGTGGGAGTGGATCATCTCCTCTGCTATAAAAACAAACATTGGAAGGTAATGGAAAACCAGGATTCGAATTTGTGGCAATTGAAGTCTCAACTTAATCTCTAACTTCTGGACCATGCTTCCTTTATGGTAATGACGCTATTGTAAGAGAATATTCTTTATTCCTCTGCAGAGATATGCCTGTATCCAGTCTGAAGGATGCAAAAACCAATGAAAAGACTCTCAGGGGGTTCATTGCCTTCTAGTTTCACTTTAATGCACATTTCAATGGACATCACAATTTAAAGTTGTGTTTCAGGCAGCACAAATCATGCTATAGTATTAGAAACTGTTTCAGCTCATGATGAGACAGTTAATAAGCCTTGAAAGATATAAGATGCACTCAGGAGAATCAAAGCAATGACACTTAGCTGAGTCATCAGAGAAGACTTCTTCCCTCATCTATTCTGGCATCTGTTAAAATGAAGATATTTCAATCTTTTCCATTAATGACTGATTAATGATCTATGGCATTTCACTACCTGCTGAAAATATGCCCACAGAGTCACAAAGCTTTTAAGCTGTAGAGAAAGGGAAAGAGACGAAAACAAAACTGCAGCATGAGGAAACCTTCAAGTCTCATTTCTCCCATCGTACTGGCTTTATTAAAGATGGCATTCCAGTCAATTTAATTATGAAAACATTTGTCCTCCCAGCTGAGGAAATAAAAGCCAGTGACCACAAAGGGATCCCCGCGTTCACCTCTATTATTAAAGGTACCATTTAAATCCCATTGAAATGAATGAAAAAAACAGGAGATTTACAATGAAATGAGACCATGGCATAACCACACCAAATAAATAATCTACTCTGTTGTTTTATAAACTGCTGTGGGTCTTTAAATAAGTAAGGAAGATCATATGAATACATGGTTTACTTATAAAGCTAGTTGATCTATTCTATAATTGCTGTTATGTGTTTTTGTATTGCAATCATAGAACGCTATTTCTGTGTGAACCTTTTATTAATTTCCAGGTAGGCTGCCAAAAGTATGATGGATTTTTTTTTTTGGTACAAGGACTCAGGGATCCAGCCAGCTCACATCTTATACTAATCAGTAATTTTATAATTATTGACAAATCAGCTAAAGTACAAACTTCATTTGGAACTATATTTGACCAACTACTTTGTTAGAGTAAATCTATTTTCCTGTCAAACAGATTGAAACTGTATTTATTCATTGCTTTAAAAATGATAGCTGGCATAAGAATGCATCTGGCACCAGAAGCTTATACAGCTCAATTTAGGTATTGCAGAGACACTCCAGTCAAATTATTTTTATGACTTGCTTATATGCTGTATATATAGTATTTTTTATTTTTCTTTCAGATGGGCTTATACATCACTATCAAGTTGACTTTGATTGACAACTTGAAATAGAACAAGGAAGATTTTTCTTCTATTTATCTGCTTTTTTTTTTTACAAAAAATGTAAATAGGGTATCTTGGAGGTTAATTTTTCTGAACTCTGTGTGAGCAGAGTGCTCAAAATTAATAAGTGATAACAAATTTATATCTATGTTTCTCATAGACTCCTATGAACACATATTTGTTGGATTTTTTCCTAGCTCTGGGAAGCCATCATTTTAACTCTAAGGATAAAAGTGTATCTTTCTGGTATTAGCTTCCATTTCTGCCTTGTGTTCAGAAATGTTGGTGAAGTTGCCTGTACAGTGAGTTATCAAAAGAATTTCACCACTATAAGACTGAGATGTCTTGACCCTGTCCAACCACAGCTTTTAGGAATATTAGGATTGCCTATTCAATACACAGGGGAGTTAGGGGCTGGACCCAGCAAATGGGACAGTTATCCAAAAAGCAGCTTGAGGAAAAAGAGTGAGCTTGTATTGGAAAAAAGAACATTCACTAAACCAGTTTTGAAGTGTGTCTAGTGCTCCTTCAGCTACACTCACATCAGCCCAGAGCATATGAATATGAATGTCTGTTGGAGTCATTTGACATGAAAGAACATTTTCTGTATGACAGAAGCTGTCTCATTTTGGATATGTTACCAGCGACCAATGTATTCCAACTGCTTGACAAATGCATGACTGGTGTGGTCAAGACTTGATTTTGATCACTTTCCTTGAAAAAAAGATACCCACTACTTCTCCAGCAGTGTAAATGATGCAGACACTTCCTCTTCCATTGGGTTGTAACCTGAGATAGTGCAGATGATGTTAGCTTTGCCATGGAGGAAACTTTTGCACCTATGGAGCAGCTCTGGAGAACCAGCAGTGTCAGTGTGGGAGTGGATCATCTCCTCTGTTATAAAAACAAACATTGAAAGGTAATGGAAAACCAGGATTTGAATTTGTGGCAATTGAAGCCTCAACTTAATCTCTAACTTCTGGACCATGCTTCCTTTATGGTAATGACGCTATTGTAAGAGAATATTCTTTATTCTTCTGCAGAGATATGCCTGTATCCAGTCTGAAGGATGCAAAAACCAATGAAAAGACTCTCAGGGGGTTCATTGCCTTCTAGTTTCACTTTAATGCACATTTCAATGGACATCACAATTTAAAGTTGTGTTTCAGGCAGCACAAATCATGCTATAGTATTAGAAACTGTTTCAGCTCATGATGAGGCAGTTAATAAGCCTTGAAAGATATAAGATGCACTCAGGAGAATCAAAGCAATGACACTTAGCTGAGTCATCAGAGAAGACTTCTTCCCTCATCTATTCTGGCATCTGTTAAAATGAAGATATTTCAATCTTTTCCATTAATGACTGATTAATGATCTATGGCATTTCACTACCTGCTGAAAATATGCCCACAGAGTCACAAAGCTTTTAATGACTGCTTATTCTATATTATGGCATCCCAAAAGACAGCTCTATGTTTCACATATAGAATATCTATCTCAACAATTTTTTGTGGCATCTAACAGAATCATCAATGTCTTTGTCATTCTGTCTCATATTAGTTACATAATATTTTATTTTTGTACTTTGATCTCTGAGACTTTTATAAGGTAATTCCTATCCATTATTCCTTCTGAGCAATCAGTGTAAATGGTAAGTAACATAGAAAATATAATTTTTTTTCAAATAATATTTACTACACACTACTTACCTTTAATTTTACAATAACATACAAATCTTTTTCAATGTATATTGGAAAAATTATTTATCCACCTAAAATGACAAACCTAGTATTATATTCCCTCAATAAATACAGAAGGACAGGAACATGTAAAACTCCTTTTAAGTTCCTTAAAAAGTTGTTTGGGTTTTTTTAAATAAACAAAACAAACAGTTGTGATATTTCCAAAAGAAAGGTCAAAATGAAAAAAAGTTTCTTTTTTTTTTTTTTTTTTTCATGAGAAAATTAAACTTACGAGAGAGAGAAGAGGTAAGAACTGTGAACACAGTGAACATTTCTGGTTTGGTTGCCTGTTCTTCTCATGGTGAAGAAGAGGAGAATATTATTTTAGGTCTCTTTTTAAATGAAAAATTCATATACCAACTCTACTTTTTAACTTAAATGCTTAAATCAAGTCAGGATTTAACAGGATGAGGCCTTTTGAAGATCCAGGAGCAATTGAATTACAGTATACAAAATAATATACTTAATGATAGAGCAATCTCAATTAGGTAACACATTTGTCAGCTCAACAGTTTTGTCAGTACGGAATTAATAATGAATACACACTTACTTACTGCCACTGGCATTAACCCAATATATATCATAACATTGCCATTTATTCCTTATTTATACATATTTGGAGGGAGAGAGATGCACACTGTAGGTAAGTAATGTCCATACTTCAGAATTGTTTTTCAATCATCTGCACACTGTTAAACACTGTGAAGAAAAGACCTTGTACTACCACTTTGGTGCATTTTTCAAATTAGTCCAGACCAAGTGCTGCCACTGTAGATTTTAAATGGCTTAGTCTATGAGCAGGGAAGTCTGGAGATGGCAAACCAGGTAAATTAAGCTTCAAAAAATATTTTCAGAAATGCCTCTCTCATGCAATCACAGGCAATAAGGCAAATGTGTAAGAGTATAATCACATAATAATATTTTGGGACATATGCTTGTAAATACTTTGGAACATAACTTGTAAATGCATTAGAACTGCATGGACATTACCTCAAATTATTGTGGAAATGGAACATATGACTGTAAATCACAGCAAGATAAATTATAGTTCACTCTAGGTGGTTTTCATTAGGCGTGCACAAATTCTCACCTATTGTGAAATATGTATAAAGTCAGAAGCAATTTTGTCTATACTATCAATTTTCAAGGTACCATAGGAATAAATTAGCGAATTACAAGGCAAATTGTCTCCAAATACACAAATAATAATAATATAATATAAGCATATTTCTTTAGTAAAATGTAAGTGTTAGAAACCTTCATCTGAATGATATCTAAAAATAATCTGGAAGTATTCTAGTTCCTCTGATGAAATGCAGCCTGGAGGGCTCTAACCAAACTGATAATCAGGAAGCTGCAGCTTCAAGGAGAAAAAAGGAGGAACTGTCTGGGTGGTCTGATGTGAGTTGATTGCAAGAGCTCCATTATCCTAAAATGGATACCAGGTATCCAAGCAGTCACCAATGTATAAACATTAAGTGTGAGTAGAGTGCTGGAGACAGAGAACCCTTTGGGAAATAAGAAGAAACAAAAGAAACTTAAATAGTCATACTGATTGCATTGTATCATAGAAAGACAGAGACCAATTGCTTCTGCATAGTCTGAGGAATATCTATTAGAGTATCTGCGATGAAACCCTAGTCCTCTGTTCAGAAGTGACTGAAATTATAATGAAATCAGTCCTCCTAGAAATAAAATTCAGCTCAATAATTGCTGCAGTAAGCCTATTCCCTCTGGCTGTACTAGAGTGTAATTTTTATTATTTTTGAATTTTGAGTGCATAACCTAGTCATCACATTGGTGAGCAAAAATCTTTAAAAAAAGATAAAACCAATTGTTGGATTTAGGCTTCACATACTTTCTGGCAGAAATTATCTGAATTTAATACTTTAATGGTTCATTTGCCATTCCTCATGAATGGGCAAGAGATGGAGGGAAGTGGAAAGGAAGGAACCTTCAGAACTGCATCTGTTTTCTGCTTAAAAGCAACCCTTATTTTCTTTGATGCTTATTCTGACTCTACTGCTTCTGCTGAATGCCAGATCAGATGCTCCTACGACAGTGCTAAATTGAATGAATTAAAGGAGAGGAGGGAAAAAAAGAGGACCTTTAAAAAAAAAAAAAACAAAAGTGAATGCCTGTGCCAATTACAAAAACTGGCAAAAACTGGAACTGGTAAGCCAGTTTCTTCTCTCCTGAAAAAAAAAAAAAGTTTACTCATCTAGATTTAAGAGATCCAGAATGTGTCCTCTTTACCTTGGTAAACTTAGTAACCTCCAGTGGTCTGCATTGAAAACAAAGATCTTTCCCCTTGACCATTTCTGTTATTGGCTACATGCGTTTGTCTGGTGAGTTAAAGGACTCTCTAGAAATCTATTTTCACTCAAAAGTTTTTATATGATAGGAAGGATGAAAACAAGAAAATACAGACACATCTATTCCATGGATTAATTACATCTTTTGAATACAACTGGGTCTAGGGAAATAAAACGTTTGACAAGAATAATTTCTCACCAACCAGAAAGTAAAAAACTCTGGGAAAGAAAGCAAGAATTTTTTATCAAGATGCCCTTGCAACAGAATCCTTACATTTTTCTTATTGTGATTTTGCTCTTTTTTAAATACACTGGTCATTCTTGTCTTTAATTGTGTACAAAACCTTCAAATTGTTTTGCTTGTCAAAAATATATTTCTCCTTTTCCACAACCAACACAAAAATATTTCATGTCATTTTAAGCCAAAAAAATCCAATACAGTTGAAAGAAATTGCTTCAGTCATTTGAGAACTCTACAGAAATATTGTGAAATACTAAATTCAGGTCAACAGGAAGTTCAAGCAACTTTGTGTTTCTTTCTGCATTAAAAAAGGTAGACAATGAACTGAACAAATTCAGAAGTTCTAAAGCAGCATGGATCTTATTGTTTCATAAATCACAAGGAATAAAATACATGGTGTTAAGATTCTACATGTAAAATTGATTTCTATTTGTTAAGACTTTCTTTTTTTTAACTACATTAGGTATTCCCTTATGCTCTCTGAACAACTTTTACCAGTTGGCATGTAGTTTTGATGAATTTATTTGCTTCAATTTGCTCTAGGACATATTTCTATGGTACTTATGGATGCATATGGGTTATATTATGGAACTGATCCATTCACTGACCAGCAGAAGTGAACTCTATTCTTCCTGCATCTGACAGGCCTTTCTTTTTTTATGATATTTGCAACTTCACTTTTGTATCACTATGTGTGTAAACATTTTTTTACATGGTGGAGTTTTCATACAAGATCCCAATCCTGCTTTGTAAGGGAAAGGAATTAATTCATAGCAGTTTATGATCTGAACTCCAATGACGAGGATTTTTCTTTTCCTCTTACTTCCCTGTAACATTTCTAACTTGGCAAAAGAAATATTACATGAATGAGTTTCAAGACTTCCTTGCAGTGTGATGGTGCTACCTGGTCAGGTTATAGCACTGCAGCTTGAAGGAATGAAAATCAGTCTCCACTTTATTATCTAATGACAGCTGCTATAGAACTTTATGTTATGTCTTTTTTTTACTTAAAATGTAATGGAGTCTGTTGTAGCCAACCACCTCTCTAATACTTAGTCTTTTAACCTAACCTCATCTTTTTTGTTAGATTAGGTATTTTGCTTCCCTTCTTGCTAAAAGTTCTGACTGACATTTCCTGTGTGTTTTCAATATCTTATTTTTTTTCCTCTTTACAGTATTTCTAATTCACTTTCTTTATTCCCATTTACTCTGTCAGAGGTTTTGTTCTTCTCTGGCTTGGTTGAATAAAAATGAAAAAAAAGGAAAGAGAACCTGTCTTCCTGTATTAGACATTACAGCTTTCCCAAATTCATTTTGCTTCTCTCGTATGGATCCTTACTTAGCACTTTTCTGATTTAGCCAAAATTAAATCTCACTATTTCTTTGTGTTTTACAGTAGATCTGATTAAATAGTGTAACGTAAAATTATAATCATCTTGCTGGGTAAAGTTGAAAGAGTTATTCTGTGATATTTTATTGTGTCTATTCTAGCATTAAAACTGAAAAAAAATCTAGGTATATTAAAAAGCTTAAATTTTTTTGTTATACTCCATTTGCACATACTAGATTTTTTTTTTTGTGATATCATTTTCTATTATCCTAGACTAAAAGAGTCACAGACATTAGTGGTCAAAGTCACAGAGTAGGACATCTGATCTATTTTTATTCCAGCACTGTTTTTTTGACAATACATTATCAGAATACTTTGTCTAGTCTACATTTCCATGACCCTTTTCCAGTTCTTCTAAAGACTTTCAGAGATATTTCTGCTGATATTCATCCAGCATTATGCTGTACACAGTTTCATCCAAGTTCTTCTTGCTAAAATGACCTCAGACCATTCTAGAAATGTTTTTTGTTCCTCAAGAAAATTCTTGACCACTGGAATGCATGGGCAACTTGCACTGATGCCAACAGGATATGTGTGTTAGAGAATGAATATGGCTTTTAGAATTTACAATAATGGTAATTATTTTATATCCTCTTTATAATGTTAATGGCAATTATTTTATATCCTCTTTATAATTCTTGAATTAATAGACATGATATGGGAAATTTCCAATTATATCAGATGTGTATCTTAGTGTCTGTAATGCGATAATTATAATAATTGCAGCAATTGTTCCCAGGAGAATATTTATAGCTTTAAGAAAATACCCAAAACTCAATGTAAAAGGCGTGGAGGGAAGAAAGCAGTACAGAAAGACATGTAAAAGAATCTGCATGGTCTTAGAGTTAATAAATTATTCATCGTTGACTCTAGGGCTTCTCAACTCCCAACAACTGCTTCTAGCCACTCAGCATACAGCAGTCAAATGCATTTTTTGAGTAAACAAAAGTTATTTTTCCATTTTCAAGTATAACCCATTAAAAAAAGCCAATAATTAAAAACAAACCAAAACCAAAACAAAAAATCAAACCAAAAACAAAACAAAAAACAAATAAAACAAAAATCAAAAACCGAAACCCAAAAATCAAAAACCAAAAACAAACCAAAACCACCCCAAAACAAACAACCAAACTAAATCACCAAAATCTGAAAAAAAAAAAACCTGATCACCTCATAGAATTGCTTATTCTGAGGAGGTAAGAACATGAGGCTCAGAACAGTAGCTCTCACATCCAAGAAGAAAGCTCTAAGTACTGTACACAAGCTTGCCTCCCTAGGAAGCACTCCAGGATGTGTAGAGTGTTGAATTATTGAGGACCAATAGGAAAGCAAAGCCAAAGGAGAGTTACCTTTCTAGTGAATTACAGAAATTATTATTGATGTATTTTCTACATAGAAACAGTATGTTTTTCATGAAAAATGATGCTTTCAAATAATCCATTGACTCCAAAAACTAAGACAAAGGAAAAGAAGAACCTCTGCTGATTGTGATTCAAAAAATATAAGGTTGGTAGTACTCACATGAAGTAATTTTCATCCAAGGACTTGAAAGGATTTGACAAAATTAAATTAGTACTCTCAATACTCATGAGGATCAGATATCTTGTTCCTACAGAGAGGAAAAGAGAGATTTGGAAGGCTAAATGTTTCAGCAAAGTTCACAAAACACGCTCAGACTTAAACTGAGAGAGGAATCCATTAGCTCTCCAAATATTTTATTTCTCTGCCCACTATGTGCCCTCCCGCATTTCATCATTAACCCAAGAAACCTCCATACTGTTCTAAACATTCATGAATGCCTCTGTCCTTTGTATACATTCTCTCACTGTTCTCTTTTTGTGTTCGATATACATAGTTTGCTACTTCCCTATAAGATTGTAAGATTTGCAATTATATAAATCACCCTCATTTTTCTATTGTAAATAGTTTTCCAAACCTGAGGGGAATGTGGCTAATTTTGATTTATTTCTTTCCGAATAGTTCAATTATAGACAGATGTGGGTAATTGTTCTGGGGTGACTTCCTGATGCTTGGATCCCCAATCACCTGTTCTGCTTATGCTGGATATTGAGCTCTGTGCCTTTAGGACTGGTTCTGAGAGCCAAAGAGGGGGGAGAAGCACGCAGGATGTCTGCAGAAGCTGCACTCACTTCCCTGCATTCCTGCTCCTGGGCTGTGTTGTCTGCAGCATGGACTGCAGGAGAGAGCTCTCCTTTACTTTTAGTCAGTTTTTTTAACTAGCTGAGGTAAAAAAGTTTCCCGAACTGTGGCTTTTTTTTTCTTAGAACTGCTCAAACCTACTCTAGACAAAAAACCCAAAAAACCACGGGAAGTTCACTCCTGTGAACCACTGAAGCCTGGGAACGTGGCATTTTCCAGTGCAGAAAGGACTGATGAAGGACTGAGTGAGCCGAGCTGCACACCACGAAAAGCACTCTCTCTCAATTCACCATCTCTTCAAAACAACAAGAAGTTCCATTGTTTAATATTATTCATTTTCTCATGTTTGTGAATACTTTGCTTTTTAAATAAATAATTTTTTCCATTTTTCTCAAAGGAGATTTTCCTCCCAAACCAGTAAGGAGAGGGGTTGCTTAATTTTTGCCGTCTAGAGAGACTCCTTCAAAAATTTCCTTCCAAAATTTTTCCTAAACCACGACAAATACTTTTTGCTGCCCAACATGGGCATTTTGTTGTTTTGATTTTTTTTCCTTCAAATATCTCTTTCATCTTCAAGACCAGACTCTGCTCCTGAGAAGTCCATGACAGCTCTCTGCACTGTGACTGGAGGTTCAATGCAATGTATCTGATGGATAAATGTATCTTTATATTTATAATACACACAAAACTATTGTACTGAGCACAATAGTACTCTTGTACAAGTACACTTGTGACAATGTGGTAACAAATATATTATTTCTTTGCTTCTTAATGAGTGATGAAAAACCTCGAGAAAGGACTTTTTCTCATCTCCTTTTCTTTTATATTTAATAAATATTTGGAAATAATCCAGTTGGATCCAGCATTTTGTCAGCATTTCAGTTATTCTTCTTTTCTAGGTATACCATGATTATAAAACCATTGCAGAAATCTCTGTTCCTCACCCAGGATTTTTTTCTAGATTTGGTCTTCATGTGAATGAATCAATTAATAGTCATGGTAATGTCAAATGCATCTACTGCATTTTTTATTTTTTTTATGTGTCCATAACTTAATTTTTCCTGATAGTCAAGAAAATATTTCATTGTGTTTTCAATGCCCCTGGTTAACTTATTTTAATTTAGAAGGTTTTAAAAGGATACGTAAACTAAACAATCTCAAATTTATATCCTGTTGTTTTATGTTCTGTGTGCTTTGTATCTTTTCAATGGAAGAAAACTCAATATTAATCTCTGATTTTACCAAAAGATTCGCTGCTAAATAGCAGTGCAATTTTGCAAGATAGGTTGACTAAGAGGTCCAAATTAGTATCATGGAATGTACACCATAACATCCATATGTTATTGTCACCAAGACAAAAACACCCATGGAAAAAATGTAGTTCTGGTGTAGTAGGGCAAATTTGCAGCTTTTTGTAATCAGGTTTAATTTTCTAGTGTCTCTGATAAAAGAAAGTTTAATAATATATTGTTTTAAAGAATAAAATTTCTGTATTAAATAATAAAGTCTGTGTAGGCTAGATTTTACTCTCAGTGACATTATTCAGAAGAGGTGATCATGCAGGCAGCTCTTTAGTTTGGGGTGACATATATCATGGCTAGCTTAAGACATCTAAAATTAGAGATCTAGCTGAATTCTGTCATGGACACTTGCAGGTGACAGTTCATCCTGTAGGAAATTAATTGAAGGGATCATGGCTTGTGAGAGTATTTCTCTGTCACAGGTAATGAAAACTATCTAGATCCCTATTTCAAACAAAATGTCTTATAGTCATTGACTCTTATCTTTAATATATATCTCTTATCTTGATTCTATTTGATGGAATTTACTGTCTTCTGATATAGGAATTTAACTAAAGAAAATTCCATTTCATAGAAGCACATTTTTCAGCTTTTCTTACAATTGCTTAACAGAAATATTGGGGTATAACCAGACAATTTTTGGAGGGATTAAGAATAATCTTGCCATTTTACGTCAAATTTCTTGATAATTTCTTGGTCCTTTCAGAGGTGTTTAAGAAAGATAGAGATAAGTTTCTCAAGCACAAAAATGTGGTCCTATCAAAAAGAGTTTCAAAGGTATAACATAAGCATTATTCACACTGAGATTATTCTTTGCATGATTATTACAGTAATGATAGTGTTCACAGTACATGTACATGTTTTCCTGTTGTTTTTAATTTTTTTCAGTGATATGTGCTAAATCATCAGAAGAGTTCGTTTGGGGTTTTTTTGTTTTGTTGGTTTTTTGTTTGTTTTTTTTGTGGGTTTTTTTTTGTTTGGTTTGGGTTTTTTTTTGTTTGTTTGGTGGTTTTTTGGTTATTTTAGGTTTTTTTGTTGCTGTTTTGGTTGGTTTTTTGGTTGTTTTTTTTGTGGGTTTGGTTTTTGTTGGGTTTTTTTTTTATTTTTTTATTTTTTGTATTTGTAAGATTATGGAATAGGTAGTAGAGGTAATTTTCAATTTCAGATGCTGAATGGGGAAATAAATGAAAAAAGTCTATCTGTTGTGAAATTCCTTCCATGACTTGTGCAACAGATAAAGTATGTAACAAAATTTTAAATCTCTGTTCTTTTTCTGCTGGAAGGGAGAAGACAGTTTTGGATAATCCTAAATTACCTCAAACTTCCAAGAGGGAATCATCAGCAACCATTCTGACTAACACATTAAGCTGCTGGCCAACAAAACCATTTGATTCAGAATGTGGAAAGACTTTAATGTCCCACTCACTGTCTCCTTGAAAAGCAGGTTATAAAGGGAATTACCTCTGGCCAAATTTTGTTTCACCTTTCTCTTTTTAGTTGCCTTTTCACCCTCAAAGTTTTTGGGTATGAGGAGCTGTTCAACAACCATACAAAACCCTTGTGCAGGCTGGAAATATGGGGGTATGGAGTGCTCCAGAAAGTGCTGAGACTAAATAGTTTGACAGGAGCAGCCAGGGCAGCTTGAGAGTGTCCATAGATGTACCTGAAGCAGTTCTTGACCTTAGTAATGGACAGCCAGGAGGTGAAGGAGGAAATCTTCTTGTTTGCAGCATGGAGTACTTTTCTTCTTTTTGAAAAAAATGTGGATGAATTTCCAATTTTGTCCCCTTTCTCAGGTATCGGAATACTGTCATGCTCATGAGTCAAAGTAGCACACAGATCATTCAAAACTAAAAATTTATTTAGGCAGTAGAATTTAAATGCATGTGGTTTTACTGCATTCAGAGAAGGATAAATCCTTCTAAATCTCTGGCTCTGTTAGCCTAAAAAAGACACCATGATAACATGAGACTTAGAGAAGCTGTATGCAAAATGTATGGCAATTTGGAATTTGCTAGAACCCTCAGTTACAGAAATACCTTGTTGCCACTCAGTTGAGTTAAATGTTTCTTTTCTGTTTTAATGTATAGTCAGAAAACTAACTGTGTTATGTAGTACGTGATTCCCATGTTAATGGTTTAACCTACATTTTCTTGGTTTTTTTTCCCTAGGACTTTAGCTAGCATGAGCAATTAAAATTAGATACTTAATCTGCATTTAAGCAACATCATGCAGCTTTTGAGAGATGCATATTTTTGTGGTATGTTCTTTTACAAAAAATCCCTGGCTAAAAGAAAAGGAAAGGAAGAAAAAAAAAATTAAAAAGTAAAGAGAAATTCCTTTAGCTATTCACTACTATTCTCTTCACCAAAAAAAAAAAAAAAAAAACCCCCAAAACCCCAACAACTTGTAAAACACAAACAACAAATAAAATACAAACAACCCCTTCCAAAATAAAACAACAACCATAAAAAAATCAAATCAAAATACGCCCCAAACCCCCTCACTCATGTTTTTTGGAGCAGAATTTATCAGAAAAGCAATGCTATTGTTGCCTCATCTTGTTTCCCCTCCTCTTTAAACTCAAACGTCTGCAGAATAGATACTGGTGCTATTTTAGTTACTGTAAGTAATAGGATTAAAACACTGGTTGGAACTCTTCTAATGTGTCAGAGTATCCAATAAATGCTGTGTTTGTGCTCTAGGGTCCCTTAAGACAGCTAACATTGCTGTGTAACTAAGCAGCCACTGCGCTGCCTCTCCCTTGCAGAAGAGGTATTCAGATGCTTAGTCAGAATAATTTAGCAGCTCCTCTGAGAAACCAGAGCTGTTCAAAGAAATGTTATCAGGAGCGAGGATCTCATCTGATGTTTTCCCACCTCTTCATAGATTTTTTTCTTCAAGCTAGCTCATATTCTACCTGATGTGCTGAAGTTCCTTGCTGCAAATTCAATTTGCCTTCAAATATTTGGCACTGCTTCAAGGAAAATGATCAAATGATCCAGTTCACCTTGATCCCTTAATTTTGAAATTGCTTGGCTTGCTCTTTCTCCCACCGTGTTGGGTCAAGATTTTCTTCCCAGGGTGAGTTTCAGTTCATATTCTCTATTTTCACTAGCTGAGTTGCCGATTTGTAGAATGTCTGTCAATTCAGATTTTTTCATGTGTCAGACTGCTTGCCCTTGAATGTTTGCCAGTATAAGAAAAAGGGAAAACATCCAACCATTTAAAGGAAGAAGAGAATTCCAAGTGTGCAATAAGAAGATGAGTTCAAAAGTATACTTTTTTTTCCAGTTTTGTGCATAAACTTGTTCTATACACATATTTAAACCTACAGCTGTGAGAAATGGCACCTTCAGGAGAAGCCCTTCTGTCACTGACATCTTCCCTAGCAGGAAACTAAGGAAAGCAGAATGGCCTGATGGTTTTCTTTTCCTTTGTGTCACTATGAGAAAGAGCATATGGGGCTTGGAGTGCTAATTATGGATATAGAATTGTATGGAGAAATTGTGCCCTCAGTCCTGGACTCCACTGTGGGGATTAACTCCACCAGCCATCAGCACTGAAGGGAAAGCCCTGCACTTTGAGTGTCCTCGGTTTGAACTAAAGAGCCAAGACCTGTCAGCAGACAGCTTGTATCTAATGCAGATCAAGCATAAAAGAAGATTAAAACTGCTATTGCCAAAGGATACATGCTTATATTACTACAACAAGGGATCTGCATGGATATTTTCGTTTCTCCACAGCAAATGCTTTCTCTTGTTTATCTGTTTCTCACTGCCATGATGCATTGCTCAAAGGTGAGGTATTGTTCCTTCATGGCAAAGGCAAATCTCCCTTGCCAGACTTAATTCTGATCATCCTTGATCAGTGATTTTGTAACTCATATTATCATACTATAAATCATCATACCATTAAGACAATATTTCTGTGTAAAATATTTTCTTTCCATTACAGGTGCTCTTTCTCTTTAGTGTGTTTGGCTCTGAATTCCTTTTTAGAAGACATATGTTTCTCTTCTGACTATAGAAAAATGTATTATTAAGAAGAAGTCTAATGAAAGAAACATGGTGTTTCACCAGACTAAATTTAGATGATACAAATTTTATACAATAACTGTTCTTATCTCCTAGCAATAATGATTAACTTTTCCATATGCAGAAAATTATAACAAACCTTTTTCTTTTCATAGGAAGGGAAAGAAGGTCAAATACACTTGCAGGAGTCTTTATCATTAAGGGAAAAGGAGTAATACGGCATCTACCAGAAAGTATGGACAGTACTGGAGAAGGACAAAACGAATTTTTGCTCATCCTATTCTGGATTCCTCAGCAAAAATTAAACATTCACGTTCATTCAAGATATTAGATAACTCAAAACAATTAGCTTTATTTTCTGATAAAATTGAATCCTCTCTAAATGCATTTAGTGCAATATTTTACAACTTTTTGGATGACGTATAAGACTACAGCTTTCTTTTTAAAAATAAGCTGGTGTGGGTTGATAGGTTTTGTTTTATTTTGTTTGTGTTGTGGTTTGGATTCACTAGAATGGGAAATTGCTTCTCATTCTTCTCATAAGTTTTACAACAAATGCCCATGACCACACATAGCCTACAAGGAGAATAATTTAATCCAGTCTAAAAGCAATGTCATTAATTCAAAAAGTGATTTCATATTTGAAAAAAGACCCTTCCTTCCCTTCTTTCCCTTCTTTCCCTTCTTTCCCTTCTTTCCCTTCTTTCCCTTCTTTCCCTTCTTTCCTTCTTTCCTTCCTTCCTCCTTCCTTCCTTCCTTCCTTCCTTCCTTCCTTCCTTCCTTCCTTCCTTCCTTCCTTCCTTCCTTCCTTCCTTCCTTCCTTCCTTCCTTCCTTCCTTCCTTCCTTCCTTCCTTCCTTCCTTCCTTCCTTCCTTCCGGCACTGCCTTTTAAATAAATTTGTATTTTGAAAGATGGGATAAAACCACATGCTAACCTAAAATTAAACTCATCCTATGCAAGTTTTCTCATAATCTTTTAAAAATAACATTATTTTGCATTTTATTTTTGCTTATTTGCAACTGAGGATATTTTTGCGGATGAGCTGTGCTGCCAGATGAGATATTTCCAAATACACTTTGCTGACAGATAATTGACCATTTGACCACCGGTCCACATAGCTGTAGAGCTGTGAGTGTAACTTTCAACTTCCTTTTTATATATATGTATTCTTCTGCTTGCAATTTCATAGCATTCTGGAATGTCCTTTCCTTGCAGAATTGTCAAGAAAGAGCAGAGTAATAGAGGTCATCTGTGAATGTAATGAAAAGTCTCATAGGAATCACTCTGCTCATACAATGTCAGTGGTGGTGTGAGCTTTGCTGTGATTTTATTCCAAAGTTGCAGAGCTCTGATTCCTAGTGTATGACTCCTTCTTATGTTCTCTGGTTCAAGTAATGTAATTTGTTTTCACTAAAACTCTCTTATTTTACTCTCTCAGTGCATCTAAATTAACTATTACATTTTAAGTCTAAATTAAACTGCAAAACCTTAAAATGTCATTCTGCAGGTATTTGGATATTAGTTATTAAAATATTCTTAATTTCAAAAAGTATTTAAAAAAATAAAATAGTATTGCTTCCATTGAGACTTCCTATCTAATTTTGTAATTAATATTTTATTATAATAAGAAATCAGTATTAAACTACCACAGCATATAAATATTAATTGTATTTTGCTTTATTTTTTATGAGTTTATGATCTCATTATAGTTTATGATACCGTAGTCCCAAAATCATTATTATATCTTCCACATTAGGATGTTACAAATATGTGTAATATGCTTTATCAGGGTTTGATATAGTCTGTTTTTCACATAGATTATTGTATCTATTTTTATCATACCACTTTTAAAATATTTTTAAGAACATAAGGTATTTCTGATTTGAAAAAGATTTGTAAATCAACATATCAAATATTATCTAAATGTATCAAAATATATGCTGATTAAATTTTTGTACAAACTGTCAGGGAAGTTTCTGTGAAATATCTGCACATTTCCTGCCTGTAAATTCAGATCTTCAGAAAAATAAACCTTGTGAATCTGAAGTTACACTTACCTTAAGCACAAGTGTGATAAAGCATTAAGCCAGTGAAACATTACACTTTGCACTATCAGTTTAATTAAAGAAAAAATATTTAGTTCTGGATGTACTATCAGTTGACCAACTGGAAATTTGTTTCATCTACAGAATCATTCTTCATTTTTGTTGCAACTAGTAAATCAATTATCAAGAATGATAGGCTGTGTGTGGAGGAAGGAGGGAAGAACGTCTTTTATGCCTGTGGACACAATTTAAATATTTTGAGCAACTAACAGCAGAAACCACTGAATCAGATCCTGTATCTGTAGTGTTTGCAAAAATCCACTGTTCCACAACAAAAATTGATGAGAAATGGAGCTCTTGTAGCTCTCTGTAATCCATGGAATATTTTCAGAGGTAAACCACAGGGTAAGAATGATGTGGAAGTGACTCTATGAAGACAGAAGAGGGCAGTTAGATGTGGCATGAATGAGAAAGAATAATGGTCCTCAGAAACCAGAATGAGCATGTTAATGTACCCAACAAAGCCCTGAGTGTGTTCAGCATGCACTATTTTATTCAGAGGCCTGCCCAATTCAAATTATTAAGTAGCTGATGTAAAATTCTCACACCTACTCAAGTCTCATATTCCTCAAATATAATGGTTCTACTGGTTTTATTAATGACTAGAATTACATAGACTGGTTTAGAACTTTATTCTGTCTCTCTAGGCAAATATTCATCGAGTTTTTGCTTATCTTTTCCTTCCTTCAGTATCTGTGCACATTGCCATTAAAGTTCATTGAAGTCCTGTTACCACAAAATCTGTATCATGGAGATTGTAAAAGTTTCCACCTGTAACTGAGTAACCTACACAAAGAGAAAAGTTATGTTGCCATTGTAATAATTGTATCCAGATACAAAGTCTTTTCCTAATGAAGAGGGCGTAACTGAAGGAGTGTGTTGCTGCTGAATGGCCATTTCATAGTCGTTCAAGTACATTCAGTGCTTTTCTATAGTATTCTCCAGCTCAATGCTCAACAGATTATGAGTTAGCAAAAACTATAATTACACTTAATGAGTTTCATAGCTCCATGTTGATTATAAGAAGGATGGAATAAAAAAATACTTGTCTGTGAATATGCTAAAGACCCCTGATACTAATAATGCTTTTGATCTTTTTCATCACTTCCTTCACAATATTTCATTTCCTAACTCACAGTGTCCTTATTCCTCAAGGTGTCCTTTAGAAAGCATAATTTTCTGTCTTTTCAGTGAGCAATAACAACAACTGTTATTGGCATTTATTATTACATGCTGAGTTTTATGGCAGAAAGTCAGATATTCACTGTAACTTTGTCTGTCAGCCCAATTGAGCAAAGTTTTACTGCTGTAGCTAACACAGAAATGTAGTTATAAGTTTACTACAATTTTCTCTTCTTTCAAACTTAAAAATAACTTTTTATCAAAATATCTAGCTAGCAAAAAAAAAAAAAAAAATTCGTGTGTCTAGGTATCAAAACCAACAAAAAATAGTCAAAACAAACCAAAACAAAAAGAAATAAAAAATATTTACAAATTCTGCACTATAGCAAAGGAAAAAGTTTTTTTCACACACAAACCACATCTGTAGCAATTTATTTTATCAGTGTAAAACCCCAATCAAAAATGAAATAGCAAGATTCAGACACTTTAGCATGTTATAATGGAAAAGTAATTCTCTTTTGAGACAGGTTTTTTTCCTTAGAAACGTGCTGCATAAAAAGAACACAAAACACAAATTAAATGTAAGTACAGTGAAACATGATTTCATACCAGAGTACATGAAGAAAGTTTTTACAAAATTTATAAACACCCATGTTCCAGCTACATTTTCTTATGGTAGCATTCCAGGCAGTTTTCATTCTAGTGCTCTGTTTAATTCCCTTATTTAGGACTTTATTTGCTTGACAGACATAATAGTCAATTAATGCTAACACATGCTAAGTCCTGTAACATCTTCTACTCTGACGCCCAACCAAAAGTACCTTTGATGGTGCCAACGCCTCACATTCTAAATTTAGACAAAATAATTATCTGAAGAATGATTGGGTTTTATGCATATCAGCAGCCATTCATACAGCAGGATCTGCTCTGGTCCATTGTGTTTGTAATCCATGGATTACACTCTGAGTGCGCGTTGACACGAGCAACAGTAACAGCTCCATTATAGTCTATTGTCCCAAATAACCAAGAATTTCAAAACATTCTCTGCTGTATTTCTGGGATCTTCTGTTTTCTGTTTCTTCTCATGAATATCTGTAAGTAAAAATACAAATGAGATATAGAAATCACCAAAATAGTCCCAAATGACAAAATTTTAGAAATGTCATTAAAGAAAAAAAAAATGTAAAAGTCAGGTGTGAATACCTGTGTTAACTATGTTATTTAAGGCTCCAGTGCTGAAGTATCTTTTACTTTAACCTGTTCTGAGGCCAATAAAATCTTCATGAAAAGAAAATAATGGAAACTTGAGAGGTTTATGTTCTTTTTAACAGAAAAAAACAAAAAAAACAACAACAAAAGAAACCAGCAAAGTAATCAAAGCTTTAATGAGGACTCAGTCTTATACAGATGGGAGTGTTCATGACATATACAGATAATGGGTTAATTAAAGTAAAATGAGGAATATTTGACTACACCTACTAGTTTATATATATTATATATATTTTATATATTATATATTTTATATATATATTATATATTATATATTATATATCATATATTATATATATATTATATATTATATATTATATATTATATATTATATATTATATATTATATATTATATATTATATATTATATATTATATATTATGTAATATGTTATATATTATATATTATATATTATATTATATATTATATATTATATATTTTATATTTTATATGTTATATGTTATATTTTTTTTTTCCCTGGGCCAAAACAATAAGGTATTGAAACACCCCACACTTTATCCTGATGCTTAACACTCTCAAGGCAATGATCTGCTGCTAACCATCCTACATATGAAATTGTTATTGGAATACAGTTATTATCAATAGTGATTTTTCTTTTTTGTTGGCACAAGATGATTTGGAAGCCTCTGATAACAGTGAGCAGTCCCAGCGAACAGCTTGAACAATGGCTGTTCAACAGGGGCAGTGTGCTCTGCAACCGTGGCTGATGGCAATTTGTCAACTTCTGATCTAATATATTGACGCAAAACAAGCTTAGAACCCTAAAAGGTCATAAAGCCTGATGCCATTTTCTGGTCCAACTGTAACCACATCAACCCCAATAATGTCCCAAGAGAAAGGACAACTAATTCTTTGTATTTATTCTGTTGAGTCAGCATGCAGTATAAAATATTAATTTCCACAATATTTCTAGTCTGTACAAGAATGACAATATACAAAACAATTATTAATAAAGGCTCTATTTACAATTTATTTGTCTAAGAGATAGTTGTTTCTGTTTTCTGCTTCAGTCAGGACTCCATCCAGAATTTCCTCCAATTTTAGATCTTCAGAAGCATTTTTTTCCCCACTTGCATGCAATGAATCTAGAAACCAATAAAGACCTGATAAATTTTGTTGTAACATTGAATTCAGGATGAATGTTAGACTTTTAGTTGTGTAATTACTAGAAGAAATAATTTGTCACTTTTCACTTTTTTTTTTTTTTTTTTGAAGAAAGTTTACTTGATAAAGGGATTGCACAAATATATTCAAGTATGACTTCCAGAAAATTTCATCCATGCTTCCGGGAGTTATACTATTTTCAACTAAAATATCTGTGTTGTGTCCGATCATCAAAGTCCAAAGTCACAGAGTACTATTGCTGTATGCTTATTAAAAAATTGCCAAATTCAAACTGTCAAAGTGATTACCTAAATTCCCTTGCTTAGATTTATTTGCATGAGCATTGCTAATGCTTTTTTTCCTGCAGATGTATTTTTTCTGCTGGGAATTTAATCTAAATATACATAGTTGTACAAAAAAAATTAGCATAATTCAATATATTTTGAGGAAAATATGTCATCTACAATAAAAAGAAATAGTCTCTTTATTTACTCATTGAATGACCTGTCCCAATAATCAAAGAACAAGTGCTAAGTTAACTTATTCCATATCTGACAGCTGTCTTTTCATTTATTTTGAATGGATCTGAAATATATATTTTGAGTTGGCTTTACTTTCCTCTAAAACATTTTTAAAAATTGCTTTAGAAATCATAGCTATGTATCTAATCAAGTATCATTTTGTAATCTAGGTATTGGAGGTTGATTGCAGTCACAATGCAACTAAGTTTGAGGTCAAAGGCAAAATAATGAAGTGTTAACCCAGAGCATTTTTTTCTGTAGATACCCATCTAAATTATTTTGTTATCATCCTGTCCTAAGTGAGCTTGTGAATATGTTAAACTTATTTTCTACTGGAAAAAAAAATAAATGGGCTTTGATATTGTTATGGTTTCTCACTAAAATTCGTAGATCAAGGATTTCAAAGGATGTAACATGTAGTAATCCAGAATTGAAAAGACTTGGTATTTCAATATGTTGTTTTGCATTCTAAAACATTTTGGGTATAATAAATTCCTCATCTGCTAAGATTCCTCATCTGTTAATTAAGCATGTGCTTAATTTTGTTTATTTAATCTTTAGGTCCTCTGACAATATATGTATTAAGTGATGATGAATGTAATACATTCCAAAAATGATATGTCTTTGCTCTAAAGGAAAAGCGAGCTCGCAAGTTGCTCAGTAAATAGATGCAGCATGGAGGAATAATCACACTACAACCAAGAGACTTGGGCAGGATATATTTCTGTGAACTACTTCTAAATTCCAAATGTTTGTCCATACTTCTCATAAACGTATATTCACCTCTAACTTTTATGTTGTGTCATCAATGCAGTGTAGAGATGCCTTTAGTAGAGGAGCATCCCGTTGCTTGAAAATTTTGTGAGAAATCATCACCTTTCTATTTTGAAGATCATTAAAAAAAATTTCCATATAATAAACTTGTCAATAAATATTGCAAGTGATCCATATCACATATGGATAAACTGCTACTCCTCTTTGAAGGCTTCACTGTGCAATACACATGGATTCTATTGCTAAGTGAAATAAAATAAAATTTATATCCTTAAAAAATCTACAATCTTAAAAGGGTTATGGGTAATAAAGATTGTAAAACACATCTAAGAGTGAAAAATCCTTGTGAAACCATACACGTAGTTTTCATTTTATTATAATTTTGTGGTCAATGGCGTCCAAATTCTGCTTATTGATCTGAAAACATGAAATGGTTAATCAAAATACATATTTTAGATAAAATGCCTTGATTGATGTTTGTATCTCTCTGACTGCTAAAGTCAAATAACCTTTGTGCTTTTTATATCTGTAAAAGTAAGAATATAGCTTTCAGAGTTACCATCTTGGGCTTTGCATGAAGTAGCTTTACAATACACAAACTTTTACTTTTAGGGCTCTGGATTTTATTACTAATTAAAAATTGGAAAGATTAGCCTGATTATGCTATAAAGCTTATCTGTATAGTTTTCTTTCATTCAGAGACATTTTTGTGTGTGCACATATACAGAAAATGATATAGATATATTTAAAGAGACTCAGAATACATAATTATATAGTTTATCAGGCTTAAGAAATCAGGGGCAAGCTGAAAGACATCAGTCTCTGCTTTTAATTCATTCCATCGTCTGCTCTTTAAGTAACCATTGTCACTTGGAAACATTTCATGTAAGATTTCTACTGGGAAATATTTTTTTTAAAGAATTTCTTGTAAACATGATAGAAATCTTTAAAAACAAACCAAGAAATGGAAAGAATGAATAAATAATCCACTGCTCTGTTAACATGATTGGATAAAAAAATATCTTTAAACAAAGTTGCAAAAATGTTCTGTTTAATTAACTGGCCTTACATACCTGGTTTTGGCTAGGATAGGGTTAATTGATGCAGCAGCCAGGAGGAGCATGGTCAGGACCCTGAGGTTATTCTATAGAATATAGAATATAGAATAATAATATAATGTACAGGGGGTGAGCGAGAGGTGAGGAGGAACAGGTCCCTTCTGTTCTGGCCAGTGGTGAAGTGAGTGGTCGGGGTAATGTCAGGTTCCACATGGTGAGCCCTTATCTGAGACTTATTCACCTCTCCTGTTCAGGCTGTTATTAACAATGCTGCTGTTACTGTTCATTTTCTTATTTCATTTGCTGTTTCCAGTAAATTGTTCTTATCTCAACCCTCATCTTTAACTTTTTTGCTTCCAGTTCTTTCCATCTCACTGGGGAGTGAAGGAGGGGTATGGTGGGGGAGAAGAGAGTGAATGAGTGAGGGGCACATTGTTTGGAGTGCTTCAGAGAAAACACTAAATTAGGAATATGATTCCTAAACTACAACAATCTCCAAGAATTTGGATTGATTAAGAGAAGTTAATATTCAAATGAACTCAGTATACCACTACCCCAGGTATGTTAAAATTATTAAAAGCCTTCCCAGGATTTTCAGACTCATGGAACAGTTCCCTGAAAGAACTTTTGAGCTGTTGAAAACCAGAAAATACTGCTTTCTTAAGAGGATCTGTACCTTTTAAAAACAAAAAAAAAGACCTAAAAAATCAGATTTACAATTATTTTCTTCTATACTAGTCCATGTCAGAAAAGGACATATAAAAAGTTCTACAAATACTTAAACTGCAAAAACAGCACTCATGTCATCCCCCTGCTGAATGGGGCAGAGAAACTGGTGACAAAAGATACGGAGAAGGCTGAGATTCTCAATGCCTTATTTACCTCAGTCTTTACCACTTAAACTGCCTTACAGGTGTCACAGGCCTCTGAGATCAGAGAGAAAATCTGTAGTTAGCAGAACTTACCATTAAAGGAAGATCACCAGGTTAGGGAGCCCTTCAACAAACTGCAAAGGAAACCAACATTCTCCTCCAAGAGTGATGTCAGCTGGTCTAGCAAGGTGATCCTTTTCCTTTTCACAGTCCTGGTGAAGCAATGTCTGGGATGCTGTCTAATTCTGGATACCCCATGACAAGAAAGAAATGGATGGCTGGACTGAGTGTGGTGAAGGACAACAAAGACAACAATGGTCTGGAGTTTCTGACATGAAAAACTACGAGAACTGGGACTATTAAGCCTGGAGAAAGTTCAGAATGGATATTATCAATGTATATAAAAGTTTTATGGGAGGTAATGAAGAAGGAAGTGCCAGGAAAAGAGGCAATGGCCACAAAAGGAAACTTATTGTTTCATCTGAATACAAGAAAATAGATTTCTTCTCCTTGAAGAGTGGTTACACACTGACACAGATTGCCCAGAAAATCTGTAAAGTCTCCTTCTGTGTCTGTAGAGACATTCAGTGTGTGACTGGACATGGGTCTGAGCAATCTGCTGTAGCTGACCTGTTTTGAGTACAGTGGTTGGATTGGCTTATCTGTACAAGTCCCCACCAACCCAACAGATTCTGTTATTCCATTAAAAGAAAAAAAATCTTTTCTAACCATATGTTTATGGAATGATCCATGGTCCTAATCATTAGTGCAGTACAATAAGGGCAGATCTGAGAAAGGAACAAAGCTGGTGTTGGACATCATCTATTTTGTATTTTCTTCAGGAGTACTTTCCTGATCAGAAATGAAATATTGATGCTGATTCAGGGGGTAGAGAGCTATTAGTTGCTCATCATTCTATGACTTAAAATTTAGATGTTGGCCTCAATATATGGAACAAAGACTGAGCTGGGACTATTTCTTTGTTAAAGTCACATTGAGGCTCTGACCCTACTGTTTGTCAGATGAAGGAGCTGTGAATAAAACACAGATGAGATTCAGAATAAGTACAGTTGGTGTAGGAAGGACAGCACAAATGAACAGGTCTGTACAGTTCAGGTTTTGGTTTGGTAGGATATTTCATAAGTATCTGAGGTAATTGTCTTGCATGTCACGGGGTTATCTGTGCTATTTAATAATTCAGGTTATTCTGTGTCTCAACAATACCATAAAACTGAAGGGCTGAAGGAGACAGAACCTTTGCTTATCTATTCTCTATCAGAAGAATTTGGTGCAAGATTACACAATATCACTAGGACCCCGAGGGCTGATATATCAGTAGATTGTGTTAAGGTTAAGAAATAAAACTGCTGCCATAATACATTTGCCCTGAAGAATTTCTATTTTAAAGTCTCTTTCCTGCAAAGCAGTTCTATGTATGAAAAGGTAACAGATACCTATTGCAGTTTGTCAAAGTTTAACTGTCAAAAAGAAAAGGAATAAAACATTAAGAAGCCTGAAGATAATGCTATTAACTTGCATTTGTTAAACATTCTTTAAAAATCCTGTTTCATTAAAATGTCTTCTTTTTTGTGGTCTTATATGGAAATATTGAATATATGAACTAGGTATACTTGTGTTTGAAACAAAGTACAATGTTAGAGTCATTTTCACATGAGGCTTGTCAAATTCTTTTAGCAACCATAGAAAGCAAGAATATTGTTTGACAAAGTAAAGAGCAAAATTATTAAAAGTGCATACCTATACATTAGCTAAAAATGCTTTTATCTTAGTCAGAGCACCATGGCAGCTTCTATTACATCTGAAGTGGTCTGTTCCTTTTGTGTCAGGTGTGATAGATTTGCACAGATAAAACTTTCCCCAGACATTTCTTCAGTGACTATAAGAGGTGATTTAAGAAGGAATCGCTGTGTTTCTATTGGAAAGTAATTAATTTTCCATGCTATGGTCCCAGCAAGGGTTCTCATGCCCTGCAATGATGTATGATGGCTCTGTTATGTGGGCTACTAAGGAGAAAAAAGAAACCCGAAACTATCAAACACTTTCCAAAACTGTGTCTCAGGTTTTAGCTAGGGGAGAAGCTCATGTAGAGCTTAATCCAGCACATCAAAGTAGTGTAGATATAGGATGTTGGAAAAAGAGGATTGGCAGAAATCAGTGCCAAATATAAGCTTTTGTTTTGATGTTTAAATTTAAGATGTGCTAAACATCTTGAAAACAATTATTGGTGATTAGTTCAAACTGCTGGTTCCTGAAAGATGCAGATGGTACAGCACTAATGACAGTAATTACAGTTCAGATACTTCAAATCCACTTGCAATCTACGCACTTTAAAAACTTTTATGAATAAGCAAGATTAAAAGTGTTGGTGCAAAAATAAAACTCCTCTGTCCTGTACCCTGTTTAACAGAGAGCCTATTTGAATATGCTTAAAAATTAGGCACTTTAAATAAGATGTGTCTGAGATGTTGTCTTGGTTTCACCTGGAATAAAGTTGGTGTGCAGTAAGCAATCACATTGTGCATCCCTTGATTTTTAAACACTAATAATAACGATAATGATAATGATAATGATAATAATACTATTGTTAGTTTTCAGGTTAATTTTAATGTTAATGTATTATCTTCCTTTTCTGTCCTATTAAACAGTCTATCTCAACCTACAAATTTTATTTTTTTGTTTTGACTCAATTCTCTCTCCCATCCCACTGCAGAGGGGGGTGAGGGGTGTGGGGAGGTGTGTGTGGGGGTGGGTGTGTGGGTGAGTGGGCAACTGTGTGGTATTAAGCTGCCTGAGAAGTTAAACCACAACAGACATAAATAAAACATGCACACAGAAAAGAATCTATCCTCAGTACAGTTTTGGTTTTGCATCATGTTTATAATGCCTATATATTCAGCAATAATGCAAGGGCCTGAACACTTTATTGTGATTTATAACAACGTAAAAATATTCTCCTCTGCTGTTCTAGTTGCTGTTATTTGAAGCAACAATTCAAACAACATCAACAATATGAATGTGAGCTGAATAAGTCTTCTGCAAAACCTCACATTAAAGAAGAATGAATTGCATCTCTATTTGGGCAAGATTTCATTCTCAAAGAGTTTTCACTCAAAACCTGAAAAAAAGGCCTAAGTATTTAGGTTTAAATTATTAGTGATCAGTTTCGATCACAGAACAAGGCAATGCCATCTTAATAAAGACAGAAAGTCAAAGTTAGCACTAGTTGGATATACATAGGTTCAAGATCACAGATGTACAAACAGAATTGCTGATTCAGTGCAAATTTTAGTTAAAAAGATCAAAAGAATGATTTAGCAGGCTGGATGTTTTCTTCTAGTGCAATATGACAATGAAGCATATATGACAAGTAGGACAGGAAAATATTTTATAAATTTCTACCTATTAATATACAGACATTTATTGAAGGAAGTACCACTAAAATCCAGAACCAAGCCAGAAAGGCAAAAATCATTGCTAAGAAGCTCTCAAAGGAAACATAAACTCTTAACTGTAGCAGTTTACAGCAGTCAATGAATAGAAATGTACTGCAACATATTTTATATGCATATTCATCTGTTAAATAAGTAAGCATGCAGATAATTTCATTAAGAAATGAAATATCAGTATAGGCATTTTCAAAAGGCTATATGAGATTTCTGCTTAATAACTTAAGTATATGGGTCTCAAAATATTGCATCAAATTAGTCCATTACATTATTTATAAAGTAGTCTTTCAATAGTAAATTCCTGCCATCTATATGATTTTTTTTTGCATTTTTTCCCCTTCTAAATGCTGATGAAAATTTAAGGAGGCCTGCAGCAATATAAATGACAGTATGTGTAGAGGAAACAGTTTCACCTTGAGGCTTTTGTTGCTCACTTCACTCACTTCCCAGCTGGACACATCATGGGTGGTTTACCTTAGTGGTAATTTAGCTTCAACAGAAAAGGCCTATTTTTGCCTGCTGCACTTCAAGTTATACTTTATCTCTGACCTCAGGCTGACTCAGTAGTTACCTTTTTTCTGCAGAACAGATGGTTCTAAATTGTTGAACATATACAACCTGGTTTTACATCACTGTGTGATAAAACATAAATGTTCCCAACACTGAAAATTGATATGGCATTCTGTGTCTGCAAATGTGAAAATACTTGCATGATTTCAAGCATATGCAGTGACTCAGGTTCTGTGTTTGTCCATGTGTGTAAGCTATGGAACAAAAGCTAACCTTTTTGCTCACATTGAATTAATGCATGTTCTGGTTTTCACCAAGGGAATGGAGTACCTGGTTCACATGGAGATTTACTGACCTAAAGGAGAGCTCTATTGACCTGCCTGAGGCCATACAAGGATGCAAAAGAACATTGATAATAGTACTTCTGAAAATTATTATTAATTTTTATTCATTATCACTTCCAGTAGTCAGAATCTGCCCAAGTGCTTTGCAGAGTTTTTAATTACATACACTAAAGAGTGTGTGTGGTGGGGCATGTGTAAGGAGTATGAATTTCTGTGTGCATTTGCATTCATGTTTCTTTTTAACTTATGTGGGCTTTTTCTTTCACAGATCTCTACTACATTTTGTATACCAGTTAAATCTAAACTGGGGAAAATATGCTTTGACTTTTTAGTCGGGATTGTTCTTCCTGCAAGAAAAAATTTAATAATCCCTCACAAAAAATCCACCAAAAACAAATGAACAAACAAAAAATTCTGACAACCAAACAGCAAAAAGATAATTAATTAAGTGCATAATGATAAAGTGATTTTATTAAAAATGTCAAGTAGGACCTAAGATTCTATGAATAAAATGCTTTTGTACATTGTGCAGGATTACAGTAGTACCAATAGGAGTACCTATAGCCTGTAAGGAATTAAACGTTGAGGAAGACCTTATTGCCACTAATTTCTCATGAATCTTGTGAATTGTAAGAACCCAGTCAAGACATAAACATGATATAGGAATGTATCCAAATGATGATGGACAAAATTATAGGACATGTATGCTCCTATGGTTTCACTTTTGAACACACAGGTGGCAAGCAAAGAGTACAAATACCCTGTCTCCCAGCATACCTCTGCACTAGAAATGTGTAAATCAGCTGCAAGGGGAGGAATAAAAAGTAAATAAATTAGTTCTCCAGTGTAGAACTGTGTTTCTCGCAGTTCAAGAGCACAAAGGAGATTTAGCGGTAGTGGGCAACAGTAACAGGGTAGAACAGCATATTAATGACAAATTTGTGATGAGTGTGAGCAGAGCTACACACTGAAGATGCTGGTTGAGTCGTTTTGGTATTGAGCAGGTGGAGGAGAGAGAAAGACAGTAACAAAGAGGAGCCCCATCCTTAAGGAATTCAGTTCAATATAAACAGGGAAAAAAAAAAAAAAACATAGAAATGGTGAAAGAAATCAGCAAGAAAACAGTAAAAGATTAAATATATAGCAAGTGCAGTATGACCCAGAAGAACTCATCCAGCTACAGAATTATCCTTCAAATTTTTCCTTCCTGAAAAATAAAGACACTAAATTAGAAGTTCTGTGACAACTTATTTGTTCTTTAATACAAATGACCTTTCAAGATAACATCAATTTGAGCAAATCCTCAGATGAAGGCAGAATCTATTTCCAGAAGTTGTTCCCAAACTTCAGGGTAAGTGGTAATACAACACAGAAAAAAAAGAAAGGAAATAATAGTCCATATAAGTTTGTTAAATATAAAAAAGCTGCCTCTTATGAAATATAATAGAGAAGACTCTTTCCAAAATATTATATTTTAAAAGGCAAACCTTGTTTTGGAACTGTTTGCAAAACTCTTTGCACCACAGGAATTTCAGAGATACTGAAACAACCAAGCAAACAAGATTTAAACCCTGTGAATTCAGGCCTTACTCACTATGTGTTACTTCTTCTTAAGGTGTGAAATAATGGACATTTTTTTCTCTAAAATTTCTCTTCTTAATTATGATTTTTTTTTTTTTTGGTACCATATTGAACCTCTATCTTTTACTGAACCATCCCTGAATTTATAAAATATTAAGTGAACATGGCAAGTGAGACTGATCTCAAAAACCTTCACCCCAATATTCAGCTTTTAGTAAACATGAAGAAAAAGAACAACACTTCTTAATTTTTTAAGGACTTTCTACTAATTTTCTATCATTGCTGTTTTTTTTTCTTTCTCTGCCAAAGTCTGTTCATTTTTTTTCAATTAAGCCTCAAAATGTAAACTTTTAAGTAGTCTATTTGGATTCACAATGTTTGGAAATCAAACAAAGTATTGTCTATTTTTGCACAGTAATTGATTCATTCATTAGGACATATATATCTGCCTTTTTAACGTTAAGTTGGAGGCATCGTTTTTTTTTTTCACACCAAGAAATTGCTTTGGCTTTAATAGACACTTCTCACTTCTGCAGGATCCCTTATTATTCCAGTCAGACACTCTTCAATTTTCTGTCTCCTGTCTAATCAGCACGATAGCGTTCAACCCCTAGCCTGCTTAGAAAGCACCTATATAGACCACACAAAAAGTACACATAGAAAAGTATCTTAACAAAATATTCATACCCTGCATACTGCCAGTCACTTCAACTCAACTGGTTTGAATACCCAAATGCAGCATAAATTTCCCACTGGTTCTGTGCAATTGTCAGTGTTTTATGTTCAATCCTGTTTGGGCCTAAGGGAATGCATCCTGAGGTTTGCAGCAAAGAGTTCCATAGCAGTGCCTAAAGATTAGAAGTTGTGAGAAGTTTGTTTATCAGTGTTTGTAATAATGATGAAAACGTGGACTGAAGTTCTAATTAAAAGAAAAAGAAACAAAACAAAACCCACAGGAGGATTTGTTTTGATTTGCTTTGTTTTGTAAGAGAGGTGTGACATTTGATAGGTATCTGGTTCACAGTGAAATATTTTATTTGGCTTTATTTTAGCATTTCAGCTATATCTTCCAGTATAAATACAGAGTTTATGCATTTAATGAAGAAAAATCTATACAGATTACTAAGAACAGACATAAAGTAATTGAACAGTTTTTTCATGCCCAGAAATCCAGGTTCTTTATTCAGCTCATCTACCATCTTTTTTGATAACTGCTTCTTTAATATTCCATTTCTACAAAATTTTAAGATGTTGAAAAGTAGTCAAAGTGGTGACTAAAATTTCAATCACATTCACTTCCACTGCTTTTCTTGAGAAACTGTCCAAGAGATAGTCTCACTGATGAGATTTTCATGGCACTGATTTTAAATTTTCTTTCAAAAATTCATTCTCATATATGGCCCCTTTGTCATTGCATTATAAGACACACAAACTTAAAACAACAAATATGACTAGCTCTCAAATATTTATATGTGCTTAGGTAGTTGATTTAAATATTGATCTTGAAAGCATTTGTTCATGCCTGTAGGTTTTCCTTTAGGGGTAAACTAAGAATCAGAAAGATTACATGGTACAAGCTTTCCTTGGATAAGTAAAGTGTGTGCTCCCCAACAAGGAATCCTGCATGAATAATTTAGCCAACCTTTCACCTCTCTGTGCCTCTCTTGTTTAACCAATGTCTAGTGCAGGGATTGCCACTTTGTGCACCTACATAAACCTTGCAGGAATAATTCTGACATTTCTAAAGGCTTACATAAGGCAATTAATAATTTAGAATGAAGGTTAAAAGTGACAACATACCTAGTTTTATCATTTGTTTAACTAATTCCTGTGTAAGAGGAATTGCTTAGGCTGATTAAAAGCCAGAAGCCATGTGATCTCTTTTCCTAAGAGGGTACTCAGATTGACTTACTAATTTTATTCATTGTTTTGAATATCCTTCATGTGCCTTTCTATTCCTCTCTTTGAACAAAAACATTTCCAATTTTTTTGTCACTTTTACAACTAATAACTTTAATTATGGAATATTTTAATATATTTTAGAAGAAAGATACACAATAAATGTATATATGATATAAAAATGCATCCAGACATGATTTATATCCACTGTTTGCTTGTGGTTTGATGCTTTTTCCTTTTTATTTTATGGGGCTTTTGGGTTTTTTTTTTGCACTTAGCCAAGTACTGTGAAGTTGTAATAAAGTTCACCTAAGGAGACACTAAAAGAAGAGAGAAAAAATAATTATTTGTTGTTGTTGTTGTTAATCTTTTAATCTTATATTGCCTTATGTCTATACCATGGAGTAGAATCCTCTGTCACATTGTGGAGAGCAGCCTACAAGACAAAGATGTTCATTTGTCTAAAAATGTATATATTTTTCTGAGATAAACTTAATCCTTCCCTCTGTCTTTACTAATTACCCACACACCTGCAAAGCAGGACTGACCAGGATCAGATTTTACACCACTAGAAATAACATTTCCTGCAGAATTCAAAAGTAAAGTTGGTTTGTATCAGGGATTTCTCTTCAAGCTACTGTATGGAATTTATATCTGTCTTAGGCACTAGGAGCTGCTGATGATATTTTCTGTGTGGATGGATGGGTTCAGTAAATCTCCCAGAGCCCTGCATTTCTGGGCCCATTGAGGGCAGTGCTGGAAATGGAAGCTCTTCCAGACTTTTTCTGTTCTCCAGATTACCCCAGCCTTCTTCATGCTTTTCAGTAGAGGATGAGTTTAAGGGGTTTTTTTTTTAAGTTTTAACTTCATGATAGAGCTTCTATCTTTTTCTTTCTTCTTTTTAATATCACATTCCACTTCAAAAATGACTAGGTACCTGCTTTTTTATCTTCTTGATTTGCATTATTATACAGCAAAAATCTTTTATATAAGGTACTCCAATAAATGTTAATCCTTTAAATCCTCTATTTCACCCACCCACCCACTTAGGGCCCAATTTGCTCTGACTTCATGCATCATTTGTTCTTAAAATCTGCAGAAGTTCCACAAAAATGCTTAATGCAGCAAAATCTGCAAAGCTGTCAAAGGAAACCTACTTATTCCCTACATGTGATTGTTTTATCTTTAATTAAGCAACACTAAAAAAGTAAACTTTTTTACCCTCCAAAGCAAAGGAGGTAGGGAATAAAAATCTTAATTAATTAAATAAATGTGCCTTAGTTACGAAGCAGTCTAACATTTTAGGAGAGGCAAATGTCAGTTAAATTTTGTTACATGCGGATTGCATATTTCAAAATACATTTTTGTAACAAAAATAGTGTAGCCAGCAGGACTAGGTAAGTGATTGTCTTTCTGTACTCGGCACTGGTGAGGCCACACCTCAACTCCTGCGTGCAGCTTTGGGGTGGAAGGACAAGAGGGACATTGATGAGCTGGAGCGAGTTGAGAGAAGAGCAACAGACCTGGAGAAGGGTCGGGAGTGTGAGTCCTGTGAGGAGGGGCTGAGGGAGCTGGGAGAAAAGGAGGCATGAGGGAGACCTTCTCCACAGCTACTGGATGCAGAAGTTCCACAAAAAAATGCTTAATGCAGCAAAATCTGCAAAGCTGTCAAAGGAAACCTACTTATTCCTACATGTGATTGTTTTATCTTTAATTACAACACTAAAAAAGTAAACTTTTACCCTCCAAAGCAAAGGAGGTATGGAATAAAAATCTTAATTAATTAAATAAATGTGCCCTAGTTACGAAGCAGTCCTAACATTTTAGGAGAGGCAAATGTCAGTTAAATTTTGTTACATGCGGATTGCATATTTCAAAATACATTTTTGTAACAAAAATAGTGTAGCCAGCAGGACTAGGTAAGTGATTGTCTTTCTGTACTCGGCACTGGTGAGGCCACACCTCAACTCCTGCGTGCAGCTTTTGGGGTGGAAGGACAAGAGGGACATTGATGAGCTGGAGCGAGTTGAGAGAAGAGCAACAGACCTGGAGAAGGGTCGGGAGTGTGAGTCCTGTGAGGAGGGGCTGAGGGAGCTGGGAGAAAAGGAGGCATGAGGGAGACCTTCTCCACAGCTACTGGAGAGAAGGCTGGAGCCAGGGGGGGTTTGGTGCCTTCTCCCAGGCAAGCACTGACAGGACAAGAGGAAATGGTCTCAAGCTGTACCAGGGGAGGCTCAGCTGGACATCAGCAAAAGGTTCTCCACTGAAATGATGTTTAGGAATTGGAATGGGATGCCCAGGGAAGTGGTGGAGTCACCATCCCTGAAGCTGTTCAAGAAACAACTGGATGTGGGATGTTATGATTTAGTTGACGTGGTGGTGTTTGGTTAAAAGTTGGACTTGATGACCTTGGAGGTCTTTTACAACCTTAATGATTCTATGATTCCATAATATATCATTACTTTTACCAGTCCAAACACAAAACTTTTTGAAAATATTTTGAGCACCATTGTATTTCACCATGACACTTCAACACAGTTCCTGTGGCAGTTCATGTTGCTAATGATAATGAGAATTTAATACATTAAAACATAATTTCTATTTATTAGAAATGCAATTTTTTTTCAAAAATAAGTGAGAATATAAGAAAATTTCATATGTATTAAACAATATTTTTAAAATTGTGAAAATAGTCATTTTTCAGAAGAAACTGGGTCACAGACTGATGGGGCAAGCACCAAAATTTTGGGATACCTACACAGTGTCCTCTGTGTTCCTGGATATACTTCACCAAATTATATTCCTCATTCCTTCACTTGTTCTCTCATATTAAGCCAGTTGTCTGCCTTTACAAAGAATACAAAGAATTTTGAATAACTGTCCTCTGAATTTTCTAGCGCAAACACACAAAAAAAGTCATTAATATATTAGAAAAAGGCTTTTCATTATTAGCATCTAATTGAAATGATTCCCCAGTGCATTCTATTAAAGGCAATTTGGGTCAGATTGGCATTTACCAATGTAGATTGCACTTTTAGCATTGTACCATACCCATGCTAAAATTCCTATTTTGTTCTCTGTCTTTTCAGTATTTGAATAAAATAGCCCTTTTCATTTGTACAGTTTAATTTAATGATAGCATGCCTATTACTTACTATCATAAGGTATTTGTCATATTTGAGTAGAACATAATAACAGACTTTTTAAGTGGAGGTTATGTGAAGCATTTGGACTGTTTCAGAGGTTTTATAATAATTTTCTTTTCCTTGATGGCCTGTGCTTATTTTTGATGGCCTGAAAATGTGTTTTAATTCTCTTTTACTTTCTAGGATGTGATAGTAAAGGTAGAGGTGGACCTGCAGGCAAAATTTTATACATATAAAATTAAACAATAGCTTTGGCTTTGTGTTGTTTTTAATAAGAAGGTAGAGAAAAAGTATTTCTTTTGAGGCACTATGGGGAATTCTGACTTAACTGAAAACATTTTTTTAATTGTAGAATTGATTCTTTTTTTTAGACTGTGAAAGCAAAAATTTATAAAGTGAAGAAGGAGCTGAAGGTCAAGGGGTAATCTGATACAGCACATCTCAAGGCTGAAAGTCAGTCTCATGATCAGTTCAACTGCCCGACAGTTACCTCAGAGTCTTCTTCTGCTTGGTATTATTCTGCATGCTTGAAGAGCATTTAAACATTTATGTCTTAATTTCAAAGAAGGCACATATTTTTCTTCTGACATGTTCTAGGAGATACAAGACTTGTGAATTTTCTTGCCCTAAGACATAAAGGATTACCTGTAAGTAGGAGCTCCTAGCTAGCATTCTGACTCTCTCCTTCTGGATAAAAAAGGCTATAAAAATATAAAGAAAACACAATATATTGTTGTTTTTTCTTGGATGGCCTTCCTTAGGACTGTCAAAAACTCTTTTGTCTTGACAACATCTCTTATACTTTCCATCATAGGGACCAGAACCAGGATAGGTCCTCAACAGATAATCACAACCACTGCAGATTGACCAAAGGAAAATGCCACAAACATATCTGACCCTTTTCTGAGCCCCGGAATACTGATAAACACTGATAAAGTTACTAAAAGGTATTTTGAAGATTTTTATTTTTTGTATATTGAAGTCTACCTTTCATATGAGCACAATGTCTTGACTGGTGTTTTTTCCAATAAATACTAACAGTAACAATAACAATAACAAGAACAAGAGCAAGAACAAGAACTGTCACAAATTTATTTGCTGAGATAATTAGGTCAATGATTGGTCAAAATCTCTTGTTTTCCAATCTTGTAAATGATATTGCATTCACAGAATCTTAGAATCCTAGAGTTGTTTGGATTGGAAGTGACCATTGGCAGAGACAATTTCACCCACCCATAGACTACTGATGAAATTCCATCTACGAATCTTTCTTATTTTCTATATTAATGAACACAGAAGTTTCTTCTCATCACTTTTAACTCGCTGATAGTTATAACACTTCCTCAACTGGCATGTAAGAAACCCTTTCAGACAGTCAATCACATGCAAGAAAAAATCAAGTGAATTTGAGTGCATTTTTGTTGCAGACGGTCCATAGAAAGGAATATTCTCAATATTGTTGCTTCATCTTGATGGAATACACCTGTATGCTTGTAATAAAGAAGGACCAAGTTTTCTGCTTCTAAAACAAGAAGACAGCAACCAATAGTTTTAGCAATTCAAATTTATTCACTCCTGATTTTTTGTCTGAAAACAAGGGTGTTCACATGTAACATACAAGAATGACATAGCTGAGTGATATTTAGGTAAAAAGTAATCCAATGAAAAGCTGCATCAAAACTGGAATTAAAAAGAAATATTCTTAAGATTTTGCTCTGTCTTTCAAAAATTATCTTGGTCATTAGCCTAAAAAAACTACTATTGGGATGTATCTCTGGTGCACACATATGTTTTTTAACATATAAGTGATCACACTTTGATTAAAAGGATGATCAAATACCACTTACTGTTTAATACAGGTCATAGGACTTATCTAGAAATTACTGAGTCTCTTGATGCCACCCTGAATATATAACTTTCAAGTTGACAAGAGCAATTTTATCTCCCAGCTCCAGCAATCTATCAATTCAAGGTTGAATTTTAACCTGGGATTCTCTTCTCATCCTCATTTTGTCATAAGCATATATTATAATGAAAAAAATTACACTCCCAGAATGAATATTTCTCCCTCATATGCTGAAGGCAGAGACTCTATTGCTTATGTGGACTACCAGAGTAGTTAGATGTCCTAGTGTCTCAGTTTTTTGACCTGTGTTTTCAAGTTCCCGGTATTACTTACCTTTTTTCCCACTAGATTCAGGAAAACTGAACCTCAGCTATGAAAAAAAGAAAAAATAAAAAAGTCAGGGAATCTATACTACATCCGCATGAAATTTTCCCTGCCAATGATCACGTCCAATCTAAACCATTCTAGGATTATGATTCCATGATTCTATGATTCTATGATTCTATGAATGCAATATCACTTACAAGATTGGAAAACGAGACCTTTGACAAATCATTGACTTAATTATCTCAGTAAATTTGTGACAGTACTTATATCATATAACATATTAAGATTAATGAAGTTCAGCATATTTTGTTTAATCTTAATAATGTGTTTGTTTTCTTCCACTTACCAAATCAATCTTCAATGTCTTTTTCTCGTCTTGTCAATTTGTCTTAAGCGTTTCAAAGCAGGGACACGAGAAGCAGGCATGCCATTCCATTAACAACCTTCATCTCTCATCGTGGAAATTTGCTTTGGAGAAATGAAAGGCATGAAAAGCTCCTTATTCTCCTCCTGCCTGTCTGCCATGTGGCTTGTCACTTGGACAGAATGAAGGCTGCTTGGGAGCCACCAGGCAGTGACACCTTGGCAGAAGCCCAGCCCTCACCATCATTAATGCATGTGCTCCTGAGGACATATCCTGGACCTGACAGAACCTGGATTTACCCTCATGTAGTCATGGATACTTACATCATACTCTGCTCTGCTCTTAAATATTGTTTTCTGCTATATAGAGTAAACTCTGTGTCCTCTCAACTCCACTCTTTACGGTCATTCTGGTTCCCTCACTCATCACAACAGTGTCTCTTTGATAAAGTAGAGAATGGTGCCCAATGCAGTGGGGTTATACCTTGCACTAGTTAGACTGAAATGATTCTAGGAATGGAGATTAGTCATTCATTTCCTGCAACCAGCTGTACTGCTGATTACCCAATACTGATATCAATACAGCAAAAATCAATGTGTCCTGAGCCATTACCCAAACAACTTCCCTCTTAGTTGTTATCTTGTGATACATATCTTATTTTCATATTGGTCCTGAAGACAGAATGATCAGAAATTATCATTTCTGTACGTGACTATAAGTTGAACAACCATTAGAGAAGAGAGCAGGCAAGGCTATCAGACAACCATAATTGCAAAAGGCAAATCATACTTATAAATCACCAAGTCTTAAGTGCATCTACATTCTTTTTAAGACAGAAAATTACATTTCTTTACATTAATAAAGTTAACTAATTTTTTTCCAATCTAGTGAAAAATTTCATAAAATCACAGCATCATTAAATTTGGAAGGAGTGTCTGGGTAATCTGACTCCTGCTCAAAGAAAGGTGAGCTAGCACAAGGTTGCTTAAGACTATGTCCAGTTGAGTTTTGAGGATTTCTCCAAAGACTGAGATGCCACATCTTCTATGGTGTAGTATTTAGCAAAAAGATAGGCTCAGCTGATTACACTGCTAGTGTCTCAGCATTGTTTTTCACACTATCTTTTGGTCTAAAACTGCAACAGCTCAACACTTGCAGTGTTCAACCACCCTCAAAGAAATAAAGCTGTCTTCTGATGTTTAAATGTATTTTTTTCTTTTCAAATTGACATTTAATTTGCCTGTTGCTACTTTTACTGTCAGTGGGCACCACTGGGGAGAGTCTGGTTCTGTATTTTCAGTCCCCACTGACAAAAGGGAAACTTGTAAAGCCTCTCACTTTTATGTTAAATAATGTCATCACCCAAATCTTACTTTTGTTTAAAGTCAGAAATATACAACAATACCATCTCCTAACTCCCTTACAGTATTAAAAACAATTAGACCAATTTACAATTCCAGAGAGCAAAGATCTTTTGCATTTCGCGGTAGCATCTAGCCTGACCTTATCAAAGTCTTTTTTAAAAGTTAAATAAATTGGAGATTCACTTTCTTTTTCTGTCACGCATTTATTAATCCAATTTATCCATCCTCTAAATTATAATAACTAACCTTCACTTGGTTGTTCTTTGTTAGCTAAATAAAAAAAAAAAACATATGAAAGAAATACTGTGATTTCCCCCCCCAACCCCGCCTTACCTCTCTGCACTCAAAAGTCTCTGAACTTCATGACAGCATCCAGTGCATCACAACCTCAGGTGGCACTGCCATCATCCAGCTGCTTCTGCTGACATTACACCATTACCCAGATGTTGCAGACCCAAAGTCTCCATGGATCACAGTTGCAACCTGACACTTGTCTGTGTCATGGATCAGTCATCATGGGAAGAGCTGTCTCCTGCTTTCTCTACCCTTTTCATGTTCTCAGAGTATTTCCTTTGATGAAGAACATTCAGGGGAAAGGGAAGGAATTTTTAGTTTTTCCTGTTCAGGGTGACTGACTTGCCTTGCATTTCTTGCAAGCCTCAGTCTTACACTTCTTTATCAATTCTGACCTCCTCCTTTCTTTGCCCATTTCTAGGACCCCCAGACAGAAGGCTAAGGCAGAATTCACATAAAGAAACTTTTTCTGCTCATCTTAACTTTTTTCCATAAGCTTTTTCTCAGAATATTTAAAGATGGTCAAACCACAGAATTAGAACTATGAAATAATAACAACTGTCCTAGACTCTTCCTGTCTCCAGGAAGTGGGAACTTCTCCAAAACTTCTGGAAGTAGTGGCTGAAGAAGTCTTCCATAATAATCCAATCTGATTAAGAACTCCTGTGCAACAATTAATGTCACATTTAAGCAGTCTGAGGTGCTGGGTTGTACTTGCTGTTCAGGGGGACAAGGCCTATGCAACTTCTACTACACAACACAGGGTTTTGGTGACAGCCAGAGAACTCTTTTGCTGTCTTCCTAAATCCTCTTCTGAAGTCAATGACCAGGTCCTGAAATTCTCCTGGATTCTTTAATCTAACACAGAGAGCAGCTTGGGTCTTAAATCTGTCTGAAATCCACTTTAAACTGCTCACTATTTTTCATAGAACATTGGACTTAGAAAAATGGAATGATGCAGAAGTACTCCAGGTTGAAGGAGATGAAGAGACTCAAGAAAAGCAAGAAGAGGATAGCTTTTATTTCTACATTCTTCAGCATCCACTGTGTCCTGCTCACTGAAAAAAAATTCTACTCCAGGTGTTTCTGCAATAAAAGAGGGATCATGACTTCATCTTCTGGTTCACTAAAGCCTTTTCTGAGTGTCCAGAAAGGTGGAAAACATTTTTACACCAGCAGTTCTGGATTCAGCTGCCTTTACATAAAATTCAGATGCCTCTCCATAAATTTTTGATGAATTTTTTTGTTTTCCAGTACTTCTGGCCTACATTGCAATGCCACTCTCATTAATACAGTAAAAAGATACCAACCCACTGGTGAAATGTAGTAGCAACATTGCTACTTACCATAAAGAACATCAGGGGAACTCTTCATCAAGAGGTTGTGCAGACTTGCACAGACCCTGATGACAAGCTTAATTTCAGGTATCTACCGCCCCAGAAATTTCTGATGGGGTGGCAACTCTTGCCTCCTTGAAAAAATCTCCCTGCACTGCTGGTGCAAAGATCTCTTTTGAAGCCATTGCCTTATTAGCTGCTCCTGCTGAAGGTTGAATACCAGTTTAGCAAGCTTTAAAACACCTTTCTGGCTAATCTCCATTACAGAAATATTTCTGGAAAGACATTCAGGCTCAGTTTGCTCAATTTCATCATCCTTTTGCCTTTACCTAATGAAGAACAGTCGGAAGAAAAAATAAGGATTCCACATGGGCTGGAATGTCTGACCCCACGGGCTGATGTGCATGGATTGAGTCATTGTGTTTAATGACCTTGGTGGAGTTCATACCAAACACTGCAGTTGAGAATTCCCTGTGCCTCCCATTTTCCCTTAAGGAATCCACACCCTGGCTAGAAGATGGTTCTTAGTGAACTCATTCTCAAACAAACTGCTGGTAATCCACCTTGCATGCCACAGACCAGTGTCTAGAATGAAAATGGAGAGAGAGCATTAACATGATATGCAAAATCTCATCAAATTATCTCACTCATCTATGGGGGAGAAAAGAGCTGATTTGAAGGAACATTTTTGTCCCTTCAATAATGAATCTGTTTTGCCTTGTGTTAATGATTTCTGTTTTCCCTACTTTGCTTTCTTTATTCTATTCTGCAACACATATCTGCTACACATTAACTGGAAATAAATATCTGAAAAAAGTACCTTCAGCATAATTAAAATATACAGGCCTTAATACTTCCCATCCAATCTCAGACCAACAGCTTAATTGGTTATAATAGCTGTTCATGAAAGATTTCAAGACACGATAAAATTTTTATTTTGCTATAAGAAAATGACAAAAAATAACCATTCCCAGGTTTAATTATAAATCATATTTTATGGAAATAATAAAGACAAAATTATTCTTGATTATACCTACACTAATTGTAAATAAACAGTGACATAAGCTTCTAAAAAGCTATGAAGTTATTTTATTGTTTGGGGTTTTTTTCCCCCCACAGGTGGCTTTAACAATATTTTGGCATCATAGGTAAGTAATAAATCATGGGGTTTCCATGGTAGCCAAGTAAGCTGAGTATCACATCAGCTGTCTCTGAACTTCAAACAGATTTTAAATTTTATTTAACCATCCTTTTAAAGCTACTGCCTGTCTGATCCATATTCTCTCCCTAGTTTAAGAACACGTTGTATCCAGTGATAGAGATTATCAAGAAATAATGAAATCATGTCATACTCTTAGAGATTATCAAGAAATAAAGAAATTTTGTTACACTCTATTTTGTTCTGCAATGGCTTGTTTTCATTGTTGTTGGGATTTTTTTTTGTTTGGTTGGGTTTTTTGTTTGTTTGATTGGTTTTTGTTGGTGGTGGTTTTGTTTGTTTGTTTTGATTTTTATTTTGGATTTTTCAGCTAGAACCTCTCTGAGCTGGTGCTCTACCAGTCTGTTGAATATGTTTGCAAATAACATGAAAATGTGGAGAAATTAGTAAGCTTACAAGGTCTGTTGGTGACAGTAGGTTTTTCAAGATGGTATTGCAAACAGAATTGCAAACAGGTTTTAAAAACTGAGCACCTAGGAAGTAAAAAATCCAATTCAGCTGGGTGGTGATGAGTGTCAAGGGATGCACTTGGCAAGAAGTGAGAGAACAAACATGAATTATTTCACGTGCAAAATATTGGGCAGATGATTAACATTTGCCACAAGACTTCAAGGAATGTTCAGTGAAAACATCAGCTTAGCATTTAAAGGTGGTCAAAAAGGCAAATCAAAGGTTATAGATTGTAAGGAAAGAGAACTTGAAACATAACTTGACCGTTCTCCCATATAAATCTATATTATGAGTACTATATATGCTGTGATGACTTAATGCCAAAATAAACAGCAGGAAATGATTCAGCCAAGCAATATCAAAAGTGTTGAACTTCCGTAAGAGGAATAATTGATTAATATAGAAGTTCTCATTCTTCAGAAGAGACAGTTAAGAAATATTGTAAAAGAGATTCACAAATGCATGGGGCATGGAGATGCTGAGAGACCTCTTTTTTCATTTATAGTGTCTTCTGCATCAGAAGACGGGAACAGCAACTTATGATCTAGGACTCGGGTTCAAAACAACCCCCAAAAAGCTATCCTCTGCTGCTGCAACAAAGCTACTGAGCTCCTGAATAGGATTCTGTGGACTTCATTGGATTCAGGGAGATCTTCATTTGAAAGCAACGCACTAAGGGTTACTAAAAGCATAAATGAAGATTTTGCCTAACTTTTATTGTTGGCATGTAATGACTTTCTATCCTAAGTAACTGGAAAAGCTGGCACTGTGGGATCCAAGTTGATCAATTAGATAACAGGAAATTATTTCTGGTTGCTGATTAAGAAATTATGACAATGTGATAATACTTTTAAATTCTATTCCTTTTATAAATTATTTTAATTTAAAATTATATGTAAAAAAGACTGTACTTTAATGGACACACATTTATATGCTATCAGGCATTTATACTAGCAAAGGAAAAGCTAAAGAACTGCAGCTGGCACTGGAAGGGAGGGTTGTGGGGTTTATGGCACGGTTTAGTTCCCATGAGAACAGAATGTGGCCACAGCCAGAGATCAGCATTTGGGAAATGTCTGTTTTCTGCTAAATGAAGTTTAATTGTATTAAAAATTTAGGCTACATCTACAGGGAACACATGAGAGCAAAAATGGTGTCAACAAAACACCTTTTTGCAAATCAAAACATTCATAACAAAACCTTCTTGAAAAGTAAGAATTTTGTTATAATTCATTTCAAAATCATGAGTAGTACTTACTGCAACTCTTATTATTTTTCATGTTGATAATTTTGGGTATTTGAGAACTTTCCACCTGATTGATTAAAATCTGGAAGATTTTTAAACCCAGAAAATGTTTTAACTGCTTGTCTGTATTTACACAGATAGAAATAATTTTAAATATTGCTAATGTGGTGATGCTTTTTCTCTAATTTTCACCATGAGACTATTTTGGATTATTTTAGTATTAATTTTTCAAAAAATAAAATAAATTTGCCAAGACCAGGAAATTAAAACAGCTCATTTAGAGTCAATGCAAAGTCTATGACATTCCTTGATTACTATTTATTGGGGTATGTTAAATGGAGAATTTCTGAAGCTGATGAAATTTTTCTGCTGACTGCTGCCTTCTGCACTGCAGCACATTGATTCTTCCATCTCCAGCTTAGCCTTGCCACTTCAGTCTGACCCCACATCCTACTCCCTTTCTTGTGTGGAGGAGCAGCACATGTGCTGAAATGGGATCCTTTCACACCAAGAATATGGAGGGGGATTTGCCTCTTAATGCTAATCATAGTTACTAAAATCATCTATAAGGCTGTGCTCTCTATGTTAATCTTGCAAAGGCATTCATAGGACACCTGTTCTGGATTAGACTGCTAGATTGATTTTGCAACACAGTAGTTGCAAAAAATGCTTACAGACCATATATAGACATTTACAAAGGTTAAACACAGACTATGTTTGGCAAAAATATCATTCCAAGAACTCTCTCCAAGGGATATCTGTTCACTGAGACCTGTGGGTTAACTGAAGTCTTTTTCCCTGATCACTTGTAGATTTATCAAAGGAGTAGTTCATTTGATTAAATGCTGTACAAAATGTTCAGAAATATTATTAGTTTGTAAAAATGGGCTCATTTTCTGTGTTTTGCCCATGGTAGAGAGGAGCTAAGTCAGCATTGAGGTTTTCTGCCCTTCTGTCTAGCTGTTGTTCTCTCTTTCTCTGTGTGTGCATAACAAGCCTACTGTGGCTTCCAGGTGAAATGTAAATCAAATCAGCATATCCCAACATAGTATTATTTCATGACTGCATCATTGTAGTGACACAATGGTTAGTGATTCCAAATTTGCCTGTGGCCATTCCCAGTTTTGTCAGCTTTCATGATCATTATATTTTATGAAACCTCTTTCGTAGTCATAAACGTTCAAAAGTTTAAAGACATATTATAGCTGGAGAATCTCACATACATTGAAGAGGTCTGCCAGTTCTAAAAGAGCAAAAACATTTTGATTGAGATATGATCTAGCTTTTCAATTTACACTAAGTAAAACAATATAAAAATGTTTCATTTTAATTTGTTCCATATGTCAATGATGAACAAAATGTAATAAGTTTTCCCATATGAGTTTATAAAAACATCCAGAGGCTCAGATGCTTCATAATATCCAGATTTCAGATAATATATAGTAGGTTAGCAGGATTGATTCAAGTATGTATGAGAGAAATTGACAATAGTCTTAAATAAGATTTAAGTTAACAAAAACATTCATTGAGAAATCATAAACTATCTACCTAACATTTCACAATAAATTTAGGCTAAGCTTTTGTTTATTTATATTTATTTACAGCATAAAGTGTAATAAACATGATTCCAGAAATATACATTTCAACAAAGGTGTATGAATAATAAGAGAGTGTAGCATTTAAACACCTCTGTTAGAAACTCAAATATCTTCTTTGCATGTCCTGCAATTTTTCTGGATTTTTGATAACCCAGTCTTAGTTAGGAAAGTTCAAGGTGTAGCAGATAATAGATTATCATATGCTCCTGAAATAGTTGCATGGAAGAAATAACCTATAGAGCAGATGGTTTATAATTGCATAAACATTAATTATTTTAATGGATAATCAGGTTCTTTTATTATTTTTTGTTCTATTTAAAATCAAGGGCAACAGCATAGGTAGACGTTCAAGCAATTATTGACCAGATACAGTTCCCAGCTACTTCACTAATTCTGGAGCTGGTCCACATTCACACTAATTTCATCCCTTCTCTAGTATTCTAGACTGGTCTAGTCTACATTATTTCTGAGCCTTTTCTATGTAAAAAAAGAAGTTAATAGGGAAAGCCAAAATGAAACCCAGGGAGTTTCTGGTGCTTTCCTGCTATTGTAATAAAATTATTTTGATTGTGTTGATTTTTTAAATGCTACTATTACTATTATCTGAATTAGAAAAAAAAAATTTACTCTTGATTTACAGAGCACAGTTTTTGGAAAGAGATGTCATTTCTAGAAAAAAAAATAAAGGGGGAAGACATTTCTCTAGAGTTAATCAGACCTTTAATTAATCTGATTTTCTTACTATAATGTTGAAGTGTAACAGGAAAACAACTAATTAGAAACAAAATAATCCAAAGCAAGAAATAGTTAAACAGTGCAAATCTTTGGTACTAGAGGTGTTGCTGTAGAATGCCCATTATTTGATGTGCTTCTCTGGGTGAAATCCAGTGGGTTACATTTCTAAATGACAGTCTGCCTACCTCATTTTGTTTCAGACCTTTTCCTCCTCAACAACATGAACAATTTTATGCAAACCAAATTTTAGCTTTGGTGTCATCTCAGTAATTTAAATGAGTCATGGTAGTGCAGGAGAGCATGTGACTATGTAATTGGAAATTAAGAGCTCTTCTGACAATGTACAAACATGATGATGTTCCCTTTTCATACCTATCTTGATCTTGCAAGGGACAAATGAGGGAGGGAAAAATCTATTTAAATTAATAGAGATCATTTTAAGCAAACACCTATGCACAAGCAGATCTGTCAAATATAAATATATACTTTATTCTTAATCAATATGTAGAGCAGATTTATACCTGGGCATAACTCTCAGCATGGACTATGCTATGCCACAGAAATGACACATCAGCATCAGCATCTTATCTTTACCTAGAACTTCCCGTGTAGCTTTATTGAAATTAGCAGAGGAGAAAAGGATGCAAGCAGACAGAAAGAGTGAATGGGACAGAAATTCAACTCCAGTCTCACATGCCATTGTCCAGATTGATTAAGGAATGTTATCTTTTATCAACATATTACTTTAGTTGAGCATTTTCCCTGACAGCAGAAAGAAACAGAGGAGAAATTTATCCTTCATTATTTTGGATAGTGAAATTCAGGTTATGACACTCAGTTTATACTACTCCCGAGACCCAGTGACATTAGGATTATATTTTCTTATTTCACAGCTTGTCATACCACTTATGCATTGCTACATAGTCCCCTGGTTTTTCTCTGTAGAAAGGTTAGAGGGAAGACATGATCAAGTAAGCAGTGAAATCAAAGGATAGATTAAATACGCTTGTAAAGAAGATGGCTACTATTTCTCTAAGGCCAGACACAGAAGTTACAATGAAGAGGGAAAAATGTTGACATTATAAAATATCCAAAGCTGTAAAAATTTTAATATACTTTAATATACTTAGAGATTACTAAAGGTATAATGATTTAAAATATATTTTTCTCACATTTTATTTAATGAGTATGTTTTGTTTCCATAGGTTTTTTTCCCCAGTTTGAAAAAGATCTCACCTGTTTTCCTTTGCATATAATAGCAAACTTCAAACTTCATTTCATTGAACCAACATGGATGTCACCATTGCTTATGTTCACTACCAGAATTTTATTCCTGTAGGAAAAAACCCAAAAAAACCCACAAATCAAAAACCCACAACCAAATAGAAAAGCTCCATAAGTATTCATATAATCTAATAGAGATTATAGTGAGGCTAGTTCTTATTACTCTTGTTGTTTCTTTGAAAATATACTTAAGACTTTGTCATAAAGTTTAATAATTCTCAGTGGCTACATGGCATTCAGTGTTGTCCTTTAGAAAGTTAGTAAGAGTACATTTAAAAGTTAGATTTTGGCATTTTTGAATTTTTGCATTTTTGGTACCTAGAATCCACATTTTTATTGAATAATGAGATGCTTTGTACAGTTTTCTTTTTCTTTCAGAATTCATATTTATTAATCATATATTTAGATGCAAGTGGATTTTGTTAGTGTGAGAAACAAAAGATTCCAAGTTTAAGCACATTTTTCCCGCAAAAATGATTTTAACCACATTTTTCCAGCAGATGGAGATCATGAAGAAAATGCATCTCTTGAAGTATGAAACGGAAGACAAATAAGTAACAGAGGCAACTGTATTGAGTGCAGCAATGTTTTCCATGAATGCACTTTGCTCATCTGTCTCTGCTTTGACCATAAAGGATTCATTCTTTATAATACACAAAACAGTGATTTTCTGGACAAATATGGGTATTTCTCCATTAAGGTATATTTTGGATGCATTGTAATTCATATCCTGTAATCCATCTTTTGTTTTGTTTTTTTTTTTTCAAATAATCACAAAACAATAAGATTTCATGCAAGAAATTGATAGTTCACATAAAGTGTTTACAAATATATCTGTTTGGGTAAAAATTTCTTTGCAAATGTAGTTGTTAATAGCTAATTAAATTTTCTAATAGAACTAGCTACCATCATGGGGATTATGTATGAAAACACTTCCATCAGCAAAATTAAAGTAGAAAGCACTTAATAGTTTGGTTTGGGTTTTTTTCACTTTAGTGCTTCACTGGTTAATTTATTTCTTACTTTTTAAAATGCAGACACCAGCACCATCTTTAAAAACAGCATATTAACTATTTCTTCATTTTAAAGAAAGCAGAAAAATGTCTGCCTAGATGGTTTTAGCTGCAGTTATGAAAATTCAGATTTTCAGCACACCAGACATTTACCTAACAAGCTTGTAAAGGAATTATAACAATGAAAGATTTTTAGGATAACTCTTGAAAAGAACTCATAAAATGGTCTGAGAAGTAAGTCAGAAAAAATGTTCCAGTCCATCATGAGGTCTGTGTGATTTTTGTTTCATTGTTGTCTACTTGCTTTTAAAAACTCTATCCAAGCTGTTTCCTTTAGCTGTTTGAAATATCCATGTGTCACTGCAACAAGAATGAGAAACTGTAAACCCTGACTTCTGCTCTGATTCCTAGTAAAGTCTTAATCTGTCTTGCATAGAAAATTCAATTATACAAACCAGGTGATTTTTAAGAGGCACATTTTTCAATAGAAAGATGTGGTCCTTCTCCTATAGTACTTTAATGTTATTTCTTTTGGTGCTTTGTTGTTGAAGCCAAGCAGGAGATTTCTGTTTAGGGTACAGAAAAGAAGTGTCAGTGATGCTCTTTAAAGTGATAAGGTATTGGTGTCTGAGCATTGATGGCTTCATTTCTTAAGGGAAACAACCCAAAAATAGCTGGATTGATATATTCCCGGACTGGATGCATTTAAATCCAGAAATGAGTTTTATGTATCAGGCTTTTCTCAGTTGTCCAGAGTTTGTCAACTTTTTTAATGCTAAATGTAAGTAAGCATCAGTGTCATTTTTCTATGCTTCATTGCTGGGGAAACATCTACACATTTTACAGTTTCTTGACCTTTCTACTTTTTAGTTACATAAGCATTTCTGACAGGGTGATTATTTGCTGAAATAATTGCAGAAAATAAACACAAATATCCTGCATATGAATTAATTTCTTCTTCTGTCATATCCTACATGTTCATTATAAACACATTTGATACTTAGTATATTTCTAAAAATATAGGTGTTAGAACTACCTATTTTTAAATGTAAGAATTGAGATTTGGGAAATACATTTTCAAATTTACAGATGAAAAAGTTATCTAAAAATAAAAGCAGACAGCAGCCTTGAAGTTCAAGTGAAGCAGAGATTAAAAATCATAAAAGGAATATTTCAAAAGTTTCATAATTTTAGGGGTCTGGCACATAATTGAATTTGATCCTTTGTAATGCAAAGAACAGATGTTAGGAAAGCTTTTTCTTCCTCACTTCCTCTGTCAGTAATTTTTCCTCCTTTGTACAATTATCTCACATATTTATTTCCTGTATAAAGCAGATCTACACCACAGTGCAACTCACCACCCACAGCTAAGGAGAAGTATACTGTCACATGAAAATAAAGAAATGTATCCTGTATCAGCTGCTTTCCTTTGAATGAAAGAAGAAATATGTTTCCAACCTTTCAGCTTGACAAGTTATGTATAAACCACAGAACACACCCCTATTTATTTATTTTTAATTCGTCAGCCGCCAAGATGATTAAATTTATACACACAAATTATATAATGAAGAGCAGAAAAAAGGTTGATCGAAAAGATGGATGCAATTACTTCAGGGCTCTTTGTAATTGTCTCCAGACAGAATATCTTCATTTCATGCCACTTAGACAAAATATAATGCTTTAGATGTGGAGATATGCTTATTATTTGCCTTCTCCAGAACAGTTGACAAAAGTGCATGTATATGTTGGGTTTTTTTGGATGAAGTTTGCTGCCACATTTACATAAATGATAAACTTATGTTCCTAAATTATTATAAATCTGTGAGGTAATAAATGCACTGAATGTAAGACTTGCCATATTGTGTCAGTTCAATGGCCAGTCTTGTTCAATACTTTATAAGCAAATATGAAAAGGGATGCATGATAAGGTGGAAAGCATAACAGAAAATGTGTGTAGAACTATCCTTTGTCCAGGAAAACTTTGGTGATTTTAACCAGCAAATTTTTCCAGGCAGTATTCACAACTTGTAAGTATTAAAGATTTTTTGCACAAGATTCAGGCTTTTCTGTGCTCCTATCTTAAAATGAAGAGAATCACTCCTCTCAGAGGCCCACTTATCCCTATTGATTCCACAGAAATGTTTGGGTGATGAACTTAAGCATAACTAACTAACTTTCAGTTACCTCTCCATTACTGGGTGAGCTACATTATTCGAACACTAATCTGCATTTAGAAGTGATCTGATATGGTCTTATTATAATTGTTATATTTTCCTTCAGAAGATATCAAAAATAGAGGTGAAAGCTACAAAATATTTTAATAAATTCTTAATTAAAATCAGAGATACTTAACAATTACCTACCTAAACATTACTATGAATATACTTGGTCTTTATCATAAATGTTGTGCAAGTTATATTGACAAACAGAAAAAGAGGCAATCTGTTTTGTAAAATGTGATGCTGTGGCACAAGAAGCAGCAGAAACTCAAGCCCGTAGAGCTGGGCTATGCAACGTTACCAGATAAAGTTAAACAATTATATATTTACATCCCTATGGATCTGAGCCTGAAACTGTAAGTCAAAAAGTTGGCTGAGCCAGACACTGGGCTCTTGCCCAGGCAGGCATGATTTTTCTTCCTGCATTCCTTCTGTGCTCTGCTACAGACCTGGGAGAAGCTTTCTCAACTCCTCTACACTTGGAGGTCAAATATGATTACAGGATACATTTCTGATGGCTTGGCTGAGATGGTTATTGGGTTGGTTTTAATGATTATATCACCACCTGGAATAATTTGCAAGAAACATTGTCTCCCCATTTATTTTCATACCTTGTTTTGAATCGATTTTCAAACTAAATTACTATTAATGTAAATTAAACAATATTTTTGTTTTAGAATAGAAAAAAAGACACATTTTCATGTCTTCATTTTTAATTGCTGTAAAAACATATTTTGGCATAAATATACCAGATTCCAGTAATGGAAAGACATTTATCAAAATTAAACTCTGCAAAAATTAGTCAGATGCAACTACATGTCAGATATATTTTCCATGTTTACTGAAAAAATAACATTAAATTTAATCTTACCCTAATAGCTTTGTCTTTTCAGTTAAAATTTCCCTTTTTTCCTTTTACTTGATAAAAATATTTATACATCTAGCAAATGGGTATTTGAAGACGAGATTACAAAATATTCACTCATGGTCAGTAATTGCTTAAACTGTAGGTGACATTACAGGAGGTACTAAGAAGGCTCAGAGTAAAAAAAATGACCCAATTAGAATGCAAAGTTTATAACTAAGAATAAACTGCACTCCCCTGGTTTCTGGAAAACTTTACACACAATTTCGTTTTGCATAGTTGTCTGGATTGAATTTTGCCTGCAATTTACAATTCCCCAACTTAAGGTTTCCTGATATTTATTAAATCTCCTGTTAAAAATGTATTTTGTCACTTGAACTTTTGAGTGCAATTTTTCTGTACATTTCCTTCTGAAAAAAATATTGTTTTCTTTGGAAAGATAGAAAATCTTAGGATGATTGCACTCATATGACCACCATTTGCTGGTTTTCCCAAAGCAGGGATTGCCTTCAATTTCATTACACTTCCTAGCATTTTGTAGATCACAGAACCGTGGAGTAATCCAGGTTGGAAGCAAACTTGAAATCATCTAGTCCAAACCCTTGGTCAAAGAAAGTCTGATCAGATTAAGTTACCTGGGGCTGTGTTTGGTCAAATTTGTGTTCTGCAAAGAAAGAGAAAGAAGAATTCCTGCATACTCTACTGTTGCAGACATCTTTTGTGAAAAATCCTTCTTTTAGGATTTTTCCCTTCTGAGAAACTAAGAAGCTTCAGAGACAAGATGTAAACATTTGTTATCTGCTGCTGTGGAATGCAACAGGTGCACCTGTGATTGGCCTTCTATGGGTGTTTGAATTTCTTAACCAGTCATGGCAGAGCTGGCTCTCGCTCTCTGTCGGTGCCAGCTCCTTTGTTATCATTCTTGCTATTCTATTCTTAGCTAACCTTCTGAGAACTTCTTCCTTCTATCTCTTTGTAGTATAGTCTGACTGTAACATATATATAATATAATAAATCAAGTCTTCTAATTATAGAGTCAAGATTCTCGTCTCCTCTTCATCCTCAAAACCCTGCGTCCCTAAGGGACAATACTCTACTGCACTTCATATTATTTTAATGACACCTCCTATGAAGAGACAATAAGCCTGGGAGAAGCTACACAGAGCACTAAGGGCAGCTGCTGAAACTTTGTACATTTTAACTCATTCATTGTATATTCACGCCAAAACTAGCCAGACACATTAACTTTTCAAAGTTTAACCCTCTAGTAACTGATTTCAGCATCATCACAGTAATTTAAAGTCTCCAAATGATGAACAATAAAGATGAGCTCAAAACAGGAACAAAGGAAATGAGCACAGTGAGGAAACATCTTCCAGCAAATGACTGAGGCTGTATTCTTAAACACATCTGCTATCAAAGTGGCACAACCCCTTTGAACTGTAGCCTCATTTCTCCTAAAACAGATCCCGTTCCATCAGTGATTAATATCTGCTGTCTCTGATACAGAAAGAAAAGTTGTGACCATATTTTCAAGGACAAGAAAACCATGGTGGCCATATATCTTTGTTTCCTTTGCTTAACTGCAATTTTCTTCAGGCTTGAAAAAGGAAATAAGTGGTTTTTTTTGTCTCTTTTTTTTTTTTTCTCCATTTCCAGTCAAATGACCACTGTGCATGCACAGTTTGCCTTCATGTGAACATACAGCTCACTTGACCATGCCCAGTAGAGGCTCCAGATGCATTAGGCTTAATTATTCAAGTGCTGCATGGCCCGTGCTCCCACATATCATCTGGTGATTGTCTGCCCAGAAACACAGGAACACTAGGCATAATAAATTCTGATTAAATTACTTGAAAGCAATAATCCTCAAGGTTTTTTGACAGGAGCTTTTTGAATGGATCTCGGTGCTTTATGTAACAGAACAGTCAATCTGTTCTTCATATAGCAAAGATTCTGAATCATAGAATGTGCTGAGCTTGAAGGCACCCATCACAATCATCAAGTCCAGCTCCTGGCCCTATGCAAGACACCCTAAGAATCACATCATGGGCCTGTGAGCCTTGTCCAAATGCTTCTTGAACTCTCTCAGGCTTGGTGCTGTGACCACTTGCCCTGGGCACCTTGTTCCACTGCCCAACCACCCTCTGGGTGATGAACCTATTCCTGGTATCCAACCTAAACCTACTCTGACCCAACTTCATGCCATTTCCTTGAGTCCTGTCATTGGTCATGAGAGTGAAGGGTCTGATACCTGCCTCTCCACTTCCCATGGTAAGGATGATGAAGATCACAATGAGGTCTCTGCACAGTCTCAGTTAATATCACCCAGATACTTTGCCACCCAAGATAGACTTCTAAACACAGCCATGTGGCAGCCCAGGAGAATGGCTCAAAACAGAATCAATGTCCCTATATCCTTGTTTTGAATTTACAATTTTCTTAGAGTTAAGTATTCTCTAAAGTGATTAAATAAGAATCCCTAATATTCCTAAAATCCTTTTCATTCTTGAAATCTTCTTCAGACTTCCAGAACTAGGTTAAAATATGTTTATTTCTACATTGATTTTTAATTAATCAGTTTGGTTGTGATGTGCCATATGTTAATTTGGTTTTAATTTACTGTTTTATTTTATGTAAGCATGAGATATCAGTTTTATTTCACTTAATTGAGAGCTTTGGCCTACGACAACTCACATTCATGTTAAAGTCACGGACACCAACAATACTAAATTTCATGGTCTCAGCTTTGAATAGTTTTGAGGAGGCAATCTCTTACTACACTGTTTTTCAGAGCACACCTTTATTGAACCTCATCCAAGTAGCACAGTATGACAATTGAATGTTTTACTATGGACTGTTTTAAAGGAGCTGGGCTGCAGCTGTTTACCCTCATTCATTTTCTAGTATCAGTGTCTTTTTAATTCCAAAAGCATGGTAGCCTGCTCTTCATTTAAATTATTATTTTATGTTATTGTTTTCTGTAGGAATTAAGGTTTTCCAGAAGGATAATAGACAGCACATGGAATCTTACAGACAACTGGAGAAACTTCACAAACTGAACTGTGACCAGCCCAAGGGCCATATCTGCAGCAGATCACTCCTAATTCACAAAAGGTTCTTCTAAGAGAAACCCAGCATGTGTGGTTTAGGAAACAAGGATAAAAAGAAGCAGACCCATCTCATATTGCCATGGGAATACTTTATGCTGTCTGTCTGGATGGTGTAGAAGCATTCATGAGTTGTCTCTAAAAATCACATAATTAAAATGGAGATAAAAAGGACTAATTGCATGTTCTCTGCAGAAAATCGCTCACTATCTATTATTATTACAGATAATTTCAAAGTATCTGACAGCAATTACCCTTGGTTTACAGCAAAAAGAGCTCAACAGATTTCTTTTGAAACATTTTAAAATAATCCATGCTTCAAAACAAAAAAGTGCCCAAGAAGGTAAATTACCTCCCAAGTACTCTGCCAAGGTCACTTTTCTTTGGTTTCCCATTCTTCCTTGTTGCAGGAAGCAGCCAACAAAGGAAATAGTCAGCATGGATTTATGGAGAAAAATATCATGCTTTATGAGCCTGAGAGCCTTCAACAATGAGGTGATTGGCCTGCTGGGTAGCCAGGGATACCAGTGAATGCTGGCTATATTGGCTTTTGTAAATTTTTCAAAATTGTCCTATCATCATATACAAGCCAACCACATATACTCCAGATAAGGAGACAGTGACATGGATTTAAAACTGGTTAACTCCTGGGTTCAAAGGGTTGTGATAAGTGTCATGAAGTCCGGATTCAGGAAAATCATTAGTAGTGTGTCTCAGGGAGGGATACGAGGGCAGAAAATACTTATTAAACTGGTGAAAATAAGTTTGGGTGAATGCAGTGAAATTATTAATAAAGTTTCATCCATGAAACCATAGATCCAGTAGGGCAATTCAAACACTGTCTATGCATGAAGTTTGATGAAAGACACAAAAAATTTATTATTTATACTATTACCCTCATAATTGATTCAAGCAATTGTAAATAAAAATGGAGTTCAATCTTTTAAGTCCCATATGATTTGGGCAAAGCATGATCTGAAAAGACAAAGCTTGAAATACATTTTTCAGGACTTGCATCCTGCACTACAGTATTTTGGCATTTCTCCCTCTTCTAAGCCACTCACCCTTAAAGGTCAATCAAGGTTATGGCTTAAATGTTATTAGAATGGGTGAAAAAGAAATACTGTGGGACTTATTGATAGAAGGATTATAGGAGACTAAATTAAGTCGACAAAAATGAAAATATAATTTAGTCCATATTTCTTGTTTATGTTTTTGGCACATTTTAGCATTCTTTGAGGGATATATAACAGTATGTTATGAGTTAAAAAGTGAAGCCAAGAATAATGTTAATTATATTAAAGGAAGAGAAAAAATGTGGTCATAGGAAAAATAGGCTACTAAATCTAGATAACCTCACTCAAGAAGAAAGAATGCATACAGGTAGAGCCTATTGAAAAAAAATCCATAATCACAGCTAGTATTGAGATACAAATCACATGGCAAAAAGTTTCAATTAGCTGTCTACAGCACACAGTAAATATCTACAGAAAACTTGGCTGATTTGGTGCAGATATGGGCTGTGGAAAATGATGTCTGGTGGAGAGAAGCTTTGACATGTCCTCTCACATGAACTGTTCTGTCAGACAGCTTAGCATTGTTTTTCCTTAGAAATTAAATATTTTACTTTAACCTCCTCAATACGATTTGAGGTACCCCTGTAATAACAACCTGTGCCTTATGTTTTATAATTCCCAGCTCATCCTCTGAGATCTGCAATTACTCTTCCTGCTGTGTGTACAAGATATATTTACATGCTGGAGAAGGGGAATGATGAAGGATTACCACAGTTGCATGTAGCATCCTCTATCCTTTGATTGTCTGGAGGTGAAACATCACATGTCCACTCATGGTAACTCATTACTTAGATGTTATGTCCCTGTCCCCTAGATAAGCCTCTAATAAATTGATACATATACCTCTTAATAAATTAATACTAATTAAACTAATACCTCTTAATAAATTAATACATACTTAATCTCTCTGCTCTGTAGAAAAAAGGTTTCTTGCCTCTTCCATGACTTTCACATTAGAGTAATTGCATTTTGGGGGGATGGGGGGGAGGGATGAGTTGGTGTAGAAGAGTAAGAAGGACCTCTTTTCTTTGTTACAGAGTCTTCTGGAACTACACTCAGTACTATTATGATTAATAATTCCTTACCTGGCTGAGTATGAAGATCTTGAAGTTTTCCTCATTCTCAAATTCTTTTTTTTGTATCTGTCTCTACCTCTCAATGCATTATAAGATTATTCACTTTTATATGAACTTGCTAAAAGAAATTGCAAGAATTTTGTAGCTGGGTGTTAGAGACAGTGTAATGTCATGTGACTCTAAAACTGTACCTCTTCTAAAGATAGTAGGATGATCCCCTCAGTAACAATATCAGACAGGAGAATCTTCAGTGGGGCAGGAATATATCGTTGTAAACTGATGTGAACAAGGGGGAAATCTGAGACACTGAGTAATTTGTGATTACAGTCACTTACTTGGCTTCCCTAATTTTCCCCAGAAGTTAAACTGTAAAGTCAATTCAGTCAAACCACAGAATCTTACATCAGCAGATTAACAGTTCTAAGTGTTGGCAAAGCAGATATTTTCTGAAGTTGCCTTGAAATACTCTCTGATTGCTTAGATGTCCTTGGCAAATTAGTGCCTGCCAGAAATAAATGCGTGCTAGGTTGTGATTTTTTGTTTGCTTCATATTGTTATAATTACTGTTGCTATTTTTATTAATAGAAATACTCATAGAAAGAGTGGAAATGGAGAAAAGGGGGCAAGAATAGATGTCTGATTAGTTAGTTAGTTAGTTAGTTAGTTAGTTAGTTAGTTAGTTAGTTAGTTTTGAAGGAATTTCGAGGGAAAGCAAGCTGCTGATCAAACAGCATTTTGCCCCTGTTGATCACAACAAAAATATCTGTGTCCAAAGTTTAAAGACTAAAAACACATGTTGCAATGAATAACATTTTCAAAGCAAACAAACAAGACTCACCTAGGGTCTTCAAATGTTATGGTTTTATCCTGTTGATGCTTATGTCCAGCTAGGAGTGAGATAAAAAAACTGAGAGGATGACTCATATGAATAATCATTAATATCAGTTTAAAAAAGAAAAAGGAAGCAGTCAAAAAGAAAATGAAAAGAGTCAAATTGTGTTCTGACAATGATTCATTCAGCATGATATATCTTTTTAGAACTCTAGAAGGTCCTTGCTGGTGTTCTCCATTAATTTCATACTGTCAGTAAAAGTAGCAAAGAAGAATGTTATACCCAAACTATTAGGAGATCAAGCTTCAGAAAATTGTGATGTACATACTATGAATGTTCTTTCACCTTTTGCAGCTCTATAGAAGACTTCTATCACATTTCAATATTTATGCTGTGATCAGAGAAACAGATACATTTCTTTCATCTTTTTGAAAGTTAGGATGAACACAATCACTGCGCTCAGGAAACAGAGCAAGAAAGCTCTTGGGAGGCTTAGCCAAGACCTGCATGCAGAGATGAGAATGAGCAAAACCATTACAACTGTTCATCCATTATAGATAAATGCAAAATTTTGGACCAAAATATGTAAGCCTAAATATTTGGGAATACTACAATTTCTTAATATTCTCTCAAAGTGGTCATCATTACACAAAATTGTGAAATGCCTCTCTTCTTTACCCTGCTTCTGAGGTGAGAATCTTAATCTATTAGACAAAAGCCAGAAGGTGCTAGAACAATTTTAAAATGCGGTCCATAAAACTATTATCTACCTTCAATTACAAGAGTTAGTACTGTTGTCTTAACTATAAATTACTAGCCATTAATAATTTTAAAGAAAACTTTGCAAGACAAAAACTTAATACTTGGATTTGTAAATCATCAATAGCATTCTATGCAATCTATTAGCATATTCAGAAGTTTAAAGTTACCTTAAGATTTGCTACAATTTAGGTGAAAAATACACCTTTTAAGATGGATAACATTTAAAATACTGAAGACATTCAGTTTTGATTGAAAAATGGAATTATAAATCCTTCCAGGAAAAATGAATACCTCTAAGAACATTTTTAGTCACAGAGTGGCAAACTCCCAACAGACTACCTATAGTCTTCTAATACTGCTTCAGAGAACCAAGATGTCTTCAGTTTTTGAAAGTATTGATTGTGTGTGGTGTTACGCAAGTTTAGGAAAGGACATTTGCAAAAAAATAAGACAGCAAAGAGAAAAATTAGTTAGCCTTGCTCAAATACACAAATATAACACAGGGCACATGAAGAAAACTGCTTTTCACTGTGCAGACATCTAAATATAGCAGGTTTATGTACAAATTAATTTCATTGTGTGTACTCAAAAGTACATTATAAATGTACTTTTCAATTTTTAGGTAGGGCCAATGAGCTCATACAGTGAACATATATATCTAGTTGTCTTTTCTTTGAAATTATTTTTAAGTTACTTGAGAAAATTATTAATTGATAACTTCATACTGTAACTTGGAATTTTTTTGCAGAACTATCTTCTAGTTTCTCTCTGTTGAGAGGCTGAAAACCAAACAGAGTGAAATACCACTCTGGGTATAAAGACAGTTCTACACAACATTTTCTGCTCATAGTAACGAGCAAAATATAACTCACAGAATAAAATGTTGCATTAAGCAACAGAAATATGAGACAGTTCCCAAGGTTTACTGATCAGCTGAGATATTGTTTTACTCAGAACAAACATTAAGCTCTTTGGTCATGCTGTATCTTCAGCATGAATCTTCAGTAATGAATGGGGAATACTCTTCAGTGAATAGTGTCCTATTCATTATGGTCCAATATCAGTCTCAAATTGCATTCCAATTTTAAATTCAACAGAGGAGCATCTTAATGGACTTTTTATTCCTTAAAATTTCTTTTTCAATTTTAAATGTTTTTGCCTTTGCTTCCAGACTCTCAGTTCAGTAATTACTATATACTGGTCTATTGACAAAATTTTTGTAGAATCATAGAATATTATGAGTTGGGTGGGATCCATCGGAATCAGTCAGTCCTGGCCATGCACAAGGCTCCCTAAGAATCACACCATACTTCTTAGGGCACTGTCCAAACTCTTCTTGAACCCTGTCAAGCTTGGTGCTGTGACCGCTTCCCTGGGCAGCCAGGTAAAGAACCTTGTCATGGTATCTAACCTAAACCTCCCCTGACATAAACTCATGCCATTTCCTTGAGTCCTGTTACTGGGCATGAAGTGAAGAGGTTGATTCTTGGCCCTCTGCTTTATCTTGTGAGGACGTTGAAGACCACAATGAGGTGTCCCTCAGTCTCCTCTCCTCCAGGCTGGACAAACCAAGTGACCTCAGCTGTGGCAGTGTGTTTTTATAAGTTTTGCCATTGTTTTATTGTAAAAGTTAGTTATTCAATGTTAGGTATGATGGTTCAGTCCATGTAGCCCCATTTTATCCCCTCATGATGGTTTCTCCAAGTTGTTGACTCCCAGGTTTTCCCACCACTTGGCTGTCACTCAGTGTGTCCATCTCCCTGTTCCCCTCTCCTTTCCTTGTATGGCCCTGTCAATCCAAGTTGTGCTGCCCCCATTCCTGTCTGTCAATCCAGATCCACCCATTTTATTCCAGAAGGTTCTATGTCAATCAGCCTGGTTCTAACAGTTGATTTGCCCTTAAAGCTTCTCCCCTCCCCTGTGTTAACTCCATTGGTTTTGTCAGGTTCCATATTCCTCCCCAAGTGTTTCCCCATTGGTTGTGTGATGCTCCCACCCCTTAGAGTGGCTCCCTTTAAGAACTCTAGGCAAATCCCTTTTCTTAGTCACTTGTTCCTGACCTGTTCCTAGAATAAATCTTCTTTGGAGTGCAAACGAGTGTTCTCTGAGTGTCCTCTTTCTCAGTTCTTTGCCTTGGTATCCTCGTGGTGAACTGCTGCAGCCTCACCCATGCTGCTGCACCCACTGCCACCTGAGAAGCCTTGGCAGAGGCTCAGGGGCAGCCTCTCTTGTGTGTCCCTCCGGTGACTCAGGGAGCTTTGCTAGGGGGCATTCCACTGCTCTGTGACCGCAGGAGAACCACACTCAGCCGCTCCATATAACGTGTCCTTTCCAGGCTCTTCACCAACCTCTTCAGGAAAGTTATCGTAGGCATCAAAAATAGAGAGATGGAGAATTAGCTTAATATAATGTAGATAAATTGGCAAAACCCATGGGTCAAATTTCAGAAAATGTTAAGAATTCCTTCCCTGAACAACTAAGGGTTTTTAAGCTCTCAAATTAAGACAATTTTTAAAATTAAAATCCTTGTTTAAGAATCCTAATTGTGGCTTGCCTTGAGCTGTGGCTGTCACTACTTTGATTCATTATACTTCTTTTCTAGCAGTGGTAGTTGTTCTATAACTGCTTCAGCTTCAATCATTTTGCCAGAACTTGTGATGAAGTTTTGAAATCACAAAAAAGGCTTTTGAAGGGTAATCTTACAAATAATTGCCTTTAAATAGCTGTTAAGGATAATCTCAGATTCAGCTTAGTATCTTAGTGTGGGATGTATGTTCAATATCTGTCTGCTCTTCCTCTCTAGGAGTCTCATTGCTTCTATAATGCTGTGGTATTATATTTTTTTGTTATAACAATAATTTTATATGCATATATCTATATTTCAATTATTCAATACTATAATATTAGAAAATGAATAAAGGTATTTGAAGTACAGACATTTTACTATCTGTATGTTCTAGTGTTTCTACATTACAAATAAAAAGGATTCACATATAATAATTCTAATAAATTGAGACATTCTGAACTACAAATGTTAGACCCAGAGGAATTTGGAACTTTTTTCTAACACTTTAATCAATAAGTCTGACTTATTATTAGCCAAGTTTTGAAGAACATGAAGCCTGTTTCACATGGGATAATTTATCAGTATTAGGACATTTCAGTTTAGTGAAAAATTCATACACTATTAAGAGTCATGTCTGGGATTATATTCCTTTACCAATCAGTAATTTGTTTTAAGAGTTGAAACCATATGCAGCTGCATGGTGTCACCTAATTTCCTAAATAACTTAAAGTACACAGTCTGTTAGTGACACTGGCACTGCAGCACCAATCTCTAGTCTTTTCTTCACAGCAGCTATGTAAAAATATTGTCCTTTAGTGTAATAATTCCATTACCTGTACCTTGGTTGGTAGGTAGTTTAGTGGATAGGAAAGGATACTATCCATCTTGAGGTTTGTGCCTCTAAGAGAAGTCAGACACTAATATCTATATTAAAAGAACCTCAAAAATCCCTGTAAATTTGGATCTGGGGAATCAGTGATCTTCTCCTACTTGATCTTTATTCCTTGTCCTTTCCTCTCCCAGAAAAAGGTTTAGGATGGAGAATGGTATCATCAGTTAAAGTTATCTCCTCAAAAGAGCATGGGAGAGGAAAGGAAGTTAATCCCTATGCCCCTTCTAAATTAGTGGATTATAACAGACAGTTTGGACTGAAAACCATAGATGATATAGACTGGATAAAAGCTTGGACAACATCTTTGAAGTCTGTTCAGAAGCAGACACACAAGTGTTCAGAGAAAAGTGCTTTGAAACTGAGGGTATGAGAGACATAATCTCAAAATACTGTTACTATTTCAACATGAAGGAAATCCCCTTACAAAACCATCCAAGTTTGCCTGTATGAACCACAACTTATGCAACACATTTTTCTACTGATTTGAAAGTTCAGCAAAGCAGGTTCACATTCAGACTTGAGTTCAGCTGTGTGAATGTCTATCCTGATCTTGGTAAACTGCAGAGTTGTTAACTAGTTGCCAAATTAACTCCTTCACTGAGGCTGAATATTAAATTTCTTCTCCAGTTCTGGCCTTACCACTCTTCATAATTTGACCTCAAAACACGAGATATCCACTGATTTGTGTAACATTGTATCTGCCAATTTACATTTTAAAGTCAGCTTTTATTTAAGGCCTTTGTAATTCATGGGCACAGGAAAGAGTAAAAAAATAAAATACATTTCATTTGAAGGAAAGTCAGAAGCTAAACGCTAAAATACCTCTATTTATTACAAAGTGTGAATTCAAGACTATTTCAATATAGCGAAGATCCCTAGCTATTACTTACTTTAACAGGTTACACCAAAAGTCCTGGGCATTATTACTGTTTGTAGCCTATTTTGTTCTTTACCCAGACAGTTCCAGTTCACTCCAACAGTTACTTACATCCACCAGCTTTAATCTGCTGTGGGGATTAATGAACAGCACCTGACACAATGACTTTTCAGAATGTCTGGAGCTTTAAACACTTTTATTTTTAAATAAATCACACCATAAAGGAGAATAAAATAAAAGGGATTTGTTGTTGTATTCTGCATCCTGAGTCTATAGAGATCTGACAAAGAGATCTCACATGTAACACTGACTACAGAAAAATAAACCTTGATTGTTGCCCGATAGTTGTTGTCCTAGAGAAAAATGTTACCCAGATGAAAAATCTAATATACCCCTCTACCTGATAAGCAAATTTTGCTTCCAAGTGTCATTATATGTACTTTTTTGCAAGTAAATATTTTATTCTTTGAGCATCAGATATATATTTCCAGTATACAAATTTCCTGGGTGAAACAACAGAATGGGGATATTTTTTTAATATGTTGTCACTCTGAGCACTGAAGCAGAGCATGATGGGTAAAAGTAATAAACACACTAGACCTGAATAATGTAACTGATTCCACATTCTAAACAAATTTATATACTTCCATGCTTCATAAATCAATTCCATCCATTTCTTTTCCAACTCTGAAATCTATTCTTAATTTCAAATGGTGTTTTCTGAGTTCTGCATTTCATAACCTTTCCATATAAATTATTCTTTCTCCATGTCCATCTTGTGCATTACTTACCCTTTATAATTTTCTTAGATTTTTTTTTTTTTGCTAGTTGAATTGCTACTCACACAATAATCTCACAGACCTGTTATTTTTAGATTGTTTAGGGAGAAATAATTGAGAATAATCAATATCGAAGTTTTGAATGTCATTGGTTACTTTTGATTGAATTCCATGAAGCACATAAGGTATTTTGTTCCAGAAGTGAATCAGCTCAACTTTTCTGGTTTGGTTCAAATAATTGTGTTTACAAATGTCTATGAATATATTTCATTTAAATGAACTCTCTCAGGGAACAATCTGCTAGTAAACCCTTGTATGATAATACTCAGTGAAGGGAATGCAGAAAGCTATGACTGAAGAAGAAGAGAATTTTATTCACAATTTAGAACATGCATGCATGGCTGTATTTTTTTATTATTTGCTCTGTTCCAGTTTCACCTAATGAAAAGAGATAAGCCTTTACATTAGAATTTTTGCTGTAATTGTAGGAACTACAAGTATGGAAGTTTGTAAAGAATACAAGTTTCCCATTGGCACTTGTCAAATCAGATTTCAAATATTATAATAATAAATATTATTACCCAATAATATATGCAATAATCACCAATTCAAAGCTCCATTCCAATCTGTGCAAATAGATTCTGAAACATGCAATATCATATCCCAAGGCAATTCTATATTTAGCATAATAAATGTTATAAGAATTCAAGGTCATTAAGAACAGCCATTTAAATAACATTAATCCTTGGTTTAAAAGTCATCATAGATATTTGGAATCTAACTTGTCCTGGTATATTAAATTCTGACCTGAGCTGTTGGATAAAAGTACAGTGAGCGTACATGGCAGCAGCGAGAATATCTGGAAATTTTTCTCCTCTTTATTGGCACAAGGAAGCTGCTGGAAAATTTACAGATGCACAAATGTGAAAAACCATAGACTGTATAAAATTAAGTTAGCTGGCATTTGTTGCTAGCTGAATTGCTGCTAGCATAGTCCAGGGTAAAGACGTAAAAAGGGCCTTTGCATAATATCCACAGATGCTTTATTCAACCACGTGATGAAATTTTTTTTTTCTTTTTTTTTGTGAGTTCATTTCCCAGTGATTAATAGTGTGAGACTGAGACAGACAGGATCTAACAGCTTTATCTGAAGGGAATATTTTTGTTTAAGCAAACCTGGATCCCTTCTGCCTGGAATTTTACTTGTCATAACAAAACAAGAATCCAAATCTTTGTGATCCAGGTGGCAGCTCTGGGCACCAATCTGATTTCCCACCTTTGGAGACCCATGATGCAGGAAGGGGGAACCCCTGGGAGCTTTCCCTGCCAGGAACACCCTGGTTTTATCAGGGAGCAAGGAGGCCACCAGGCACCACTGGCCACAAAGCAGACCAAGATCCCTTCTCAAGTCGGGTGTTTGGCTAAAAGAACCCACATGGAAGTCAGGGGAGCAGCAGAAGCTTTGCACAGCACTGGAGGTCTCTGGCAGCCCCACCGTAGGGCACTGATGGATGAGGATCCAGTGGATCCTGAACACAGCGAAGACACGGGAAGCAGCAAGGGTTGAGAGCCAGATAAGGCTGGGAGCAGAGGATTTGGGAATATACACACAGACTTTACAAAGAATGCCACGTTTTATACAAATCATCCCTGGTTATTTACACCCGGCCCCAGGACAGCCCTGGCTACTCCTCAGCTCTCCACAGGCTCCAGCTCTGTCTTGAGCTTTTTGCTTCCCAGAACTTGTTATTAAACAATTCTCTCTCTTTTGCTCACAGGTGGTCCTTTAATGTACTTCTCTTCTGCCTTCATAATCAATGTCATCCACGGCAGCAGTGGCACAGATGATGGCCTCAGGTAAAAGTACATTTGAGATGAGTCTGATGCCATTCCCCAGGATCTGGTGCAGGTTCTTGGTCCATCTTCCTGTACATCTCCTTCAGGTACCCAACCACCAAGTCCAGTTGATGCTTATCCTCAAATTAAGTCTCCACACAGGTCACGTACAGGCTGGAATTCAGGAATTTCTTCAGCCAGTGGGATTATTTCCCAGTTTTCAAGATCCCCAGGAGATGCTCTTCAACCCCTTTGATCTTCACTATGAACTCCACCTGCTTCTTGTTCTCCCTGTCCCTGGCAGCTCTGGTCCTGTCAGGGAGGAGCTTCCTCAGGGGTTTCTGGGGGGAGGTATCTGAGGAAGACTGTCCAGCCCCTTCCTCCCTGGTGTTTGGAAATGCTATCTGCACCACAGCCTGGTATCCTTTCCTTACTTACTGGGTAGCAGACAGCAGCTGCCTATTTGGATCCAATAGTCCAGGATCAGCTGGAGGCACCACTCGATTTCCCTGGAATAATTCTCCTTGGCTTGTTCAATGAGCTCTTCCTTCTCCTCCCAGGCAAAGTGCTTCAGCCTCTTCAGGGACACTGAAAAAATTTTTTCTTCTCATTTGTGGTGCCCTCTGTGAAGAGAACACAGGCCTCAGTGCTTTCTCTTTACTGCTTTCACCACTGCTGGCCAGTACAGATGCTGCCACTGCTTGCACCACACCAACGTCCCTTCCTCAAAGAATTTGAATTCTGGATGGGACAGAATGTTTGGGAAATTTTCCTCCTTTTCATCTGCCAGAGGTGAGAGCAGAGGGAGGCTTTCTGAGGAAATGATCCTGGAAGACATCCCAGAGGGTTCCAGCCCTTCATCTTCCTCTGAGTCAGGGGCTTTATTCCCAGCTAGGTGTGAGGGATCCTGGTTTTTCTCCTCCTGAGGCTAAGGAAAGGCACCAGGAGGCCCAGGTGAGGATCCAGGGTAGTTCCTGAATTTCCTCTCTGTGCCTGAGGCCACACCTGCCCCATCCAGGTGTTTTCCACTCTCTGCCTCTCTCCTCCCATCCACCTGCTTTGCCAGGCTCTCACTCTCACTGCTGATCCTTTTCTCCAACTCATCTGAGGAAGTTTCACAGGAGGAATCCAGGAATGTTCTCCCAGGCTGAGTTCCTGTTTTTCTGGAAGGTTCCATGGTGCCAGATTTAGAGGGGACAGAGGGAGACTCCTCCTCAGGAGTTACCTGTGCTAGATCCTTGGGGGAATAATCCCTTCATCTTTTTTCTTCCTTGCTGACTGCTTCCAGCCTCTGGCTTACAGGAGACTCCATTCCCCATTTTGAGCTGGATTTTCCTCTGTCTAGATTATGATTTCAGTTCTGGTTTTTTGCAGTTGTGACTCTCAGGGGCTGGTGCCACACTGGAGTCCCTGGCACCACACCTGGCAGGATATGTTCCACCCCCACGTGTTCTGGCAGGGCTTGCTCCACTTCCAGGTGCTCTGGAATGGTTTTTTCCACTCCCAGGTGTTTTTCCACTCTCCCCTGGAGCCACAGAACCTCCCTGGCTGCATACTTTGGGATCATCCTTCAGCCCAAAGTTATTCTCGGGTTTTCTTTTCCTCTTGGCAGCCTCAGGTTCCAACTTTTTAGAGCAAGAGCGCAACAAGAAGCTGTGGGAGAGGGTGGATGGGGCAGATTTCTCCCAGGAAAATTCAGGATTTGATCCTTCTGCAAGTGGCATTTGACTGCTGGAGTCAGTCTGAAGGGGAATATCCAGGGAATTTTAAGGGAACAGCGATATTGCAACTCCTCCACGGCCTCACTCATGCTTTTCTTTTGCTGCAGGGTGGAGGCAATGGCTACAGGCATTGACCAAGGGCCTGGTCCCAGTGACTACAATGCCAGATTGGGCATTGAAAGTAAATGAGAATTGTTTTCTGTGTTCTTTTCCCAATGTCACTGTTTGACACTGGCACAATGCCAGTGCCCCATGAAAATACCTTCTCTCTGGTGTCTACTGTGAGATGGGACCAGGAATAGGGCAAAGCAGGCTCCAGCTTAAGAATAGAAGGGAAAAAAAACCTTTATTAACTTACAATATATAGAAGAAACACACACAGAATTCAGGCTGAAAACCTTCCAAACATTCCTTCTCCCCCCAGCAAAGTTCCCAATACATCACAATGAGACAAAACCTTGGACTCTCAATTCAGTTGCCATCCCTTGGATCACCAACTCCCGGTCCATCACTACCCTTCAGATAATCAATTCTCAGTTCATCAAGAGGAGAGGAGTCCCTCTTGTGCCATAGGCTTCCCCAGGAAACACAGTTGAAACCTTATGTGTCTCCATGTCATTCGTGGCACCGCCCAGAGAACATTTGCCATCCTGACATCTTCCTTCCATGTCCAATGCCCTCACCACTGCACATGGACCAGAGCTGCTTCTAGGGTTTTCCTTTTGAGGGTGCTTCGTCCAGTTCCAAAAAGAGCACAGTCTCTCACTTTTGGGACACCTGTCCCCCCCAAATTTCACCCCCTGGGGCCGAGGGGTACCAACACTGAACTCTCTTGGCTCCGAGCCATTGCCTCCCCCTAGATGCAGTCTCTGTGTCACAGGAAAAAATGGTTCTGTCCATGGCTATAACAAGAAAAGTCCAGCCAAAGGCCACTCCATCATCTCCTGCTACCTAGAACTTCCCAACTTCTCTTGGACATCTTTCACTTGCACAAACTTTCATCACACTTGCCCATTTCGTGCTATTCATCCCTATCTCTCTTCTCATTCAGGAGGAGGATCAGCATTTGTAAGGTTTCCATCATCCAAGAAAAGGGTTAAAAATCTGTCTCTGCCTGTCCGTAACTCCCACGGCTGCCCCGCCGGCACCTTCTCGCCACAACCCCCCCTCCTTCTCCTTCTCAGCCAGCCATGCTGTCGAATTCCAAGGTGGCACAGGAACCAGCTCTCCCTCTCTCTCTCCTGGGGGGGAGGTGGCTGCCCAATGCCTGTCCAGTGTTCCTCCACCCTTCCATCCTGCAAGGGCTTTCACGTCCCCTCTCTGTCCAAGGCCCCAGCCTACCTCACCCGGAACCCATGGCTTCCCCTCTTCCTGTGTGGCTGGGCAGGGGACAGCTCTGTATTCTTCACTCACCAGAAACCAAGAGGAGTTTTCTGGGAGTTCCCTGCTTTTAACCCCCTGTGTTCTCAGGGGCGGATCCATGTCCCCAGTGGCCATACCAGGTGCCAATATTCAAATCTGAGCACCCATTGGTTTGAGTACAGTATCCCAAAAAACTCACTTCCTCTCAAACCATGACACCCCATTAAATGAATTGACAAACAGGTTTCTGTTGCCATCAGATGATACTACAATGAGCAGAAGCCTTTGAAAAAAATTGTGGTATAGAGGTCCTTAAAGCTTTTAGAGCAATGCAGACATGGTAATGAGAAGAGCTGATGTGCTTTTTTATCCAATATGTAACATCAGTCTTAATGATTTCTGACACTACAGTCTTTATATTATGAGAACCTTTGTAAGAAAAAGAGTAACAACCAACTAAACAAAAAAACAGTTCCATGTCTTTTCTTTTAAATCTGGTTAAACTGCTCCTCATTAGAAGCAGTTGAAAGACTGGTTAAAAAGCATGTAGGCAACACTTTCAAATAAAGTCAACATTTGTTTCGGGAAAAGTGTTTCAAGAAAGCTATGGACCAGCTGGAGAAATCCAGTGATAAATAGCAGGTAAGATCAACAGTCTGAAAATCATGATGATGAGGATAGACAGGAAAAACAGCCTTAAGAAGGGTATGCAGAAGGAAAATGTAGCAACAGTCATCAAATATGCAAATTATTGCTGCACACAAAGAAAAGAAGGCTTGAAAAATCTGTTCTCCATATCTCACTTGGGAATAACACTAGCTAAAGTGATTTATATTAGACATTACAAAAAAATTAAATGTCAAACATTAAAAAAATATTACAAACCTAAATATTGGGAAAAAGTAATCTCTGGAAGGGTCTGAATTACCCATTATTTGAGATTTTTATGAACAGGTTTGGTGAACAATGGTAAAGAATAACAAGCATAGAGATGGAGGCAAATTTACTCCAGAGAATAATCTGTTCCTACAGCAAAACTCTTTTGATCATCTACTATGTCTCTCTCCCCCTTGAAATCAGTGCTCACTTTGCTTTAGGTGTATAGAGATTTTTAAAAAATCCGGCACAACTAGAATGAGGTGTGGAGGAACTTTCAGTTGAAAGCTCATTTTTATTAGTATTTCATTGGCTTGTGATCTATAAAGAGATGGAATTCCACTATGCATTCTGCTGGAAATATTTTGTGGAATTCAGCAGGAAACCATGCTTTGATGCATACTTTTCAAATAATTTTTGCTTTGATGTCTAGTCATAGGCAGTAAAGGTTGCATGTTTACATGTCTAAACTCTTGTGTAAGTCTATAACAATCAATTTAAGTTCCTTTCAAATTTTTTGAGCAGAAATAATCACTTACACAGGACAAGTCATCTTGTCTCAACCAAAATGTTTAAAATATCTAAACCAGGACAGGCCAGTTTTCCTGCAGAAATGACACATATCTCCTTGACTTTTGGGAATTCAAGGACAACCACATTGTACTTAAGCAGTAAAATCTTAAGATACCTGAATTTTTCTACTGCTGTCCCTCTAAGTTTCGTCCTGTGTCTCTTTTAACCACCTCCCCACCTTGTCTTCAGCCAGGTGAATTACTTTAATCATACATGGTAAAATTAACAGAATTACACAAGTTGAACAAAAAAAAATGTCTGTATGAAATCGGTTCTAAGATTTCTGTCAGAGGAATGTTTTTACCATTTGCAGCTGTAACATAAACATCTCACATGTGTGGCATGGGTGAGATGGATCACACATGGGGTGATCTTGGTAGCCCCAGCTGTTAAGGCAGGACTGTGACTCTGTGGGGTGTGATGTGCAAAGGACCAGCGAGGGGATTTGCTCCAAATGTACCTGAGAGAAGACCTCTCCGACCATTGAGTCCATGCTGCCAAATCCACCACTAAACCATATCCCTAAGCACCACATCTTTATGTTTTTAAATACTTCCAGGCATGATAACTCTACCACTTCCCTGGGTGACCTGTTCCTGATGTTTGACAACCCTTTCAGTAAAGAATTTTTTCTAATATCCAAATTAAACCTCCAATGGTGCAATTTGAAGGCATTTTCCTTTGTCCTGTCACTTGTTACTTGGGAGAAACAGTCAATTTTTACCTCTCTACAACCTTCCAGGAAGTTATAGAGAGCGATAAGGTCTCCCTGAGCCTCAGTTTCCCCAGGCTGAAATATCCCAATCCCAGTTGTTTCAGCTGCTCCTGAGGAGATTTGTGTTCCAGACCCTCTGCCAGCTTCATTGGCCCTCTCCTGACATACTTCAGTGCCTCAATGTCCTTCTTGGTAACCATGTGACAAAAGGAAGGCCGCTATCAGCCAAGTTATCCAGAGAATTAGCCAGGAGAAGAGAAATTCTGTTGAAGACAGTAAAAGAAATAGAAATCCAGAGGGATCCTGCCTGGAAAAGTGGTATAGAAGCAGCATGAGGAGTTGCCAGGTGAGGCAGCAGCCTGTGGCTGGAAAGAGGACACCTGCAAGGCGGGGAGCATTTGCCACTGCCCAGTGACAGTGAGGAGCTACCTGGGACATGGGGTGTGCAGGGAATGGGGGGAGGAGGTGCTTCTGGGGGTGACTTATGGGGGCTGGGAGATACGTAATTGTTTATTAATTCTCTCTAAGAGTCTGGTAACGTGATTTATCTGTTATATTACCAATATTGATCCCCAGTCTAAAGTTCACTGTGGATTAATTACATGTCATTAATAAATTAATGCAATATTTCGATTCCAATTCTGGACTTAGCTATGAGAAGTCACTTGTTTTTTCTTGGTGTCTACCTTTCCTAGGAAAGATGCTTAGCAACTAGTTAGGATGAACAGTGAATTATTTGTACACTGGAAATAATAAAGGAAAACACTATTCATCAGGAATGGTGAGAACTTTAAAATGTTTAGAATTGTATATTGGAGTAATTAGAAGTCTCACAAAGTAGCCTGAAAGACCTGGAAAAATCAAAGAAATTACTTCCACATTTCTCTCGTCTGTATTTGTATTACTATTAGACTAGATTTTTTTATTAAGATATCACTAATACCCAACATTGGTATCAGCACACACTACTAATAGAAACAGAACTATACTTTTGTCTTAGGCATGTATGCTGGTGAGTTTTCTTTTGTATTTCTGGCATCTTTTAATTTCAGTTTTTAAGATAATTTCTCTCAGGAGATGACTTTAATTTGATCCTGTTATTCATATTGCTCATCCAGACTTAGGAGTCTGGGATGAGGGAAATGGGAGGGGAAACACACAAGATTTTTTTTCCTTTCTAAATGAAAACCAGATCTGTTCAAAGATTTGGCTTGTAGTTGAAGAATAAACATACTTTACCACACTCCAAAGGAAAAAAATGCAATGCTTAAATTGTTATAATGATAATTGCTTGCATTAAAAAACCCAAACCCAAAAAACTCCCAAACAAACGAGCAATCTCAATGAAATTAAAACAGGCAGAGCAACTGATGTTTTTCCAAACTCTGTTTTCCACAGAAAAACAAGTAAATGGTTAAAGGCAGGATTAAGACCCTTCCACATTACAGTTTCTAGCTGTGATATCAGTCATCTCTGCAGATTTTGTCTGTATGTGCCTAATCTGCACACATATATATATACACACCCAAAGTTACACACACCCTGGAAATGAAGGCAGGGTAGAAAGACTGCAAAGTTCAGAGAAAGTCTGTTTAACAAATAAATGAATAAATTAATTCTCAATATTTGTGGAAACAAAAATGGAAAATTGCTGTGCAACCCTTCTCTTAAGTCATATTTTCCTAGCCCACCTGGAAGTGTTGGTTGAGGAGTGTTGTAGATCATGTAAATGAAACCTTTAGAAAAATCATAATGAAGTCATATTCCAGAAACTTGTTTTATACTAATGCATTCTTTGCTCAAATTGGCATCATAATGTATCTAAATAATTAGTCTGTGTATCATTGGAGGGAAAAGGATTAAAAGACAAAAAAGCAATTCCCTGACCCCTGCCTAGGTAAAAAGGCTCTCTAGTTTTGCCATTGCCATGTGTTCTATGCTCATGAATCAGGACCCTGAATTACAAGAGGAGCTTAAAGATCATAATTATCTTATGTTTTTCTGTGTGTCGACCTCCATTAATAATAGTAAAGCAGGCTTAAGGAGGTTTGATTTGCCTCCTAGCTTTCAAACATATAACCTTAACATTTCTTTACTAAGTATAGTCATTTAATTATTTAATGTTAAGTAACAATCTTCAGTGTTGGAACATTCTTTCAGGCTTTCCTTTCCAAAATACAACTTAAAAATAATATTAGCAGGAAAACTGAAGCTCTTGGAGCAATTTTGGAACTAGACTAAAAGAGGGAATATGATTTTTTGGAAGGGTACGTGACACATGCTTTTTATGTTCCAGAAATACACAAACACAACTCAGAAGAAAAGGACTGTCTGACTCTTTCTCTGATCCTGGGCCTGTGTCAACACAGTTTACTAGGCTATCACCAGGATTTATCAATTTTAAAACATGCTAATGAAGGCACTCAATTTTTGATCATCATCAACAAAATGATCTTTGTTACAATGTTTGCTACGTATAAAATACGTTTGTGCCTGCATCTATATGAAGCACATACCAAAGTGGTGGCAGATGCCCCATTGCTGGAAACACTGAAGGTCAGGTTAGATGGAGCTCTGGGCAACCTGAGACAGATGAAGACAGCCCTGGTCATTGCAGAGGGGTTGGGCTAGATAATCTTTAAAGGTCCTTCTCAACCCAAACTGTTTTGCCCTTCGATGGCTCTATGAGTCCAAACCATTTTTACTGCTGTATTAAAGGTTCTGCTATTACTGTTAGCTCTGTAAGCATAATGTATATATTATATATATCCTCTGAAACTGCCTTTCCTATGCTGCACTGCTATTGCAACTCAGTAATAGTTGACTTCCAGTACTTTCGTTTGTTTGCTTTCAAAGCTTTTAATGATTGTCAAATGACAGTTCTGTAGCACTTGTTCCAAGTTTATCAAGAAGTCCTAGCACCCTTCCCATTTCAGCACTTACAGTAAAACTTCATGGACTTCACCTGCTGTAATAGAGTGGCTATAACTGTGTGTAAAGGCAATTTTATTTTTTTTTTAGAACAAATGACCATCCAGTAAAAGTGAAAGCAAGTGTTTAGAAGCATTCAAATTGCTTCAGAAAACATGTTTTCACCTTGTGCTAAGAGCAAGCACAAGGCGAAAAAATGTCCAATATAGGTGGGTTACAAGTCCTTGTCCAAAGGTGAGCTCCAGAATCTCTTGCAAAAATCTAGAAAAACAATCCATGAAGCTACACTCTAAGTCTTTTAATTATCCCTTACTGTTATAGTTTATTTCCCCCGTGTTTATCTTAGAGGGCAGATTTTAGCTCTTGAGTGGCTCTGAGATATTTTAAAGAAACATACTAATCTTACTGGGTAATACTATATTATAAATAGGATAACATTAAAAAAATCATAAATTGAGCCTATAATCAACCAGCACCCATTGGAAGTACATTCTTTGTATAATAATGCGCTCTTTAAATCAACATTTTCTTTTGGTTTTTTTTGAAGACATGAAATTACAGTTTTCAGGAAAATCCAACTACAAGCAGACAGAGACTATTCAAACATATATAGAGCAAAGTTTTTCTGGGTAATTTAATAAACATAATTTAAAAAAAAATAAAGCCAATTTAGTAGCATGAGTTTGAAGAAATAATTTTAATGGTAAGTAACAAAACTTATGTTTCATTATTGATATTTTGTTTGCTTATTTTAAGAGTTCTCTCTTCTCAGTATTGGTGTGTTCATTTTACTAAGTATAGTCATTTAATTATTTAATGTTAAGTAACAATCTTCAGTGTTGGAACATTCTTTCAGGCTTTCCTTTCCAAAATACAACTTAAAAATAATATTAGCAGGAAAACTGAAGCTCTTGGAGCAATTTTGGAACTAGACTAAAAGAGGGAATATGATTTTTGGAAGGGTACGTGACACATGCTTTTATGTTCCAGAAATACACAAACACAACTCAGAAGAAAAGGACTGTCTGACTCTTTCTCTGATCCTGGGCCTGTGTCAACACAGTTTACTAGGCTATCACCAGGATTTATCAATTTTAAAACATGCTAATGAAGGCACTCAATTTTTGATCATCATCAACAAAATGATCTTTGTTACAATGTTTGCTACGTATAAAATACGTTTGTGCCTGCATCTATATGAAGCACATACCAAAGTGGTGGCAGATGCCCCATTGCTGGAAACACTGAAGGTCAGGTTAGATGGGGCTCTGGGCAGCCTGAGACAGTTGAAGATAGCCCTGGTCATTGCAGAGGGGTTAGGCTAGATAATCTTTAAAGGTCCTTCTCAACCCAAACTGTTTTGTCCTTCGATGGCTCTATGAGTCCAAACCATTTTACTGCTGTATTAAAGGTTCTGCTATTACTGTTAGCTCTGTAAGCATAATGTATATATTATATATATCCTCTGAAACTGCCTTTCCTATGCTGCACTGCTATTGCAACTCAGTAATAGTTGACTTCCAGTACTTTCGTTTGTTTGCTTTCAAAGCTTTTAATGATTGTCAAATGACAGTTCTGTAGCACTTGTTCCAAGTTTATCAAGAAGTCCTAGCACCCTTCCCATTTCAGCACTTACAGTAAAACTTCATGGACTTCACCTGCTGTAATAGAGTGGCTATAGCTGTGTGTAAAGGCAATTTTATTTTTTTTTTAGAACAAATGACCATCCAGTAAAAGTGAAAGCAAGTGTTTAGAAGCATTCAAACTGCTTCAGAAAACATGTTTTCACCTTGTGCTAAGAGCAAGCACAAGGTGAAAAAATGTCCAATATAGGTGGGTTACAAGTCCTTGTCCAAAGGTGAGCTCCAGAATCTCTTGCAAAAATCTAGAAAAACAATCCATGAAGCTACACTCTAAGTCTTTTAATTATCCCTTACTGTTATAGTTTATTTCCCCTGTGTTTATCTTAGAGGGCAGATTTTAGCTATTGAGTGGCTCTGAGATATTTAAAAGAAACATACTAATCTTACTGGGTAATACTATATTATAAATAGGATAACATTAAAAAAATCATAAATTGAGCCTATAATCACCCAGGACCCATTGGAAGTACATTCTTTGTATAATAATGCGCTCTTCAAATCAACATTTTCTTTTGTTTTTTTTTGAAGACATGAAATTACAGTTTTCAGGAAAATCCAACTACAAGCAGACAGAGACTATTCAAACATATATAGAGCAAAGTTTTTCTGGGTAATTTAATAAACATAATTTAAAAAAATAAAGCCAATTTAGTAGCATGAGTTTGAAGAAATAATTTTAATGGTAAGTAACAAAACTTATGTTTTGTTATTGATATTTTGTTTGCTTATTTTAAGTTTTCTTTTCTCAGTATTGGTGTGTTCATTTTAGTGGTTTTTTGAGGAAGGGGATGTTTATATTTCCTTCTAAAATATGATGGTTTAAAATATTTTTTCTTTGAATTCCTCACTTCGTCGGCAGATTTCCCTGTTCCAATAAATACTTTAGACAACTCAGAGCAAACTTTACATTAAAGGTGACCTTATCAACATATCCCTGCTTTCACTTATTTAGTTATAATCAAAACCTGTTCTGACACATGAAAGATGTTCTCATTATGCAAAAAATGTCTGGACTGGCATAATAATTTGAAAGACATCCAACAACTTCACCCTATTGCTAATACTGAAATATGTCTTCTCAATTCCTTGCTGCTTGATTCTGTGTATTTGAGGTTCAGTGCAAAACCCACAAGGGGTTTTAGTCTTGCTCATTTTACCAGTTTCATCATCCTATTGATTTTTTCCCAAAATTGCCCTAAACCAGTACAATCTGTAACACATCAGTCAACAGATAGTTGCAGTATATAGAATTTTCTTCTAAAGAAGAATAAGTAAACTCACAAAAGTAAATATGAAGGGACCTACATTCCTTGAAAATATAAGGTACTTTTAAAATTCAAACTTTTCATTTTACAGCTTAAGTTAAATTTCCATTCTTGATGATCCATAGCCATTTTCTTTGTAGACCAGTTGAAGTTTTGTGAGCAAGATCTTACTTATATTCAAATGAGAAGTTATTTAGCTCAGCATTTGCAATTTAAAGACGTTCAGACATCTTCAAGGGCATGATTATAATACATTGTTCTTCCCTTTCTAAATGAACAGCCTTTTCCAGAAGGCATGTCAATAGAGCCTTATGATATCTTTGGTTATGCTTCAGTTCTCTAAATGATACCTGAATAACTGTGGGGAAAATATTCAAAGACATTTGGATATCTAATTCCTTCTAATTATCAAGTGTAAATGTGTACTGCCAGAATTTCAGTGAGATAAAATTTGTGTTGTCTGAATTACAAGGCCAAGACTTTTAGGGATTCAAAGCATTTTTAGATCAAACATTGAAAATTTGCACTTAGAATGTATTTCTTGTTTCATATTATCTCAGTTATAACATGAAACATAATTTCATATTATCTCAGTGTTTAATATTTAAACATATAATTCAACATAAAGGAAGGGGGAAAAAAAGCTTTCACTGAGTTCACAATGACCATAATTGGCAGCCAGAATTTACATATTCAAAAATCGATGCTCTACAAATGTGATCTATGCCCCAAACCATGTAAATATTTGTTATACTGGCAATATATTGGAAACTTATTTATCCAGAACTAGAAGTTTTTTGGCGTGACATGGAGCTGTTGTGTTTATCAGGCACATGGCTCCATGCAGTTTGTGCTCAGGGAATCACCATAAACCCCAAGAGAGTATTTTTATGGCAATAGCGCAGACTTAAAACAAAAAACAAAACAAAAAAATAAACCCAAACAAACAGAAAAAAACCAACAAAAAACCAAACCAAAACAAAAAATATAAACCCCAAAATCTTACCCTTTTCCCTACAGGAAATAAATGTATAATCCGTTTTTTTATACCAGGGTTAAACTTCATCATTGTGGGTGATATCTGAGGATTCATTTAGCATGTGTCAAAAACCCAAAGATACGCAAAACTATTTTCTAGCAGCAAGTTATACCATTTAGTCTGGGATTTTACTGCATCAGTGGAAACTCCTGATAGGCTGGCAAGAAAACAATTTTTAAATGTTCTAAAAATTATCAGGGAATGAATTTTATTTTAATATTTCATTTCAATATGTTATGAAAAGATTTTGAAATAAAAAATAATCAAAATTAATAAAAATTAAAACAGATATTGGGATGTTGAGCAACTTAGTGTCTTAGGTGAGTTATCCATAATTTTATCTGAACTTTTACAAATAACATGTTGAGTATTTTCTCTTGAAATTGAAATATTTCCTAAAACCACATTTTTAACCCCACCCCCCAAAAAAATTGTAAATATTGACAGTAGGATAGAAAGAGCTTGTTGTTGTTTAGGTTTTTTCTCTTTTTTAACATGTGAAATTGCATTAAAAGACTGAAATAAGCTGACCAAGGTAAAAAGTGTTGTGCACTACATTATTTCAAACTTGCTATGTGTTGAATTAAGGAGCCTAATTGTAAATACAGTCATACAGATATATTTCCTAATCTGCCTCACATCTGTCATTTGAAGCAGTAAGTTTCCCTGGCAGTGTTAAAGACTGGAATGTACAATATAATTATAGATATGTACCACATATGGCAGATGGCAACTCCTGGCAAGTTTTGCATAAGTATTTCCTGGTACTTCCCAGGCTAAAGTATATCTTGTTATGACTAGTGTTTCATTTGGATAGTCATGACTATTTTTAAAATAATTTTTGAGACCTTCTCCTATCTCTTATACACTGCTATCAAAAGCTACTATCCTAGAACACGTTGTCACCAAGAGCAACTTATAATTTGTTTTGTTAGGAATTCCAGGAATTTGTGATGTGAAATGGAACCACAGACCTTACCACAAGACCCATATTTCTATCATTCTAAAGCTTGATTAACACTTTGCTCAAAAGCTAAAAAAAGTTTATGGTCTATGAAGACAGGAGAGCTAACTCAGAAAACAAAGTAGTCCAGTTTATTTTTGACATGTAGAAACATTCCACACATCAGCCCTGTCAGCCTTCATTTGTTTTACTTCTTGGATGATGCCTCTGTTTGTAATGTTTTCTTTTAAAATAATGCTTTAAAGTCCCTACAGGAAAAGAAAATAATTTCAAAAATATAAAAATTTGTAGACAGCATATGCTAAATTATTTCAGCCAGAAATCTGATCAGACATTGTTTATTTATTTGGTCAGAAACACTGTTGGAGCAAAAGTAACAGGAGAACAAAAAAAAGTGAAAATATATCCAAACCTGACAGTTTTCAGCAATGATAGAACTTCTCTTGACAAGAGTTTTTCAGCCCCCCTGTCTGATATGGGACATCCAGTTGAACATCAGTCCTTGTCTTCTCCAGAAGCCCAACCACTAGGCTTTGCTCTTGCTCTTCAAATACATAGGTAGATAGCCATTAAATGCAAGAGAGTGAATTTAACAACAATCTACCTAGTAACTAAGGCTCTCAGCTATGATTCAAATGATCCAGGCTCAATGTGCAGTTCCAATGAGTATTTATGTTGTTACACCTGTTGAGCAATTCCTGCAGAATAAGCTACTATAGTGAGAAAACACTCCATAGCCTGATTATCAAAGCAAATGGCTTTGCTGCGTAGACCAACGTGGCCAATGGATGGACATCCACTAAGAAAAAAATATACAGTCTACAACAGATCTTGGTATCTTTCATGTGAAACCAAGTTCTGACTGAGGTGTATTTAAAAGAAAAGGACCCATTTTATGTTCATATGTTACCTTTAAAGGTTGATATTTCTTAACATGTAGCTTGATCTTAAATGGTGCTGAACATTCTGAGTCAATTCAACAAATCCCTTAATAGATGTACAGTTTGAGGTAGATCTTTCATAAACTTCCATAAAAAAAAAAATACTGACTTTTCTACTTTTCTGACTTTCACTTACTTGCAAGTTAGTAAGGGTGGGTGTAACATTAGCCTTGAAGACTTTCCCTGAAATTAAAATATCTTCACCTCAACCTTAGTAGCTTTTTTAGAAAAACCTAATTTCTTTTTCTTTTCTTTTTTCAAATTTTGGGCTGATTTGTCTTTATGGAAATCTTCTATGTATGATAAATTTAATTCTGAAAGAAAATTGCACACCAAATATATTATGATTTAATGATTTAAATTCCATCCTTTTTTTCAATTCATTGGCTTGGGCAAAGTAACTTTGTCTTTGTAGGAAGGAACCCACAAACAGTACTATAACATTAGTAACGGATCTAAGCGATTAGCTATATAAACCATAAAACACATTGTTTAGTTCAAGCCAAAATGTAGGGAAACAGCTAATCAAAAAATAAAACTTTCAAAACTTTTGTATATTTTTTAAATACTATGCTGAATAAAGGCACTGCATAACTTAGTAACTGAATACATTTATTTTTTCTCTTCAGGATGTATGTTACTTTTTATGAAGGATACTACTGAAGGCCTTCAGAAGTAATCTTTGATAATCTGGTAAGACTAATTGGTTTTCAGTCTTATTTTTGCTAAACACAGAAAAACAATTAAAAACATCCCCACAAACCCCAACCTACCTCTTTAAGAAATGACAGCTGTAAAAATAAATTGCTTGTCTAATAAGGATGTTCTGTGAGGTTTCTATTCTACACATAAAGTTTTCTGTAGGATTGTTAGTAAGGGTAATAGGGTATTCTTCATATAATCATAAAATAGTTTGAGCTGGAAAAGAACTTTAAGGTCATTGAGTCTAACCATTAACCCAGCACTTCCAAGTCCTCAACTAAAACATGTCCCTAAATGCCACATCTACACGTTGTTTAAATACCTCCAGGGATTGTGACTCAACCACTTTCCTGGGCAGCCTGTTCCCATTCTTGGTAGCCCTTTAGGTGAGAAATTTTTTTTCATATCCAATGTGAACGTCCCCTAGTGCAACCTGAGGCCATTCCCTCATTTTGTTATTTGCTACATGGAAGAAAGTAATCAGGCTATGCATGCTTGAAAAGAAAAATGCCAGTAGATAAAGCCAGCAGACAGCTAAAGAAACAGTTTTGACTTTGTCAGCAGCCAAAAGGCAGTTCAGAACCACAGGAATATCACACATGACAACTGAAGTTAGGAAAATTCCTTGTTTTTTTTTTTTTTATTCCTACTGTGTTGAGTTTAATAAACTATCTCACAAAATGAAACAAGAGTTAGAGTTCACATACTCCATCTCAACCAGATCCACTATTACAAATATTTATTTATCGAGCCATACTACAACATACATGTGATATTTTGTTTTCAGTAGCTTAAAACTTTGTTAGAAGTTTAGCTGCTTGCACTGATCAAGGACTGGGCCCAGGATCAGGAATGCAGGGAGGGTACAAATCAGTTTCTAAGTTCAGCAGTAGTCTGCAGCCAAAATGGTATCCAGAACTATGTCAGACACCTTTGGGTAACCCATGAAGGTTACCAGAAAGGCCATCAGATGTGTAATAGAACAATGACTTTCTGGATTGGCAAAATCTCTTGGGCTCAGTACCTTGACATCTCCAGGGCATCCAAGGGTAACCCTCCAGCTATAAAACTACCATAAACAAAGGAGATCTAATCAATAAAGTCAATGCCAAAGAGAGAGCAATGCAGTTCATCCTAGGGTTCATCATGGGCCCAGATCAATTATCTGCAAACAGATATTTAGATGTATCTGAGTGTCCCTACAAAATTCTCATAGCTCCTCAAGAAGTCTTAAATTGAATTCCCCTTGGCATTGGCTAAATCCCAGACAGACTTACTAGGAAAAAAGCTTGACATGGGAAGTAAAGAAAAGAAATGGGTTGAATCATCAGGTGATGTGAGAAATGGTGAAACCAGCAAGAAAGCTGGAACTGAGCAGGGTAGACAGAGAGTGAAACAAACCAGATGAAATTGGGGAAAGGTAGAGAGACCAAAGGGACAAAGTGTTTGTGAGTAAAGAACTGTAGCCTAAGGGAAAAGGTTTGGAAAGGGATTAAATTTCAAATAAAAGAACGTGATGGCTGATCCAGACAGATGAAGCTGGTTGTGTGTTGAGGAAATAAAAAGTTCTAGCAGAGATTGAAAGTATAGAGCACAGATCAGTAAACCTCAGAAGATGGAGTGTGAAATGCCACCCTAAGTTGAAATCCTTAGTATCTTTTTTATATTTTATAATTTTTCAGCAAAGATCTCTGAAATATGTTTGGCAAATTTTTAGTGCAGCGCTAGCATCTACATAGGGGACCACCTGCTGCCATCCCATACTCCATTACATGGACTGTCAGAGGTCTGTAACATCCATCCAAAGCTTCCAGCCAAACTGTCAGATATTATTCCATTATAAGCTTTTTGCTTTTTGAATTTGCCTTTTTTTTAATGGAAGTTTTACACAAAACCATCCTCCTCTCCCATCTTCTCAAAACACTATGGAGCTCCAAAACTAAGTCAGAATATCTGCATCTTGATTTTTCATTTTCTTTATGCAAGTGTAAGCAATTAATTTGAGCTGAACTTCTCATAGGTGGTTGCTTGTTTTCTAGTCCTCTTCATGTGTATGAATTTACAGTCACCTAAAAAACCATATGATATTTAGAAGTACTCCACATATTCTGGAAGACAAATCTCAAACACCTTATTTGCTTTAGTATATTATTTGACAACTTGCTTCTTCCCCCCTTCTCTTTGTCTCAGTTCATGTAGAGTAAAAGTGTCCTCCTTGCTACAGAGTATTGTGAAAATGTGTCCATGCTTTAAGGACCTTTGTCTTTGATCTGTGAAGGAGTTTCATGGTTTGTTAAAACTCGGGAGATGCTTCTGGTACCCAAGAGCAGACACTGGTGACAGTTCATGCCACATCACCTGCAGTGACATCTGGCGAGTGTATCACCTACAAGACTTGTGTGAATCAAGCATAGAGCAGCTCCAGCAGGGCTTGTGTGGCCCCCACATACCTGCCATGGTTATTGTTTCCTGTGTGACCTTGCAGAGCTGGCTGGCAAAACACACATGGGGGGAAGTGGGAGAAAAACTGTAACCTCACCTTGCTCATGTCAGAGTGATGATAATGCTACCGCAGGGGCTGAAAGGCAGGAGCCATCCAGGTGGGTCTAACAATTGCTGTGTCCAGGACCAGGCAGGTCTGAAATCACTCAAGTCTGTGTTAGGATGGATATTGCACTGACAACTGCCACAGGAGAAGAAATGAGCAATTCTTCCTTTGGAAGAGGTTTTGTAGCAAATACGCAGTGAATAAAATTTGAACTGTATATTCAGCATGAAAGAAAAAAAAAATTGAGCACTTTTCATTAATTGAGCAGTATCCCCATATCCATCTGTGTCTTACTGAAGATGGTTCCTATACAAAAATAGCATGTGATCATGTAATTAAAAACTGCACTGAGTGCAGTTGGTTGACAAGAAGGAAAGATTTGTATATTCAACACACATTCTCAGTCTCAACGCACATGCACATATATATGTACATTTTTCTGTTATGATCTTTTCCCTGTTCATAAATTTAATCCAGGATTTTAGACTCTGGGTGAGACTTGTCTGATTAGATAGATTTATCTCTATCTGTCACATAGAATCTAAATTTAAACTTGCTGCTTATACAATTCCTAATTAGTGGAGAGAGATAGAGGCTTTTGATGCAATCCACAATCTGATCTAGATATAGATTTTAGGGAAAGCATCCTAAAACTACCAAATGACTATAAAACAGTCTGAATGACTTCTCCAAACATAAGCAATGTAGACTTCTAAGATTAGATAACATGAATCTCATGCTAAATGTTTATTTCATGCCACAAATTCTTACCAAAAAAAATGTAAAACATTGTAAAATAGATGACAGGTAATATTATATAGCAAGAAAGAAATACATCCTATAATAAATCTGTCTGGGCTAAGCATCTAAAATTTTTACCTAATCAAGTGAAAAAATACTTAGAGTTAAGTAAATAAAGAGAAAATGTATAATTAGACCTTGAAATTATATTTCATAAACTATAATATTCAAGAAAGAAAAACTCACAGTGAAGTGAAAGCAACAATTGAAATAATTAGTCATTGGTTAGTAGGATGTTGAAAAGCAACACACAGAGAAAAGTACATTTCTAACATGCAATTATCTAGTTAGTCAGAACAATTCATTACTTTCTCCCAAATCAATATCACAAATGCTCAATATTTTCCTCTATAAACTGAAATTAGATATCAGTCAGATGTAAGTACCAAGCCGAAATGATTTGTAGCTCTAAAAATTATGCCTGCTCAAAATCTGATTGTGAAATTGATTGTAAGCATAGATTTTGACATTTTACCAATTATATTACATTACTGCATGTGCCAGTAAGAGTTCTTGGCATATGGTGTAATATAGGCAAACTATATGTAAAGTGACAACATGAGCAAGTTATGTCTGACTTCTACAAATGTAGCTATAATTTTTAATTCCAGACATGATGATGGAAGGAAAAAATCAAAGCATTTTCCATTTTAATTTAAATTGTTGATGATGACATAATGCATGACTTGGCTACTTTTAATATTCTTGCCAGTGTTCAGAAATATATGTAGCATGCATAAAGATTAATAGGCCTTACTCTGTTTATTACTTAACTCATAAAGAGTACAACAAGATTTTGGGGAAGGTGATGGACACTGGCCCAATCCAAAATGAAATTTTTTCTTTTTCTCTGATTTAAGGATGAAACGTAGTAATAAAACAAAGAAGCTTATATAGCATTTCACAGAAACAACAGTGATTGGAGTTCCGATCTACTGGAAAATTAGCCATGATCTTGCGTTCTGTGTGGTCCCTCTAAAGTTTCACATGGAAAATAAAACTGTTAGCACATTGTTGTGCTCATTTTAGCAATGTAGCAGAGTATCTGGGGCATTATTGTTACAGACAAATACACTTAAAACACTAAAGGTGTTCCATATTTAAACTTCAGTAGCCATCGATACGTTGATTACATAAGCTTTAAACCTGGCACGGAGGTTTAAGAGTACAATCAGACAAGTGTTGTCCTCTGAAAACTAGAGGTGTAAATTATTGTTTCAGTGGCTATGAGTGCAACCCAGTAAGATTTAAAGAGGTTGATACATATGGTGAAAGAAAATTAACTAGTGGAACATTTTAGTTCCTATTTATTTTTGGCATATATTAAATCACTACACATTTTCTTTTAAAGTGCTCATGTTTGTTAGCTAGTTATTTGCATGTCATTTTACGTGACAGTCAATATAAAATTTTCATCCAACATACTTAATGAACAAATACGTACATAATATACTGTAGTTACGACATGAAGGAGCTGTGTCCCATCTGGAATGACACAGCTTCACAGGGAAATTGGTCATTGAGAGGATGATGTTTAAGCACTAGGTGCATCCTGTGTTGGAAAAAGCTGTCATTGATGTCAGAGTGTTGTGTGAGGTCCATTGGTGAGGATTACAGCCCTGACTTTAAAGGGTGCTGATTTCCGTGGGGTCCATGCAGCACCATCCTGGTTACCTGTCACAGGCGCCTTGGGACCGATGACATTACTGCGACTGCCTGGTTACATCTCTTTGTTTCTGTTTTCTAAATATAGGGCCAATTTTGCTTGTATCTAAGGAACTCACACACATAGCAACAGAGTTGTTTCAAATGTGTCTGGCTTCAGTCTTCCAATGGTACTATAGTGTACTTTCAAAACAGACTATCACTCAACATACCACACAAAATTATTTGAATTATCTCAACAGTACCCCTCTGAAGTCTGTGTATCTTAAATTTGCTGCTGTCCAGCTCCTGCATACTTTAGTTGAACAACACCAAGAAAATGTTTCAATCTTAGAGTCTCAATTTCCTTCCACCTCCGCTTCCCAACACCCCGCTATATACCAATTGGGTCAATTGGCTTACCAATTAGTTCAATTTCTAAAGGGCCTTTTTGTAGTCTGGAGGGATTTTTCTCCACTGCTTTCCACCCTTTTACTGATTCTCTTTTCCATTTTCTCAATATAACACCTCAATTCAGATAATGTAGGAGAATATATCTTGATGGAGTGGGGTTGGAAAAAGAGGACACAAACACACAGTTGTTGTATTATTGTTTTATATTGTGTTATTTTCATGCAGTGGCTCAGGTGTTTGATGACTCATTGGGGTCTAGAGATAAGTCCAAAAAGATAGAAAAAAAATGGAAAATACAACTTTTTTTTTTTTTTTTGGAGCAAAGGTAATGAAAATCAACAGTATCAGCAGAATTTGAAACATGCTTGGCAACAAAAAGGTCTATGATTGTTCTGAGATGCATGAGGAACAGATTTCACAACCATTTTAACTTTCATTTATCAATCTTGAAAGGCAAAGTTTCCATCATTGCTTTTGTGCTATTTTTTAAATCAATCAGTATAATCCATTATGGACATCCATATAGTCCTTTAGAGAGAACTGAGGTCCACAATAAGGAAAAAAAAATAAGGTGAAACAATTGTTGTATTAGACATATGAATTTAGATTGGATAGAAAAAGGGTATCTAAAAATTTTGTATGACACGTGGTTGGGTGGGTTGACAACCAACAGAGCTGAATGCACTAGAAGCAAGACTAAAATTAAATTTTTGTATGAACTATGCTTGTCAGTCTTCAACCCACTTATAACTTGCAGTCAACATTCTTCCAAAATATGTATTCTAATAAATATGCTTGATTGATAAATAGTTATGGTTTCTAGAATTAATCAGAAATTTGAAATCAAGCTATTTGATTTATTATTTCTACTTGTAAACCCCATCTCACTTGGTATTTTTAAACTGGAATCTCAATAAGTATCAGAAAAAAATTACATCCACAGAATAAGTGAGAAGGTACAAAGCTGTGAAAAGATGAAGGTGAAGTAGTTAAAAAGAGGTTAAAAATTGTCAAGACTGACTAAAAGCAATAATGTAAAAGCCAAAGAAAATCATAGAGCCATGAAGACTGTAAATTCTGTAAGAGGCAATTTAGAGCTTCTCTTAGTAATGCATCAGAAAAGAGATACACTTGTTTCCCAGTTATTTTTCACTGCATAACTTTTCTCTTTGAAGCCATGTATTAAATATTTTTAGTTTCCTGTGCTAATTATTCTACTGGAACACCACATTATTTTCATAGTGACACACACGTTTATAGATTACTGAATTCTTACCCAACTGAAAATTTATAAAAGGCAGGTAAACAGTGCTTCAAAGCACATGTTGAATAATTTGATAAATATACTAAAAAAATTGTATTTTAGCAATAAATGTTGTGCCTTAAGGGTGGTACTCCCCACTGCAGTCTCACCATCAAGACTCCCAGACGAGGCATTTGGTCCCCAACCTTCCCCTTCCAGCTCCAAGCATGGGGTTGGGAATTGGAGACACAAAGGTGAAACTTGTGGATTGATAAAAAGCAATGTAACTGTAAACAGAAATGAGTTAAGAAAATGAACAGTAACAGCAATGATATTAATAACAACTGGTATAAGACAAAGAAAAAAATAGAAAGTAAAACAATACCAGACTGTTTCATTTTTTTCTTTAATCAATAATGTACTAAAAATTATATTCTCCAGAGTCTTATCTAGATTTTTCTGAAGATATTTGTTTCTCTGTCTCTCTCTTTCTTTTCTTTTATTTTTTTTCCCCTTTCTTTTTATAACTGGGCTTCTACAGAAGCAATCAAAAACAAGGACTTCTGCAGAGAAGCAAAACAGAAGAATGGCATCACAGGGGACATTGCAACCAGATGTTTCCAAGGGAAAACAATTGTCTTTGACAGAAATTTGACTAAAATTACATGTTCCTTATTCCTGCTGCTCTGAAAACTCAGAAAGGAACTGTATAGGTATTGTACAGACAAAATAAGTAATCTGGGACTGTTGAAATACTTCCTGTGTTGTTAATAAGCTTTCCTGCATTCATTGTTCTCTGTCTCCACAGCCCCATTACACACTAACAGTAACACTGGGCCATTTTACATTTTTTTTCCCAGCCTTCTTTACTTCCCTTTCTACATCTCTTGCCATTTAGCTACTCCTTTTTCCACAAAAAATAGTCAAAACTGCACATGTCATATAACTTTCATAGTTTTGTCTTGTTTATTTATTGAAGTTCTTTGGGAAAATAAGGGTCTATTTTTTTTTTTTTTTTTTTTTTTGGTGGGGGGGTTCCTTGTCAGGAGAATTACTTAGGTGTAAAACTCAGAGTTCATTTCATACAATGAATTTTAGACATTCTTTATTGAAATTGTATGACATGATTTATATCATGTATATGAGACATCATTCAGTGTTTCTTAAGTTGTATTCTAGATACAAATACAAAAAAGTTACAAAACCTACCAAATGCTTTAATGAAATCAAACATTTATTCAAGACAGGTATATTGAATCTAACTTTAAACACTATTGACATCTACATTTGAGCTAATCACTCTGGGCTATAGTCAGGCAAGAGAAATTGATATGCCTTCTGGTGTGTAATTCATCTCAACCAAAAGCAGGCATCTCACACAGGTCATAGCAATTGCACCTTAAAAGTGCCTATTTTTCTACCTTGGCTACAATGGGAGCCTAAAGTGACTAACAACTGCACTATAGATAACTGAAATCAGATTAAATGCTTCCCACTCTCATCAATTCCCATGCTGTATCCTAGAGGCACATGTTTTCTGAAAGTTACCAATAATTATATTATTATTCTGTTACGGTATTTCCCACAATTCAATTAATTTTAGGGTTCATGAAAACTTTCTGAAGATCTGTACTTTTACAGTAGTTAGGAGAACAACTTCTTCTTTTTTTCTTTGATATTGGTTTCTAAACTTCAGTATCAAACAATTGGACCTTGGGTTAATTTGGTTCTTCTCCGGGATGTATAACAATGTGTGCGGATTCCTTGCTATCAGGAACACCACCCATAGAAACTTGAACTCTATAGTATTAAACATCTGATCAATATGAGAGTTTCAGAGGAGAAAGTAGTGTTAAAAGTTTATTCATTCTGTGCACTCTTTAGAGATGATTAACTGTCTTTATTATATTAAAGCAAACCCAAAGCCATCTGCCAAAGGCGATTGTGTCCAAGTAGTGAAACCATTTCATGTGAAAACTCATTTTCAGGGTCCTAATTATTTTTCATTATAGTGGCAGTGTGGAATAGATTGGAATTGGACAGTAATTGCCAGGTCTGAGCAGTGCGGACCATTGCAATGTATCAGTTTAGATGAAGTGTGACAAGGATACATCTAGCTACTATATAACTTCCATTAAGCAACTTCCCTGTCCCTGATCATGTAACACTTCATAGAATGTGGTCAGCACAAGGTCATAATAATGGTTTTCTGTCTGACTTCAAGTATTTTGTACACGCACAAGCTGTTAACCCACTCTGTTAGCATCACTCTAACACTGTCCAGTTATTTCAGGTGTCAAGGATATTTACAGTACTCCTCCAGAGGGGATAGAAGGACTTTAAAAGGTTGCAGAACTCATATATGTCTATTTTAATGTTTCATGATGCTAAAATGTTCTGAAATTGAGAAACAAATTACCCAGGAGGTAGTAAAATGTGTTTCTACATCACTTCATGTATTAGGTCCTGCAGTGCAAATTGGAAACAAATGATCTTAGGTCCAAGCTCTAAATCTATAGACAATTCTTGCAGCAAAACTCTTTTATCTCATATGTCAGTCTTTCCTTAATTTCTCTCTCCTTCTCTTTCCCTTCCCAGAACAAAGGCGCTAGGACTTGATCTGTCTCTAAAGTGAATGATCATACTGAGTTTGCTAGTCTTTCAGCCCCTTGACTTAATGAAATTTTCTGAGATACAACTTTGCAACCTTATCCTTTAGTTGCTAATTTTGGCTTACTTGGCTCTTTCTTTTTTTTTTTTTTTTTTTTTCCAGTTAATTTTAGAGAAGCCTATTCTCAGTTTTGTATCTCTCTGTTTCTGAATACTGCCATTATTGCCTAGAGAAGACCATCCAACTTTGGAACAACAGCAGTTAGTGACCCATTCTGAAAAAATCCTGACTTCAGTTTTTGTTCTCACTACTGTAATTCAATGGAGGCATCTTTTGGCAGCAGCAGCACTAAGGAGAATGCTGACTGTCCCTTTCATCTAGGATGCCAAATACTATAACTCTGAGTCTGTGTCAGATATTTAATCAAAAGGGGTTGGTGGTTTTTTTTTGTTTGGTTGGTTTTTTTTTTTTTTTTAAAGGTGAGCCCAAAATGAATCTTTTCTTTCATATCTAATCTGTGCTTTTCCCACAATGAAAGCATGTCTTGATATTTTATAAAGCAACAAAATTGTACTCTATTCAGAAATATGTCATGATGTTACCTTAGCTATTTCTCAGAGGCATTATATACTACAAACATACACACACTTTTAGAATGACTGTGTTCCCACAGCTTAAGACTTTGCCATTTGCCAAGTGAAGGGCTGTGTAAAATGCCAGCTCAAGCTCAGGATGATTAAAAAGAATATTGATTTTCTCTTCTGTACACAGTACTAATCTTCCAAAATTCCAGAGATGATAATATATCACTTTGTTTTCCAGTGCCATTAACAGCACAAATTTAATTTAAAAACCTAAAACAGAGTGGAAAAAAAAAATTAATGAAGCTATCTGTCATCAATGGGCCTGCAAATTAAAAATAATATTAAATTTTCAGGAAGAATAAGGAATTCATAATAAGAAATCCTAAAATAGTTTGGGGTTTTTTTGTTAGTTTACTTGTTTTTGTTTTCTTGTTGGTTTTTTTGGTAGCTTTTTTTTGTTTTTTTTTAATTTTCTCAAAAGTATTTCAGCCAGTTAATTTAACTATAGGGGTATGTTCTGGCTTTCTTTCTGGTGAAACTTAAATTTTGGGGAGGAGAAGAAAAAAAGTTGAAGGGGCAGTTTGTATCAAACTTGGTATGAAGAAAAACCACTATCTAAACTAACAAGTTGGATCATTAAAATAAAAAACTTTTTCAAACAATTTTTTTTTAAAAAGCCCTGCTAGATCTACTATCTCAGATGGATAGTAGAAAACAGAAGAAACTATTTTCATAATAGATGGGAGTAATGACAATTCTTGGTTTTGTATATGCCAGTTTAAACAAGATAATTATTATTTTACATATGCTGTGTCTCTGATATACCTGACTCATGATGACTTCATATCAAGACTGCATTCAAATATAAAATATTTCTCAGATTCACTTCCTAGAAGTCTGGGTATATATAGTCAAAACATTGAGATGTAGGTACAGGCCCTGCTGGTATGAAAGGTTCAGGGAATTGAAGCTGACTTCACTCCTACAGGCAGGATGGAAGTTGTAGGGTTGGCCCTGAATTGACTGATATTTCAGCAGACATTGTAACTCCTTCCTTGCACTTTAACACCAATGTGTTAACACTACACGCACTGTGATGGGGACTCTGGCTCATTAGATAAATTCATTGGCAGCAAAAGGTAGAAAATAATTCTAGGATACCTCCTATGTAATACTAAAAAAGAAAACGTAGCTACATGAAGTGCTAAAGGATGCCATGAGCAATCAGAGGCAAAATGCTTCAGTGAAAAATCTTTGTTCTGAAAAAAATTCTACACATCAATACAAAGCCACAGCATAACATATTACCCATACAAGAAATTTTACATGCAAGTCTGTATGCATATAAAAAGAAGCTTATCTGGAATTCTAGACTTTTTAAAACAAAATTTCAGGCTTGGGATCTAATTTGATTTTTATGGACATCACATCACATTTGACCATTTTACAGTGAATAAGGTTTCTGTGAGGGAACTGTCTAACAGTTCACAGGTAAATCATGACTGATTTTGAACTGTGCAGACCTTACCTCTACAGCAGAAGGAGATAGAATTTCAATAAGCTATGTCTGAGACACTCATGAACAACATCTGAGTTCAAGGTTGTTGACAAGTCAGTAAACTAAGACTGCAGTTTGGCTCTGAGAACTGTTCTGACAGATCCTAGACCCCGACAGTTTTCCCCCAGCATGGTTTGGTCTATACTCACACAACTCTGATAATCTAACAAGTACATGCAATGCTTGCACGTAGCTGTTATATGGGAAGGGCCCTACTTGGGCTAGAGCATGGATGGGTTTTTTCACATATATGTATTGATCAAGAAATAAATGAGGTAGGAGCTCCATGTTTGGCAAATACAAACAGAAGCCCAGAAGGGCATGACTTCTGTTCTTCTGTCCCATATATTATCTTAAACACTGAGCTTCCCAATACACCCTCTTCTGCAGAGTCCCAGGCACAGTTCATCCAAACCACTATTTACAAGAGATGTTTAGACTTCAATAATCTATCTATATGCTCTACTAACTTGGATAATGCAATAAGAAGTAGATCTCAAGTTTTCAAACAACATGAAGAGAAGCATGTCAGGCAGGCTGGAGATGAGATTAGAATTCAAAATGACAGGATGAAGAAAAAGTATGATTAAATTTGTTAGACACAAATGCAAGGTGAAAAGGAGCTGTGTGAAACTGCAGAACGAAAGATTCAGACTAATAAGTGTTTATGAGGGTAAAGTTAGTGACAGGATGAAATGGGCTGTCTCAGGAGGTTGTGGATTGAAGAATCACTGGATTCTTCAGAAATATCTATAAAGACTGACAGAAGGAAAATTGATCTGCCTACAGAAGGTCTTTCCAGACCTATTTTTCTTTTTAGTGATTCTTACTTTGCACTGATGTCACCACACACACAAATGTGTAAGTGCTGCAGTAGAAAATGGCTGTGTCATTGACCCTGGCTGCCTGGGAAGAGCCGACCTGGCCATCTCTCTTCTGTGCTCACGTCAGAAAGAGTGCAGGTACATACATGTACAGTCATTTCTTAGGAATATTGTGGTCCTAAAAAAGTACCAAACAGCATACATCATTAATTCCTGCTTCTCATTTATCCTTCGTCTGAATGGAGTATTTCTGGCTTTGTAAAAGCAGTATAAACCAAATTCTAAGACTGAAATAGATCTTCAGTATTCACACTGTCCCATAGCAATCTTGGAAAGCTGCCTAAAGGACACTGTAGTTAAAGTAGCAAGCTGAGATTGTCTTCTTTCAGAACTGGTGGGACAGGGTCAAAATGTCTGTGTGAATGAGCAGGCCACTGTCCAGAAAGGATGTGTGTGTTGGTACATATACCGACAGCAGCAAAGCCTGAAAAGAGCATCAGGATTCTGTGGGGTCTCCCCATCACTGTGTGCTGAGCTTTGGCAGAAAGGAAGAGCTGAGCCCAAACTTCCCCCTCATTAATTTTTTTTCTCATTTCTGTTGTCACCATGTGTCTCTGTCCACTCAACAGGCCAGGATGCGGGTAGGGATGGCCCAAATGTCCGAGCATCCAAGGAGCTGTTGGCCTGATGAAATGTCAGAGGTGCATCAGACACAGGGCAGACAGGGGCAGCAGTGTGGTTGGGGAAGTGGACACAGGCGTATTTAATGGACACAGGGACACAAATAGCTGCTGAGTGTCTTGGCGTGGATTGGCTGCTGTTTTTGTCAAATGACAAAAAATATTTAAATACAGCTAATGCAATCTCTGTGTCCATTGCACAGACACTTGTAGTTCTAACAGAAACTCTTGACTCCACAAATTCACCTGTGGCTACCAAAAATAGAGAAGGTACAGGGAAGGATACCCAGCAAAGTTTACAGGATGTCTTAATTATTTTTTTGAACATTACCTTAATGCAAAAAATTATGTAATTTTAGTAATATATTGAATGAACATAAATGGAAAAAAAGGTACATTTGATCTTTTTTTTTAAATTAGGAGAAATGCAAAAATAAATATAATTATAATGTCACAGTCTAGTAAAATATTTTAATATGGGATTCCAAGAAAAATACAAAGTAAGAGTTTTATTTTTCTATACTATGAAAGTTGGATTGCTTCAATGTAAGTTAATCTAATTTATGAGTGTACTAACATAATATAATAGTCAGAAATCAAATTTTTTATAAAGAAATACATTACAGAATTGATCTATTGACTTTCTGGCATCAGTGGTGATCATGCTGAGTTAATCTAATTTGGATGGTTCATCTCAAAGTGTATTAAATATTTAGATTTTTTATTACTTTAAATTTTGCTACACATTTCAGTGTAGTAATTAGTGTTCAAAAAATCCTAAATATATATCCTTTGGAGTAATTTATAGCCTAAAATCCACCCTAGACATCTAGCCATTCACTGCTACAAAATAAAGAGAGTTTTTCAGTCATAGAGTTAACTGGTCATAATGTTACTTTGAACAATGGTTGATTGTCCTTGAAACTTTCTTCCCAGTTTGAACAATGATCTCATCCTTCTGGATTGATTATGGCATAAATGGGCCAGAAATGACTTCTCTTTTCTGTCCCATATATTATCTTAAACACTGAGCTTCCCAATACACCCTCTTCTGCAGAGTCCCAGGCACAGTTCATCAAACCACTATTTACAAGAGATGTTTAGACTTCAATAATCTATCTAATGCTCTACTAACTTGGATAATGCAATAAGAAGTAGATCATTTTCCTTCATGTCAGGCAGGCTGGAGATGAGATTAGAATTCAAAATGACAGGATGAAGAAAAAGTATGATTAAATTTGTTAGACACAAATGCAAGGTGAAAAGGAGCTGTGTGAAAAAATGACGAAAGATTCAGACTAATAAGTGTTTATGAGGGTAAAGTTAGTGACAGGATGAAATGGGCTGTCTCAGGAGGAATTGAAGAATCACTGGATTCTTCAGAAATATCTATAAAGACTGACAGAAGGAAAATTGATCTGCCTACAGAAGGTCTTTCCAGACCTATTTTTCTTTTTAGTGATTCTTACTTTGCACTGATGTCACCACACACACAAATGTGTACGTGCTGCAGTAGAAAATGGCTGTGTCATTGACCCTGGCTGCCTGGGAAGAGCCGACCTGGCCATCTCTCTTCTGTGCTCACGTCAGAAAGAGTGCAGGTACATACATGCACAGTCATTTCTTAGGAATATTGTGGTCCTAAAAAAGTACCAAACAGCATACATCATTAATTCCTTCTTCTCATTTATCCTTGGTCTGAATGGAGTATTTCTGGCTTTGTAAAAGCAGTATAAACCGAATTCTAAGACTGAAATAGATCTTCAGTATTCACACTGTCCCATAGCAATCTTGGAAAGCTGCCTAAAGGACACTGTAGTTAAAGTAGCAAGCTGAGATTGTCTTCTTTCAGAACTGGTGGGACAGGGTCAAAATGTTTGTGTGAATGAGCAGGCCCCTGTCCAGAGAGGATGTGTGTGTTGGTACATATACCGACAGCAGCAAAGCCTGAAAAGAGCATCAGGATTCTGTGGGGTCTCCCCATCACTGTGTGCTGGGCTTTGGCAGAAAGGATGAGCTGAGCCCAAACTTCCCCCTCATTAATTTTTTTTCTCATTTCTGTTGTCACCATGTGTCTCTGTCCACTCAACGGGCCAGGATGCGGGTAGGGATGGCCCAAATGTCCGAGCATCCAAGGAGCTGTTGGCCTGATGAAATGTCAGAGTGCATCAGACACAGGGCAGACAGGGGCAGCAGTGTGGTTGGGGAGTGGACACAGGCGTATTTAATGGACACAGGGACACAAATAGCTGCTGAGTGTCTTGGCGTGGATTGGCTGCTATTTTTGCCAAATGACATAAAATATTTAAATACAGCTAATGCAATCTGTGTGTCCATTGCACAGACACTTGTAGTTCTAACAGAAACTCTTGACTCTACAAATTCACCTGTGGCTACAAAAAATAGAGAAGGTACAGGGAAGGATACCCAGCAAAGTTTACAGGATGTCCTAATTATTTTTTTGAACATTACCTTAATGCAAAAATTCTGTAATTTTAGTAATATATTGAATGGACATAAATGGAAAAAAAAAAGATACATTTGATTTTTTTTAAAATTAGGAGAAATGCAAAAATAAATATAATTATAATGTCACAATCTAGTAAAATATTTTAATATGGGATTCCAAGAAAAATACAAATTAAGAGTTTTATTTTTCTATACTATGAAAGTTGGATTGCTTCAATGTAAGTTAATCTAATTTATGAGTGTACTAACATAATGTAATAGTCAGAAATCAAATTTTTTATAAAGAAATACATTACAGAATTGATCTATTGACTTTCTGGCATCAGTGGTGATCATGCTGAGTTAATCTAATTTGGATGGTTCATCTCAAAGTGTATTAAATATTTAGATTTTTTATTATTTTAAATTTTGCTACACATTTCAGTGTAGTTACTAGTGTTCAAAAAATCCCAAATATATATCCTTTGGAGTAATTTATAGCCTAAAATCCACCCTAGACATCTAGCCATTCACTGCTACAAAATAAAGAGAGTTTTTCAGTTATAGAGTTAACTGGTCAAAGAATGTTACTTTGAACAATGAGAATTGATTGTCCTTGAAACTTTCTTCCCAGTCATGTAATTTATACCCTTTCTATTAAATATCTCATCCTTCTGGAGCTGTGCTAATCTATGGCATAAATGGGGGATAAACATAAAACATGATTACCTATTGATATCATTGAAGAATCACTGTTATTATTGTCAAGAGATTTAAATGTGCCTGAGCAATGTCTTTGGATTGTATTTAAACTGTATAGAAAAATTAGCATAGTGGGATCTTTTTGTCCAACGTAGAAGGATGTCTAACACTGATTCTCTGTTCTTCTCTTTTAATGGAAATCTTTTTGCTTTTGTATAGCCACCCTTTTCTATTCTTTGACTAAACATGACAAAAAGAAAGAAAAAAGGGGAAAAAAGGGGAAAAAGGGGAGAAGGGATGCACAGAATTAGGGAAAAGCTTTGAGTTGGCTGGTCACTAATGGAGTTTAAGTTCTAAATATGTGTTTATTACCAATATTATATTCAAAATATTTATATTTCTTTAAAAATATTTATATAACACTTTTAAATATTCACATCACAAGGATAATAAGAGGCTTAAACACCCCTCCCCTTTCTAGCTCACAGAAATCCTCTTGAATTCAATGGCAGTTCAGGACATTAAAGGCATGTGGTACCAGGACTTAATGTGTGACACCTTTATCTTACCTGTTGTTGAAATATTTAAACAGTATAGAAGTTCATTCAGGGCTTAGATAGTTTTCTGCAAAATATATAAGCAGAATTTTCAGCATATTAGGATCACATATTTGATGCAGTTTCCTGTGCTGTGTGATGTTCCCTCCTCTTTTCTCTATGTGGTGCCTTGAAATGAATGGAACAATCAGCCCTCTGGAGTTAAAAGGGGAGCACAAAAGAAAATGAGAGAGGAAATAATGAAGATCAGGTTCACTAGCCATGTACTGTATAACAGCTGTCAAAATGAAATAAAAGTCATCAGACTAATCATAGTAGGGGAGATCAGCTCTAACCATAGTCCTATATATGTGTCAATGCAATATCTGCAGAGAAAGTGCAAAAGTTAAGCAATGAGAATTTCCTAAGAATGCACTGATCCTTGGAATGTGGTAGTATAATACATATAATTTATATGAACTATCATCCCTGTACTCTCTTGACCTCAGAACAACTGTATATTAGCTACCTCTATTCAGACTCAATTATAAAACTACTAGAGGGAGTGAAACAGGAATATAGTTTTCATCAGATTTCCAGATGTACCATGGTGGTTGAACTTCATAACAGATCAAGTTTTGTACTTTGTATTTACCTACAGATTCAAAGTACTTAGACTTCTTATTTCAACAGTCCTGAAAGTTTCAAAATCTTTAATGGAAATTTCTGTGATTTGACCACTCATCTATGATAATATTCACAGGTGAAAATAGATGTTTGAGCAGACTGCATGAGCAGAAGGGGGAGAATCCCACAAGTATTTAACAGATGAAGCCAAATTTTTAATTATGATTTCATTTTGAAAACTTGCCATGAATACCACATACATGGTTATTATTGGTTAAACACTAGTTGATCCTGCACTGTCAAAATGCCATTCAGTCCTCATTTCTTGGAAAGATTTCTGCATTTGGGCTGGAGCAGCTCAAAAAGTCCCTTAATGAAGAGACATTTCAGAAAACAAGGGTTTTCAATATTAAAAAACAGAGCCTAAGTACTAAGGCTATACTTCTGTGATCACCTGCAAACATCTGGAAGTTATGAGAAGTTTGAGATCTTGCTCATATGTGGCTCTACCACTTCAACATACCTGCATGAAGGGCAAGAGTTCATCAGACATTTTCCAAGTATGCCAAATGGTTCCTCATGCTGTTTAAGTACATTTTCCAATTTCCTTCTGAAGTCAGTGGCAGCACTTGCTGGTCCCTTGTAGGATTTGAGTAGTGGTGGTCAGGACATTTAAATGCTGACTGCTCTGCCTTGGAAAGTACAGCTCTGCTCATTACCATCATGGCAGGCTGCAGATGGCTTCAGCCCTCAGCTGTTACACAAGTGGCTGCTACTTCCCAAGAAAGACCCAGATACACTTCTGTTCTCATCCATACACATTGCAAACATTTTTGCACATTGTCTAGTAACTAATGTCCTAGTTCTCAGGTTATGGGTGAATTACAGATTGCCTAGTAAGTTGGATCAGTGGGTTCTCAGTATTTCAAGCAAACAGTCAATATACATTAGAGAAGGAGAGCAGAAGATTAGAGCCGTGGGGGTGAGAAGAGAAAGAGGGAGAAGGCAGGTGAGGGCATTACACATAATGTCATAAACATTTATTTTCAGCATGTAATTCATCTGTTTTACACATCTTCATTATCATGAGGCCTTGTACACCAGAAGAGTCAATACCTTGCCACTGGCTATAAGAATATTTTGGGGTGGCTATTTTAAATATATTCCTTACTCTGATCTTCTAGACAGAATTAACAAAGAAATGAAATTTATTCTTTTTTTTACCTGGAAGTTAAAGCACCCACTTAGGAAATAATCTGGAGCCTAATATTTCCCTAGAAAGTTTCACATTAAATAGGTCTCATTATAAAATGCATCAGCTGATTAGTATTAATTAAAAAATGTAAATGCATTTTTCACACAGTAGGTCCATGAAAATATAAAGAGGAATATGGGAACTTCTTTTTCATTTTTTTCCAATTAATGGGGAAGGGGTCTGTAAGAGATCTGAGAGACAATGGAAACAAAGATTGGCTTTATTCATGAATGGGCTGATGAAGAAATATCATGAGTCAAATTTTAATATTCACTTTGCAGAAGCAGTAAAATTTCCCCAGGGAGAGAACATCCATAGCGACATGAATTTAGCCTGGCACAAAAGACAAAACATTGAAGATGGACTTTCCCAGTCAAAATTGTTAAATTGTCAACATTTTTCTTCAATGCAGGACTGCATTTCTGGGAAAGAGGAAGTAGAAGGGCAAGAAAGGAAGGGCTTTTGTTCAGAATGCCAGAAAAGAACATTCAACAACAGTGAGGGTGTTTGGCTTGTTATTGGTGAACCAGCAAGCTGTAATAGGCACCATAAGGTAAAGAAGAAACTACTTCTAGGTGATAAATAGAATGAAATTACTTATAGTCACAAATGTTTTGAATCCTCAGAATATCTGGCAGCATAAAGGATGTACTATTTTTCAGTTGCATCTGAAGAAAATGTTAAAGGACATGAGCTAAAAAAGGTTCCTCATTTGCATTGGTATGGCAGAAGTGGTTAGAGCCAAACCAGATTGAGGGCAAACAGAAAAGGGTTTGTTTCAGTAAGTGCTGGTGGAATGACAGTTTTTCTGAATATTTAGCATATTAAGTTTTCTTTACAGGCCTTTTGAATTTAATTTTTTTTTTTTTTTGAAGTTTTTTTGGCAGAGAAGAAACTTAATAAATATTTTAATAACTGCATTTTTTAATTTATCAACTTTAATCTCTCCTTTCATACCAAACCCATGGCTATCTTAGATACTAGTCCTGTATTATTTTTTAAATTTTGGAAATCTATATATAATTTCTATAATATCTATAACTATCCATGAGTTTCTATAATATAGAAATTATAACATGCTTATTTTGCACACTTTTGTAACTGCTTCTAGAGTCCACCATAATCTTGTCAGAAGTTCAGCCATAAATGTTTATGGCTCCTTTTATTAAGCACAACCACATTACAGCTCCAGTATTTTAGATACAAGAAGTAAATAGACAGAAAATTGTTTCTGTTCTTATCAGATAAGATGTCATTTTGTGACAATGAATTCTGGTTATTATTACCTCAATTTCAATTTGACCCTATGCTTTTAAAAACCTTCCATTCCACATTACTTGGAATGTAATCTCTGTATTTGCACTAGAAGTACACTGTTTCTAAGTCTCTTATAGAATAATGCCAACTGTGAGCCTGATGTACTCTTCCACATGTGTTATAAACAGATTATATTTTCATTTTCAAATATGACATTATTACAAGAGTTCTACTAACAAGCTGAATAACTAACATCCATACTTCATGTTCATTGATGCATGCATAAATTTTAATTAGGAAGCTGTATAAATATTCAAGAATCTACAATATAAGGAAAGTTACAATTAAATACCTGTTAATGCAATTACAACCCAGTTGTCTCTCTCAATTAAATGAGTTTTTCATTATTAGAAAAACAATATATGTCTATGAAACTGCAGGAAATCTCCCAAAAGTTCTTGTGCTTCTGTTCTTCAGTATCTAAAGGTAAATCAAAGCCATTGCTTTGTCACTTAGTTAAAGCATTGAGTAGAAAAACATGTTTTAGAGCTGCAGGAGGTGAACTGCCCATAAACATTCAGGTTCATTAGCAAGGGTGTCTGATGGGAGATCAGAAGGTAATGAATTGTCAGCACCTAACGAAACAAGGGAACAAACACAGTATAAAAAAAGAAAAGACATAGTTCATGGAGAGGCCTCAGGAGAGCTCTTTGTAAGCAAAGGCAGAAATGTAAATGAGTTATTTACAAGTTCATTTGGGATAACACATTTGAAATATGAGTCAACATTAAAAAAAATGCCCAAAAAATTACTTATTGAAATAATGGCAGAATTATCTTCTCACAATTCTATATAGATTATAACTTCAGCAGTAAATTGTTCTTAATACCTACTTTTCAAAATATTAGCAAAGTGACATTAGAAGACATTGTTTTCATTTAAATTTTGAGCTGCGGAGTGCTGTCCTTTGTTTCACATTCAAATATTAATATCACATTTATGATTTTATTATTTAGTTTATTTTAATTTTTCAATGTCTTTTGATCAACGGTTTACCTATTTGTATCTCACTTTTCTTTAAGGTTTCATTTTATGCAACTGCAAATGTTATCCAGAGTTTTGCACTTATGTTGTAATCTTTGCAACATTTGGTCTTAACCAAGTTATTTGTACTTATATTTTGCACATTATTAGCATTCTCCAAGAAAGTGGAGTAGCGTGATCGGAGCAAACCATGTGAATTGTATTTCCATCTTTATTTCTCCTATCAGTCAGTTCTGTGATAGCTGGAAATTCACTTCCTCTACTTCAGATACCACCCCCTTTTACAGTCTGCATGCAAAGATAAGTTTCTGCTGAAGAAGAACCTATTGAATAAGAATTTAAATAATCAGCTTCTGTGTTGTGACCTGTTGTAATCATAGCAAAGACTTGCATAAGACTCTTTATAGGCATCTGAAATCTTAGTTAAAGGACAATTTCCAAAAATACAAAACCATGTCTTTAATTATTATGCATATTTCTTTTCCCCCTTTCTCTGATCTATTAAAGCTTAAAATATTAGTCTCATAAATCAGGATTAAAACTGCACATGTTTTGTTAGAAAAACCTGAAGTTTTTCTTAGGTTGACACCAGAGAAAATCCTATTTTATGCTGGCTTGAGCCTGGTGCCATTAAAATCTGTCCTTACGAGGAAGAACTTTTCATAAAAGCCGTGTCCAGAAACACTTTTCCAAGGTGGAGAGGCCTTCAGGTAACAGCTACATTACAGCTCATAACATTTTCTTAATTTGATATTTATACTTTGTACTCGAGACTTAAATTCTCTTCTAAATTCAACTGGTCTTGACAAAATAGTTAAGCAGACAAAAGGATAATGGACTGTGGATTAGACAGGTAGGTAGATAGACAATCAGATTGGCAGACAAATAGTAAATCTCTTATTCTTCCAATTCTTTTGCATTCTAAGGCCCTGTCTCATGACATTATCTGATTTTTCTCTAGGGAGTGTTGTGATAAATTCTAAAATTTTGGGTAATTGTCATATACTGATGATGCTACAACAGAGGAAGAAAAAGTCACAAGAATTTATAATTATCCTAAACCTTCTTTGGTTTCTAGTATGAGATAATTCTAGTGGTTTCTTATTTGGTTTGGTCTCTAGTATAAGGCATTTTAGACTATTTTAGAAATCTGTTATTTCCAACCGTGTACCTCCGGGCATAGGTGCTCTTTCAAAAGAGACTCTTGTTCTCTGCAGGGTTACAAAAATTCATTCTCTCCCTCATGGTATAAGCACCACACACTGTAATCATGGTATTTGGCCTCAGCATAATTGGTGTGATCATAAATGCTGATGGATCAGCAAACTGTTTGCCTTGTAAAGTTCGGGATTTTGGAGATTAGAATCAAACTGTTGTGTTATTATTAATGTAATCAGTCTGACACAAAAAAGATGGAGGAGATGGCGATTTGGCAACACTTCAAAATAAGTCATGGTACCTTATTAATCCTTTGAGCTCATGCAGGATTGTTGAATTACTTAGCTAACCCCATTTGATATTAGCAAGGGTATAAGATTAATGCAATAGGAATTTCATTCTGATTTTATCTAAAAGTGGGATTAAGCCCACAAAAGGACCTTGCAGAAGCCTGTTTTTCAGTTGGCTAGATTAGCTGACATGCTTTACAATCTTCCTTCTCATAGAAAGCAGTAATGCTCTTATTTTTTCCAAAGGACCAAGTGATTTTCCAGGAAAGTCATCAGAGAGAAATAGAGGATACTGGAAGAATAAGGATGCCTTCTAATTTTAAAAAATTTAATTTGTCTCCCTAGAGAAGATAAAGTTAACTTTCACTAATGCTTTATCTTGATATCCTTTTCCTCCTTGTTTTATAGTAACAGTCCCAAGGCTCTTTGAAGAATGGGCTGTTAAATATGGAAAATTACTGAACTTAAAGTATTAATATACTTATTGGTATGCAAAATCTTTGTCAAGTCCAGCTTTCTTAGAATCTCTTCCTAATTTATTTTCTTTCACAAGTGTGCAGCCATGAAATTGATAAAATTCAATCGTTTCTGTAAAGAAAGATTTTAAATAATGTATTAACAGCAAGGATGTGGTATTAATGATGCACTTTTTATGCCCCACACGGTATAGGTATTTACAAAAAGGTCCTTCAAGTTACCTCCCCATGTCTCATCAAAGTTTTAAGAACTGCTGGTGTGCGTTCAGATCAAGTTAGAGCTTTCTGTCTGCAAGTTCTCACACGTTCTGGTTTTTGCTTCTTTTTGATTGGAACTACCTTTTATTTACAGAATCCTCTTGTAGCAGTCTTTGGCAGCTATTTCATAAAATGTCTGTTGAAATCTAATTTTCTCCTTCATCTCTCTCATCTAAACATAGGGGATTTTGCTGACCTGAATTGTACCTTATAGCTACTGGTTAGGTTTGTTCCAAAAGGATATATATTGTTTATTGCTAGCATATATCAGCCATCCTAGTGTATATATTTATGAGAGATAGATCAGTCATCTGTAGAAACATAGCTAAGGCACTCTAATTTTCAAAGCAGTCTGGTAGAAAAGACCAAATTTTTACTCAAAGTGAGTGATACAATAATTGTTTACAAATAAAAATCTACTTTGAGATATTTTGTTCCCTGTAGTTCAGCCTTTAAATTTCTGTGTGTTGTACCTCACAATTTAAATACAAAAGTGTTAAAAGTACTATTAATAATATTCTTTTTTTCCTTTTCTTTTTTCTTTCTGAAATAAAAAAAAAGACTGACCCCAGATGGAATTATACAAATTCCATAAAAAGATTTGACTCTCCCATTTCCTAAATTAATAGAATCCCACAAACTCAAAACTGTATTTTCATTCAGAAATATAATTATTATGAAAAAATATGTATAGTAATTCAGGTTACAAATTGAAGTAATATTAAATTATCAATTGTATCAAAATAGAGAATAACTAGATTAACAATACACTTATTTTTGTTTTAAAAATGCACTACAATTTCTTAATGGTTTAATTATTAAAAAAATAGAAATGTAGCCAGGGTTTTAGGCTTCTTTAAATTTTTAACTATTAGATAATTTACCACTATGCATATAAACATAAGTCTTTAAAACAAAAATGCATGTTGAGATGACCAACCATAAACATGGTTGCATTATTCCTAGCACCTCAAAACAATATGGATTCATTCATATCAAGAGTTACATGAACGTCATACTGATATTCAAGATATAGGAAAAAAATGTTTCCCTATCATATGCACACAAACTTAATTATAAAAATGTAATTCTCTTATTTGTTTGCTTTTGCATTTTTTTTTTTGGTTGCTCTTTTTCAACTGTACCTTTTTTTTATTCTCCAATTTTGACTCAGTTCCAGGAACTACTTCCTTGAGAGTATCTTTTCCAACCCACAGATGAGCTTTCTTCTCAGACAGTTATTTTTTAGGACAATCAGTAAATAACTTATATTTTTAAGCATGTGCTTTCTCGATATTAGCTGTTATTTCTTTAATAATCCATAGCTATTTTTACAATGGAAGCACAGCCTCTTTGAACAGTGTCTTTCCTGCCAGGTTCCTTTGAAAATTCCCATTTTTATAGCTCTTTCAGCCTTTAATGGAAGCTACTCATGCTCAGATTATGAACTGAGGTCTTTAAATATATTGTAAATTCTCCCAGGAGACCTTTTTCTTGCTGCCCTAAGGGGAACACAGATGTCAACCTGTGTCTTGCTGCAGTCTCCCTGCCAGTGACTCAATAGATCAATGGCATGCCTAACAGGAAAACTGCTTGCAGTAATGTTATAATTTTGAATCCAGATGAAGTTTATTGTACTGTCTACACTTGCACTGTGATTCCTGGGTGCCCTGACTATGCTGTGCTGGAACAAAATCAAGTTCTGCAGCTAATAGTATCCACATTTAGCGCCGCAAGTTCTTTTGGTTTCCAGAAGCACTAATTTTGGAGTGACTACTAATCTTGTGCTGTTTCAGCTTGTTTTCTGTTCCTCTGTAATGCAGACAAGATTGCTGCTTACAGTTGCAAACTTTCAGAGAGCCTGATCAGTAATGAGAATTAGATTTGAGGATTTGAGGGTAATATTTTTTTTTTTAAGTTCCTAGATGAGAGCAAGCAGAATTCTCTTTTCTCACCATAATATTTACTGGGGGAGCACTTGTATTCAGCTGCAAGGAAATCATCTTCCTAGCTGGCCATATTCAAGTTCCAGTTTCCCCTGTCAGATGGGCTGTTCTGCACACTGAGCAGTAGTGCCAGCACAGGTTCCCGGATGCTCAGCTCTGAAAGGTGAATTCACTAGATGCAGAAAGAGGAAGAAATATGAAATGGCTTGCAAAGGCAGTTCATTGATAAAAAATACTGATGCTTAATGACACCAAAATAGTGGATAGTGCAGCAAAAATGTTGAATTCTCTCTAAAACATGGGGAAAAAGCCAAATTAATCAGCTGCATAATTGCACCATCCACTGAGTCTTGTGGCAAATGACAAGTACAGTTCATATCTCTTGAAGATACTGTTCATCCTCTCTGCAGACACAGGTCAAGATCAACCTACTTTAAATTCACAGATGTGAAGTTACCAGTGTACCAGGAAACAAAGTCGCTTATTCTTACTGTGAAGCAGTGGAATGACTCGAAGAAAGTGCTGAGATTGCACAAGAAAGACCCTTTACTCTCAGGCAGTTTTGTTGACTATCAAATTAGAGAGCCTAGGAAGAAACCCCTACTTCTTCAATTTTTCTATTATTTTTTCCCTTGTTTTTTGGGTTTTTTTGTTTGTTTGTTTTTTGGGGGGCAGATTTTTTTCTGTTAAAAATTTTTTTGTTTGAGGGTTTTTGGGGTTTGTTTGGGGGTTTTTGCTTGTTTTTATTTGGGAGTTTGTTTTGATTTTTGTGGGGGGATTGTTTGTTTTGGCTGGTTGGTTGAAGATATTTCATCTGTTTCTCTCTGTCTATTTTTGTTTTGTTTCTTTTTTTTAAATTTCTTTTCTTGTGCGAGTGGGTATATTAGTTCTGACTTGAAGGCCAGAAAGTACTGAAAGAAAAAAATTATTTCAATAAATAAAGAATAAAGTACAAAACTAAGTTGAGAAATTGCCTCTATCACATCCAGAAATTGATGCTCCTGGGTAACAGATACCATTTTTGCAAAACCCATGTTTTTGCAGAACTGAAAGAATTTATGTATTCTTGTTTCTCACTTAATCAATCCCTTTCACCTTCTGTTACTTTTCTCTTGCATATTTTGTTTCTAGCTGGTGTGGGGGAAGGTTTGTCATCCTACGCACCGTTCTTCATCTTTCCCTTTCTCAGTGTGGAAAAAGGGAGAACAACAACCTTTTGAACCAATATGAGATATCACTTTATTTTCTTATCTCTTCATTTTTGCCAAACAGTTTCATTAGGAACAGATTTATTTCAGTGTCCATATGGTCATGTAACTTCACTGTGAGCACTTGAAGGCTACTGAATCAAGTCTTGGCTCCAGTGTACGTGGAACCACTGATTTTGTGAGAGCCAAGACTTCACCCATTCCCATTGGGTATAGTTTATATTTAGAAGTTGCCCATCCACTTGGTGACTTGTGTTCTCAAAACTGTAGCTGGATTGTGCTGAGCTATTTTTCAATTCTGATCTCCCTGTACTCAGAGATTTAGTTATTGCTTCTTCAACAGAAGTTCAAATAACAACCTCTAGGAGCTGGAAAATTTTTCATTTAAAATCTAAACAAAATATGGTCAAGTTGCTAAAATCACTCCTCTATGCAAACCAAACACACACCTTCTACCTTGATTTCATACTTTCATGAGTATATGTACAAAAAAGCTGTATGAGTACAACGCTGAATATGAAAAACTTCTCCCTTTCAAAAAAATGATACTTTGAATATATGTCTGTACATTATTGACATGAAGTGCTGCCAGAGAGAATAAACAGTGAGAAATTCAATGATGAGGCTTCTTGTGGAGTTTCATATCTTTACTAGGTTTGATAGGTAACAATTCTATTCCTAAGGATAAGATTTCTTTTTCATATAGATTGCCACTTTAACATCTACAGCATGTAGCTGTGCAGTTTGAGTAAAAATATAAACATTTAATCAGCTCTATATTCTCTATATTTTATATAAACATTATATGTTTATATAATGTTTATATGCTTTTTAATATGTCTGCACATCTTAGGAATTCCTGCTCTGAAGGGATTGGGCTGGAAATCACTGAGTCTTTGAAGAGGCAATAAGGAGTTCCACAGCATCAAAGATTCTGAAATCTGTCTTTATAGGATTATAAATCTGACATGAACAATTTATCAATTTAGCAATTACTTCAGAGGAAAACTTTGCTAAAATGCATTCTTTGGGATGTTATCTAACTAGGAAATAATTCTCCAGGTCTCTGCAAAATGTTACCAACTGTACTTGCCTTGGATTAAAAAGTAGATACTGAAATCATCTTAAAGTTGAGAGGGAATTATGTGATGTCAAATTATTTCTTGTCCTTACAAGCAAATAGCAGAAACATGAGAGAATTTTTTTTTTTTGATTGGTACAATTTCTTTACTCCTTAGGTTTCAAGAAGCAACCAGCACATCTTGGAAATTTCTTTTTCTGTCCTTTTCCTTCTTCTTTTTTATTTATTTTCTTTTTCAGAGCAGAATAAATGTCAGCTCCAGACTTCATGTCAGGGAACTCAGGTTACCATTTCATAAATCTTTTTCTAAGAGGCTTAAAGATGCATTTGCCAGACAGAGCTTGAGTATTAGAAGACCAAACATGGCATGGTGCTGTATACCTATATTCCACAGAGAGACTTGAAAGCAATTCTGGGAATGCTTCTTCGAAAATCCAGCCTGCTTGATTTTGAGAGACCGTTTTGATCTGCATGGCAATGCAGTTCCAAAGTGAAGTACTTTAGAAGGTGATATGATCCTTCATCTTCTCTGTAAGGAACCCTCATACGAAGCTTAGGTTTTCAAAGGAATTTGATTTTTTTTTTTTTTTTTACTTCTTAGGACCTTGTTGAGGAACAAGCAGGAAGAATGGGATAGATAAATCTTTATATTTGTACATTATGAGCCTGGATACCTACTGGCTCCATTTTTAGGATGTAAACAAAGTCCTTACATTTCAGGAAAATACTGAGGTCTATTCTTTTAAGATTTTGCTGAATATTAGTTTAATTGATTTACATACATTGGTTCTTCAGTAAGATTTAGATCACACCAAATTCATGAATAGTATTAATATTTTAGATTGGGCCTTTTTGTATTTTTAAAATATATACAATTTATACAAGCAAAAGAAGTCATACAAATAGCACATCAATGTATGTGCAGTCTTCCATTATGCTACACAAGTATTCCCTAAGGAAGAAATTGTGCAAAGTCTAAAGAAATCTGTGGGATTCCATCATAATTTGGTTGGTTTTAGAAAGATACAGAAGCCTTTACCATAGGCAGTTCCAAATTCCCAGCTTTTCTTTCCCAATCCAGACAAGAAATATAAAGGCCCCCAAGTGCTAATCAAGTCTAAGTCATCATTAGCAAGTCTACAACATGCAGTATGGCAAATCTCTGTCCCTACTCCTTACTGTGCTTTCTCAGCCTCTGTGTATTTTGCATTTATGTTTTTTCATCTACTACACATTTTGTGTGCAACAAAATCTTTGTTGAAAATCTTTGGTTTTTTACACTGTGTGTAACAAAGTCTACCTCTGATTCTGAACCATTAGAAGCAAGTTCAATTTCTTAAAGGAAGGATTTTACATTAAAAAGCTAAAGGGTAAATTAGAAGGTTTATGATGAAAAGACATCAATATGCAGACACTAGAGTAGGGCTACATTCATTTAGAGATGTATAGAAGAATTATGTTACAAGAAATCTTGGGTCGTGGTTCCTGTCTTTTTGAAATAATTGGAAAAAAAGTCTGTCTGATTATACTGGAAGAAGGATCAGACCCTTAAATATGTTGCTATAACTCTTAAGACTTCTAAAGCCTGTGTTAGGGTCTCAATTCTTGTGTCTACCTCAGGAATAAGCAGTGTATATTTTCACAGTGGTTGAATGTATATTTTACTCTATAATGACTTAAAATTTGTTTTAGGGTCTGTCCTCTGTGTCTAGACTTCTAGACTATATTTGTATGCATTTTTGGAAGAAAAAAATTCTGTTTAGATAACTTAAAAAAAAACTGTTGTCTCAATTCTTGTGTCTACCGCAGGAATAAGCAGTGTATATTTTCACAGTGGTTGAATGTATATTTCACTGATTTAAAATTTGTTTTACAAAGCTGTCCTTGTCACTTCTAGACTGATATATTTGTATGCACTTTCCCCTTCCAAATTCTGTTTAGATAGCTGTAAAGAAAAAAAAATCTATCTGTCCTACTACAGCACATTGTGTATCTAGACATAATTTTACTAGTCACAACCTCAGGACTGTTTACTGAGAGAGTTATGAAATAATAACTTTTATTTAACAATTCAAACCTTGACATTAATTTAGGAATTGATTGGAAATACCTAGGACAGAAGAGGCACAACAAGAAGAAACAAAAACCAAACAAACAACTACCTCATACTTTAAAAAATTCTGGAATCTTCTTCTTGTGTATTTTTTTTTTTATAAGGGAATCAATATTATTCTTTTTTTCATTTCAGACTGTATTTTCAACCTCCTTAAGAAATCCTAGTGATCTTAATACCTCTGATAATGCAAAGCAAATAAATTTTAGAAAAACAATTCATTATCAATTAAAACTCCTTAGTTCAAATCTGTTGTCTTTGTTCAATGTATTAGACAGCATTGATCATACATGACAAATGACGTAAGAAGAACCAAAAGCAATTAATCAAATATTGTTTTTTTTTCTTGATAATACAGTGTAACAGAATTAGCTTATAAGCTATTTAATTGCTTAAAAAGAAAGGGAAGGTTTTCTAAAGTTTGATGGTGGGCATGAGTTCCTTTTCCATAGACAACCCCTGGAAACAAAAAATACTGCACTTTACTTGAGAGCTTGATATAGACCCTATCAACACTTCCAGCAACCCCACAAACCCATCAGCTGGTATGTGCTAGACTTTACTTTTCTTGCTGTAATTCTTTCTATATGTCTATAAAAGTCAACACAAGGCGACCATGTGGCATATTTTCCTTTCTTCATATCTATTAATTTGAAAAATATAGATCTAATTAATAAGAAGTTGGGGAAATATCATAATACGTTAGCAAACATGAGTTTCTAGAAGCTCGGCAGCATGATTGCTTCAAGGAAAATGAAAATCATCCAGGAAAAAAAGCAAATAGCATGTTTCAAAAAGAACCCATTTTTTCCATAACTCTGCAGATCGAGCACCTTCTACAGCAGAAATAAATACAGTAAGTTTCTAGCTATCTCCCTGTTTCCTGCCATTCACACCCTGTGCCTTTTCCATCTCTATATGCACTGTCTCATCTTTTTTTCCATTATTCCCCAGTTCCCCTTTGTTGTTGTGATAACACTGGAAAAGTTCCCTTTCAAGTTGTGAGATTTAATCAGCAATTTAAAAAAAAAGTCCCTCTCTCTGCCATTAAATTAAACAGCAGAGGAACACGGTCTCAGCACCTTAGTCCACAGTTCAGAGTTTTGAGCTGCAATCACCACTGTGAGTTGGAGCTTGTGCAAAATACTTCATTATTTTGATCCTTTCCAAAACAGTGATTGAAAGTTTTCAAAAGCTTTATAGAGATTTTGGTGGAGGGAACAAGATACTTTAGAATGAGGACATATCTTACCTACCTTGGAAACTTCCTCATTAGCCAGGATTCCTAAGGGGATAAAATCTGGCCCCTCACTTTCTGCTCCTACCTCCTCTAGAGTCCAACAAATCAAACTGGACACTTAAATCCAATAGACTGCATTTTCTTTTCCCTCTACATATCTCTCTCATTCTTCATTTTTGGTTTGGGTTTTTTTTTTTTTTTTTTGCTTTTCAGCTTTTGTTTTCTCTTTTCCTATTTTTTAATAAACAAAAGTGAAGGCTACCCAATGAATCATGAACATAATAACACAGTTCTTCTCTTTAATCTTTCTTTGGACACATAAATGGTCAAGTCAGAGGTGAATTTTGCCACTACTAATGAAAGCAAGCTGAAGCTCATATCTCTTTTGTGAGCTAATTTTCAGCATGTCCAAAATGGTTTTGCAGGTATTTGTTCAGCTGTCAATACTTTTCTTTCTATAGCTAAACTGTAGTTTATCAGGACTAAACAATTATGTTTTAAATATAGTATTATAAAAGAAAAAAACAGAGAAAAAATTTCATTCTTGCACTATTTTTAACTTTTCCTAGTTGGTGTGAGATTAAGAAATAATAAGTTTAAAAATACTTCTCCAAAAAGGAATACTTGGGGAATATTGTGCTATTAAAGAGAAATATTTAGCAAAAATCTTGCTGCCAGGGACTTTTTCAGGGATAAATGTGCTGTCCCAGAACATCCTTTGTAGCTCCTCCAAGTTCTCTATATTACCACTAGTGGTCTAGGAGGGAACCACAATTTTGAAACATGAGTTTAATTTTATTTTCCCTGTTACTATATTGACAGAAGAACAATAAAAACTCCACCTGGAACTTGAAGTAAACTCCTCTGATAGAACAAAAACATTGCAGCTCAAAGGTGCCCCAATAGAGAAATAAAATACAACTGAGGAAATGTTAAAGCAACACAATTGTGCTTCTTCACATGTGCAAGAGATACTCTGAATTCCTGGAAAAATGTAATTATTTATCCATTGGACTGATAAATGCAAAACTTGGCTAAAGCATTGTCATCATAAACAGCCTACTATGAAATACAGCTGGCCATCACAGCAGGTCAGAGGGATTGGGGTTTTGTTGTGGTTGTTGTTGTGTGTGGGGGTGTTTTTGTGGTTTTTTGTTTTGTTTGAGGTTTTTTTATACCTGGTCTGTACTTTAAGGTCCACGACCTTACCAAGTTTCTCACCAACTTGGGTTTTTGGAGAAATAAGACTGAGTATTCAAAAAAAGATTGAAAATCTTTGGAAAGAAGTAAGTAATAATATGTTGATTGAAGTTCTGAATATCAGGAATCACAAAATTGTTCTTCCATTATTTTTCTGCCTCACGAATTCTAATAAAATTCTTATTTATATTTTATTATTGTATTTCAGTAGCTATCAATCAGGCCTCTAATTATTCTTTGATTTTGGATAATTTCTATTTATAGTTTTCATATGTGTGATTTGTTTCATATCATTTCATATTTTACTCTACAATCCAAGCCTGATAGAACATTTACTGACTTGAACATTTCACTTTTTAATTTTTAAAAGAAAGGCTAATGATACATTTTTGGGTTTTCAGATATGCTCAGTGTTTAATTAGTTTTCAATTTCCTGTGGTCAGAGGTTTAAGCTACATTTGCTTACAAGAAGGAAACAATTTAAGTCCTTTCTCCATTTAACACTTAGTTTCCTGCTCTGGTAGAATTGTTTTCTATTCCATTTTGTAAAGCATATAATTGTCAGAAGTTTAACAATGAGTCAGAATGTTTCTAGTTCTTCAACTGGATCTGAATTGGCCACTACTCTTTTCCTTTCCTGGCCCAAACCTATCATGAAAAAAAACCTTTTTTTCTAATCAGGATTTGTGTGTATCTTCCCAAAGCTTGTTAAAACTTTGAACCTGTGCTTTAAATTTCTATTTTCAAGCACCCAAAGTCAATTCTCTGAAAGTTCAGCTTTATCATTCAGATCTTTAGATAATGGGATTTCAAACCCAAGCTTCCACTACATCCAAACCTGTTGACATTGTTTACTTCCTGTATCAAAAGCCTCAAGGAGAGACACTCAGACACATAGTGTGGCATGGGACATCATTTAGGGCTTCTAAAATTTCATGTATTCATATTATGAGTCTAAACTCTCAGTTGAAATCAAATCGTCAGAGTCAACAACATTTAGAGAACAGAAATCCACACATATTTCTACTATTTAAAAAGATTAGGTTATCTTCCTGTCCTCTGCCTCCCTCTCTGGAAATGCATGGGGGTCACTTGTGGATCCTATGTAATATCTGCCAGATCTACACAGACAGTTCAGGTACTCTGGGGTGTTTCACAGGCCAGTAGACTTCATCATCTAGATAACTAAACTGAACATACTGCTTAACCTATTGAATTATCCTCTAGGTTCTCTAAACTCCATTATGTACAGGGTATTAAAAGTCAATATATCTAATGTCAAATCCTATCAAATGTGTAAAAATGAAGCTCCTGATAGTGACTGTTTGCATGAAAGTGGCTGATGGTATCTTCATTAAATTTCAGTCCTTTACCTTGGTTTTCAACTGGTTCTGATGAAATGAGGAGTCCGTGTGAGATATGAAGAGAATGAACCTCATCCGCATCACTGAACAGCCTTTGTACAAAAGCATATGAAATTTAGCAATAAGAATTACAGTTAACCAATCATTCAATTAGTATATCTTTAATTTTGGTTGTATTAATGCTGTTTCTTATTAATTTGATATTTTAATGCTATTTAATATTCAATACTCTTTATTAATAGCTAATATTGATAAATTCATTCTAAGATAAAAAACTCAAACTGCAATGTAAATTTTTTCATGTGAAATGGAAACCAGAGACACACACGCACACAGAGTTTTATGTTGAGATGCAAAACAAAGGACTGATGATATTAAATTTTGGACTGCATCAGGCAATAATTCTTTTCACTCTAGCAATTTGCATAATTTTTCCAAGAACCTCACATGACTGTTTACCTTAGATAATTTCCACACTTTCATGAAAAATATGCATTTTTGCTTTGCAGTGTTTCTTTTAAGTTTAGCACAGTCTTATGGATCTTCTTTAATAGCAAAAGTAATTTTATCTTGTGTACAAGATTTTGAAGCAATTTTAGCATTAAGTGCTACTGAAACATATGGCCCAATGTTTATCTTGTCTTATGCAACATCAGTTTTATATAAACCATGCTTTCCTGAAGCTGTTAATCTTATGAGACACTGCTTATTTTACAATATCTTTTTACTCAAAAATTTTGGGAGTGGGAAACCAGTTTAACATGAATCTCTCAAATGACTGGGAAAAAATTTTACTTTGCTGCTTGGCAAACAATTAGGCTGACACTTTAGGACCAACCCAGGACAAGAAGTTTTCCTTCTGAGTTGCCATTAATGGTAAGGGGTTGGTTGAAAACAAGGATTTTGTTCCCAGCCCAAGGCAAACATAAGTGACTTGTGTTATAGAACTGGTGGGAATGTTACCTCCCCTGCATCACTGAATGAGACGAGGCTGCAGACTCTCCATTAAGATTCTTTTCCAGCAACTTGAATAATTTCCTATGATAATAAAACATGAATGATAAAGAACTCACATATTTATTTCCCATGGCTGAATTGCATTTATGTTTTTGTTTCATTTTTTACTTGTAGTACAAAAAATTATAAGACAAAATCCTTCATTTTCTGGTGATTGGTAATTAATGTTGAAATGGCAAAACTTTTTAAGCAAGTACAGAAAAAAAAGTCAGTATCATGCCAGGGTCTCATTTAAATCAATACTAGGACTACCATACTGGCATTTTGTTGGTTTTTTTTTATTCCTGTTGGGTACTTTAGCTGTCAGTATTACTCTGTATGAAGAGATCCAATTTTGGAGATTCTAAAAGGCAAGGTTATAAACTTAAACTAACAATTAATATGCCATTTATACTGTATTGCCATTAAATCTGATACACAGTTCTAAAACTGTAAACTTATATTTTATTTTAAGTGCATCTTCTTAAATAAGGAAATCAGAATTATTTTTTCAAAGTTAAAACCATAACCAACCATCTTTAGTGATATATACATTCAAAGACAAGCTATGTACTTTTCTAGTAGTCTATAGTTAGTTAATATCTATAAATTTAGTTCAGCTGTTCTTTAAAAGACATGGGCTTATAAATCAAAAGATAAAACTAACCAGACTAATTTTTGGTTTGTGGGATTGTCTTTTAAAAAGTTGCAGACATGTAAAAAAAAAAAAAATTTTCATTCTGGTTTGTCTCAAATTTCAAATACCATTAGATTAACATTTGGAATAGTTCTTTTCATTTTCTCATATCTGAATACTGAACAAATCCCAGAGACAGCTTTGCCATTACAATGTGGTCAGTGTTTACTTATATATATATATATTGATAGCAATAATTAATCATAATATTGAGCATCTATGGAAGATTCCAAAGGAATCTAAAAAGCCCAATGAATAATGGCCTCATCTTTTTTATATGGGAATTGGAGGCACAGAGGGTAAAAGAATTTGCCCAGAATCTCACAGTGAATCAGTAACAGCGTGATAACTAGAACAGAGATTTCCTGAGTCTCATCTCTGCTTTAACCAGAAATGATTCTAACAATGTGAACAAGGAGTTTAAAAAACACACATTTAAAAGAAATATTTTCTGTAAGCAGAATGCTTCATTTAAATTTATGGAATTTTGGAAAAATGAGTCTTTTCAGTGGATAGATTCGCTGTGAAAAATGGGAGCAAAAGTAGGGAAAGAGATAGTTTTATTTTAGAGATTTATTTCTCATTAATGAATATTATAGAGGCTTAAAACAAAGAAGGTCTGTCTTTAGCCTTTAACTAGTAGCTATATTAGACTATACAGCAAGTGAAATCAGGTGCATGACTAAATATATGGCAAGGTAAATTTATTTTGAGGTAAGATATGAACTTCTGGAAGATTATTTTTGAAATTACAATTGTATTGTTTAAAAAAAATATTATATCCACTCATTGCCTCAAACCCCGAGCAGCAATGAATTTATTTTCTCCTTCACTGGAGACCCATTTTATAAGAAATATGGTGGCACAAACATCTCTCAATTTTTCTTCAGAATTTGTCCTTTGGGATACAGAATTAAGTACATTAAATTTTGTTGTTGATTTACTTCTAGAATTTCCTATGTAGCTTTCCCCTGGAGACAGATAGTGGCTCAAACTGAAAATTCCATTGTTCTATGATTAAACTTCCTTTTTAAAAATATTTTTTCACATAAATATTTTTTTAAATTTTTCTTGGACACAGAGCTTTTTGGAACAAGCATATTACTAATGGATTGTTATGCGGAGGGAAAGCTTTTGCTGACTTCAATGGGCTTTTAAAAGCACAGGAATAACATTTATTGTTGCACAACCATTTTGGTGCTACTTTCACGCCCTCTCCTTGTTCCATTGTAGTGTTCTGTGTTCCCTTACACACAGAGAACCTTTTCATGATGCTTATTTCATAAGGGTTGGTGTAAGCTTTTCCCTTTATATTTATCCATTTAAACTAGATTTCCATCTTCCTTGACCTTCCAAGAGCCTATCAAAAAAAAAAAAAAAAAAAAAAAAAGATATCTGGTTTGAAAAATAAATTTAAGAAATGAAAATAAATCTGTTTTGTAATTTTTAATTAAGCAAGAAGTGCCCTGTCATTTTTTGGTTTGAATATTTCTTCATATCTTGGTGCTGTTGATTTACCCTGCACTTGGCTTTTTTGCAATTCAGGAAAAGTCATTTCAGAGAACTGACTGGTATGAGAAAGAACATTTTGTTCTTGTACATGTAAAGCAGCACTGAACTTATGATGCCTTATCTGACTCAGTCCATGGCTGCACTTGAACCATAATTAATAGTTAATGAAATCAGTGAAATGAGGAAATGTAATTGCAGTATCTACTAATTTATGTAGGAGACACAGCTTCTGTGCTAAATATTCAAAAGCTCCTAAATATAATAGGGTACTATTAGGAGAGTTGGATGTGTTTTCCCAGCCGGTGCTGATTTAGGTTAAGAGGTGACCACAGCCTACTGACAGTTCCTCATCACCATCCCACACCCTTGCTGCCTGCTGCAGACTGACAATTGCACCCCCTGAACATATAACTGCAGAGGTAGCTGCTTCCCACACGCAGTTTACCTTTAACAGTATAATTTGTTTGCTTGTCATTAATTTTTGTAACAGCCAAGTGTGAAGACGAACATATTAGGATGTGACTTAAGACCTTATCTGAATGGTTATCTATGCTTTTTACTAGTTTATTTGATGTCTGCTGAGTTAATTTAGTGCAGAATACTGTACAGGCTTGTTTTTTTTTCCAATCTGAACATTTGAAGTATGGACTGAATGACTTTATATCAAAGGTGTACCTAGGGGACTCATGTAAATGCAGGAGTACCAGATGGGCTGTTGGATCAATAGATCACACACTTGGCTAAAAATACTGATCCAACATTATTTTAAAATAGATGAATGGGCTTCTCTCAAAGGCAGTTGATTGCATTCCAAAAAATAAGGCATTATTATTATTTGGAGGTTAGGTGACTTGCATTCCACCTTTAAGGTGCTGAAGCTTAACAAGTCACCAGTCTTTCTGGGGAGGCTTTCAACAAGATGTAACTTGAATGGTCTTCCTGAAAATCGAGGAAACTGTTAAAAGGACCTTTAAACCACAAACCTGAAGTGCATTCCAGACATTTAAACGGAGTGAGCTGGATCTCACTCATAAAATTTACTACTAGATGCTCATTTAAATAATATGTTGTGTGTACCTGTTGACAGTACAGACAGTATAGACAATGTATTCCTCAGAATGTTATGCAAAATCCTGAATAATCACTATCCAGCAATGTAAGAAATGCTGATATGAAGTTGTAACTTAATGTTAGTACTTCTGCCCCTTAGGCAGATCAGGCTGTAAAAACAGAAATCCTTTCCTGCAGGAAATCAGCAAACTCTCAACTTTTTAAATGAGCACAAGAAGGACTCAGATAGTTGTAACTAGACTACAATTTTGTGTTTCTCACAATTTTTTTTAATAGTGAGGTGTAGAGGAGTCATCCAGAATGATGCATTTATCCTCCCCTCTTCAAGGCAATGGTATTATAGTAAGGCAGAATCTTTTCTTAGCAGTGGAAACTAGTGAGCTCCTTAATGGCTCAGACATTACCAAAGAATACAGCTGCAGTATTTGCATAAAGTCACATGGGGGAGAAAAAAAGGAGTACAAAATATAAAAGGGGAGGGAAAACTGCTAGGTCAATGAATGATTTTGAGAATTTAATTTAAACAACTTAGCAAAGTGAAGGGCATGGTGTGCTCTGGTTGTTCTTCATAAATGTAGAGGGATAAACACAGAAAACAAAACAAAACAAAACAAAAGTTCCTGATTGAGCCAGTTTAAAAATGTGGTGAGTAGAGTTCCTCCTTCAAGATAGATGTTAAATAAATCATAGGACACCAGCTTTCAGGAGTCAGAAGGTAAAGGGTTTTCTGAAGCTACACCTGGACATTCATATTAAATTATGTGCCTGCACACAAGTAGGAGCAAGTAAAAACTTCACATCACTGATGAAACATAACCCAGCAGAGATACTTTCCAAGGAAACTGTCCAAATTAAATATACTTGAAATTGACCTGAGCCTTTTTTGCCCCATTTTGACCCTAAGGGGATATGTGTTCATCCTAAAGGAAGCTGAGTATCTTGCCAACCTTGGCCCTAGACTTCTCAGTTTGGGCCAAGAGCTGGAGGAAGCTGTTTATGGAGGAAGTTAAAATTATTCCTTCCCAGGAGGAGGAACACTTGAAGAATCAGTCATGCCGTTGCAACAGCATTGTTTTGCAGGCCCTGATTATTCAGATAATATGTTTTTAGATGATATAATGACAGCCTGATATAGACAGATGTAGTGAAAACATTGTGCTCTTATCAAAATATTTGTGTAAGATGTTTTATTTTTCACATGAAAATTATACTAAAGCATAAAAATATTGCCTTTGTCAGTAGTGAGATATTCACTTACCAAGACTAAAAGCCAAAATGGAAATTATGGGAGAATGCGGCACTTTCTCATAGTGAAATGTGGTGTCATTTCAGAATACCCTTATGACCTTTGGAACATTAGATATTTTTGCACTAATTTGACTGGTATACTTTCATTTATATAGAGTACACCTTCATTTCACTCCACCACTCATGTCTCCTAGAACTAGATTGCACCTTTGTAAATAAAATGCAGATGTTTAAGGAAAGCCAGGCTACATTCTTTATACATTTTTTACAGTATGCAAACCACAATTATCATTCTGCTTAGCTGACCTTGGTATCAGCAGGGTCATTCTAAAATTACCCTCTTCTAAGCTGTCCTCTTAGAGGTTGATGGCACCTTTTTTTACCTTTTCTTTTTTCATGCCTGGGGGACTTGCTGGTTTTTCATATTATCTTTGCTCACCTCCTGTGAAAAGTCTAAGCAAAACTGTTTAAAAAATAAGATTCTCATTTTTGGTGTTATGCATGATATCAAAGTCAAACCTTGGGTAACCTCAACCTAAGTGCCATGTCTTCCCTTTCCCAGGTGATTCATTAGTGGAATCATAGGCCATGAGCTCTCCCTCTCCCTCAGGTGATTACCCACCTTTGTCCCTACTTTCAGCAAGTCTTTCTGAAAGTAAGATTTTCTTTCTGAAAGTTGATTTTTTTCTATAGGTAGAGCAATTCAAACTTGTCAGTGTCTTTAAGCACACTCAAAAGAGGAGATGATGTTGAGTAACTACAATTTCTGACTAATTGGGAAGATGAATTTATGTTATGAAGCATGTCTCAGACAGACCTCTGACTGTTAAAATGTCTCAATTCATGACAGTTTTTGAACATTTTTTCCAGTAACAAGCTTGCAATATTTTGTTAAGTTGCTCAGTTTATCCACATAGAATGACAGTTCCCTCACAAAATCCACAGTAAGTGCAAATAAAAGACTAAGAGGAACTGGAGTTTCTAAGATGGAGTGCAACCAGGACCTGTAATGTTTTGTAAAGAATTATGATCTACAATTGTGTCACTTGAAAAAGGGATATTTCCTTGATTCTTAGCATTTGTCAATGCCCCAAGAAAGCTGAGCCCCTTGTGCATGAGTAGCCTGTGAGCATCCTGTTAAGGAGATCCTTCCCTGAGCAGTCCTGCTAGATTGGGAGGGTGGTTTGACTGTCTTATTCAGGGACATTCCAACAGTATAAGGGAGACTCTTCCATGGGTCTTCCTCTTTATTTGAGCATATTCCCTGCTGCCAGTGACTGCCAGCACCCAGGAAGGACTCACACTAACAGTTTGCATAATTACACTCTTTATTCACAGGAAATTGTGACAGGTGAAGATTCAAGTATCAAACTGCAGAAACATTCAAAGAAAAATACAGACAAGCTCTAACCCCCAGAAAAAGTATTCAGCATGGATAGAGTGTGGTTCTTGCCCAACCTTGTCTGTACAGGACACGTTCAGCATGATCCCAGCAGTTACAGTGCAGTTTTCTCTAACTTTCCCCCCATTCTTGAATTTTATACAATTGCTTTATGGTTAGTTGGAACATAAGTGACTGTCATCAACATCATTTGTTACTGACTGGTACAAATCCTCATGTTTCACTTTTAAGGATACAGTCCAAAAAAAAATGAACCCATGCATGGTGGTATCTTTTGGTCAGGTAATTTTGGGATGGAGGTGTGGGTTAGTGTTACAATTAGGCTGTAATGAACCAAGTCAATCTGAAGACAGTGATTTCACCCAGTTGTTGGCTCAGCAGCAGGACATATTCCCCTCTCCCGTGCCTGACAGTTGTTATGCAGTTTCTCAGCTGCAAAGTTCCATCGAGTTCCCCCCCTGCAAGGATTTCCACAGAGCCTGGCCACAGTGTCTTCACTCTGCTCCACTCTCTGTTCCATCCCCCTTAGCAGGTGCTGTGGCTGCAGACTGTGGGTGTGAGGAATCACCATGGAATGGGTTTCTACATTCCATCCAGCGAGTAACAACTGTATTTTACCCTATAATTTCCATACCATTATAACCTCTGTTAGGATGTGAATGAAACTCCTCAGTTTCCTCTGATTTTATCCCCATGCATCTTTACACCAATGGGAACAGAATAGATTAAAATCTTTTTTTTATATGACCCATTTAATATCACTGAAGTTACACCTCTGATAATAAGGAAAGCAGTTTGCCTTTTTTTACACAAGTTGTGTATACCTCCTCAGTTCCAGCTGAATTAAAATCATTGAGTTTTCAACAGAAGAACCAAGAATCAGATTTTCATTCAATGTCATGTTGCACCATAGCCACTTAGGAATTTATGATGCCTTTATAAACATATTAAATTCACTGAAAACCAACATTAATCATTTTGACTTTTACATGCCTTGTTTAGTTGAAAGGAATTACTACCACCTATGTGATATTTTAGGGATCCTTTCACAGATTCTATGATTGCTCATAAATTTTTTCCCTCATGGACATTAGATCTCAAAGATATCTGAAATCAGAAGTGGGTTGCAAATGCAATATCCTCTAAGTTCATGTTTCATGAGGAAAATCCTGGTAGAAAGAAGTATAACATTATTTCCTGAACATTATTACTGAACAAGTAATCTAAAACAAGTTCAGCTGCTTGCTGAGAAGAGTGGTAGCCATGCCACAGTTATTTAAAAATGTGTCTTCATGCTGATGCTCAGTAAATCAAGCAGTTGTAAGCAATCTAAAAAGGAAAACAAACACTTTACCCATGCACACTGAAAGTGCAGTGTAAGCACCAAGCTGGTAAATTCTACTGTCATTAATCTTTTTCTACAGGGCTCCCTGTCATCGTCTCTGTGTTGGGAACACATACTCAAGTCTGCATTGAGAATGAGGAGCCACTTTGTACTGTTTTGAAATTTGTCTAGCTAATGCATGTAAAAATCCTCTTTTTTTTATGCTGGAAAAATCAAAACAACTGAATCATAATAGATCATACATTGAACTAGAAAAATGTTTTTCATCCCTCCACCAACCAAAGTATTGAAATTCCTTTTCTGTCTACTTCAAAAATATGCACTATGACTTTATACAAACTTACATTACAGTTTGGCAAGTCTTCAAGTGAAACTTTATGAAAACAGGGGTACATCTGTTTCATTTCCATTTACTGTATGAGTACTCCAGTGCATACCCTTAGGTCCAAAACTCTTCTTTCCAGTTGGTGCTACCTAAAAGTAATACCAATTGAAATGCTTAATATGCAGCCTTTTACTAGCTAAATGACATGCAAATAGTGCATGTTATACATTAATTACAAAATGTAGCCTTTTCCTCAGCCTTCCATCAGACTGTTCCATTCTCTCCAAGCGTAGCCCATTTTGCTCTCCTCAGTGGAAAGGTAATATAAATATAACAGAAAAAAAACAGCAGAATAAAATGTGTTAAAATCCTAGAATCATACCACCTGATGAATTAGCTGTGCAGAGCACCAGGTTTCTTCTTTTGTAATGCGCTGTCAGAGCTAACATCATTCCAGAAAATTTAATTGAAGACAGATGAATCATCGGATATAAATTATGTTGTGCTTATTGTTGGACTGGGAAGCACTGAGACTTGAAAAAGAGACCACCATTATTATTCTTACATAATAAAAAAGTGTGCATTAAAAACTTAAAAGCTAAGTAAGCAGACTTTAGAAAAGTGAAAGAAATCAAATCTTGGTAAATTAAGATCATTCAGACATTGAAAAAGATAAAAGGTTTTTTTCTTTCTCAAGAGATATATTCCAGCTTCATTGTTAAAAAAAAAAAAAGGTTAATTACAAACATAGCATCAAGTCTGTCCATTACTGCAAAAACACTTTGTCCTGAAAACAGAAATATGTGTTGGCAGTGGGTAAGTTCAGAAATTCTGAGGTTGTAGAGAGGCAGTCCATCTGTCCTCAACATATCACCAGAGACATCACTGGGTATGACTGAACAAAATCAAATTAGTAAAAGACATTCTTTAGGAAAAACTTGAGACTATGAGAAGTCATATTTAATGGTTCAAACTCTGGAAAGATAAACAAACAAATAGATTAAAGCTTAACCTTTTATAAGAATGGCATTTCATGTGTGTGTGTGTCTGTGAAAATGCTTATCTGTGCTATAGATTAATCAAAATTGAGACAGACACTGAATACAAAGACAACATAATAATTTATTTCTTTCAGTATGTCCCATTAAGTGTAAGGACTCAGAACTGCAGAGAATATTAACAGGATCACGACCATGGACTTTCATATTTTGGCAAATGATTCTTGTCTAATTTTAATTTGTACCATGAAACATTTCTTTATCAATATATATTAATTTCTTTATAAATACATATGAATTATTATATTTGGGTTCTTAATGATCATGTGACAAATATTCTTAGCTTTTGAAATTTTATAAATATAATCAGCTTGTATCCTGTTGGGGCCTATACTGTCTTTTATATCTTTAATTAAGATATTTTAAATTAGTAGAAAGTGAAAGAGAATATGGCTGTAATACTATATAGCAATTAACCAAGTAAAAAAGAGAGGGCTGACAAGAAATACCAAATTGAAACTTCAGTTTGCCAGAGTTGCCAAACTGTTTAAACAACTGCCATTAAATAGACATAATACATTCGGTTTTTTTAACTTTTACTTTGTTTAAAAGTAATAAAATATTACTGCAGTAACAATGGAAAGAAACAAAAAATCCAAACTATCTTCATATAATTCAAATGAGATATGTATCTATTTCCTACAGTTTTATTTTCATTAAAAATAATTATTAACTATATGATGATGCTTCACACATACATAGCTTAGCAAAATTCTTCTTTTATTTATGTGGAAATATGACACAGCTTCACAGAAATTCAAGACAGGAATTAGGTGTTCATTAAAAATATTTAGAGTTTGTAGAGTTATATGACAATAATGACATCTCATTGTAACCACCATGAAAACTTAAATATGGTTAGCGGGACTAAGCTAGACATAGTCTGAAGTATAACTCACAACATAGGGAATATCTTATTGAGTTCAGAACACTGAATCAAAGAGGCCAAAGGATAATTTTTTATTTTTCCTAACTACCATTGTATTTAAAAATGAAATTTAAAATTAAAATATATTCCTTTTTTAAACTGAATTTAAAGTGACTTTTGTGCAGTGTAATCTTCATTGTTTCAACATGGTTAGCAGGAGAGAATAAAATTAACTGAGTAGACTGCATGCCGTAAAATATTTTTTCAGGGAATAAGGGCAGGTATATATATGGTTGGATGCAAGATAGTATTTCAAAATGTCATTCTTTAAGAAAAACCTGTTGAAATATTTGCAGTTAGAGAAATGCTTCAATTAAGGTAAGCTATAGTAGTTCATCACGCCTTATGACATCTTTTTGCTAAACATATTTCCAAATAATGAAGAAAAATTTTTTTTATTATTATTACTGCATTGGTTTTTTTCCCCTCAAAAGCGGTTTTAATAGCATGAAAGAATGTTAAATTAATGGCTTGGATTGTAGCCTGTATCACACCATAGGTGGAGCGTGGTACCAAAGCCTAAGTGCATGGTAAAAACCAGTTCAGCCAAAGAGCTGGGTGTGTTTTGACTGCATGCTTGACTTTTAGCCAGGTGCAAAATCTGCTCACATGTTTGCATATGCCTTGATTTTATTCTAAGGCATGGCAAGCAGGTTTATTTGGTGTCTGCGTGTGGAGGAAGAGCTGGTTCACCGCTGAACTTCTGTGCAGTTGCAGCCTGTCCTCAACCGCAAGATTTATACAGAAATTTCTGTTCCCTTGCAACCTGAAAAAAGATGGCACATTTGTTGTCCTGACACCTTTATTCTTCATATGAAAATCTGTTGGTTATTTTCATTTTGTTCTGTGTTCAGATTTTTCCATAATGAGGCTGAATCAATTAATTTTGTGGGTAGTTCTAGTTCACGATTTTTGCTCTTAGCTGTACTGGTGTTGGAGTTTTCTTCCAAATTTACAAGAACTATGCACTAACTTGAAAAGGAAAGGGTATTAGCTGACCTAGTGGGAGCCCAGTCTGAACCTGTAGATTTGACCAGGGCCTTTAATTTAGTTCTCTGAAAAATGAATCCAGTTTATGCACTCCATAAAGTAAACCAGTGGAGTGGAATGTGGAAATTTGTTTCAAAAGCACACTCCTGATGGGAAACACTTCATTAAATGTTGATATTTTAGCATGTTTGTACATGAAATTGAACCAAAAAATTGGAAAACAGCAAATTATGTAAGTTAAAATCAGGTAAAGTTTTCCAATAAAACACATATCTGAGTGCAACCTGGAAATCATCTTTTATTTATTACAACTGTGACTCCACACTACTCTGCCGTGCACTCAATCTCTGGATTAAATATAGAGAGAGCATATGGACTTTATTTTCTGAGTAGTCTATGTAGTCTATATTTTTCATGATACAGATACTAAATTGATCAAATTAGCTCATTGAATATGGTAGCTTCTACAACTGATAAAGCAGGTGGTAATAAATCAAGTCTAACTGTGTGCCATGCTGACAAATGTGACAAGAATTTTAAATTTTGACTGATTCAATAGAAAATGTTACTTCTTGGCTTTGTTTACATTCTGAAAGTCTTTTTACTTGGAAAACATAAGCTTTCGTAAAATGCATTTAAAAATGTGCATAAGAGCATTTTATGTTTATATTTTTAATTAGGCTTGATTAATTTCTCATTGATAACCGATATTTTTTGTCATTTTAACATGATAAACACTGAGAACAGCTTGTATCTTTTTTCTTGAATAGGCAATAGGTTCAGTCAATAGAACCTGACTATTTTTTAATAAGAGTAAAAAAGTCAAGTAAGTGAGTATGCTGGAAAATGTTAAGAAAACTTAGGCATAGTGATACTTGTGCTTTCAAAGGACATGATGCCTAGGATTATATTCATTTTTTTCAGAATACTAACTAAAGCCTAAGAATGTCAAATAAACCTTTTTATTCACTGAAATAGTGCATCTGGGTTAGGGAAAGTGTCCTCTTTAACTGCCTGACTGTTTTATTTTTGGACCCTTCTCACCTGCTATCCACTTTGACATACTCTTATGCCACATCCCTACTCTTTGGTTATACCTGAATCAAATAAGTTGCATGTCGTTTGCTTTGGTCTGGAACTACTGCAGATGGTATTGATCTTTGTGCAAAATGAAATTCATGGTGAATCCCACCCACAGTGTGGACGAACCAGTCCCAGTCTAGCAGGACAGCATGTGATTTTAAGATAAAATCCATTTACACATGTCAAAAAATATTATTCTAAAGAAGGCTCAAACTAAATTTTTTTATTAATTATTACAATATTGATTTAATGAGATGTTTGCAATTTTACTTCCTAACCTAGGGACTGTAAATTATTTTATCAAATACCAGCAAAAAAATATACCTTTTTGTTTCCTTATCAAAAAAATAAATTCCAAGCATCTTTAAGACTGGCAAATTTGCATAAACAGTTGCTAATTATGATCAGCCTACATACCCCTTAAAGAAATTAAATGTCTAGAAGCAATGAATGCTGTAAGGTCATTTTTCCAGAGTGAATGATAGAATAGTTTGAGCAGACATCAAGTTTAGAATTGTGTTAGGGATTCTGTAAGGTGAAAAGCTCATGGTAAATCCCTCAATGTAAGGTGGCCATGAAAATAGTAAATGCTGTTCCTAGACCACATTACACAAAAAAGCTAACTCTAAATCAGCCTGAAAGCAGATAAGAAAATAGGACTCCCACATCTCAAACAAGTTTTTTTAACTGCAAGTTTTTAAAACAAGCCTCCTTGAATCTTTGCTATTGGAATTAAATTATTTCTGAAACAGAGTACCAATGATTGAAACCTCCAAGGACATGGAACTGAAAAGAGTTTATCTGTATTTCCACACTACAGCAATGAATGTTTAAATATTCATAAAACGTAGAACAGTGTGAACAGAGAAAACATAGAACATCTCTTACATGCTCAGACTGTGTACCTTATAACTTCTGATAAGTGGGAGCTGTGGTTTCATTTTTCCTCAGGCAGAAATGACACTGTGGCTAGCTGATAGTTTTTTTTTCTAACACACAGCTAAAAATAGGGTGTACCATTCTGTACTGTCAAACTAATGCCTAATAAGTATTATTATATTTTTGCTTAAAACTTTTGGCATGCTCTAACAGGTAAATTGTTATCAGACAACCAAATTATTTTTTTCTCAATAAATTCAGAATGTTTTTGATCACCTCTACTCAGAAGGCAGTGTCATAATTTAGCATAAGTGACACTACCACAGGAAAACTGTTCTTTTTTCATTGTTTCAACATGGTTAGCAGGAGAGAATAAAATTAACTGAGTAGACTGCATGCCGTAAAATATTTTTTTCAGGGAATAAGGGCAGGTATATATATGGTTGGATGCAAGATAGTATTTCAAAATGTCATTCTTTAAGAAAAACCTGTTGAAATATTTGCAGTTAGAGAAATGCTTCAATTAAGGTAAGCTATAGTAGTTCATCACGCCTTATGACATCTTTTTGCTAAACATATTTCCAAATAATGAAGAAAAATTTTTTTTATTATTATTATTGCATTGGTTTTTTTCCCCTCAAAAGCGGTTTTAATAGCATGAAAGAATGTTAAATTAATAGCTTGGATTGTAGCCTGTATCACACCATAGGTGGAGCGTGGTACCAAAGCCTAAGTGCATGGTAAAAACCAGTTCAGCCAAAGAGCTGGGTGTGTTTTGACTGCATGCTTGACTTTTAGCCAGGTGCAAAATCTGCTCACATGTTTGCATATGCCTTGATTTTATTCTAAGGCATGGCAAGCAGGTTTATTTGGTGTCTGCGTGTGGAGGAAGAGCTGGTTCACCGCTGAACTTCTGTGCAGTTGCAGCCTGTCCTCAACCGCAAGATTTATACAGAAATTTCTGTTCCCTTGCAACCTGAAAAAAGATGGCACATTTGTTGTCCTGACACCTTTATTCTTCATATGAAAATCTGTTGGTTATTTTCATTTTGTTCTGTGTTCAGATTTTCCATAATGAGGCTGAATCAATTAATTTTGTGGGTAGTTCTAGTTCACGATTTTTGCTCTTAGCTGTACTGGTGTTGGAGTTTTCTTCCAAATTTACAAGAACTATGCACTAACTTGAAAAGGAAAGGGTATTAGCTGACCTAGTGGGAGCCCAGTCTGAACCTGTAGATTTGACCAGGGCCTTTAATTTAGTTCTCTGAAAAATGAATCCAGTTTATGCACTCCATAAAGTAAACCAGTGGAGTGGAATGTGGAAATTTGTTTCAAAAGCACACTCCTGATGGGAAACACTTCATTAAATGTTGATATTTTAGCATGTTTGTACATGAAATTGAACCAAAAAATTGGAAAACAGCAAATTATGTAAGTTAAAATCAGGTAAAGTTTTCCAATAAAACACATATCTGAGTGCAACCTGGAAATCATCTTTTATTTATTACAACTGTGACTCCACACTACTCTGCCGTGCACTCAATCTCTGGATTAAATATAGAGAGAGCATATGGACTTTATTTTCTGAGTAGTCTATGTAGTCTATATTTTTCATGATACAGATACTAAATTGATCAAATTAGCTCATTGAATATGGTAGCTTCTACAACTGATAAAGCAGGTGGTAATAAATCAAGTCTAACTGTGTGCCATGCTGACAAATGTGACAAGAATTTTAAATTTTGACTGATTCAATAGAAAATGTTACTTCTTGGCTTTGTTTACATTCTGAAAGTCTTTTTACTTGGAAAACATAAGCTTTCGTAAAATGCATTTAAAAATGTGCATAAGAGCATTTTATGTTTATATTTTTAATTAGGCTTGATTAATTTCTCATTGATAACCGATATTTTTTGTCATTTTAACATGATAAACACTGAGAACAGCTTGTATCTTTTTTCTTGAATAGGCAATAGGTTCAGTCAATAGAACCTGACTATTTTTTAATAAGAGTAAAAAAAGTCAAGTAAGTGAGTATGCTGGAAAATGTTAAGAAAACTTAGGCATAGTGATACTTGTGCTTTCAAAGGACATGATGCCTAGGATTATATTCATTTTTTTCAGAATACTAACTAAAGCCTAAGAATGTCAAATAAACCTTTTTATTCACTGAAATAGTGCATCTGGGTTAGGGAAAGTGTCCTCTTTAACTGCCTGACTGTTTTATTTTTGGACCCTTCTCACCTGCTATCCACTTTGACATACTCTTATGCCACATCCCTACTCTTTGGTTATACCTGAATCAAATAAGTTGCATGTCGTTTGCTTTGATCTGGAACTACTGCAGATGGTATTGATCTTTGTGCAAAATGAAATTCATGGTGAATCCCACCCACAGTGTGGACGAACCAGTCCCAGTCTAGCAGGACAGCATGTGATTTTAAGATAAAATCCATTTACACATGTCAAAAAATATTATTCTAAAGAAGGCTCAAACTAAATTTTTTATTAATTATTACAATATTGATTTAATGAGATGTTTGCAATTTTACTTCCTAACCTAGGGACTGTAAATTATTTTATCAAATACCAGCAAAAAAATATACCTTTTTGTTTCCTTATCAAAAAAATAAATTCCAAGCATCTTTAAGACTGGCAAATTTGCATAAACAGTTGCTAATTATGATCAGCCTACATACCCCTTAAAGAAATTAAATGTCTAGAAGCAATGAATGCTGTAAGGTCATTTTTCCAGAGTGAATGATAGAATAGTTTGAGCAGACATCAGGTTTAGAATTGTGTTAGGGATTCTGTAAGGTGAAAAGCTCATGGTAAATCCCTCAATGTAAGGTGGCCATGAAAATAGTAAATGCTGTTCCTAGACCACATTACACAAAAAAGCTAACTCTAAATCAGCCTGAAAGCAGATAAGAAAATAGGACTCCCACATCTCAAACAAGTTTTTTAACTGCAAGTTTTTTAAAACAAGCCTCCTTGAATCTTTGCTATTGGAATTAAATTATTTCTGAAACAGAGTACCAATGATTGAAACCTCCAAGGACATGGAACTGAAAAAGAGTTTATCTGTATTTCCACACTACAGCAATGAATGTTTAAATATTCATAAAACGTAGAACAGTGTGAACAGAGAAAACATAGAACATCTCTTACATGCTCAGACTGTGTACCTTATAACTTCTGATAAGTGGGAGCTGTGGTTTCATTTTTCCTCAGGCAGAAATGACACTGTGGCTAGCTGATAGTTTTTTTCCTAACACACAGCTAAAAATAGGGTGTACCATTCTGTACTGTCAAACTAATGCCTAATAAGTATTATTATATTTTTGCTTAAAACTTTTGGCATGCTCTAACAGGTAAATTGTTATCAGACAACCAAATTATTTTTTTCTCAATAAATTCAGAATGTTTTTGATCACCTCTACTCAGAAGGCAGTGTCATAATTTAGCATAAGTGACACTACCACAGGAAAACTGTTCTTTTTCTCTAGAGATGTTATATGAATGCTCTGAGAGTGATCATTGTCCTTGGAAGACAAGGATCACAAGAGAAAACTTAGCTTCTGTACGTTTCTCATATTTTGTTGTGAGAAACTTAGAGAAGCTCCATCTACTTACATCAGATAAGAGTATGAGATGACTGACCCAGAAGAGTGATCTTTGCACAATACATTTCACAGAACCACAGAATCTGCTGAGTTGGAAGGACCCCACAAGAATCACTGAGTCCAGCTCCTGGCCCTGCACAGGACCAAGAGTCACACTGTGTACCTGGGAACATTGTCCAAACACTTGTTGAACTCTGTCAGGATTCGTGGTGTGAGCACGGCCCTGATGAGCCTGTTCCAGTGCCCAACCACCCTTTGGGTGAAGAACCTTTGCCTAATACCCAGCCTACACCTCCCCTGACGCAACTTCAGGATATTCCCTTGAATCCTGTCTCTGGTCACTACAGAGAAGAGATTGGTGCCTCCTCCTCCTCTTCCCCTCATGAGGAAATTGCAGACCACAATGAGGTCTCTCCTCATTTTCTTCTTCTCCAGGCTGAACAGACCAAGTGCCCTCAGCAGCTCCTCATACAGCTTCCCCTCAAGTCCCTTCACCATCTTTGCCACCCTACTTGGGATACTCTGAAATAATTCAATACCTTTCTTACACTGTTGTTGCCCAAAACTGCACACGCTATTCAAGGTGAGGCTGCCCAGGAAGGAGATAGGGAATTTTTGATCTAGAAAATGTATTAACAGAATTCAATATATGAAAAAAATAAGTTAGAAAAATAAAAAATGGAAATGAATTGAAATGAAAAAAAATCACCATGTGCCCTTCAGTGTTGTAACAATTTGCAAAGCAGTTGACATGCACTCTGTCACCTGAAGACATTGTTGTTCTATTTCAGCGACAATTTACTGAACCTGGTACCAGCATTGCTTGGTGGAACTTTATATCTAGTACAGGAAGTCAGTTTTGATAAAAGTATCAGGTTTTTAAGTCTCCTGGCCTTAAAACTTGAAATCTAAGCTCACTTCAAATTGGCAAGGCATTAATATTCGTTCAGGGCAGAATAATATGATTCATATTTATTTGAAAGCTTTTCAGATTTATAACATTTTAAAAATTTATTTTTCTGTTATGGTGAGTTGGTGTAATGCATCCTCCTTGCCTTGTACGTAAATTATCATGATTGCTAGTGGTATTTGGGACCTACACCAAAAATCGGCTATGTTATCTAGGATGTGAAAAATAATGAAGGACACATTCTTTGTCCCAGAAGACTGAATGTCCACGGTGTGAATGAATTGCAATTCACTCAACTCACAGTCAATTTAATAAATAAAACTTAAGAAAATTATTATCTACGTACCTGTGCAAAACAAAATAGCATTTACATGCTTTTAATCCTGGATCCCTCAGAGATCACTTTTTATGATATGTTTTATGGTAGTCTAAATAGATACAAATTAAAGGCTCTTTAAGTATCATTCATGAGGTTCATAAATATCCTGTGTGGAAATTAAAGTTGGCTTGTCACCTACTGAACACGGACAAATGTATTACTTGTTGAGCAAAACAGAAATCTTCATTTAAGGATTAAGATGAGACATAGCCTGTCTATTTTACTTCCTAGAATAGGCCTGTACAATGCATGCAACATATTTTGTTAACAGAAACATTTTTAACCAACAAGGTAGCTGCTGCTGAAAAATATCAAGCTTATAAATAAAAAAAAAGTATCAGTTTTATATTATTGGATCATAGCTCAAAAGGCTGAAGATCTACCTGTCTGGCTGTAATCTTGAGATATGAATACACAGTACCCTTTTGTTTTAGAACACAGGATAATGGAGGATTTTTATTTTTCAGCCAAAACTGCATGTTCTCAGGAAGCCCTTTTTAAATTTTTTTCCCACTAAGATATCTTTAAGAAACAGATTCAATTGCTGGTTTATTTCAAAGAGCCATGAATTTTTTTTGATAACTGTAAATGTTGACTCACAGCTGATGGAATCTCCAACTCAGCTAAATTGTATCCTATGCTATTTATTTATTAATCTCTCTTTTTAAATTATTAACCATCTTACAATTGCACTAAGCAAAACAATTTAAAAAGTGATGGAAGACATATCATCAAAAGTATGAAAGAAAACAGCTCAGCAGGAGAGTGTGATGACAGATGAACATTAATTTTTTTGAATCAAAATCAAATCAAGTTGTAGCTATGCCAAAAACTACTACTAATATACTGGGGCAGAGGAATAGGAAGAAATACTGCAGAACTCAGAAAACTCTTTTATTTTATATGAACACATCTAATGGACTATTAGAATATTTTTTAAAATTACAACCTGATTTTGACCTTATGAGATCACATTCTCAAGGCTTCAGATTCAATGCAGTTAATTAATTAACTTTAGTGAGTCAGTTGCATAGTAAATGAATACAGATTAGACATTTAAAAGGTATTCTTTAATGATACATTGTACAATGCAGAGTACATCTAGAGTTAGTGGAATGACCTACATAATTAAATAGAGATAGAATGAAGAGGTTTTGCATAGATAAATGACTCTTACAGTCTACAAAATTTATGATGAGTGTGACAATTTTTAAATCTCCCTCCTTTAATGGTAAATTTTAAAATTTTCATCATGAATGGTATACTTGTGTCTATAAAAATGTATTGGGTATTTTCATAAATTCACTATGGTCAAAAGATGTTAAATTCATATCCAATAATTCATAATATAATATTGTTATGCCCCTTTTATATGACAGAAAAATCTCATTGCTGTTTGACAAGCCAAACTACAGAAAACAATTTTAATTAAGGTTTTTCCAAGACATGCAAATCTCGGGTCGGCTGTTGATGCTTTCTGCCCCTAGATGCGTAGGATGGTTCTGCTGCAGCCCGCGCTTTTGAAGAATGAGTCTGGACTCTTCCCTTTTCGGTCTTGAGGTTGTTTATTAATTCTTACCTATAAAATTTTCTTTCTGCCCAGCCGAGATCTGCTCAGCAAGGCAGCCACAGGCACTCTGATCGCCCCCGAGGCGGTGTCGTCTTTTTATACTACAAACTGCGTATATCATATTTACTTTTAATTCCCAATACCTATCACCTATGTTAGACAGTGCATTTCTATTCTAAACCAATCCCAAAGTGCCAACATCACAGCAGAAAATGGAGAACAAGAAGAAGAAAAAAGAAGGACTAAACACGCCCTGATTCCTCCATCTTGTCCCCATAACCCCCATACCAAAAATCCTAAAATCTACATTTTCACCCTGTGAATACTTTATTATTACACTCTTCAAACCTGTGTGACTTTCCTGTCCTCATACAGAGCTGCCAATTCATTGGAAGGGTCAAAATCAAGCCACCAGGTGTTCTGGGCAGCATGCCAGGGTCTCCGAGCCCCGCAACGGGGTTCTTGGCAACTCTGGGCATCCTAAGGGATGTGCTGAGTTCCCACATGCAAAGTCAAAGCCATCAAAGTATCCCACTACTATACTAGTACAGACAAAATGTGCTTGTACACCTTGGCTTTTTCCCATACAAATAAATACAAGGGGCTAAACTTTTGGGCCTCTGTGGACGGGTTGTGCCATGGCTAACATAAAATGACCATGCAAAGGATTTCAGGAAGAGTGAAGGAATCTCAAACTAGTCCCAAAATAATTTCCAGAGATGGCCTTTTCAAGTGTTCAGTGCTTTATATGACTGAATATTTGCTTTTTTTTTAAAAGTGAGCACAGATCATAATCAATATTTTAATAATACATTTTAATCGTTGAAACCTCGGTAGATGAATGAATATTTCCTCATCCTATGTCATAGAAAATCACCATTTCAAGTTTGGGTTTGTTTTTTAATTATTTATATATGTGCATTAAACCAAAAGTGGCTAAGTAACAAAAACATTTTGTTAGAAGAAGATATAATATACACTCCTTCCTATACAATGTCACCATTCTTTTAAACCAAACCTGAGATACTTCAAAAAAGTGAGTTGAATGTTGCACCCTCTTCCTTTTTCAGATGAGGAAATATTCCACTGAAAAAATATATGTTTGCAGGAGGAAAGAATAAGCTTTGAGTCTTTAATACATTTGATGTGCTCTAAGCATGGAGTTTTTTAATATAGATATACCAGTTGTCTCTTTTTGGTATCTTTAAAAGAAACTGTATTCAAATTCTAACAGAAGCATGCTTTATTAAATGAGCATGTCTGACATCCTGAAGATTGAGTCCTTCTGTGGGAAAGTAACTGCAAGACTTCCCACCCTATGGAAAGTGGACAGAGTTTAAACGTAATGTAACCATAGAGCTAGTGACCTATCACCTGCAGAAGATTAACCACACAGGAATGTTTGACTTCAACACATCAGAAAGCCTAATTTCCAGAGAGATTGGTGGTTGACTGACTTCTTAACTGAATTAAACTTCGGTGAGTACATGTATTTTCTGCAGCCTATTCTCATCACAATTCTTCCATCTTCTCCAATAATTTTTGATAGCATTCCTAGAGTTCTTAGCTTCCATCTACATAAACTATCTTTGCAGTGAATAAAAAGACAACACTAGTTTTGGCTGGTGTTATGTGTCATTACTGGACATTGTACCTTCTTTGCTGATGAGCTGAATGCACCCATGGGTTCTGAGACTGCAGCTCCAGGTTTGTTAAGCTGCATTTTTGTACCCTGTGAAGGCTTGTCACAACATCAGTCCTTCAGTCACTTGAACTGAATTAATAAGGAAAACAGATAAAAAATAGTGGGCTGCATGTCTTCATAATCTATATTTTTTAGGTGAAAAAACTAACATTTGACATACTTAGAAAGTCCTGGTATTTCAAAAGATAGTTAGCAACTAACCAGCATAATTTGAGAACCTCAGTTTTACACAATATTATTTAAATTTTAAGTAAATCTCCACGAGGTTCTTGTTTAGAATCTGTCATTCAGCTGCTTCTAGAAATGTGCTATATGGCTTTTATGGCTTTTAGTATATGAAATTTCTCAATGATGTTAGTACTGCTTCACCTGTAGTTACATCAGTTAACTGTGGAAAACCGTGGACAGTCCTCACTGGTATTTGACCTGAATAGGTACAGGTTTTACAGTACTCAAAGGCCTGCTTCTTTCTAGTGCTGTATTACCTGAAGTTCCTGTCTTATGGACAAAAAGTGGGATCAGTATTCTGTATAGTTGGCTGAAGAGCATAAAATGGATATGGGTAAATTCCAGCTTATTGAAACTTTGTGGCAATGAGAGTTATCATAGAATCACAGAATTGTTTAGGTTGCGAATGACCTTTAGGATCATGAAGTCCAACTGTTGACCTAGCAACACTGTGCTGACCATTAAACCATCCCCTCAAGTGCCATGTCCACACATAGGTAGGATGAGGCAGGTAGACATCTAAGATCCTTATTTAACTCTGAGTTACTAATAGGACTTTTCACCCAAATGTAGATGTCTACAATGTGCATTCACAGGAAACAGCTATGCATCATGCTGTTGTTCAGATGATTATACAAGTATGGTAGTTGTGCAAGGAAAACCATTATTTTGTTAAATTTAGTGCAAAAGAGCCTGGATTACTTTTTTACTCACAGACATAAGGTATTTCCTGTACTGAATGAAAAACAATTATTGCTACCTTTAGGAGACTATTTTTGAGTATGTCTATACCTATATAGTTTCTTGGCAACATTTTAAAATAGAAAAAAAAAAAACCCAACAAACCCTAAACCCCTAAAGTTTATACATTTCCTGACATTTGCAAGTTCATTCTTTAATGTGAGCTTTTAAGGCCCTATTAAAAGAACCTAGTTAAGAGAAAAATTTAATAGAATGGAAAAAATTGGAAGAGGTAATCACAAGTGGATGGCTGAAACAGAAGCAGTCTGGTGAAGTTGATCACCCTTCCAGGATTTCATTATTAGCAGAATAATTCTCATAGTGGTTTTCATGACTATAAGGAATCCAAATTATATCCCTGCATGTTTCCACCATGAAAGACAATTTTAAACAGGATACACATAAATAGAAGTGCAAGCATTCAACAAATGAAATAATTCCCAAATTGCCTCCAGTGTTGTTCTTCATATTCTGGGGTAAAATTTTCTTTATTTGCTATTAAAGAGATGGATGGTTATCTGGTAGAAAAAAGAGGGAGACATTAGCAGTAGATCAGGTCAGCTGTGTTTACCTGAGTAAAACTCCAAAATTAGAGATTCTCCAACATATATGGACAATGTTTTGCAATACTGAATTTTCTCCCCCACAACCCCCAAGAAATTCTCTAACATTCATCTGGAACCTTCCAAGCTGTTGTGTCTGTTGCCCCTTGTTACATTATTTGACACTTATGAAAACAAAATCTCCTACATTGTCTGTTTTTCATTATTTTGTTTAATTTTATTTTTGATAAACCCAAAGTCCTCAGTGTGTTTCAAAATTGTTTTATTCTATTTTGATTGCATGGTGACTCTTGCATCTGCACAATAATATAACTCTTTACCTTGAAACTCATATAAAATGATTGGTGCACAAGAACTAAATTTATATAAATATACTAAATGAGATCTATTTCATAACCTTGGACCAAATAGCCAAGTCTGGCTATCTCTGTAAAATTTTCTTAGTGTTTAATCCTGGATGTTGTCAATACACAAAAGTGGGGATTCTGTGAGCTGTCTGGACTGTGCCTAAACAGAGCTTGAAAACTGTTTGAGGATGGTACTTAGCTTGACACCCTTTAAATCATCACCTATTGTTCTAGGATGCAGAGAAAAAAACAAGGCAGGCCTACCCTAAAATTGATTGAAATTCTGTTTAGCACTGGTTTATTTAGGTCTGTTTAACTTTGGTTTATTTTTGTAGATACAGGCAAAGCAATATGCTTCTGAAAGTTTTTACCTAAGGCAGCCAGAAAGAGAGGATAACTGTTCTGTGTGTGAAATAATGCTGTTAACCATGGCTGTCAAGGTCTACTTGTGAAATCAAGCACATTCGTGCAAGAAGCTCAGTTCTCAGATCAAGGATAAAAAATTTGTTCATTTCTCAGTTTCATCACTGACTTTCAAGAATTCACTTCATGACTCCATACTTTAGTTTTTCAACAGGTTATTATTTCTGCTCTTTAATTTTAGGAACTTTGCAACTCTCATAGTACTGAATGATAAAAATCTCCAAAACACCAACAGGAACATAAAAGATGTTGTACACTAAAAATTTGCATGATGTCAACAGAAAGCTGCAGAAATCCTTTATCATTACATAAATAAGCAACAATGATAACATTATTTGCAATGATCATGAATGATTTTTCAAAAGGATTTTTTAGTATGATCGCTTCTCAGTCTCTAAACAGCAAAGAAAGCCCAGCTTTCTCTGGCTTTTAAAAAAAGACAAAATATGTGTGCCATACAAGGACAACATCAGAAGAAACCTAAATCCTTCTCAAGAGAATAGAGCAACAATAGAAAACTTGCCAGCATGCAAGAAAAAACGATAAAATATTTCTTTCAAACACACAGAAGTTGAGCAAGTGAGAAAAAGATTATCTCATCACACTGACAAGGATCTTACCAAAGAATTTCAAGAAGCCAGAGCTTGAAAACTATCCTCAGTGGGTCTCCTTCCTCCTTTGCTTACTGATGTGTAGCACCAAAGGAAAACCATCCAGGGTATTCATTATCAATTGCCTGAAATGTGCATGCAAGGGAAGATTGCTTAAAAGTTTTCCTATTCTCATGGCTTCTGTGACTAGCTCTCAAATATGTGCTTAGATCTAGATATGTGTCTGGGATACAATTTCCTCCTAAGGAGAATTTATAGGGCACTTTTAGTTTCTGAAGATGAACTTGAGGAATGAACATTAGCCATTAAGTTATATTTTGAAGAACAAAAAGTCTGATTCTTCAACTTTATTTTACACCAGATTTTGCAGCTTCTGCTTTGTGTCCTGTTCATTTTGATGATGGCTGAACATAATTCCTCCCTCCCCTAAGTCTATGGTAAATCCAAGTAGTATTCCTCAGGGTTAGTAGGGCCAAAAACATCTATAATAAAACTGGCACAGTAGTATTACAAACTGGTCATTTCTGAACATCAGAAAAGACATTTAAAAAGATAAATCCTATACAGGAAATTAAACCCAGGAAATTTTAAAATAAATAACCATGTGAATAAAATAATTTGAAAATGTGAATATTAAGATATGAAGAAAATAATCTCATAAATTAAAACATACAGGAGAACAGAGATTAAAAGCAATCCAAACAATATTAATGGCATAAGATATGAAGGAAAAGAAAGTTAATGTAATAGAATTAGCTGATAAAACTACAGAAATCCTAAAAAAATAGAAAACTGAAAGTTAATAAAAACATCTAAAAGCTTACTTTAAAGGCAAAAAAAATTGTATGATTTGACATGAATGACGCTGTCAGGACTGGTTTTTTCCATTTGCTGAGCACAAGCAGATGTAAAAAAACAGACAATGGCAGAAACTAAATAGAAAATGCTGGAATGGTTTCACAACTGGCAATATTAAATGAGACAGAATTTTTGGAAGTGTTACCTGTGGTGGGTTTGTTTCCTCCCAAATTTGCCCTAGACCAGGACACTACTACACAACTGGGGAGTGTGAAGAATTGTCCTCTATTCCAATAAGCATGGAGAGAAGACAAAAATCTTGCAGTCAAGTGTTGGATTTTTAAAGGGAGAACAGATAAAACAAATAAACATTTGATTTTACCTATAAAGCAGAGGATGAATATGAAAGCAAACATATCTTCTACATTGTCAACATGGACATTGAATTCATATAAGAGTTATAGTCTCAGAGATTTGAGATCCAACTGAGAAAGAAAATCCATAAATTCATTAAATAAACTGTGTTAGCTCTTGTAAGTCTATAAATTCATTTTGATGCTTACAAAATTAATATGTGAAGAAATAAAAAAGTGAAAGACACACAAGGTTGTGTTGATTTTTGAGGAAGAATGAAAGTATCCTCAGTATCACATCTACTCAACCCTTTTGTAAGTTCAAAGCACCATTTGTGTAACTCCAGTGCAGCCAAACTTGATGTTGGTTTATGAGGAAGATTTTAGATTCTGCCAAGTATTAAAACATAGTAGTACAATGAACCTAGTCTAAATTTTTGAAAATACAGCTAAGACAGTATAATTCCAATATCTGCTTGAGCATGCTGTAGTTTACAGATGCATTTTTGAGTCAAAACCTAACAGAGGATGTAAACTCAAGAGGCAGCTTGTGAGAGTTTGCATGACTTTTTCAAAATGTAAAAATTATTTAGAGATTTTTTTTATTTCACATCTGTAGAAAAGGAAGACTACTTCTGCAATTGACCAAGCATTGAGTCATGTCATAGTAGCTTCATTTCTAGGTGTGTTTGACAAAACAGGCCAAGCACCTCATCTTGAATATTTATTTACCAGAAGAAAATGTAACACAAACAGTTCAAGTGAACACACTACTTTTAGAACATCAAGATAGCATCTTAGACAGATTGTGTTAATTACATTGTATGATACTCATATCTGTAGAATTAATGTTAAGCTGATTTCTTGCTTATATATGATTTGGTCTTCAAAACACACCCTCTTTGGAAAAAATATCCAATTTTGGATTATTCATTTACAGCAGATTAACAAACAATGAAGTGTGACAGCAGCTAATAAGCAATATCCAAACTTCATAATACAATTATTTTTAATGTGGCAACCACCCAAACAAACGGAAATGTCAAGTGGATAAATGCAGTTTACCCATGTAAGGTCTTTAAGTGATATAGAAGTGCAGCCCCATCAGTAGCTAGAGAGGTGGTGAGAGGCAGAATGTGTGCCACAGGTGTGTAGGAAATGTGAGTAGGTAGAAATTAGGTAGACAAATGTAAATACATTCTACACACCCAAACATCTCCCATGTGTAAATGTTTCCACAAATAAATACTTCAAAATTATATGAATAGGTGTATGTGTTATAATTCACACTTCTCTCATTACTGGAGTGAGTTAATTCTTTTAATTGGATACAAAGCTATGCTGAGCTTGATTTCTGTCTGAAGAGGAAAAACAAACACAATACAAATCAGCAAAAACTTAACAATTGAGGGGAAAAACATTGTATAATCCTGACATTATGCATTTTAACTACACACCCTTTTACTTAAAGTTGCTTTTTAGAGTACCAGGAATGCTTTGTGATAGATCTGCTTTTATATTTTAGTTAACTGGTGACAGCAAGGCAGTCAAAGTTTAAGAAACAAATTATGATTTCTAACCACATCAATTCATGAAATCACCTCTTCTCCTAAGAGTGCATGCTAAGAAATCAACACAATTAACAAAAGAAGAAAACTTTTTTTTATGCTGTGAAGTGCTATGAAAGTGAAGGAAATAGGAGAAACTGTGCCATACTGGGGACTATCTGCCTTCAGTAATACCAGTAGTTGAGTATGAAAAAACAATTAGTTTGAGTGGTTTCAGATTTTAGGCTTTTTAAAGAGCCTTGTGCTTGCATTTCTAGTAATTTAAATACATTGTCACTGGCACTCTGAAAGTTAGTACTTAGCCTATAATCATGATTTCAGTGAAGAAAAAAAAAAAAAAAACCCACTGAGCAGATCAGCTGTAAATGAAAAGGAAAAACAAGAAAAGAAAATTCAATGAAACATACCATCAGCAAGGAGTTTCCCATTACAGATTATTAAATGAAATATCTGGGCAAATATCAGCTGAATATTTTTACAATGTCTTTGCAAAGTCTTCTATAATATTTTCCTTTTTCTGAAAAAGCTATTTCAACCACCTCACTGGAAGTAAATATTTGACTGCTCGTGCCCTACAGGTTGGAAAACCTGGAGTGATAGAAACAGGGGATTGTTTTTCTTCTTATTTTTTGACTGGACTCAATGCCTTCCAGGAAAAACCAACCAACCAACCAACCAACTAAACAACCAACCAAACAAACAAAAGTAAAAATCTGAAAATCTGGATTTCCTATTTCTTCTTCAATATTTGTTTGTTGCATTTTAAGGCTCTGTGGATCCAGATTTTGGGGGGGGGGTGTTTTTTCCCTCATGCAAAATTTTATATTCTTCTATTGTAGATTTCATTCTCTAATCTTTTATAACAGCACAATTTTTGATGAGAAAACATTGTCACAAGAAAAACCTGTGATTTGTGCTGAGGGAGTTTTCTTGATAAGAGGTGTTTATAGAGCTGGCAAATATCCAAAGCAATGATGATTTTCCCTTTAGTCCATGAGTCCAAAACTATGTTCAGGAGTAAAGTTTCATTCTGATTTAACAGTGGTTTCAGGTATGGTGACATCTTTCACAGTCTCCAAGTCACAGAAAAAGAGACACCTGGAAAGAAAGGAAGAAGGAATTTTAACCCAGTGTGGCCCAAATTCATGACCATGTAGTCATTTCCATGTTGCCCCATGGAAATTTAAATATTTATATGACAGTACAAGACCTCCAACAGGCATGATTAGAAGAACAAATAAATTGTTTGGTAATTTCCTTCAGGGAAACTATGTTCCCATAAAATGCTTTGTTTTTCAAAAATCCCCATCTGCTCATGAAATTCTGTGGGTTTTGGAGATGCTTTACCTCTCCCTTTTTTTTTTTTTTTTTGTCTAGGTCTAATATTGTTGCATCATGCTATAGCTACTGCTGTTGAAAGTGTTTTGCTGCAGAACCCATGAGCATAGACTATATTAGACACAGAAGTACCATCAAGGTTTGCACGAGAGTGGTCTGGCACACTTGAGTCAATGAGGCATAAGTGGAAACAGAAACTTCAATTGCCTCTATCACATCCCTGGGGTGTTGTGAGGCAAAGCACAGCTATGCCGTGCCTCCGACACCTCAAAATCTCAGGAGTATGTTATCCAATTATCTCATGGCAACCACCCCCCCAGGGCCCTCTCTCTGCTATTAGGAAACACTTTGATGGTGTGTGGAAAAAGATATTTTTGGAAGTGGAGGAAGAAGTTGTTTAGAAGAGACAATTGCTGTAATCTGCGCAATGTGTTGCTAAGTTGGAAAAGAGACAAAATGTTGTTCCAAATTTGCTGGCTTCCGTAGATGTTAAGCAAAAGTACTTCAGCACTGATCTCCCCACATTTCAGCAAAATTCTCACTAAATTTTCTTGTAGAAGACTAAAAATGATTAGGTGTCATAAGAAACTGAGCAAGCTGCTGTAGGGTGTTCATAAAGTAAGCTGTGTAAGTGATTTAGAGCTCAGCAACTTTTCCTACACTCTCACCCTGCCACAACTGTGATGCAACTTGCTCCTCTCTCCACAGTAGAGTGGGCTCTGTAGTATGCAGGATTTACTGCTGTAAGATGACATTATATTTTACCACAGGAACAGTGCTTGTTACCCTCATCTTAACATCAACAGTTACAGTCTTGCTGTGGCAATGGGATAAAATTATAAAAGCCCACACACATTCCTGGCAAAGCACACGTACAAAAAACACTGATGCAGGGTCAGAACAGATTGGGACTAAAAGACATTATTATTGGAGCTAAGCCTCCCCTTAAACGTGAGGAGAAGCAGATGGCAGGAGTTGCTCTCTGCTTTGGCAAGGCCTCTGAGCAGCACCATTGTAAAACACCCAGGGTGCAGACTGCATCTAGACACCCATACTGACACAGACTTGTCCCAGCCACTTGACAGAGGTAGTTGCAGTCCTTAGGTGCTTACTCTGCTAACCAGTGAAAACCTTTGTTTATTTCCCCACCACATGCAGCAGACTTACTTGAAGAGAAAGTATGACCTCAATTCAGATGTTTCAGGGTGGCAGAGAGATGGAGCTGACAGTAACTTTAAATCACCTTTAAGGATGATTCACCACACTTCATTAGCTATTATTCTCAGTTGTGTAGCTGGAATAACTATGAAAGTTTATTGGAATGTTGCAAAAGTTCACATTATCCACCCTTATTTTTCTCCAATTTTGTTAGTGGTAATGCAACCTCTCTCTAGGAAGTCCAGATTGAAAGTCAGACTTGGCTCTGCTTTCTTATTCTATGATTTTCCTTCTTGTTTGATATTTAGAAACAATGGATCTTCTTAATGAAATTTAGATTATTGCTTTACAGATGAAATCATTTAATACTCTGTTATTTCTTCATTCAAGAACTGGATAACCTTTTTGTTGGCTTCTTGCTAAAACAAGTACAAATCTCAGAGCTTTAGGTGAGTTTTAGTCAGCAGATTCAAACAGACCTTTTCCTGACTTGCTTGAGTATTCCTTCTTTTAAAGCCAATTGATCCTGTGGGATCCAGGGACTACCTCTAAATTATGTGCTGCTGCAGCACCCTTAGTTACAGCCCAGGAGTTTCTGAATCAAGAGAGATCTAAACTTTCTTTCCTCACAGCTACAAAATATGCCACTCCAAACTCCTCCTCAGATTCAAATCCCTATTAGAGCATGGGACAGCTAAGAGGAAGAATGCAGAAGGCCCCTCGTTATCACAGAGCTAACTATGATATATGCCACATAGAAACTCTTGACATTCCTTTTTGTCATTTCCATGCTCAATAATAATGCATGACAAGATTTAGCCTGGCACAAGTATATTGTCTGTCAAAGGTGCTTCAAGATTTTATTTGACTTTTAGTCAGCTCACATTACCCCAGGCTGTTTGATACACAGAGCACAAAGCAGCTTAACACTGTTACTATTAATGTACCAACTGCACTGAAAACACTTCATTAAACAACCTGCTGCAGTGTAATTGTTTAATAATATTTTGATTAGGTTGTTTAGTAGACAACCCTTGCTGTAAAACATTTTCCTTTCTGTCAAGTGATTCCTTATCAAGAGGTAAGGTAAAAATGCTCAGAATAGCCTTATTTTCTTAAACCTAAAGTCAGAAAAGTTCAACTTTTTTCCTTGTCTTTGGTAACCTTTTATGCTGTTTGGTTGTTTTTCTCCACAGTATTTATGAAATCCATTAAGCTTTAGCTGCTGTTAGAAAAGATCTATTCCAAGTCATTAAGAAAGAAGTGCAAACACAGACTTCTTCAAATACAGACAACAAATCATCCAGCTGAACTATTCAGGAATCTTGATCCAAATTCATTGTTCCTCCTATAGTAATGTGTACAGCATTTGACAATCTCTTCAAGCCTGGCAGATCTCTAAGGAGTTGTGGCCTTCTTCACGTTCTTAAAATAACACAAGGTTCTGGTTTTGCTTTCAGTAGGTATTTGGATAGACATTGTCCATAACATTAACAAAAAAGTAGCTGACAAGGTTTGCCATTGATAGCAATTTCCCAGAAATTACATGAACAGTTATTCAAACCTTGAACAGAATAAAGTATAAGATAATTAAAAAATTGTTTTACAGGAAAGAACTGAAAATCTTGATCTTAGTATAGAAAAGGATGTAAAGTGTTTTGACTGCCTCATGTAAAAAAAAGATAAAAAAATAGATAAGGCAGGGTGACATAAGAATAAATGCATATACACCAGGCAACAGTAGGTTGAGATTGAGAATATTCTTACCTTTGGTAAAGTATAGCTTTGGGGTAGATATTAATTAAGTCCAGTACAAACAAATAAAAAAAGCAACTCTTCAAGAGTTACAAATTTAGGGACAGTTGTAGGACATGGTGGCTTTGACAAGAACATGAACTGAAAGACCTAAAATTTACTTTTCTGTCCTGTATTTCAATGAAACTGTGACAAAACCATGTTGAGAGAATACAACCTCAGAACTGCCAAGTCTTAGCACATCGAGCATTGAAACAAATTATCAAGAAACTGTAAGTTCCCTACATTTCTAGAAATATTTTATAGATCAGAGATGGAATAAATTATGGATTAAAGATAGGTAGCTCACGTTGCCGTTGTGATATGTCTGCTAAGGTGTTAGAGACCTTTAATTTCTGTGACTGACATTTGTCTCCTTTTAAGAAATACTAACTTAATAAACAAAGATTTTAAAATGAACAAAAGTGTATTCTGTGTTGTAGAAATAGATAAAAAAATATACCTTTCATTAAACAAATAGTCTCTAAGCATTACTACAGTAGCTTGCTTCCTGCAGTATCTGGGTGACATATTGAAATTAGTGGACAATGAAGTGCCAAGAGTCTTCCAGCTTCCTTCTCTCTGGCTATAGCAAGGCTAGTGTTAAAGGAGACACCCTTTTCAACTGCTCAAGTTGTAGTGCATTAGCAGTGACTGACATTTGTATTTGAAAAATGAAACTTCTAAGTGAAGCCATACACTAAGTTAAGGTAAAAAAAATATTTACTAAATTTTATTTCATGGAAAAGTTGACTGCAATATTTTACTTTCCAGCTATGCAAAGTCACACCAAGACATAGTTTTAATTGTTTTGCCCTCAAGATACCTGCAAAGAAGATAAAATCCTATTCTTTATTGTTCACACTTATGACAGTTTTGGCCAGGAGATAGGGAAAATATATTCTTTTCATGCTGCAACTTTCCCTCCAGGACAGAAGGTCAAATATGCTACTTCTCTCTAAAACTAAGTGAGGGTGCTGGTTGTTTATCCTGAAAAAATAAAAGTAATATGAACTTTATGCCATCCTGTATCAATAGAAATTTCAAATTTGCTTGAGTGATAGCTTTTTGTGAGTTTTTTGGTGTCATAGAAACAGTTAATACAGTAAAAATACCTAAACTTTATGGGGAGGACAATATTTTCTTCTTTACCTGACAAAGGGACAGCTGGGGGAGAGAAAGTCCATGGCCTAAGAGGTTGCAATCTCTCAGGCCTTTTTTGGGACATTTAAGGCAATTGCATTGTACCAGGTAAAAACCTAATAATGGAATGATGTTCAGCTTTGACCACTTTTCTCTGCTACATCTATTTTAATTATGATATTGCTTTGCATCCTCAGCTTCTGGCTTACCTGTTAGATCTTCCTCAGAATTCTTAAAAAATATAAGAAATAATTTCACTTAATGCTGCTAATTTTTGCTACATTTGTCATATACATCATAAGCAGATTCCTTCAAGTAATACAACACAAAAAGTTTCAGTTTAGTGCAACAGACAATAATACAGGCCTCAGTTATTCTAAAAATGCTTAAATTTCCTAGTGGGAAATTGAAACACTAGGAAGCATATTTTACTGAACTATATATTTTATATGTAAATATATATAGAATATATATTATTTATTATATATACAATGCATTTTTAATAATTTATAAATATGAACTTAACAAATTTATATTATAAATAAAAATAAAGGAAAATATTCAGCCTAAACTAAACTAAACTAACTAAAATATCTTTGTTTCTCCAAATTTATGAAAACTGGCATAATTTTAGTATGTAATAGAGATGGTTATTATTTAATTGATCTTGGTAAAAGTGATTTGGCTTTATAAATGTGCATAATTTAAAAGTATTTGATAAAAGGAATAAAAAAAGACCCTCCATTTTGGATATAGAATTTGGAGTGAGAGTATGAGGAATTGTTTCCTTGACTGTTTATGGAAAGTATAAATTAAGTATTCTTTGTAAGAAATATGAAGGGGAATTTCACTCAGCTTAGAGTTCCCAAAAGCATCATCAAATGTTCAGGTTCACTCCAAAATCCATGTGTGCTGGTCCAACAGGTTAAAAAAATTGAGCAGTTGGGAAATGCACAATTTATGGTTTTGTAATCTGGAAGACAGGAGTCAAAAAGAATCAATGGCTTGCTGCATGTTTGAAAAATGGTACTGGAAATGGCACTGGAAAGTGTATTGGAAGGCACCGTTCATCGATAAGGAACAATTTGGCCTGATACTAGAATTACTGCTTCTTACTGTGAAGGTATTTAATCCTTGAAAATGATTGCCAAGTAATGCCGCAGAATTTCTGTTCCTGGATGATTTTTTAAGGAACAGGGTGCTGAAACATTTGTTAGCAATTACTTTTGCAATGAGATGGAAACATTGATCTCTTGTAGTTCCTTCCTGTTGAATATTGTATAAGTTTCTTCATCCTTATCTCCTTAGCTCTTTCCTTCTTCCCATGACTGATTTCTGCTCTGCCTAGCTGGATTGCCTCTTAAAACCTGGACAGTTTTAAAAGATGAAAAATATCTATAACCATTTACAACAATGTATACCACAGTGGATAAAAATATAAATGAATTTTGGTCAGAACTAGTTTGTATAGTATTAGTGCCATATAGCTTCACATTCCTTCATTGCTATCTTACTCTGTTTGTATGTCATTGTTCTAAAACAGCCATCCTCACAAGCAGAACAAAGTAACCTAATGTGCTTAGCCTAGCCTGATATCTCCACAACATTTTCACACTATAAACTTTTTTTAACTATAGTTTTACTTATATATTTTTTAATTAATATAAAAGTAACACTGCAATGTCATAAATTAGTGTTGTCTATCACATAGATTCAAGCTCTGATTTAGAGGGGGGGATATTGCTTTTAAACAAAATCATTGTATATGGTCAATTAAAAAAAATTAAAAGATTAAAAAATATTACAGGGTTCTGTTTGTATTTCTATGTGTTAAATTACACATTTAAGACATTACTCATAAAACAGCCAGAGATACAATCTCACTAATAGGAAAAATTATTCAATATTTAATAAAATATAATTCCTTCCTTATTTTCTCATTGCTTTTGTAAGTGGGCACACCTTTATATACCTGATGTCTATTAGAAAACTTTTATAGGTGCTATATTTTTTCCACTGAAATTTCTCATAATAACCTCAGACAGCTCCACTCAATTTTAGACCTTTTTTTGAGAAAAATTAAGAGACAGATTATTGATTGGTTCTCCAATGAATGTTTCTGGCAGATAGGAGTGGAAATAGATTTGCCTGTTAGTTACCTACTCAAATGGTATATCCTGTTGGTTTGAATAACTCAGCTGGAATACAGGGCTGGACTTCTCTAGTCAATTTAGAGAAAGCATTTGACTGTATATATACTTTATATCACTATTCTTTAGGGGATTCTTGCGGGGTTTTTGATTTGAGTTGATTCTTTTTATATTTTTAATCCAAACATTTAAGTCGTTTCAATTTGCATGAAGTACTGGAACTTCTACTGGAATAACACTGACAACTTTCCCACCTGGAATGAAAATAGAGAACATAAAAATTCTGAGGAGCAATAGAATGTTTTTGTGCTCACTAGCGTGCCAATAATATTAAAGTACCCTTCCAGCTTAGTCCATTTATCTAGTTACACTTCATGTCTATGTCCTTGGAACAGCCAGGGTGCTGCCTGTACTGCATTTGGATGAACTGAGCTTCTCAGCATTCTATACAAGCCTTGATTATTAATGTTTTCCAGATACTGAGTTTTCATACAATATAAATTTTAGCAGTAATTTTTATTATGACAGTGTAGCCGAAATTTTCCTAGTAAACAGTGTTGTATAGACAATGTAGTTTGCATTTCTGTATAAAGTGATTTTGACTGCAATGTTATGCAAAGTCACACCAAGACATAGTTTAATTGTTTTGCCCTCGAAGATACCTGCAAAGAAGATAAAAATCCATTCTTTATTGTTCACACTTATGACAGTTTTGGCCAGGAGATAGGAAAATATATTCTTTCTTATGCTGCAACTTTCCCTCCAGGACAGAAGGTCAACATGCCATTTCTAAAAACTAAGTGAGGGTGCTGTTGTTTATCCTGAAAAATAAAAGTAATATGAACTTTATGCCATCCTATCAATAAAATTCTAAATTTGCTTGAGATAGTTTTGTGAGTTTTGAAAACAGAAACAGTTAATACAGTAAAATACCTAAACTTTATGGGGAGGAAATATTTTCTTCTTTACCTGACAAAGGGACAGTCAGAGAGAAGTCCATGGCCCAAGTGAGAGGTCGCAATCTTCAGGCCTTTTTTAGACATTTAAGGCACCGGTATTGTACCAGGTAAAACCTAATAATGAAATGATGTTCAGCTTGACCACTTTTCAAAGTACGCCTATTTTAATTATGATATTGCTTTGCATCCTCAGCTTCTGGCTTACCGTTAGATCTTCCTCAGAATTCTTAAAAATATATAAAATACTTACCTAATGCTGCTAATTTTTGCTACATTTGTCATATACATCATAAGCAGATTCCTTCTGGCACACAACACAAAAGTTTCAGTTTAGGTGCAACAGACAATAATACAGGCCTTGAAATATTCTTAAAATGCTTAAATTTCCTAGGGGAAATTGAAACACTAGGAAGCTATATTTTACTGAACTATATTTTTTATATGTAAATATATATAGAATATATATTTTTATTATATATACAATGCATTTTTAATAATTTATAAACATGAACTTAACAAATTTATATTATAAATAAAAATAAAGAAAATATTCAGCCTAAACTAAACTAAACTAACTAAAATATCTTTGTTTCTCCAAATTTATGAAAACTGTATAATTTTTAGTATGTAATAGAGATGGTTATTATTTAATTGACCTTGGTAAAAGTGATTTGGCTTTTTATAAATGCATAATTTAAAAGTATTTGATAAAAGGAATAAAAAAGACCTCCATTTTGATATAGAATTTGGAGTGAGAGTATGAGGAATTGTTTTGACTGTTTGGTGGAAAGTATAAATTAAGTATTCTCCTTGATAAGAAATATGAAGGGGATTTCACCCAGCTTAGAGTTCAAAAAGCATCATCAAATGTTGGTTCACCCCCAAAATCCATGTGTGCTGGTCCAATAGGTTAAAAAATTGACAGTTGGGAAATGCACAATTTATGGTTTTGTAATCTGGAAGACAGAGTCAAAAAGAATCAATGGCTTGCTGCATGTTTAAAAATGGTACTGGAAATGGCACTGAAAGTGTATTGAAGGCACCAGCTCATCGATAAGGAAACAATTTGACCTGATACTAGAATTACTGCTTCTTACTGTGAAGGTATTTAATCCTTGAAAAATGATTGCCAAGTAATGCTGCAGAATTTCTGTTCCTGGATGATTTTTAAGAACAGGGTGCTGAAACATTTGTTAGCAATTACTTTTGCAATGAGATGGAAACATTGATCTCTTGTAGTTCCTTCCTGTTGAATATTGTATAAGTTTCTTCATCCTTATCTCCTTAGCTCTTTCCTTCTTCCCATGACTGATTTCTGCTCTTCCTAGCTGGATTGCCCCTTAAAACCTGGACAGTTTTAAAAGATGAAAATTATCTATAACCATTTACAACAATGTATACCACAGTGGATAAAAATATAAATGAATTTTGGTCAGAACTAGTTTGTATAGTATTAGTACCATATAGCTTCACATTCCTTCATTGCTATCTTACTCTGTTTGTATGTCATTATTCTAAAACAGCCATCCTCACGAGCAGAACAAAGTAACCTAATGTGCTTAGCCTAGCCTGATACCTCCACAACATTTTCACACTATAAACTTTTTTTTAATTATAGTTTTATTTATATATTTTTTAATTAATATATAAGTAACACTGCAATGTCATAAATTAGTGTTGTCTATCACATAGATTCAAGCACTGATTTAGAGGGGGGGATATTGCTTTTAAACAAAATCATTGTATATGGTCAATTCATAAAAAAATTAAAAGAATTTATTAAAAAATATTACAGGGTTCTGTTTGTATTTCTATGTGTTAAATTACACATTTAAGACATTACTCATAAAACAGCCAGAGATACAATCTCACTAATAGGAAAAATTATTCAATATTTAATAAAATATAATTCCTTCCTTATTTTCTCATTGCTTTTGTAAGTGGGCACACTTATATATACCCTGATGTCTATTAGAAAACTTTTTATAGGTGCTATATTTTTCCACTGAATTTTCTCATAATAACCTCAGACAGCTCCACTCAATTTTAGACCTTTTTGAGAAAAAATTAAGAGACAGATTATTGATTGGTTCTCCAATTAATGTTTCTGGCAGATGAGTGAAATAGATTTGCCTGTTAGTTACCTACTCAAATGGTATATCCTGTTGGTTTGAATAACTCAGCTGGAATACAGGGCTGGACTTCTCTAGTCAATTTAGAGAAAGCATTTGACTGTATATATACTTTATATCACTATTCTTTAGGGATTCTTTTGCGGTTTTTGATTTGAGTTGATTTGATTTTTATATTTTAATCCAAACATTTAAGTCGTTTCAATTTGTATGAAGTACTGGAACTTCTACTGGAATAACACTGACAACTTTCCCACCTGGAATGAAAATAGAGAACATAAAAATTCTGAGGAGCAATAGAATGTTTTTGTGCTCACTAGCGTGCCAATAATATTAAAGTACCCTTCCAGCTTAGTCCATTTATCTAGTTACACTTCATGTCTATGTCCTTGGAACAGCCAGGGTGCTGCCTGTACTGCATTTGGATGAACTGAGCTTCTCAGCATTCTATACAAGCCTTGATTATTAATGTTTTCCAGATACTGAGTTTTCATACAATATAAATTTTAGCAGTAATTTTTATTATGACAGTGTAGCCGAAATTTTCCTAGTAAACAGTGTTGTATAGACAATGTAGTTTGCATTTCTGTATAAAGTGATTTTGACTGCAATGTCAGTGTATGAATAAGAATGTATGTTCTTAAGAAAAGCTACCCATCTCTGGGACCAAATATATGTTGTGTTTCACTAAGCTGTGCATTATGAATGATCTCAAAAATAAGGGAGGAAAAAGATTAGTAGTCACCAATGAGTTATTAGACAATGAGATCTAATCTTGCTCAGTCACATATTCTTAAGCACTTACATAATGCCTGTTTTCAACCAGTTACTCCAAAAATCACAGCCCTTGTTTCTCCAAAATCAGTGAAAAAACTGCCACTATTTTTTATAGACCTATTATTTTAATGTGCTGCCTACAACATTGGGGTTTTTTTTTTTTTGGGAAATAGTAAAAATTAAAAAAAAAATAAAGAATAAATTTTTGTTGCTTGGGCAAAGTAATCCTTAAACCAAAACCTTTGGAAATGCATAGGTAACAAAATACTACTACTGCTAGGAAGCTCTTCTAGAAAACCTATTCAGTCCGAAAAAGCTTTTGTGGTCTGGATACTGATCATCCTGTGGGATTCCCTCAGAGGTGAAGGCCAAAATTTCTAGTCTTGTTCACTGTTTGGGGAAGGGGAAGCATCTTAAAGTTGTGAGACATGCAAACATAGTTAAAACCTATAAAAAGACAGTAAATAATGACAGGAAAAAGAAACAGTGATGAATGAATAGCCTACTGAGTAATCTTTTTCAAATTATACAGAAAAAAATGCTTTCCAGTACTTGAAAAAATTAAACAGTTTCCCCAGAATAAGGTCTTCTATTTCCTTCCTTTTAAATTTCGTGTAATTCAGGTACTAGTCCTCTTGCCAATATAATTCTTCCATGTCTGCTGTACATGTTCAAGTACTGGTTCAAGTACTTCTGGCAGCAATGCAGAGGGGTTGCATAGATTTGTTATTGTATAGCTTTCCCATTTCCTTCTCATTTTAATTTCCTTCTTTGTCTCAATGTCTCATTTAATCTTACTCTTTTAGTCTGTTTCATAGACCATTCTTTTTTATTTTTCCTTATTTTGAATTGGCTTATATGAATGTTTATTGGCTTATACGTGTATACATTTCCTACAGTGTGAAAAGATTGCACCAAAGTTTCCAATATTTGCCTTCTCTGCCAACATTAAAGGTTTCCCTTCTTAATGCCTCAATAACTGTTACTCTTTCATTTAAAAAAGAACACAAGAGTATTAATCTTGGTGCCTTAGGTTTTTAGCTTTTATATTTTTCAGACTATGTACTGCATTAGTGTTTAACACTGAACTCCATATAGAGTGTTAGTAAGGTCTCTTCACATTTTGGTCAGATAAAACAATCCTTCCAGGCCTGGGAAGCCAGGACGTCTCATAGCCTCAGGTCCCAAAAAAAGTATAAAACAAAAAAGTGAATCGGGAAAAAGCAAACCTGAGAATATGACTTCATTACCTGGGCAGCTAAGTGGACAATGAACATCTGCAGCAATGCAGAGGGGTTGCATAGATTTGCTATTGTATAGCTTTCCCATTTCCTTCTCATTTTAATTTCCTTCTTTGTCTCAATGTCTCATTTAATCTTACTCTTTTAGTCTGTTTCATAGACCATTCTTTTTTATTTTTCCTTATTTTGAATTGGCTTATATGAATGTTTTTGGCTTATACGTGTATACATTTCCTACAGTGTGAAAAGATTGCACCAAAGTTTCCAATATTTGCCTTCTCTGCCAACATTAAAGGTTTCCCTTCTTAATGCCTCAATAACTGTTACTCTTTCATTTAAAAAAGAACACAAGAGTATTAATCTTGATGCCTTAGGTTTTTAGCTTTTATATTTTTCAGACCATGTACTGCATTAGTGTATAACATTGAACTCCATATAGAGCGTTAGTAATGTCTCTTCACATTTTGGTCAGATAAAACAATCCTTCCAGGCCTGGGAAGCCAGGACGTCTCATAGCCTCAGGTCCCAAAAAGTATAAACAAAAGTGAATCGGGGGAAAAAGCAAACCTGGAGAATATGGCTTCATTACCTGAAGCTATAAGTGGACAAGGAACATCTGCTATGCAAATAGACCAAACTTATATCTGCCTAAGCAACTCCTGACCATCATCCTCTTAATGCCTCAATAACTGTTACTCTTTCATTTAAAAAGAACACAAGAGTATTAATCTTGGTGCCTTAGGTTTTTGTACTGTACCAGGTATAACTATTGAAGGCCTTTAATAAATACCTACTTTATTCTCTAACTCTGTCAAGCCTCTGTTCTAGGTAGCCAGCCTAAAGCATCAACCTCAGTATAGCAAAAGTAGACTCAAAAGAGACTAACAGACACAGATATTTACAGAGCAATATTAACCTTTGATCTGTTCATCTGCAATAAGCCTCTTTTTAAATTTCATGTAATTCAGGTACTAGTCCTCTTGCCAATATAATTCTCCATGTCTGCTGCTGTACATGGTTCAAAGTACTGGTTCAAGTACTTCCGGCAGCAATGCAGAGGGGTTGCATAGATTTGTTATTGTATATAGCTTTCCCATTTCACTTCTCATTTTAATTTCCTTCTTGTCTCAATGTCTCATTTTAATCTTTACTCTTTTTAGTCTGTTTCATAGACCATTCTTTTCTATTTTTTCCTTATTTTGAATTGGCTTATATGAATGTTTATTGGTTTATACATTATACATTTCCTACAGTGTGAAAAGATTGCACCAAAGTTTCCAATATTTGCCTTCTCTGCCAGCATTAAAGGTTTCCCTTCTTAATGCCTCAATAACTGTTACTCTTTCATTTAAAAGAACTTCAAGAGTATTAATCTTGGTGCCTTAGGTTTTTAGCTTTTTATATTTTCAGACTATCTTTTCAATTAGTGTTTAACACTGAACTCCATATAGAGTGTTAAAAGGTCCCTTCACATTTTGGTCAGATAAAACAATCGCTTCCAGGCCTGGGGCCAGGGCGTCTCATAGCCTCAGGTCCCAAAAGTATAAACAAAAAAAAATCTGGGGGAAAAAAGCAAACCTGAGAATATGAATTCATTACCAGTTGCTATAAGGACAATGAACATCTGGTATGCCAAATAAACCAAACTTATATCTGCCCTGAACACCTCCTGACCATCATCCTCTTGGGCGTAGCTCTGGCGGAGGTTCTGTACTGTACCAAGGTATAACTATTGAAGGCCTTAATAAATACCTACTTTATTCTCTAACTCTGTCAAGCCTCTGCTCTAGGTAGCCAGCCTAAAGCAAAACATCAACCTCAGTATAAAAAAAGTAGAACAAAGAGACTAACAGACACGAATATTTACAGAGCAATATTAACTATTTGATCTGTTCATCTACAATAAACCTCTTTTTAAAAAGCTTTTCACCCATGAAAGCTGGTCTTCTTCAATCTACATTCAATCTACTGATTTAAGCTTTTGTCTAATTGTAATTCATTTTACACTCATCAGTAAATACACTGAGGCATAATGAAATTAATAACTTTCTTATGTTACTCCTAAAATCCATTTGCCTCTTTATTTTTTACCAGCTTTTTCTTTTCTCACAGTCACTGTCATTACATTTATCCATAAACTGCCATATATGTGTAAAAATATCTCCCAATATCATTTCTAGAGCTTACCTATTTCTCATTTTAAAAGTGTACATTCATTGTATATGCAGATACATGCCGCACATACCACACACCCCCTACTCACCTAATTCATAATTTTTTTCTTTCCAAGAGGGATATCTTCCTCTGTAGCATTTCAGATGGTTGCAGGTGAAAGACCTTTAACCGCGAGGGTAAATTCTGAGGTATTGATGGTGAGAACTCAAATGATGAGCGCATTATAAAAATCTCCTTAATTTTTCTTTGTCTCAATAAAGTCTAATTTATCTACGTTCTTGGACCTCATTCTAGTCTGTTCTTTATAGACCATTAATTTCTTTTCATTCATTTTTCCTTCATTTTGCAGTATCTTCCTGGATCATCTACAATCACAGAATGTTTATTGGAGAATTACCATCCTTGTGTATACATGTTTCTTAGCATCACTCTGAAGATGTCAAGCAATTGTTTACTTTTAAAGTTTATCTCTAATACCATCATTTTGGTTAAAAAGGCCAGCAATCCCCAATATACAGCTAATGGTTTAGCCTCTTTAATGCCCTAATAATTTCTGTTCACCATTTTCTATTTAAAAAATCTTCAATATTCCAAGAGTTTTCTTATGCTGTCAGGTAAGCCCAAGTTTTTAGTGTTCTTTATTTTATTTTTCTCAGATTAATGAACTGCATTATGGGGTTAAGATCAACCCAAATAGATGTGACTTCATAAAGAAAGGACTTTCTGGGTAGATTTTGGTGTTAGGCATTACCCTTCCTGAGCCTGGGAAGCCAGGCCTGAACATAAAGTTTACTTTTCGGATCTCAGACACAGATATTTACAGAGCAATATTAACCTTTGATCTGTTCATCTGCAATAAGCCTCTTTTTTAAAAAAGGGCTTTTCACCTTATGAAAGCTGGTCTTCTTCAATCTACATTCAATCTACTGATTTAAGCTTTTGTTCAATTGTACATTTTGCATTTTACTCATCAGTAAATACTGAGGGTATGTGGAGAGTGTACTTTCTTATGTTCTCCTAAAATCCATTTTGCCTCTTTATTTTTTTACTTGACTTTTTCACTTTCTCACAGTCTGTCATTACATTTATCCTCTTAAACTGCCATATATATGTAAAAAATATCTCCCAATATCATTTCTTAAGAGTTTTTACCTATTTCTCATTTTAAAGGGTATTACATTCATTGTATATGCAGATACATGCACACATACCACACCCCTACTCACCTAATTCATAATCTTTTTTTTCTTTCCAAGAGGGGATATCTTCCTCTGTAGCATTTCAGATGGATTTGCAAGGTGAAAGACCTTTAGCCACTTGAAGGTAAATTCTGAGAATATTGATGGTGAACTCAAATGATGAGCACATTATAAAAAATCTCCTTAATTTTCTTTGTTGGAAAATGATAGCAATAAAGTGTAAATTCTGGCATCTACATTCTATTGGACCTCATTTCTCAATACTTTCTGAGCTTCTTTACCTCTCTGCAGCAGAATCTGGCATGCAGATAATTTCTTCTTGCATTCATGACATGATTCAGCTGTCAGATTTGCCAGTATCTTCCTGGATCATCTCACAATCACAGGAAAGGGAGTTTGAAGAGAATCTCACCATCATAAATGCTGAATGTTTCTGCTTTGTCCTTCTGGAAAGATGTCAAAGAGTAATGGCTGTTTTACTTTTAAGAGGGTATGTATCTCTAATGCCATCAATGAGTATTTGGTTAAAAAAGGCCCAGCAATCCCCAGCCTTGAAATGCAGCTAATGTGGATATGAAAAGTTAGCACAAACTCTTTTGTTTAGCCAATCTGTTCTGTACATCATTACCACATTCTTACCTTCAATGTATCTTTAATATCCATAGAATTTCTTATGCTGTCAGGAAAGGAAAAGTTTATGGTGTTCCACAATTTGATTTTTGAAAGTATTTTCTCAGGTTAATGAAATGCAATTATGGGAGTATGAGGAAGGGAAACAACAAAACGTAAAGATGCCAGACTTCATAAAGAAAGACTTTCTGGGTAGACTTTGATGATGTTGGGCATTACCTTGTTCTAAAAGACAGAAAAGGAAAGGCAGGCCTGAACATAAACTGTTTATTTTTCAGATCTATTTTTCTTCTAAATTCTTTCATTTCAAGTTATATTACTCTTTAAAAAGCACAAGTCATAGATATGATACGATTGTTCCTGCCGGGGAAAAGTACAGGTGCTAAATAAAAGATAAACATTGCATGATCTTAGATAAAAGTGGCAGTGGGAGAAAAGAAAATCTGCCTGAAGAGAGACAGGTTATCTTGAAAGACTTAAGAGTGATCCTGTAAAGAATGTGTGGAAGAGGTAACACTCAAACCAAACATGACAAAGCAAGACTTGTGATTCCCTTAAGCAGTCTTTAAAGATCAAAAGTACTGAGGATAATTTTTTCACCAAAGCAGAAGAGTTGTTCAAGTTGAAGTTGGGTCAATCTGTTGGGTCCTCTGCTTTATGGGTCTCCTGTTTGAGCTTTATGATTTGCCCTGTCACTTTTTGTCCAAAATAGTGCCAAGAAGCGAGATGCAGAAATGTATAGCAACCCACCAAACATTTTGCATTGATCCCACATTCTCAAAACACTAGAATAAAACATATAATTATAATTCAAATATTCAAAAATATGCCTCTTTTATGTGAGACAAATGGTTAACATTCCTTTCTCTTTATTATCCCCTTGATTTTGATGTAATGACCTTAGTGATGAGAGAACAGTACTAGATGGTCAGATTTTTCTGTTACTGAATCACTGAGATGTTTTTCATGATGCCTTGACAGTTTAGAAATAATGGAGATTTTCACTGAGTAAGGACTGCAGAATTCAATCTGAATAAAATAGGTAGGCAAGGACTTTTAAGCAAAAGACTTTGAAATGAAGGCTGAAAGAGACAATAGATCAGTTGGATTTGGACTTCAATTTCTCTTGGATTTGGATCCTTAATTCACCTAAATTCCTACTGAAAAGCCTAGCCTGAAATATTTCCATGAATGGACCTGTAGAAATAGTTTCTGTTATGTTGTTTGGCCTACATTATAATTTAGGTAAAAAGAGACAAACTGGAAAATATTTTAAGGAATTCTTCACTTGGATTTCTTACTCGTACGAGGAATTTCAAATTTTCTTACTGTCAGGAGCTAAGTAGTTATTTCACCTAACTAGAACTATGGGATTAATCCAAGCCCCAGTGAAATAAACAGAAGGAATCCCAGGTGGTTTATGTGTATATTATGATGATGAAAGGTTATTAAAGTGAAGAAATTAATTACAAAAATGAAAATGTACAAACATACAAAACCCACCACAATTAAATAAAAAAAAATTAGCAGAACAATTTTTGTCTTATCATTCTGTTTCTTGCCCATCACTTACCTGTGGAACTTTCTGTAAGTCTCTGGAGCTTATCACATGCTCTTGGAGCTTCAGGACATCTTCAGCATATATCTATATAAGAAAGCACTGCTATCTTAATAACTGGAAGAGTTATGTTATTTCTCAGATATCTTAAAATATACAGCTTATATCAATGCATGCTCAAAAATAATACATTTGTTGTGTTACATTTCCATGGTTCACCCTCTTTTGCTTTATGCTTGGGGTTTCTGTTTTGATTTTTTTTTTTTTGCTGCTTTTTTTTTTTTGCTTTCTTCTTATGGTAACTTTTTATTTAAATCAATTTTCTTTCCTATGAAACTTTTCATCCAAAAATGTTTTCTTTCCTGTGAAACTTTTCATCCTTTTTATCATGTCTTCTTCAGAACTGAACAGCCTTAATAGTCCCTAAACTAAGGAAGAAATCATCTCCACATAAGTTAAAGAAGCAACAGAATGTAAGAATGCCAGAACTTCAACATTTTTTCCTGTGGTTTCTGTGGTTTTCTCTTACTTATTGATGGCCCTGAATCATTACAGAATCAACAATAGGCTATGTTTCACAGGACATTACACTTCACAAAAAAAGTGAAAGGAGAACTAAGAACCAAAAAAAGAAGATTTAAAAAACGTAATTATAGATTAATAGTTTTGACCTCTGTGTGTGACAAAAAGTTTCTGGTGCTAATATGGTGGAAATACACAATTACTGACAAGCAATCATCAGGATGGAAATGGACAGTACAAGTCCAGGAAGGGTAGAATGTAGGATTCAGCATTCATCAAGTCCTAAGTGAGTAACTGAACAATATTTGTCCATTAGGGCGACTAAAATATCTATGTGAATATTCTTTGTTATAAAAAGTAGGAATTCAGAGTTAATAGAAAAAATAAAGGAAAGAGGAAATTGAAAAGGAATACTTTACAAAAACTGTCAACACTAAATGGTTCTGATTGCTTTAGATTTCTAAATTAATTTACATTCTTTTCTAATAGGGTGCACAAATCAATAGAATGGGCAAAATTAACCCACATCTGCTATATATTGTTCATGGAGTAAGCTATCAAAAGAACATAGAAACTACATTTTTTCATGTTCCATGATACTTCCAATAACTTGCATTTATTTTACCTCTTCTCAGGTTGAACTCACAGATTTTAAATAAAAGAAAATAATTTGAACAGCATTGTTAGAAAGTGCATGAACAAACAAGTGATGTACAAAGACCTTGGAACTAAAGACTATGCATGTCTTTCTTTAGAAGTGTAGGTCCAGAAAGAAGTCGAAGGTAACAAAATCCTCTACTTTAGCCCTGTTAGTCAAGTACAAGTAAGGTTTATGTTGGAGTATCAAAGCTGTTTATTGAGTCTATATATCACTTGTGTACACTATGTACAAATCACACCAGTGATGTATGAAGTTGTACCTGAAAGGCAGAGCTGTGAAATGGAAATCTAGCTGTGGTCAGGTTTTGCCAGAACTCCACTAACCCTAATTTCTCTGTGAAACAATTCCAAGCATGTTCTAGCCTGCAGCTAAATAAAGGACAAGCTAAGAATCAAGAAAAAGGACATGAGACAGAACCTTCATTTCACAGTCTGGATTCTAATTTCAAAAATGTCAAAGTAAATGGAAAGGGATTTTTATTTAAATAGAACCATGGCCTTGGCTAAAGATTTCATGAAGCAAAGGTGGGAACAGAATGCCAAATAACCAGGCAAGGAGGACAGTATGAAAGGCCAAAAAACCCCAAAGGTAAAAAAAAAAAAAAAAAAAAAAATAAAAAATAAAACAACAACAACAACAACAAAACCCCAAAAGCCAAAACAACAAACAAACAAACAACAACAACAAAAATATTAAAACCCCAACACATTACCAGAAGCTATTGCAATTTGCTGCATACTTTCTTTCATTAGGTTATGCTTTTGTCAAGAGCATTTAATAAGCTTTCTGGGAGACAATTTGTAGATGTGTCAGGCCAGACTAAAAGACTAAAGTGATCCCTTATGTCATGAAGATCTATATTGAATAAACCTGTGGGGTTGTTATTAGACACTCTCAAAGACTGAGCATGTCTAGAAACACCGTACCCTAGAGTATAAAAACAGCAAGAAAAACCAGACAGCAAAGGTAATCTGGAATGGCTGACACCTACAGAGAGTCCTGAGGGGGCAAATATATTAAGTAAGTGTCTAGTTATTTTGTCCTCTCTCAAGGACCCTGGTACTACTCATTTACAGCAAGACACATCATGAGCATCTTCACTTTGCTGCAAAATTAACAGGGGACTACTGTCAGACAATGCACAACTCAGCTCAGGTTTTGAAAACTCAGGTCAAGTAAGGATCTTCAGTTAAAACTCAAAAGTTATAATTTAAAATAATAGAAGAACTAGAAGAAATAGAAGGCATACTGAGATGCCAAAACTGAAACAGAAAAGTTTTTTTTTCAGCACAGTCAGGGTTTCAATGAGGATCTTTTTAAAAGAAACATTTTATTGTCATCAATTGAAGTGATAAAGATATACCTGAAAGGCATCAGCAGTAGAGTATCTCAATATGGATTAAATATAGCTAATAGATCGATAGAATGTAGATATATTTAAAATATCTTGACACTGGTGTGTTACTAATGAAACATGAAAATAAAAATCAAAATGGTTGAAGAGAGAAAAAAGATTTGGGTATACAGTTTCTTAAAATATTATCAGGACAGCAAAAAGATATGCTTACTCTCTCCATTATTTCGTCTGCACAAATATCATCTGTGGAAGGTTGAGTAAAAGGTAAACATCCATAATTAGGAATTGTGAGATTTACATATTGAAATTGAAATCTTCTGAACAATGAGATCCTTATACTATTTCATTAATTTTCCTCAGGCCTATGGACAGTTCCCATTCCTTGATGTATTTATTTTTATGGTAGACTTAAATAATTCTGACAGGAGGACATATGAAAAAGAACTAACAAGCTTTTTTACACTTCTGGGGTCAGAAATATCTTCCACTGCTCTAGAGTTTAATTAGAGATCACTAAAATTACACAAGTGTAAGCATAATATTGGATACTACAATTTCACCTGGGTTGCAGATGAAACAATTTTGTATCCTATCCTCCTGCCCAGGAAAGGAAACATGAGAAACTGAGAGTGGTTGAGGTGAAAATTTTGTTGAGAAGATCTGAGAACTTCTCATGACTGGATGGTTGAATCCAAGGCACCATTTTTTGTCAGACAGGTGTATAATCTCCAGGTTATTCACCTGGATGGAAAGGGACCTCTCATATCAGTGATTAATATTAAGGGTAAATAATTTGTAATGATAAGTCAAATAAATTTTCTGTTTAGTGATTTACAGTTACATGTAGAAGCTGAAAAAGGACGCCAAATTCCTATGAAAGTTCAGGGTCCTGAATCAATTGGATCAATCAGAAGCACTTACATTTTCAGACAATTTCTTACTAAGCAGCCATCAGATTCATGATATGCTTATTCACATCGAAAAGTGCTGGTTTCCGAGTGAAATTTAATATTGTCTCTCAAATGGGACAGGTTCCTGTGTCTGAAATCAGTGTTAAGTAGGGCTCTGGAAAGGAACTGATTAAATGAAATAATTTGTAAAGAAAGAGGTCAGGTATATAAATGTTGTTTGTCTGTTTTAGGAACAATTTTGAAAATAAGATTTTGATAAATATATTGCAGAATATTATTTTAACATATTCTTTATTTTTAAGAAAAATCAAACCTCCTTGGGTTTTGGTAAAATTATTTTTTCCTTTTTTTTTTCTTCTTTTTTTAATCATTTTGTAGCATTCTCCTGAGGCAATGCCAAGAAGCACTTATGGATTTTTCTTAAAACCCATTATGCACAATACTTTTGAACTTCAGCAAAGATATTAAACACAGAAACCTCTCACTTTTCTTCAGTTCCATAATACATATTTGCTTTTCTTAAATCATTAAGGTCATTGTTCAGAACAGTTAGCGTTACAAAAAGTGACCAATGATAAGATGACAAGTTTTGCACCTGAAAAAGGATTAAAGCTCCCTGGGAAAAGATTTGCCCAATACCTATGCTTGGACAATGACAAGAGCATTTGGATATGTTCAGGTGTTACAATAGGAATAAAAAATTTCTTGATAGATGCTTTATTTACCACAGATCACTCTTCTTCAGCTCAATACTTGAAAATCTGTTCCTAAAGCAAACAGTGTGTGCCACCATTTGTTCTCAAAAACTATTTGGAAATTGAAATTGTCTTTATTAAACAAATTAGGGTGACTTAACTGGTTGCTTCAGAGACACCCAGACCCTCCCAGGTCAGTTTGTCTTCACTAACAGAACTAGGCAGAGTTATACAGAGCTTCTGGAAAATAATAGCAACACTGCTACAATTTGGGGGTTTTTAATTTAGTTTTTTCATTATTTGGAAAATAGGAAGAGAATAATGCAGCAGAAGATGAAAATCCTTTCATCCTGGGTTACAACAAATAAAATTTGTGGATGTAGATACTGCTGGCATTTTGGCTATTTTCCACTGCAAGCAAACTAAAAATTTCTTCTAACATCAGGGCTTTAATGGAATTTTGAGGCTATGCTAGAAATTCAGAATTAAGAACATTGGGTAATTAGATTTCCACTGAAAACAAAATAGGGATAGCTGACATTGTTCGGCAGTTTTCATTATGAAAACTAATAGCACTGCAAGATTTTGAAGTCTGAGCAGGAGTCCCAGTTTATTTATGTGATATGTGGATTCAGTTGGAAACTCCCAATTGCACAGCAAAACTCAATTTTTCTTCCACTTTGGGCAGTTTGCATACCACTGTACTGGCAGCTCAATTGTGGATAAAATTTGAAGTGTTAGCTCTACATTAAAAGAATAATATAATGAGAGCAGTAATAGATGCAGACTGATTTATCATTGCAGGACAAATCACTCTGTTTCTGTGTACCACTGGAAGTACAGAATAAGTAGAAAATAAACTGGTGAAAGCACAAACTCAACTCATGGAGTTTTTCATTATGGGTTTTTTATTTGCTTCTTAGAAACAGTATTTTTTCAGAGTAAACACAATCCATTTTTTATTTTGTGTGGCGTGAAAAACAAAACTAAATAATTCTATTAAATTACCATTCAGAAACTTGTTGAGCTTTGCTTTGCAAATGTGGATCTGCTTGAGAAACACAAGGGACTCAGTGAACACCTGCAGAAATTAATCACTCTACTTTGAGTGTGTTTGTAGATAGCTATTTGACATGTTGCCTCATTGAGATATAAATAAGACAGATAACACAATTAGATTTTTTTTCACACATAATAATAAAAGTTGTGTTTTGTCCTTTGCACATGTCTTTGAGTTGTTGCAACTCCACTCAAGTCAAGTTTTCAAGTTTTGCTTCATAACCATGAGGACTAAAACCTTAACTTATACATAAAAGCTTGGATTAACACCTAATTTATTTATTACAAAATACATATTAAAAAAAAAAAAAAAAAAATAAAAATAAAGGGATAGAAAAAAAAAAGAGCATAAAAAAGGACAATCTACACAAGACTTGTGAAAGAAATAAAACAGAAATTGAAACCTTCTTACTTTATCAGAATGCATGAGATACTTCATGACTCCAAATCCACCAGCAACAGAGGAAGGATGCAGAAAAGTAGTGTAGTCTCACCAAGATTTCCATTGTTTGATCTTAGTAAATTGTTGCTAAAATAATTTTTATTAACATTGGTTACCATTTGAATAGCTTAGAGCTTTAAATCACAGTACCTATGAATAAAGTGACCAAATTACTATACAGTGAAAAAAAAGTTGGTTTGCAGAAGCACAATCTGCCTCTAGGCCAATTAGCCCTTCAAGCTGGATGATTTAGACAAACTAATATTGTCTTGAAGGCTTCTTTTGCAGACTTAAGAGATTCTCAAGGTTTGTACAAGGAGGACCACATAATACAGGGATGCCAAATAGGACAGCCGAACATGAATCTCAATGTCTTTGTGGGTCTGTCTGCACAAGTCCTTTAAGAACTGAATTAAGACTGGTCTGAAGTAAATACAACAGTTGTTTTCAGTTACCATTCTTTGGTTCAATCTGCTTTAAAAACATTTGAAAATTGTAGCCTTTGCTACTCATTTATTCTATTTTTTATGTCCCATTGTATTTCCCTTTGTAGCTTGACTGCATTTTGCTACACCATAGCATAACAATGTTTCACAATCATTGCTATGGATTAAACTAAGACTTTTAATTGTTACCTGTAGTCTAATATAAAAAAAAAATTTTTTCTCTGAGTTCAGTGCTGCTAGTCCTTCTGTTGCTGTAAACCACCAGCAGTTTGTGCTGATCTTTTGATGGATCAGGAATTCTTCAAGTGGGCAGACAGTGAAACATAGATTAATGTTTCATGACTGAAAACAGTTTCATTTGTTTAATCTCTAATAACTGCAGTAATTATAAATTTAAAATAGTAGTGACATGTTTTTAAAAAATATTTTAAAACGTGGTTTGGCATTTTAAGAACATTTTACATTCTGGATTCTCAGCAAAGTGAAAACATCAGTTCAGAGATTCAGAAGAAGGAGTAAAACTTTTCTTTTCTTGCTCAGGAGTCCAAAAATCATTGCTGTCCTTCAAAAATCATTCCTTGCACATACAAATTAATTTCCTTGTTTTCCCTGTGGTAATGAACTCTACCTACAAGAGAACATACTAACAACCTTATTATGAGGTTATCTAAACTGTATTTCTTTCTCTTGTTACTTCTTCACTACAAGTCAGAAAGAAATAATTTAGGCTGAATATCATACATTGTTGAATCTTCAACTGGAAGATTTTTAATTTATTTTATATGGAAAAAAAGAAAGTAGAAAATAAGTAAGTTTGTGTGAGATAAACTTTATTTCATTGTTTGTTACTATTGCTGTTCTTTTATTCATCTGTTAAAACATAGAAAAAGTTGTTTATTTTTTTTATAATTTATTCCTTACCTCTATTCTGAGCTCTCTTCTCTGAGCTCTACTGATCTTTGCTTGGGTCTTATCTTTGCAGAGTGTCTACTGGGGAATATAACACAAGCAGCCTCTGACATTTGCACCATTGTTCTGTGACACATCAACATTTGTAATATCCATAACAGAATATTTTGTTGCCCATGGCATACTGTGAGTCTAGGGGTTATTTTGTGCTGTCAGTTGCTCTTTATTCCTTAACTCCATGATGTGCAGGAGATCCCCAGAAACTAATGCTCTTCTAAAACTATGTCAGTGTTAAAGCACTTGCAACAAACTGAACAGCAAAATGCTATATTAGCTCCAAATATGCACACCAGGGTTCCACGGGCAATCAAACTTGCTGAAATTAAAGGTCAGGAGATCAGGACTGTAACTTTAAGCAACCCTGGGGAAGGCAACAATCTTCCACCTTTGTTGTATTATGCAAGCTGTCCATGATCACAGAAAGTGAAAAACAGCTATCAGATCACAGGATCTTTTCAGAGCTAGAAGCACCTGCAGTTAGGAACAAAAGAATTCACAAAGCCCTCCTTTCATAAGGGAGGTCTTAGTAGGACTCCTTTCAGTGTGCTACTCTCTGGTAAATGTGTGTACAGTCATCTCAGCAGAAGACAATATAATGGGCACCTAAATTTTGTAATGAATCATTTTCCTGTGTTCAGGTTGTCAGAGGAGAAAGTAGCAAATTAATTTATTGAAAAAAAAAATAAAATCCAGACCATTGAAAGAAGTTTGCATTTTAAAAAAACATTTATCAGGGAACTGTCACTGGACTAAAAGAAATTACAGAGTAAAATAAATGTGAACAAGTTGGATTAGCTATCATTTCAGAATTAGGAATGAAAGAGTGAAAATATGCCCAAAATGTGTGTTGTGACTTTCCTAATTCTATCTGATTACGGAGTACTTACACTGCCTCCCAGGGAGGGATAGTGAGACATGGATATGAGCAGCCTGCCTAACACTAGGAAGAGTGATCAGCACCAATTGCCAAGACATTCAGGCTAAATCTGTGCTCTATGCATTACAGTTAATTCTAAAAGCAGTACATACTCTTGCTCAGTGTTATATTGTTGCCTATATTAGCATTTTAATTTTAATCACAACTGCAGTTTTCACTCAGCTGTCCTGATAATCCTACTTACTGCTTATTATTGCACATATAAATTAGCATGAGCTCAGAGATCACAACCCAGGCTCCTTTCTGATGAAATTAAACCAGAAAATGTGCTTCATGAGTGCACCTAAATGCTCTCTGCCTGCTAACAGACATAAGTCCCTGGAAATGGACTAGAGTGAAATGAAATTAAATCCACCAAAATATGTACAGTAAACCTACCAACTCTCTGGCATTAACTACTTTGTTCGACACTTGCTCCTGTTGCACTGCCAATGTAGACACATGGTTTATCTTCACTATTCCACCATGCAATCTTCAGCGTCCAGTGTTTCTCCTTACAAACTAAGAGTAGGTGAGCCTCAGACTACTCACCAATCTCATCAGTTTTGCTGCATGGTGAAATCAGGACTCATTTGCTTATGCACCTGTGTAAGACACTGAAATATTAATGGTTAATGACAATTAATTGGCCATTTGCAGAAGCAACAGGGCGCTTTGCTAAGGCCAGGTTTGCACCCCCCAGTCTAATGGGTGGGGAGGGGTTTTTGGGCTCTGTGACAAAACTTCTGATGGGATGCACTCCCACCACCTGAGAATGACCATGACAAACCAATCTTTGTTTAGCAACAAGCTGGATTTTGAGCCAGACTGGGGGAAAGGCTGATAAGAAACACATCCTACAGAGGTGGGATAATGCTTTTATCATAACAGTGTCTTCTCTTATACAAGTGATTCAGGTGTGAAACTCCCTTTTGGGGGAGGAATGGGGACATGCACACATAGACCTGAAGGTATCCATCCTTTCCAAAGGGGCACAACTGGTTTAATTATATGAGAAGTAGCTGTCATATCTTAGAAGGCATCATAACACATCAAACTCACCCAAAGTGCCCTCTGACACATTTCGAGGACCTTCCACCTGAGAACTGCTCATGATCTACTGTGTTACAACACACAGTGTAAAACTTTCCTCCATGGGGAGGTACCTTGGCATTCCCACCTGAATGTTTATTAACCCACTGAACTTTCTGTTCTGTGGGCTTCCCCACCCCAGATCAAGATATCTAAATGGCAACAACCAAGTCTCATTACCAGATCCACTAGATCTTTCCTCTCCTCTGTCTACCTCTTTTCCTTTCTTTCTTTTCCTTATATATTTTCTTAAGCAATATTTTTTCACAATATAAATTTTGCCTTTCTACAGAAAATAGACAAAACACTACAAACCTCCTTTCGACTGCAATGAAATTGTTCTAAAATAAACCTGCTGTATATGTACCTTAGCATCAGTCATTCAGTGTCATTTCACTCTAATCCACCCCAAGGGATCTATTAACAAGAACCTCAGTTGCCCTGACCTTCTGGGGTGGATCAGAACAACCTTATATCAGGCATATCATAGCACTCAATGTAAATTGAAATGACAGTGGCGCATCTGGCTGAACATCCCAAATAGCACAAGCTGAAACACATATCCAAAAAAGCTTTGCAATTCCAGGATTTCTCCTTGTCTTCTCCAAAAAGCTAAAATATTTCCTTAATTAAAGTTTTTCTACTCTATTTGAAATCATATACTGAAATTATGAAGAATATATGGTACAGAGAGCCAGCACTCTATTATATTATTATTATGTTTTGAAAAGAGCATTGTGATCTAACTGAATATCCAGTTAGAAAAATTATATTAGAAACTCAGAGTTGGAGGAGGTGACTCAATCACAAATTATGCAGGAGTAACTGATACAAGCACTGGACAGTACAGCACTTATTTTATTAAGAAGTTCTTTAGAGCTATATGTGGCACAGAGTAATTGAAGAATTATGCAATATACTGTTAAGGTCAAAGGTGTGAACTGCAGGTTGATTTCATATGGCAGGCTTTCCCAGCACGGAAACAATGCAAGCCCTGTTTACACATCCTACAAACATATATAAAGGCAGTGTTTGTCAAGTGACTGAGCACTTCTAGTATCAAGTGAAACTTAGCACAAAGGTGTTCAGTGGCAAATTTTTCCCACGTGTCCATTGGCCCAATAGATCTGGTTTTCATGCTTTAAAGCATCTATCCCACTCTCTGCCCATGCAAGTCCATAGACTGTCACTGTGAACTCATCAAAAAATGCTGTTAAATGGAGATTACCAATATAAGAAATAGAAGCTGTTCTTTCTTTCAGTGTCTGGACTAGAAGACACCCATATACACATTCTGTGTATGCTTTTTTATTTACCTCTGCTATATACAACTTGACCTAATACTCTCATTTCTCTTTCCAACCCTACTCTCCCAGAAAGGGCAGGATATTATTTCACACCATATGGGAGTCACTACTAATGCTCTTTTCATTTTTAAAGCTCATTTTACAAACAGTAGTGTAATTTTTAAGACTTTTCCAGGATGTTATTTGAGTCATTAAACTTCTTCATGGGGACACGTTCTTTTGAAATGTACGCTGCACATTGGAGAGCAGGGACAGGAAAAGATTAGCTAATTCTCCTGTAAATGCTCATTTTGTTTTAGGGGAAACCAGGTTAAATATCTTCACTTAAGATGAAACATCAGGACTCTCCTTATCTTTGTTTCCCACTCCCAGTCTGCTACAGCAGCTCTGTTAATATTCCCAGCACCTCACTGATACTTCTCTGCAGAAGTAGAAAAAAGGATATAGTGAAGTGGCAAGAACAGAGATAATAATATAACCAAAATCCAGTACAGGAAAAAATAAAAAGGAGACCAATGAAGGCAAAAAAGCCAAATTAGTACCACATCTAGTAAGCCTAGACCCCATCACAGTCATACAGAAAAAGTAACACAAAAGAGAGCTGACTACTTGAAAGACAGCTGGATTTTCATTTCCCCAAAAATATTATTTCAGACAACTAATATTCAAATAAACCAATGATGCTATACTGCTTCTTTTATGAAGCTGTACAGGTTTTCCAAATATACCAGATTAAAAGGCATTTTTAATTTTCATGGGGAAAGGAACATGTGCCTATATTTGCAGTTTGGTTTGGGTGAGGGATGTATCATTGAAGGAAACCTCCTCATTGCTAGCACTTTCCATTTCTTAGTTGTCATCACAGCGCTTCACAGTCCAGACACATTTCAGCAGATTTTGGCTTGGCCTAGAAATGTGTCTGGTGTGGACTAGACTTGAAGCTTATGCTTCATATTTTTCTAATGTAGACATCAGCAATAAAACTCTCACTGTACATTTGAGAAGAATGGCCTAACTGATTGGCAGCTTTAACCATGCCAAAAAATGGCTGAGTCAGTTTTTTGAGCTGTTTTTCTCTTTCTTATCTTCAAGGAAAATAAATTCTGCCATAATTACCAAAAATGGGAATCAGTTTACGAGAATATTTTGTTAGAAAATGGCTATTTAATATAGGGGTTTATAATGGAAACTGGTTTTCCATCTCAGTTGCAGCTGTTACAGTTCTGACAAAGTCTAGTAGCTAATGAAAGGTGTGTAACATTTGAAAAGTGTTTGCTCTTTCAGGAAGAAAAAGGAAATTCATAAAAGGTCTAGAAAGGTGTATAAACGAATGCAGAGAATGGAAGCTATTTGCTGGCATGTGAAAAGATTTTATTGTAGAAATAAGCCACTCAGAGAAAGACCTATACATATATAATATGTAGAAAGGCATCCAAATTTGAGAGCATTGAAATTTATTACACCACTTCATATATCCCCAGAGAACCCAGTTCTTACCCTATCAGTCTAAGGACTTGTGAAAAAAGTTGCATAAACATCACATAAAAAATTGTAACTAAGTTATTTTTGCAAACTACGTATGTATAAAGACCAATTCATAACAAATGTCCACGTCTCTTACTCACAAATTCTCTAATTCATTCTTGTTTTTATTACCCTCCACTCTATAAAATGTTGTAAGGGCGGTACACATGTATTTATACTTGTCAGTCATACAACCTATAAAGTTAATGCAATTATCCACTTTAAATTTGCTTCTTGAAAAAATGTAGGATAAACTTGAAACCCCAAAGAAAAGATAATTCTGATTACACTAATAGAAAAACTAACATCCAGACTGTCACTAAGGCTTCAGAATCTGGAATATTTGAGCGGAAAAGACCTGTGCTGACTGCACTATTTGATCCATATCTTAAAGCCATAATTAACACCATGCCTTATTTTCACCTCACACAGTTTTCTGTGGCCATGGGAATGGTCTCATAAAACATTAATTGTCAGTGTCAATCTAACTAGGTTTCAGACCCAAATGACATGAAGTCCTATTTCGCAATATTTTTTTGGGAAAAAAAGGATGACTAGTGAAACTTTTGCAGGTAAACTTGCAGAGCCATAGGCCTTGCCCCTTGTAAATATATGTTTTGCTTTGGTTCCTCATGATGATACAGATAAAAAGACCCCTTTTTGTGCCAATAATGAGTATATTGACAGAAGCTATAAAAATTATTGGAAAATATTGGAAAAGATAATGGGACAACTAAGGGCACATTCACTATCACTAAGGTGATATTTCCAAGACCAGAAGGAAATAACAATTCAGTATAGAGCAAATGTATATGTGCATTTTCTTTGCTTAGATAATAGTACTTTGTATATTTGTCAGTAGAAGATTACAGGAATACTTCTAAAAAAATAAAGTGAGATTTCTGGATAATAAGTAGGACTGTGAAGAGATCTGCTTTCTGTATCTACCTTTCACATGCACTTCTGCTATAAACCTTGGGCAAAACATATTCCAATTACACTTTTCTCAGTTTTTTTTCTAGCCATAAAATAGAAGTGATACTTCCTCACCTCACTGGAATGAGGTCATGGTCATCTTGGCACTGTTTATTGCATGTATTTCAAAGACAGGCCGCTATACAACTCAAGCAGTATTTCATAAGGAAAATATCATACAATTCCCTGTATGCATGTAACAGTGAGGTTATTCTCCACAGCTCTACTGTATCTTTTCTCTTGTTCCATTTCCATTTCGATGAAGCCTCTGTAAATATTTTCTGTTAATCACATTAGCAGGTGAAAAGTTCAGGATACATTAAACTCAAATGGCATACTTTACATGCAAGTCAAAGTATGACTCTTTAAATATTTGTTTCTCTAGGAAATGTCTCTTTGATATTTTCTTTGTTATTTTTTTCCTAAACCTGCCAGGTGCCAGCATATTTAGCTAGAGAGAAAACAGTTTAAACTTGGCATAAGAAAATGTGATTCAAATACTCAAATGTTGCATAATTAACCTGTCAATTGCTTTTGCATGATGTATGATTGGCTGTCTCAAAGAAACTGTAAATTTAATAGAATTTAAATATTTTTCATGATGCACGTCTGACAAAAGATGAACTGGTACATGTTCATGGATTTTCCAAGAACTTATACTAGGATAAGTGTACTACAGAATTCCAGTTTACAGTTATTCACAAATTTATAGCAACTTGAATCCATTATGCATTTTTCAACTCTGTATGTAAATGTCAGGATATTCACTGAAGTCAGTGCATATCACTTCACTGTTTTCATTATCAACTCTCTTCTCAAGCTTAGGTCAGTGTCAGTCAAAGGCTTCAGTGCTGCCAACCCCTGTGTGTAAGCATTCTCTGCTAGAATATTTTGAAACTCAGTACAAGTACACACGAGCATGTTTAAGTTATTTCTAGTCACATATTATTCTTCTTATGCAGTGAGAGGGTAGGGGGAAGAAAAAAGTGAAAGGATCTAAAAGTTCTGGATTTTTGAGACACATTTTTAAGAGATTGCAATTTCTCATGTATGTTGGGGTAACCTGGACTCCAATATTGTCCAAAGTCAACATGAACGATGTAGGTAGCTGGAGCAGATATATGTTGGACAATGTAATGCTAACCACTGCAATACACAAAAATCTTCATGGATATTACAAAATCCTGGTTGTCATGTTTTAACCTATTCTAAAAAAATTAAAACGAGAGAAGGATTTTAAAAGCCATTTAAACAAAATAAATAATTGAAAACCTATTTCAAATGGGAAAAAAGTAATTTAAAGAAGTAGTTTAAAATGTTTTTGATATTACAAGTCTTTTAGGAAAGGATGAAGTTAAAGAAAGACTGAGTTGCTGTGCAAACTAAAGGAAGGAAATTGACATAATGTAGATTGATAAAAGATCCAGAAACTTTCTTCATAAAAATGGAGGAAGACCAAAGATAACTTTCACAAACTGTCTAGTCCTTGTGTGTAAAATAGGAATCAGGACGAACATTTTAAGATTTGCATATTTACAGAAGAACCTCATGCAGCAGCTAAAGAATGCCATGTCTGAATAGGATGCATTTATGTGGAAGAGACAATAAGACCAACCACAACATATTATCAAGCCTAAGAACTAGGAAAGAGAACTAAGAAATAAACCTGCATATGCTGGTATGCATATACCTGCATATTGCTTGGGTATTATCAAGTCTAAGAACTAGGAAAGGGAACTAAGAAATATACCTGCATATTCTGGGTTCGTGTTCATGTAACAAAGGTGGGTTTTTGTAGACATTCATATCACCAACCACAACAGGAACCCCATATGGGCCTTCCTTCTGTTTTAATCCCATGGTGAACGTACTTTTCCCATGCAGCTTGTCATACAAATTCTGCCATCCTCCAAAATCCCCAAGGAGAGGCTCTTTTCAGAAAAGGCCCGAGGTTGGCGAGTTCTCTCATAGTTAAACAATATTGTAAAATAATGTCAACACAACAGAAATGGTCATAAAAATTGTTTCTTTTTTCTTGACGTCTGCTTTCTCATGTGTGAAAAAAGCATCAAGTTGTGGGTTCAAAATACAACTACCTGCTGCAAACGTAAATATCAGCACATTCCAGAGTAAGACTTGTAAATTTCTTCACCTCTTGTTTTAGGGCAATAAGCCAATGTATTTGGCTTCTAAACATACATAAATTGTCAATATTTTTGTCACAAATGGCTGACCAACAAGGAAAGAGCAAAATAGCATTTTGCAATATTTTACTGCCCCAGGCAAAAGAATTGAGTATACTATTGCAATCTAAGAGTGAAAACATTACAGAGACTTTGCTTTGTAATTTGAACCAAGTCAGTATAAAAATCACAATCATAATAGTCTATTATATATTGGACCAAGTTTTATGGGAATTGAAGACTATTACTTCAGTAATAATGGTCATTGAACTGTGCTTCTCTTTATATTCTTGCACACACAATTACTCTAGTATCACATCAAACATCACTTGAATAGGTATTGGAATAGTTTGAAATTCACCTCCTCTCTTCCATAAAGCATAGTTAAGGTATCTTGTGCTGTTAATATAGGTGAAGAAGAAGACATATGAAGAAGAAGATATACAGTTGAACTGTAGATGTTACTCACAAGCATTGTGTGTGAAGAATGTTCATAGTATATAGAACTTACATATGTCCTCTATAAAATTTTTTTATCCCAATACATACAATCCAGGAACCCTATAATGCCACACTTGGGGCCCCAATGTCATTCTTATGCAGAAGGAAACTAAATGATTGTGAAAGAAAGGAGGAAATCTAAGCAGATGTAAAAACATATGTATATTTTGAAAAGGCAGCAATATAAAAGTAGGAAATTTATATAATAGTCCTCACTCCACTATTCTGGACCAATGGAATAGATATAATCTTTTCAAAGCACATAGCTAGAATATTTGATTTGCAGCACATGTAAAGGTTTTCTTCTGGTCAAAGACTGGGCTCAAACTAGCTCAAAATTGTGTGAAGAGTTCTCATGTCTCTCCTAATTTTTTTAAAAAGCATTAATCAAGAGATAAATACGTGAAAATTTGAATTAACAAAGTAGGCTTCCAGAATGTTTTTATTTATAGCTGCCAGGCACTCTCTATGATTAGTCATTAATTTCAGAAAATCTAGGAATTCAAAAGCTGAAATAATTTAATGGGTGAACTATATAAAAGTGCTTATGCTGATAAAGCTAGATAACGTATGAAGTGACAAAGATGGTAGTCAGGAAAGAGTATGTTGTATTATTCAGAGACGTGTTATTTTCCATAAAAATCCAAATGCTTTTCAGCATGCAGGCATTTAATAATGCTTTCTGGGTTAATTAACTATCTTTGGGGGGAGCTAGAGAAGAATTTCTGAATACACATATTATTATCTGTACTTGGGAGTACTGACTTAGAGATGATCCAAAACACAGTGCTTGCTTACAAGTACATTATCCATCTAAGAAAAAAACCCCACCTTCTTAACTACTATTTTATTTAGGGCATTTCCCAGATTTATAATATAAAATTACAGCTCTTTAAATGGCAGAAAGAAAATATGTTGCATACCATCTACAGCTTTCTTTCATTTCACTCTCTTTTCAATTTTTGTGCCAGGTTTGTATGCTTGCTTGTTTTTCCCTGTCAGATTTGGCATACAACTGACCTCTGTGAAGTTTGCTCAACTATAGGTGGAAAAGGAACTAAAACAAAAGAAGTGAGGACAGAATTGTTTGTGAGCCATTCAACACAGCTGTTATAAATATCATACACTTGCATTATGCCGTGCCCTTTTACATAAAAAAGAATTGTGATTGCCATCATTCGGAGCTGTTTTCCTTTGTTTTTCATGAAGAAATTTTTTTCATCTTGTTAGCTTTATTAATTTGGTTTTGGGTGGTTTTGCTTCTTGTCAACCTTTCCTTAAGGACTTTGATTTTTTTTCCAGCTAAAACACATTCTCTAAGACTTATCTGGCAGTAAAAAGAAATGTGTTTTCTAAGCTTAATGTAAAACAGGAGTACTAAATTGCATGTGTATCCTCATGTTCTTATTACCAGAGACTGACCCTAATCCAAAGATTTCATCCTGTGGGTCAGTAGATTAAGTCAGATTTTTTGACTTCTTAAATTTTATTTGGAGGTAAAATTTTGCTGCCCTTACTCAGAATGGGTCAGATTCCAGTTTTTTAATGTGTATTAACATAAAATTGTATGATTTTATATAATAACACTTAGCTGTGGGGGATAATCAGCTGGAAATTAACTCAGTGCTTCATTGTGACTAACAAGTTAATGTTACCCTCAGATAGACTCCCTCAAGGTAAGCAAGGTAGACTATGTAAGAATGTGTGTGTATTATCCTATTTTCAGTGGTAAAGAGACCATTACATGGATATTCTGAGATTCAGGATTGAAAGAAGATAATGAAGAACCTTGGGGAAACAGAAATTTGACAATACAGACCTCTTTAGACTAGTAAACAAGACTGCAAATTGAGCAAGTAAAATTTATATTGAACTATCCCAAGTCTTACTACCTATTTGAATGTTTGTATCCTCATGTTCTTATTACCAGAGACTGACCCTAATCCAAAGATTTCACCCTGTGGGTCAGTAGATTAAGTCAGATTTTTTGACTTCTTAAATTTTATTTGGAAGTAAAATTTTGCTGCCCTTACTCAGAATGGGTCAGATTCCAGTTTTTTAATGTGTATTAACATAAAATTGCATGATTTTATATAATAACACTTAGCTGTGGGGGATAATCAGCTGGAAATTAACTCAGTGCTTCATTGTGACTAACAAGTTAATGTTACCCTCAGACTCCCTCAAGGTAAGCAAGGTAGACTATGTAAGAATGAGTGTGTATTATCCTATTTTCAGCGGTAAAGAGACCATTACATGGATATTCTGAGATTCAGGATTGAAAGAAGATAATGAAGAACCTTGGGGAAACAGAAATTTGACAATACAGACCTCTTTAGACTAGTAAACAAGACTGCAAATTGAACGAGTAAAATTTATATTGAACTATCCCAAGTCTTACTACCTATTTGAATGTTTTTGAATGCATTTTCCTGGATTCCACATGACCAAACATTATTAAAACAAACTTGTGGTTTGATACTTTTAACAGTCCCTTTTCTTGAACTATAAATTAACTTATTTTTTTGTAGATCAGGTATGTTTTCCTGCATTGCAATTTGGCCTAATATTCATTTAATCTAACAGACTCCCTAAGTGTGTAAAGCATATCTTTTTCACACATGAGGAAAAAAATCTTTTTAATATTTGGCAAAGCTATTGTACTCAAACAGTGAAGTTGATTTGCATGTGCACAACAATTTCAATATGCTCTAAATGCACATACAGAGTCTCTATCTTGTGGATGCACTCTTTTAAGTCTTTCAGGATTCATGCCAGATTCATGCTGGTCCCCACCAGCTCAAATTCCTGGACACTAAACAACTCAGAACACAGGGGAATCAGAAATACAGTCATTAGTGTAAAAAAACAGTAGTCCACTATGCAAAGAACATAATTTTCAGGTATAATTAAGATCCCAATTGTTTTACATTTCCTCTGTAATCACTGGAGGCATGAACAGCCAGAATTTATCAATCAATTTTTTCCCAATTCTAGACTACTTCACCTGAGCAGCTAAAATAATGTTAAATGTGTTTGAGTCTTAGGCTATAAATGTTTGTTGGTTTAAATGATAACTTGTGTAAAGGAGCCTTCCTTCCTTTTCTTTTAGTGTTAGGAAGCAACAGTATCACTGAGCTTTTGACTGCCCACTTCAGGCTAGGCTTCCATCTGATTCCAATATTTTACTTGGTTCCATTTCAGATGGAGCCCAGTTCAACAATATTTTCAAGAACTCAAAACAGAAAGGTAAATGAATGGTGAATACATTAATAAAACTCTTATTATGATGTTTTTCCACCTTTGAGACTATGTCTGGGGAAGGAAACCTATCTTGCTTCTTTTCTCTCTCTCTGTTTCTCAATCTGGCAAGCAGCATGGTAGCACCCATTTACTGATCAGGAAGAAACAACATATCCTAAGAACTTCTCCTGCTATCTGTTATTTATCCCTCATAATGCCTGCCTGAAGCAATTTAATCTCTCAGCACTATCTTTGCCAGAAGAGTGGTTGGTGAGTGATGATGGAGATGACAAAGTTTATGAACAGTTAGACAGAAATAGGAAGGAGGCCTAGCAACATTGTTCTGTGAAAATATTAGGCCACATTTGACTAAGAACATATGGACTGTAAGGGACACATTTTGTCTTGACAATGTACAAGGAGTAAACTGAGCAGCAGAGGAATTAGTCAGTGTCTTGACTTCTATTCCATAAGTGCAGTAGACCTTACTGTCACCTTTTTCATGCTTCTACTTATGACATGATTCTTTTTCTTTAGTTTAGTATTTGTCATTCACAAATGTGTAAAATCTGGATGGTATTTTCAAAAGAAGTCTGACAGTGTTGCAACTGTAAGTTTAGTTTATATTTTTTATGCCAAAGTTTTCCAAAAGAAAATTTTCCAAAGGAATTTGCTGCAGACTTATTAATATTACTCTTTTTATTGGGGTGTTAATACAATTTTCTATTCTTTTGACATTATATGGTTACAAGAATCATACTAGACTCCCTTATAGACTTCCCAAGTGGGTTTTTTCAGAAGACTTTATGGTTAAGAATTTTTTAAACTTCTAGAATAAACAACATGACTGTTGTCTTCTTCTTAGAACCTCAGCAGCATCTTTAAACTTTTCACACGCAACTAGTCAATAATAAATTTGCTGTTTGGGTCACAGAAACTAATTCTGTAAAGGCTGAAAAAGGACATTTGAGAAAAACAGGGTTGTTTTCATTACCTGTTCTATCCCTTTCCCATATCAATCATACAACAAATCTCAAAGCATATTTACCCAAAAGAAGCATTATTTCATCTCTAACATTTCGGGAATGACCTTTAAATAATATGTGTATTGTCATGCAGTATCTATGTAGAGTTTTAGTTTAAACATAATGAACAGTCATAGAACATGAAACACTGCTAATGTTTTTATAAACTATCTGTCATACCTCAATTGACATTTTCAATCAAATCCCTTGAGGGTGCTTGCTTCTACAAATAGCAGCCACAGTATGCACTTTTTTAATCATAAGTTTTCTATAATGGCTAACTAATAATTTCTACTGTCACTTAGCATAGACTTTTTTCTGTGGAAAGCACCATATGTTCACTCTCTAACCATGCCAAAGTTACTGCAAAAGATGATGTGCAACTGAAAGAAGAAAAAAATGTAAAATGTAAAAAGTGTCAAATATAAGTGTAAAAGCAGAGCAACTGATTCTCTGGAATCAAACTACCATTAAAGAAGGCTCTTCATCTGTTGGAAACTTTTAGTTTTCCTCTGCACTTCCTCTGTTTTCTACAAAGAATTTTTCATCAATTATGTTATGTCTGGTAGAGGATTTAGGGATTGATTTCAGTATGCTTTGTATCAGACATTTATTTTGATCCAAAATATTCATAAGGGAGAAAAAGCAAACTGCAGTTACACATAAGACAGTATAATCTTCAATTTTTATGCTATTAAAAATTCAACGTAAATTTTCATTTTGGAGGAATACAGATCTAAGAATTGGTCTAAAATCTCACCAAAATAGGTAACAAACACACATTAAAAACATAGAATAAATCAACAATATCAGTGAGATAAACCCAGCAATCTACTGGGGTTTTTTTGCCAAGATTATCCTGACAAGAAAAAAGACTAATGAGGTAATTTCTTTTGCCAACCAGACAGCCTGTGAAGAGGAATGTGCCTAGTAATAACAGTAAAAATCCAATGCCCAAAGTGACATCATGGTTTTTCAATTCACAGAAAATATGGTCATAGTGTGTCATGCATTAACAGTGTCCTCAGCAATCTGACTTTATGCTCCCACTAAAGAATGTCTGTAAAATGGACTTACACGTGTAAGAGATGTCAGATTAGCAACTAGCAAATTTACGGGGTGTTGGGAAAACAGAGCTGGCTCTTCAAACACTGCAACTCCACGGAGGTTGGCTGTTAGTCATCTATGTGTCTGCGGATTCCAGCCAACCTCTCCTGAATTTTTTTCTCCTAGTTTATTTGGCTTGTGTGCTGGAGATAAGAACGATTTTGATTTACATAGTGCTGATATTTTTCCTAGCTTTTAATATGTGTTTCTCTTCAGATAACATCAACTTTTCATTGCATTTTTAACTTCTTCTGGTCACTTAATAACCAATTTTAAAGAACTATCCATGGATTAAAAACTATATTTCCTGAATAAATTAGCATGCATAAATCACTATGTATATATAGATTTATTTCCATATATAGAAATTTTATTGCTTATATCCATTACTTAGCATTTATTTGCATTGAATTTTGTCAAGCCCTTCATTGCCCAGACCTCTTGTTGGGTTTCCTCTCACAGCTGTGAAAAAGTAAATTGTCAGGCCCAAGATCATTATCTAAGATTTCCCCATAAACAGTAAAGTGTGTGATTCATCTTTCTGTAAGCACAAATGGATGAATCAGCTTCCTAACGTATATATCTTTCCAAACTCTCTACTGGAACCTTAAACGCCAAGTTTAGTCTGGATATCAAACTTCTAGATGTCTAAACTTAGCTTACATTAATTTAATCCTTAGTATCATAAGATCTTTCTACTACTTAGTATATGTACATTTATCTAACTCTATTAAAAATAATTTTCCAATTGTTTAATCAGCAACTTCTGTGACCTCAGTGTCCATTATCTTTATGAGACTGCTTGCAAATCTACCGCAGAGCACAAGGTCCTGGTGAAACCCCACTCATAATAGCTGTTTTGAAGGTTAGGTTATAAATTGAAATTAGTAATTTCATAATGTCATATCCAAATTCCTTTACAACTCTGGGGCGAATACTGTCTGTTTCTGGCAACTTGGTTTTGTTCATTTTCATCAACTTCATTTCAGTTAGAAGGAGCTTTTCAGACTTGCCTTACCAGCAATGTCTGTTATGGCTTTAATATTGCTGGATGCCTCTTGTACACAGTTTTGGGTTGCCATCTCTAGCAGTAATTTGACTTCCAAAGCACATAGAAAGAATTTTCTTATAATGATTTTCCTATGCTGCTTCTTAGATTTTTTTTTTTTTCATCTGGTTTATAATGATTCTACATTTGGTTATTAAGAGTGAATGTTGTTTTTCCTTTTATGCAATTGGAAACTACCACTTTAGGAAGAGGAGTTACAACTTTCCTTACTCTTATGGTTAGCCATACACAGCAAATAACAGTGTTTCAGTCCCTTCTTTTTTTTTTAAGTCCTAATCTCTCTTTTTTTTTTTTTTAAGATATTCCTCATGCCTACTGAAAACACTTTGCCATTTTATGCAATTTTTAGGTAATCTTGTATCTGTTTTGCTTAATTTTATAACATTTCTCTTTTGAAAGAAAACTAAAGAACTATTCTGTTGAATTGTGAATTTTATTTTTACTTTTCTAAGGTAGGTAATCAACGCAGTCACTATTAAAAAAAATTGGATCAAGCATCCTGCATGTCTCAATAACAAATAAAAAATATTCATTTCTGTGATTTCCTAGAAAAGAATTTCTCCAAAAAGCATTAGAATTTAAAAAATTTAACACATAATAGCACAATGTTCATCTAGTCTATGTGTGAACCATCAAAATCGCTCAATATGATTATGTTTATTATTATTACTACTATGTTTTGGGGTGGTTTTTTTACTACTTTTCAATATTTTTGAAATATTGAAAACTAGTAATAATAGACTAGTATCTTGTCTAGATTATTGAGTTCTAATTTTAAAAACTTCAGGTATGGTGTTTCAAGCTACTGAGATTGCCTGTTATGTTTGATGTGGCTAATTGCAGACCAAATAATTTTGCTCTGCCTTATTACTAACTTTTAAATCCCCTTTCTTACATAAATTTTGTCAGACACCTGTTTGGCATTGCACACGGAGCACACCAGGCAATGCAATGAAGTCCTCCTCCCCAGCTGGAGTTCATAGCTGGCATTTCTTTCCAGAACTGATCCATGTGCCATTGGCAACTACATACTCTTCAAAGACTAACTTGTTCTAGAAGTTTGGAATGGAACAGAATAGAGTAGAATAGAATAGAATTTAGCAGTTGGAAGGGACATATAATTATCATCTAATCCAACTGCCTGATCAATTCAAGACTGACAAAAATTTAAAGTATGTTCTTGAGAACATCATCCAATTGCCTCTTAAATACTGACAAGTTTGGGATATTGACCACCTCTCCAGGAAGCCTGTTGCTTCTTCACTCAGTAACAAAATTCTTCCTGGAGCCTAAATCCATAGTTTTTAACCATTTCTATGTGTCCCATCACTGAGTAGCAGGGAGAAGAGAACAGCACCTCCTCCTCCACTTGCCCTCCTCGGGAAGCTGTAGAGGGCAATGAGAACTCCTTCCAACACTTTCATCAGTTTTGTTGCCCTTCTCTGGACTTACTTGAGGGCCTTCTCATTGTTCCTAGAATGTGGGAACCAGACTGCACACAGCACTCAGGTGAGGCTGCACCAATGCTGAATACAGGGGATTTAACACCAGCTGGTGTTGCTGGTTTTGATGTACCCCAGGATGGGGATTGCCCTCTGGGCTGACAGGGCACAAGACTGCCTCATACTGAGCCTGCAGGACTCAATACTGCACAGGACACCATGATCCCTTTGCAGGGCTGCTCTCCAGCCACTCATCTCCAAATTTTTACTTTTGTCCGATGTCACTCTGTCTTAGGTGCAGAGTCTGGCATTTGGCCTAGTTGAATTTCATCCCAGTAGTAATTTTGCAAAGTTCCAATCTATCTGCATCCCTCTGCAAGTCATCTTGCCTCAAGAGTCAATAGCACATCCCAGTTTAGTATCAACAGCAAACTTGCTAAAGGTCCATTCAACTCAGGCATCCAAATCGTTGATAAATACTATTAACAGATCTGGCCCTAAAGCTGAACCCTGAGGAACACTTCTGATGACTGTCACCAGTGAGAAATAGCCACACTCACTACCACCATTTGACCTCTGCCCTTCAGCACACTGTGAACCTGCTTGTCCCAAGTTCAACACACTGTCTGGAAGGATGCTGTGATGGAAAACACCAAAAGCTTTACTAAAAATCCAGAAAAAAGTACATCCAGCATCTTCTATTCATCCACTAAGTGGGTGACTTTTTAATAGCAGGATATCAAACTAGTTAAACAGGACTTTCTTTTCTGAACCCTGCGTTGACTGTATTTGATGATTTAATTGTTCTTATAATGCTTTTCTATATGCCTCAATATGATCTTTCAATCTCAGTCTCATCTTCTCCATAATCTTCCCAGACTAAGAGGTCCATAGTTCCCTGGATCTTCTCTAACCATTTTGTACATAGGAATAGCATTGGCTAGCTTTCAGTCAGCAGGGACTGCCCTTTTTTAGATGATCGAGAGAGCTCCTGTCATAACATCTGCTACTTCCTTCAGTACTCTGGGATGAATCCTCTCAGATTTTGTGGTTGTGTGAACATTCAGCTGATACAGCTGGTACCATACCCTTTCAGTCATTGCAAATGAAAAGTTACTGGTTCCCATGCTTGTGTTCTTTCAACTCAGGGGAAAGGGCATCCCAAGGTCTATCACTACTTGTAAAAGCAGATTCTAAAACCTCACTGACTATCTTGGCTTTTTCTTAATTCATGTTAGTCAGATTACCATCTTCAAAAAGTATTGGTCTGATGTTTTCTATATATCTGTTCTTGTTATTAATATGCTTTTTAAAAGTCCTTCTTGAAATCTGAAACAGCACTGGCCAATTCCAACTCGAAATGGCTTTTTTTTTTGTTTCTTCTCTTCACATGAATGAACAGCACTGTTCTTCCTTCTTACTTCCTGAGGTCATAGAATTATTTTTTTTCCCTTTTGAGATTCATAAAAATTTCCCAGCTCAGCCAACTGGTCTTCTGTTCTGTTAGCTTGACTTACGGCACAACAGAATTGCCTACTCCTGATCTTATATATCACTTATCAATTTGGAAAGCAAATACTTTGTTAGGAAAAACAAGAAGGAAAAAGGGCCTTTAATACATGTTCCTACTTACACTGATTCCTTTTCTTCCTAATGAAAGAAGAGCATGCTTCTTTCATTAGAAGAGATGCTTTTTTCCACTTTGTAAATTCTCTTGAACATCTAAGCATGATTTTACTATTTTAAAATTATGTCCCATCTATTGATGATCAATTATATTTGAGGATACTGCAAGTATTCTGTGCCTTTGAAACCAGCATGGAAATCCCTGTTGCTTTCAGCAACACAGGATACAGTTTGAAAGTGAAGCAGTGGACCTGCTGTGAAAGAAAAGCAGGAAAGCAAAAAATGTGGAGTATATACTTCTATTTAATGATAACATTGCTAGAGAGACCCTGAAGGTACAAGTTCTAAACTACTTTTGAACTTTTTTTTTAAATATGAGGAAAAGCACTTAAAAAGTTGACATACATGCTTAAGATACACCTTGATAAATTTGATAGCCTACAATTACAGATAATTTGATCACTCAGAAAGTTTATTTTCTACATGTTCTCCTAATTGTTACTACAACCAAGATCGTAGAATATGAAAAAAGTCTATGTTCAACTAAACGTTGCTGTTCGATCTGAGCATTGTACTGAATATGATTACCTCAGTTTTAAAATTAAGTGTTAATTTCTATGGAGATTTAAAAGATCAGAAATACACAATTATAGTGCTTTATTTTGCTCCATTTGTGATATATTCTTCCTTTCATTTTTTTTCTAAAACTGTATTTTTAGGAGAAAAGTACAATGCTACCTGTCAAATAGGAGCACATTCTTTCACAATAGGAAAGAGAAAAGCTAGTTTTGCCTGCAGATAATTTGAGAAATCACAGTGCAGTGACTAATTAAACAGCAGCAGTAACTATTTTTTTAAATTATAAAAGAGGAACACCTATGAGAAACCGATCTGATATTATTTTGTAAAGAACAAAGACAGATAGGATCTGTTAAAACCAGTTACTATTCCATTAAGTAATGGAACACATACAAAAAGATATATTACTATCTTTAAAATGTCAAGATAGCAAGACGAGTAGTTTTATAAAGAATAAGAGTGAATGAACTTGAAGAGGGGAAACTTTGATTTTTGTTTGTTAATTACTCAATAAATTTTAAAAATTGCTATGATACAATAAGTTAAAAACAGTCCTGGGGAAAATTTTAGAAGTGGTTAATTTTTTTTGTGATATTTTTAAGTGAACAAGTGAATACATGTGCTATAGGAAATAACCCTAAATTAGTGTGAGAACAGATTAAATGACCCAGTTTCAGATTCTCTTCTATGAAAGAAAATGCTGTGTATTAAGGACTTAAGTGAAGTCCCATTGCAATCAATGGAAAGACTACAGATGGAGCAGATTCAAATAATCACTTAGTCCTCTGGTAAAATACACTTTAAGTAATACATCCTTCAATTTAAAACAGACTTGAAAGTTTGGGAAATCTGTTTTAGTTCTCAGTTTAAAAAGAACAAACCCAAACTTGTCTATTGCTATGTTTTGTATTTGTAGAAGACCTTACAACTCCTAAGAATATGTAGACAAATATCCATGAGCCCCATTGGAGGCTTTCAATGCCATGACATTTCTAGGCTTATTTTGCCATAGGGTCTTCTTGAGAACAGCTTATGCTTCCAACAAGAAGTGCAAGTAAAAAAAAGTTGTCAAGAGCAACATAAAGAACTGCCATCCTCAGTGTAAGACTAAGATCTTAAGCTGAGTTTTCTCTATGAAATGGATATTCCAAATAAACAATTAAATAACTGAACATTTGGTTGAAACTAAACTTTAAAAAGACATATCTTTATGAGACCTTGAGTTTTTTTCTTGCTTTTAAATTTATAGAAAATTCTTTGATTTTTGAACCTCAGGACAAGTTCATATAACATGCTTAATAGCTTGCCTGGTTACAGAATTTTATATATGACCAGAAAATTCTGATATGAGGAACTGTTTTCAAACTAATGGCTGAAGGCAAAAATGAAGGTCCTCAAAGGTAAAAGATATGTTTTTGTGTAAAGAATACAGCACTACTTTGAAGTAACATTTGTGGTTAAAAAGTCAAACTAAGCATCAAGTTTGTTATCTAAATTTAGCTTTTCATGTAAAAAAACCTGACTTTAAAGCATCCCTGCTGGTTTTAAGTTGCCGCAGCCTGCAACACTCAGATGAGACAGGACTGTCCACCTTTGAAATTCATCTACGCACAGTCATCCATGGTTCATACACAACTTGTTCGAAAGATGAATGCTGTGGATTCCTCTTCCCTTTAGCTCTCTGCTGGCAGCAAATTTGTCAGAGGCAGTTGGTCTGCTCTAAGGTTTTACCTTCTCTTCAGAAAATAAATTAGGAGTATTAAAACTTCAGAAGATAAGATGCCTCTGAAGCACTGTTGAACTCTGCTGCTAGGCAGGAGGTAGGGGAGAGGCATTAAGTATTCAATGCTGACATTTCTGCTAAAGGCTGCAGTAGGTCTTGAGCAAGTCATTAAAGTAGTTTGTGTTAGGAAATATACTTTTTATGAGGTTTTAAGTATATTCATTCTATTTTCTCTATTATTTCTATTGAATTAAGACTACATCCTATAGTCCTTTTCTGTAAAAAACTGTGATGAAACATGCTCATTATTATATCCATTGAAACAGACAGTTAACTAGTAACTGATTTCAGTAGTGTGTCATCAGATACTGTTGTTTTTTGGTTTTTTTTTTCAATGAGGGAGCAAAAACCCCAAACCTTATAATTACTAAGAATAATTTTTTTAAAAAATTGAATTACTATTATGCAAACCATTTCTAATCCTGTTAGAATGTGTGATCTACATTTCCATAACTCACCATTAACAGTCTTATTACATGTGAACACATTACCAGCACAGAGAATATGAATTACAGCAATATAAACCACATTCTATCAGGCATTATGTCTCCATTGTCCCTTTCTCATTCACACCCACCATCACTTTCAGGCAAGGAGCTGCTATGGAAAGTATGAAACATAAAGAAATAACACCGAAAAAGGCATGGAGAAACATCAGAAAAGGGCAAAATGCAACCAGGACTATCTTACATATCCTGTAGAATTAATATTGAAAAACCTAATTACCCAAATGTTGAGGGCAAAGTGCAAACTATTCTTCAGCAAAATACACAGTTAAGAGAGTGTCTGTTCTCATTAAGGGATTAGTAACTAATGGCTTTTGCCCTTAAGAGACAGTTTTAAATGCAAAATACATTGTGAGCAACATGCCATTTTCAAAAATCTAGCCATACTTTCTTCTTTATAAATCCTAAGAAACTTGTCTTTGAAAAACCTACTCAAAAAAGAATTTAGATGATTTTTTTAAGAGAATTTAATTTAGAAATTAGGAATTTACAAAAACTTGAGTACCAAAAAATTAAAGTTACTCTCAAGAATGTCAGTATTTAGAAACTTTGACTGTTAAAACAGAAAATTGAAACTAAAAATAGCAGTTGCCTTCTGTTCAGCCAAAAGGAAAAAAAAAACCCTAACACACCAAAAACCACCCACCTCTCCAACCAACCAACTAAATAAATGAACAAATAAGTAGAAATAACTTGAATGTGAAGTTTCTGATTTTAGTGTGCTAAAAATGATGTTATAGCAACAGTGATTCCAAACAACTGTGTTAATGGCCATACTCCTAGGAGCATGGAAGTGGTAGAAAGTATAGAGATATCTGAAAATATTTCTTTGCACAAGCAATAACTGTAGCTGTCATTTTACTTAAAACTGGTTATTACAAACACTTTAAAATATGACAAACAACTCAGTAATGCATGTTGGGATGTGTGAAAGTATTCATGTGGACAAGCATGAAAAGATCTGAAGATTCATGGTTTTACCATGACAATGCCTTGGACAGAAGTGTTTACACCAGGAAACAGACATTTTTAATGATATTTTGAGTTTCTTTGCCAACTTAATGGCTTTTTTTTATTATTGTTTTAAGGGTCAATAGATTTCCACAAACATACATAGTGTGGCCTATGGTATGCCACTACATCACTTTTTCTCAGTGACAGAGAATACACACAAAAAAAGCATTTGTAATAATCCAGTAAAATTTAGTATTTAAAGAGAATGGGGGAAATGCATATTTTGTTTTGTCAATAAGCAAATAATTAGGAAGCTGGTTGTAAAACTACAGTTGTATCGTGTAGGTAATGAAATGTTCACATGTGATAAAAATATGTTCAGTTATTCATAAGATGTGGACTTCTTTGTATTGACTAAAAAGATCAATAAGAGAACAAGATACAAAGTGTGTTTTGCAGTTGATAATTGCAGTCCCATAGACTGAGATATTTGATACCGTGTCTAAACACTGGAAATGAGATTTCAAGGACAGCATTAAGAGGAACTTCCAGAACTGCCTTCAAGCCATGCACTCATATGCAAATAGACAGTTAAGGAGAATGAACTGTTTCCTCCAGTTCAGACCCACAATCTATTCCTTCCTTTAATAAGTGGTCAGTTAATCCTGCTTCATCAGAAAAATTGAAATCAATATTCTTCCAGACCTGGAAGAACACCAGGACACACCAAATGAGCAAGGGCATAATCATGTTGTGCATTATTTTTAGTAGAGAAAACTCACTAGAACACATTACACCAGATTCTTTAACAAGCCTATAAAAGCTAAAACTGTGTCTACAGTAAAATAAGAGCATTCTTTATAAATTCACATAAGCAAAACAGCAATTCATTAAGAAGGAAAACTTACAGGCACAAGAGAAAGCCATGTCCACATGCCAAAAGACAAGCCATCAGGGAAGAAGGCTGACCTAGCAGAACACAGACACTTGGCTGGAACTCAGTAAGAAAAAGGAGAGTTTTCAACCTTTGGAAGAAAGGGTGGCAACTCAGGAGGACTGCAAGCGATATTCTGGAGTAATGCAGGTGGAAAATTAGCTGCACCACAGCTCAACTAGTACTTGATCTGGGCACTAGCATAAAAGATAACAAAGAAGCCTTTTAGAAAAAGCAACAGAAGACCTAATTTTAAATCCTCCTTACTGGATACAGGGGGAAACAGTGACAAATGAGGAATAGGCAGAGGTACTTAAAACTTTTCTTTGTTTCAGCCTTTAATGGTGAGATCAGTTGTTCTTCAGGTACCCACCTCTCCAAGTTGGGATACAGGGACGGGGCTGAATGTAGCCTCCATAATCCAAGAGGTTGTGGTCAGTGATCTACTACCCCCCTTAAACACACATAAGTCTATGGGGACAGATAGTACCCACCCAAAGGTACTGAGGGAATTGCTAGAAGCACTCATCAAGACACATTCATTAATTTACTAGCAGCCCTGGTTAACCAGGGAGGTCCCAGCTGATAAAAAGTTGGCAGGTGTTTCCCAGCTACAAGAAAGGCCAGAGAATGGATCTGGGGAGCAACAGCCCTGTCAACCTGACCTTGGTTCTAGGGAAAGTCAAGGAGCACATCATCTTGAACCCAGTCATATGGCACAAGCAGGACAACCAAGGAATCATGTCCAGCCAGCAGGGATTTATGAAAGGAAGGTGCTGCTTGACTGACTTGATCTCCTTCCATGACAAGATGCTCCAGTTAGTGAATGAGGATGTTGTCATCTTATTGCAGGGGTTCCATACTGTTGTCTCCTTATCACAAAGGTTTCATACCTCCTTGGTGTTGTTTCATGGGCTGCTCCTCCAAGCACTGCCTCTTTCTTTTTCACAAACAAGCCACATGACTCCCATTCCCTCTCAACTAGCCAACCCACTCTTTATAGCACTCTTCTTCTCATTGGTCACAGCTGTGGCCTGTTAAAGTCAGGCCTGTTCCTAATCTTTGCTAATTGGCACAGCTGCAACCCCTTAGGGGTAAGATTACTTTCTACACTATCTTTATTTTCTTATATTTTCTCCCCCTACATGAGGGAAAGGCTGTAGATGTTGCCTGCCTGGATTTCAATAAAACCTCTGACACCATTCTCCACATTATTATCCTGGTGAAATTAGCTGCTCATGGCATGAGTGAATGCACTGTTGATGGGATAGAAAAGTCTCTGGATGGCTGGGCCCAGGGAGTGGTGGTGAATGGAGGTAAATCCAGTTGGTGGCTGGTCACCATGGTGTTGCCCAAGGATCAGTGTTGGGGTGAGCCCTGTTTAAGATCTTTATCAATGATCTGAACAATAGCATTGAGTGCATCCTCAGTCATTTTGCAGATGACACCAAGTTTGGGGGGGAGTGTTGTCCTCTGGAGGACAGGAAGGCTCTGCAGAAAGATGTGAGCAGGCTGGGTCAATGGTCTGATAACAATTGTGGGAGGTTCAACAAGGCAAAGTGCCAGGTGCTGCCCTTGTGTCACAACAAGCCCAAACAGTGTTACAGACTTGGTTAACAAGTGGACTTGATGACCTTAAAGGTATTTTCCACTTAATGATTATATGATTCTAAGAGTATATATAAAGCTGCTGAGTGAAAAAGGATGGGGATACTGGTCAACAGCTGGCAGAACATGAGCCAGAGCATTGCCAAAAAGGCCAATGTACCAGATGCATCAATGCATTGTGGCTTGTATCAGAAATAGTGTGGCCAGCAGGATAAGGGCAGTGGCCATCTCCCTGATCTTGACACTGATGAGCCCCACTTTGCATCATGTGCTCAGTTTTAGGGCCCCCAGTGCATGAAGGACATTGAAGTGCTGGAGGAAGTCCAGAGCAGGGCAACAGAACTGGTGAGGAGTCTGGAGCACAAGACTGGTGGGACCAGCTGACAAAGCTGGAGTTGTCTTGCCTGGAGGCAAAGTAACAAGGAATAGGACAAGACAAAACCACCCCAAAGTTGTGCCAGGGGAGGTTTTGATTGGATAGAAGGAAAAATTTCTTCATCAAAAGGATTGTCAAGCATTGGAACAGGCTGTGAAGGTCAGTGATGGAATTGCCATCCCTGGAGGTATTTAACATATGTATTGATTGTCACTTAAGGACATGATTTGGTGTTGGACTTGGCTGTGTTAATGCGTTCATGCTTAGACTTAATGATCTTAAAGGTCTTTTCCCAACTGAATGGTTCTAGGATTCTACAATTAAAATCTCCAGTTTTAGTTTTCATATCACACATGCAAGGGATCATTTCAGTGGTGTTTTGCAGTTGGACGCACATGTACATTTTCACAGATATGAGATTTATTTGCAAATTTTGACCCATCCCTTCTCAATTACAGTGTTGGGTGTGTCTGTATGTGATTTATAATACTTATACTATAATATTAACATACCTGATACATCAATTATCTTATGTTCAGGATTTCAGCAAGGTAATCTCTATGTTCATATTGCTTCCTGAGAAACTAACAGATTTCTTCTCGTCAAGGGGATCAGAGCTTGCAAATAGTTACCTGCAGCCTATGGAAGTCCAGAATTTCTTTATTCTTATCTGTCTGTTCAACCCAGGCCTAATTAGGGATTGATCCTGAATTGCATTTCTAGGTCTTTAGTACATCATAAATAATAAATAGGTAACAGTAATAAACTGACTTTACCGTACTGCAAGAGTTCATTCTATAGCCAAGGTGTTGTTTTGTGTGAAACTAACAGCACTGAACTTAAGATTATTTGCCACTTAAATAAATAGAACTGCCTTCAATATACTTTCTGAACTGCTTCTCCATGAAATCACCTTGTCAACTGGAAATCTACCTGACAATCAGATACTGTAGCATAAGTAACTACAAAAAAATTTCAGTGTTAGCATATCACTCCCACAGGAATCCCATTTATATTATGAGTGACACAAAATTTAAGAGCTGTCTCTTGGTACTGACCCTCAGGTACTTTTCAGCAATGTTTGCTACTTGTGTATAAATGTAACTCTTTATTTGAGAAGCAATACAGCCAGGTATAAGAGACTTGCAGTTTTCCATTGCCAGTATTTTTATTTCCTCACCCTGTGGACCATTTATTCCAGGGAGGGAAATCACTTCCTCTAAACAAGGAATTTAGAAAAAACAGTACAATTTTCTGATATTTGCAATTACAATAAGTCCAGTTCTGAATGGATAAATTATTTGTAAAAGTAAGATTCAATGTATTTTTAACTGTATATCATAGATAAATTAACAAAGGACCAACAGATCTCTAATCTTTAAAAAATAACACCTTTTTGTGATTTTCAACTCCTTTTTCTGTACAAGTGGAGAAAAAGTTTACTCCCCTTTCTGTTTTGAAATGTGTCTCTTAATGATAAATGAATATGGCAATGGCACATAGGGATTTCTGATTATACAATTTGTCTTCAGTGCCACTAGATACAATTTCCTGTTTCAATCTTCTCCACCTTTTTTCTGTTATATCAGAATTGCTAGGATTTTATAGATGTGTTTTTCTCTGCAACAGCTTGAAGATATCAGTAGAATGAAATGCAGTTAGTACTTAAGATCTGATAAAATATTGCTAATTTGTTTTCCAGCATATTTAATATTCAGATCTCCACAGACTAAGCTCGGGTGGGAAGAATGAAAACTGTTTAAGCACAGAAAATCTACAATTATGGACACTACACAGAATTCCAAAAAAAGAGAGCCACACAGATGAGAAACATTAAAAGCTCTGAAACACCTACATAGCATTCATGTCTCATAATAAATTTTAAATTGGTAACTTCCACTCAGAAAACTAAAAATCCAAGAACTTTAAAAACACAACTCAGTACCAGTAAATGCATTAAAAGTAAATGCAACACTGACAAGTGTTTTTCATCTGCCTGACAAATATAAGTAACGTACGATGACATAAGTTATTTGATTTCATTTTACTATTTAGTTTTAAGTCCTTCATTTGCTTAAGAATTATATATTTTGTATATGTACCTGACATTTTATTTTATTTTATTTGATATTTAATTGTATTTTTTTGACGCTTGTGTTGAAAGGAGATGGTATGCTGTAGAGGATTTAATCACCTCCTTGAAATCATTTTCTGATATAGCAGTATTACTTCTTTTGTTGCTCTTAGTTTAATTCTTTGTTTGTTTTTTAGCTTTGACTGCACATCTGTTCACTTCTTAAAGCAAGCCTTTCCTCTCTGATTTCTTGTTACACTGGTGAACAGAAATTTACAGAAATTTAACTGGTGTGGCCAGAAGGACTAAACCATAAAATTCAGTGACACACAGCTTAAACTTTAGTGAACAGGACACACAACATACTCATACCAAGCAAGCCCCCTGCCCAAATGCTGATTAAGGTACATCTAGGAAAGGGGATGCTTGCTCCCGCCCTTCAAGAAGATGGTGACCTGGCTCCCTCATCTAACACCACCTCCACTACACTACCACATATCTCTGAGTGTTCCTCTGCACCTCTGAGGGGCTATCTTCCAGCTGTGCATTATTTTCTGAAGAGATTGTCATTATAAACCACTAATGGTCTGTTTATCATGAAGCTGAAGACAATACCTGTGGCTTTCACCATATGTGAGGCCAACTGATGGTTTGCATCAACCTCTGCTTCTCCAGTTTATCTGTGTTACACAACGGGTGAAGTAAGCACCGTGAAAGTCACACAACACAGTTCCTCTATCCCTTCTTTGTTTTCCAGATCTGACAATCAGAACTGGGCAAATCTAATGGGGGTCACAGCTACCTGAGGGGTGCTTTCAGATAGGCTTCTTCTTTGGCTTTTCTATATGCATGTTCTGAGAAAAATCAAGCCTATCAGAGAAATAGCAACAAGCTTGTAGCCAGTATTTTACATTTTGAGGATGAGAGATTAGATGAAAAGCGCATTTAATATAGATCTAATTAAAAGGCAGGTTTATGTACACATCCTCCCTACCTCCAGAAACTCCAAAAATATTGAACTGTTGGCTTTACTGAGCACAGAGCATGTTCTGCTGAACACTATAATAATTGTTTATCAGTCTGCTGCAAGGTATCAGTTGTTCTCAGTTTGAGATAGTCAGTAATTATGTTAGAAGCTGATACTGTCACAGATTGCTGCCAACAAACAATGTATAAATTAAAATACCATTATTCAGCATATTGCACAGTATAAATTTTCCAGTATAATTCATTCCCTAGAAGTGGCAGCTGCTGCAACCTTCTAAGTACACAAAATAATCCAGCTATTTGCAGATGCATAGGTGTGCAGCCTCCTGGAGACTTTCTCCAAACAGCAGTTGAAGCACCTGACAGTTCATTGCAAGACCAAAGGAATTCAAAACCACTTTCCCTTTCATATTCATAGAAGCATAGAATTATTTAGGTAGGAAAGGACCTCTAAGTCACTGGGTACAACCATTAGCTTAACAGGTGCCAAATTCACCACTAAAACATGCCCCTAAATGTCATATCTACATGTCTTTTAAATACCTCCAGGGATGGTGACAACCACTAGTGCTACCATGGGCAGCTAATTCCAGTGTTTCATTCAAATAAATGTTTTCCTTATACCCAATATAAAAACTCTTACAGTTTTGACTCTGAAAACAGATAGTTATGTGGAAAACTTTTCTGTGGGTAATAAAAGCAATTTTTAACACTATTTTCATAATAATTTATGAGCAGAGCTCATCTTTTTAGCAATGGAGACAGAAACCATTGGGACCATTTTAGCATTCCCTTTATTGTTATTGAAATAAAAAGACACTTTTATAAAGAAGGAAAAAGTTCCAAATTAACAAGCCAACTGAACTAGCAAAGTATTATTCATGCACAAAAAAATCAAGAGCGTTGGCAACTGAAAGTACATGAAGATATTTTATGCTTGAGATTCAGAGAACAGATGAATGGAAACCTCTTGGAGGTTGTTCACTCTTTTGCCTCTAACTGGATTCATGAACTTGAGTCAATTACGCTTTCCCCATCTCAATTTGCACTAGTTTGAAGTGGGAAAATAATCACCCCTGGCCTCAAAGCAGGTTGTGAGCACTGAAAGGGAAACCCTGGGGCTGTCTCAGATGAAAAGTAGTGCTTAATGAAAGTGTGATTCTCCACTCTCTCTTACCTTGGTGTTACAGTCATGCAACACTTTCAACTTCCTGGAAAGAAAACTAAATGATGGTGTTGGGTGGAGTCCCTTTGGTTTTGTATTTTTTTAAATGATCTCTATGACTTCATCAGACATAATGGCTTTTCTGGTTCCCAGTGGACCCTAAACTTCTCAGATTGCTACTGAGCAGTAACTTTCCTCATTGGGAACAAAGTAAACATTGTTCTAATTGGATTTTTAATCTGAAGGATATATATATATGTTTATGTTTTTCTCCCCCAGAACACAGTGGATTGAGTGATTTTTTCTCTCTGTGTGTGTGCTTTTGTGTGTGTGTGCTATATTTGTGGCCTATCTGGATGTTTTCTCACAGTCTCATCATCACCACAGAAAGCAAAGTAATTTTAAAAGTCAAGACACAGAATTAGAAACTGAGTGCACAATCTTAGATTACCTCAGAGAGTCCATTTGTTATCAACTGTTTGTTCCTATGGGTTCAGTCAGCAAATTTATAGCCTTTTCAGGAGAAACAAGTACATGGTGTGACCTTGAAAATACACTAAAAAAAGGCCCATTCCTTAGTTGTGGTTTCACTTGGCAAAACAAATAAATGTAGATATATGTGTATAATGTGATAGTTTATTTTTGCTCTTGATTATTATCCAGATAGAGATTTTCTTGGGATTGACTGTGGCAATCCCAGTGTGATTCTAACCACATCTCTCTGGACTCTCTGCTCTATAGAGTGCCCTGGGGCATTAAGGTGGTATATCTGGCCTCGTAATAAACACTCATATAACATTAAAAGAAACTGCCTACTTAGCACTGACTTTTAGCATATTCCAAACTGGTTAAACTGCACTAGTGAGGCTTGGTTAGAAATGACCCTAGAAAGAGTTGGAGACTGCTGAGCAGAGGCAGATACAGATGTATTCATTCACCACTGAAGCAGAGCTGCATTTTTCTGTCATCAGAACTGAAATTCACTCCATGCTTTGTACAATAATCTGACAAACTTTTACCTGAAATGAACAAAAACACATTTCATTTGAGATACTGGCACTTGTTAATTTTAGTGTTCTCAAATAAATTTTAATTATAAATATTAAATTAATCAAAACCCCATCAGTGACTCATTTCTCTTTCCATATATACATACACATCTATGTAAGAATGTGCCTTATACTGAAATGAAGGAGACAAAGCTGTTTTTCTATGTATGCTGTATTCTTTCTATGTATGTATGCAAATATACCTGTCTTATATGATTGTCACCAGAGTGATAGATCCAAGCTGCTTATCCATTAAAGTAGCAACTGCCTTAAATGACCTAATCTAATTTTCTAATTAGCCATCTCTCCACATGAAAGTATTCTATGGATGAATTATGAGAAACATTGCAGATTAAGCATAGTTACAGTATGAAGTCTTGCATGCTCTGTAATTAGTACTAATACCGGCAACAATTTTGTGCAATAAATCAGCAAATGATAAAACAAAAATGTACAAATCTACACAATCCATGTGTTATTGCTATTTCTACATGGATATATATACATGTAAACACACAAATTCATACTGACTAGGTTTTTATGGAAGTTTGCACCAAGTTTCACTGAGAATCATAAACATCCTTTAGAAGACACTAGGAAAAAAAAACACTAAACAAAATGAAAGTTAATTGATTCTGTGCTTTGAATCCCTATCACAGAATTGCTGGTTGTACTTTAACCTTGGAATAGGTATTGATTGACATTTACCACATGGGACTTCATTACTTTACACTAGTATATCTGAATGTAAAGTGACATTTTCCAAATACAGGCAGACACTATCCTCTATGCAGCAATACACTCACACATTTATCTATGACATACTGGGGCACCTGTATTGACCTGATCCCCACATTGCCCAGAGTGGGTAACTACAATGTGTACTGCCTTTTTTTAGGGATATTCTTCTTGATTTGTTTTTCATGGAAACTAGGATGTAGGCAAACAAGAAGAAGCAGATGAGATCATCTGGATCATCTGGATGATGATCCATCCCAGCATGTAATTCAGATGATACACATATTGTGAATACAAAATTTCTTTTAGGTTTTCTGGCCTAGGCTTGGTGCTGAAAACCATCTTCTTCTCTGTACTCTGCTTCACTAAGGTCAGGTGAGATACTCAATCTATACAATATATTCTTCAGTCAATGAACAAGCTTAAGGAACTTCAGTGTTTGAATCAATCTTGTTTCCATTAAAAAGGACATTGGTTTCATTATGAAAGTATTTATTGACCTTTGAATAGATCTTCCCCACCATCAGAGGCAATTTTGGGAGAGCTTTTTGCTTTGACATATCATGAGACACCATAGTGGTGACAAGACATTTTGGGTTTTTTTAGTATCTATTTTTAAATATTTGGAATACCTTTTCCCTGGAAAAAGGCTGCTGTCTTCTGTTGAGAAATGAGAATGCATTTGATATTGAAGTAAACAGGAGGAAAGCCAAAAACTTGGCCCAGGATTTCTTACATAGGCATGTTATTTCCCAAAAAATATTGTAGTGTATTCAAAAGACTTATTTCTTACCAGAACTTGTGCATGGGTTATTTCACATAATTTAAAAAAAATTAAAAATAAACTGAAATTTGCAGTCCTGTATTTTATACTTATTTAAATAGAATATGTCAGGACAAAATGCTTATAGGATCATGATTTTATAGATATTCTCAATGAAGCAACCCTGGCAAAATTCTACAGTAATATAATACAAGCTTTGTTCCAAAGGTTACTGAAACAGCACAGAAAAATATCCAAATTATCTACAGATCCTTCTTGTAGCGAGCCAGGATGATGAAGGCTGCCACATAGAAACTGCTTCCTGTTAATCATTCACATTTAAACTCAGTTTGAAACTCCACTTCATCCTCCTCCCTTTATGGTTACTGTGATGCTGCCACAAAGGGAAGAGTCTAGTTCTTAGGCAAGTGGCTTACAAAAGATGCAAATATTTAACATCTAGACAGGATAGCATAAAAAAAAATGTATTTATATTGTGAGAGCTTGCTAATAACAATTTTCTGTAAACTGCACTAGCCTCTCTTCCTAACTACCTAGAGCTGCAGGCCCAGATGGAGACCTTTATACCCTGATCCTAAAGGAACAAATTGCTCCCTGAAGAGAAGTCAAGCAAAAAGAAAAGCTTGTCTTTTTTTTTTAAATTCATAAATAAGTGAAAGTTCTTTTTCATGTCAGTTGTAGTTATTTCATGCATTAATTAAGAAACCAAATGGTTTACCTATTTTCTTAGAAGATTTGATTGTTCTTCAATAGATGTAAAGGACTTTTTCCACCAAAATATCTTTTGCATGTGACAAGAAGTTGGTTAGAACATGGTGATAACAATGTCAAGGCCATGGGTTCAATCTCCATAGGGGCCATTCTCTCAAGAGATGGACTCCATGATCCTCTTGTACCCAAGAATATCTAAGGATCCATTGTTCTAGTGTCTAGCCACGTCAATTTATTGTACCTTTCTATGGGACTTTCTGAATCATAGAACAGTTTTGGTTGAAACAGACCTTAAAAATCATCTATTTCCAACCCACATATTGCAAGACCTGGTTGCTCAGAGCCCCATCCATCATGGTCTTGAACACTTCCAGTGATGCAGCATCCTCTGGGCAACGTTTTCCAGTGCCTCACCACCCTCACAGTAAAGAATTTCTTCCTAATATAATTTTCCATTACTCATTTGCTTGCTCCTGTGTCTCTGATATCTAAACCCCAGTTACACTAGCTGTCCAACTTGAGCACCTAGAAGCTTAGTGTTAGGTCCTGGGAATACTTGTGCATGTTATCAGGCTAGAGCTATTATTGATTCAATACAGTGGCAACTTTTTGTAGTATATTAACAAGATTTTTTCATGTCAATTCATATTGTCAAATGTCTATGGGTCAAAGGATGTATTCCTCTGACTGGGTCAGCAGCATGAGAATGGTATCAAATTTCCAATGAAATCTACAGGGATTTTTTTTGCATTAGTTGTTACATATAACACAGACACATAGCACCAGAACAGTGTAAAAAGAATATACTACTCTTCACCTTTCAAAAATATTTAACTTAACAAAATACCATGGAGCCTCTCCCTCTGTCACACTCACATTTATGGTGCAAAAACGCGCGTGTGTGTGTGTGTGTGTAGCCTGATTTCACTAGCCTTCTCACCAGAAAGAAAGAGATTTAAAATTCAATGAGCTAATCTAAATCAAGATTGTGTATATCAGGACTATTAAAGGCTTCAGAGTTGATTGATTGTTCTGTGCTTTGGATTACAATCACAATATTTTACCTATTTATTTATTTCAAGAAACTGGTAGAAATTAACATGAATACACACGTTTCTAATTCCTGTCTACATAGTTACTTAGCACTAAAATGCTACATAAATATGTAATGTTGTATGAATAAAACTTAATTTTTTTCTGTACTTGTCTCTCCTTGTAGTTATTTTTTGGAATACTTAATGTCCAATTAGAAATCTATTTCCCTGACAGTTAAAATCTATAATTCATCAGATGTGATATGATAATTGCCTGTTCATAATCTCAAACATTGCACATCACTGAGGAAATGATTCAGAATTGTTTTCCAATTATAAATAAACTTAATTGCTCGGAAAACATACTGTCTCTTACAATCTCATAGAAGCCAGTATTGGGAGCTAAGATGACACTACTTAAAGTTTTGCAGCTCATAATTTAGCAGTTTAAATGCACAGTTAAAACTTTATAGACATACATCAAGGCCAATGGTGCTATTCATGCCCTGCAGTTGCATCATTTGAAGCTTAAATCAGGGATATGGTGATGATCAGATAGAGACAGAGATATGCCTTTGGCCACAGTTTTCAACTCACTGACAAACATGGAGTTTCTCAGCCTGCAAACTTCAGCAGACTAAAGGGACAGTAAGAAGTGAATTAATTTTTCTTTTACTTGGTTGTGCTCTAGAGAGTTATTAGCCATCAGAAAAAGTATTTGAATGTTCTCACCCTCTGAAGACTCATGTCTTATATCAAAAAATCCCATGATCACAGAGTCAGATTGGAAAAAATCTCTGAGATTATCTAGTTCAACCTATGACTGAACACCACCCTGTCAACTAGATCTTGGCACTGAGTACCATGTCCAGTCTTTCCATTAACACCCTCAGGAATGCTGCCTCTGCTGCCTCCCTGGGCAGCCCATTACAATATCTATATGATCCCTTCTGTAAAGAAATTCTTCCCACCCTCCAGACTAAACCTTCCCTGGTGCAGTTTAAGACTGTGAACTCCTGTCCTGCTGCTAGTTGCCTGGGAGAAGACTCCAACCCCTCCATGGCTACAACCTCCTTTCAGAGAGACGTAGAGAGTGATAATGTCACCCTTGGGCCTCCTTTTCTCCATGTTAAATGATCCCAGCTCCTTCAGCTGCTCCTCATGGGACTTGTCCTCCAGACCCTTCACCAGTTTCATTGTTATTCTCGGGACCTGTTCTAGTGCCTCAATGTCCTTCCTGAATTGAGGGCCACAGCACCTGACACAGCACTTGAGGTGCAGCCTCACAAGTACTCGCACAGGAGAAGAATGTCTTCCCTAGTCCTGCTGGGAACACTACTCCTGATACAAGCTGGGATGCCATTGGTCCTCTTGGCCACCTGGGCACATGACTGGCTCATGTTGAAGTGGCTGTCAACCAGCACCAGGGCCCTTCCCACTTTTCAGCCACTCTTTCCCCAGCCTGTAGCTCAGCATGAGGTTTTCATAGCCAAAGTGCAGGACCTGGCACTTCCTCTTGTTGAAACTCAAGCTGTTGATCTCAATCCATCAATCCAGCCTACCAGGTCCATCTGCAGAACCTTCCTGCTCTTCTGTAATTTTTTGCTTTTCACTGCTTTCCTGTCTTTCCTCCTTGCTCTCCTTTACTCCTTGATAGTAAATAAAAGCTAATTATTATTTTTGCCACAAACATTTGACCTCATTTGTGCCTTAATCTTCCTCCGGATATTTTCAAACTTCCCCCCCTCCATACATGCAGATTGGGACACATGGGCGGCCAGCTTTCCCAGGAGTATGTCATGGGAGATGGTGTGGAAAGCTTTGCTGAAGCCCAGCTAGACTATGTCCACAGCCTCATGCACAAGATGGGTCACCTGGTCATAAAAGAAGATCAGTTTACTCAGGTAGCACCCGCTTTTCTTAAACCCATGCTGTCTGGGTCTGACCCCTTGTCTGTGTCTGTAGAGGTGATCACATTCAGAATAATCTGCTCCATAACCTTGCTGGGCAGCTAGTCAGGCTGATAGGCTTGTCCTTCCCCAAATCCTCCTTCCAACCCTTCTTGTAGATGGGTGTCACACTGGGACCTCCCTGGTTAGCCAGAGGAGGAAAGATATTTGGTAGAAAGCAGCTTAGTGAGTTCTGGCAGGTCCCTCATAACCCTGAGATGAATCCCATCTGGTTCCATAGACTTTTAAGGTTTTAATTGGCTCAGTAGGTCAATAACTACAGGGGGTTACAGGGGGTTCATTCTACTCCCCATCCCTGCCTACCAGCTGAGGAGACCAGCTGAGGATAACTACTCTTACTGTTGACATATCAATTTCTCTCAACAAAATGTGCATGAAGAAGCTGTGGAAAATATGATCTTTATCAAATTTTTCCTTGCTGATCTAAATATGTGTGCTACAGGAGATACTTAGACACAAAACTGTTACCTGTAAAAAAAAAAAGATTGATAGGATTAAAAGTATTGCCTTTTCACTCTGCATTTTCAATGATAATTTGAAACTTGGGTCATGATCTCTCAACATCCCAGGCAGGTTGTTGATGTGCTAGGTCCTAATATTTTTATGATGAATATGTAATAAGGTTGTTTGTTGCAAAGGCAGAAGCCCTGACAACGCTGAATTGTGCCACAGACATCCTCCTCTTTTGTCTCCTTTTGAAGAATGAAAAGCAAATTGCTGTGACTGATGAAGATGTTATCAAAATGTGATTCTCAGTTCCTCTTTCAAGTGCTTGAAATCTGGAACTGTCAAAAGACCACATGGAAAATGAGCTAAAACCTGTTAAACCAGACTATTTGCAAGCACAATCACAAACCAATCCCAAACAAAACAACCTCCCAGTCTGGAGAACTTTTGGTTCCTTGGAGGCGTAGGCTGAAACAAGAAATACTGATGCACAGAGACAATGACAATCTTACAAGTGATTGCCTATCCTGCTCTAAAAACACTTCCTTAGCAGAAGCTGCATGGTGAGTCATTCCATAACTAAATCTTACCTCATACCCTGTAGATGAGATCATAAACTATCCAAAATAAGGCATGTCTGAAGCACATGTGTGAGAAACTCCACAAAAAAGACAGAGATTTGTATATTTGAGAAATTTGAATATTTTAGAAAATTCTCTTTAAAAGAAATTTTCTTTTGCACAAGTTCCCTGCATTGAATATTTGAGTGACATCACCCTCACCTCCACATTTTATCTGTAAATAAAAGCATACAGAACCATAAAATCACTTAGGTTGGAAAATACCTGCAAGACTGTTGAGTCCAACCATTGACACAGTTAAGTATACCACTGAACCATGTCCCTGAGTGACACAGCTTTAAAGTATCTCCAGGAATGGTGGCTCCACCACTTCCCTGGGCATCCTGTTCCAATGCCGGACAAATCTTTTTCCCCTAGCTTTCAATCTAAGCCTTTCTTGGTGCAACTTGGAGGCCGTTTCCACTTGTTCTATCACTTGTTATTTGGGAGAAGAGACATCACTACAATCTCCTTTCAAGTAGTTTTAGGGAGTGAGAAGATCTCCCCCGAGCCTCCATTTCTTCAGGCTAAACAACTCCAGCTCCCTCAGCTGCTCCCCATAAGACTTGTATTTAAGGCAGTCTACTTTTGCTCCACCTGAAGAGAAAGAAACCAGTTATTAACTAGTGAGAAGCAACAGCCTTTTTTCCTCAAATAACCCTAAGGGATCAAAAGAGAAATAACTACAGTTATCTTGCAAAATGCAGCAACATCTCACAGTATATAGCTAGATTTGCCTTTTTTTCTGTAGTTACTCTGCTGTTTCAATATAAAATACTTGTTTGTGAGGTTTTTTTTCAGTATTCACTAAAAGAAACTCTATAAGTCATCACAGTTGGTGTGACTGTGCAAATTCACTTACATCTTCAAAGAAAAAAGGTCAGAATTAGATTACTACTCAAAAGCATGCCATACAGGTCAGACAGGTAGGAATAGATACCCTTTGTTATAAAACCTGCAAATGGAACTTGGACAATGTGTTCTGACATTTAAAAAAATGTTTCTTTTCTTCTCTACCATGCATATTTAACATAACTCAATCTCATGAATATATAATTTAATATTTTCCACTGATAATAGCAGAATGGAGAATATAAAGTATTCAAAAGAGCAGAAATATGAAAGATAAGGTTGCAGTCTCAGATACATATCCTTAGCAGTTAATAACATTACTCAGAAAATCAGAATTCACAGAAGTAATGTACATTAAGTAAAAGCAAAACACAGAACAACGACAAAATATACTTCAATCAGGCTGAAGTTCAAGCCTTTTACATATTTTGGGTATGTACTTAAGACTATCAGCTTATTTCTTCTGTATGTGATAAAATAAAGGTTTACAGAACTATTTGTTACTTTATCTTTGATGTCTTTTCTCTCAAAACTTTCCTGAAACTGTCATTCAATATGGCAGAATGGACAATTTCTGCTCTTAAACTCGGTTATAAAAATAAGAAAAATAGAAGAAAAACTTCAATAACATTTTCTGACAAACCTATGGGGTCTCATGTTATTTTCGTGAGCAATTAATAAATCATAGAATGGTGTAGATTGGGAAATCATTTAGTTCCAACCTCTTTGCCATGTGTAGTGACACCTTCCACTACACAAGGTTGCTCAAAACAGTATCCAATAGGGACTTGAACACATGCATGCCTGAGGCATCCACAGCTTTGGACAACCTGTTCCAGTAGTTCACCACCCTCACAGTAAAGAATTTTCTCCTAATGTCTAAATCAAAACCTACTCTCTTTCAGGTTAAAGCCATTCCTTCTTGTCTTACCACTTCATGGCCTTGTAAAAAGTCCTTCTCCGTCTTTCCTGTAGGCTCCCTTCAGGTACTGAAAAGACTGAAGCCTTCTCTTCTCCAGGCTGAAAATCACTGGCTTCCTCAGCCTGTCTTTGCTGGAGAGGTACTCCTTTCTTCTGATTATTTTTTGTGGCTCTCCTCTGAACTCATTCCTCCTCTAACTCACATGTCATGAACTTCTGTCAATCCATTCTCCCAGCCTCTATTTATGCTTGGGATTTCCCCTACCCAGGTGCCGGACTTTGCACTTGGCCTTGTTGAATTTCATGAGGTTTGCATCCAGCCCACCTCTCAAACCTTTCATGGTTCCTCTAAATGGCATCCCTTCCCTCCAGTGTGTCGAGAGCACCACACAGCTTGGTGTCAGTGAGAATGCTGACAGTGCAATCAATCCCACTGTCCAAACCACTGCCAAAGATAATAAACAGTGCTGGACACAGTACTGACGTCTGAGGAACACCACTTGTCACTGCTGTGCACTTGGACATCCAGCCGTTTACCACAACCCTTTGAGTGCAACCATCCAGCCAATTCCCTCTCCGCCAAGTGGTACACCCATCAAATACATGCCTCCCCAGTTTAGAGCTAAGGATGCCATGCAGAACAGGGTCAAATGATTTACAGAAGCCCAGGTAGATGACCTCAATTGTCCTTCCCTTATCCACCAATGCTCTAACCTTGTTGTAGAAGGCCACAAGTTTTGTCAGACATGATCTTCAGACATAGGGAATCCATGTCAGCCACCACCAATCTACTCTTTTATTTCCTATGAGCCTAATTTGCAGGAGGATCTGCTCCATCACCTTGCCAAGCACTGATGTTTGACCGGCCTGCAGTTCCTGGAGTTTTCCCTATTTCCTCTTATAAAAAAAGGGGTTATGTTTCCCCTTTTACAGGCAGCATTAACTTTACAGGACTGTCACAATTTCTAAAATATGGATGGATAGTGGCTTAGTCACTTTGTACACCAGTCCCTTTATGACCTGTGTATGTATCTCATCAGGTGCCATGGACTTGTGCACTGTCAGCTTCCTTAGATCTCAGGTTCTCAAATCTGATCTTCTCCTACAATGGGCATTTCTTTATTCTCCTAGTCCCTGCCTTTGCCTTTGCACAAAGTTGAAATGCAACTGAAATAATGCAAAATCTATTACTGGATATATTGCTAATAACTACTCTTAAATGAGACCTGTTAACTAAGAATAAATAGTGGAAAACACCTGCAATTCTGGGGATACAATTTGGTCTCTTTCATGCTAAAAGTGTTTAAAAAATGCAGGTGGCAAAAAAGTATAAACTCTACCCAAACATTCATATTGGTGTCACTTCAGTGCCATATTGCTCCTGAGTCTCAGCAAAAAAGGCCAATGGAAACGGCAACACCATATATAAAAATTATTTTGCAGTGTAGATGGATTAGACCTAGGGCCATTAACCTATAAAGATTATGAATTGCTTGTTTGAAAAAGATGGTGGATACAGAGAATAAATTACACACTCTTTAAATTCAGGAACAGTGTTTTCAGCATCATACCTCATAGAATTGGAAGATTCTACAAAGGAGGAGAGAGAATATTGATTAGTATTTGTCAGTTTATGAGAACAGGACTTTTCTACTTGTTCTCTGTAAATTCTATATTTAATCCAGATATTATATAATATTTAGAATAGCAATTTATCTAAATGTTCTTCTTGATTGTGTTTTTTTTTTTATTTCCCTCTTTAAAAAAGGTTTGTTTGGCTTGTTTGTTATTATTTAACTTGGTTTGGCTTAGGGTTTCTTTTCAGTTTATTCTCTTTATTCTTCTTGCACCCTGTAATTTGCAAGATAGTCTCTCAGGTAACTTTAAGATAGCCAAGCCAATGCGTGTAGAATTGGCTTTGTATATTATATCTTGTTTTGGGTCATTGGTGTAATTTTTCATTTGATTGTTTTGATAGATTTGAGGCTGAATTTATTTAAAATTGCTGGATGGTTTCTTGCTTTCTTAGTTTCCCTGCATCTATGCCTTATTTCTGTTAGCTTTTTTTTTTTTTTCATGTGTAATGAGGGCAAGAGGAGAGGAGAGGAGAGGAGAGGAGAGGAGAGGAGAGGAGAGGAGAGGAGAGGAGGAGAGAGGAGAGGAGAGGAGAGAGAGAGAGGAGAGGAGAGGAGAGGAGAAGAGGAGAGGAGAGGAGAGGAGAGAAGAGAGGAGAGAAGAGAGGAGAGGAGAGAAGAGAGAGAGAGGAGAAGAGAAGAGAAGAGAAGAGAAGAGAAGAGAAGAGAAGAGAGGAGAGAAGAGAGAGGAGAGGAGAGGAGAGAGAGAGAGAAGAGGAGAGGAGAGAGAGAGAGGAGAAGAGAAGAGAGGAGAAGAGAGGAGAAGAGAAGAGAAGAGAAGAGAAGAGAAGAGAAGAGAAGAGAAGAGAAGAGAAGAGAAGAGAAGAGAAGAGAAGAGAAGAGAAGAGAAGAGAAGAGAAGAGAAGAGAAGAGAAGAGAAGAGAAGAGAAGAGAAGAGAAGAGAAGAGAAGAGAAGAGAAGAGAAGAGAAGAGAAGAGAAGAGAAGAGAAGAGAAGAGAAGAGACCTAAAATTATCATCTGCTTTAACTGCCTGGCCAATTCAAGGCTGAGGAAAAGTTAAAGCGTGTTTTTGAGGGCATTGTCCAAATGCGTCTTAAGCACTGACAGGGGCTCAAACACCTCTGTAGGAAGCCTGATGCAGTATTTGATGCAGTAAAAAAATATTTCCTGATATCCAGTCTACACTTCCCGTGCTGCATCTTTGAACCATTCCCATGTATCCTATCACTGGGTAGCTGGGAGAAGAGGTCAGCACCTGCCTCTTCACTTCCTCAGGAAGACATATAGAGCAGGTTCTTATTCTGTTTGTTGAACAGAATTGTATAGAATGCTAATTTTTGTTCATTACTTTTCTTCTGAAAAGAAACCCCACAACAGATTTTTACAGAAAATTCCTAACATGTGCTACATTCAGTCTGTGCCAGGGGAAAGCACAATTTGTTTCCCTTAACCGTGTCAGAAAAGGCTAATCTAGGTTTTCATAAAATAAACTGACCTTGTGCTGTCCTCTGCATCAGGGTGAACTTCACCCTATAGTAATAATGGCAGTGGTAACAACAGTAATTGCAAACGGTGCTATTGGACTGCAACCAGCCAGGACAATTTCAGGACAGCTACTATACAGCTCAAATCACTGAGCAAGCAGATGCTTAGCAGGCTGCTATTATATCTTTCAGTTATTGACAACGAAAATCTCCTGGGTACCATGAGGACACCCTATCACTGTACTAAAGCTGCTTAAACAGAAGCTATCAGGAAAAATTGCTCAAAAAAATCCCTAGACCAAAAAACCTCAAAAATCAACACAGCAGGGAACAGGCTGTTATGGTGCAACTCATATTGCTCAGTGTTACAGAGTTCTTCAGGGTATACAGTGGCAACAGGAAGGTCCAAAAAGGGGTTGAAATACCATCTCAGAAAAGCTGTTTCATTTATTCTTGCTGAGGATTTGTAAGAAGTTTGAATGTTTAAATGTGTGCCTAGCCTGTACTAGGGAAATACTGAGTTATCTTTTTTATGGATTTTGGTTTGCTGCAAGTTTGAGAATATACAGGGAATGGTTGAAACAAAAGATTGAAGGGCAGATACATAGATATTTACAATGCAAATATTTTGCTTTTGATAAAGCAATGTTGTGAAACAAAAACCATTAACATGTTCAATAATATGCGGGCAAACACATCTGTCAAAATGAGTCCATTTTATGAGAAATTTTTGTTTCTGCCCCTGAAAATATGTGCTCATATATCACAGTCCCAGAATATACTGATTTGGAAGGAAGCCACAAGGATCATCGAGTCCAGCTCCTGGTCCTGCAAAGCACCATCCTGAAGAGTCACACCATATTCCTGAGTTTTGTCCAAATGCTGCTTGAACTCTGTTAGCCTCAGTGCTGTGACCAGTGCCCTGGGGAACCTGTTCCAGGTCCATGCATCTTCTGGGTGGAAAACCTTTTTCTAATAACAGAACCACACCTACTCTGATACAACTTCAGGGAATTACATTCCCTCAGGTCCTGTTACTGGTTACCATAGAGAAGAGATCAGTGCCTGCCCCTCCCTTCTCCTTACAAGGAAGATGTAGACCATGATGAGGTCTCCTCTCAGTCTTCTCCAGACTGAACCTATCCACAGCACTGATTTCCACCATCTCATTCCTCAGTCTGTCCATACCTCCTGGGTTGCTTCATCCCAGGTAGAATCCAGCACTTTCCCTTGTTGAACTTCATATTTCCAGCCCTCCAATTTGTCAAGGCCTCTCTGGAGGGCCTCCCTGCCTTTGAGGGAGTCAACAGCTCATCTCAGTTTTGTGTTGTTTGTGAATATGTATAGGTGTTTATATAAAAGTAAATTCAAAGCACATAAATGGCTGCCAGCTTCTCTTTCAGTTTTTAATCGGGAAATCCTTAAGGTCTATGACTATGATAACAGGAAGCTAGACTGAGCAAAATGGGACAAAATAAAGTACTCACAGACAGATCAGTCACTAACCCACTAATCAGGAAAATAAAGATGATGAGTTTCAAAAGTGTTAGTTATTGAAGAGCTTAGAACACATGGAGGTTTTAAGGAGCTCTTTGGAAAAAATTGTTCTTGCAGGGTAACACTAGGGATACTACAGTTAATATAGACATCTGGGTTTGCTTTTGTCTTAATTTCAGTACATTTTTGTCAATCAAGATTATGTCTAAACCACTTTTGAGGATAGAATTTTTATTCTTACATTGCTGCTTATTTTTAAACAGTGATAGTTATTTGCAATACTTTAAATAGACTACCTGCAAACAAACACTCTAGCCTTGATGGACATCTATAAAAAAATTAAATATCACATCTAAATTACATAGAAATATGTAAAAGTGCAGCATGTAGTGATTACTGTCATACTGATGTTGATCAGCATGTGAAAATTGCATTTAAAATTGTAAAAATTGCTATTCATTGTTAAAATGATACACTTTTCATAAATGTCATGCTATTTTTAAGTTGAATAAATTTTCATATAATGGATATGGGGTATTCTTAGAGCACAGAAAAAAAATCAGAATTAAAATCAAACTTTAAAGAAAAGAAAATGTTCATTTTGCAATGCAATAAATTTATTAAATTGTTTACATTTTTCTTAATTGAAAGCAAATGTGAAATGAAATTTTGCTTGTTGCCAAAAATGTTCAAATGGAAATTCTGCATGCAGCTGTCAGAAGAGTTTTTCTATCTGTATAAGTGTGACATGTCATCCCATAATATATATTGAGCTCTGTCAGGAGATGTGAGTCTACAGTTAGTTTTTCTGGTGTAAGTGTTAGCTGGGAATGAGATTTTTCCCTTCCATTCCTGGCTGACATAGCTATGTTCACATAATATTGCAGCATAGACCTGGCTTTATTCATGACACATAAAGCTAAAAGCTTGCATAAGTCTTTGCAAGGTTGATGCCTTTGATTTTAAGACCTTTAAGACCATGTCTAAGTTTTCAATAGTATTTTGTTTATGGACACTGCATTAGCTGTGGTTCCTGAGTCTCTAAAGGACTGCAGAAATAAAAATTATAATTAAAAGTAATAGGAATTTACCAAGTATGTGGTGCAACTTGCAGGAATTTATGAAGCTAAGAAAAGAGTCTTATTAAAATTGGGAGGAAGAGAGGATTTTATGATCTACAAAATCCAATAGACACAGCCATACAAGATGCCCATGCAATTTGTACCAGGGTAAATGAAATAGTTTTCTGCTTTAATAAATGCTTTGGGGAATATGTGGCAAAAAGGTTCTCGTTCCTTTTAATTTTAAAGTAGACTACCCCTCTTAATTACTGCATTCAGGCAGTCACGTACCACATACAACAGTTGTAGCCGATGAAGTCATGGAATGCTTTAAATCAGAGCAGGCAAGAAGGATTTAAAAAGGAGAATATTTTATTTGTTGGAGTTTTCTTTGTATCAAGCTACAAGTTAAAAGAAAATTAAGGAAGTCTGACAATCCATCCTATTTAATGCAATCAATGTAAATTTTTTCTTTAGAGCTTACATTTCTTGGATAAAAAAAGTTTATTTAGTAACTTAAAATGCAGATATATATTTTTATTTTCAGGACGTCTTCTGAAACAAATAATTAAATCCAAAAAATTGACAATAATCAAGGTAATTTAACAATTAGTCATAAAATTATGGTGTCTTTCCATTGGGATCTGGATATTTTCACTTGTAAAATACTGTAGATGTGTCATTTCATTATGCTTCTTATTTCAGGGAAAGTTTTTGCTAAACTGAGGTCCTTGAATTATGTCCAGCCCAGTATCTTCAGGATTTTTTTTATTTTATCAGAAATGCTGTCTGATGAGTAATGCAGTTTTTTGTTTTTTGGTTTTTTTTAAAGCAAACAAATACGCAAAACTGTAAAACTTTAAGGATACTAATTACACCAGAACACCATTACTGTTCAAAGACATTGGAATAAAGGATATAATTCAAGTCAAATGTCAGCAACAATTTTGTCACATATGTGCTGGCACAATATATGGATGGCACTGAAAACTGTAACCAAAATGTGAAACAGAAATAACAAACAAGCATAGAAATGGAAATGTAAAAAGTATTTTCCATTATGGCTTTGTGTAGAATGAAATGAAACAGTAATTTCTCTACCTGTCCTTTTAAGGCATGGAATAAAAATGTTAAGTTGGGATACACATTTTGTATAACAACCAAACATTGGAAGAACTTGATGGCGTTCACTCCTGGTCTTGTTTATTAGACTTGACATAGGTCAAAGTCTTCACTTTGAGAAGCTGTTTTAGAAGTTTTAGAGAAGCCGCTCATGATTCAAATGTGCTGTAAATCAAACTGAAGATCTAATTTTACTGAGACTTGCAATGCAGCCTAGTGCTACCAGAATTTTTCATAGGTAAAAATTCTTTCAGAATATGCTAGGTTGATCAGAAATGATGGAACACCCCAGTTTCTTTCCAAGATATTGGTAAAACTTTGCAATTAGACCCCCCCCCCCACATATTTTATTTTATGTTGCATATAAAATTGTGGAGCTACATTATTTTCAATGGAGCATAGACTTGAGGAAATTCTACTTCCCTGGTCAGTTTCCAGGGCAGTGGTTCTGTTGATAGCACTTACTTTGGGATCTCAGATTGCCACTTTTCTCCTCCATCGAGGCACATTTATGCTGATTATGGCCTGGCACAGATGGCTTGAGGACTACTTTTTCTTGTGGGACAGGGGCAGCACCCATCAATAACCTGTTGCTCCAGGGTGTACAAGGAATGATCAGTAATTTCTGTAGGAAACCTCCTCAAGAGACAATCAAAGATACATATTCGTTGTGCCCAGGGTGGTTGGCCTGCTCCAGCACAAAGATTTCCATCTTGAAACCCAGACGTAATTGCTAAGTTCTGCTTCTGAAAAGTTATAAGCTCAAATGTTCAGATGAAGAACTGTGCTTTTATTAGGCTAATTCATAGCTAACAGTATGGATAAATGGGCTGATGTGGAGATCAATGGTAGGAGAAGCAAAAATAAAAATTAATTTTCACAAAAAGAAGGTTTTGGTCTGAATTTTTCAGTCTAAGCAGATGATATAAGAGTAAAAAATCTCCTTCTAATAGTGACAAAAGCTACTGCTTACATTTTCTTTGATTCAAGGTGTTATATTAGTATAGGCAATATCAAGTCTCTGAATGTGGAAGCAACTGCATTATCCCAAGCCATAGTTAAACAAATGGCTACCTCTGTTCCTTAGATTTAATATGTACACATTGCATTCCTTCTGTGTAGGGTTCTGGTAGATTTATAACATGTGACAGAACATCAGCAGCACAGATTTCATGAGCCATCATTAAAATATGTAAATAATGCTGGTCTTAATATAACATAACATAAAATTTAATAACTTATTAATACCTCTGGTTTACAGATGGGGATTACCTTGATCCTTGTCACCCCTGGAGAGTCAAGAAATTCCATATAATGAAAGCTTATATGCCCCATATTAATAAAGTGAAATTTCTTAGGATTCCCAGGAGCTTTATAGTGAAATGTTATACCTAGTCAGAGTGCCAGCAAAGCAACATTATAGAAGACATGTATTTTTTTAAGAACGGTTTATGGGTATTTCTTCTAGTATCTGTTACAAGTAATTCCATAGATCATGAAAAAAACATTAATTTACATTCAGTTGTGGGGTTTCGATTTTAATTTGGGGGGTTTGTCTAATTAAATACACCCTCTGTAATTTAGTTGCCAAGCCAGAAGGGAGGTTGATATGTCACTAATGATTTGCTAATACATCCATTTTGCAGCTGGATGAAATGACTATTTGCTCTAGTGTATATTCATGCTGCAATGGGAAGTGTCCCATTGTAAGATGAGCTTCAAGTGTTCAAAAATATTAATGCTGTAGCAACTGGTGGTGTGGTAATGAGTCATAAATGACAACAAATGGCAAAAAGTAGTCTTATTCTCTTTAGCCATAAAACTACTGTTTTCTTACCAACTAATACAAGTAGATAGGTTAAACAAACAATCAAACAAAAAGGCTGGAGTAATAGTTTTTATTCTCTGGTATTTCATTTTTATTTTAATTTCTATTCCTTGTTGTTGCAGGGTTTTATGGATTTTTTTGGGGGGGCTGGATACAAAATGGGAGTACTGCAGACCAAGGATACATATCCTGCTGTAAAGCAGTGAGATGGGTCAGAGCAGCAATTTATAACAAAAATGGTAATATTGTAATTTAAACAGATAAAACAAAAGAATAAATTTTAGAGGGAAAACTCTGAAAAGCATGGGCTGTAGATAAATTCATCATAATCACTGCTGTGCCAGTTAAATATCTAATAATGTGACACTACTGTGGTTAACCGAATAATAATATTGTCTATCTCTGTGACTAGTGTTGTCATAATGAAACAGAAATGCTGGAAGATGTAGCTGCTGCTCAGAGTCTCTTTAAAACATGGGAGGTATCATCGTATACAATTTGCTGTTACTGTATAGTTATATTTTACTGTCTTTGTTGGCAACAGCTTTTGGTGACTTGAGAGAAGACTTTCTGAGGGCTGTTCAGGGCCTCATGAGGCAGGCCAGAAGGTTCAGGTGACTACAACTTCCACAAGTTCATTTCCAAACATTTTTTAAGTGTTTGAACATATGTTTTTGATACAATATTCAGACAATCTAGTGAACCTATTCATAATATGCTGAGAAATTGCAACAATCAAGGTAGTTTCTGATCTTCTTCTCACAAGGGAATTTTTTTGTAAATTTAAAAAGGATATAGTCTTTCCAGTAAGAGTATAACTGAGGGGAATTATAGTCATAAATCTAGTTTCAATTATGAATAAGACATTTTTATGCAATAATCTGATATTTTCATTCATACTTATAATTAATTTCGAAGAGAATAAAGAAAAGAAAGAAAGTAAAAAAGCTTATTGAAAAATTAAGACTATATCAGCAGGCAAAAATAAAACAAAACAAGAAGAATTCCTTTAATTTCAAACATCAAATTGATAGTCAGCTATTTTAAGCTCCCTTCCACAGCAGTCCTCTTGCAGCTGATGCTCCCCATGATCTCTCCATGTCTTGCCTTCTCTTCCATTGTACAGCACAAATGGTTCTGCACTTGCAGGGTGAATTACACCTGGCTGTAAAAAACAACCAAACACTCAGGATGTTATTTTTCAGGGGAATCATTTTGCCCATAATTTCCACTGTGGGTAAGCAGGCTTGTGACACAACAAGGCTAGTGAAAAACCCAAAAATCCAGGGTCAGAGCAGGCACTTCAGCACTTTTGAAAGAAAACTAGATTCTAACAGTGATTTAAGTAAGGCAAATTTATTTCAGGTATCACAGCAGGTCCTTTGCCAGGAACTTATCCATGCTTATCTCGAAAAAGCATAACAAGTTCGTTCTTATTTTTTGGCTGCCTTTGGGCTCCAGCCACCAAAGAAACACAAGTAGTAGAGCTGACACCCTGTGTTCACATGAAGCAGACAATTTCTATGTCAGAAAATGAAAATTTGTCTCCTGCCATTGCAATGTAGTGAATAATAGATTGATGTGGTTCAGAAACTCAGTTCTATTAATACTGAAAGGTTTTCAGGAAAAAGTTGAGAAGAAGAATTGGTTGTTTTGGTTTTTTGTTGCTGTTCTGGCCTGGCCTAGGGTCTGGTACATTTCAATTGAGTATTACACATTCAAACAGAGAAATCCAGACACGTTACAAAATCATTGTAAATTATTAGCTTGATCAATAAGCACAGTTTAAACAAAGCCTTGCCTAGAAGAATGGAGAAATGAATGGAAGAGCAGCCTTCTAATCTTTTATGCAGATTTCATTTTTGCTGGTTTTGGATATCAAAAAGGCATTGCTGACAATGTTCAGGTTTTTAAAACTTTGCTAAATTTCAAGCTCTACATTGACTTTGTTTAGTTGATTGAAGGTTTAGAAGGAAGAATATGTACAATTTTTTTAGACAAGTTAGTATAAATGATGAAAGAGTGAGTTTTGAGGCACTTGCTATCTGAAAGAGGTAGTTGAAATACAGGCTGACAACATTTGTTCTGAGTTTAACTTAATTATGTGAGTTTGGGTTTTCTTAGTGCTTGACTAAGCTTTTGACAACTTGTAAGTGGGATGTGAGTACTGCTGAGACTGAGAACAAGATGTTGTTTTATAAATATACTTGGCAGAGAAAAAGAGGAATTCATAGTGGAAATTAGCTTGTAAAGACTCAAGAACCAGGATATGTGAAGTATACTTGGTTTTGGCAAGCCCATTCAAGTAAATTTACCTAGCATATAAGCCTGAGGGAAGACTAAATTTTTCCATTCACCCATCATTCATCGTGCTCCTGTTTCAGCTTCCAAACCCCATTCTTCCCTCAGGGAAAACTCTACTTACTGTGATTTAGCTGGGAAAAAATGCCCTACACAAATCCAAAAATGCAATATCATGACATCACTCTTAAGTTCTGACTCACCATAAGCCTAGCCAGCTCCTGTGTACAGCTATGCTCCTATGTTAAAACAGAGGGCTGATAAGGGAGGTAAGTAGGCTTTTGCTTGTGGCCCTAGGACACAAAATGATCAAGAATGACTGCAAGAACTTGGAGGCAAGTTCCTCAAGGAAGTTCCCATGGTCACACAACAAAATAATGTAGCAAGGCAAATTCACGTGTCTGTGTATACACATATATATATATATATATAAATCATAGTGAGAGCTGTAAAACCCTGCAGCAGGTTTCCCAGAAAGACAGAGAAACAGACCTGATCCACCTGAGGTTGAACTTCAGAATTATCCTTGATTAGAACACATGTGCCAGGGACCAGCAAGGTCAGACACTGCACCCTCAGACATTGCACCCTAAGGGTAAGGGATCCTAGAGCTGAAATATGCAGAAATCAACACCAGAAATGCACAGATGCAAATGTCTTACCCTTTTCACATAGGTGAATTAGGAAACATACATTTGTCCTTTGAGATGTCATGTATCTCTTCTCTTCCGACGCTAGTGTAATGATATGCTGATTGCCACCTCAAGAACCCTGGAAAGAGTTTTGGGCATAGGAATTGTTTCCTTTCAGCTATGTCCATGATCTTAAGTCACAGGTCCAAAATAGGAATAGTCCATCCATGCATCAGCTTCTTTACAGTACTCCTGTCTCTCATTTGTACCATTTTTGGTTTGTTTTTTTTTTTTTTAATTCAAAATCATAATCTTGGGCAGAAACAAATATCTTACATCTTCTGATCTTTACTTGTTTTGTTTTGTTTTTTGAGGTTTTTTTAATGAGTTTTCCTTTTTTTTTCTAGTATTGGTGCCAATTTGAAATTACTTAGTGCTTAAATTGCTTAATCTGTAATGGAAGAAAAGTTTTCAGGATCTATTGTGCCTTGTAATTTTTACAATCTTTCCTTTTAGGCAAATAATTTTTACAAAGAAGAACTTTTTTTAACATTCCTTATTTTGAGATATTTTTACTGCCTTTTCATGAATTGTCAAGATGAAAGCAACTATTAGAAAGTTCTAAAACCTGAAAAAATATGTATAAAAGGATATTATCTCGATAAACTTAACATTTTTAAACTTATTAATTTTGTCTTTTCTTCTTAAATGCATGGAGTAAAATATCATTAAAAGTGTGAAGAAGCTCAATTCTGTGGTGGATTTTATAAGAACCATTATAAAAGTTTTTAAATTCTATCTATTTTAGCTGCTTGCTTAGAAATCTTGAGACTGTGCATGGTTAACTATGTACATAGCTAACTCTTCTGACCTTTTATAGAAATGAAAGATTAGTATATTTTTACTCTATTAGATTTTGTTTTAATGACAAATAGACATACTGCAAAATACACAGATCTGAAACACCACTAGAAACACAGGAATAAAGAGAGATCATCTACATCAATTCTTTACTCCCTTTTCCCCTTTACACACTGCCAATAAGATTAAAGTTTTCCTAATGCTTCAAATGAACGATGGTTTCTGAAAATAAAAAATTACCCTGGTGATCAGAACACTGAGGACACAGAAAATGGGCATGGTTTGGGTGGTGGACGTTTTCTACTCGGATATCTCCAAGGTTTTTTGGTAGGGCTTCTGACAGTCTCCTCCCAGAGAAATTCTTGTGTGACAGGCTAGACAAGGAGTCTGTGCAGTGGGTGGGGACCTGGCTGCCTGGCTGCACTTGGAGGGTGCTGATAATCAGCTCCTCTGGAAACCCAGGACTTGTCACAGGTGGGGTCTCCCTGGGATCAGTATGGGGCCCAACGCTGTGTGATATCTTCATGTGGAAGTGGGGCTCAAATGTATCCCGACAAAGTTCGCCAATGATTACAAACCCAGTGGGGAAATAAACACTTCAGAGCTCTGCAGGAAGGCCTGGCTAGACTGGAGGAGAAACAATTAGAAGGACTGCACATCACGACATATAATCCAGGAGTACAGCACTGGGATCTGCCCATTTGCTTAGGAGATCTGTGGAATGGCACCTGCAGGTTCTGGTGACAATAAGTTCAACATGAGTGAGCATTGTGTTGCTGCAGCAAAGAAGCAAGTGGGATTCTAGCTTGCATCAACCATGGCATCATCAGCAGAGAGAAGAAAATCATTATCCCACTCTATTTAGTGCTTGTCAGGCCACACCTGCAATACTGTCTTCAGTATTAATCCCCACTATGGAAAAAGTTCTAGGCAGGTTGGTGAGGTTCCAAAAAAAGGCAAATAAGATGCGGCAGCAAAGATGACCAAAGGACTGGGGAGCGTGTTGAGGAAAATCTGAGGGAAATGGGTTTGTTCAGCATTGAGAAAAGAAGGCTTGGAGAAGACCTTCTCACTATGTTCTATAATTTAAAGAGTGACTGTAAAGATGGAGGCTTCTTCTTTCCAAGGAGTCATGTGGAAAAGATGAGGGGTACTGCACACAAATTAGTCCTGCAGAGATCCCATTTAGGCACAAAAGGTAATCCTTACAATGGGAACAATCAGCCATTAGAATTATCTTCCCAGAGGCTACTCTGGGAAATTTTGTTAGATTCCCCAAAAATGGACACTTTTAAGATTCAGTGGGACAGGGTGTTGAACCATCTTTTCTGGACTGTGCTTTTGCTGTGAAATGTTGGATGAGGAGTTCCCTTTCCAATCTGGTATTCCAAGACTATGATTCTATGATTGAAAATCATTCTCTCTCTTACAAGAAATACTTTCACCCTGGAAGACTGTGATAAAATCTCTGAGACCTATTTCTCCCTTCTCTCTTGGGACACAAATTCCTACTTTTAAAATAAAATAAAATCAGTCCTCCAGGTTTTACATTCTTTCTTCATTTGTCCCACATGTTCTATTGAAATTTTATTCACCTCTGCCCAATTCTAGTTTTTTCCAGTTTTCTAGCAACATATGAATCTGGAAGTGGTTCTGCAGCTACATTATTTCTAGAGAAATAATTATACCTCACTTCATTTTCTGCTTGCAACTCATTTCCTAGCATGTTAGAAAATACCATTTGTACAAGAGTAGTTGTCTACTTGGACACACTTCCAGTCCTCCATATCTGAGATTTGTGTCTTTCCCAGCCTCCTTGCTATTGTCACTGTATATTTTGATTTCATTTTTTTATGTGTGTAGTTTTTCTACTTCACTGTGTTGAATTTAGTCTTAAAGACTTCTGACCATTTCATCAATTTATCAGGATCAATTTAAATTCACAAGTTGTCCTCTGAAGGGTTTGAAGCACTCATCAGTTTACTGTTGAGTGTCAAGGCTGATAAGTCACCTAGGTTGTTAATAAAATCATTAAAAGCACAGGACATAAGATAGATCTCTGCAGGGCCACCCACATCAAGCATTTTCCTTTTTCTTGACAGCAAACTGTTGATAGCTGTTTAAGCTTAATAATTTCAACCTTATGTGAATCTGCCTGTTGGTATTTTAAACCATTCCATATGACACTGAATACTAGAGAAACATAGCTCTCCATTAAAAGATATTTATAAATTGCAAATAGACAAATTGCCTGTCCTACAGAAGTTCATTTCTATTGTGCATGAAATGTTGTCTGGTAAGAAAAAGACACTGAGCAATCTATGAGAACACAAAGTCTGTCGTAACGTGACATTTTCACCCATATTTTCTTCCGTCTCTGTATTCTGTACAGATAATTGCATAGCAAAATGCTTACTTTTCACATTCCAGCCAGTCAGCCATCCTATTATTGTTCTCATCACTCATACAACCTTCAAAAATTGTTAACAACTATCAGCCACCTCCTTCCTTTTCCACACCTGAGGCAAATATACGTTAAAGTCTTCTTCCATTATTAATTCAGTTTGTATGGAATAAAGATCGCTTTAAACTGAAATCTTTACAGTTTTCAGTTTTAAATGTTATGCTTTCTGTCATTCTGAGCAAGTGAAATGCTGGACTTATAGAAAAAAAATCAAATTACTTTTATTTTCTTCTATATCAAAATCAAAATAATCTTGAAAATCTTCCTTGGTGACTAGCATTTTTTATTTCCACTGAGCTGTGGTCTATTTGTTTTAATTTGACTTGAAAATTAAACCAACATATTTTTACAAATTCCAGAAAAAAATTTTTTCCTACTTATATTGTCATAGTATTTCTTTAAAAAATAAGGTAACAAAATGCATTATTTCATAAAGCTGAAGATAGCATCCACAAACACATTACCATTTTGTTTGCTTTCTTATACAAGTTTAGAGCTGGCTGTGGGTGGCCTTGAAGGTGATGACAGAGACCTTGAATGTAGGATGTTTCATGAGTAGAGCAATATATTGAACAGGTGACAGGTTTATTGTGTAGACACTACTTCTTACTTCAGAATACTGCAGTATTCTGCAGCTGCTGAGGTGTTCAGGCAGTAGGAAGAGGTTGCTCAAAAGAGTTTTATGGATGTTCTATCCCTGGAAGTGTTCATGGCCAGGTTGGATGGGGCTTTGAGCCACCTGGTCTAGTGGAAGGTGTGTCTGCCCATGGCAGGAGGTTGGAACCAGGTGGTCTTTAAGGTTCCTTCCAAAACAAACCAAACCAATCCATGATTGTATGATTGAGGGTACCATGGAACATTTGTGTACTATGGGGTATTTCTCTCCCAAAGATGATGCAATTGGGAATAACTGAAGGGAATCCATGTTCCATCAGAGACAAAAAGTTTTTAGCCTTAATAATGAAATCACACTGGTACCATTGCATCCACAGTTTTTTGGTATTTCTTTGAATATTTCTACTGCAAGGGCCTCACAAGAATTCATGCTATTTTAGGAAACCTGAGGACAGTAAGAGCTGTATGGATACAATTATGATCTAGAGGTGAGACAGCTTTTCACAGAAAAAGCAAACACTTCCTCAAAATAAAAAACGCTGAAAATCAGTATTCTATGTGGAAAACAAACAACCAAAAAACACCATCACTAGACCAACTTTAACTGAACGATGGAGGCTTATTTTAGCTTCCAGACTTTGGGGGTGGAGGTTTGTGGGTGGGAATTGGTGATCACTTTTAATATATTCCTTTGTCATTAATATGATAACATTATCATCCTAATGAGTTTCACCAGTCACATCATAATATGTTTCTGAAAGAGAAAAGGCATATTTCAGTATGTGTTATTGAATTGCCAAATTTTATCTCACATTATTAGAATCAAAAATTTATAATAAAATTTGACAGGTTCATTGAAGAAGTAATTTTCTGTTTAAATTTGCAAATTAATTTCATGATATATTAAGAGTTTGTTTGTCACACATGTTTAGTACAACTCATTAATCTGATAAGACATTCAGTAACTTGAAAGGAATGTGATATTGGGCTTTATTGATGTGATGCCTTATCAGGATTTCATAATTTCTTAGGAATGTCTGCTTGATCTAATGTAATTTGGATTTTTTTCAATTTTTTTTAGAAGACAAAAGATAAACTTTGTTCTCTTTTTCTATATGAAGGAAATGTTTCAGGGAAAAAAAACAACTATAGAATATTTTTTAAATAGAATGATTCAACAAAATCTAAATATTTGGTGTTATCTTTTCCCCCAGAAAATCACCCCAAATTATTTTTAAAATAGAAAATCTGAGGTGAAATTAAAATATTAAACCTGAGGGCTAGTTGGACATTTGTAAAACTTTCCAGTGATGAGTTTTATAATCTTGTGGCTCCAGGAAAGATATGCAGGAAAGAATTGACGGACTGAGTATAAGCTCTCTTTCACAATTTTATTTTATGTTTTAATAGTGCTAAGATGATTGTGGTTACCTTACAGATACACAGTGACATGACCATCCCTTCAAGTACTTACAATTTGATTCCTTGCACCTTCAACCTGCAACTTCTGCTACAACTGCCTGGAGCAGTATTGATTTAAATTTGTCTATGACAATGTGTGTGGTTGCCTCCGCAGGGTGTAAGTGGTAACAGTATTTAATATTAATGAGATATGAAATTATGTTAAAGTCATGTTTCATCTTGTTTTTATTTTCCCTCTTCTTCATTGCTAGTAATATATTGATAAAGTATCTACAAATCTTGCTATGGATTACATAATCTTTTTCAAATCTATCCACCTATGTGATGCTAGCAAACAACAAAAATTTTAATTCATATCACATTTCCTACAGTGCTATCAAAAGATTAGTGCCTGCAAACAGTTCCTTATTTCTCTGGAGTCATCTTGGCTATTATCTGATATTAAAGCTGTGTCTTATATAACCCAATAATTCAGACTTTGAATATAGTGCTAAGAAGAAATAAGTAAGTTCTAAGAGGAATTTTTTCCATTTCAAAATGCCCATTCAAAAGAAGTGGATGCTTCAGTCTCTGAAGATATGCACCTCTTTCCACTAACTACAGAAACACCATAGATTACTACTTTAGACTTAATTTTTTGGTAGCTAAGGCTAGATGAAGCACTAGCACTAACACTTCCTCATTCCAGAATACCCAGAGCACTATGAAATGGGCTAGCAGCCCCTCTGTTAATCGGTGCTGGAGAACCAGCAAAAATCTGCATTAAAAATAACGCATTGTCAATCTATCTTGCAACTTTGAATGCTCTGGATTTACCTTTGTCATGTCAAAGGAAAGGGATTTAGAAAATCTGGATGTGGAAGATGAAGAAGGAAAAGAAAGCAACAAAAAAGGCATGAAGCATAGGAACCATAGTGGACCTAGATTCTGAAGACACTCTTTAGGAATTATATATTTCACAAGTGGCTTCTGTGGCTCCATTTGCACTACTTTATTGTTTATGTTTATGCTTTGTTCAAGATGATTTTCTGCTTTTCTTCATCCATTGTGTGTATATATTTGTGTGTATACTAAATAACAGTAGATACCTCACTGTTTGCATTCCTCAGCAAAGAATTTTTCTAGCTGATGTCTTTGGAACAGGATGGTTGAATCCAGAAAAAAAAAAAGGGAGATTATATTCTACAATTAAGTTCATATGGAAAAATGAAAAAACCTAACTGCTTCATATAAATATATCAGTTTCAATATTCAAAATATGGTTTCTTGAGTAGCTCAGTTTACTAAACTGCCTGCTTTTACAAAAAAAGGCATTTGTTCCTTTTCCTTATTTTTCCTCTGCCTATCTCCGCTGCTGTTTTAGCAGTATGGTCACAATTTCATGTGAGTCCTGATATGTGTACCATCTTCCAGACCACCAGCTCCAAGTAGGAAAAAGTAGTTACCTTCCTTGTGGTTCATTTCCTTTCAGGTGAATTAGATGCATTAGTTCGTGGCTGGTGTGGGAAATTGCTGGGGTACAAAGTTTGCAATGAAAACTTGCATCTGGGTGTGATAGGGGCTAGGGCTTCCCTCTTTCAGTGGAGGCCAACACATTGATTATCTCATCAACTTGATTGAAAATGCAAGTTGTGGTTTCATGGCCAGTTTAGCACAATCCAAGATCAGGCTGCTGTATATTCATACCATCTCCCTTGTGTCACTATTGATGGTTATGCAGCCTAGAGCTATGCCAGCAAATAGCAAATGACTAGTTTTCCACATTAGTGTCTGTATAGCTCTCCAGAGAGTATAAAACATGAGTAAGATAACCTAGAATTTATGACTTATGCTTGTAAATGTGGCTTATTTGATTCACAAAGCTCCTAAAACTGGGGCAGAAATACTGGAAGCTTACTCGTAAGATCTCAGCAGTGTTTACAGGACATGTATCAGTGTGATGACAATATAAAAGGTCCCTGTGGCACTGTAAACTTTCAGTGATGCCACAATATTAGGAGACTAGACAGCTCTGTTACCTGCAGTTCTGGTTTAGCAGTGTATGGGATCGATGACTGAAAAACATGGAGGATCCTAGCACCAGTAGCATAGGTAGCTGGGAATTGCACATTTTCTGAAAAATCTAAAGTTGCAAAGCTGCAATTCCTCCCCATGTACCTTTCTTCTCAACAGTTTTATCTTCCTTAAAAATTTCTTTATAAAAACTAAAACAAGAAAACATAAATGAAATGCAATAACTGTAACTCATCCTCTACTTATACACATATATTTCTGCTGGCTTTCTCCCACAAATGTTGACTAATAAAAATCTAACTTATTTCTGCAGGTAACTGAAATTTAACATATTGTGCTGCATGAAGAACATGTGTAACAATGTGCAGTGTATAACAACTTGAAATCATGCCTGACTTTCACCTTATCTCTGGGTGTGCCAGGATGTATGAAACTTTATTGCTTTGCTGACACACAAATGAAACTTCATTTTAATCATAATATCATGGTGGTATTTGTCTGACTCAACTATTATTAGACAGCAGGTCCATGGCTTCATCTCAGCTCCCTCCCATTGCTAAAGATGTCAAAGACAAGTGGGATGAATCATCCTCTGTTGTGTCTCTACTTAACTAAATAAGTTAGACTAGCTTTCAGATCATGTCTTACTTACCTAGCAAAAGCAGAATAAGAATAATCTGTTGACTGCAATGAACTCTCTTCAAGTGAGTGGCTTCCTTATCAGTCAGTAATTTCGTGTATACCAGGTAAGTTTGTGGAGTGTGCTGGGAAATGTTAATTCTCACTTCATCTAAACAAATGGTATCACTTCCTGTTGATGCAAGCCATTGGAAGTGTCTCCTATGCCAGATGAAATGTTCACTTTTCTGGTACAGGAAAATGAGGCAATTTAGGAGTAGATTGTAGATTGACGTCAGATTGTATTGCCATTATCTCTTGTTAACAAAATTTCTGCAGTTTTTGCTGTGCTGGACAGTGTACAATGCAGGACATGCAAAGTTTCTGCTTGTACTTTACCCTAGATATAAATAAAACTAGGATGCACTAGAGAACAAAATGTTTCATAGTTGGTGGTATTTGATGTGTCACAACTATCTACTGAGTGTGTCAAAATTTCACTTTCAGCTGATAGTTCAGTAATATGTGAAAGGTTCTCAAAGGTTAAAACTGAAGACTGCAGTTACCTCTTGGCTTTTCCTGGAGAGGGGTTTATTCTTAAGCCTCTGAAAACCTGAAAAATGAGATATCTGTTTTGCAAATGTACTCAACTTTTAGATCAGTGGGGCATTGTAGTAGCTGCTTAATGGGATTTATGGAATGCTGCCTCTGCAGTTTATGAGCAGAGGCTTATAAAAAGTCAGTAATAATGAGTGGTTTCGATTACATATATCAAAAAATCAATGTCAACACTTTTAAAAGAAAATAAAACATTGCTCAACTCATGCATGTAGTATCCAGGTTGAGTACAATTGCTTCATACTGAAACACCTGTGGGGCGGTTCTTTTTTACAAGCAAAATGAAATGCATAAAGAAGCTCATAGTTAATTGCTGCCTATTTGAAACAGTGGTTATATAAAGCATTAGAAATTCCTCTGCATTCAAATAATTCATTTTGGACTTACTCGACCTTATTCTTTTAATACAAAGGAAGAGAAAATATCCAGTATTTTGCATTAACACCTGGGAAATGTAAAGGCCAGCTGACTCCACAGTGCTTTTTTAAGGCCACTACTTTAAATACACTATCAGGATTTCTCCTCCGGGGTGACTTTTCTAACTCACTGATATCAGAGCTGAAGTTCTAAGAAGCACATTGTCACCAACAGCCAGCACACCTTATCACACTCATAAGTCAAAGGGGACTATCCATTGCAGTGTGTGCCTTCAGCACCGTCACCTTCTGGGTGACCTCAGCTTCTCTTTAGGTGCTTGTGCCACAAATCACTCAGGAGTGGCAGCTCTTTTGTGAGCAGGGTGTACATATCCACACACAGCAGCATCCCCTCAGTTCTCCACCTGCAGCCACAGGGGACTGAGAGGGTTGATTGGCTACAGAGTCTTCACTCAGCAAACAGGTCTGGATTATAAAGACTGGTAGAAACAGACCCTGCATGAGCTTCCATATGCTGAAGTGGGGTCTTTTTCCCTTGTTGCAAAATATAAGTGCAAATGATGTGTTTGAAAAATAAAGAAAAATTATATAATTCTTTTACGTAAAATTATATAAAATTTATATAAAATATATAAAACTTATAAATTTTATAAATTTAAAGAATAATTATATTTTTATACCTCTGCTTGTGCACAAGAACAGTGGTTTTTACATTTTTTTTAATTTTTTTAAGACATCCTCAGACTCTATTCCAGAATTAATGAAATATATCTCTAAATTATATTTTTTATTACAAAATATTCTCAATAGGCAGATTAAAATTTCTACTCTGAAAACCAGCATGTTAATATTGAAAGCTGTCATTTAGTTTACTTTGTTGCCCACTGCAATAAATGGACACAATAAACCTCAAAATATCTTATTTCTTTGGAAAATTATATAATTATTACAGAAAAAAACTCAATTACAGTAAGTTTGGAAGTCATTTTTGAATTATTTAATACAGATATCTTCTTTCCTACCTAGAAATTAATATACCAAACAATGTAGTTGTCCTATTATAATACTAGAATTATTCCTTTACCAAAAGAAACCCTTTAACTGAAATAATGACATTAAGAATGCCTGCATTCTCAAGAGAAAGAGTGGGGGAAGGGTAAATAAAGATTTTAAAAATTCTTTGAATATCTGAAAGCTCTTTAATTTAATTGGATCAGAGTCTGGTGATTCTGTATGAATGAAATGAAGTTTTACTGACTGACTGACTGTAAATTACATTTCATTGTCTTTTTCACTTTCTGTTGTAAGGATGAAGAACTGAATTAGCAGAATTATGAATCTCAAATAAAAGAAATTTAACTTCTCCTCTAGGTGGGATATGATATTTGCAGAGAAAATGACATCAAGAGAAACATTTTTCTGGTATTAGAGAACACTTTTGAAGTTTCTTGAGAAGTCATCATGTGGTGTTTATATGTTTATCTATAGCAAAAAAGTTCCAAAATCTAATTATTGCACTTAATTTGATTTAGTTTTTTAAAATATGGTTATTCTATCTTTATAACAGATTTTACTAGTGGTATGAAAAATAGGAGAGTCTTTAGCTGTTTATTCTCAAACTGAAAATATTAAGAATATTTAGAAATTCCCAAGAAGATGACTGTGTTAAATTGCAAATGTGAAATTATGAGAATTTATGTAGGGATGACTTTCCAGCTACCTCTTGATACTTCTCTACTCAGAGATCTATCGATTTATATAGAGATCTATAGCTTCTATGTTATACTGGACATCTCTATCTCATGGATAATCCACTATAAAAATTAAACTATAGTCAAACTCCCTTCCAGTGCCCAGGCTGACTTCCCCACATGGGTCATACTTTCTACATTTTTTATTCCACATAGCTCCATTTGACTCCACTGTGCATTTAAGCCCAATTTTACCAGACCACATTGTATCAGTAGATGATTCTTTATACCATTCATCATCCCTCTGAAAACTTCATCATATTCTTCCTTTCT